>CM019702.1:21001122-22265288 GCA_009760885.1 Achatina immaculata | reverse complement strand
AGAATGTCAGACGAGCCTGCGTGCCCAATTCTTAACCCTTTTGAAATAAAGATCAATCAATCACACACACGACTAGACTCACATTTGAACTCATGAAGGAAGCAAGAGTTCAAGTTACAATACAAAGTGAACATTTACTGAATGAATAGAATGTTGGATGAACTATGTGGATGAGGCAGAACAAAGAGTTGCCAATGTGGCAGGGTGATCACAAAAAGTACACTGTACTTCCCGGGCATGAGAGCAACGCCATGGGGAAGGAAATAGCCAACATCAGAGTAGTTACAAATGAAGACACAACTTACAGTTCTATGAAACTCCACAAATCATCCACAATACCACTCATCCTCAAAAAGGTGAGAACCACTGTAACACTTACAGTCTAGTCAAAAACAATATTACTACACTGATTATATCCTTGCTAACAAAAACTTTGTCCTATACAATTAATATAGCAATGAATCTAAGGTGTAACTGGAAAACTTCTACTCAACAGCGACTTCTAAAAAAACTCAAATACAACTTGTACATGACTCTCCAACTTTCCTCATAATAATCATCTCTAATCCTTTCACTCAGCTCCGAGTTCTTTTATATAACAGGCATTTTCTTTGCCCTCCTTCCTGATACAATTAACATCACTCCTGTATCTAGACCAACAAGCAGTAGTAAGAATAAATCGTGAAACAACAACCTGGTTTGACATAAAACAAGGGGTCTGTCAGGGGTGCATATTGTCACCCTACTTATTTAACTTGTATACTGAAAATATAATGAGGAATGTTAGAGAAGATGTAGACAAAGAATATTATGATGCCATAACAATTGGAGGTTATGAAATACCAGAGATCAGATATGCTGATGACACAGTATTGCTGTCCACAACACAAAAAGGAATGGAAAAACTAATTATGTCAGTCCGCAAGAACAGTGAAGAGCAAAACCTCTAACTTAATGTGAAGAAAACTAAATTGATGACAATTGACAAAACAAACAAGGCAGCTGAAATATGTATCAATGAGGAAAAACTGGAAGAAGTGGAGAGTTTTGAATATCTTGGATCACTGCTAAGATACAATGAGGGAAATTAAAAGGAGGACATTTATCACTCTTCAGAAAGTAACAGATCTTCAACAAGAGTTGAAAATAGAATTGGAAAATATCAACCTATAAAACAAGGGGTGCGACAAGGATGTGTACTATCTCCAGACCTTTTTTCTCCGTATAGCAAGAATATTCTAAGAACAATCATCACAGAACCAGGCATAAAAATTGGAGGATACAATATTAACAACCTTCGGTATGCTGACGACACAGTACTGATAGCTGAGAACCATCAAGACCTGCAAAATCTCTTGGATAAAGTCGCCAAAGAAAGTGAACAGAAAGGCCTTACTTTGAACATCAAAAAGACAGAGACTATGGTTATATCCAAGAAACAGAATCCACCAGCATGCAGTATAAAATTAAACGGAACTATTCTAAAGCAGGTGCAGAAATTCAAATACCTTGGAGCAGTAATAACTTCAGATGGGAAATGCAGAACAGAAATTAGGAACAGAATAGGCCAAGCAAAGACTGCATTTCAGAGAATGAGAAACATATTAACCAACACATCCTTATCAATGAATGTTAGAAAACAAGTCCTAAGATGCTATATTGAACCTATCTTGTTATATGGAAGTGAATCATGGACAATAGGCAAGTCTGCACAAAAATCATTGGAAGCAGCAGAAATGTGGTTTATTAGAAGAATGTTGCGAATCCCCTGGACAGCAAAAATAACTAATGAAGAATGTATGAGAAGAGCTGGAGAGACAAAAAACCTTGTCAAAAAGATAAGAGAGAGACAATGTACTTTCATAGGACATGCAATGAGAAGAGGGGGCATTGAAAATATTATAACAATAGGAAAAATGGAAGGAAGAAGATCAAGAGGAAGACCAAGAGAAATGATACTGGACAGTCTGACGGGATGGTGTGAGGAGATCACCAACTGAACTGATGGCCTGCATGAAGGATCGTGTACTCTGGAGAAGCATAATAGCCAACGCCAGTTGGCATGGCACATGATGATGATGATGATCTTTCCTATCGAAACATATGCCTGTGAGACCTGGACACTTAACAAAACAGCTGAGAAACACATAAATGGCTTTGAATGTAAATGCTACAGAAGAGTTCTTGAAATATCATGGACACAAAAAAAGAACAAATATATCTATACTACAAGAACTTAATATTGAAGAAGGCTGGCTAGTAAAGAGGATTAAAAAGAGAAAACATGAATGAATGAAAGCAGACAGGTCACACTGGTATTAGTAACATGTAGCAGACAGATCACACTAGCATTTATAAAATCATGTGAAAAGCAGAACTGTAATGGCAATGACTTGTATGTGAGGAAGTTACAGATAAGCGATAAAGCTAGTATCACTTGTAACCCAAGCTCCGATATGACTTGTCATTCACACAATGAATAAAGTAACCACCATTTTCATATTAAAATGTTTAATGAACAAAGATAAGGAACAAAGTGAATTATGAACAAATACTCCTGCCTGCAATAACATGTCACCTTGTAACACAGCTCAATTAATATGGCCTGCTTCCTTGCTGATGGTACATCTACAACCGTAACATTTTGACATTATTTATCAATGTTACATACTTCCACAACTCATTCATATCTGTATCAGCTTATTTATAAATGTTACATACTTCCACAACTCATTCATATCTGTATCAGCTCCAAGTGCTGTAGCATGGTGAACTCTCTCAGCTGAGCTCTTCACAGATTTCACTTTAACCCCATCAATTTGATCAACATCAGTTCATTCAGCCAACACCTGCACAACAGCAGATCATTCAGCCAACACCTGCACAACAGCAGATCATTCAGCAACACCTGCACAACAGCAGATCATTCAGCCAACACCTGCACAACAGCAGATCATTCAGCCAACACCTGCACAACAGCAGATCATTCAGCAACACCTGCACAACAGCAGATCATTATTCAGCCAACACCTGAACATTATTCAGCCAACACTTGCATACCTGCATAACATCATTCAGCAACACCTGCATAACAGCAGATCATTCTGTCAATGTCTGTATGGAGTGTGCCTGCACAAGTTTAATACTACCTGTGACATGCCATGATGGCTATGCTTATTCTGATATCTCTTCCAAACACAGCAGTAAATTAAAACTAATGTAACAGCAGTCAAAATGCCAGCATTTACCTGTTATCTACCCCCAACAACTACATAAAATAAAAGCTCTGGTAACAATAAGTGCGTTAATCAACATTGTAGTGTCACTAAACAATGAGTTTAAACTGATTACCTATCACCAAACAGTAGTGATTAAACTGATTACCTATCACCAAACAGTAGTGATTAAACTGATCATTGCTAACATTATATGAAAATAGATCAAGTGTATGGTACAGTTTTACAAAAAGAGTGAGGAAAGTGGGCAGAGACAAGAATGGCAGAAAGCAAGATGAGTACATATAAATGAAGGAGACACAATAATCCAATATCTTGGCAAAAGCCGTTTTCAAGGATCACATACAAAAACAACAGATAAAAACATGAAAATCCTTCGTTAGATGCACAAAATACGCCCAGATAGACGATGTAGAGCACAAACTGCAAGCCAACAACTGGCTGAGAAATGTAAGGGTGTTATCACAAAGGGTACCATGTACCAGACTTTCTAACAAGGAGGAGGCCCAAAACTAAGTCTATATATTTTTCATTCACTTTTTGTGTTTTTATCTATTGTTTTGTTTTTGTATGTGATCCTTGAAAAAGGCTTTTGCCAAAATATTGGATTGTTTTATGTCCTTCATTTAAATGTACTCATCTTGCTTTCTGCCATTCTTGTTTCTATCTACTTTCCTCACTTTTTCTTTTTGTAAAACTGAACCATACACCCACCTATTTTCATTACTAGAATCAGTTTTACTGCAGTTTTCATTTATGTCTAACATTATATGCCAACAAAATGAGATTAAACTGATCATTGCTAACATTATTAAATCACCAAACAGTGACGAACACTAAAGAAAAATAAATTTGTTGCCAAATTCCCCCACATAACTTCTGGAAATAAAACAAATGAAGCTCTTAGTCTCAGTCATTGATATGTCTTGCCAAAAATAAATCTCTCATTATTCACAACTAACAGAAAGAGTAAAACATTTTCCAGGGACACTAAAACATACTGACATAAGTAGTCAAGAAATGAATGTGAATACAGGTTGAGTAGGAGATTAAAGTTAGGATGTGAATACAGGTTGAGTAGGAGATTAAAGTTAGGATGTGAATACAGGTTGAGAAGGAGATTAAAGTTAGGATGTGGATACAGGTTGAGAAGGAGATTAAAGTTAGGATGTGAATACAGGTTGAGAAGGAGATTAAAGTTAGGATGTGGATACAGGTTGAGAAGGTGATTAAAGTTAGGATGTGGATACAGGTTGAGAAGGAGATTAAAGTTAGGATGTGAATACAGGTTGAGAAGGAGATTAAAAAAGGTAGGATGTGGATACAGGCTGAGAAGGAGATTAAAGTTAGGATGTGAATACAGGTTGAGAAGGAGATTAAAGTTAGGATGTGAATACAGGCTGAGAAGGAGAGTATGTGGATACAGGTTGAGAAGGAGATTAAAGTTAGGATGTGGATTCAGACTGAGAAGGAGATTAAAGGTGGGATGTGGATACAGGCTGAGAAGGAGATTAAAGTTAGGATGTGGATACAGGTTGAGTGGGAGATTAAAGTTAGGATGTGAATTCAGGTTGAGTGGGAGATTAAATCTAGGATGAGAAAACAAGTTGAGATTAAAGCTAGGATGCGAATAAAAGCTGAAAAAGAGATGAAAGTTATGATAAGAACATAAGTTGAGTGCAAGATTAAAAATAGGATGAGAATACAAGTTGAGAAGGAGGTTAAGCTAGAAAACAATTAATTTATTAGTTTAAAATTCAAACATGGAAACAGATCCCATGGCACTCATATGCTTTGTCAGATACCAGAATTGTTTTATTGTTCTGTCAGTCAGATACCAGAATTGTTTTATTGTTCTGTCAGTCAGATATTAAAACTGTTTTATTGTTCTGTCAGTCAGATACTAGAACTATTTTATTTTTTGTCAGATGCTAGAACTATTTTATTATTTTGTCAGATGCTAGAACTATTTTATTTTTTGTCAGATGCTAGAACTATTTTATTTTTTTGTCAGATACTGGAATTATTTTATTGTTTTGTCAGATACTGGAACTATTTTATTGTTTTGTCAGATGCTAGAACTATTTTAATATTTTGTCAGATGCTAGAACTATTTTATTTTTTTGTCAGATGCTAGAACTATTTTATTTTTTTGTCAGATGCTAGAACTATTTTATTTTTTTGTCAGATGCTAGAACTATTTTACTGTTTTGTCAGATGCAAAACCTCTATCTTAATGCAAATAAAACTAAATTGATGACAACTGACAAAACAAACAAGGCAGCTGAAATATGTATCAATGAGGAAAAACTGGAAGAAGAGGAGAGTTTTGAATATCTTGGATCACTGCTAAGATACAATGAAGGAAATTAAAAGGAGGACATCTATTGCTCTTCAGAAAGTAAAACAACTAAATAATCTGTGGAGAGGAACAGACAGAACTACAAAAATAAGATTTTTAAGGGCATGCATCTTTCCCTTCACAACATATACATGTGAGACCTGGACACTTAACAAAACAGCTAAGAAACACATAAATGCCTTTGAATGTAAATGCTACAGAAGAGTCTTTCAAATATCATGGACACAAAAAATATATCCATAATACAAGAATGTAATATTGAAGAAGGCTGGATAGTAAAGAGGATTAAAGAGAGAAAACTTAAATATTTTGGATACATTAAACATCATGTGAATCTAGAGAAGACCGTCTTGGAAGGGTACATAATTGGAAAAAGAAAGAGAGGAAGACCAAGGCGAAGATGGCTGCAAGACATCGTTGATGATCTGCAAATGGATGCATCAGAAGCAGGTCATCTTGCTCACAACCGAGAGACCTACAGAACTGCTGTTAGGGAGGCAAAGTTGCGCAAGGGACATGCAAATGAATGAATGAATGTCAGATACTAGAACTATTTTATTGTTCTGTCAGATACTAAACTATTTTATTGTTCTGTCAGATACTAGAACTATTTTATTGTTCTATCAGATACACTCTCTCTCTCTGAACCTCAAGTGCCCAGGGCACATGGGGCTTCCACAAGGGTTTTCCACAAATGCCTGTCCTTTGCCTTTTTTTTCTGCTCTTGCCCAGGTGAGTCCTCTATTGCTCAACATCCTCTCTGTTGTTCTGTCATATACTAGAACTATTTTATTGCAGACAGCAAGTTGGATCTCCTCTCGGTGTTCTGGAACAAAGCTCTGACCAATTGTTTCACTTCTGCTGGAGTAAAACTAGCAGCAAGGGGTCCCATACCTTCTGCCCAACGGTCAGCAATGCCTGACAAACTAGCACCCAAAACAAACTTCAGTTCTGTCAGCTGGGACCAGCTATGGACATACCTGGCAAGTTCTGCACTGGCCACTTCTCCAGGTGAGACTATCAGCTCGGCACATCTCTCCTCAACCAGGCTCAGGAGATCTACCAGCCTGTGGCCGGCATCCTGAGCAATGTCCTCCAGAGATGTGATGCAGTCTACCAGTCTCTCCACAACTCCTTCAATCAGTTTACCTGCATACAAATGTTGGTTCAATCAGTTTACCTGCAAATACCAGCTGAATGTTTATTTACATACAAATATGGTTGAATGTTTACTTACATACAAATGCAAAAAAAAACAAAATTGTATAGTGTATAAGTGTTATCATCAGACAGCTATGTCATGAAAGCCATAGGGAACATGATGAAGATCTGTCAAGTATTTGAGTTTTCTGGTCCCTAGGTTCATGAGTTTTTCAGTCTTTTCCCAATGTGCCAGATTAAGTCTTTTTCAACTGCTCTATATCTCCATACCCAGATGGGAAAAAAAAGATATCGTTATGGAAACTTGCAGAAAGACCAACTGAGCATCAGGGATGCCAACTCCGAGGAGCTCATTCACAGAAGAAGAATCATGGGAAGAGAAGGATTCGGAGAAATAAATGAAAATGGAGAAAGACTGTGCAGTTTCTGTGAAGAAAACATGATGACCATTGGAGGGACAATTTTCCAACACAAAAACATCCATAAGGTGACTTGGAGGTCACCAGATAAAACCACTGAAAACCAAATCGATCACATACTAATAAACAACAAGTGGAAACGGTCACTACAAGATGTGCGAGTAAGGAAAGGAGCAGATGTAGGAAGTGATCACAACCTTCTGGTAGCAAAAATAAAACTAAAATTAAGGAAAGCCAAAATCGGAGAACACAGAAAGATCAGCAAACAAGAAATGAATTCTCAATAGTACTTAAGAACCGCTTCAGTGTCCTACAAGATGAAGCAGAAATGTCCATATTAGAGTTCAATAAAACACTACAGGAAACAGCAAAAGAGGTGCTGGGATATCGGAAAAGGAGAAAAGAGGAATGGATAAGCGAGACCACATGGGAAAAGATAGAGCAAAGAAAAGAAATCAAGAAAAATTACTGAACACCAAATCACAACGACTTAAAGAACGAGTTTTAAGTAATTATGCACAAAAAGACAAAGAAGTGAAGGAATCATGCCGTCAAGATAAACGTCAATATTATGACAACTTAGCAGAAACAGCAGAGAAAGCAGCATATACAAATGACATGAAAACCATATATAAAATCACAAAGCAGATGACAGGTAACTTCAACAAAAGATGTGAAAGTGCAGTAAGAACACAAAATGGACAACTGGTCAGTGGAGAAAGAGAAAAAATTGAAAGATGGAGGGAACACTTTAACACCCTACTAAACAGAACACAAGCAGCACAAACAATAGACATACCTGAAGCAAAAACGGAACTAAACATCAATACAGGACCAATAACAATAAGTGAAGTAAAGGAGGCAATAAAGAAGCTAAAATCAGACAGGGCACCAGGTGAAGATGAAGTGACTGCTGAGATGTTGAAAGCAGAAGAAATAGAAACACCAAAACAACTTTGCCGGATATTACAACAAATTTGGGATCTAGAAAAAGCCCCAGAGGAGTGGAAAACTGGGCTTATAGTAAAGAAAGGTGACCTCAGAGATTGTGGGAACTGGAGAGGCATTACCCTACTGCCACTCACCAGTAAAGTATTTTGCAGAATAATCATCAACAGAATTGTACCAACACTTGAGGAAAAACTCTGGAAAGAGCAGGCAGGATTTAGGAAAGGAAGATCATGCATAGACCACATATTTGTACTTAGACAAATATTAGAACAGGCAAATGAGTGGCATAGCACAACATATGCATTATTCATAGATTTTGAGAAAGCCTTTGACAGTGTCAACAGAGATGCACTGTGGAAAATCCTAAGATGGCATGGCTTCCCCCATAAGATAGTGAATGTAATCAAAGCCCTATACGAGGGTTTTCAGTGCAAAGTTATCTGTGGAGAACATACCTCCAGCAGCTTTAGGGTACAAACAGGAGTGAAACAGGGATGTGTACTATCACCAACATTATTTATCTTGGCAGTAGACTGGTTAATGAAGGAGGCAACATCAGACAAACGCAGAGGATTACAATGGACCCTTGACACAGTGCTGGAGGACCTTGACTTTGCGGACGACATTTGTCTATTATCAAGCAGTCACAAAGATATGCAAGATAAAATAAACAAGCTAACTCAGAATGCAAACAACATAGGACTAAAGATCAACGTAGGAAAGACAAAGTTAATGAAGCAAAATGTGAACAACAGAAATGTACTCAGAGTAGATAACAAGTTAGTGGAGGAGGTCAACGAATTTGTATACCTTGGCAGCAGAGTAGTAGAAAATGGAGACAGCACAGAGGACACCAACAGTAGACTTACTAGAGCAAACCAGGCTTTTGCAATGCTGCAGAATATATGGAAATAAAAAAAACTAAGCATAAATATGAAAATCAGGATATTTAAGAGTAATGTTCTAAGTGTACTACTCTATGGTAGTGAATACTGGAAAATGACCAAAACCATAGAAAACAAGTTGAATTCTTTCCAGACTAAATGTTTATGAAGAATTAGAAAAATATTTTGGCCAAACACCATAAGAAATAACATCTTATTAGCAGAAATGCAGATGAAACCACTGACAACAGTTATTGAGGAAAGACGCTGGCGATGGTTGGGACATGTGCTACGAATGACTGACAGCTCACTACCAAAAATAGCACTAAGATGGACACCACAGGGGAACAGAAGTAAGGGTAGACCAAAAGAGACATGGAGAAGAACAACAGAAAGGATGTTGAGCAATAGAGGGATCACCTGGGCAAGAGCAGAAAAAAAAGGCAAAGGACAGGCATTTGTGGAAAACCCTTGCGGAAGCCCCATGTGCCCTGGGCACTTAAGGTTCAGAGAGAGAGAGAGATAGTGTATAAGTGTTATCATCAGACAGCTATGTCATGAAAGCCATGGGGAACATGATGAAGATCTGTCAAGTATTTGAGTTTTCTGGTCCCTAGGTTCATGAGTTTTTCAGTCTTTTCCCAATGTGCCAGATTAAGTCTTTTTCAACTGCTCTATATCTCCATACCCAGATGGGGAAAAAAGATATCGTTATGGAAACTTGCAGAAAGACCAACTGAGCATCAGGGATGCCAACTCCGAAGAGCTCATTCGTCGGCCTCAAACATGAGACAAAGATTGGATTCTGGAACGTAAGAACGATGGCAGCACCAACAAAAACTACTCAGGTCATCAAAGAAATGGAGAGATACCATCTACACATACTGGGCATCAGTGAAATGCGATGGCCAGAAGCAGGTAAAAGATCAGCGGAAAAAGGTAAGTTAATAATACACTCAGGCAGAAATGATGGTAAACTTCGAGATGGGGTATGTATTATTATGTCAAACGTAGAAGTAAAGACCCTTGTAGAATGAGAACCAGTTGAACAGTCATATAAGAGCACGATACAACCTAAGACATGGAAGAATGACAATAATACAGTGTTATGCACCCACGAACGATGCAGATGATGATGTGAAAGACGACTTCTATCACCAACTACAATAAAACATCAACAAAGTCCCTAAACATGACATCCTAACTGCTACTGGGGGACTTAAATGCTACGGTAGGGAAAGATAATACTGACATTGAAAAAGTAATGAGGAAAGAAGGAATTGGCATGGCTAATCAGAACGGAGAAAGATTAATTGAAATATGTCTAACAGAGGGCATGGTCATTGGAGGCACAATATTCCCACACAAAGAGATACATAAAACAACATGGATATCTCCAGATGATAGAACTAGAAACCAGATAGATCATTTTTGTATTAGAAAGCAATACAGAACATCTCTGATAGATGTAATGGCTTATAGGGGTGCAGATGTTAACAGTGATCACAACCTGTGCATAGGGAAAATAAAACTAAAATTGAAAAGCCATTACAAGAAATCAGTACACAAAAAGATAAACAGTCACAGCCTACAAGAAGAAAATACTAACAGTAATTTCAATCAGGAACTTGCAAATCATTCCAAAACACCCAGTGAAGTTGAAGAGATAAGTACAGATGAATTATGGAATTCTTACAGCACAGCCATAATCACAGCAGCAAAAGCAAGCGCTGACTGAAAAAAACCAAATAGAAAAGCATGGATATCAGAAAAAAACTCTGTGCTTCTGAAAAACGAGCAGTCAAATTAGACATGTTGAATGCAAAAAACAGATCTTGGAAAAGATCTGGTGAAAGCAACATACAAAGAACTAGACAAGAAAGTAAAAAGTTCAGCTAGAAGGGATAAAAGAAAATACATAGACAATATGGTGAAAGAGGCAGAAAAAGCAGTAAAAACAGGAGACAGCAAAACTTTATATAACATACAAAAGAGGCTAACAGGTACTATTACATCTAAAGAAAGACCAGACCTTAGCAAAACTGGAGCCCTATTAATATCAAATAAAGACCAAAAGCAAAGATGGGCTGAACAAATACTTAATCGACCACACCCAAAAGAATTGTTAAACCTTGAAACTGACTTACCAGCCTCACAACTAAATGTCAACCTAGATGAAATTAAATTACATGAAATTGAAACAGCAGTGAATTTATGGATAACAACAAAGCTGCAGGTGAAGACGAAATAACACCTGAAATGCTAAAAGCTATCAATAGTGACAACATGAGACAACTACACAGAATGTTTAACAAGATTTGGAAAGATGAAAAGGTCCCTTCCAATTGGAAAAAAGGAATCATTGTTAAAATACCAAAAAAGGCAACCTTAGTGACTGTAACAACTGGAGAGGAGTAACCTTAATATCAATTGTGTCAAAAGTATTTTGTAAGGTCATTTTTAATAGACTTAAAGATATAGTGGATACTGCAATGAGAGAAGAACAAGCAGGATTTCGAAAAGGGAGAAGCTGTCTCGACCAGATCTTTACTCTAAGAATAATACTTGAAGAACATATTGAAAAGCAGAAACCATTAATACTGAACTTCATAGATTTTAAAAAGGCATTTGATAGTGTACACAGAGATTCATTACGGAGAATTTTATGTCTATATGGAATACCATCTAAAAAGGTCAACATCATTAAGGACTTATACAATGGATATGTTTGTGCAGTCAAGACAGAAGAAGGGATGAGTGAATGGTTCCAGATTGAAACAGGTGTGAAACAAGGATGTATACTGTCTCCTTTACTTTTTGGGATTACAACAGATTTCATAATGAAAAAATGCAGCACAGGTAACACAGGTATTGACTGGGTACATGGGACCCAATTAGAAGATCTTGATTTTGCTGATGACATAACTCTTATCAGTAACAATGTGAATTTCATGCAAGAAAAAAACAGACAGTCTGTCTTCACTGGCTAGCAAAATAGGACTTGAAATTAACAAGGACAAAACAAAAATAATGAAAATTCCCATTAATCAAAATGGAAAAATACACATAGAAGGGACAGATATTGAAGAAGTCAATCAATTTGCATACCTTGGCAGCTACATAGACCAGGATGGTGACACTAGAAAGGAAGTTAGAATCAGAACTGCAAAAGCAGCATCGATCTTCAAGAATCTTGAGAACATATGGAATTCAAAAGTTATAAGCACAAAAACCAAGTTAAGACTATTCAATTCAAATGTAATATCCACCTTCATTTATGCATGCAAAAGCTGGAAAAACAACTTAAAGAAATAAAAAGAAATTAGACTCTTTTGAAAACAAATGGCTAAGTAAAATACTCGGCATCAAGTGGAATGAATTCAAGAACAATGCAGAGATAAGACAAATGACTGAACAACAACCAGTCTCATGGGTGATCAGGAAAAGGAGATGGACATATGTTAGTCACTTGATGAGAAGAAATGATCAAAGAATCCCAAAACAAGTTATCAAGTGGAACACAACAGGCCAAAGAAAAAGAGGCAGACTGCATGAAACTCTGAAGAGGCCATTGTTAAGGGAGGCCAAATTAACAGGCATAAAATCCTTTGATGAGGTTCAAAGACTCGCCGAAGACAGGAAAAATTGGCGAACTACTTTGCGAGCCCTATGTGACGTTTAACGGCACGGGAAGGATATAAGATATCTCCATACAGAATGTCAGTGATGGAAGAGTTTGGTGGTATCAGGTTCTTCCAAAGGTCCTTCAATGCACTGTAGGCCAGCAGGTGGTGCTTAATAGTTTCTTCTTCTTGTCTGTTGCAGTACATGCAGTATGATGTGTGGTCAGTGCTCACTCTGTGTAAGTGCTTAATAGTTTCTTCTTCTTGTCTGTTGCAGTACATGCAGTATGATGTGTGGTCAGTGCTCACTCTGTGTAAGTGCTTAATAGTTTCTTCTTCTTGTCTGTTGCAGTACATGCAGTATGATGTGTGGTCAGTGCTCACTCTGTGTAAGTGCTTAATAGTTTCTTCTTCTTGTCTGTTGCAGTACATGCAGTATGATGTGTGGTCAGTGGTCACTCTGTGTAAGTGCTTAATAGTTTCTTCTTCTTGTCTGCTGCAGTACATGCAGTATGATGTGTGGTCAGTGCTCACTCTGTGTAAGTGCTTAATGAAGGTAGTGTTTCCTGTGAGCAACCTGAAGAGTGTGCATTGATCTCTTAAGATGTAAGCTGTTGGTGTGGTCTCCAGGGTTGCACTTTGGCAGATATGTGTATAGGGATCATCCAGTTGGGTTGCTGACCCAGTTGTCCATCCACTGCTGCTTGCAGTTGTGTATTATATGTTTAACTGTTCTCATGTGGATGGGGAGGTTAACAAGGTTTTTTTTTGGGTGAGAGGCTCTGTTTCTGTATTTGGTGGTGGTGGCTGCCAGGGCTGCTAATATTGCCTGCATTTCAGCATCATAATTGGAGCAGCGAGATCTACAAGGAGCAGAAATGTGGCTTTGTCTTGTCTGGAAACATTACAAGTACCCCATATCTTGCATTGTATATCTCCTCAAAACCTGAACCATCAATGTATGCATGGATCCTTGGGGTAGGACTCTATGGTCTCCAGTGCACACAGCTTTAGGATGTTGGGATCTGTTGATTTGTTCACTAGTTTGTTCTTGAATCTGGTGCTAGTATGAGGAAGTGTGTAGTTTGTATTTGGTGGGATGTCTGACACTTCTTTAGGTTCTCTTTCTTCAAAGAGTTTGTGTCTTGTGTTTAGTTGTTCTTCTAATGAGCACTGAAGTTTTTAGTTTTACTCTATTATTATGCTTCCATTCATCAACCACTATTCTGGTAGGATGGTATGTGGGTACGCATTTACATCTTTCTGATGCATCTTAAGTTAACTTCTTATATCTAGTAACTCTACAGTTTGCATCAGTTTCACACTAAATTGTGGGAACTGACCTCATTCCCTTGATAAGCACTTCAATGATGTCCATTACCTGTCATCTATGGTCTGCTACCTTTGTTTTGTTTACCTCAATGATAACCATTGTAGAGACCCATAGGCTTGTCACGTCCTGGATTGATTGACTTCACATCAGATTTTCCTCATCCTGGCAGGTGATCTCTATGTCCCCATTCATCCAACATCCTGGCAGGTGATCTCTATGTCCCCATTCATCCAACATCCTGGCAGGTGATCTCTATGTCCCCATTCATCCAACATCCTGGCAGGTGATCTCTATGTCCCCATTCATCCAACATCCTGGCAGGTGATCTCTATGTCTCCATTCATCCAACATCCTGGCAGGTGATCTCTATGTCCCCATTCATCCAACATCCTGGCAGGTGATCTCTATGTCCCCATTCATCCAACATCTTGGCAGGTGATCTCTATGTCCCCATTCATCCAACATCCTGGCAGGTGATCTCTATGTCCCCATTCATCCAACATCCTGGCAGGTGATCTCTATGTCCCCATTCATCCAACATCCTGGCAGGTGATCTCTATGTCCCCATTCATCCAACATCCTGACCAGCCCAGTGCTGCCCCCAGCTAAGGTCTCAGCTCCACCTATTAATGGGCGTGCAATACCAAAAGCTGGAAGGCTTTCTATCCTAGGAGAGCTACTCTGTGCTTCTTATTTTTCCAATGGTTGAGTGGGTTTTCTTATCATATGGAGAATTGTGTCCGAGTTATCTGACATTCCTGTAACAGACAAGTGACTCTCACAAACGTCAGTTTCCGGAAATGGGATGGTCTGAGCTGGCAGCAGTTCTACATTCCCTCAGACAAGAGGCTACCAGCAGATTTCTCAATTCTACATTCCCTCTTTCTCTTACAGAAAGTTCTGTTCCTTAAAAATTCTGCCTTATAAGAGAGTGACATTATGCTTAATATGTTGATTGTTAGAGGTTTCTTGGCTACAGGAGCAGGTCAGAGTTTTTTGTTTTTGTTTGTGTGCTCAGTTGTTCCCAGGGGAGATCTGCCAGGTAAAACTGGATAACAATTGTAGAAATAAAATTGTAAGACATAAACAATGACTGAGCCGTATAAAACTAATGACCAAGAATCAAACAATACAAAAAAATACTCAATACAAACCAAATAATTGGATACCACTAGTTGCTGTTTATACAAACTGGCAAGTGAAAGCGACTGTGTATGTTTCTCTGTGACAAGTCATGAAACAATGCCCAACAACAGAACAAAACGCGTGCCAGTCATGGATAAAACAGTTAAAGAGTGGCAAACAAAACATAGGGGTGGAGCAGAGATGCTGGATATGTACCATTTATGAAGAAGCTGGGGTCATTTAGTCTGAAACAATTTTGGACGGAGTTCATATGGAGGAGTTTGGTCACAGCCAATAAAAGACTTACATCTTACATCCTTCCCGTGCCGTTACATGTCACATAAGGCCCGCATAGTAGTTCGCCAAGATGTCCTGTCTTCAGCGAGTTTTTCAATCTCATCAAGGGACATTATGCCCACTGAGTTGGCTTCTCTTAATAATGTCCTCTTTTCACGTGGTCGACCTCTTTTTCTTTGGCCTGTTGTGTTTCATTTGATAGCTTGTTTTGGGATTCTCTGATTGTTTCTTCTCATCACATGACCGACATATGTCCAGCTTCTTTTTCTGATCAACCATGAGACAGGTTGTTATTTGCCCATCTGTCTTATCTCTGCATTGTTCTTGAATTCATTCCACTTTATACCGAGTATTTTCCTTAGGCATTTGTTTTCAAAAGTCTAATTTCTTGTCTATTTCTTTACTTGTTTTCCAGCTTTCACATGCATAAATGAGGGTGGATATTACATTTGAATTGAATAATCTTAACTTGGTTTTTGTGCCTATAACTTTTGAATGCCATATGTTCTCAAGATTCTTGAAAGTCAAGAAACTGGTGGGTTAAAAAAAGGCTTAAAAATAGACCAGGTATCTGTGTATTAAAAAAAGGCTGAAAATATGACTAAGAACATATACAACAGTGAACAAAGACAGTCTCTTGAAATCTATGCAGGAGTCTGGATTACCTTCAAAACAAACAAATCTGACCAGATGGAAGAATGCAAGAGACAAACATCAATACAGTAAGTAATACACCAGGACAGAAAATTCTAAAACAAGCACGTGCCTTCTCTGTATTTCTTTTTATGGTCCTAAAATATCAAACACCCACAAAGCACAAATAAAAAACAACATTATCACAGCTAGCATATAACAGCAGGAAATGATGTTAATCTTATTTTAGGCATACACAGCACTTTCAAACTACAACTCTCAACAACACGAAGCATAAAAGACACTGTCAAGATTGTATGATCACAATATGGAGAGTAGTACAGGTTTTGTTTGTTTTTTTTTTTTTAAAAAATGTGAACTTGTTAGAATGCAAAATATCCAGCGATATCAAGATAACCATATGTAAAACCACTACAACACTAGCAGTTCTGTCAAGATAACCATATAAAAAACCACTACAAGACTGGCATTTCTGCCAAGATAGACCAGCAGCCCTGTGGACTGAGAAAAATGGAGTACAACAAAACATGAACAGAGAATACAACAATGAAGTTTAGACATCCGGAACCAACAGAGAAAACCAGTTTGTACAAAGGGCCACTAATCACCACCTACACTGTGAAATCTAGTAGGTTATGATGGCTGGGTCATGTAGAAGAGTCATCAGTCTAAACTCACACAATGAGGGGAAGCCATGGGGAAATGTAGGAGAGTTTGGTGAACTAACTCAATAGTCCTGCTCACTACACTGACCATAAAGTGACTTTCACTGGCCACACACTGACCATAAACCAACCTGCACTGGCAACGCACTGACCATAAAGTGACCTGCACTGATCACACACTGACCATAAATGCACTGGCCACAAACTGACCATAAACCAACTGGCCACACACTGACCATAAACCAACCTGCACTGGCCACACACTGACCATAAACCAACCTGCACTGGCCACAAAGTGACCATAAACCAACTGGCCACACACTGACCATAAACCAACTGGCCACACACTGACCATAAACCAACCTGCACTGGCCACACACTGACCATTAAGTGACTTGTACTGGCCACACACTGACCATAAACCAACTGGCCACACACTGACCATAAACCAACCTGCACTGGCCACACACTGACCATAAACCAACCTGCACTGGCCACACACTGACCATAAACCAACTGGCCACACACTGACCATAAAAACCACCTGTACTGGCCATACACTAACCATAAACCAGCCTGCACTGGCAACACATTGACCATAAACCACATGCACTGGCCACGCACTGATTCAGATCAGCAAGTTACTGCTACAGGTAAAGCTAATCAAACACTTACCCATTGCTTTCTTGTAAATGCTGACTGGAAGCACAGGTTTCCATACTTTCTGTACATGTCCTAGCTGTAGCATGGCTTGTCTGATAGACTTATTTACTTTCTCAAAGTTACTCTCCACCTCCACATTAGCAAATCCTAATCAAAATTATCACACAATGTGAGCTTATGTGAAGAAAATTCTTTACACAAATCTGTAACAAATATTTCAGCTAAACTCATTCTCTACTTACCTCACACATCCTACAAGTAATGTGTGAACTTTTGAATTAATTATTCTATAAGAAAAAAAAAACAATGGACCTCACCTGAACTATACCTTTATTACCACATACTAAAATGCGCTATTTCTACATTCCAAAATCAAACATACGCTGTTGCTAAATGTCTTGTCCTGCCTCCTTCCTCGTATACCTTCCGGTGTTGAGGGGACAAACGGATGTCTTGATATGCCTCAACGATTTGCTTCATATAATGGGATATTTAATGCTTCTTTAATTTCCTCTCTCCATCTCCAGCGTGGGTGGCCTCTTCCTCTGTTACCTACAAATCTTAGTGTGAATGTTGTCTGTGATATACTGTCTGGTGGTAACTGTGTAACATGGCCAAACCATTTGACTCTCTGGATATAGTGTAATACTGGTGTTACTCCAGCCGTTGCCCTGATGGTGTCATTTCTTATTTGGTCTCTTCTTGTCATCTCATTTCTGCCATGATGATTTTTCTTTTGATATTGGCTGTTAGTGTTCATGTTTGACATTGATAGCACAAAGCTGGGAGGACAATTATGCCCTTTTTGTTTCAGCTATAAAGTATTTGTTTTTCAGTAAAGGAGTCATTTATCCAATGATCTGATTTGCTTTATTGCATCTGTTCTCAATCTCAGTGTCAATCATCCCTGAGGATGATGATTTGCTACCTGGGTATTTGAAATGTTTCACTTGTTTCAAGGGCTGGTTGTCTAGAAAGATCTGTTTGGATTTCTTCTCCTGCTATGGTCATGACTTCCATTTTTTCAGCACTGATCTTCATGTGGCTTTTACATGCCCTTGCTAAATTATCCATGTTCTGCTGTAGGTCTTTTTCTGATGTGGCTATAAGTGCTTGACTGTCAGCAAAAAGGAGTTCGTTTATGGTCCTCCTATTGGGTATATTGAGATTTCATTGGTATATTGAGTAACCTGTCAAAGTATTGTCTCCATCTCTGTAGTACCCTCTCTTGTTTGCATACTGTATCATATATCATCGTTCACAATCTGTGTTGGGTCGAAGCACTCTGCTCACTTTCTCACTGCACTGATCTTTTTTATAAAAGATTTTCATAGCTTCTTTGTGATTGTTGTTTAATACTTCACTGTATTCCTGCCATGATTTTACCACCGCTTCTTTTATTACCCGCTTAGAGCGTTGTTGTTTAATACATCACTGTATTCCTGCCATGATTTTACCTTTGCTTCTTTTATTACCCGCTTAGAGCATTGTTGTTTAATACATCACTGTATTCCTGCCATGATTTTACCTTTGCTTCTTTTATTACCCGCTTAGAGCATTGTTGTTTAATACTTCATTGTATTCCTGCCATGATTTTACCTTTGGTTCTTTTATTACCCGCTTAGAGCATTGTTGTTTAATACTTCACTGTATTCCTGCCATGATTTTACCACAGCTTCTTTTATTACCCGCTTAGAGCATTGTTGTTTAATACGCCACTGTATTCCTGCCATGATTTTACCAACCTGCACTGGCCACAAACTGACCATAAACCAACTGGCCACACTGACCATAAACCAACCTGCACTGGCCACACACTGACCATTAAGTGACTTGTACTGGCCACACACTGACCATAAACCAACCTGCACTGGCCACAAACTGACCATAAACCAACCTGCACTGGCCACACACTGACCATAAACCAACCTGCACTGGCCACACACTGACCATAAACCAACTGGCCATACACTGACCATAAAAACCACCTGTACTGGCCATACACTGACCATAAACCAACCTGCACTGGCCACAAACTGACCATAAACCAACCTGCACTGGCCACAAACTGACCATAAACCAACCTGCACTGGCCACACACTGACCATAAACCAACCTGCACTGGCCACAAACTGACCATAAACCAACTGGCCATACACTGACCATAAAAACCACCTGTACTGGCCATACACTGACCATAAACCAACTGGCCACACACTGACCATAAAAACCACCTGTACTGGCAACACACTGACCATAAACCACATGCACTGGCCACGCACTGATTGAGATCAGCAAGTTACTGCTACAGGTAAAGCTAATCAAACACTTACCAATTGCTTTCTTGTAAATGCTGACTGGAAGCACAGGTTTCCATACTTTCTGTACATGTCCTAGCTGTAGCATGGCTTGTCTGATAGACTTATTTACTTTCTCAAAGTTACTCTCCACCTCCACATTAGCAAATCCTAATCAAAATTATCACACAATGTGAGCTTATGTGAAGAAAATTCTTTACACAAATCTGTAACAAATATTTCAGCTAAACTCATTCTCTACTTACCTCACACATCCTACAAGTAATGTGTGAACTTTTGAATTAATTATTCTATAAGAAAAAAAAAACAATGGACCTCACCTGAACTATACCTTTATTACCACATACTAAAATGCGCTATTTCTACATTCCAAAATCAAACATACGCTGTTGCTAAATGTCTTGTCCTGCCTCCTTCCTCGTATACCTTCCGGTGTTGAGGGGACAAACGGATGTCTTGATATGCCTCAATGATTTGCTTCATATAATGGGATATTTAATGCTTCTTTAATTTCCTCTCTCCATCTCCAGCGTGGGTGGCCTCTTCCTCTGTTACCTACAAATCTTAGTGTGAATGTTGTCTGTGATATACTGTCTGGTGGTAACTGTGTAACATGGCCAAACCATCTGACTCTCTGGATATAGTGTAATACTGGTGTTACTCCAGCCGTTGCCCTGATGGTGTCATTTCTTATTTGGTCTCTTCTTGTCATCTCATTTCTGCCATGATGATTTTTCTTTTGATATTGGCTGTTAGTGTTCATGTTTGACATTGATAGCACAAAGCTGGGAGGACAATTATGCCCTTTTTGTTTCAGCTATAAAGTATTTGTTTTTCAGTAAAGGAGTCATTTATCCAATGATCTGATTTGCTTTATTGCATCTGTTCTCAATCTCAGTGTCAATCATCCCTGAGGATGATGATTTGCTACCTGGGTATTTGAAATGTTTCACTTGTTTCAAGGGCTGGTTGTCTAGAAAGATCTGTTTGGATTTCTTCTCCTGCTATGGTCATGACTTCCGTTTTTTCAGCACTGATCTTCATGTGGCTTTTACATGCCCTTGCTAAATTATCCATGTTCTGCTGTAGGTCTTTTTCTGATGTGGCTATAAGTGCTTGACTGTCAGCAAAAAGGAGTTCGTTTATGGTCCTCCTATTGGGTATATTGAGATTTCATTGGTATATTGAGTAACCTGTCAAAGTACTGTCTCCATCTCTGTAGTACCCTCTCTTGTTTGCATACTGTATCATATTATCATCGTTCACAATCTGTGTTGGGTCGAAGCACTCTGCTCACTTTCTCACTGCACTGATCTTTTTTACAAAAGATTTTCATAGCTTCTTTGTGATTGTTGTTTAATACTTCACTGTATTCCTGCCATGATTTTACCACCGCTTCTTTTATTACCCGCTTAGAGCATTGTTGTTTAATACTTCACTGTGTTCCTGCCATGATTTTACCTTTGCTTCTTTTATTACCCGCTTAGAGCATTGTTGTTTAATACTTCACTGTATTCCTGCCATGATTTTACCACCGCTTCTTTTATTACCCGCTTAGAGCATTGTTGTTTAATACTTCACTGTGTTCCTGCCACGATTTTACCTTTGCTTCTTTTATTACCTGCTTAGAGCATTGTTGTTTAATACTTCACTGTATTCCTGCCATGATTTTACCTTTGCTTCTTTTATTACCCGCTTAGAGCATTGTTGTTTAATACTTCACTGTATTCCTGCCATGATTTTACCTTTGCTTCTTTTATTACCTGCTTAGAGCATTGTTGTTTAATACTTCACTGTGTTCCTGCCATGATTTTACCTTTGCTTCTTTTATTACCTGCTTAGAGCATTGTTGTTTAATACTTCACTGTATTCCTGCCATGATTTTACCTTTGCTTCTTTTATTACCCGCTTAGAGCGTTGTCTTGCAATTCGATATTCAGTGTAGTCTTGCTCCTCCTTACTTCTCACCCATTCTTTATATTTATTCTTCTTTTCCTTTACAGCCTCTTTCACCTCATCATTCCATCATGCTGTTATTTTCATTTCTCTGCCTCCTTTTTTATAGTACCACATGTTTCTTTTGCTGCTCACAAAAAAAGCTGGTTTTGAACAAGGCCCATTCCTCTTCCACTGATTTTGTTTCTGTTGGTAAGTTTATAAACAATTCTCTTCTTTCTTCTCATATTCTTCTTTCACATTCTCTTCCTTGAGCTTGCTTAGTTTTATTGTTTCACTTCTTAGGAGTTCTGTCATGGCTTTTCCTGTGTTCTCTGATGACTGTTACTACTTTTTCGTGGTCTGTGCTTGAACTCAGGTTGGGTAATTCTCTTGCATCTATAACTGAACTTTCCTTGCTGTTCCTTGCTAGTATGAAATCAGTTTGGCTTCTGCATGTCAAATCATTCCATTTGTCCCAGGCATATATTTGAGAGTGTCTGTGTTTAACTCTGTATCTTCTGTGACGTGTCCTGCATGGTTGTTGTACCAATCAGAAGGCCATTCACTGCTCAGTGCCATGATAGTTTGTAGCTCTCTATTTCTGAAGATAATCAAAGTATACTTAAAACCAGCAGTTGGACTTCCTTCTGGAATCCATTTGTCGACACGAGGCGCGAGTTTCAGCTGAATTCAGAACGGTTGTGTGTTGATTTAACGAGTTTATCGTCGAAGTTTATCGTCGCTAGGTTTTTGTTTATCAACAAATATGGCTTCCAGTGGTAGTTTACTTCATCCAGAGCAGCGTATTTCTGCATTACAAACTCAAAATTTAATTTAAAAATGTCTAGACTGTGGTGAAGAGAATGCAGTAGTAGAGATTGTGAATTTTCTGATCTATGTGATGCTGATTCAAAGGATGAGAATGCTTTTTTTTTTTGGTCCAACAGCAAAATGTACTAGAAGGGGAGCTAGTGATACTACTTCTCAGCTTTTTGCTAGTACTAGCTGTAATATCACAGTAAGTAATGCTGGAGATTGTGTCATTTAAAAAATGTTGTTGAATGTCTCAAATTAAAAAAAAAAGAACACACACACATTGGCCTGTTTTCTGGAAATATTAGTTGCTGCCCGCTCACTTGTTTTCATGTAAACATTACCTGCCCACTTGGTGTTTTTAGTTTACTGTAAATGCACAATTAGTGTATGTTTTCATGTAAATTTTGGAGGATACGTGAAGAAAAGGTGTTTGTGTACAATGTGATTCATTTTGCAAATATTGGACTAACTACAGTGGATTAACTTGATGGATAAGTGAAAAAAAAAATTGTTCCAATTTCTTCATTTTCCATTCTTTCTTCTCAGTTCTTAGCTCTTTTTTCTGTTGTATTCTCATAACATACTAACAATTTGATTTAAAAAAAGACAAAATGCATTTTTTCTTGTTTAAAGTAATGTATAATATATCATACTACAAATCAGATTATGCCTCTGTCATTCTTTTAAATGTTGACAACCATCCCATTCTACATTGTGAAATTTACCCCCCTTGGTATTTTGAGGGAAAAATCCCCAGTATACAAAGAGTTAAAGGATGTGTTTGTGACAGAAAGGTCATGCTGGCTGCACAGTTCTAGAAGTCTGCTACCAATTTTCTTGTCTAACGCACAGCTAGTCACCAAAGTCACCCAGGTGGACTGCTACATCAGCTCTACTAGTTCCCAGTCCTTCACTGAAGTCCCCCATGATTATTACATTCTCCTCTTTACTTATGTTGTTTAGTGTATCATGGAGGTTGTCAAGGAACTCCTCAATTCTTCCTCCATGTCTGGTGCATTACAAGGATCATATATTAGGATATAAGCTGTGGTCAACTCATTCTATTTTATTTGGACAGTTATAATTCTTTCTGATAAATATTTTGTTTCCAAGATCTTGGCAGCGGTGTTTGGTTCTATGATTATTCTGACAGCCTGTTTTGCTCTTTCCTGCTCACTCACTCCCGAGTATAGGAATACGTAATTCTGACGTATTTGTTTACAGCCTTTACGCCTGAGTTTGGTGTCCGCAGCTCCCAGGATCTTTATTTTTCTCCTTTCCATTCCCTCCACTAATTCCTCCTTTTTATCATTTATGTCACATGATGTGTTGTAAGAGAAGCTGGAGTTAAAAAGCAAATTATAGCAAAGATCAGGGGCAGACAAGCAGCTGGAACACACTGTGGCAACTGGAAACATTGAAGGAAGAAGAGACAGAGGAAGACAGAGAGAGAAGTTATTAGATGAGCGGTCAGTGCAGCTAGAAAGAAAGTCAGATCTCATAATCAAGTCTAAAAGATGGTGAATTGTGGAGAGAAATGTGCTGCAGGCACTTGAATTGAATGTTGACAGCGCATGCTTTAAGAATAACTTTTCTATCTCTTTGAAGTTTAACGTTTCCGAGTCATTTTCTGTTTATATCAGTCCGTCTACTCTTCCTGTGTTTTCTATGTGCGGTAAAGAGATCCGCCGCCAGCTTGCTGGGTCAGTCGTGGTTTGAGGGCAGAATTTAACCCTGGGGAGCCCATCTCCCTGAGTTTGGGGGCAGAATTTAACCCTGGGGAGCCCATCTCCCTGAGTTTGGGGGCAGAATTTAACCCCAGGGAGCCCATCTCCTTAAGTTTAGGGGCATAATTTAAACCCAGGGAGCCCATCCCCCTGAGTTTGGGGAGCAGAATTTAACCCCGGGGAGCCCATCCCCCTGAGTTTGGGGGCAGAATTTAACCCTGGGAAGCCCATCCCCCTGAGATTGCGGGCATAATTTAGCCCTGGGGAAACCATCCCCCTGAGTTTGGGGGGCAGAATTTAACCCCAGGGAGCTCATCTCCCTGAGTTTGGGGGCAGAATTTAACCCCAGGGAGCCCATCCCCCTGAGTTTGGGGGCAGAATTTAACCCCGGGGAGCCCATCCCCCTGAGTTTGGGGGTAGAATTTAACCCTGGGAAGCCCATCCCCCTGAGATTGCGGGCATAATTTAGCCCTGGGGAAACCATCCCCCTGAGTTTGGGGGGCAGAATTTAACCCCAGGGAGCTCATCTCCCTGAGTTTGGGGGCAGAATTTAACCCCAGGGAGCCCATCCCCCTGAGTTTGGGGGCAGAATTTAACCCCGGGGAGCTCATCCCCCTGAGTTTGGGGGTAGAATTTAACCCCGGGGAGCCCATCCCCCTAAGTTTGGGGGCAGAATTTAACCCCGGGGAGCCCATCCCCCTGAGTTTGGGGGCAGAATTTAACCCCGGGGAGCCCATCCCCCTGAGTTTGGGGGCAGAATTTAACCCCGGGGAGCCCACCCCCCTGAGTTTGGGGGCAGAATTTAACCCCGGGGAGCCCATCCCCCTGAGTTTGGGGCCATAATTTAACCCCGGGGAGCCCATCCCCGAGTTTGGGGGCAGAATTTAACCCTGGGGAGCCCATCCCCCTGAGTTTGGGGGCAGAATTTAACCCTGCAGAGCCCATCTCAATGTTAGCTTGAAATTTTTAATGCTGTGTTATGATGTCACAGCACATGAATCAAGCTTGCTTGCTTTATGCTCCATTTAACACAGTGTAAGTCAATTTCTATGTCTTAGCAGAAACAAATGTGCTAAATGTACTATTTCTAAATTCCAAAATCAAACACGTACTGTTGCTAAGCCTTGTTATCTCTTATGCCCTGATGAAACATGTAATGCCACTAAGTTTGATATCAAGCATGTACTGTTTCTAAAATTTGTTTGTTATGTCAGTCAGCATGTTTGTGAGATATAACCTCACCATTTGCTCCATCCAAGTACTCCAGCAGCAGGCCACGCTGTTTCATCAGTTGAGACATAAACACCGAAACCCCGCTGCGGCGGATATTTTCAATCAGATCCACAAAACTTTTGCTTTCAGGAGCCGGTAACTTTGAGGCAAACTGGTGACCAAGTGTCATGAGGTGGTGGCTGATAAACATGCAGTTGTTGTGATGGAGAGCTGCAAAAATAAACACAAGTCACATGACGGTACAGCCTGTTCTCCTGTAACACAATCCAACATGACTGATAAATAAGGGAACAAAACCAACAAAGGTTTATTTTCACATCTGTCATGATCCACCCCCCCCCCCCCACCAAAAGAAGTTTACCAGTTCAATCAAGCATGCAGGATTACAGCAGGTGGAAGGCATGGAAGAATGCAACAAGAACAATAGGAAACATGCATCTAACTCTCCAAATAGTTAGCCGTGTACTGCCATCCAAACAGTATTTATGTCCATTTTGTTGCATGTTTATTAACTGTTATATATATATATATATATTATTTTTTAATTTCTCCTTTAACAAGCAGAAATCACGACTGTGACTAAAAGTCAAAAGCTGAAGCATAAATAGTGACGAGAGCAGAAGAAAAACTTTAGGGGAAAAAAAAACTGAAATAATAAAACATCTTGACAGAAATGACAGGACATGTGATATTGCCAGAGCTACTGGCATAACTCAAGCAGCTGTATGTACATTAGAAGCAATGCTGATAAAATCAAGCAGACAGCTATTAGTGACACAGCTTCCAGTAAACAACACTGATAAAATCAAGCAAACAGCTATAAGTGGCACAGCTTCCAGTAAACAACACTGATAAAATCAAGCAAACAGCTATTAGTGGCACAGCTTCCAGTACTGTTATATTATTAGACCCAAAGATATTGATGTCCATGATGTCTGCTCCCTATACACTTCTATCCCCCATGAGGATGGACTTTTAGCACTCCGCTATTTTCTCGACAAAGACCCTCACCCCACTACTAGCACTGACACCATAATCAGACTTACACAGCATTCATTCCTTTGCATGTCCCTTGCGGAACTTTGCCTCCCAAACAGCAATCCTGTAGGCCTCTCGGTTGTGAGCAAGATGGCCTGCTGCTGCTGCATCCATTTCCAGATCATCAACGATGTCTTGCAGCCATCTTCGTTTCGGTCTTCCTCTTTTTCTTTTTCCCATTATGTATCCTTCCAATACGGTCTTCTCTAAATTATCATGACGTTTAATGTGGCCAAAATATTTAAGTTTTCTCTCTTTAATCCTCTTTACTAGCCAGCCTTCTTCAATATTAAGCTCTTGTAGTATAGATATATTTGTTCTTTTTTGTGTCCACGATATTTGGAGAACTCTTCTATAGCATTTACATTCAAAGGCATTTATGTGCTTCTCAGCTGTTTTATTAAGTGTCCAGGTCTCACAGGCATATGTTGCGATGGGAAAGATGCATGCCCTTAAAAATCTTATTTTTGTGGTTCTGTCTGCTCCTCTCCACAGATTCTTTATTTGTTTTACTTTCTGAAGAGCAATAGATGTCCTCCTTTTAATTTCCCGCATTGTATCTCCATTATTAGTTAGTAGTGATCCAAGATATTCAAAACTCTCCACTTCTTCCAGTTTTTCCTCACTGATACATATTTCAGTTGCCTTGTTTGTTTTGTCAGTTGTCATCACTTTAGTTTTCTTTGCATTAAGATAGAGGTTCTGCTCTTCGCTGTTCTTGCGGACTGACATAATTAGTTTTTCCATTCCTTCTTGTGTTGTGGACAGCAATACTGTGTCATCAGCATATCTAATCTCTGGTATTTCATAACCTCCAACTGTTATGGCATCGTAATATTCTTTGTCTACATCTTCTCTAACATTCCTCATTATATTTTCAGTATACAAGTTAATAAGTAGGGTGACAATATGCACCCCTGACGGACCCCTTGTTTTATGTCAAACCAAGTTGTTGTTTCACCATTTATTCTTACTGCTGCTTGTTGGTCTAAATACAGCAGTGATGTTAATTGTATCAAATGTGTTGGAAATCCCATTTTTTCCATTATTTCCCAAAGTTTCTGGTGTTGTACACAATCAAATGCCTTTGAGTAGTCTATAAAGGATAAATATAGATTCACATTAAACTCCCTGCATTTCTCTATTATTAATCTTAGATTGAATATATGATCTCTTGATCCTCTTCCTTGCCTGAAGCCAGCTTGGACCATATTGACTTCTTCTTCTATTTTCTTTCGAAGTCTACCCATTATGATTTTTAACAGAATTTTACTGGCATGACTAATCAGGGCAACAGTTCTGTAGTTGGTGCATAATTTCAGGTTACCCTTTTTTGGCAGTGGTATGAATACAGTTCTTTTCCATTCTTTTGGCCAAATACCTGAATGCCATATCTTTTTACATAGTGCATGATAGATTGTTGCACACTCCTTTCCTCCTGCTTTAATAAATTCAGCGGTTATCTCATCACATCCTGGTGATTTACCATTTTTCAGACTCTTTATTGCCCATAAAACTTCTTCCATTGTCGGCTCGGGTTCTTTCTCCTCCAATAATAATTCACACTGTTGATTTCTGCTTCCACAGTCGGTTGTTTCATACATTCTTTTGCAATAATCCTTCCATCTTTCCAGAATTTCCTCTGTCTCTGTCAGGGTATTCCCCATCTCATCACAAATTACATTTAGCTTAGGTGTGACATTTCTCGTCAATGTCTTCATTTCTTTAAACATTTCACTATCTCTTCCACACCTCTGATGTTCTTCTATTCTTTCACAACAATCTTGTATGTATTGTTTTTTGTCTTTTCTTATGTTTCTTCATACTTCTTTTGTTAAAGTTTTATATTATCTTTGTTGTTGTTTGTCACTCTCCATTGCGTCTTCATTTCTCTACATTGTTTTATCAGTTCTAGTGTACCTGCTGTGATCCATCTATTCTTTTGTGTTTTCTTTACTGGAACCATGTCTTTAGCTGTTGTTACTAAGATATCTTTGGCCTGCGTAGCCAATTCATCTGGTGTCATCTCTTCCTGTACAGCCATCAGGATTTCGAAACGGTTCTTCACTTCTATACCGTATTGTTCTGGTATATTTGTAAGGTCAAAGCGGAGTGGTCTTGATCCCATAACTAACTTTTTTATCTTTATCTTCATGTCGGCTATTAATAACTCATGGTCCGTGTCACAATAAGCACTTGGTAAAGTTTTTGCTGATGTTATGCTTGACCTCCACCTTCTCTGCACTAAAATGTAATCTATTTGATTCCTGGTTTTCCCATCAGGTGATGTCCATGTGTAAAGTCTTCTTGGATGTTGTTTAAAAAGTGTGTTAGCGATCATTAGCTCATTTTCCATACAAAACGCCATTAGATTGTCACCTGCCTCATTTCTGTGTCCTATGCTAAATTTCCCTACAACTTGTCCTTCATCTTCTGCTCTTTCTGTACCAATTTTTGCATTAAAATCACCCATTATAAATACAATATCATTTTTCCGTACCTGGTCCATTGTCGTCTGCAGTGTGTTATAAAAATGTTCTACTTCATCTTCTTCTGCTGCTGATGTAGGTGCATATACCTGGATGACTGTTACATTTCTAGGAATGCCCTTAAGTCTGATTGTTAGGATTCTATCACTTACTGGATTGTAGCCTAGTAAAGCTTTTGATGTTGATTTGTCCAAATAAAAAGCCACTCCATTCTTTCCTCCTACTTCTCCGCCAGAATATATAAATATATTATCATTCTCGCTCTTAAAGTGTCCTGATCCTTTCCATCGATGTTCGCAGATTCCCAAAATGTGTATCCGCGTTCTTTTCATCTCGTCACTTATTACTTGATATTTTCCCTCATACATACTTCTTACATTCCATGTTCCTACTCTTATTTTCTTTTTAGTTTGATACAGGGGTTTTCCTTGGTAACACCGTCAGGATTTTGTCCGTCATCACAATTACTAGTACCGACCTCTGCCTCACACTCTTCCCCAGTGTTAAAATTAGATCTATCTGGCCTGGGGGACTCACCACCAGATCTTTTTCCTATTTGACTTTCCATGATTGCTGCTTGGGTTTCTTGGTATGTTTCCAGAAGGTAGTTTACCATTGCTTTCCTTCCGGGCAGTGACTGTACTAGTCAGTGATCGTAGCCATTGTCCCTACATTGAGATCATCTGCCTACCATCATAGAATGGTGACCATAACCAACATTATCTGTCAGCTGCTCTCCCATTCCATCCACCACCTGCTCCCATGGCTTCACGTCACCCTGATCGGGGGGCTATACGGGTACTCCACCTTGCCCAAGGGTGTCCCGTAGACTAACGGAGGTAAGGAGGCGTCTTACTTCTCCTTTGATAGGGGATACCCCTACCCCGCTAAACACAGCTAGTACTAAACCTAAATTCTTTCGAATTCAACGGCGAATACTTCGAGCAAATCAGTAGTGTTGCCATGGGAACGAAAATGGGTCCCAGTTATGCATGTCTATTTATGGGCTTTCTGGAAGTCAAATTATGGGAAACCTACACTGGCAGACTTCCAGAATTCTATAAAAGGTACATCGATGATGGCATTGGAATCACAAGTATGCCACAGGAAGACCTTTAAAAATGTACTGAATTCGCCAATACACTCAATAACAACATAAAATTCACTTATGAAATTTCTGACAAGTCTATTAACTTTTTAGACATTAAAATTTCTATTGGCACAAACAGGCTTGTCACCTCTGTATTTTACAAGCCCACCGACAGCCACACCTATTTGCTTTACATGTCCTCCCATCCTTAAGCCTGTAAGAACTCCCATATTCCCAACTCCTCCATCTTCGTCGCATAAGTCAGGATAATTTGGACTTTATAGATCAGTCCAACAAGTTATTAGAATTTTTCTGTCATCGCCACTACCCAGAAAAGGTCCTTCGTGAAGCCTTCAACCGTATCCAGCTAGTGAGCCGCAAAGAAGTATTCAGGAAAAAGCCTGTTACTCCATCTGACAGAGTTAAGTTAATACTGGCCTTTCCACCCGCACGGTCAGATGGTTAAGAAAATTCTTTATCGTCATCTGCAGATAATCCAACTCGACTCCGACACTTGCAACATTTTCTCTGATCCACCCCTATTGGCATACAAACTTGAGCCAAACCTTAAGGACATCCTCATCCACAGCCACTTGAAGCAGAGCCTCACATATGTTGGCACCAGAAAATGTAACCACCCCTGCTGCATAACCTGCCATGTAGTCTGGGAAATGAAAACAATCACCTTTCCCAAAACTATCCTCACTCTTCATGAGGGATTCACATGTGAGTCCCGTAATGTGATATATGTCATCGTTTGCAAAAGATGCAGGATAACATATACTGGTGAGACTGGTCTCAGATTAGGGGACCGCATGCAAAAACATCTGTACGACATCGCTCAGCATGCTTTGAAACCAGTCCCAAATCATTTCAATGGCGCCAACCACAGAGGCAAATCCGATTTTCTGGTAACAGCCATCAAACAATGTCAAGCACATGACACAAGCCGCCTGGCACTTGAGAACCGCTGCATTCAAAATTATGGGACGCTGGAACCACATGGGTTAAACTCAATGTTTAGCTACATGTAACATTTTCTTCAATCATTATAGTACCTCTCCACTAAGTCCACCCCTTCTTACTTTTCAAACTTCCTCACAGCATCACTCTGCAACCCTAGAACAGCGCCTTATTTTCCAGACTGGCTGTCTCCACCCAGCTGGAATTAACAATGTCTTCAGCTTTCTGTAACTTCTTTATTTTTCCACTGGTCTTTTTTATACTCTAATTTCTTTCTCTATGCTACCCCTCCCTACCACCATCCCATTTCCTTCTCTGCCAACATATTGGTCTTGTCCCATTCACCAGTTGTACATTTCCTCCTTGTAGGCGTTTAAGTTCTTCATTCATTATCTCTCGCGTCCTCTTTTCTCTCCCCTTCCCCCCCCCCACCCCGCCGACACCTCTAGCGGCTATCATGTTTCTATTGCCTTCCCCCAACCCCTTTCTCCCACTTGTTCTCCTCCTCTCTCTCTCCGCATCTTCGCTATGATTGGCTATATCGGGAATCTTTTGTCTGTAGGCAACGTTTTTTTTTTCTTCCTCCTCCTTCTTCCACACACAATTAAGCTTTGCTGAGAGCAAGACGCTTCAGATAAGTTATATATGTTTGTATTTTGTTTTTGCATGTATCCTCGAATAAGGTTCACGCCGAAATATCGGATGTTGTATGTTTTTCATTTATACATTCTCATACTTTATATTCGTTTTTTTCTCACCTTGCTCACTTCCTCCCTCACTTTGTAAAACTGCACCATACACCTCTATCTACCTTATTTATATTAACCAGTTTTACTGCAGTCGCCATCCCTTTTAATCATCTGTTTCAACTTCTCCTAGCTAGGTCAATATTGTATCACTCTCTCTCCCCTCCCCGGTTCCCCATCCACCACCCCCAGTTACAACCCACCGACCCACATATCACAGGTCTCTATTTAAACAGTCTCCATGTTCTACTAAATCTATTCCTGACACACACCGCCGGACAAGCCACACATTACAATTTACAGCTAAGTACTCTTTTAAAATTTTTTTTTTTTAAATAGTATTCATGTGAATCTATACTTTATCTCCTCTCTCTATTTCTAGTTACCTGCTACATCAGTTATATCTCACACAGTGGCTAGTTACCTGCTACATCAGTTATATCTCACACAGTGGCTAGTTACTTGCTACATCTGTTATATCTCACAGAGTGGCTAGTTAATTGCTACATCTGTTATATCTCACAGAGTGGCTAGTTACCTGCTACATCAATTATATCTCACAGAGTGGGTAGTTACCTGCTACATCAGTTATATCTCACACAGTGGCTAGTTACCTGCTACACTGGTTATATCTCAGATGGTGGTTAGTTACCTGCTACATTGGTTATATCTCAGATGGTGACTAGTTACCTGCTATCTGAGGAAACATCTCAAAGTTATGTGCATGATGTGTGGGCACTACATGAGAGAACAGCTCAAACATGTTTCTGACAGCATAGAACATCTGTAGGGCACATTCTGGAGAGCTGTCTGTTGCCTCACTCAATGTTTCATAGGCCAGCTTCATGAGTTCCTGAACATTCGCACTGAAGATTAGAAAATGCACTATAAAAAGATATAATATGTGAACTAGTGCATGCACAGATAACCTACACTGACATGAACTAGAATATATACATTACATATGACAATGTGTGAACATGAACTACCATGTATATATATGATTATATAGGCAAACATGATATGTGAACCAGCATACTAATACAGTACAAAGACCACAAGAAACCTGTGATACATGAACTAGCACACACATGCGCACGAACAACCACACACACACACTGCAATAAACCTATGTGTGATACATGACCTAGTATATATATATATATATATATACACACAATGATCCCCAGACAAAGCAACAGAAAACAAGATTGATCACATAAACAACAAGTGGAGACAGTCACTACAAGATGTGAAACCAAGGAAAGGAGCAGATGTAGGAAGTGATCACATACTGATAAACAACAAGTGAAAACAGTCACTACAAGATGTGAGACCAAGGAAAGGAGCAGATGTAGGCAGTGATCACATACTGACAAACAACAAATGGAAACAGTCACTACAAGATGTGAGAGCAAGGAAAGGAGCAGATGTACGAAGTGATCACAACCTTTTGGTATAAAAAATAAGACTAAAATTAAGAAAAGTCAAAATCAGAGAACACAGAATGGAACGCTTTGATACAACAAAACTGAAAGACCAGCAAACAAGAAATGAATTCTCGATAGTACTTAAAAACTGCTTCAGTGTCCTACAAGACAAAGCAGAAATGTACACACTAGAGTTCAGTAAAACACTACAGGAAACAGCAAAAGAGGTGCTGGGATATCGGAAAAGGAGAAAAGAAGAATGGATAAGCATGACCACATGGGGAAAGATAGAGCAAAGAAAGGAAATCAAGAAAAAATTACTGAGCACCAAATCACAAAAGTTAAAAGAACAAGTTTTAAGTAATTATGCACAAAAAAGACAAAGGGGTGAAGGAATCATGCCATCAAAATAAACGTCAATAATATGACAACTTAGCAGAAGCAGCGGAGAAAACAGCATATGCAAATGACATGAAAACCATATAGAAAATCACAAAGCAGATGACAGGTAACTTTGGCACAAGATGTGAGAGTGCAGTAAGGACACATAAGGGACAACTGGTCAGTGGAGAAAGAGAAAAAATTGAAAGATGGAGGGAACACTTTAACACCCTACTAAACAGAACACAAGCAGCACAAACAATAGACATACTTGAAGCAAAAACGGAACTAAACATCAATACAGGACCAATAACAATAAGTGAAGTAAAGGAGACAATAAAGAAGCTAAAATTAGACAGAGCACCAGGTGAAGATGAAGTGACTGCTGAGATGTTGAAAGCTGAAGAGATAAAACAACTAAAATAACTGCCGGATACTACAACAAATTTTTGGATCTAGAAAAAGCTCCAGATGAGTGGAAAACTGACCTTGTAGTAAAACTATCAAAGAAGGGTGACCTCAGAGATTGCGGGAACTGGAGAGGCATTACCCTCCTGCCAATCACCAGTAAAGTATTTTGCAGAATAATCATCAACAGAATTGTACCAGCACTTGAGGGAAAACTTCAGAAAGAGCAGGCAGGATTTAGGAAAGGAAGCTCATGCACAGACCACATATCTGACAAATATTAGAACAGGCAAATGAATGGCATAGCACAACATATGCACTGTTTATAGATTCTGAGAAAGCCTTAACAGTGGCAACAAAGATGCACTGTGGAAAATTCTAAGATGGCAAGACTTCCCCCATAAGATAGTGAATGTCATCAAAGCCCTATATGAGGGTTTTCAGTGCAAAGTGATCTGTGCAAAATACACTTCCAACAGCTTTAGGGTACAAACAGGAGTAAAGCAGGGATGTGTACTATCACCAACATGATTTATTTTGACGATTTTTATGATTTTTAGCAGTAGACTGGTTAATGAAGGAGGCAACATCAGATAAATACAGAGGATTACAATGGATACTCAAAACAGTGCTGGAAGACCTTGACTTTGCTGACAACATTTGTCTACTATCAAGGAACCACAAACATATGTAAGATAAAATAAACAAGTTAACTCAGAATGTTAACAGTATAGGATTAAAGATCAATGTAGGAAAGATAAAGTTAATGATGCAAAATGTGAAATGTGCTGAAAGCAGATAACAAGCTAGCAGAGGTCAACAAATTTGCATATTTTGGTAGTAGAGTTGCAGAAGATGGTGACAGCACAGAGGACATCAACAACAGACTTACTAGAGCAAACCAGGCTTTTGCAGTGCTGCAGACTATATGGAAATCTAAAAAAACTAAGCATGAATACGAAAATCAGGATATTTAAGAGTAATGTTCTAAGTGTACTACTCTATGGAAGTGAATGCTGGAAAATCACCAAAACCATAGAAAACAAGCTGAATTCTTCCCAGACTAAATGTTTATGAAGAATTAGAATATTTTGGCCAAACACCATAAGAAATAACATCTTGTTGGTAGAAATGCAGATGAAGCCACTGACAGAAATTACTGAGGAAAGACACTGGCGATGGTTGGGACATGTGCTCCGAATGACTGACGACTCACTACCAAAATAGCACTAAGATGGCTACCACAGGGGAACAGAAGTAAGGGTAGACCAAAGGAGACATGGAGAAGAACAACAGAGAGGATGTTGAGCAACAGAGGGCTCACCTGGGCAAGGGCAGAAAAAAAAGGCAAAGGACAGGCATTTGTGGAAAATGCTCTCGCAGAAGCCCCATGTGCCTTGAGTACTTAAGGTTCAGAGACAGACATGAACCTGGTTAACTCATATTATTGTGTGTCAATTCAGTGATCTGACACATCAAGCCTACTGACCATCAGTTTTATAACTGCTCAGTTTTGTCAGTTCTGCTGATAGTTTTATATAACCTGTCTGCGGTTAGCGGGGTAGGGGTATCCCCTATCAAAGAGAAGTAAGACGCCTCCTTACCTCCGTTAGTCTACGGGACACCCTTGGGCAAGGTGGAGTACTCGTATAGCCCCCTGATCAGGGTGATGTGAAGCCATGGGAGCAGGTGGGGGATGGAATGAGAGAGCAGCCGACAGATAATGTTGGTTATGGTCATCATTCTATGATGGTAGGCAGATGATCTCAATGTAGGGACAATGGTTATGATCACTGACTAGTACAGTCACTGCCCAGAAGGAAAGCAATGGTAAACTATCTTCTGGAAATATACCAAGAAACCCAACAGCAACATGAAAGGTCAGATAGGAAAAAGATCTGGTGGCGAGTCCTCCAGGCCAGATAGATCTAATTTTAAAACTAGGGAAGAGTGTGAGACATAGGTCAGTACCAGTAATTGTGATGGTGGACAAAATCCTGATTGTTACTAAGGAAAACCCCTGAATCTAACTAAAAAGAAAAAATAAGAGTAGGAATATGGAATGTGAGGCTAAATATCAAATAATAAGTGACGAGATGAAAAGAATGAGGATATACATTTTGGGAATTTGCGAACATCAATGGAAAGGATCAAAATACTTCAAGAGTGAGAATGATAATATCTTTATAAAGTTAGACAGAGGTGTATGGTGTAGTTTTACAAACTGGCAGAGGGAGTGAGTAAAGTGAGAAAAAACAAATAGAAAGTATGCGAATGAATAAATGAAAAACATACAACATCCGATATTTCAGCGTGAGCCTTTTCGAGGATTACGTGCACAACGAGACAGACAAATAACTAAATGGAGAACTTATCTTAATATGGCCTCCTCCAGAAGTAGGAAACAGAAATGCATATCTAGTAAGATGCATAGGGACCACGTGGGCCACATAAAGGATACATCGATAGAGCCAATCGTAAAGAAGAGATGGAGAAAAAGAAGGAGAACAAGTGGTAGAAAAGGGTGAGGGGAAAGGCAATAGAAACATGACAGCCACAAGAGGAAAAGGTGTCGGGGGGGGGGGGGGCGGAGAGATAATGAATGAAGAACATAAACACCCGCAGGGAGAAAATGTGAAACTGGTGAATAGGATAAGACCCTATAAACACCAATATGTTGCCAGAGAAGAAAAGAGGGTGGTGGACAGGGAAGGGTTGCTAGGAGAAACAAAGTAGAGTTAAAAAAAAAAAAAATTAAAAGGTCCCTGAGGTCTGGAGGAGATGAAGCTATAGTGCAGTTTAGGAGTGAGGGCTCGTCGCCACGATATACGGCACTGTAGCTTGGACAGAGTCAAACTGGCACTCACCTACCACTCTCATAGCTTGGCAGTTAAAAACACATTGTTTCGCCATCTCCATCTCCTCCAGACAGAGCCTGATACACATGAACTTTTTGAGGAACCCCCATTGGTGGCGTACAGACAGGACAAGAACCTCAGGGACCTTTTAATTCATAGTAACCTCAAGACAGATGACACTTTTTATTGTACCAGAAGTTGCAGACGCCGTAGATGCAACACTTGTCCGTTTGTTGTTGAGGCTAGCCAGATCTCCTTTCCTAAGTCCATGTTATCAGTTCAGGAGGGTTTCACCTGTACTTCACGCAATGTTATTTATGCTATTATGTGCAAACGTGGTTTGAAGTACATAGGGGAAGACTGGGTTACACTTAGGAGATCGATTTCATCAGCATCTTAATGATATTTCTAAGAGTGCCTGGACATCTGTGGCTAAACATTTTTGCTTTAGCAACCACAGGGAAAAACAGGACATTTCTTTTAGTGCGATCCACTCTTGTTCTGCTGATGTATGATCTTGGAGGGTCCTAGAACAGCGCCTTATTTTCCAGGCTGGCTGTCTCCACCCAGCTGGAATTAACAATGTCTTCAGCTTTCTTTAACTTCTTTAGTTTTTTTTTTTTTTAACTCTACTTTCTTTCTCCTAGCTACCCCTCCCTACCACCACCCTCTTTTCTTCTCTGGCAACATATTGGTGTTTATAGGGTCTTATCCTATTCACCAGTTTCACATTTTCTCCCTGCGGGTGTTTATGTTCTTCATTCATTATCTCTCCACTTCCTCCACTCGACACCTTTTCCTCTTGTGGCTATCATGTTTCTATTGCCTTTCCCCTCACCCTTTTCTACCACTTGTTTTCCTCCTCTTTCTCCATCTCTTCTTTACGATTGGCTCTATCGATGTATCCTTTATGTGGCCCACGTGGTCCCTATGCATCTTACTAGATACGCATTTGTTTCCTACTTCTGGAGGAGGCCATATTAAGATAAGTTCTCCATTTAGTTATTTGTCTGTCTCGTTGTGCACGTAATCCTCGAAAAAGGCTCACGCTGAAATATCGGATGTTGTATGTTTTTCATTTATTCATTCTCATACTTTCTATTTGTTTTTTCTCACTTTACTCACTCCCTCTGCCACTTTGTAAAAATACACCACACGCCTCTAACTTTATTATTTAAACCAGTTTTACTGCAGTCGCCATCCCTAATATCTTTATATACTCTGGTTTTGAATTAGGAGGAAAGAACGGAGTGGCTTTTTACTTGGACAAATTAACATCAAAAGTCTTACTAGGTTACAATCCAGTAAGTGAGAGAGTCCTTACTATCAGACTTAAAGGTACTCCTAGAAAAGTAACAATCATCCAGATATATGCACCTACATCAACAGCAGAAGAAGAGGAAGTAGAACAAGTGGTAGAAAAGGGTGAGGGGAAAGGCAATAGAAACATGACAGCCACAAGAGGAAAAGGTGTCGGAGGGGGGGGGGCGGAGAGATAATGAATGAAGAACATAAACACCCGCAGGGAGAAAATGTGAAACTGGTGAATAGGATAAGACCCTATAAACACCAATATGTTGCCAGAGAAGAAAAGAGGGTGGTGACAGGGAAGGGTTGCTAGGAGAAACAAAGTAGAGTTAAAAAAAAAAAAAAATTAAAAGGTCCCTGAGGTCTGGAGGAGATGAAGCTATAGTGCAGTTTAGGAATGAGGGCTCGTCGCCACGATATACGGCACTGTAGCTTGGACAGAGTCAAACTGGCACTCACCTACCACTCTCATAGCTTGGCAGTTAAAAACACATTGTTTCGCCATCTCCATCTCCTCCAGACAGAGCCTGATACACATGAACTTTTTGAGGAACCCCCATTGGTGGCGTACAGACAGGACAAGAACCTCAGGGACCTTTTAATTCATAGTAACCTCAAGACAGATGACACTTTTTATTGTACCAGAAGTTGCAGACGCCGTAGATGCAACACTTGTCCGTTTGTTGTTGAGGCTAGCCAGATCTCCTTTCCTAAGTCCATGTTATCAGTTCAGGAGGGTTTCACCTGTACTTCACGCAATGTTATTTATGCTATTATGTGCAAACGTGGTTTGAAGTACATAGGGGAAGACTGGGTTACACTTAGGAGATCGATTTCGTCAGCATCTTAATGATATTTCTAAGAGTGCCTGGACATCTGTGGCTAAACATTTTTGCTTTAGCAACCACAGGGAAAAACAGGACATTTCTTTTAGTGCGATCCACTCTTGTTCTGCTGATGTATGATCTTGGAGGGTCCTAGAACAGCGCCTTATTTTCCAGGCTGGCTGTCTCCACCCAGCTGGAATTAACAATGCCTTCAGCTTTCTTTAACTTCTTTAGTTTTTTTTTTTTTTAACTCTACTTTCTTTCTCCTAGCTACCCCTCCCTACCACCACCCTCTTTTCTTCTCTGGCAACATATTGGTGTTTATAGGGTCTTATCCTATTCACCAGTTTCACATTTTCTCCCTGCGGGTGTTTATGTTCTTCATTCATTATCTCTCCGCTTCCTCCACTCGACACCTTTTCCTCTTGTGGCTATCATGTTTCTATTGCCTTTCCCCTCACCCTTTTCTACCACTTGTTTTCCTCCTCTTTCTCCATCTCTTCTTTACGATTGGCTCTATCGATGTATCTTTTATGTGGCCCACGTGGTCCCTATGCATCTTACTAGATACGCATTTGTTTCCTACTTCTGGAGGAGGCCATATTAAGATAAGTTCTCCATTTAGTTATTTGTCTGTCTCGTTGTGCACGTAATCCTCGAAAAAGGCTCACGCTGAAATATCGGATGTTGTATGTTTTTCATTTATTCATTCTCATACTTTCTATTTGTTTTTTCTCACTTTACTCACTCCCTCTGCCACTTTGTAAAAATACACCACACGCCTCTAACTTTATTATTTAAACCAGTTTTACTGCAGTCGCCATCCCTAATATCTTTATATACTCTGGTTTTGAATTAGGAGGAAAGAACGGAGTGGCTTTTTACTTGGACAAATTAACATCAAAAGTCTTACTAGGTTACAATCCAGTAAGTGAGAGAGTCCTTACTATCAGACTTAAAGGTACTCCTAGAAAAGTAACAATCATCCAGATATATGCACCTACATCAACAGCAGAAGAAGAGGAAGTAGAAGACTTTTATAATACACTGCAAACGGCAACAGACCAGGTACAGAAAAATGATACTGTATTAATAATGGGTGATTCTAATGCAAAGACTGGTACAGAAATAGAAGAAGACGAAGGATATGTTGTGGGGAAATTTACCATAGGACACAGAAATGAGGCAGGTGACAATCTAATGGCGTTTTGCATGGAAAATGAGCTAATGATTGCTAACACACTTTTTAAACAACATCCAAGAAGACTTTACAAATGGACATCATCACCTGATGGGAAAACCAAGAATCATATAGATTACATTTTAGTGCAAAGAAGGTGGAGATCAAGCATAACATCAGCGAAAACTTTACCAGGTGCTGACTGTGACATGGAGCATGAGTTATTAATAGCAGACATGAAGATAAAGATAAAAAAGACAGTTACGGGATCAAGACCACTCCACTTTGATCTAACAAAAATACCAGAACAATATGGTATAGAAGTGAACAACCGTTTCGAAATCCTGATGGATGTACAGGAGGAGATGACACTAGATGAATTGGCTACGCAGGCCAGAGATAACTTAATAATAACAGCTAAAGACATCGTTCCAGTAAAGAAAACAAAAAAAATGGATGGATTACAGCAGGCACACTAGAACTGATAAAACAACGTAGAGAAATGAAGACTCAATGGAAAGTGACAAACAACAACAAAGAGGAATATAAATCTTTAACAAAGGAAGTATGAAGAAACATGATAAAAGACACAAAAAAAAAAAAAAAGCACATACAAGATTGTTGTGAAAGAATAGAAGGACATCAAAGTGTGGAAGAGATAGCAAAATGTTTAAAGAAATGAAGACATTGACGAGAAATATCACAACTAAGCTAAGTGTAGATGGGGAATACCTTGACAGAGACAGAGGAAATTCTAGAAAGATGGAAGGAATATTGCAAAGGAATGTATGAAACAACCGACTGTGAAAGCAGAAATCAACAGTGTGAATTATTATTAGAGGAGTAATAACCTGAACCAACAATAGAAGAAGTTTTATGGGCAATAAAGAATCTGAAAAAATAGTAAATCACCAGGATGTGATGAGATAACAGCTGAATTTATTAAAGCAGGAGGAAAGGAGTGTATAACAATCTATCATGCACTATGTAAAAAGATATGGCATTCAGGTATTTGGCCAAAAGAATGGAAAAGAACTGTATTCATACCACTGCCAAAAAAGGGTAACCTGAAATTATGCACAACTACAGAACTGTTGCCCTGATTAGTCATGCCAGTAAAATTCTGTTAAAAATCATAATGGGTAGACTTCGTAAGAAAATAAAAGTCAGCATGGTCCAAGCTGATTTTAGATATGGAAGAGGATCAAGAGATCATATATTCAATATAAGATTAATAATAGAGAAATGCAGAGAATTTAATGTGAATCTATATTTATCTTTTATAGACTATTCAAAGGCATTTGATTGTGCACAACACCAGAAACTTGGAAATAATAGAAAAAATGGGATTTCCAACACATTTGATACAATTAACATCACTGATGTATCTAGACCAACAGGCAGCAGTAAGAATAAATGGTGAAACAACAACCTGGTTTGACATAAAACAAGGGGTCTGTCAGGGGTGCATATTGTCACCTTACTTATTTAACTTGCATACTGAAAATATAATGAGGAATGTTAGAGAAAATGTAGACAAAGAATGTTACGATGACATAACAATTGGAGGTTATGAAATACAAGAGATCAGACATGCTGATGATACAGTATTACTGTCCACAACACAAAAAAGAATGGAAAAACTAAATATTTTGGACACATTAAACGTCATGATAATCTAGAAGACCGTTTTGGAAGGGTACGTAATGGGAAAAAGAAAGAGAGGAAGACCACAGCGAAGATGGGTGGGTGCAAGACATCGTTGATAATCTGCAAATGGATACATCAGCAGAAGGGCATTTGCTTACAACTGAGAGGCCTACAGGACAGTTGTTAGGAAGGCAAAGTTCCGCATGGGACATGCAGATGACTGACTGTCACTGTGTCAGGTCTGCCGATCATCAGTTTTATATAACCTATCAGTGTGTCAGGTCTATTGACCATCAGTCTTGTACCATAACTGCTAAGTTTGTCAGATCTGTTGATGGTCAGTTTTGTACAATAACTGCTCAGTGTGTCAGATCTGTTGATGGTCAATTTTGTACAATAACTGCTAAGTTTGTCAGATCTGTTGATGGTCAGTTTTGTACCATAACTGCTTAGTTTGTTTTGGCAATTTTCATTTGCTATACTTCTTTTGCCCCTCTGTTCAATTTTCTAACATGTCAAATATTTTCTTGTCTTTGCTTTGTACATGCTCTTTCTTTTCTGAACATTTGTATTTGATTCAGATAATTTTTTTGTTGCAAGTGTGGCAAGTTATGTTCTCTTTCCTGGCTGCCCACAATATACACCAATACATACATAAGAAGTTTCATCAAATCACACCTACATTATTTCTTATTGTTGCTTCGTGTGTCTGTTTATTGTCAAATCTGACAGTGTGGAATACATGAGACTTGTGTTCACTGCTATTACCTTATTCTACACTTGGGCAGTCTGAATGTGTTATCTCCAAGTTGTTGCTCACAAGATGTCTGTATCTGTTTGATTTTTTCTACTCCACCACGAGCCAATGGTGGCCATTCTCCAACTGGTTTATCTTCTGTCACTGCCACTGTGTCATGGAGGTCAGAGGTCATGAGACGTCGAGCCTCCTCAAGGGTGATCTGGCTCTTCTTGTTGGCAAACAGCATGTTCACATTTTGTACATAATTCAGAAGGGACCTGTTCTCTGGCTGGATGAAGCCTAGTTTTAACAGTTCATCTGTGGAAAGATTAAACTGCATCTTAACAGTTCATCTGCAGAAAGATTAAACTGCAGCTTCACTTCATCTGGATAGTCAGGTTAATTTTAAGTTTAAATGTGAAATAAACCAGTGAGACTAGTGCTACATCTAACACTACAGAGACAACTTTTTCTTCAATATGTTCCCAATTCAATTTTACTTGTATAATGATTATGGACACTAATAAATGTTTTTGAGCTTTAAATTCCAAACACTTGTGCTAATATTATGTGACACAGAACCAAATTTTCAGTCAAACAAAGAACCACTTCTCAAAAACAATTGGCATGTGGAATCAAGTAAAAAAAAAAAAAAATGAAAGCAAACATTTATCATCATCTTTTCTATGCACTGACTGAAGCTTCTTGTATAAAATGAATGTTTTAACTGATATTATTTCTAGTGTCCAAGTTCACAGCAGACGTAAAAAATAAGGGCTATACCACAGGACATGGCAGAATTTTATATAAAGTCTTGCTGTATCAAAAACTGCTTATAACAGTACACAATAAACATTATAAAAAATATCCGGTCCAGATTTCATTCAATCTGAACAGAAAATAAGAGACGTGGTTCCTCAGTTCTAGAAATACAATTTTGAGAAAACAGAGAAAAGATGACAAAATGATGAGTAAAAATATCAATTACCATCTGATAATAACTCGCAAATATATCATTAAAGCCTCCAAACTGTCCAACATCATATCATGGACTACTTTCTGATTCTTCCATTGCATGTCTGGCTAATCTTAACTTTTCTCTTCTACGTTTTGTCCATCACTGGAAGACTAAAGACTTTATCTGATACCACAGCTTGTTCCATGAGAGAAAAGTTTACAGCCGCTAACAAGACAACCAATCGCAGCATGTTCCATGAGAGAAAAGTAAATCACAGCATGTTCCATGAGAGAAAAGTAAATCACAGCATGTTCCATGAGAGAAAAGTAAATCACAGCATGTTCCATGAGAGAAAAGTTTATAGCCGCTAAAAAGACAACCATCAAAATGCAGAAAATAATGTCAAGCGGTTTCTGACATCACCACTTTTTACATATGCTCACATGATAAGGGAATTCCACACATTCTGCATTTTCAGTTTTTGTGTTGGTAGCTATTTAAAAAATTATACACTAAATTGTAGATTTTTACTGGTTTTTTTTTAACTGAATGTGAATGAAAAATCAGAATGTTCAACTTGTGATGATATCAGTTCCAATGAAGCAGAAGGAAAAATTAATGGCCATTTTGAAGCTACAATTTTGTATATTCTGATTTTAGGTCAAAAGTTTGTCAAGACATATTTTTGAAACATTGTTTTTGCTGAAAATGACAAGTTTCACACAAAATACTGCAGTGTACAGTGCAAGACATATCAAATATTAAAAGAAGAAGTTAATTGACCCAAACTGAAAAACAAGGCACTGAGACTGTAATGCTACGACTAACACCAAGCAGATATTGCTGTGATTGTAAAGTCACTGCCAAGTCTGGGACATCCAAGAACAAATGCTGAAACGGGGACACTAGAACAAACTGATGCAACTGGGACACTAGAACACACTGATGCAACTGGGACACCAGAACAAACAACTGCAACTGGGATGATACACCTCACATAAAGAACAAACTTCTGAGACCTGGATGCTACATTTACATAAAAGAACAAACTACTGAAGCTGGGACATGATGCTATACCTTTCATAAAGAACAAACTGGGACACTACACCTTATACAAAGAATAAACTGGGACACTACACCTTATATAAAGAACAAACTGGGACACTACACCTTACATAAAGAACAAAATTCTGAGACCTGGATGCTACATTTACATAAAAGAACAAACTGCTGAAGCTGGGATATGACACTACACCCTACATAAAGAACAAACTGCCATTAATAATGACACACTTTAGAGCACTACACTAACTAGCAGGGCTGCAGCCAATAACTGATGTGATCTAACAACGAGTCACTAACTTTGCAGGTATCTTGTTACAAAAATAACTGATGTAATCTGAAGATAAGTCACTTACCTTGCAGGTATCTTGTTGCAGCAATAACTTCGTTGAACCCCTCTAAATCTTTTGCACTTGTGGGAACAGCTTTTGCCAAGACAGATTTCTGAAGAAAGTCCAACAACCATGGACTGACAGCCTGTCCCAAAAGTGACATTAGTGTCCCATTTTTTGATCCTGATGAAGCCTTGCTTTGGGAAACACTTGCAGAAGATAACATATATAAATCTGAGCTGTCCTCACATTCATACTCAATATCAAGGATTAATGATCGCAGATTTTCTAGAATATTCATAAGGTTTCCAAACACATAAACATACATTTTCCCTTCATCAACATTCTTTGAAGTGCCCTTATTTTTGGTGGCACAAAGCTTCATGTTTTCATAGCTTATGTATAATGTTTTAGTCTGGTGGGATGCTTTTACTTCCATGGTCAAGTCAGGAGCTTCCACCACAAATGGCAGCAAATATTTGTGAAAAAAGTCAGCTAGGTTCTTTATTCTGCTGTCCAGGAGATTTGAGACATGCAGGCCAGATATTAACTGTTTCAGATGTGAAGTACTTTCTCCTTCACATGTCACTGATACAGAAATCTCTTTAATAGATGCCCCATTTCCAGGCTGAGGTGCCGCTCCATCATGACCCGTCACACTGAGTTTGAACACATCCTTCCACAAGTCCGAGAGCTCACACTCAAGCCTGGCAGTCTGAACCTAGAGTACGATGAAAACCTTCAATTAGTTCAAGCTCAAACAAGAACCTCACATACTTAACATAATGCTACAGATAATTTCTCTCATATAAAACTATCTGTCAGCATCAAGTCTTTCTACTTCTGTGTTTTACAAACCTACTAATAAGCACATATGATATGCGTATAATACACTTCATTCCATACTGAAACCTGCAGAGACTCATTCCTGCTCTCTCAGTTCTTTCGTTGTCTATGCCAGGATGACTTGGACTTGATGGACTAAGCTCAAGAATTACTGGAATTCTTCCGTCGTCAAAGCTATCCTGAAAAAAACACTCAGGAAAATCTCCAACTCGATCCTGAAAACGAGCCACCAAGAAGCATGCAGGAAAGATAAAGTTACTGCATATGACCCAGTTCAATTAAATACGGTTAAAACAATTAATTAAATGCTCTCTTCTACAGCCATGGTCAGACGGTTAAACGAATTAATTAAATGCTCCTCTTCTACAGCCATGGTTAGACGGTTAACGAATTAATTAAATGCTCCTCTTCTACAGCTATGGTCAGACGGCTAAAAGAATTCTCCATCACTGTTGCCTGTCACTTCTACTATGATGAACTGTGAAATCTTTTCTAAATTTTCTCTACTTCCTCCATTAGCCTACAATCAGGAACCAAACCAAAATTGAATCCATCTATTTTCAAACCAGAGGGTGAGGCAACACCACATGCAGTCTGGAGAATATAATGGATTACTTTCCCCAAAATTGTCCTCGTACATCAGGATTGACTGACATGCATGTCTCATTCTAGCCATTGCTAGTACGGACTGACATAATTAGTTTTTCCATTCCTTTGTCAATAGATATCAAAATAACTCATAGTTACAGTACTGAATATCTTCTTTTTGCTGTTAGATATGAAAAGAACTGGTTCCTTGCTGATAAGACAGAGACTGATAAACTGGGAATAGGGAACTAGAACCTCATTGATAGCGCATAAATAAAAGTTCTTACTAGTAATCAAAATATAACCTGAAACCATGTCACATCAATTCTTCACTTAATCAACATTTCCATTATCTATATCTGTAATACAAGAATCAAATGCATTATTTCTTCTATGCACAATAACACCTATATATATGCAACAAAAATCAGTTACATTAGTCCTCTATACATGATTAACACCCGGATATATAGACGGGGGCTTCACTGGTAAGCTTCTCTAAAACGATTCAGTTTCTTCGCTTGGTCCTGGACATCCCTGCCGAGGAGCTGTGCACAAACAGCCATCATCTCAGAATTTTGCAAACCACTTCTTGATACTGTTGAAAACAGGTGCTGCTTTCTGGAATTCTGCTCGAAATCATTGCTGCACAGTCACAACAGACGAGGTTCTTGCGTATTCCAAAACACAAAATGACTGCTCACGTTTACTGAACGATATATTTGCTACTGCTACCTCCCAGCAACAAACCACGGGAGCTCTGCACGCAGGTTTTATTTTTTTTTTAAATTGAAGAGTTTCTCTCTCTCTTGGCATAAGAATAATCAAGACCTGTTATATAGTTTGTTTGTTGCAAATTTTTAAAATGTTTCACTTACTTATGAATAACCCTACAAGAATCAAATACACCAGTCTTCTAGAGAGAGAATGAATGAATGAATGAATGAATGAATAATCTTTATTTTTCAAGGGTAAAGAATTAGGCACGCAGGCCGTCTTACATTCTGCCCTTCATCACTCCATCTTTCATTCTTCCCACACACTTGATTTAGTAAAAAAAATACAAATTAAATTAGGAAAAACATATCAAAAGAGTGTAAGATTTAACAATTACATTCAAGGTAAAAGAGAAGAAGTCATTAACCTAATAAAATAGCACTCACGCACACATACACACGCAGACATATACATAAATAAAAATACATTGTAAATCATCTTCTAACATATGTTTTTTTTAACAAACATTAAAATAATTTCTAACGGAGACAGACAGACACACACAGATATACGAGGGGCGTTCAGAAAGTAATGCACCACATCGTTTTTCTCAGGAGCTGTTTATCCAAAAAGCATGAAATTTCTACAAATTATACATGGATATGTCATATAAACATCAGTATTATTCAACATAACCCCCATCAACTTGTACGGCTTTACGCCAGCGCAAAACAAGTGCAATGTATTCCTAGCCCATACCAGATTTTCTCTTGATTATGTAACCATTTATTCGCTACATGAATCACTTCTTCGTCATCTTCAAATCTTACCTTTCGGAGTGCATCTTTAAGTGGACCAAACAGATGGAAATCAGAAGGTGCCAAATCGGGACTATAGGGTAGACGGGGTAGTACAATCTAACCCAATTTGGTGATTGCTTCCTGTGTTGCCAGACTTGTGTAAGGGCGTGTATTGTTGTGAAGGAGAAGCAGGTCTGCTGGATTCTTGTGTGGCTGAACTCTGTGAAAACGCTGATTGAGCTTTTTCAATGTCTTAATGTAAGCTTGCGAATTGACTGTCTCTCCTCTTGGCATAACATCCACAAGAATCACACCTTCATGTCCCAAAAGACAGTGATCATGACCTTTCCAGCTGAAGGAGCTGTCTTGATTTCTTTCTTTGTGGTGATTGCGGATGATGCCCCTAGGTTTCGTCACCTGTTATGATCTTCACAAAAAAGTTCTCTCAGCATTGAAATGCTCCAACAATTCAGAATAAATTGCTTTCCTTTGCAATCGATGGTCATTTGTGAGACTTCAAGGAACCCATCTTGTGCAAACCTTAGAAAATCCGAGAGATTTTATAAATGCATTTGCACTACCATTGCTGACTGACAGCTTTAAGGCCAAATGTTGAGTAGTGATACACCTATAAGTAAGAATAATGCCCTCAGTGCATTTGAACATTTCTGCCTTGGTGGCTGTGGCAGGATGACTACGGCACGGCCGATCATGTAACCCCTTATCTCCACTTATTGATTCTTTGATTCTCTGAACCGACTGAATGACTGTACTCCTGCTGATTGTATAAATTTCCATACACATCATTAGACATTTGTGAATGTTCACAACAGTTTCCTTCTCTGCAACGAGAAATTCTCTCACAATTCGCTGTGTATACTGCAAGTTGCTAACATGCTCCATTTCAATGGTTAAAGCAGCCATATTCTTTGGCCGGTTGGGGCACAATTTGGTTCACACAATCGGCACATGACATATTTAAAGTGTGCAAAATTTCATGCCTCTATCTTCATTATTAGCTGAAAAAAATGATGTGGTGCATTACTTTCTGAATGCCCCTCATATATACGAGAGGTGATTGATAAGTTCTCAGCATAAGGTACAAATACTTGAAACACACAGTTGATATTAGTTACATTTGTAGATCAGGTTAATGTAAGATTAAACATCAATTTTCAAGAAATTAATTGAACCAATTTTTTTTTTTTTAAGAGGCTACTGAAGTGGTAAGGGGTGGCACAAATTGAGAAAATGGATAAAATTTCTCATTGAGCAGTCATACTCTACCTCTGCATCAAGGGCTTATCATCGAAGGAGATCCATGAGGATCTGGTAGAGACTGTAGGAGAGAGTGCCCCTTCTTATGCCACAGTGAAGATATGGGCAGCTCAATTCAAACATAGAAGGGAGAGTCTGGAAGATGATCCCCATCCAGGAAGACCAAGAACGGTAACCACCAATGAAACCACTGGCAGAATCAAGGAGGATCGACGACTAACTGAGAGGTACACTGCTACTGAGCTGGGCATCTTCCAGGAATATGTTCATGCCAATATTCACAATTATCTTCAAATGACAAAGGTCTCTGCTCGATGGGTCCCGAAACTTCTTGGAGCTGATCACAAATGACAGTGTCTCAACATGTCAAGAGACAGTCTTGGCCATTTTTCTGCAGATCCTGAAAAGTTTCTTCAGCAATTTGTGACTATGGATGAGACTTGGGTTCATCGTTTTCTACCAGAAACCAAAGAACAGTCAAAGCAGTGGAAACATCATGGATCCCCACCTCCAAAGAAAACAAGGGTGGTTCTGTCTGCAGGCAAAGTGATGGCTTCCATCTTTTGGGATTCAGAAGGTGTGTTATTGGTAGACTATCTTCAAAAGGGCAGAACAATCACCGAGGACTATTGTGCTAATCTTGTGAAGCAACTGCGGGTCAAACTGAAGGAAAAGTGTCGAGGGAAAATGATGAGAGGATTCATCTTTCATCAAGACAATGCTCCAGTTCACAAGTCGGTGGTGGCAATGGCTGCCATTCATTAATGTGGCTTCTAGCTTCTTGAACACCCTCCTTATTTCCCAGATTTGGCCCCTTCGGACTATTGCCTGTTTACAAAACTCAAAAGGAGCTCAGTTATCACATATCTGCTTCATATGATGACGTCATTTATGCGTAGACCACTTTCTACTGGCACAAGATGCTGACTTTTACAAAGAAGGGATCCGTATGCTCCAGGATCGCCGGACTAAGTGCATAAACTTGCAAGGAGACTCTGGTGAGAAATAACCCAAAAAAGTTGTCCATAAATAATTCGTTGTACCTTATACCGAGAACTTATCAATCACCCCTTGTGTGTGTGTGTGTGTGAGAGTATATATGTGTATGTATATATATATGTATGTGTATATATCCTATATATGATAACACCTAACACACGTGTATGAAACTCAGAAAAAAAAAATGTGCACAGCGTAATATTTTTTTTTACAAAACTTGCTTATTAATCAACTCTGAAAATGATAAAATTTTCACCTTGTGGAGGGTGAAAAGAAAGAATTACCAAATCTGAATTGTTTTTTTTTTTAAATAAAAAGCTAACAAATGTTGGGAGAAAGGTCTTTGAAACAATCAAATAAAATATGGCAAATTTTTACACAGCTATCCATCACTTACACCAGAGATAGAAATTTTGATAGACTGTTTCAGGCTTACAACTTTCCCATGACCTGTACCATCATTTCCACAATTTTACAGGTTTACATTTCTTCCATGACTTGTACAAACACTTCTACAATTTTACAGGTTTACATTTCTTCCATGACCTGTACAAACACTTCTACAATTTGACAGGTTTACATTTCTTCCATGACTTGTACAAACACTTCTACAGTTTTACAGGTTTACATTTCTTCCATGACCTGTACAAACATATTTCTATATGAGACGGATGATGGCAGTAAAATAATATATGTAACTCTAAATCTGATGTGAGTTCAAGTAATATGTATGACATAACATCATTATAAACAAGTTTGAAATGAAACATCAGATATTACTCACTTTAAGTTCTGTTTTCATGGCTACCAGAATTGCTATTTTATCATCCTTATCACACAGAGGATGTCTGAAGTAAGCACCAAGTTTCTGCAATGTCAGAGCTGCCTGACTGTACTTCTTTTCTTCTAGCGACATGGCTGAGGTCTGTCAAAACACACAGAGAGTATCATATGTAACTGCCACATTTTCCTTCTTTACAAAGTTGTCTTATCAATGTATGCAGACATAAAAAAAAAAAACTTGACTTACATCTGTTACAAGTGACGGGTTAGGACCGTGCTACTTATCTCCAGAATATCTGTTTTACAAATTATGAGTTAGTTAAGACTGCTATCTTTCTCTAGAACATCTGTTACAAGTGATGAGTTAGTTTAGTTAAGACTACTATTTTTCTCTAGAACATCTGTTACAAGTGATGAGTTAGTTTAGTTAAGACTACTATTTTTCTCTAGAACATCTGTTACAAGTGATGAGTTAGTTTAGTTAAGACTGCTATTTTTCTCTAGAACATCTGTTACAAGTGATGAGTTAAGATTGTGCTACTTATCTCTAGCAGAAAAGACACTGTCAGCAGTCTGCGACCCAGAGTAGACTCCCCTAGAACTGGAATGGACTAAAGTACCAAATATGCAGAATCTAATGAAGGCCGTGATCCACCTTGGCCATGAATGTCGAGGTAAAACAGAAGCCCAGGTGCAAGAACAGAATCAGCTTCACACATCACATGACCCTGTGATCTTCACATTTCCACATCATTAAACAGCTTACCTTTTTCCCCCCAAGTATATACGCCACTTTATAAATAGCTTCTGTAGTTGTGTTTTCCCAATGCTCGAGCTGACTGGAATAAATGCCTCTGCTTTTGCTTCCCTTCTTTCAATTTTTGTAAAGCAATCTTTCAGGATTCACCTTCTAGCTTAACATATTTATTGCCCTTATGAGTAGTATTGATGTGCATTGTATTTTTTTACCGCTGAAATCACAGAATCACAGAGCAAGCAACTCATTTTATCCTTCTTAGAAACAACATAGTATTGCAATTCCCACTCATCGTTAAACACTCTGTGTTCTTCTTTCAACGACCTGTTTGTTTTTTTTTCAACATGACGGAAAGCAAAAAAAAAATGTAATCAAGTGACAAACACACTCTGAAGGAAGGAACCACAAACGTTGCACTCTCTATGCCAGCCAGTTAGTAACTGTCACCACAGTCTTGCCAGAAGGTGGAGAAGAAATTTTGGTTTCATAACTAGCACCAACTCTTTTTTGTTGCAATCATGAATTTGTTTCTTCACATATAAATTGAATGAAATGTTGAGAATTTATTCAACGTCACACACCGGGTACCTCCTCGTACCGTGGTTTTACATCCTACATGCGCAAAGGGTGAGGCACATTGCTCTACGTGACACACTTTGATAAGCGATACCGCCTTATAGCGGCCAGATAATGGTTTTTACCAGGAATCATCTCTTAGCGGAATTGCCATATTACCAAAATTAGTTCACATATGTTAATCAGTGTCATTTATATATATATATATAAAAATATGAAAACTTGTTTAAGAAGGCCACACACCACGCTCTTCTTCTTCTTCTTCGTTCGCACTGTCTGTCTATATCTGCAGTCCTGTCTCTTGGATAAATTTCACTGTTTTTTGTAACTCATGTATGGAACCGTAGAGCTTATCTTCTTTAGTGGTTCACTGGGCCAGTAATTATTTCTCAGTGTCTCGTAGTTGATGCAGTTCTGGAGGATATGTTCCACGGTTTGGGGCACCTGGGCACATGTACATAGATTAGTAGTACCAACCTTAAACTTTGTATACATATGACTTCGGAGTCGGCTGTGTCCTGTTCGGAGACGGAAGATGGTGACTTGTTCCTTTCTGTTTAGCATGTGATAGTCATCATGTGGTGGTGTTTGTGGCTTCCTGTAGGTTTTTATCATGCTTTTCTTCTGATTATAGGTGACTGGTATGTCTGGTTGCTCCATTTCAGTGCCCTCTTTGGCCAGATGGTCAGCTTTCTCATTGCCTGGTATCCCACAGTGGGAGGGAATCCATTGCAAGTGACTCCATGTTGTAAGCCAATTTTTGACAAGGCATCCTTAAGGTCTGGTAGTTTGTTGCACTGAAGAGCCTCCAGTACTGATCTTGCATCTGTGAGAATTACTACAGGACATGTATCAATTCTGGAGTCTGATAGTTTTTCAACTGCAGCAATAATTGCCCTAACTTCTGCATCAAAGTTGTTGCAGTATTTACCAGTGGGTATGGAAATCTTGTCAATGGTGTTGTTTGGATATTCAATATATGCTCCTGCCCCACCATTCTTTATGGCATTATGTGCAGATCCATCTGTATACACACGTATCCAGGTGTCACATGGATATTTGTCATCTAGAACACTAAGTGTGGCTGTTGATCTTACAAGACTGCTCTGCATCTCACCATTCTGCACACCTTTCACTTCAGTCTGAATAGTTATTTGTGTATAATCTGCTTCTTTCCATGGTGTATGCTCTGGTACAGATGATAATGGAGTGACTACAGTTGGAAGGTCAGGTATCAGCTTACGCATACGCTTGGCCTGATGAATGAAGCTGCTTCTTTTAAGCCGTCCTAATGCCAAGTTATTGAATCTCTCCTTCAGGGGATGGCTTACAGAGCTAAGGAATTTTTCTCCCATGGTCATGACCTTTGTGTCTCTACGTTCCTTTAGCGCTTGAACACCAACTATTTTCTGCATTTCTACTATTGGTGTGGACCTCATGGCACCTGTGATAATCCGTAGTGACTGATTTTGAACCTTGTCTAGATTATGCAGCGTAGTGTTTGATGCTGTGCACCAAGATGTTGAGCCATATTCTAAATGTGGTAGAATACTTTGCTGATATACGTTCTTGAGGATTCTTTCACTAGCTCCCCATGTAGTCCCACTCAATTTTCTTAATATGGCTAGTTTTCTTCTGGCTTTTGCTTCTGCACTGTTGATGTGTTACTTCCAAGTCAGTTTTGAGTCAAGAGTCACTCCTAAGTAAGTGGGTTGGTTGTCCATCCTTAAGGGTATTTCATTTACAAAGATCTTACCTGCTTTCTGTTTAGATGAGAGGGTGAACAGAGTGGTGCTTGATTTCTCTGTGTTGATACTTACACACCATTTGTTTGTCCATGATGTCAAGATGTCTGCTGCTCTTTGGAGTCTCTGTGTAGCAACTGTCGCATATTCATCTGTACACCACATGACCAGATCATCTGCATACAGTGCTGCTTTGATTCCATAGGGAAGTTCCTTGACCAGGTCATTAATGAATACAAGGAATAGTGTAGGCGAAAGGACTCCTCCTTGTGGTACACCGTGTCGCAGAAGTACTTTCTGGCTTTTGTGTCCATCCATTACTACTCTAGCTCTTCTATTGTGTAAATAGGACTTTATCCAGTTGTACAGTCTTCCATTCACATTGCAGTTTCTTAGTTTCCACAACAGACCTTTTTTCCATACTTTATCACACCACGCTCTAAAAAGCCACAGGTTCCCTGCCCCTGCTCTAGAACTTCTGTTAAAAGTGATGAGTTAGTTAAGACTGTGCTACTTCTAGAACATGACACAAGTGATGAGTTAGTTAAGTCTGTGCTACTTACTTCTAACATATTATAAATATCTGTAAGGTAGGTCAAGCCAGTTAAAATAGTTTTAGCTTCTGAGAGTTCCTGGTACAGACTAGAGAAATCTCCTGTTGACAAGGACAGTTGATCTTTGATCTATTCAACAAGGAAAAAAAAGCATGTACTCCCAGTTAAGAGACTGATCATCTGTCAAAGCACATCCAGTGATAATCTAAAATATAAATAAAATCACAGTGTACAACAGACACAACACAGGTGAAAGTTTATCTTAACACAAAACATGAGACAGTTTATCTTAACACAACACATGAGACAATTTATCTTAACATAATACATGAGACAGTTTATCTTAACACAAGACAGTTTATCTTAACACAAGACAGGTGACAGTTTATCTTAACACAACACATGAGACAGTTTATCTTAACACAAGACAGTTTATCTTAACACAAGACAGTTTATCTTAACACAAGACAGGTGACAGTTTATCTTAACACAACACATGAGACAGTTTATCTTAACACAAGACAGGTGACAGTTTATCTTAACACAAGACAGGTGACAGTTTATCTTAACACAAGACAGGTGACAGTTTATCTTAACACAAGACAGGTGACAGTTTATCTTAACACAACACATGAGACAGTTTATCTTAACACAACACATGTGACAGTTTATCTTAACACAAGACAGTTTATCTTAACACAAGACAGGTGACAGTTTATCATAACACAGCACATGTGACAGTTTATCTTAACACAACACATGAGACAGTTTATCTTAACACAAAACATGAGACAGTTTATCTTAACACAAAACATGAGACAATTTATCTTAACATAATACATGAGACAGTTTATCTTAACATAATACATGAGACAGTTTATCTTAACATAAGACATGGCCCAAGACTGGCGTAGCATGATACATTCAGCTAATGAAATCATAAATAACAAGCATGAACATTATTTCAAAGTCTACATAAAAAATCATAAACTGAACATTATATCACTGATAAGTTAAAAGTCTAAATAACAATCAAGAACTGAACGTTATGTCATTTTAGCCTAAGTCTACATGAACAGCTTAGGATAAACATTTTAGACGATGCAAGACAAAGACAAAGACAATGAAAGAAACTGTCTGTGTGGGAAAGAAATAACACAAAATCTTGAACCTCTGTAGTAATCTTTCTCTGTAATGTGGAGATCTCATTTTCTGCATCCTGCACTCTTTGTAGTAACCCCTCGGCTGTTTCGAGGTTAGGGCGAAAGTTGATGTATTTGCTCTCTGCAAGTTGGTATACCTCAACTTCCATCTCACTCAGTTTCATGATAAGAGTGTCCATCTTTTCATGTACAGCCCTCTGCTCAAGATGACCTGATGTATACAGACATATGTATGTTGTGTATATAAATGTACACATGTGAGTATCCAGCAAATATATAAACACAACAGGAATTAATGAAATGAAGATAAGCTACAGTGCCAGAGATATCACAGAAATCCAGAGTGGACAGGAAAGCATATACAAACATGTACAACTTAATTCAGCATCTGAAAGTACATGAAAATCTGTACTACATCCTCTGCCTAGGCAATCAGCACAAAAAATGGAGTTGCTGTTGCTACATGCCAGATAATCTCAATCATATAAACTGATCAGAGAAGACTGCCCTCCAAAGTGTGCCAACATTTGAAAACAAGGTGACAGGAGCAATGGCAATGAATAACTTTTGAGAAAAAAATTATATTTTTTAAATAATTTTGAATAAAGACTTAAAAGAATCTTAAGTACTCACACTAGTACAAAAAACACTGAATAGATGTTTAGTTTCTTCCTATTTCCAGTACAGCCATGAGGACTAAGCAACACATAGTCACCTTACGTAAATCTCAGGAAGAAACCCTGTCAAAAACTGAAGATAGATGCAAGTGTATCACTGCAACAAACATTACTGTTGCTATGGTTGATTACGTAGCGATCACGTTAGGATTTTTAAAAACTGGTACTTCTACTTCTGTTTTGAACACCTTCAGACGTCAACTTGGATATCTTTGAAGAACACTGCCATTTGTCTTAGGCTATTAAGACCACCATACAACTTGTCATGGATTGTATAGATGATGCCCAAAAAAACTGTCTCAGTTCTTCAAATGAAGGGCAGTCCCGGAACAGGTGCTAGGCTGTCATTTTGTTGGTACCACAAGCAGATTTGTTGGATTGCCTATCTTGAGCCTGTTAAAAAAAGTGCTGTCTCAACCTGTTGTGGCCTATTCTGTGTTTAAAGATCTTGACTTGTTCTCTCTGCTGAGCCTGTGGTAGGCATCATTCTTCTGGTGTCCTGGATGTTCCTTTTTTTTTCCATTTGTTCTTGCATTTGGCTTTTATCAGTATTCTAGATTCATCATATGATGATGTCTGTGTCATCTGGGGGGGGGGAGGCCTCTCCACCTCTCTATGCCAGTGCATTGCTCTCCTCCCTTGGAAAATGCAGTGAGATGGCATCCATAGTATGATGACTCTTGTGATGATTTGCGACATGTTATGCAGGTAGTTCTCCAAGTTCTGTGTTTTTCCCACCCATCAGATCTGTTATAACTGATAGAGCATCTTTAAGCAGGACAACTTTGCTGCCTGCAACCTCCTTTACCATCAGGTTTTCTGCTGCTGTTTTCATTGCTTCCGCCTCAGCTCTGAAGTTACTAGAAAACTTTCCTGTAGCTACTGACAGTTTTATATGTTCACCACAGCTCAGCTCTGAGCTTGCTAGAAAACTTTCCTGTAGCTACTGACAGTTTTATATGTTCACCACAGCTCAGATCTGAGCTTGCTAGAAAACTTTCCTGTAGCTACTGACAGTTTTATATGTTCACCACAGCTCAGCTCTGAAGTTACTAGAAAACTTTCCTGTAGCTACTGACAGTTTTATATGTTCACCACAGCTCAGCTCTGAGCTTGCTAGAAAACTTTCCTGTAGCTACTGACAGTTTTATATGTTCACCACAGCTCAGCTCTGAGCTTGCTAGAAAACTTTCCTGTAGCTACTGACAGTTTTATATGTTCACCACAGCTCAGCTCTGAGCTTGCTAGAAAACTTTCCTGTAGCTACTGACAGTTTTATATGTTCACCACAGCTCAGCTCTGAGCTTGCTAGAAAACTTTCCTGTAGCTACTGACAGTTTTATATGTTCACCACAGCTCAGTTCTGAGTTTGCTAGAAAACTTTCCTGTAGCTACTGACAGTTTTATATGTTCACCACAGCTCAGCACCAAGAACAAGACTCCTGTGGCCCCATCTGTTGTTGCATTGACTGCTGACCAATCTGTGTAAGCATGTGTCCAGGGGCTGCTGGGATAACATTCTTTAATAAAGTTTTCTGCCAGGATCTTTCTTTCTTCTGAGTCTGGCTGTTCTTGTTCTCAGTCTCTGTGACGGTCACTCTTTGCCTGGGGACCACATCGAGGTTTTCTGGTGATAAAGTCCAATGCTAGACTGGACTGGTGCAACGAAAACCACAGTGTCACGCAATGCTGCTTCTGTGACCCACAGAGAATACAGGTCAAGCCCCACGATGCTCTGAGCCTCCATCCTAAATGAGACTATCGCAAGAACCACAGGAGTAAATTCAGTAGGATCATGGGGCGATCTTGGTGGTAGAAGCGAACAAAGAAGAAGCTCTGAGGACTTGTGTTTTCTCCATGCCCTGGCAGTTGCTGTGTCATATAAGTTCTCATTCAGCAAGCATCTGGCTATAGTTGTGAAGCTGTTTCTCTTTAGTCTTCCCTATCTCATGGATTTATTCTGAGGTGCATCTGATGGTCTTTTAGCCTTTTAAATTTTTCTGCCTGCTTTTGGACTCTGCAGTCTCTCCTGTTCCCCCATTGGCTCGAGGAGTGTGATCTTATCTATGTTTCTGATAGGGGTGATTCTCATGCCACCTGTGATGATTCTCACTGCTGATTCTGGAGATGGTGGACTCTGTCAAAGTTTGATTTTGCAGCTGTTGCCCAGGCTGCTATCTCATACTCCAGATCAGGTCTCACATAAAGTTTTTTTAAGACATTCTCATCTGCTCTCCACATGGATCCAGTAAGTTTTCTCATAATGGCATTCCTGATTTTTGTCCACTAATTTTCCTGAATGTGGGCTCTTCATATTATCCGCTTGTCAAAGATAACAACAAGATAGTATGGGACTTGCTCCAAATTGTAGGATATGGCCATTTAATGTTAGAGACTCAGGGCTTTGTTGGAGAGTGAGAATACTGTGCAGGTAGTTTTTCCTCTCATTGTTCTTCACCAGCAATTGTTTGGACCACTCACCCCAAAGTTCCTCCAGCATTCAGCAGCAAGAGATGACAGAATGGATAACAATGAAGATATGTTGGTGCCTGAGACACCAACCTCGCCAGCTACATAGACCAGGATGGTGACAAAAGAAAGGAATTTAGAATTGCAAAAGCAGCATCGATCTTCAAGAATCTTGAGAACATATGGCATTCAAAAGTTATAAGCACAAAAACTAAGTTAAGACTATTAAATTCAATGTAATATCCGCCCTCATTTATGCATGCGAAAGCTGGAAAACAACTAAAGAAACAAACAACAAATTAGACTCTTTAGAAAACAAATGCCTAAGGAAGATACTGCTGCTGGCTGTTTTCATTTGTTTTCCAGAGGTCCAAAGGGATATGTCATCTGCATAGAGGAAGTGACGCACTTTTCTGAGGATCACTTTTGTTACACAGGGAACGGAGCAGCTGACAGAACACCAACCCACGGGACACCTTCCTCTTTGTGCTAGTGTCCCTGAGCCTAGACCCTGCAAGTTCTGTTCTTGAGATACTGGCTGACCCATGTGTGCAGTCTCCCACATATTTGGTGCTTCACAGTTTTACTCTTAGCCCATCCTCCATACTTTGTCAAAGGCTTTTTCCAAGTCCACCTAGACAGCAAGGATGTATTCTCTCTTTTGGAAGGCACACACAATCTCCTGACCAATGTGGGATACCTGATCTTCTGTGCATTTGTTTTGTCTGAATTCCACCTGTTAGTGAATTAGTCACTGTTCACCTTCACCAAAATCTGGAACTATTTGAAGTGTGCACTCTGTGTGGAGAAACATGTAATACTGAAAGTCTAGCTAAATGACGCAATGGTTGTGCTATACCAGAGCTGATCACCTTCTTATATATCTTATATCCTTCTCGTGCCATTAAACGCCACATGGGGCTCGCAAGGTAGTTTGCCAATTTTTCTTGTTTTCGGTGAGTTTTTCAACCTCATCAAGGGATGTTATGTCTATTAATTTGGCCTCTCTTAACAATGTCCTCTTTAGAGTTTCATGTGGTCAGCCTCTTTTCTTTGGCCTGTTGTGTTCCACTTGATAGCTTGTTTTGGAATTCTCTGATCATTTCTTCTCATCATGTAATCAACATATGTCCACCTCCTTTTCCTGATAACCCATGAGACCGGTTGTTGTTTGCTCATCTGTCTTATCTCTGTATTGTTCTTGAATTCGTTCCATTTGATGCCGAGTATATTCCTTAGGCATTTGTTTTCAAAAGAGTCTAATTTATTGTCTATTTGTTTAACTGTTATTCAGCTTTCGCATGCATAAATGAGGGCGGATATTAAATTGAATTGAATAGTCTTAACTTAGTTTTAGTGCTTATAACTTTTGAATTCCATATGTTCTCAAGATTCTTGAAGATTGATGCTACTTTTGGAATTCTAATTCTAACTTCCTTTCTGGTGTCACCATCCTGGACTATGTAGCTGCCAAAGTATGCAAATTGATTGACTTCTTCAACAGCTGTCCCTTCTACATGTATTTTTCCATTTTGATTAATTGGAGGTTTCATTACTTTTGTTTTCTCCTCGTTAATTTCAAGTTCTATTTTGCTAACCAGCGAAGACAGGCTATCTATTTTTTCTTGCATGGAATTCACATTGTTACTGATAAGAGTTATGTCATCAGCAAAATCAAGATCTTCTAGTTGGGTCCCATGTACCCAATCAATACTTGTTTTACCTTGTAGGATTTTGTCATTATGAAGACTACTGCAATTCCAAAAAGCAAGGGAGATAGTATACATTCTAGTTTCACACATGTTTCAATCTGGAACCATTTGCTCATCCCTTCTTCTGTCTTGACTGCACAAACAGATCCATTGTATAAGTCCTTAATGATGTTGACAATTTTAGATGGTATTCCATATAGACTTTAAAATTTTCCACAATGAATCTCTGTGTATGCTATCAAATGTCTTTTTAAAGTCTATGAAGTTCAGTATTAATGGTTTCTGCTTTTCAACATGTTTTTCAAGTATTATTCTGAAAGTAAAGATCTGGCCGAGAAAGTTTCTCCCTTTTTTTAAAATCCTGCTTGTTCTTCCCTTATAGCACTATCCACTATATCTTTAATTCTACTCAGAATAACTTTGCACAATACTTTAGACACAACTGATAGTAAGGTTACTCCTCTCCAATTATTGCAGCTGTTAAGGTTGACTTGTTTAAGGTTGAGCCCATCTTTGCTTCTGGTCTTTACTTGATGTTAATAGAGTGCCAGTTCTGCTAAGGATTGGTCTTTCTTTGGATGCTATAATACCTGTTAGCCTCTTTTGTATGTTCTATAGAGTTTTGCTGCCTTCCGTGCTTCTTTCACTATATTGTCTATATATTCTGTTTTATCCCTTCTAGCTGAACTTTTTACTTTATTATCTAGTTCTTTGTATGTTGCTTTTGCCAAATCTTTTCCAAGACCTGTCTTTACATTCAGTCATTTGCACACCCTTTGTGGAACTTTGCCTCCCTAACAGCTCTAACGTAGGCCTCTTGGTTGTAAGCAAGATAGCCTGCTGCTGATGCATCCATTCATAGATCATCAACGATGTCTTGCAGCCATCTTCGCCTTGGTCTTCCTCTCTTTCTTCTTCTATTATGTACCCTTCCAAGGCGGTCTTCTCTAGATTATCATGACGTTTACTGTGTCAAAATATTTAAATTGTCCCCATTTAATCCTCCTTACTAGCCAGCCTTCTTCAGTATTATGTTCTTGTAATATGGATATATTTGTTATTTTTTGTGTCCATGATATCTGAAGGACTCTTCTGTTGCATTTACATTCAAAGGCATTTGTGTTTCTCAGCTGTTTTGTTATGTGTCCAGGTCTCACAGGCATATATTGCAATGGGCAAAATGTGTGGCCTTAAAAATCTCATTTTTTTAGTTCTATCTGTTCCTCTCCACAGCTTTTTTAGTTGTTTTATTTTTTGAAGAGCGATAGAATTCCTCCTTTTAATTTCCCTCATTGTATCTCCATTATTAGTTAGTAATGTTCCAAGATATTCAAAACTCCTCACTTCTTCTAATTTTTCCTCATTGATACATATTTCAGTTGCCCTGTTTGTTTTGTCAGTTGTCATCAATTTAGTTTCTTCGCATTAAGACGGAGGTTTTGTTCTTCATCATTTTTACGGACTGACATAATTAGTTTTTCCATTCCTTTCTTTGTTGCGGACAATAATACTCTGTCATCAGCATATCTAATCTCTGGTATTTCACAACCTCCAATTTTTATGGCATTGTAATATTCTTTGTCTACATCTTCTCTAACATTCCCCATTACATTTTCAGTATACAAGTTAAATAAGTAAGGTGACAATATGCATTCCTGACGGACCCCTTGTTTTATGTCAAACCAAGTTGTTTCACCATTTATTCTTACTGCTGCCTGTTGGTCTAGATACATCAGTGATATTAACTGAATCAAATGTGTTGGAAATATCATTCTTTCCATTATTTGCCAAAGTTTCTGGTGTTGTACACAATCAAATGCCTTTGAATAGTCTATAAAGGATAAATATAGATTCACATTAAACTCTATGCATTTCTCTATTATTATTCTTATACTGAATATATGATCTCTTCCTTGCCTAAAACCAGCTTGGACCATACTGACTTCTTCTTCTATCTCCTTATGAAGTAAACCCATTATGATTTTTAATAGAACTTTGCTGGCATGACTAAACAGAGCAATGGTTCTGTAGTTTGTGCATACTTTCAAGTTACCCTTTTCAGCAATGGTATGAATACAGTTATTTTCCATTCTTTTGGCCAAATTCCTGAATGCCATATCTTTTTACATAGTGCTTGATAGATTGTTGCACATTTCTTTCCTCCTGCTTTAATAAGTTCAGCTGTTATCTCATCACATCCCGGCGATTTACCATTTTTCAGATTCTTTATTCCCAATAAAACTTCTTCAATTGTCGGTTTTAGTTCTTTCTCCTGCAATAATAATTCACACTGTTGAGTTCTGCTTTTACAGTCAGTTGTATCATACATTCCTCTGCAATATTCCTTCTATCTTTCCTGAATTTTCTCTGTCTCTGTCAAGGTATTCCCCATCTCGTCACAAATCACATTTAGCTTAGGTGTGACATTTCTCATCAATGTCTTCATTTCTTTAAACATTTAACTATCTCTTCCATACTTCTGATATCTTTCTACTTATTCACAATCTTGTATGCTTTTTTTGGTCTTTCCTATTTCTTCTTACTTCTTTTGTTAAAGATTTATACTCATCCCTGTTGTTATTTGTCACTTTCCATTTCACCTTCATTTCTCTGATTTCTTTTATTAGTTCTAGTGTACATGCTGTAATCCACTCATTCTTTTATGTTTTCTTTACTGGAATCATGTCTTTAGCTGTTATTATTAAGATATCTCTGGCCTGCGTAGCCAATTCATCTGGTATCATCTCCTCCTGTACAGCCATCAGTATCTCGAAATGGTTCTCACATCTATACCATATTGTTCTGGTATATCTGTAAGATGAAAGTAGAGGTCTTGATCCTTAACTGTCTTTTTTATCTTTATCTTCATGTTTGCTATTAATAAATCATGGTCCATGTCACAATCGGCACCCGGTAGAGTTTTTGCTGATGTTATACTTGATCTCCACCTTCTTTGCACTAAAATGTAATCTATTTGATTCTTGGTTTTCCCATCAAATGTCGTCCATGTGTAGTCTTCTTGGATGTTGTCTAAAAAGTGTGTTAGCAATCATTAGCTCATTTCCATGCAAAACACTTTTAGATTATCACCTGCCTCATTTTGTGTCCTATACTAAATTTCCCCAAAATATATCCTTCATCTTCTGCTCTTTCTGTACCAATCTTTGCATTAAAATCACCCATTATTAATACAATATCATTTTTCCATACATGGTCTGTCGTCATTTGCAGTGTGTCATAAAAGTCTTCTACTTCCTCTTCTTCTGTTGCTGATGTAGGTGCATATATCTGGATACTAGGAGTGCCCTTAAGTTTTATAGTGAGGATTCTATCACTTACTGGATTGTAACCTAGTAATGCTTTTGATGTTAATTTGTCCAAGTAAAAAGCCACCCTATTCTTTCCTCCTACTTCTCCACCAGAATATATAAAGATACCATCATTCTCGCTCTTGAAGTTTCCTGATCCTTTCCATCAATGTTCGCAGATTCCCAAAATGTGTATACCTGATCTTTCCATCTCGTCACTTATACGTTCCCTCATATATACTTCTCACATTCCATGTTCCTACTCTTATTTTTCTTTTCAGTTTGATGCAGGGGTTTTCCTTGGTAACAATGTCAGGATTTTGTCCGTCATCACAATTACTAGTACTGACCTCTGTCTCACACTCTTCCCCAGTGTTAAAATTAGATCTATCTGGCCTGGGGGACTCACCACCAGATCTATTTTCTATCTGACCTTCCATATTGCTATTAGGGTTTCTTGGTATGTTTAGAGAAGATAGTCTACCACCTCTTTCCTTCCGAGCAGTGAATGTACTAGTCATTGATCGTAGCCATTGTCCCTACATTAAGATCATTTGTTTACCATCATAGAATGGTGACCATAACCAACATTATCTGTCGGCTGTTCTCCAATTCCATCCACCACCTGCTTACATGGCTTCACGTCACTCTGATCGGGGGGCTACACGGGTGCTCCACCATGCCCACGGGTGTCCCGTAGACTAACGGGGGTAAGGAGGCGTCTTACTTCTGCTTTGATAGGGGATACCCATAGTATACCCAACTTAGTTAATTTGGCTGCCCGTCTTTCATGTTGCTGATCACCAGTCTCTGATAATTCAAATATTTATAGTCGAAGAGAATACTGCTTGCTATGAAGCAATTCATCTATAAAGATGTATCTTACCTGCATGTTCTAAAACTGTTCCGACAAATGAACTTGCCATTTTAAAGAACCTTCATACAGTGAACATGAAATCCCAACTACTGCCACCAAACACCAATTTTTGCATTCAAAGAGAGGCCATCACAACTTTTTCACTTTCCCTACACAGAAGATCACAGTGACTACACAGCGACCTGATTAAATCTACGTTTAAAGCACTACCAAAGAAACCAGGTGCAAAGGAATGTGACGACCACCGGACTATCAGCCTCTCATGTCACATAACGAAGCTACTTCTGAGAATAATTATGAGAAGAACAAGGAAAAAGATAAAAATGGAAATAGCAGATGAACAGTTTGGATTTGTTGAAGGAAAGGGAACACACAATGCCATTTATGCTTTACGAACACTAACAGAAAGAGCTTTAGAAGTACAGAAAGATCTCTACTTATGCTTCATTGATTACACCAAGGCATTTGACAAGGTGAAACATAATGAAATTATTAAAATGCTTGAAGACATCAGTATAGACAGTAAAGACATGAGGATTGTAAAACATTTATACTGGCAGCAAGAAGCAGCAGTTCGAGTTGAAAATAGAATTGGAAAATATCAACCTATAAAACAAGGGGTGCGACAAGGATGTGTACTATCTCCAGACCTTTTTTCTCTGAATATCGAGAATATTCTAAGAACAATCATCACATAACCAGGCATAAAAATTGGAGGATACAATATTAACAACCTTCGGTATGCTGACGACACAGTACTGATAGCTGAGAACCAACAAGACCTGCAAAATCTCTTGGATAAAGTCGCCAAAGAAAGTAAACATAAAGGCCTTACTTTGAACATCAAAAAGACAGAGACTATGGTTCTATCTAAGAAACAGAATCCACCAGCATGCAGTATTAAATTAAACGGAACTATTCTAAAGCAGGTGCAGAAATTCAAATACCTTGGAGAAATAATAACTTCAGATGGGAAATGCAGAACAGAAATTAGGAACAGAATAGGCCAAGCAAAGACTGCATTTCAGAGAATGAGAAACATATTAGCTAACACATCTTTATCAATGAATGTTAGAAAACGAGTCATAAAATGCTATATTGAACCTATCTTGTTATATAGAAGTGAATCATGGACAATAGGCAAGTCTGCACAAAAATCATTGGAAGCAGCAGAAATGTGGTTTATTAGAAGAATGTTGCAAATCCCCTGGACAGCAAAAATAACTAATGAAGAGTGTATGAGAAGAGCTGGAGAGACAAAAAAATGTTGTCAAAAAGATAAGAGAGAGACAATGTAGTTTCATAGGACATGCAATGAGAAGAGGGGGCATTGAAAATATTATAACAACAGGAAAAATAGAAGGAAGAAGATCAAGAGGAAGACCAAGAGAAATGATACTGGACAGTCTGACGGGATGGTGTGAGAGGAGATCACCAACTGAACTGATGGTCTGCATGAAGGATCGGGTACTCTGGAAAAGCATAATAGCCAACGCCAGTCGGCACGGCACCTGATGATGATGATGACGACAAGAAGATCGCTAGCCAGGATTTGTCCACAGTATAAGCTGAATGTTTCCACGTGAACCATATTATGGCCAACACGCAATCAACACAACATTGGAGTTATCTCTCTAAAAACACTGAAGGAAATCCTAATGTCAAAGGCCGAACACGTACGGGTATGCCACGAGTGTAAAGCCGCTACTCGGGACCAGCAACAGAGATAGACCCCCTTTTTTACAGTTACAGTCTCTACGTGAGTCCAACTTACGTCATCATCATCACCATCATCACCTATTGTGCCAATAGACTTTGACGATCATGCTTGTAAGCAGATCATCCCCCCCCCCCACACCGAAAAAAGTCTGCTCAGTTGGTGAGTTTCTTTCACGTCATCACACCGAATTGTCCATTCTTTTCACGCTCAGCCTACCTCCAAAAAAAGATTTTTTAGCTTTTTTATATTTTACAGGAGTGAAGAAGGGAAATGGGTAAAGCTGGGACAAGCAGTGGGTCACAGGTGGCAGAAGGTGAAAGTCCTCCAGATTTAGTGGATCCCTTGCGGGTAGGACAGGGAGTCCAAAGGCTAGCGGAGAGTCCCTACACAAACCGACAGAAGGCAACGGGAAACCACTGTTGTAGTTCCCAAGAACAATTATGCTTGAACAGAATAATCGATTCATCATGAACGACGTTAATGGATGTTCCTCTGGAACAGCCTCGTCCGGTAGGGCAGCTCACGAGCCACAGGTGAGGCCAGATCGTCATCAAGCTAATGGTGGCAAAACTAACAAGTTCAAAATAGCAACATGGAATGTTAGAACTTTATTCCAGGCTGGAAAATTAGAAAATGTAAAGAGGGAAATGGAAAGGATGAAGATCAACATATTAGGAATGAGTGAAGTTAGATAGACAGATGCAGGGAAGATAAACTCTGATAAATATACAATAGTATATTCAGGAAGTGAGAGACATGAATGAGGAATAGGAATAATAATAATAGCTGTAGGATATTTGAACATCTCGGACCGAGTCCTGCTAGCCCAACTGAAAGGACGACCAATAAACATAAATATTATATAAGTGTACGCTCCAACATCTGAAAGTTCTGAAGAAGATGTACGGATATTTTATAATGACACAGAGACAGCCCTAAAACACACAGTCACATGAAGTTACCATAGTGATGGGAGATTTTAATGCCAAAGTTGGTAAAGGAAGAACTTCAGACATCGTTGGTGACTATGGACTGGGGGAGAGGAATGACAGAGGTAGTAAATTAATTGAATGGGCAAGAATACATAGCTTGGTTGTAGGAAACACCTGGTTTAAACAACATCCCCGAAGACTGGCAACGTGGTGCAGCCCAGACAAAAAGACTTTTAACCAGATAGACTACATATTAATCAACAAACGATTCCAGAATGCATTACTGACAAAAAAAAAAACATGCCAGAAGCTGACTGCAGTAGTGGCCATGACCCACTCAGTGGAAAAATTAGAATAAAGCTAAAGAAAGCATGCAGAAAAGTGAGAAACATCAAACTGAATAGAGAATTCCTTAAAAATGACCAAGAACATAACAAATAGATACAATGCAATAGCAAAGATAAATAGTATAGATGAACAATGTGCAATGTTAAGAGATTCTATCCACCAAACTGTTAAGGAGATAATACCACCGAAAAAAGAAGCCCCTAAAAATAAATGGATGACAGATGACATCTTAGGACTGATGGACAAGAGGAGGAGGAGTAAAAATAACCAAGAAAAATATAGCATGATAAATAAAGAAATAAGACACAAATGCAGAGAAGCAAAGGAAGTATGGTTAAATGAACAGTGCAGACAGATAGAGGACTCTCATAATAAAGACAGCAAAAACATGCACAAATGAATTAGTGAACACACAGGCAGGAAGACAAAATATACCACAGGATGCCTGAAATCGAAAGAAGGTAAAATGTTAATGGGAAAAGAAGACATTGTGGACAGCGTATATCGATGAGCTATATGGAGGAGAAAGACCAGAGTTAACACTAGATACTGAAAACTGTGATGGACCACCAATACTTGAAGATGAAATTATAGATGCCATCAAACACATGAAGAAAGGAAAAGTGACTGGGCCTGATAATATAACAATAGAAGAAACAGAGACACTAGAGGAGACAGGAATAAAAATAATAACCAAGTTACTGAATGACATTTACAACAGTGGTTATATTCCTAGTGACCTGCTTAAATCCAGTTTAAAGCACTACCAAAGAAACCAGGTGCAAAGGAACGTGATGACCACCGGACTATCAGCCTCTCATGTTACATAATGAAGGTACTTCTAAGAATCATTATGAGAAGAACAAGGAAAAAGATAAAAATGGAAATAACAGATGAACAGTTTGGATTTGTTGAAGGAAAGGGAACACACAATGCCATTTATGCTTTATGAACACTAACAGAAAGAGCTTTAGAAATATAGAAAGATCTCTACTTATGCTTCATTGATTACACCAAGGCATTTGACAAGGTGAAACATAATGAAATTATTAAAATGCTGAAGACATCAGTATAGATGGCAAAGACCTGACGATTATAAAACATCTATACTGACACCAAGAAGCAGCAATTCGAGTTGAAAATAGAATTGGAAAATATCAACCTATAAAACAAGGGGTGCGACAAGGATATGTACTATCTCCAGACCTTTTTTCTCTGTACAGTGAGAATATTCTAAGAATGATCATCACAGAACCAGGCATAAAAATTGGAGGATACAATATTAACAACCTTTGGTATGCTGACGATATAGTACTGATAGCTGAGAACCAACAAGACCTGCAAAATCTCTTGAATAAAGTCACCAAAGAAAGTGAACAGAAAGGCCTTACTTTGAATATCAAAAAGAGAATCACCAACACGCAGTATGAAATTAAACGGAACTATTCTAAAGCAGGTGCAGAAATTCAAATACCTTGGAGCAGTAATAACTTCAGATGGGAAATGCAGAACAGAAATTAGGAACAGAATAGGCCAAGCAAAGACTGCATTTCAGAGAATGAGAAACATATTAGCTAACACATCTTTATCAATGAATGTTACAAAACGAGTCATAAAATGCTATATTGAAACTATCTTGTTATATGGAAGTGAATCATGGACAATAGGCAGATCTGCACAAAAATCATTGGAAGCAGCAGAAATGTGGTTTATTAGAAGAATGTTGCGAATCCCCTGGACAGCAAAAATAACTAATGAAGAATGTATGAGAAGAGCTGGAGAGACAAAAAAATGTTGTCAAAAAGATAAGAGAGACAATGTAGTTTCATAGGACATGCAATGAGAAGAGGGAGCATTGAAAATATTATAACAACAGGAAAAATAGAAGGAAGAAGATCAAGAGGAAGACCAAGAGAAATGATACTGGACAGTCTGACGGGATGGTGTGAGAGGAGATCATCAACTGAACTGATGGTCTGCATGAAGGATTGTGTGCTCTGGAGAAGCAAAATAGTCAATCCAGTCGGCACGTCACCTGATGATGATGATGAACCAGGGATGTGTACTATCACCAACATTATTTATCTTGGCAGTAGACTGGTTAATGAAGCAGGCAACATCAGACTTATGCAGAGGATTACAATGGACCCTTGACACAGTGCTGGAGGACCTTGACTTTACGGACGACATCTGTCTACTATCAAGCGGCCACAAAGATATGCAAGATAAAATAAACAAGCTAACCAGAATGCAAACAACATAGGACTAAAGATCAACGTAGGAAGACAAAGTTAATGAAGCAAAATGTGAACAACAGAAATGTACTCAGAGTAGACAGCAAGTTAGTGGAGGAGGTCAACGAAGTAGAGTAGTAGAAATTGGAGACAGCACAGAGGACATCAACAGCAGACTTACTAGAGCAAACCAGACTTTTGCAGTGCTGCAGAGTATGTGGAAATCTAAAATGAAGACAAAAATCAGGATATTTAAGAGTAATTTTCTAAGTGTATTACTCTATGGAAGTGAATGCTGGAAAATCACCAAAACCATAGAAAACAAGTTGAATTCTTTCCAGACTAAATGTTTACGAAGAATTAGAAAAATATTTTGGCCAAACACCATAAGAAATAACATCTTGTTGGCAGAAATGCAGATGAAGCCACTGACAGCAATTATTGAGGAAAGACGATGGCGATGGTTGGGACAAGTGCTCCGAATGACTGACAACTCACTACCAGAAATAACACTAAGATGGATACCACATGGGAACAGAAGTAAGGGTAGACCAAAAGAGACATGGAGAAGAACAACAGAAAGGATGTTGAGCAATAGAGGGTTCACCTGGGCAAGAGCAGAAAAAAAGGCAAAGGTCAGGCATTTGTGGAAAACCCTTGCAGAAGCTTCATGTGCCCAGGGCACTTAAGGTTCAGAGCGAGAGAGAGAGAGAGAGAATGAATGAATAATCTTTATTTTTAAATGGTAAAGAATTGGGCACGCAGGCCTGACTTACATTCTGCCCTTCATCACTCCATCTTTCATTCTTCCCACACACTCAATTTAATACAAGTATACAAATTACATTAGGAAAAAAAAAACATATCAGAAGAGTGTAAGATTAAACTATTACATTCAAAGTAAAAGAGAAGAAGTAATTAACCTAATAAAAATAGCACTCACACAAGCACACACACAGACATATACATAAACAAAAATACATTGTCAGTACAGATCTTCTAACATATGTTTTTTAATAAACATTAACATAATTTCTTCTAAGCCTTTTGGCTAAGATCAAAGTGTCCTCTTGGCAGGTACCCTGATCAACATGCTCTTTGATTAAAACAAAAGCATCCTTATTTTTGAACAAAGGGAGATGTTTGAGGCCTGCCCTGCACGTTGAATGCCAGGGGCATGGTCCACGTCTCATTACAGATGGACCCGGTTTGCAGTACTACCAGGTCACGGCCTGTTTTCATCGTCTTAAAAAAAAAATTAAAATAATTTGTAACAATATCTAACAAGTTACTTTTCGAATTATGTCATTTTAGTATTTGATGGCTGGCGAGTCATGGGTTGAGAGATTGTTGGTTATTTTATGGAGGCATATAATTACAAGGAAGTAAATAATGAAACAGGTTTGATTTAAAGGATGAAACATTACTAATGGATTTTAAATGGTAGGGGAGGGTGTTCCAGAGCTGTACTGCAGAGTATGCAAGGCTTTTCTTGTACAGATCAATCCTGGGTTTAGGAAGAAGACAGTTTTTTAAACGCTGGCTATGTTTAGTGTTATACGTAAACAGTGACCACAAGTAAGGTGGAGCATTGTACAACAGAATTCTGTGAACAAACTTAACTTTGTTGAAAATGACTCTATATTTGAGGGGTAGAATTTTGAGTTGTTTCTGGTGATCTACAGTCTGTACTGGGTATTTGTCATAAATTCTTTTTAGTAGTATTCATGTGAATCTATACTTTATCTCCTCTCTCTATTTTTTCGTCCTGTATGTTTTTGTATGATTAAGGCTCACGCTGAAACATCACAACTTTGTAGTCGTTAAGTAATAAAGCTGCTCCTACTTTTTTCCTAGTTTGTACATTCTGGTATCACAGCTTTACTGCAGTGCTTCATTAGTTGTATACTTCTCTCTCTCTCTGAGCCTTAAGTGCCCAGGGCACATGGGGCTTCCGCAAGGGTTTTCCACAAATGCCTGTCCTTCACCTTTTTTCCTACTCTTGCCCAGGTGAGCCCTCTATTGCTCAATATCCTTTCTGTTGTTCTTCTCCATGTCTCTTTTGGTCTACCCTTACTTCTGTTACCCTGTGGTGTCCATCTTAGAGATATTTTTGGTAGTGAGTTATCAGTCATTCGGAACACATGTCCCAACCATCGCCATCGTCTTTCCTCAATAATTGTTGTCAGTGGCTTCATCTGCATTTCTGCCAATAAGATGTTATTTCTTATGGTGTTTGGCCAAAATATTTTTCTAATTCTTCGTAAACATTTAGTCTGGAAAGAATTCAACTTGTTTTCTATGGTTTTGGTGATTTTCCAGCATTCACTTCCATAGAGTAGTACACTTAGAACATTACTCTTAAATATCCTGATTTTCATATTTATGCTTAGTTTTTTTGATTTCCATATATTCTGCAGCATTGCAAAAGCCTGGTTTGCTCTAGTAAGTCTGCTGTTGATGTCCTCTGTGCTGTCTCCATTTTCTACTACTCTGCTGCCAAGGTATACAAATTCGTTGACCTCCTCCACTAACTTGCTGTCTACTCTGAGTACATTTCTGTTGTTCACATTTTGCTTCATTAACTTTGTCTTTCCTACGTTGATCTTTAGTCCCATGTTGTTTGCATTCTGAGTTAGCTTGTTTATTTTATCTTGTATATCTTTGTAACTGCTTGATAACAGACAAATGTCATCCGCAAAGTCAAGGTCCTCCAGCACTGTGTCAAGGGTCCATTGTAATCCTCTGCATAAGTCTGATGTTGCCTCCTTCATTAACCAGTCTACTGCCAAGATAAATAATGTTGGTGATAGTACACATCCCTGCCTCACTCCTGTTTGTACCCTAAAGCTGCTGGAGGTATGTTCTCCACAGATCACTTTGCACTGAAAACCCTCATATAGGGCTTTGATTACATTAACTATCTTATGGGGGAGGCCATGCCATCTTAGGATTTTCCACAGTGCATCTCTGTTGACACTGTCAAAGGCTTTCTCAAAATCTATGAATAATGCATATGTTGTGCTATGCCACTCATTTGCCTGTTCTAATATTTGTCTAAGTACAAATATGTGGTCTATGCATGATCTTCCTTTCCTAAATCCTGCCTGCTCTTTCCAAAGTTTTTCCTCAAGTGTTGGTACAATTCTGTTGATGATTATTCTGCAAAATACTTTACTGGTGAGTGGCAGTAGGGTAATGCCTCTCCAGTTCCCGCAATCTCTGAGGTCACCCTTCTTTGGTAGTTTTACTATAAGCCCAGTTTTCCACTCATCTGGGGCTTTTTCTAGATCCCAAATTTGTTGTAATATCCGGCAAAGTTGTTTTGGTGTTTCTGTTTCTTCTGCTTTCAACATCCTAGCAGTCACTTCATCTTCACCTGGTGCCCTGTCTGATTTTAGCTTCTTTATTGCCTCCTTTACTTCACTTATTGTTATTGGTCCTGTATTGATGTTTAGTTCCGTTTTTGCTTCAGGTATGTCTATTGTTTGTGCTGCTTGTGTTCTGTTTAGTAGGGTGTTAAAGTGTTCCCTCCATCTTTCAATTTTTTCTCTTTCTCCACTGACCAGCTGTCCATTTTGTGTCTTTACTGCACTTTCACATCTTGTGTTGAAGTTACATGTCATCTGCTTTGTGATTTTCTATATGGTTTTCATGTCATTTGCATATGCTGTTTTCTCCGCTGCTTCTGCTAAGTTGTCATATTATTGACGTTTATTTTGATGGCATGATTCCTTCACCCCTTTGTCTTTTTTGTGCATAATTACTTAAAACTTGTTCTTTTAACTTTTGTGATTTGGTGGTCAGTAATTTTTTCTTGATTTCTTTTCTTTGCTCTATCTTTCCCCATGTGATCTTGCTTATCCATTCCTCTTTTCTCCGTTTCTGATATCCCAGCACCTCTTTTGCTGTTTCCTGTAGTGTTTTATTGAACTCTAGTATGGACATTTCTGCTTCGTCTTGTAGGACACTGAAGCGGTTCTTAAGTACTAATGAGAATTCATTTCTTGTTGGCTGGTCTTTCAGTCTTCTTGTATCAAAATGTATCTTTCTGTGTTCTCCGATTTTGGCTTTCTTTAATTTTAGTTTTATTTTTGCTACCAGAAGGTTGTGATCACTTCCTACATCTGCTCCTTTCTTTGCTCAACATCTTGTAGTGACCGTTTCCACTTGTTGTTTATCAGTATGTGATCGATTTGGTTTTCTGTGGTTTTATCTGGTGACCTCCAAGTCACCTTATGGATTTTTTTGTGTTGGAAAATTGTCCCTCCGATGGTCATCATGTTTTCTTCACAGAAACTGCAGAGTCTTTCTCCATTTTCATTTATTTCTCCAATTCCTTCTCTTCCCATGATTCTTCTTCTATCTTCATTTCCTTCACCTACTTTTGCATTGAAGTCGCCCAAGATGAGTAGCATATCATGCTTGGGTATTGTTTCTACTGTGGCTTGGAGGCTGTTGTAAAAATCTTCTTTTATTTCCTCTTCAGCTGCTTCTGTTGGTGCATAACAAACTATAATAGACAGCTTCGTGAATCTTGAGTTGAAGCGTGCATATAATAATTTCTCATTTATTGGGGTCCATTTCAGCAATGCTCTTGATGCTTCTTTTGTTATAATTAATGCTACTTCTCCTTTATGAAGATCTTCTTTACCTGACCATATTATTGTAGAAGTGTGCTGTGTTGTTAATTTCCTTCTGCCTTGTCCTGTCCATCTTGCTTCTTGTATTCCTAGTATGTCTAGTTTGTATCTGTGCATTTCCTTGATGGTTTGTGGTAGTTTTCCAGTCTGGTTAAGTGTTCTTACATTCCAGCTGCCTATTTGCATCTTGCGTTTAGGTTCCAGGAGGTCTGCAGTCGGGCTGGGGACTTCCAGTGGCTGGCTTTCATCCACAACCTTCATGGGCTCAGTTTCCTGATAAGCATTTCTCCTTCCACCTGCATTTGTTTTTTCCCTTGCTTCCGTTTCTGTAGCAGTCTGATAGTTTTTTTACCAGATAGGGTTGCTGGCCCTATGCCGAACCCTCCTTAGTCGCCTTTTACGATCATGCTTGGTAGTTGTATACTTATACACTAATTATTGCATGTTAGTCTGTACTGGGTGTTTGTCACAAATCAGATTTAATGCTCGTTTGTGAAGTGAGTGGAGCATTTTTGTGTTTGAGACTGAGCATTCATCCCAGATTGTGGAACAGTAATCTAAGTGTGTTTGTATGTGTGATATGTAGTATATCTCTCTTGTGTCCTTGTCGATAAAGTGTTTAATTTTGGCTAGTTGGCAAACTTTCTGTGCAATCAAGTTTGTTAGGTTATGTACATGAGAATTCCAAAGTTAAATGCTGATCAAAGATGAGTCCCGCTGTTGGCGAGATCTTCAGCTGCCGTGCGTGGAGCGGTGCTCTTCCCGGCCAATGAAGAAATTTGCAAATGAGGTTGCCGCGCAGCATCACTGCGGAAAAGGTGGTTGAAAGGATAAAGCGAAGCAAACAGTCAAATCACGGCACCTCTGGTTTGGAGGTCGGCCACGTCCTGAGTGCAGTCATATCGGGTGAAATGCATGAACCGGCTTGTCCCAGAGGTTAAGACACTGCTGGCGAGACTCCTCAAATGCCGCGCGTGGAGTGAAGCTCCTCCCGGTTAAGGAAGTAAATGCGGAAAAGAAATAAAGGTTGCTGTGCGGAGCCGATGGGAAAAGGTGGTGGAAAGTGAAGTTTAACCGGTATGTCCAGTAGTATCGCTACGAGAGCTATACCACGGCACCTCTGCTCTAAAGGCCGGCCATGTCCGAAATACACCTACACTGGTGAAATATGCCTAAACCGGCACACACCAGAGGTGGAACTCGATGGCTAGACATGTCATGCCACCTCCGCTCTAGAGGTCGGTAACGCCTTATAAACACCCATACTGGTGAATTTTGCCTAAACCGGCTCATACCAGGGGTGAATCTTGAAGGCTATGCATGTCACAGTACCTCTGCCCTAGAGGTCGGTCCCATCCCAAACACACCCATACTGGGAAATGCCTAAACCGGCTCAACCCAGGGGTAGAAGTCACTAGTGGCGAGGATTCGTCCTCCTGGACAAAAGCTCCATCCTGCTCACAACTAGGAAAGGTAGTGGCCACGACCGCAAAATGCTGAAGGCGGAGACACTGGACCAGGGAAGTCTAGATAGGCAACTACCTCTCACCCGGCGGGGATGTCTGCGTATCCTAATCATGCTGAGGTTTTCCGGTGAGAAAGTCCAACCCTGGACTGGATGGGCAACCACCTCTCACCCGGCGGTGATACACGGGTATCTCAAAACACGTCGAGGTTTTCCGGTGAGAAAGTCCAACTCTGGCCTGGGTGGGCTATCGCCTCTCACCCAGCGGGGATGCACTGATATCCTAAACACGTCGAGGTCTTCCGGTGAGAAAGTCCAACCCTAGACTAAACTGGTGCAATGAAAACCACGGTGTCACGCAATCCCGCTTCCGAGACCCACCAAGAATACAGGCTAAACCACTGTGATACTCTGAACCCCTTGTGGTCCTTTCGTGGATCTCGTGTGGTCTATTTTGGACCACACAGGGGACCATGGGACCTAACGAGGACCACAGGCGTGAATTCAGTAGGATCACAGTGCGGTTTTTGGTGGTAGAAGTGAACGAAGAAGAAGAAGAAGAAGAAAAGATGAGTCCTAGAGTTTTATGTTCATGAACATTTTTATTGCCTTAGTCCTAACACAAAGCTGCAGTGAAGTTTTTATTGGATTCTGCAGTTTCTGTCTCGTAGTGATGAGCATGGATTTTGTTTTGTTGGTGTTTATCAACATACCATTTTTATTACTCCATTTAATCAAACTGTTTATATCATTTTGGAGCGTTGTCTGTAGGTTATTGATGTCACAGTCACTATTGTAAACAGTACAGTCATCAGCAAAAAGATTACATGAAGAGTGCTTTAAATATAGTGGTAAGTCGTTAATATAGGTAGTAAAGAGAAGAGGACCAAGAATGGAGCCTTGAGGAATACCAGTATCAACCACAGAAGAGTCGGATATTTGTTTCTAAAGCAGACTACTTGTTTTCTACCTGAGAGAAAAGATTTAATAAATTCTGTTAGGTCAGAGTGTAATCTATAACCTTCCAGTTTTTTGGAAAGAATTTCATGATTAATCTTATTGAAAGCTTTATTGAAATCAACAAAGACAGCGCCACATAATTTGTCATCATTTATATTTAACAGCCAGCTTTCTGTCATTTTAGTTAATGCTGTGTGGCAGGAGTGATTTGGTCTAAAACCTGACTGTCTATTAGTAGATTGTTCTCTTGCATATGGCAAAGAATGCATTGGAAGGATAAATATACAATTAAACAGCATTTTATCATTTACATTATCCAGTTACAGGCTAAAACAAAAGCTAAACAAGAAAAACTACACTTTAAAATGACCATTTTTAATTTGTTTTAAAAATTCACCTCATTTGAAGCATAACATTGTCACATTAAAAGAACATACACTATGCAAGTGTGACTTAGCTGTATAAACAGAATATATATAAACTTTAAATGTATTATAGCCTAATAAACATAACATACAAACTTCAAATGTATCATAGCCTAATAAACAGAACATACAAACTTCAAATGTATCATAGCATAGTAAACAGAACATACAAACTTCAAATGTATCATAGCCTAATAAACATAACATACACATTTCAAATGTATCATAGCCTGATAAACAGAACATACAAACTTCAAATGTATCATAGCCTGATAAACAGAACATACAAACTTCAAATGTATCATAGCATTATAGAAAAAAGACATTACAAACTCAAGTGTGATAATGTCATATTAACAGAATACATGAACTCCAAGTGTGATAAGGCCAAACAAACAGAACATGTAAACTTCTGGTGTGACAAGGCCAAACAAACAGAACATGCAAATTTCTGGTGTGATAAGGCCAAACAAACAGAACATACAAACTTCTGGTGTGATAAGGCCAAACAAACAGAACATACAAACTTCTGGTGTGATAAGGCCAAACAAACAGAACATACAAACTTCTGGTGTGATAAGGCCAAACAAACAGAACATGCAAACTTCTGGTGTGATAAGGCCAAACAAACAGAACATGCAAACTTCTGGTGTGATAAGGCCAAACAAACAGAACATACAAACTTCTGGCATGATAAGGCCACACAAACAGAACATACAAACTTCAGATGTGATAAGGCCACACAAACAACATACAAATTTCAAATGTAGCATAATTACATAAACAGAAAGATTTGATATACTGCAAAATATATAATACAGAGTAAGCATAATACACTTACAGAAACATAACATATGGAGCACACATAATACAAACATAACATGAGGTGCAGGTGTAACATGGGCACATAAAAATAATATACATACTTCATGTGCATCTTCAAATGATCTTGCATGTCATATGTTTATCTCAACACAAGAAATTCTAGTAGTCTAACATTCATCTCAACATAACAAATTCCAGTACAATCATTTCACAGACATGTTTAAGTCAAAATATTCCAGTACAATCATTTCACAGACATGTTTAAGTCAAAACAAGATATTCCAGTACAATCATTTCACTGACATCATCATCATCATCATCATCAGGTGCCGTGCCAACTGGTGTTGGCTATTATGCTTCTCCAAAGTACACGATCCTTCATGCAGGCCATCAGCTCAGTTGGTGATCTCCTCTCACACCATCCCGTCAGACTGTCCAGTATCATTTCTCTTGGTCTTCCTCTTGATCTTCTTCCTTCTATTTTTCCTGTTGTTATAATATTTTCAATTCTCCTCTTCTCATTGCATGTCCTACGAAACTACATTGTTTCTCTCTTATCTTTTTGACAAGATTTTTTTTGTCTCTCCAGCTCTTCTCATACATTCTTCATTAGTTATTTTTGCTGTCCAGGGGATTCGCAACATTCTTCTAATAAACCACATTTCTGCTGCTTCCAATGATTTTTGTGCAGACTTGCCTATTGTCCTTGATTCACTTCTATATAACAAGATAGGTTTAACATAGTATTTTAGGACTCGTTTTCTAACATTCATTGATAAAGATGTGTTGTATAATATGTTTCTCATTCTCTGAAATGCAGTCTCTACTTGGTCTATTCTGTTCCTAATTTCTGTTCTGCAGTTCCTATCTGAAGTTATTACTGCTCCAAGGTATTTGAATTTCTGCACCTGCTTTATAATAGTTCCATTTAATTTTATACTGTATGTTGGTGGATTCTGCTTCTTAGATTTCACTGATATGTTTAAGTCAAAACAAGATATTCCAGTACAATCACCAAGTCTGATACATTTAACTCAATACAAGAAATTCTACTGCATTCACTTCATCTGTCATCACTGCAAGTATTTCACAGAATAACTAACAACAGAACAGAGGATAAGGCTAGCTATTTCCACATGGTAGAAGTTTGTCTGATCTTGAAATATGATCAAATATTTATACTGACATCAGATTTTCAAAGCAAGTTTGAACAGAGTACAAGACTGGACAGAAGACTGCAGACATGTGGCAAACAACATGAAACATGAATGCTGAACACAGCCATCTTTGACATGACTACGTAACTTGAGTATCACATGAAAAAAGTTAAATAAGAACATCAAGATACGCACAGGCCATCACTGCACACCAGTTAGTACATTATGTTGTCAGGTTACTACTGTTATAAGCTGGGAATTATTTTCTTATATCATAATTTCTTTTCGCAGAATCTTATTTCATGGCAATCAATGAAAAGCAACTTTCTGGCAAATGAGCATTATATATAATACATGCTGAATTTATTGGAGAAACATGAAGCAGCCACTAAATTACACACACTAGCATCATATGGAGATGAAGGCTGACTGGATCAAACTAAAGGAAAACATGCAAGTATGTGCATGATATGACCTGACAGAAGATAATTATGCTCACATAATATGACCTGACAAAAGAGACAATTATGCTCATGAAGAATGTGACATGACAAAAGAGACAATTATGCACATGAAGAATATGACATGACAAAAGAGACAATTATGCTCATGAAGAATATGACATGACAAAAGAGACAATTATGCTCATGCTTACAAAAGAGACAATTATGCTCATGAAGAATATGACATGATAAAAGAGACAATTATGGTCATGAAGAATAAGACATGACAAAAGAGACAATTATGGTCATGAAGAATAAGACATGACAAAAGAGACAATTATGCTCATGAAGAATATGACATGACAAAAGAGACAATTATGCTCATGCTGACAAAAGAGACAATTATGCTCATGAAGAATATGACATGATAAAAGAGACAATTATGGTCATGAAGAATATGACATGACAAAAGAGACAATTATGCTCATGAAGAATATGACATGACAAAAGAGACAATTATGCTTATGAAGAATATGACATGACAAAAGAGACAATTATGCTCATGAAGAATATGACATAACAAAAGAGACAATTATGCTCATGAAGAATATGAATTGACAGAAGACATTAAATTAGAGTGTTTTTAAAAGTATTGGTATACTGTTACAGATAATAATTATCTAAGACAGTGTTTCCCAACTGATGGTCCATGGAACCTGTCTTGGGGTCCAGGACAAGAATACAAGGTCGTTTTTTTAAATGTTAACTGGTGTACTTTTTCTTAACTACATTATTGTCATTTTGAAACTCGCCAGGTTTGCAAAGGTTTTTTTTTAGTGCAGTGTAGCATTTACTCATTAAAGTTACCATTATTTTCTGAAAAAAATGTTTCGCATTTAAAACATATAGCTACCATTCAGATGTGAAACATTTCCAAAATATGGGGGTCCGTAGCATGGATTCAAAAACAGCAAAGGGTCTGCGAACTTTTGTTAACTGGGAATCGCTGATCTATGAAATTTCACTTGCGATTGTGTTTTTTTTTTTTTAAAGTAAAGGGGATATTATTCTGGTACAGATGTCATATATTAGGTTATCTCTCTTGATACAAAGCTCTTAGAAATGAGACACCATGAACTTCAAGCCTTGCTTTGCACAAATATTACTGAACTTCATTTTATGTCAGTGATTTTGGTGAAATATTCAGTTGCCTAACTAGAACAACAACTTTGGGATTTCAATCACCATGTGGACATGGTCAATCAGAAAGCAAAGAAATGGACACTCTTCCTTCTGATGCAAGTGTTAGTGATGTTGGTGGTTGAGTATGGCCTTGACCTTCTGATTTTGTCCATGACTCAGATAATCAACCTCAAAAGAATCCAAAATGAGGCTATGAGAGCAGTTCTGGGATGCAGCAAGGACACTCCAATCACAGCTATGTGCTACTTGCTAGATATGTCCAGCATGAAAGTAAGGCACAAGTATACCCAAGTGAAGAGATGCCTCAGGATTGCTGGCACAGCAAATAACTCCCTTCTACCAGAGCTGAACTCAGCAAAGGGCAAGCACATTAAGCGAAGGAGATCATGGATGGCAGAGGCAGAAGAGACACTGTTAACAGTCTGCAACCCAAAGCAGATCCCTAGAACCAGAATGGACTAAAGTGTCAATTATGCAGAATCTAATAAAGGTTGTGATCCAGTATGGCTGTGAATGCTGAGACTGGGCTTAAGGTAAAAAAAAGAAGCAGGGTGCAGGAATAGATTCAGCATCACTCCAAACCACATGACCCTGTGATCTTCACAGATGGGTCAGTGGCACGAGCCTAAAAAGTAGATGTGGCTATATTGTCTACCACAACCAACAGCCAATAGATGCCAGTAAATCAGCATCCTATGTAACCAGCACTTCAAGCATGACAATGTAGGTGCAGACTGCAGCAGAAGCAGTTTCCTGGTTGGTGGAGCAGGACGACTTGCATGGGCTCATTCAACAGACTCTCAGAACATGTTAGGGAGAATTGAGAGACATTTCTTCCTTAGGGAGTGGGTCCAGCTTCTACTGGGCTCTTGGTTATCCAGTTTGTTGTAGATCTACTATCCAGGTCATGCCACAGTCAAAGGAAATGAGAGAGCGGACAAGCTGGCAGACATGGCATCAATTGAACGAAGTGGTTTAGCATGAATTATCCACAGCCAGTGTGTGATTGATTCCATCAGCAGGCGCACACTTCAGTGGGTGTTGGAACAGAAGGTGGAGCATGTATAGGAATGCCCAGAGAACAGGGATGGCAGTCTCTGATTAAAGAACAGTCTGCAAACTCTGAGTGAAATGAGTCTGAATAGACAAGAACAACTAAACCTGGGCTGGCATGTGTGCCAAAAGAGGAGTGCTTGCAAAAACTCAAAATCTTCATGCATTAAAATATCAAGCAACTCCAGAACTGCACTTTGTGCTGTGACCTGAATAAAGATGCATAGTGTAAAATTTCTAGAAAGTTTACATTTCAAAGTTGCTATCTTTTAAAATGAGTAAAAAAACTAGTATGTAAACTTTGTCCCACAATGGTACTTTTGAAATTTCTAGAAACACACACTGGTTTCTTCATCAAGCAATAATCACATCTCTCACAATGCAGTATTACAAGACCTGCAGATAATTGGGAGACTTCCTAAAAAGTTAATACAAGTCAATGAAATATGATGAGACAAAGTGACCAAACTGTGATGGAATTGTTTCACTGAATGTATGCAGGCCAACCACAGCATTCTTCTAGATCTACCATGTTTACAGAAATGCAATAAGTTTGCCAGTATTGAAAAGCCAAACAAACTTGTTTGACTGGTCTGATCTGAACAATGTTGAGATACAAGTGACTGAAATTTGAAGCAGTTCAATCTGGAGACAAGAACTGATCCATCTAAGAGCTAAACTGGAAGATATCAGAAGGGAATGGCTGCTGATGGGACTGTCATGCAGCAGTCTCACTAAGGCTGTTGTCTTAACATGTATAGGAGAGACTTGTTCAATATTAACTTTGCTGTTGAAGATACAAGTCACATTTTGTGCATGAACATCCATAGGTACGTACTTTTATTTAAGCAACTTTGAAATGATCTCTTCAATTTCATATATATATATTATATATACACACTCATACACACATTTTTTAAACAGTTCTGTCAAGTAACAAGCATATGAGAAAAATAATGAGAAAATTTCTAGTGGTACACAAGTTTGTTTGTTTGTTTTTTGAAAGACTTGCACACATTGCTTAAACTATAAATATTCAAGAGTCTGATATAATTAATCAAGGAAGCCTTGATGTATGGGTGAGGTCACCAAAAAGACTGTCTGTAAAAATGAGAACAGTTTTGACTGAAATGAGTCCAGAAAAAAAGGCAGAGTATTAAATCAGATGCTGTAAAATGGAGATGCTGTAAAACATGGGAGGATTTCAAGTGTCCTCACAAATAGAAATCAAAGAGTATACTGGGTCATCTGTTCTAAATGTAAATGCTAAATAATGGTGTTTCACTGGTGAGTTTCAAGTACTGTGACATGAGTGCTGGAAATGAAAGATTTCATAGGATATTTATATCATGGCACATCAGACTGACAATACAGCTATGTGCTGACTTATAGCCACATTAGAGGGGTCTGGCTGTAAGTCAGTTTGGCCACTTGTCAGCCATTATATGGGGACATCAGACACTGTGTATAGTTCACTAGTATAAGACATGACAACATGAACAGACATGCTTACTATTGCTTTCAAATACCAACAGAATGTAAATTAGCATAGCAACTTATGGAAATTAATCACAAAATATCAATCACAACATGCTAAATAAAGAATCATAATAACTTTTCAGTGATATACACAAAAATGTATGTACATGCACATACACTCACATGCATACATTCTGTACTTGCCAAATGATGATGCAGTGTGCTAGTTTGTCTTCTTGTCTTGTGGTAAATATATAGTGTATATTTAGTATAAAATGTTTGTATAGTCTTGTGGTGAATTTATGGTATATATGCGCATATAGTGGCAAATGTTTGTAAAATAACTGTCTTGTGGTGAATTTATAGTATATATATATAGTGGCAAATGTTTGTAAATTAATTGTATTGTGGTGAATTTATAGTGCATATTTAGTAGGGGAATGTGACAAATAAAAGGGATGGCAATTGCAGTAAAACTGATTTAAATAATAAAGGTAGATAGAGGTGTATGGTGCAGTTTTACAAGGTGGCAGAGGGAGTGAGTAAAGTGAGAAAAAATGAATAGAAAGTATGAGAATGTATAAATGAAAACATACAACATCCAATATTTCAGCGTGAGCCTTTATCGAGGATTACATGCACAAACAAGACAAAAACAAATAAAGAACTTATCTTAATATGGCCTCCTCTAGAAGTAGGAAAAGGAGAAATGCATGTCCACTAGAAGATGCATAGAGACCACGCGGACCACACAAAGGATAAGACGATAGAGCCAATCGTATAGAAGAGGTTGGGAGAGAGGAGGAAAACAGATGGTTGAAGGGGGGAGGGGGAGGCAAAAGAAACATGATAGCCGCTACAGAAGAAGAAGTCATTGGGGGGGGGGGGAGCAGAGAGATAATGAATGAAGAACATAAACACCTGCAGGGAGAAAATGTGAAACTGGTGAATAGGACAAGACCCTATAAACACAAATATGTTGCCAGAGAAGAAAAGAGGACGGCGGTAGGGAGGGGTAACTAGGAGAAAGAAAGTAGAATAAAAAAAAAAAAAAAAGGGAGTGGAAAATTAAAGAAGTTACAGAAAGCTAAAGACATTGTTAATTCCAGCTGGGTGGAGACAGCCAGCCTGGAAAATAAGGCGCTGTTCTAGGACCCTCCGAGATCGTACATCAGCAGAACAAGAGCGGATCGGACTAACAGAAATGTCCTGTTTTCCCCTGTGGTTGCTAAGGCAAAAATGTTTAGCCACAGTCTTAGAAATATCATTAAGATGTTGGTGAAAACAATCTCCTAAGTGTAAACCGGTCTCCCCTATGTACTTCATACCAAAATATTTGCACATAATAGCATAAATAACAATGCGTGAAGTGCAAGTGAAACCCTCCTGAACTGATAATGTGGACTTAGGGAAGGAGATCTGGTTAGCCTCAACAACAAATGGACAAGTGTTGCATCTATGGCGTCCGCAATGTCTGGTACCATAAAAAGTGTCATGTGTCTTAAGGCGACTACGAACTAAAAGGTCCCTGAGATTCTTGTTCCGTCTGTAGGCCACCAATGGGGGTTCCCCAAAAAGTTGATGTGTATCAGGCTCGGTCTGGAGGAGATGGAGAAGGTGAAACAGTATGTTTTTAACTGCCAAGCTATGAGGGTGGTACGTGAGTACCAGTTTAACTCTTTCTGAGCTACAGTGTGGTTTAAGAGTGAGGGCTTGTTGCCACAATATATGACTGATGCGGTTCCAAGATGACGAGAGAACATGTTCTGGATAGCCGCGTTGATGGAAGAAATCTAGCATTTTATGGCCTTGATCCTGGAAATCCAAATCCTCATTACACAAACGTCACAACCTAAGAAGCTGGGAAGAAGGAATAGAGTCCTTACACGATCTGGGATGGGAGGAAGAGTACAAGAGATAGCTGTGAGAGTCTGTAGGTTTATAGTGGACAGAAGCAGTAAGCCCGGTAGGGCCAATAGTGACGGCAATATCAAGAAAGTTAGCGGAAGTAGCAGAGACATGGGAGGTGAAAGAAATGACAGGACTGTACTCCTTAATAAAACTGATAAAGTTGTCAAGATCTTCCTCTGGCATTGATGTAACCCCAATGCCATAATCTATGTAGCATCTATAGAAGGCGGGAAAGTGGCCTCTAAAGGCTCTCAGAACCTTGTTTTCAAAGTGGCCCATGCATATCTGGGGTCCATTTTGGTACCCATGGCCACACCACTAACCTGGTCGAAGTAAAGGCCACTGAATTAAAAAGAATTGAGCTGGAGGATAAGTCGTGTAAGGCGCAAAATATAAGATGTAGAAATAGAGGGATTGCGTCTTTTGTTCAGAAAGAACTTGACAGCCTAACGTCCCTGATAATGCGGGATGGATGTGTATAAGGACACTACATCAAGGATGAAGATATGGTAGGTGTGACCAGGCAGGAGTGTAAGAGTCTCCAAAGCAATGAGAGCATGATTCATGTCCTTAAGATAAGTGGGCAGACTAGTAACCAGAGGTTGAAAGATGCTGTCAAGAAAGTCAGAGATTTGTTCTGTAAGGTAGGAACAAGCAGACACTGTGGGCTTTTAATTAATTATATTGTGGTGAATTTATATTTAGTAGTAAATGTTTGTAAATTAATTGTATTGTGTTGAATTTATTGTGTATATTTAGTAGCAAATGTTTGTAAATTAATTGTGTTGTGGTGAATTTATAATGTACATATAGCAACAAATGTTTGTAAATTAACTGTATTGTGGTGAATTTATAATGTACATATAGCAACAAATGTTTGTAAATTAATTGTATTGTGGTGAATTTATGATGTATATTTAGTAGCAAATGTTTGTAAATTATTGTGGTGAATTTATAGTGTATATTTAGTAGCAAATGTTTGTAAATTGTATTGTGGTGAATTTATAGTGTATATTTAGTAGCACATGTTTGTAAATTAATTGTATTGTGGTGAATTTATAGTGTATATTTAGCAGCAAATGTTTGTAAATTAATTGTATTGTGGCAAATTTATAGTGTATATTTAGCAGCAAATATTTGTAAATTAATTGTCTTGTGGTGAATTTATAATGTAGATACAGTAGCAAATGTTTGCAAATTAATTTTAAAAAAAATAAATCACAACATATAAAACAATCTTATGGGACCATGACTATAAGTACAAATGGCCGTAATTTGGTTGGTCATCAATCGGCACATAACTCTATATGTGTAACTATGGCACATTTGTGAGCAAAAGTTTAATATTCTAGAAAAATATATTTGAAGATGATGCAGTTTTATATGGCAATTTTCATTTTTTTTACTTTTACTATTTGCAGAAAAGCAGATGCTTAACATATATGATAGTAGTACATGTTCAGTGTTAGAATCTGAATGTCTTTCTTCTATGATAAAGTTACCCTGAAATATGTATCTAAGCTGTCATCTGTAGCTTCAAGATATTTTGCATTTCTTCTTAAAATTCCTGATCTTATTTTTTAGGTATGGACTAAGTGTGCAGCAAATGGTGTAGTGGTAGAGTATGCACACATGGAGCAAAATGTATACTGGTTTTATCTCAAACAGGAGTGCTTCTGTTTTATTATTACTCTGGTTAAATATAGCTTGCTTCAGCATATGTTAAAGATGACATAGTTTTTTTCTAATGCTTGCATGGCTAAGGCAGCATTTTCTGTTAACTTCAGAGAACACAGCATTTAGGTATGGGGCTTAATTAGCTGGAGAATATGGAGAACTGGGTTATTTACTTGAGTTTGGAAGGATTACAGAGTTAGTCATCCCATTTTATATCACATTTTGATGGATTAAAGCTGCTTGCACTTTTCTTCCCAATATCATATCAATCTTCATACAACTATATGCTTTAAGGGATATCATATATCTTATCACCTAGCCTACTATCTACATTTTGAACATGTAAGATAACTTTATATTTTGTTTGTCCTAGTCTTAGTTTTCTATCTTGTCATGTTGTCTACTACTTATATTTTGTTTGTCCTAGTCTTAGTTTATCATGTGGAGGAGTGACGCTGACAGTTTCTCCAGTGAAGACCTCATCAAAGTAACGTGTGTCTGTCTCTGAGGTAACTTGTGGCTTAAATGGTGGGCTGATCTGTTGTGGTCAGGTCAAATGATACAGGTGAGAAATAAATCATTTTCAAGTGAACATGCACATAAATCTCAGTGATCAAACAGAACTCACAAAAACTAAAAATCTTATCACTTAGCTGACACTGTATGTATCATCATTCAGGTGACAAAGGGGTCTCATTATTCAAATGACTTGTCTGAGTGGTGAAGTGGTTAGTGCACCAGCCTCTCATGGCAGAGGTCGGGGGTTTGAATCCAGCCAGAGACACCCAGTCACCCAGCTGTAGAAATGGGTATCCGACTTCTTCTGGGGTTGGGGAAGGAAAGGCGGCCAGGCATTTTACTGACCATATCACAAGGTCAAGGAAACTATGTGCATTAACATCATATCCCAATGTGCCTCTAAGGCATGACAGGATTACCTTTATCTTTTTTTAAAAGTCTCATCACTCAACTGACAACAGGGTCTCATCACTCAAATGGCAACAAGGTCTCACCACTCAAATGACATCAGGGTCTTATCATTGCATTCAGCTGACTAAAGTCTAATCACTCAAGGTCTTATCATTCCATTCAGCTGACTAAAGTCTAATCACTCAAATGATATCAGGGTCCCATCACTCAAATGACATCAGGGTCTTATCATTGCATTCAGCTGACTAAAGTCTAATCACTCAAATGACATCAGGGTCTTATCATTCCATTCAGCTGACTAAAGTCTCACCACTCAAATGACATCAGGGTATTATCATTGCATTCAGCTGACTAAAGTCTAATCACTCAAATGACATCAGGGTCTTATCATTGCATTCAGCTGACTAAAGTCTAATCACTCAAATGACATCAGGGTCTTATCATTGCATTCAACTGACTAAAGTCTAATCACTCGAGGTCTTATCATTCAATTCAGTTGACTGAAGTCTCATCACTCAAATGAAATCAGGATCTCATCATTCAACTGATTTAAGTTTCATTACATCAATCAATTACTCAACTGACCAGAGGATCTCACAACTCAACCGACAAATGTTTCAACATTCAACTGACAACAAGGTCTATTCACTCTACTAACATTAACGTATCATGGTATTCTCTTGTCAGAAGCTGTAACACAGAGGAAGTGCTGGTCTTACAATCGGAAAGAGTTTGATGTAGTCAGTTTGCGTGTTGTAGACAAAAAGTCTGTGTCACTACAGCATAAAATATGAGGGTTGATCAGAAAAAAAAGGTTACATGTGCAATTCTGCAAAATAAACAATCCCTGATCAAAAAAATGCTCATGAAATATTAAAAGGATATGCACACAGTATTTTTCAACTAATTACCAAGTTGACTGAGACATCTGTCTGACGGCAGGACCATCCCAACCCTGTGGAAGCCATGCTCCCGTTGATTTAGCCATCAGTATGGTACATGTGGCAGCCATCTGGTGCAAACATTTGTGTAGCACAAAACTTCCACCACCACAGCTTGGTCCCAGTCTGGACACAATATGATGTAAAGTTATCCCTTGGTCCTGTTAAATCAGCTTGTCAACACTGCCCTGCTGATCTCTGCAACTTTGACGCCAGCTGTTTCCAGTGTGTCTGCCTTCTACATAATCCCTACCAGATTAAAACAAGTGACATTTTGCCACATGTTGTCTGCTCATAACTTTTTCAACGTAAACCTCAATGAGCTGGTGGTGAATTCAGTTGTGGACAAATTATTAGCTCATAAAAATCTTATCACACCTCTCGCTTCAATGAAGGGACCACTTTTCCATTTGTCGCACCATTTTGATGCAGCTCACAGAATGGTTTACGTTTATGCTGACAACCAGCGTCACCTTGTGAATATCCAGGTAAAAAAACTACACTTGTCAGTTGACATGTCTTTAAACTAAGGGTCTTGTAACCTCTTTTTTCCTTCTGATCAGCCTAGGTGTAAACTCATAAAAAGGGACATTATAACCACATAATGTACAAACCAGATGTGTATGATGTACATTTATTAAGCTGCTTTCATGTGTAACATGGAAACTCACAACTTTCATTAATGAAACTAGATTTCAAAGCCTGGCCTGACTGACATGACTTGACTTGTTAGCATCTTTTATTAATCATTTCTTTGTGAAATAACATATCCAGATACATGCGCATTAAGTAAAATGTGTGTTGTTATGTCACACAGCCAGATTCAACCCCCCGTAATATGACAAACACAGAGTAAAATAACATTCTCAGGCAGTAAAAATCATTAGACACAAAAGTTTTACTGATATATAGTAACATGACTTTGCCTTATTAATGACAATACAGCAATCACAGACAAATTTAAAGGTAACATAAGAGTAATGATAAACTATGATATAAGACAAACTTAATATGATACTGAAGTACTGAATATTCCTAGCATGTAGGGAAGGATCTAATTATTCACAGCTTCTGCTTATTACAGGATCAGAGCAAACAAAGAACATTCCCTACATACAGAACTTAATAAGCCCAAAGGTAAGTCTTGACTGAGCCAAGCAGAAGATTTTATTCAACAAATTTCCTGTCCACGATATATACATCAGGAAGCTGTCGACACCACTCAATCTGGAAATTACTGTTTCTCTACATATACATCGGGAAGCTGTCGACACCACTCAATCTGGAAATTACTGTTTCTCTACATATACATCGGGAAGCTGTCGACACCACTCAATCTGGAAATTACTGTTTTTCTACATATACATCGGGAAGCTGTCGACACTACTCAATCTGGAAATTACTGTTTCTCTACATATACATCGGGAAGCTGTCGACACCACTCAATCTGGAAATTACTGTTTCTCTACATATACATCGGGAAGGTGTCGACACCACTCAATCTGGAAATTACTATTTCTCTACATATACATCAAGAAGGTGTCAACACCACTCAATCTGGAAATTACTGTTTCTCTACATATACATCAGGAAGCTGTCGACACCACTCAATCTGGAAATTACTGTTTCTCTACATATACATCAAGAAGCTGTCGACACCACTCAATCTGGAAATTACTGTTTCTCTACATATACATCAGGAAGCTGTCGACACCACTCAATCTGGAAATTACTGTTTCTCTACATATACATCAAGAAGCTGTCGACACCACTCAATCTGGAAATTACTGTTTCTCTACATATTACATTTGATGATAAATTCATTCATTCAGCTTTTTGAGCCACTGTAGCTCACTGCTCCAGACAAGACTTGTCTCCCTTCCTCTCTGCTCTTAGTCTTCTCTTGCCAACTGTCCACTCCAAGGGCTCATTGGTCTCCTTCCACACCAACATTGTCTCAGTCTGTCTCCATTTATCACTTCTTGTAAATGTAGAGAACAAATTCCAGTTTCACTGGAAGCCAAGTTGATGCACTGCAGTGAGGATGCCATTATAATATATACAGATTGATCAGTGATTTGAGGTGAGCGTTATTACATTTCAATGTAAAGCAGGCAATGAAGATAAGGTGATGGTTGGTTACAGGTACAGGACTGAGCTCAGCTAATAAACATTATACAGAAGGGCACGTGGGGTTCATCAGACAACAGTGGTGTGAACCGCTTCACAGGCACAGGTTTTCTCAACTTCATCATGCTAGGGTTAGGGAAAATGAAGGAGCAAATGCACTTGCCAAGTTAGCAGTAACAGCAGAGGGACATGCAATAAAGCTGATATTATACTTGCTATAAAAGATGGTGAAAGATCAAAGTTTATTTCTGCAGCTGCTAGTTCTAGCAGAAAATAAATAATTCTGGGGATGGTCTTAAAACCTGGAGTTGTTAAATGTGATGTCTTCTGGCACAATACATGATGGCCAGTCAATCAACACTGAACAGGTATCACACTCTGTCTGATATACTCAGGGGGAGATCAGAGCACCTATGGACATGTCCCGAGTGTCAGAAAACACACATGCACATATACATACACACACATACATATACACTACTTTATCCTTCCTCTTGTACCATGAAGTGTTCAAGGAAGATGCAGTTGCTGTCTTTGGGTCATACAAGTGGCATCAGTGATATTAATGCCTTAATTCCTGAGTGTTTCTATAACTATCTTTTCTGGGGTCTTCCGGGATCTGTGTTCTGTAATTCTCGTGGCTGGCTGTATATGTATCATTCTCATTAAGTGGCCAAACCATTAAATTCTTTGTTTCTCTATATATTGCAGGCATGGTGTTGCTCCCACTAATTGTCTTCTGTTGTAATTTCTTATCTTGTCCCTCCTAGTAACATTTGCTGCTTTTTTTAAGCATCTTATTTCACAAGTCAGTCAGTCATTTGCATGTCCCTTGCAGAACTTTGCCTCTCTAACAGATCTCCCATAAGCCTCTCAGTTGTAAGCAAGATGGCCTGCTGCTGATGCATCCATTTGCAGATAATCAACAATGTCTTGCAACCATCTTTGCCTTGGTCTTCCTCTCTTTATTTTTCCCATTATGTACCCTTCCAAGATGGTCTTCTCTAGATTATCATGATGTTTAATATGTCCAAAATATTTCAGTTTTCTCTGTTTAATCTTCCTTACTAGCCAACCTTCTTCAATATTAAGTTCTTGTAATATGGACATATTTGTTCTTTTTTGTGTCCATGATATTTGAAGAACTCTTCTGTAACATTTACATTCAAAGGCATTTATGTGTTTCTCAGCTGTTTTGTTAAGTGTCCAGGTCTCACAGGTATATGCTGAGATGGGAAAGATCATCATCATCAGGTGACGTGCTGACTGGCAATGGCTATTATGCTTCTCCAGAGTACACAATCCTTCATGCCATGCAGGCCATAAGCTCAGTTGTTGATCTCCTCTCATACCATCCTGTCAGACTGTCCAGTATCATTTTTCTTGGTCCTCCTCTTGATTTTCTTACCTCTATTTTTCCTGTTGTTATAATATTTTCAATGCTCCCTCCTCTCACTGCATGTCCTATGAAAGTACATTGTCTCTCTCTTATTTTTGGACAAGATTTTTTGTGTGTCTCCAGCTCTTCTCATACATTCTTCATAAGTTATTTTTGCTGTCCAGGGGATTCGCAACATTCTTCTAATAAACCACATTTCTGCTGCTTCCAATGATTTTTGTGCAGATCTGCCTATTGTCCATGATTCATTTCCATGATAGGTTCAATATAGCATTTTAGTACTCGTTTTCTAACATTCATTGATAAGGATGTGTTGCATAATATATTTCTCATTCTCTGAAATGCAGTCTTTGCTTGGCCTATTCTGTTCCTAATTTCTGTTCTACATTTCCCATCTGAAGTTATTACTGTTCCAAGGTATTTGAATTTCTGCACCTGCTTTAGAATAGTTCCATTTAATTTTATACTGCATGCTGGTGAATTCTGTTTCTTAGATATAACCATAGTCTCTGTCTTTTTGATGTTCAAAGTAAGGCCTTTCTGTTCACTTTCTTTGGCGACTTTATCCAAGAGATTTTGCAGGTCTTGTTGATTCTCAGCTATCAGTATTGTGTCGTCAGCATACTAAAGGTTGTTAATATTGTATCCTCCAATTTTTATGCCTGGTTCTGTGATGATCGTTCTTAGAATATTCTCGCTGTACAGAGAAAAAAGGTCTGGAGATAGTACATATCCTTGTCGCACCCCTTGTTTTATAGGTTGATATTTTCCAGTTCTATTTTCAACTCGAATTGCTGCTTCCTGCTGTCAGTATAGATGTTTTACAATCCTCAGGTCTTTGCCGTCTATACTGATATCTTCAAGCATTTTAATAATTTCATTATGTTTCACCTTGTTGAATGCCTTGGTGTAATCAATGAAGCATAAGTAGAGATCTTTCTGTACTGCTAAAGCTCTTTCTGTTAGTGTTCATAAAGCATAAATGGCATTGTGTGTTCCCTTTTCTTCAACAAATCCAAACTGTTCATCTGCTATTTCCATTTCTATCTTTTTCCTTTTTCTTCACATAATAATTCTCAGAAGTAGCTTCGTTATGTGACATGAGAGGCTGATAGTCAAGTGGTCATCACATTCCTTTGCACCTGGTTTCTTTGGTAGTGCTATAAACATGGATTTAAGCAGGTCACTGGGCATATCACCACTGTTGTAAATGTCATTCAGTAACTTGGTTATTATTTTTATTCCTATCACCTCTAGCGTCTCTATTTCTTCTATTGTTATATTATCAGGCCCAGTCGCTTTTCCTTTCTTCATGTGTTTGATGACATCTATAATTTCATCTTCAAGTATTGGTAGTCCATCACAGTTTTCAGTATCTGGTGTTAATTCTGGTCTTTCTCCTACATATAGCTCACCGATGTATTCTGTCCACCTGCCCATAATGTCTTCTTTCCCATTAACATTTTACCTACTTTTGATTTCAGGCATCCTGTGGTATATTTTGTCTTCCTGCCTGTGAGTTCACTGATTTGTTTGTACATGTTTGTGCTGTCTTTATTATGAGAGTCCTCTATCTGTCTGCACTGTTCATTTAACCACACTTCTTTTGCTTCTCTACATTTGCGTCGTCTTATTTCTGTATTTATCTTGCTGTATTTTTCTTGCTTATTTTAACTCCTCCTCCTGATGGGAAAGATGCACGCTCTTCAAAATCTTATTTTTCTAGTTCTGTCTATTCCTCTCCACAGATTCTTCAGTTGTTTTTTTTTCTTAAGAGCAACAGATGTCCTCCTTTTAATATCTCTCATTGTATCTCCATTATTAGTTAGTAATGATCCAAGATATTCAAAACTCTCCACCTCTTCCAATTTTTCCTTACTGATATATATTTCACCTGCCTTGTTTGTTTTTTCAGTTGTCATCAATTTAGTTTTCTTCACATTAAGATAAAAGTTTTGCTCTTCACTATTCTTACGGACCGAAATAATTAGTTTTTACACTCATTTTTATGTTGTGGACAGTAATACCGTGTCATCAGCATACCTAATCTCTGGTACTTCATAACCTCCAAACGTTATGGCATCGTAATATTCTTTGTCTACATCATCTCTAACATTCTTCACTATATTTTTTATGTCAAACTAAATGGTTGTTTTACCATTTATTCTTACTGCTGCTTGTTGGATACAGCAGCTATGTTAATTGTATCAAATTTATTTCCCCCAGTTTCTGGTGTTGTACACAATCAAATGCCTTTGAGTAGTCTATAAAAGATAAATATAGATTCACATTAAATTCTCTGCATTTCTCTATTATTAATCTTACACTGAATACATGATCTCTTGATCCTCTTCCTTGCCTAAAGCCAGCTTGGACCATATTGACTTTTTCTTCTATTGTCTTACTAAGTCTAACCATTATGATTTTTAACAGAATTTTACTGGCATGACTAATCAGGACAACAGTTCTGTAGTTTGTGCATAATTTCAAGTTACCCTTTTTTGGCAGTGGTTACAGTTCTTTTCCATTCTTTTGGCCAAATACCTGAATGCCATATTGTTTCCATTAATACTGAACTTCAAAATGACTTTAAAAAGGCATTTGATAGCATACACAGAGATTCATTATGGAGAATTTTAAGTCTATATGGAATACCATCTAAAACTGTCAACATCATTAAGGACTTCTACAATGGATATGGTTGTGCAGTCAAGACAGAAGAAGGGATGAGTGAATGGTTCCAGATTGATACAGGTGTGAAACAAGAATGTATACTGTCTCCTTCACTTTTTGAAATTACAACAGATTTCATAATGAAAAAATGCTGCACAGGTAACACATGTATTGACTAGGTACATGGGACCCAATTAGAAGATCTTGATTTTGCTGATGAATAACTCTTATCAGTAACAATGTGAATTCCATGAAAGAAAAAACAGATATCCTGTCTTCAATGGCTAGCAAAATAGGACTTGAAATTAACAAGGACAAAACAAAAATAATGAAAATTCTCATTAATCAAAATGGAAAAATACACATAGAAGGGACAGATATTGAAGACGTCAATCAATTTGCATACCTTGGCAGCTACATAGACCAGGATGGTGACACTAGAAAGGAAGTTAGAATCAGAATTGCAAAAGCAGCATCGATCTTCAAGAATCTTGAGAACATATGAAATTCAAAAGTTATAAGCACAAAAACCAAGTTAAGACTATTCAATTCAAATGTAATATCCACCCTCATTTATGCATATGAAAGCTGGAAAACAACTAAAGAAATAGACAACAAATTAGACTCTTTTGAAACAAATGCCTAAGGAAAATACTCGGCATCAATTGGAACGAAATCAAGAACAATGCAGTGATAAGACAGATGACTGAACAACAACCAGTCTCATGGGTGATCAGGAAAAGGAGATGGACATATGTTGGTCACTTGATGAGAAGAAATGATCAGAGAATCCCAAAACAAGCTATCAAGTGGATCACAACAGGCCAAAGAAAAAGAAGCAGACCGCGTGAAACTCTGAAGAGGACACTGTTAAGAGAGGCCAAATTAATAGGCATAAAATCCCTTGATGAGGTTGAAAGACTCGCCAAAGACAGGAAAAACCAGCGAACTACTTTGCGAGCCCTATGTGACGTTTAACGGCACGGGAAGGATATAAGATATCTTTTTACATAGTGCATGATAGATTGTTGTACATTCCTTTCCTCCTGCTTTAATAAGTTCAGCTGTTATTTTATCATTACCTGGTTATCTACCATTTTTTCTGATTCTTTATTGCTCATAAAACTTCTTCAATTGTTAGTTCAGGTTCTTTCTCCTCCAATAATAATTCACACTGTTGATTTCTGTTTTCACGGTCGGTTGTTTCATACATTCCTCTGCAATATTCCTTCCATCTTTCTAGAATTTCCTCTGTCTCTGTCAAAGTCTTCCCCATTTCATCATAAATTACATTTAGCTTAGGTTTGACATTTCTCATCAATGTCTTCATTTCTTTAAACATTTCACTATCCCTTCCACACTTCTGATGTCCTTCTATTCTTTCACAATAATCTTGTATGTATTGTTTTTTATCCTTTCTTAAGTTTCTTCGTACTTCTTTTGTTAAAGATTTATATTCCTCTTTGTTGTTGTTTGTCACTTTCCATTGCGTCTTCGTTTCTCTACGTTGTTTTAGTTCTAGTTATTATAGTGCGCCTGCTGTAATCCATATACAATTTAATTAGACGGGGCTAAAACAATGGCTTGATTATAAATACCGATAAAACAAAATCAATGCTCATAACAACAAGACAGAAACTACAAAACACAAGAAAAAAACAACACTTCGGCTCAGCATGGAAACATCACAAATAGAAAACTTTAGCGAGCACAAAACACTAGGTCTTATTATTGACCAACATCTGACCTGGAATTCTCATGTGCAAGGTCTTCTTCTTCTTCTTCTTCATTCGCATTGTCTGTCTATATCTGCAGTTCTGTCTCTTGGATAAATTTCACTGTTTTTTGTAACTCATGTATGGAACTGTAGAGCTTATCTTCTTTAGCGGTTTCACTGGGCCAGTAATTATTTCTCAGTGTCTCGTAGTTGATGCAGTTCTGGAGGATATGTTCCACAGTTTGGGGCATCTGGGCACATGTACATAGATTAGTAGTACCAACCTTAAACTTTGTATACATATGACTTCGGAGTCGGCTGTGTCCTGTTCGGAGACGGAAGATGGTGACTTGTTCCTTTCTGTTTAGCATGTGATAGTCATCATGTGGTGGTGTTTGTGGCTTCCTGTAGGTTTTTATCATGCTTTTCTTCTGATTATAGGTGATTGGTATGTCTGGTTGCTCCATTTCAGTGCCCTCTTTGGCCAGATGGTCAGCTTTCTCATTGCCTGGTATCCCACAGTGAGAGGGAATCCATTGCAAAGTGACTCCATGTTGTAAGCCAGTTTTTGACAAGGCATCCTTAAGGTCTGGTAGTTTGTTGCACTGAAGAGCTTCCAGTACTGATCTTGCATCTGTGAGAATTACTACAGGACATGTATCAATTCTGGAGTCTGATAGTTTTTCAACTGCAGCAATAGTTGCCCTAACTTCTGCATCAAAGTTGTTGCAGTATTTTCCAGTGGATATGGAAATCTTGTCAATGGTGTTGTTTTGATATTCAATATATGGTCCTGCCCCTCCATTCTTTATGGCATTATGTGCAGATCCATCTGTATACACACGTATCCAGGTGTCACATGGATATTTGTCATCTAGAACACTAAGTGTGACTGTTGATCTTACAAGACTGCTCTGCATCTCACCATTCTGCACACCTTTCACTTCAGTCTGAATAGTTATTTGTGTATAATCTGCTTCTTTCCATGGTGTATGCTCTGGTACAGATGATAATGGAGCGACTACAGTTGGAAGGTCAGGTATCAGCTTACGCATACGCTTGGCCTGATGAATGAAGCTGCTTCTTTTAAGCCGTCCTAATGCCAAGTTATTGAATCTCTCCTTCAGGGGATGGCTTACAGAGCTAAGGAATTTTTCTCCCATGGTCATGACCTTTGTGTCTCTACGTTCCTTTAGCGGTTGAACACCAACTATTTTCTGCATTTCTACTATTGGCGTGGATCTCATGGCACCTGTGATAATCCGTAGTGACTGATTTTGAACCTTGTCTAGATTATGCAGTGTAGTGTTTGATGCTGTGCACCAAGATGTTGAGCCATATTCTAAATGTGGTAGAATACTTTGCTGATATACATTCTTGAGGATTCTTTCACTAGCTCCCCATGTGGTTCCACTCAATTTTCTTAATATGGCTAGTTTTCTTCTGGCTTTTGCTTCTGCACTGTTGATGTGTTGCTTCCACGTCAGTTTTGAGTCAAGAGTCACTCCTAAGTAAGTGGGTTGGTTGTCCATCCGTAAGGGTATTTCATTTACAAAGATCTTGCCTGCTTTCTGTTTAGATGAGAGGGTGAACAGAGTGGTACTTGATTTCTCTGTGTTGATACTTACACACCATTTGTTTGTCCATGATGTCAAGATGTCTGCTGCTCTTTGGAGTCTCTGTGTAGCAACTGTCGCATATTCATCTGTACACCACATGACCAGATCATCTGCATATAGTGCCGCTTTGATTCCATAGGGAAGTTCCTTGACCAGGTCATTAATGAATACAAGGAATAGTGTAGGCGAAAGGACTCCTCCTTGTGGTACACTGTGTCGCAGAAGTACTTTCTGGCTTTTGTGTCCATCCATTACTACTCTAGCTCTTCTATTGTGTAAATAGGACTTTATCCAGTTGTACAGTCTTCCATTCACATTGCAGTTTCTTAGTTTCCACAGCAGACCTTTTTTCCATACTTTATCAAAGGCTTTCTTCAGGTCTATCCACGCTGCTAGTACAAAGTTTTTCACTTGGAATGCATCCTCAATCTCTTGAGAGAGATAGGTCACTTGATCTTCCGTACTGTAGTACTGCCTAAATCCTGCTTGTTGTGGAACGAGAAGGTTTTCACTTTCTAGGTACCATTTTAGCCTCAGGTCAATGATGCGTTCCATCGTTTTGCATAGGCAGCTAGTGAGACTGATTGGCCTGTAGCTGGAGGCAGTATCACTGTTTTTCCCTGGTTTTAGCAGTGGTACCATGCTTGCTTCCTTCCAGATTTGAGGTAACTTACCTGTGCTCCAGCACATATTGAAAATATCCAACAGCTTTCCCATTGCTGCCATTTCCAGGTTCTTGATCATTTCATTGGACACTCCATCTGGTCCTGGTGATTTCCTTGGTTTCAGTTTACTAACTGCTAGGTCTAACTCACTGCGTGTGATTGGTGCATCCATGACCTCCACTTTTATGACTTGTTCCTCCTCTTTCTGTGGCTCGATGCGCACTGTACGCTCCTTGTCTGGATGGATATCAATGCTGCAGTCCTGTGCAAACATGCGAGCAAAGTGATCTGCTACCTGCTTACCTGTAAGAGTTTTCCCATCCTCTATTAGTGTAACCTTTGTACTTCTTCCAGTACTTCCATCCTTTTCAAAGTTTAGGGACTCTGTTTTCTCTCTCCAACTTTCCCGTCTGGCTTGCAGCTTTGCTCTCTGAAATTTGGCCTTAGAATGTTGGTAATTATTGTGGTGTTATTGGCATGGTCTATTTTCTGCTTGCTTTCGAGCTGCTTCCACGTCATCATGGAGTTTTCCCAGCTCACTAGACCAGTATGGTTTATAGTCCCTGCGAGCTCCTCTGGGAATGGTTTCACGGGCGGCCTGAAGGATACAAGCATTGAATTCTTTCACTATGCTGTTAATATCATTACCTTCTATGGACAGCTGTCCCACCAGGATACCTGTACGATGTCTGTACATTGTCCAGTTTGCTTTTTTATAGTTCCATCTGGGGAGAGGGCTACTGGTGTTAAGGAGTTCATTTTGTATTGTCAGGAAGACTGGTCGATGGTCGCTACCTCCAAGTTGTTTTCCAACTTCACGTGTAATGTTCCACTTCAGATCTGGAGAGTGGAATGCCAGATCTGGTGTTGATTTTGTATGCCAAGCCCTTGAGTAAAATGTTGGGGGATCCATTGGCTGGTTGATCAGGAGAAGTCCATTATCATCCTGCCAGCTCTCAACTTCCTCTCCTCTCTTGTCTATGTGGTCATAGCCCCAGCTCTGGGAATGGCTGTTAAAATCACCACAGACCATCAGTCTCTCTTTGTGTGGGATTGTTTCTAAAGCAAGCAGGCAGTCATTAGGACAGTAATAGTTAAGGAGGTGGAAATCTGTATTACTACTTTTTAGATGGATCATCTGGTATTCGGTTCCTTCCATGTACATTCCCACCTGACATGCGCTGATGTTATTCTTAACAAGTGTGAGTACTCCTCCTTTTCTTCTGTCCTGTCGGTCTGATCTAAAACACTGGTAGCCTCTGATTTTAAAGGCGGCATCTTTGGTTAGGTGCGTCTCCTGTATGCAGCATATACTTACCTGCTCTGCAAAAAGTATGTTCTCTAGTTCCACCTTTTTGCTATAGCCATCTCTAACACTGCTGACACCCTCAGCATTCCACTGCATTATTTTAAGTTCTTGCTTTTTGGCTGTTTTCTTCTGTTGTATTTTTTGGCCAGTAGCTCTACTCTCATGTCTCCTGACTCCACAAGACGAACTGAGAGGACCTCCAGTAGCATTGGTGGACCCTTTCGAGGCAGGGGGCCCGGCACTGCACCTGCCTGGTTAGTCTATGTGCAAGGTCTAAAAATACTCATCGCACAAAAAGTACACTAGTTAGCCAAAATTAAGCACTTCACTGATCAAGACACAAGGAAGACATACTATATATCACATATACAAACACATTTAGACTATTGCTCAACAGTCTTGGATGGTTGCTCAGTGTCAAATACAAAGAGGCTTTGCTCACTCCAAAAGTGAGCAGTAAAGCTTATTAGTGACAAAGATCAAGCACAAACAACTAACCATCACAAACGTATCAAAATACTGCCTCTTAAGAACAGGTTCCTCTTCAACAAAGTCAAGTTAGTACATCAAATTCTTTCACGGCATGCCCCGCTTTATCTATGGAACCTGTCTAAACTTAGCCCAAAGTGCAGCCAACACTTGAACAACATATGTCTTCTAAAACATAGACTTGGTCTTTACAAGAAAAGCTTTAGTTATTCTGCTGCTCATCTTTGGAATACCCTCCCATCGTGTATAAAAAAATATAAATTATACTCCTTCCTACAACTACAATCTTTGCCAATATCTATTTAATGTCGACTACATGCCTCCATGAATCATAAAACTTAAAAAGTTATCTTAGACTGCTCTTACAGACACCGAATGCAGTTAACAGTTTATTCTGAATAATCCAGAAATTTTTGTTTAGTAGATAGTCAAGACCAAGAGAAATGATACTGGACAGTCTGACGGGATGGTGTGAGAGGAGATCACCAACTGAACTGATGGCCTGCATGAAGGATCGGATACTCTGGAGAAGCATAATAGCCAACGCCAGTCGGCACGGCACATGATGATTATGATGAGATAGTCATTTATATATGTATGTTGTTACTTCTGTACTGAGTAAATGGATAAGAGCGAAACGTAAATGTTATATTTTATGTCTCTCAGCTTCGATGTTAATTATGTTGGTTACATGAACAGATTTGTAGAATGACTGGAACAGAGTGAAAGATGTATGATAAAGGGCAGAATGTCAAACAGGCCTGCATGCCCAATTCTTAACCATTTTAAAATAAAGATCAATCAATCAATCATATGTTTTCTTTACTGGAACACGTCTTTAGCTGTTGTTATTAAGATATCTCTGGCCTGGTAGCCAATTCATCTGGTGTCATCTCCTCCTGTACAGTCATCTGGATTTCAGAATTGTTTTTTCCACTTCTATATTGCATTTTCTGGTATTTGTGTAAGATCAAAGCGGAGTGGTCTGTCTTTTTTATCTTTATCTTCATGTCTGCTATTAATAACTCATGGTCCATGTCACAATTACCTGGTAAAGTTATACTTGTTCTCCACCTTCTCTGCACTAAAATGTAATCTATTTGATTCTTGATTTTACCATCAGGTGATGTCCATGTGTAAAGTCTTCTTGGATGTTGTTTAAAAAGTGTGTTAGCGACCATTAGCTCATTTTCTGTGCAAAACGCCATTAGACTGTCACCTGTCTCATTTCTATGTCCTATGCTAAATTTCCCCACAACATATCCTTCATCTTCTGCTCTTTCTGTACCAATGTTTGCATTAAAATCCCCCATTATTAATACAATATCATTTTTCCGTACCGGGTCTATCGTCGTTTGCAGTGTGTTATAAAAGTCTTCTACTTCCTCTTCTTCTGCTGCTGATGTAGGTGCATATATCTGGATAATTGTTACATTTCTAGGAGTGCCCTTAAGTCTGATAGTGAGGATTCTATCATTTACTGGATTGTAACCTAGTAAGAATTTTGATGTTAATTTATCCAAGTAAAAAGCCACTCCATTCTTTCTCCAAATTCTCCACCACAGTATATAAAGTTATTATCATTCTTGCTTGTGAAGTGTCCTGATTCCTTCTATTGATGTTCGCAGATTCCTATATTGTGTATCCCCGTTCTTTTCATCTCGTCACTTATTATTTGATACTTTCCCTCATACATACTTCTCACATTCCATGTTCCTACTCTTATTTTTCTTTTTAGTTTGCTGCAGGGGTTTTCCTTAGTAACACTGTCAAGATTTTGTCCGTCATCACAATTACTAATACTGACCTCTGTCTCACACTCTTCCCCAGTGTTAAAATATGATCTATCTGGCCTGGGGGACTCGCCACCAGATCTTTTTCCTATCTGACCTTTCATGTTGCTGGTGGGTTTCTTGGTATATTCCCAGAAGGTAGTTTACCATTGCTTTCCTTCCAGGCAGTGACTGTACTAGTCAGTGATCGTAGCCATTGTCCCTACACTGAGATCATCTGCCTACCATCATAGAATGTTGACCACAACCAACATTATCTGTCGGCTGCTCTCCATCCACCACCTGATCCCATGGCTTCACGTCACCTTGATCAGGGGGCTATACGAGTACTCCACCTTGCCCAAGGGTGTCCCGTAGACTAACAGAGATAAGGAGGTGTCTTACTTCTTTGATAGAGGATACCCCTGCCCCGCTAACCCTATTTCACAAGTAGATATTTTATTTTGCCGTTTATTGGTTAGTGGCCATGTTTGGCATTGGTAGCACAATGTTAGTACAAACATGCTGTTTATTAGTTGTCTCTTCAAAAACATCACATGGATATTCTGTCCAGGTTATGCCAGAGTCAACGGAAACAACAAAGGTGACCAGTTAGCAACAAGGGCCAAACCAGAGGGCCTCATCAAAATGTACAAATCCATCAAGCAACTTCCTCCAAAGTACCTATCGCATATGATTCAATGCATTACATGTAGCCAAGAGCAGTGGTTGTAAATCCCAACTAAATGCTAGATCATGGGCAACACACAACATTGGTGCCATCTCCCTAAAACCACTGAAGGAGATCCTGATGTCAAAGGCCGAACAAATACAAGTATGCCCCAAGTGTAATGATGCCACTCCCCAGGACCAGCAACAGAGCTAGGCCCCTTTTTTTACAGTTACAGTAATCAGTTGTCTCTTTGTTTTGAGTGGTATGTTAGGGTGAGAAAGCAGCAGAGATAGCTGGTATGTAATGGCATTTGTTCTTTGTGTTCTAACTTCAGTTTCTCTACCTTCAGACAGACACTCTCACTAAAAATGACAGCCTAGCCAATAGTTCTAGCTGGCTGTTGATATAATAACACAACCAAATTCCACAAAATTCTGGCAAATGAAATGTTCCTAAAATATGTGATAAGAGTGGCTTTCATCAAGCTGCTGGAACAGATTTAAAGTCAGTTACTTGTCTCTGTGGCCGTGACTTGACAGAAACCAGTAAAGATCCCATGAAAACACTTATCAGTGACATGAAGTCTGAAGTTACAAAATTATTCACTTTGGAGAATGACAGTATCAGAAAAGAAGTTCAGCAATTGAGAGAAGAAAATACAAAACAGGTTCATCACTGAATCACTGAACAGCCAAAAAAAAAAAAAAACAGTGGTAATAGAAACTACATAAAAGTAACCAGACAGGAACTGGTTGCCACAGTCATTAACTGTCTATTGGGCAAAGTCATGTTAATGAGAACATGAAACAGAAAAACAACGGACAAAAACAAAGTGGAGCCAGTGACTACCTGGAGAGCAAGACTATGAAAACATATTCCACTGAGGTCTGCATCTGCAACAGATATGATATTCTACAGCACAGCCCTGTACCAAATACTAAGCAGAAAGAAACGACACAACAATCAGATCAATCAAACAACTCATCCCACCATCATTCTTCTGCCATCAAAATCAACGAGAACAACATACGCAGCAAAATCACAGAAAATACAACACATTCTTCTTGGGGACTCCTTACTAAAGGGGTATATGGCAACCGGATGTTCATAGCAGACAAAGACACTGTCTCAGTAGTTACAGTACCGGCAAAAACAATGCAAATACTGAAAAGTTTTCATATAGGTCAAAGCACAACAAAAATATTAGTGCATGTTGGCATAATGGTCAGAACCTAAGACATCTTGACATGCAGACCTTGACTTCCACTACGAAGGAATCCCAATGCAGCTGTCTTCAAATCTTCTATCATTCCACCTCTTTCTAGTGCTGGACACTGCTTGGTAAACAGGGAACTTCAATCATTTTCCTGTTTTCATAATCAGTGTTTTTTTTTTTTTTAACCTCAGCCTCTGCTGCCCCAAAGAAATGGCTGTACAGGGAGCACATGCACACAACTTGGAAGCAGCATCCTGGTTCAAAATTTACTTTCCAGGACATACATTATAGAATGCAGCACTACACTTATACACTGTATCACACCATAAAACCAATTCTGCTCTGAGCACTAAAACCACAGGGAACCCCAAAACTACACCAACCAGCCCACCCATCAACCACTGACTATGACACCATGTTTCCACCCCATCAACCACCAACTATGACATCATGTTTCCACCCCTCAACCACCAACTATGACACCATGTTTCCACCCCATCAACCACCAACTATGACATCATGTTTCCACCCCTCAACCACCAACTATGACACCATGTTTCCACCCATCAACCACCAACTATGACATCATGTTTCCATCCCTCAACCACCAACTATGACATCATGTTTCCATCCCTCAACCACCAACTATGACACCATGTTTCCACCCCATCAACCACCAACTATGACACCATGTTTCCACCCCATCAACCACCAGCTATGACACCATGTTTCCAGCCCATCAACCACCAACTATGACATCATGTTTCCATCCCTCAACCACCAACTATGACACCATGTTTCCACCCCATCAACCACCAACTATGACACCATGTTTCCAGCCCATCAACAACCAACTATGACACCATGTTTCCAGCCCATCAACCACTGACTATGACACCATGTTTCCACTCCATCAACAACCAACTATGACATCATGTTTCCACCCCTCAACCACCAACTATGACACCATGTTTCCACCCCATCAACCACCAACTATGACATTATGTTTCCACCCCTCAACCACCAACTATGACACCATGTTTCCACCCCATCAACCACCAACTATGACATCATGTTTCCATCCCTCAACTACCAACTATGACACCATGTTTCCACCCCATCAACCACCAACTATGACACCATGTTTCCAGCCCATCAACCACTGACTATGACACCATGTTTCCACTCCATCAACAACCAACTATGACATCATGTTTCCACTCCATCAACAACCAACTATGACATCATGTTTCCACCCCATCAACCACCAACTATGACATCATGTTTCCAGCCCATCAACCACTGACTATGACACCATGTTTCCACCCCATCAACCACCAACTATGACACCATGTTTCCACTCCATCAACAACCAACTATGACATCATGTTTCCACCCCATCAACCACCAGCTATGACACCATGTTTCCACTCCATCAACCACCAACTATGGCACTATGTTTCCACCCCATCAACCACCAGCTATGACACCATGTTTCCAGCCCATCAACCACTGACTATGACACCATGTTTCCACTCCATCAACCACCAACTATGACATCATGTTTCCACCCCATCAACCACCAACTATGACACCATGTTTCCAGCCCATCAACCACCAACTATGACACCATGTTTCCAGTCCATCAACCACCAACTATGACACCATGTTTCCACCCCATCAACCACCAACTATGACACCATGTTTCCACCCCATCAACCACCAACTATGACACCATGTTTCCAGCCCATCAACCACCAACTATGACACTATGTTTCCAGTCCATCCCTTATGCCAGTCTCAGACTGTCAGACAAACTGATACGAGTGTCAGCAACATTAGACTTCTTCCACAGTGGCCTGTTACTACAACAGTGGAACACTTCAACATGCACAACTCACAATCAAAGTCAATACATCATCCTCAAAGGAATCTAGAGTGGCAGTATTTGCTGGAGTTTATCCTTGCAGTCTTGAGTCATCAGTCAGTCATTTACATGTCCCTTGCAGAACTCTGCCTCCCTAACAGCTTTCCTGTAGGCCTATCGGTTGTAAGCAAGATGTTCTGCTGCTGATGCATCCATCTGCATATCAACGACGTCTTGCAACCATCTTTGCCTTCGTCTTCCTCTCTTTCTTTTTCCCACTATGTACTCTTCCAAGACGATCTTCTCTAGATTATCATGACGTTTAATGTGTCCAAAATATTTAAGTTTTTTCTGTTTAATCCTCTTTATTAGCCAGCCTTCTTCAATATTAAGTTCTAGTAGTATGAATATATTTGTTCTTTTTTGTGTCCATGATATTTGAAGGACTCTTCTGTAGCATTCACATTCAAAGGCATTTATGTGTTTCTCAGCTGTTTTAAGTGTTCAGGTCTCACAGACATATGGTGCGATGGGAAAGATGCATGCCCTTCAAAATCTTATTTTTGTAGTTCTGTCTCTTCCTATCCACAGATTCTTTAGTTGTTTTATTCTCTGAAGAGCGACAGATGTCCTCCTTTTAATATCCCTCATTGTATCTCTATTATTAGTTAGTAATGATCCAAGATATTCAAAACTCTCCACCTCTTCCAATTTTTCCTCACTGATACATATATCAGCTGCCATATTTGTTCTGTCAGTTGTCATCAGTTTAGTTTTCTTTGCATTAAGATAAAAGTTTTGTTCTTCACTGTTCTTACGGACTGACATAATTAGTTTTTCCATTCCTTTTTGTGTTGTGGACAGTAATACTGTGCCATCAGCATATCTAATCTCTAGTACTTCATAACCTCCAAATGTTATGACATCGTAATATTCTTTGTCTACATCTTCTCTAACATTCCTCATTATATTTTCAGTATACAAGTTAAATTTTAAAAAATAAAGTATATATGTACACAATGCACATGGCATGATACCCTACAAACACCACATGCATTAGAGTGATGGCAGTATCATCATGGTCCATCACAGGTAACTGGAGTCTTCTCCCCACAGTACCAAGAAGGAATTGTTATTCAGCAGGACATAGTGACTGATATTTTTTTTTTTTTAACTCATTTAAAATTCTATTTGTTATACTACTGCATTTTACTTCTTGATCCTCCATTCATCTAATTTTTGTATCCTTCTTTAGATCTTTGCACTTTGAGTGTTATTTGTTTGTGTGTGTTAACTGAATGCTTAGTTATTTCAGCTATTCATGAAATCCCACATCTGAACGTTCACCTGTCTCTATTTCAGAAGTTTAATTCTTTCAGCTGGTGGATAGTGTATATAACAATATTCAGAGTGTGCTTGTGTGTAGTATTTAAAAGTTTATATACTTCAGTAGTAAGTGTAATTATAGGCATTATTTTTGAACCAATAATAGTAGACAAGAGAATCTATAAAATGACCCCCCCCTCCCCCATACCAACAAATGGTTTCATAATGAAGGACTACAATAGCCATCTGAATGTATATAATCCACTAAGTAAAATTTCTTAGGCAACACATATTAACTCAAAATTTCCACATTTTTAGTTTCTCTGAAAGTCATCTGAATAACAAAATAACTGAATAAGAATTGACAGTTTTAACCTGATTCAGCATGACTAAAAAACTAGAAACAGGTTTAGTAATGTATATCTCAACAGAAATTCAGTTCTGTCACAGGGAAGAGACTTTGAATCATCGGAGGCTGAGTGCATTTGGGTTAAAGTTAAAATAACCAGAGTCTATTAGCTATTGGGCTTCTGTGTCATAACCCAAAATCATCATCCCTGTGACATGGTCACTTCATGACTATGACGGATGACGTTTCAATCTATAAGTTCAAAGATGTAATCATTCTTGGTGATTTCAACATAAATCTAACACAATCAAATCCTACTTGGAGCAATATTATATTATCCTACAATTTCTCCCAAACTGTCACCAAACTTACTAAAGTAAATGGAAGGATCATCCACATTGATAGATCATATGTATGTTGCCCATCCAGAATACATTATTTAATGTACTATCCCTCACACATCGTTCAGTGATCATTACCCAATCCGCTGCACATGGACATGAAAGGGGTTTAAAGTTCCAAAAGACAATCACACTAGTATCAAATTTAGAATATTTTTAAAAATTTAACTAAAATTATTCTTAAACAATTTGCAAGGATCTTCACTTTCACACATGTGCCAAATAACTGACCCAGACTAGGTGATAGAATACTGACTAAAGAACTTCCAGAGATATATTTGACAAGCATTCTCAATGAAAGAGATGAGAGTAAAACTTCAGACAAGGTCACCTTGGATGAAAATGAAATATTGCAGTCATGAGAGAACATGGCCAAGTGCACAACATCAAGGAGTTCAGTACTTGCTGTTTACCCAGGAGCAAAGTTTAATATTTAATAAGACAGGAGAAGAAAAGTTACTTTAGCAATCTAGAACATAATAAATCAGACACTAAGTCACTTTGGAAAGCTATAAATACCCTAACAAATAACAGAAAAGATTATTTTCAAGCCAAAAATCATGCATACACTAGGACAGATTTCAGTACTCATTTCTGAGAAGCAATCAATGTTCTAAAATCATCAATACCATCTCCTGAATGGGACTTACACGAACTACAAACATTAATTGACAGCAGATGTACTAATTTTAAGAAGTTACATATTCCATTCTTAACAGTCAGTGAAATTTACAACTATCTCTTATCCTTAAAGAAAAACTGATACAGCTGGGCTTGACAAAATTAGTAATAAAATATTACATTACGCTGCACCTGTCATTTCACAAACACTAATATGCATATAACACAGCCCAACAAAAAACATTTTTTTTTTCTTGGTGCCTTGGTTATTAGGCCTGTTCTGGGGTTGTTTGGGGCGCTGAATCTGAAAATTGCATTGGACAGACCACATCAGCTCTAGTTTCTTAGATATGGTTGAATTTTTAAAAAATGTAGTCTGTTCTTTAACAAATCTCTTCTGCGGAATTGGGATGTTATAACAAGCTGTCTCATTTGAATAGGAAATTTATGTATTTAATTTACCCACATTATGATCTTTGTTTCACAACTATTTGTCTACTTCCTTTCCTATAATGCACACTGGCATAAAAATGTATAGCTCAAATGACAAAATTGGTTTTGTTCTGTTTTATTACATAATTATGTGCACAAAATTAAGACAGTAAATCATGGTTTTTGTTCATTCATTCAATCATTTGCATGTCCCTTGCGGAACTTTGCCTCCCAAACAGCACTCCTGTAGGCCTCTCGGTTGTGAGCAAGATGGCCTGCTGCTGCTGCGTCCATTTGCAGATCGTCAACGATTTCTTGCAGCCATCTTCGTTTTGGTCTTCCTCTTTTTCTTTTTCCCATTATGTATCCTTCCAATATGGTCTTCTCTAAATTATCATGACATTTAATGTGTCAAAAATATTTAAGTTTTCTCTCATTAATCATCTTTACTAGCCATGGTTTTTGTAGACTACATAAATTTGTATTTCAATTTGGTGGTTGTATTTCCTTAACCTGATCCATTTAAAACAGTTGTGCTGTATAATAGTTATGATCATATAGGAGGTGTGTATATTCCCACTCATATAATTTCATTTTTGCAAATGGAACACCATAGAGGTTATGGCTACTTCAAAGACAGAGCTGCTTGAATCATGATTCAAATACTAATTTGTGGGGAGTACACACTGAAAGCAAGTAAGAAACCTATTTCTGAGTTTGTAAAAAAGAGCACATGTATGTTATTTTGGTGTCAAGTTTGGAGATCAAGATAAGCCATGGGCTCCTCATACTGTATGCAAAATTTGTATGGAGCATTTGCACCAGTGGACAAACGGAAAGAGAAGCTGCCTGAAATCTGGACTGCCAATTGTGTGGAGGGAATTGAAAAACCATTTCAATGATTGTTATTTTTATATTATTAATATCATAGGCATCAATTGAAATAATCGTGACAAGTGGTGTTATCCTGATCTACCTTCAGCCAGGTTTCACTCGAAACTTGCACCAATTCCACGTTTCCTTGAACTACCACATCTCTCAGAGGATGAGTCTTGCATGTCTGATACCGCACAAAGTAAAGAGAGTGGGGGCAGTGACAGTGAATTTCAAACAACTTTACACAGTAATCTTTTTGATCAGAATGAATTGAACGATCTGATCAGGGACTTAAATCTTTCCAAGGAGTCTTCTGAACTGACTGCCTCCAGACTAAAGGAAAAGAATGTACTTCAGCCTGGAACGAAAATTACATTTTACTGAAGGAGAGAAAAAGATTTCCTGCCATTCTTTACCAAAGACAGCAATTTAGTATTCTGCAATGACATCGGAAACCTTGTGAAGAAATTTTGGTCTTTCAGACTAAAACCCAAGTGAGTGGTGTCTCTTCACTGACAGTTCAAAATGTAGTTTGAAATATGTTCTTTTAAATAACGGCAAAAAATGTGGTTCTATTCCAATCAGTCAGTCCACCAGGATGAAAGAAGTGTACAAGGCCATCTCTTTAGTCTTGGAAAAGATAAATTACCAAGAGCATCAATAGGTGATTTGCATATACTTGAAGATGGTTAATTTTCTTCTAGGTCAACAAAGTGATTACACAAAGTATCCTTGTTTTTTATGTCTTTGGGATAGTAGAACTAAACATGAACAATGGGCAAGAAAAGACTGGCCTCCAAGGGAATATATGGTGCTAGTTAGAGGACAAAATGTAATCAATGAACCTTTGGTAGCACAAGATAGAATCATACTGCCACTAATACATATAAAGCTAGGTCTGACGAAACAATCCGTAAAAGCTTTGAATAAAGACAGTTTGTGCATTGAATCTCTCTCTGAACCTTAAGTGCCCAGGGCACATGGGGCTTCTGCAAGGGTTTTCCGTAAATGCCTGTCCTTTGTCTTTTTTTTCCGCTCTTGCCCAGATGAGCCCTCTATTGCTCATGCATTGAATACATAGTGCATAAGTTAGCTGGACTTACCATGGAAAAACTGAAGGCATTAATTTTCAATGGTCCACCTTTCATTGCATCAGTGAATGAAATAAATCATTTGCCTGGTCTTCATTTGTTCTTATTGTGAAAAGTTTTCTTGGCAACAAGAAGGCAGACAACTACACACAATTAGTACAGGATATGCTCTTTCATTTCAACAGGCTTGGCTGTAACACGAGTGTTAAAATCCATTATCCGCATAGTCACTTAGATCACTTTCCAGAGAACCTTGATGACTTAAGTGAAGAACAAGGTGAAAGATTTCACCAAGACATAAAAACAATGGAAGCCAGATACCAAGGAAGATAGTATGCACACATGATGGCAGACTATTGTTGGAATCGTATGCGAGATTGTCCTGTCAGATCCCACTCTCGGAAGTCTTACAAAAGGAGCTTCTTGTATGTCGAGTAAGTGGAAAGTTTGTACCATAAACTTGTGCTTTTGGTATAAAATAAGATTTTCATGTATTATACTTTTCTTTTAATTTTTAATATGTTTTCTTTATGCTTAAAGGATATTAATTTAAACACTACATTAAAATATCCCGATTTGTTATGGGCGAGCAGAGTGAACAGTGATATATGGCATATGTTCTGTATCTCAAAAACTAAAGCTGATAAAGTAAAACTTGTGCCCTTTTTGGAATCAGCAGGTCAAATATACCCAGAAACAGGTCTAACATTTGAGGCAGCAAAATGTGTGTTTGCTGGTGTAATCAATGCATTGTAAAATGTTATTTCTCAAAAATTTTTACAACTGCAAAAGTATATCCACTACTAAAAATCTGGCATACCCAGCAATCTACAGACCAATATTTATACTATCGTCATTATCAAACCCATTGGAAAAACACATTTACAATATAACTTTACAACACACGCAAGAGAACAATTTACTCATAGACAGTCAGGCATTAGACTCAAACATTCCTGTCATGCAACTCTCACTAAATTGACAGAGAACTGGTTAGCAGACAGAAATAACGACAGACTATGTGGTGCTGTTTTTGTCAACTTTAAAAAGGCATTTGATACGACTGACTATGACATTCTTGTTAAAAAAGCTAAAAACTTATAGACTACATCCTGACCTAGTAAAACTAACTGCACCATTTCTTTCAGACAGACAGCAGGTAGTATTATTCAACAATTTTCCATCAAATTCTGCTATAGTTGACACAGGTGTTCCACAAAGTTCTATTCTAGGCCCTCTACTCTTAGCTATCTACATCAACGATCATCCATTTCATCTTAAACACTTTTCCTGCAACCTTTTTGCCAATGACATCAGTCCACAGTGACTACGACTGTACTAACCTAGAATCAACTCTACAGGTACAGATAAATAATGTTATTAAATGGAGCAACAACAACATGATTATAAACACTGATAGAACACTTCAGTTCATTTGAAACAGGACGTGAAGTAGTGTTAGCATTTTTCAAATTGGTTGGAGAGAAGAGAGACAACAGATATAACCAGGCAACTTAATACAGTAAATATGACAGCAACATTAGATTCCAGCTGCATCTAACTATTGTGGATATTCAACATAGTGAAAGTATGATCTCAATACAGAATATTATCATCAACCTATGGAAGGTCATTAATACTAACAATACAAAAAGCTGATATTAAACACACTCACACATACATGTACAAAACTCACCTTTTTTGCTAAAAGGTCATCCCAGTTAATGGAAGCAAAAAATGGATGAGTTTTGATCTCTATCACATCAGCTTCTCCACCTCCAAGCCTGCGGCAAGTAGAAAAACATTCAAGTAAGAAAACACATCATCACTCCATCTTTGGTTCTTCCCACACACTCCACTAAGTATACAAATTACATCAGGGAAAAAAATTTAAACTATTACATTCAGAAATATAAGTAATTAATCTAAGAAGATAGCACACACACACACACAGAGAAGCAAAATATACATTCTCAGTACACTTCTAACATTACATTCTGATGGATACACTGGGGGGAGGGGGTGTGGGGGTATTTGAGCACCATGTCCAGAGTGCAATGATGATGATTCAAACCATAAACCACAATTTTCAATTCTAGAAACACTATTTTATTTAGTTTGTGCATTTGGTAACAGCATGTTAATAGGAATATACTCATTCCTCAATTGAAATCAATGAATTTCAACCTGAGACAATTTTTTTTTTGAAGTTGTGGAACCACAAAAAGAAAAGAGACATTTAACTGAAGGACTTATGATAAAGAAAACACTAATTTGCCAGATGTAGCACATGGTGAGCGGCCTGGTTAGGCACTTGGTCTACTAATACGATGATACAAGTCCCAGCACGAGATTTTTTAGTGTCCCGGGGTCCACCCAACCTCTAAAAATGGGTAGCAGACAAATGTGGGAAGGTAAAGCGGCCAGGCGGTGATACTGACAACATCAGACTTTCATGTGCCGAAGGTTGTGGAAATACAGGCCTAACACCTATCTCCAATATGCCTTAACAGCACAGAAATGGGAATTTAATCTTTTACCACATTGTGAGCATGCTGATGTATCATGCCTGACAGTCAGCTCATGTCTAGTAACACACAGAAAATTAGTCATAAAATGACTCAAGTCAACTCATAGAATGTTAGTCACAGACTGGCTCAAGTTAACTCATAGAATCTTAGTCACAGACTGGCTCAAGTCAACTCACAGAATCTTAGTCATAGACTTGTTCAAATCAACTCACAGAATGTTAGTCACAGACTGGTTCAAGTTAAATCATAGAATGTTAGTCACAGACTGGCTCAAGTTAACTCATAGAATCTTAGTCATAGACTGGCTCAAGTTAACTCACTGAATCTTAGTCACAGACTGGCTCAAGTTAAATCATAGAATCTTAGTCATAGACTGGCTCAAGTTAAATCATAGAATCTTAGTCAGAGACTGGCTCAAGTTAACTCATAGAATCTTAGTCATAGACTGACTCAAGTTAACTCATAGAATCTTAGTCATAGACTGGCTCAAGTTAACTCATAGAATCTTAGTCATAGACTGACTCAAGTTAACTCATAGAATCTTAGTCATAGACTGGCTCAAGTTAACTCATAGAATCTTAGTCATAGACTGGCTCAAGTTAACTCATAGAATCTTAGTCATAGACTGGCTCAAGTTAACTCATAGAATCTTAGTCATAGACTGGCTCAAGTTAACTCATAGAATCTTAGTCATAGACTGGCTCAAGTTAACTCATAGAATCTTAGTCATAGACTGACTCAAGTTAACTCATAGAATCTTAGTCATAGACTGGCTCAAGTTAAATCATAGAATCTTAGTCATAGACCGGCTCAAGTTAACTCATAGAATCTTAGTCATAGACTGACTCAAGTCAAGAAATCACACACTCATTCCTTAAACAGGAGCACTAATTGCTGCAGCCACTACAAAAGAGGTTTCACAATTTATCCACAAAACAGGCTGTTATAAGCAAGTATCTCAACAACAACAAAAACCCAAAACTCATTGAAAAAATTTGTACAAATATTTTTGCTTTTTTTTTTCCATTTTCTGATAATTCATCCTATCTCTGTGCTATCAGCATTATCTTTTGTTTTTTAGTAAATGTTTGTGTGTCACCAGCAAATATCTATGAGGTGGCATCAGAATATTTCTTGACTGCCCCTAAAAACAGGTAAAAGTTTACCTTCTTTAGTCATCATCTTCTTTGATATAGTCTCCTTTAGAACATACACAGTGACCCCAGTGCCTCTTCCTCATCTCAGAAGCACCATGGAAGCCTTTTTCCTGAAGGCCATCCAACACCTCCTGCAATCCTGCTTCAATTTCATCTATGATTTTGAAGAGGCACTCCATCAGATCCAATTTTAGAGAACAAGCCAAAGTCATAGGGGACTAGGTCAGATGAGTACAGAAGGTGTGAAAAGACCACCATGATTTTCTTTTTTTTTTTTTTTTCTATCAAAAACTGCATCATATTGAGGGTGGTGTGAGTGGGCATGTTGTCATGATGCAACAACCAACTGCAGATGTAGAACAGTTTTCTGTCATATATCTTCTCTCAGGCACCTCAGAATGTCACAATAAAAGTCAGAATTCATCATATTTGCTGGGAAGAACACATTTTCAGTGAACAATGTCCTTGACATTGACAATAAATTATGATTTTACTTTTTGCTGTGCTCCAGACCTTTGTGCCCTTCTTTGACTTTGGTGACTGTGGAGTCTTCCTCTATGGTAACTCTTGTTTTGTCTCTGTATCACAGCCATATATCCAAATTTCACCGCATCTGATGGTCCTACATATGTAAGCTGAGTCAATGTTAGCCGTCTCACAAGACTCAAGGCACACGTCAAGACACCGCTGCTTCTGAGTGTAAAAAAGCTGGTGGACAAACTTCACAGCAACATGGTGCATGTTCAGGTTTTCTGTAAGGATTTCATGGCAGACTTTATAACTGACTCCATGTGAGAGACCTGACTGATTGTTCATGGATGAGTTCACAAATATTTTCCACATTTTCTGGTGTTTTGGTGGTTATTTGGTTGCCCTGAACATTAATCATCTTGAAGAGATGTTCGGTTGACCTTGAAATGCACATACTACTCAAAAACCTGTGTTTGACCTAAAGAGTATTCACTTTAAGTCCAAAGAAGCACTTCGAGGGTCTCAGTAGCAGACCTGTCCAGCATCACATAAAATTTAATGCAGGCATGTTGCTCAAATATGTCAACCATAGTAACAATCACAAAGTCACAAAACTGCACAAACAAACTGAACGAGTGTAGACAGTATGACATGAAGTGGCAGAATGACGCACAATCTTTGGAGTAATAACCTTTAGCATCTTGTGTGTATTTGTTGGCATGTACAGTTAGTGCAAGTACAGTCTGTGAACTTTTCAATACCACCTTGTACACTACTTCTGGCATTACTTATTTATTAAATGCATTTATGAAGGCAACACTACATATTTTCATTACATCTGCATTAGTTCTACTGTTTCTACATGCACCTAATTTATCTATATTTTTATGTAGCAAATATCTGCATCCACTAAATGTCCACATAATGTGTACATTAGTTCTTCCATCTCTACCTGTCTGTCACTTATATATTTTATGTAGCAAATGTCTATAGCCAACTAAAAGCCTACATTACATCTAGATGAATAGTTAGTGTATAAGTACATAAAACCAAATATATAACTATACACAAAGCCACTGCAGTAAAGCTGTAATAACAAAATGTTAAAACTATTCAAGAAACATACAGGACAAAGAAACAGGAAAAGAAGATAAACTATAAATAATTTACAGTTTATCTTCTTTCTCTATTCTTTGTCCTATATGTTTTTGTACGATTAAGGTGCTGAAATGTCACAACTGTGTGCTGGTTAATTAATAAAGCTGTTCCTAGTTTTTTCCTTATATAGTTTTAACAATACATCTACATTACTACTTATCTCTCAACCTATCTACTACTGACATTATTTATTATTATGTTACAAGTAAATGACAAAAAGGAATGGAAAAACTAATTATGTCAGTCCATAAGAATAGCGAAGAGCAAAACCTCTACCTTAATGCGAAGAAAACTAAATTGATGACAACTAACAAAACAAACAAGGCAGATGAGATATGTATCAATGAGGAAAAACTGGAAGAAGTGGAGAGTTTTGAATATCCTGGATCACTGCTAACTAATAATGAAGACACAATGAGGGAAATTAAAAGGAGGACATCTATTGCTCTTCAGAAAGTAAAACAAATAAAGAATCTGTGGAGAGGAACAAACAGAACCACAAAAATAAGATTTTTAAGGGCATGCATCTTTCCCATCACAACATATGCCTGTGAGACCTGGACACTTAACAAAACAGGTGAGAAACACATAAATGCCTTTGAATGTAAATGCTACAGAAAAGTTCTTAAAAAACCATGGACACAAAAAAGAACAAATATATCCATACCACAAGAACTTAATATTGAAGAAGGCTGGTTAGTTAAGAGGATTAAAGAGAGAAAACTTAAATATTTTGGACACATTAAACATCATGATAATCTAGAGAAAACTGTCTTGGAAGGGTACATAATGGGAAAAAGAAAAAGAGGAAGACCAAGGCGAAGATGGCTGCAAGACATCGTTGATGATCTGCAAATGGATGCATCAGCAGCAGGCCATCTTGCTCACAACCGAGAGGCCTACAGGAGTGCTGTTAGGGAGGCAAAGTTCCGCAAGAGACATGCAAATGAATGAATGACAAGTAAATGTCTACAAGATAAAACTATGATCCAAGAACTGACCTTTGGGTTTCTTTGCTAGTAAATGTCTACAACATAAAACTAGGATCCATGAACTGACCTTTGTTTGGGTTTCTTTGCTAGTAAATGTCTACAAGATAAAACTAGGATCCATGAACTGACCTTTGTTTGGGTTTCTTTGCTAGTAAATGTCTACAAGATAAAACTAGGATCCATGAACTGACCTTTGTTTGGGTTTCTTTGCTAGTAAATGTCTACAAGATAAAACTAGGATCCATGAACTGACCTTTGTTTGGGTTTCTTTGCTAGTAAATGTCTACAAGATAAAACTAGGATCCATGAACTGACCTTTGTTTGGGTTTCTTTGCTAGTAAATGTCTACAAGATAAAACTAGGATCCATGAACTGACCTTTGTTTGGGTTTCTTTGCTAGTAAATGTCTACAAGATAAAACTAGGATCCATGAACTGACCTTTGTTTGGGTTTCTTTGCTAGTAAATGTCTACAAGATAAAACTAGGATCCATGAACTGACCTTTGTTTGGGTTTCTTTGCTAGTAAACCACTGAGCAGACTTCTAGCTTCCTCTGACAGGTTTCTGGGAAATTTGACATTCTGCAACAGTATGAGCTCAAAGAGAACATCATGGTCTTTATTGTAGAATGGAAGTCTGCCACACATCATCTCATACATGACCACTCCTGTACCCCACCAATCCACTGCTCGACCATAATCATTGTCTTCTAAAACCTGGTAGGAGACACACCAATCTCTTGCTGCAGCTCTTAAACAAAACACTCAAAACTCAAATCAAGAAACCTAATATTTCTCAAGTTGTTAGCAAAAAGTGAATCTCATAGATTTGTTCATGATATATGTTTTCATATACCTCCATAATGCAAACGGTATATGTTCTTGTCTAGCTCAACAGAACAAACTTGTTCAAGGAGCATGGTTCTGTTTACCACACATTAAACATTTCTCTTCATGTATGTTCTTGATTACTTCCATAAATCAGAATGCTCAAAGAGTATGCTCTTATCCACCTCCACTGAACAAACTTGTTCTTGTTTATTACCTTCATAAACCAAAAATGTTCAGTTTCTATCTCTATGATTCTATATATGAGAGTGAATCAAACGAAAGTTAGAAAATGTGAGTACAATTTTTGAAAGAAAAAATAAAATTCCCTTAGTTGTAGCATTTATTAGCAGCGAGGTCAGTGACATCAGTAAACAGAGTCCGCGAGGTCAGTGACATCAGTACACAGAGTCAGCGAGGTCAGTGACATCAGTAAACAGAGTCTATCACTAGGCAGCAAGCCTGCAAGATGGAGACCATGTTCTAGATACAGGAGAGAAGGAAGAAGTGCATTATTTCATCAGATTCTTGTCCGACAAAATTCTAACCCACCAGACATGCACTGTGAACTATCTGTGGTGTGTAGTACATGAGTGCACGTGCTAGGCTCAAATTTACAACTGACTATGCTTACATCCTTCCCTTCTGATTGTTTCTTCTCATCGCATGACCGACATATGTCCATCTTCTTTTTCTGATCACCCATGAGACAGGTTGTTGTTTTCTCAGCAGTCTTATCTCTGCATTGTTCTTGAATTCTTTCCACTCTATACCGAGAATTTTCCTTAGGCATTTGTTTTCGACAGAGTTTAATTTCTTGTCTATTTCTTTACTTGTTTTCCAGTTTTCACATGCATAAATGAGGGTGGATATTACATTTGAAATGAATAATCTTAACTTGGTTTTTGTGCTTATAACTTTTGAATGCCATATGTCCTCAAGATTCTTGAAGATCAATGCTGCTTTTGCAATTCTAACTCTAACTTACTTTCTGATGTCACCATCCGGTCTATGTAGTTGCTGAGATATGCAAAATGGTTTACTTCCTCAACAGTTGTTCCTTCTATGTATATTTTGCCTTCGTGGGTAATGAGAAATTTCATTATTTTTGTTTTATCCTCGTTAACTTCAAGGCCTATTTTACTAGCCACTGAAGACAGGGTATTTGTTTTTTTTCTTGCATTGATTTCACACTGTCACTGATAAAAGTTGTCATGTGCAAAATCAAGATCTTCCAGCTGGGTCTCATGGACCCAATCAATACCCATTTTACCTGTGCAGCATTTTTTCATTATGAAGTCTGTGGCAATTCCATAGACATGCTTACACGACATTAACTGTCCTGAGCAACACACATGAAAGTGAGTTCTGCCAACACTCAGCATGTGAATGCTCTCATAAGAGGAAACTGTGGTATCAGTATTATTGAAAGTGCTGCAGAATTGTTCAACAGTTAAGGCTCCATGTTTAATATCATTCATGATCAACTGGCATATCAAAATGAGTATGCAAGATGGGTGCCATGTTATCTAACTCTGGAAATGAAAACTGCGAAATGTTTTGGTATATGACCTGAATCTACAGCACTTTGCAACAGAAGGCCAAACATTTTTGGATAGTCACAAATCATGGGTATATTACTTTACATCTATGACGGTATAGTGATTTTTTTTTAATGCAGAGGTCAGGTAAGTCATCTTGGTATTTAAAAATTGGGTTTTAACAGTTATGTCCTGTAAATGTCTTAACTAATAGTTATAATTTCACTCCCTCTTTAAGTTGCGGCTTGTACTTCTCGTGCTGGCCATGGAGCTCGTGCTGGTAGAGACTGGTCAGATGGTCAGTTAGGAAGAGAGATTTTAGGTCATCTTAGTGCGTTGGTTAGGGGCAGTCTAGGGTAGAATGTAGATTAGTGTAGGGACTTAGTCAGTGTTTTTTTTTGTTGTCGTCAGTAAGTAGTTTGTAGTATAGGACAGTAAGTCTATAATGTGGTAAGATTCCAGTGGCATCGAAGTCTTCTGACGTTAGTAGACGCCAGGAATTATATTTATTGTCTTGCTGCAGTAATGTAATGTCATAGTTATGGAATCTGTCACTGCCTTTGTTCCAACTCATCGTCATCACCATTATATCACCATTTGCACCAAATAAAGCCATTGTGATCTATAAAGCTGCCACTTGTGTTTTCCACTGAGTGAAAGCTGTTCCGGGGAGAGTAAGTCTGTCAGCGAATAGCAAGCAGACACCAACAGACAAAACCAGACTCCAAGCTGGCATTAAGAAGACATCTACCATAACAAAAGAGATGGATCATGACTGTTTGGAAAGAGTGAAGTTTCAACTGTCTATCGTTGTAATACTAAACAGTACTATGGAGTCTTAGGTATAGTGGAGGTGAAAGTTCAAATTTTGAAGCTCAGAATACTAGTGAAAATAGTAGGCTTACAATTATTAGGCATATTAAGTAGCAGGCTTAAATGGGTAGACAGCAGATTAGCGGATAATTAATTCTACAAATTCTACCAATAATCTCTACCTACATAACAGTGTATAACAGTCTACTACTACCCCTAACAGCAACCAATACTACTTTACATCAGAGTCCAAAAGATTCAGCCAGAAGTGATGCCATTCTGATGCCCCAATGCCATAGAAGTTCACACACAACTTTCTGCTGGCAAAGTCATGTTGAGTGTCTTTTGGGATTACAGAGAAGTTCTGCCCAAACATTACATGCAATAAGGAACTACCATCATTACTGCTGGAACACCACTTAAAGTCAGCTTCATTCATTTGCATGTCCCTTGCCTCCCTAACAGCACTCCTATAGGCCTCTCGGTTGTGAGCAAGATGGCCTGCTGCTGATGCATCCATTTGCAGATCATCAACAATGTCTTGCAGCCATCTTCGCCTTGGTCTTCCTCTTTTTCTTTTTCCCATTATGTACCCTTCCAAGACGGTCTTCTCTAGATTATCATGACATTTAATGTGTCCAAAATATTTAAGTTTTCTCTCTTTAATCCTCTTTACTAGCCAGCCTTCTTCAATATTAAGTTCTTGAAGTATGGACATATTTGTTCTTTTTTGTGTCCATGATATTTGAAGAACTATTCTGGAGCATTTACATTCAAAGGCATTTGCGTTTTTCAGCTGTTCTGTTAAGTGTCCAGGTCTCACAGGCATATGTTGCGATGGGAAAGATGCATGCCCTTAAAAATCTTATTTTTGTGGTTCTGTCTGTTCCTCTTCACAGATTATTTATTTGTTTTACTTTCTGAAAAGCGATAGATGTCCTCCTTTTAATATCCCTCATTGTATCTCCATTATTAGTTAATAGTGATCCAAGATACTGAAAACTCCACTTCTTCCAGTTTTTCCTCATTGACATATATTTCAGCTGCCTTGTTTGTTTTGTCAGTTGTCATCAATTTTGTTTTCTTTGCATTAAGATAGAGGTTTTGCTCTTCGCTGTTCTTACGGACTGATATATTTAGTTTTTCCATTCCTTTTTGTGTTGTGGACAGTAATACTGTGTCATCAGTATATCTAATCTTTGGTATTTCACAACCTCCAATTGTTATGGCATCAAAATATTCTTTGTCTACATCTTCTCTAACATTCCTCATTGTATTTTCAGTATACAAGTTAAATAAGTAAGGTGACAATATGCACCCCTGACGGACCCCTTGTTTTATGTCAAACCAAGTTGTTGTTTCACCATTTATTCTTACTGCTGCTTGTTGGTCTAGATACAGCAGTGATGTTAATTGTATCAAAAGTGTTGGAAATCTCATTTTTTTCATTATTCCCCAAAGTTTCTGATGTTGTACACAATCAAATGCCTTTGAGTAGTCTATAAAGGCTAAATATTGATTCACATTAAACTCTCTGCATTTCTCTATTATTAATCTTATATTGAATATATGATCTCTTGGTCCTCTTTCTTGCCTGAAACCAGCTTGGACCATACTGACTTCTTCTATTTTCTTATGAAGTCTATCCATTATGATTTTTAACAGAATTTTACTGGCATGACTAATCAGGGCAACAGTTCTGTAGTTTGTGCATAAATTTCAAGTTACCCTTTTTTTGGCAGTGATATGAATACAGCTCTTTTCCATTCTTTTGATCAAATACCTTCTTTCTTCTTTGTTCACTTCTACCACCAAGACCGCCCTGTGATCCTACTGAATTTACGCCTGTGGTCCTCGTTAAGTCCCGTGGTCCCCCATAGGACCACATGAGATCCCCGATATGAGTGCATGTGTGCTCCCCGAAAGGACAACACGAGATCCCCAAGAAGACCACAAGAGGTTCAGAGTAATGCAGAGCTTGAGCCTGTATTCTTGGTGTGTCTCAGAAGCAGGATTGCGTGACACCGTGGTTTTCATTGCACCAGTTTAGTCTAGAGTTGGACTTTCTCACCAGAAAACCTCAACGTGTTTTGGATATCAGTATATCCCCGCTGGGTGAGGTGACAGCCCACACAGTCCAGAGTTGGACTTTCTCACCGGAAAACCCTGACGTGTTTTGAGATACCCGTGTATCACCGCCAGGTGAGAGGTGGTTGCCCATCCAGTCCAGTGTTGGACTTTCTCACTGGAAATCCTCAGCTTGATTAGGATACGCATACATCCCCGCCGAGTGAGAGGTGGTTGCCCATTTAGACTGCCTTGGTCCAGTGTCTCCGACTTCAGCATTTTGTGGTTGTGGCCACTACCCTTCCTAGTTGTGACCAGGATGGAGCTTTTGTCCAGGAGGATGAATCCTCGCCACTAGTGACTTCAACCCCTGGGTTGAGCCGGTTTAGGCATATTATCCCAGTATGGGTGTGTTTGGGACATGACCGACCTCAAAAGCAGAGGTACTGTGACATGCGTAGCCTTCAAGTTTCACCCCTGGTGTGAGCCGGTTTAGGCATATTTCACCAGTATGGGTGTATATCGGGCGTGACCGACCTCTAGAGCGGAGGTGGTATGACGTGCCTGGCCATCAAGTTTCATCCCTGGTGTACGCCAGTTTAGGCATATTTCACCAGAGTAGGTGTATTTTGGACTTAGCTGGCCTCTACAGCAGAGGTGCTGTGGTATGTGCAGCTCCCACAGTGATACTACTGGACATACCGATTAAACTTCAGTTTATCTTTTCCTTCACCTTTTCACATCGGCGCCGCACAGCAACCCTTACTTCTTTTCCACAGTTTTTTCCTTGACCGGGAGGAGCTTCACTCTACACACGGCATCTGAAGAGTCTCGCTAGTAGTGTGATCCTGAATGTCATATCTTTTTACATAGTGCATGATAGATTGTTGTACATTCCTTTCCTCCAGCTTTAATAAGTTCAGCTGTTATCACATCCTGGTGATTTACCATTTTTCAGATTCTTTATTGTCCATAAAACTTCTATTGTCAGTTCAGTTCTTTCTCCTCCAATAATAATTCACACTGTTGATTTCTGCTTTCACAGTCAGTTGTTTCATACATTCCTCTGCAATATTCCTTCTATCTTTCTAGAATTTCCTCTGTCTCTGTCAAGGTATTCCCCATCTCATCACAAATTACATTTAGTTTAGGTGTGACATTTCTCGTCATTGTCTTCATTTCTTTAACATTTCACTATCTCTTCCACACTTCTGATGTCCTTCTATTCTTTCACAACAGTATTGTATGTATTATTTTTTTGTCTTTTCTTATGTTTCTTCGTACTTCTTTTGTTAAAGATTTATACTCCTCTTTGTTGTTGTTTGTCACTTTCCACTGCATCTTCATTTCTCCACGTTGTTTTATCAGTTCTAGTGTTCTTGCTGTAATCCATCCATTCTTTTGTGTTTTCATTACTGGAATCATGTCTTAGCTGTTGTTATTAAGTTATCTCTGGCCCGCGTAGCCAATTCATCTGGTGTCATCTCCTCCTGTACATCCATCAGGATTTCGAAACGGTTCTTCACTTCTATACTGTATTGTTCTGGTATTTTTGTAAGATCAAAGTGGAGTGGTCCCGTAACTGTCTTTTTTATCAACTATAAGAGCCAAATGACATGGATTGCAGTCAAGTGGGATGCAGCTACTGAAAGACAATGCTCATCCTCACAGGAAAACCTCGACGTGTTTTGGATATCAGTATATCCCCGCTGGGTGAGGTGACAGCCCACCCAGTCCAGAGTTGGACTTTCTCACCGGAAAACCCTGACGTGTTTTGAGATACCCGTGTATCACCGCCAGGTGAGAGGTGGTTGCCCATCCAGTCCAGTGTTGGACTTTCTCACCGGAAAACCTCAGCTTGATTAGGATACGCATACATCCCCGCCGAGTGAGAGGTGGTTGCCCATTTAGACTGCCTTGGTCCAGTGTCTCCGACTTCAGCATTTTGTGGTTGTGGCCACTACCCTTCCTAGTTGTGACCAGGATGGAGCTTTTGTCTAGGAGGATGAATCCTCGCCACTAGTGACTTCAACCCCTGGGTTGAGCCGGTTTAGGCATATTATCCCAGTATGGGTGTGTTTGGGACATGACCGACCTCAAAAGCAGAGGTACCGTGACATGCGTAGCCTTCAAGTTTCACCCCTGGTGTGAGCCGGTTTAGGCATATTTCACCAGTATGGGTGTATATCGGGTGTGACCGACCTCTAGAGCGGAGGTGGTGTGACGTGCCTGGCCATCAAGTTTCATCCCTGGTGTACGCCAGTTTAGGCATATTTCACCAGAGTAGGTGTATTTTGGACGTAGCTGGCCTCTACAGCAGAGGTGCTGTGGTATGTGCAGCTCTCACAGTGATACTACTGGACATACCGATTAAACTTCAGTTTATCTTTTCCTTCACCTTTTCACATCGGGCCGCACAGCAACCCTTACTTCTTTTCCACAGTTTCTTCCTTGACCGGGAGGAGCTTCACTCTACACACGGCATCTGAAGAGTCTCGCTAGTAGTGTGATCCTGAGTGTCATATCTTTTTACATAGTGCATGACAGATTGTTGTACATTCCTTTCCTCCAGCTTTAATAAGTTCAGCTGTTATATCATCACATCCTGGTGATTTACCATTTTTCAGATTCTTTATTGTCCATAAAACTTCTATTGTCAGTTCAGTTCTTTCTCCTCCAATAATAATTCACACTGTTGATTTCTGCTTTCACAGTCAGTTGTTTCATACATTCCTCTGCAATATTCCTTCTATCTTTCTAGAATTTCCTCTGTCTCTGTCAAGGTATTCCCCATCTCATCACAAATTACATTTAGTTTAGGTGTGACATTTCTCGTCATTGTCTTCATTTCTTTAACATTTCACTATCTCTTCCACACTTCTGATGTCCTTCTATTCTTTCACAACAGTATTGTATGTATTATTTTTTTGTCTTTTCTTATGTTTCTTCGTACTTCTTTTGTTAAAGATTTATACTCCTCTTTGTTGTTGTTTGTCACTTTCCACTGCATCTTCATTTCTCCACGTTGTTTTATCAGTTCTAGTGTTCTTGCTGTAATCCATCCATTCTTTTGTGTTTTCATTACTGGAATCATGTCTTAGCTGTTGTTATTAAGTTATCTCTGGCCCGCGTAGCCAATTCATCTGGTGTCATCTCCTCCTGTACATCCATCAGGATTTCGAAACGGTAAGATCAAAGCGGAGTGGTCCCGTAACTGTCTTTTTTATCAACTATAAGAGCCAAATGACATGGATTGCAGTCAAGTGGGATGCAGCTACTGAAAGACAATGCTCATCCTCATAGAGTGCAAGCAACCAAAGCTGTTTTGTGAAGACTTCATTTCAAAGTATTACTGCATTCCCCTTACTCCCTGGACTTGGCCCCAAGTGACTTTCAACTTCTTGGTCCCTTGAAATAAATACCTGTTAGTAATAGGCTCTCAGATAACACAGAATGGTAGGACATTATGCACCAGTGGTTGAGAAGCCTGGTTAGTAATAGGCTCTCAGATAACACAGAAGGGTAGGACATTATGTACAAGTGGTTGAGAAGCCTGGTTAGTAATAGGCTCTCAGATAACACAGAAGGGTAGGACATTATGTACAAGTGGTTGAGAAGCCTGGTTAGTAATAGGCTCTCAGATAACACAGAAGGGTAGGACATTATGTACAAGTGGTTGAGAAGCCTGGTTAGTAATAGGCTCTCAGATAACACAGAAGGGTAGGACATTATGCACCAGTGGTTGAGAAGCCTGGTTAGTAATAGGCTTTCAGATAACACGGAAGGGTAGCACATTATGCACAAGTGGTTGCAAAGCCTGGTTAGTAATAGGCTCTCAGATAACACGGAAGGGTAGCACATTATGCACAAGTGGTTGCAAAGCCTGGTTAGTAATAGGCTCTCAGATAACACGGAAGGGTAGCACATTATGCACAAGTGGTTGCAAAGCCTGGTTAGTAATAGGCTCTCAGATAACACGGAAGGGTAGCACATTATGCACAAGTGGTTGAGAAGCCTGGTTAGTAATAGGTTCTCAGATAACACGGAAGGGTAGGACATTATGCACCAGTGGTTGAGAAGCCTGGTTAGTAATAGGTTCTCAGATAACACAGAAGGGTAGTACATTATGTACAAGTGGTTGCGAAGCCTGGTTAGTAATAGGCTCTCGGATAACACGGAAAAATAGGACATTATGCACCAGTGGTTAAGAAGCCTGGACAAAAAGTTGTGTCTTATTATTGGAATTCATGTGCTAGTTCAAACATGTAGTGCAAATGTACTGCAAAGCAAGGGCCCAAAAAGAAAAAGTAGGGCTGTTATTTTTGTTGTACTAAATAAAAGTTTTGTTTACATTATATTCTCTAACCTTCACTCAGTTCACCCTCAAACAAAGCACATTAGAAGCCTTTCAAATCCTATGGTCCTGTTTTCATAAATACATACATTTTCAGAGAGTGAGCAAACACAAATCTTAACATTTCCTAATTCAATAAACTGTTGTAACACTCATTTCAAATAGTCAGTAATCCAACCCAATCTAATAATGAAATAACTTAAAACAGGGCAGTAACACAACTTAGTCAGACAACTTAAAACAGGGCAGTAACACAACTTAGTCAAACAACTTAAAACAAAGCAGTAACACAACTTAGTCAAACAACTTAAAACAGGGCAGTAACACAACTTAGTCAAACAACTTAAAACAGGGCGGTAACACAAGTTTAGTCAAACAACTTAAAACAGATCAGTAACACAACTTAGTCAAACAACTTAAAACAAAGCAGTAACACAAGTTAGTCAAAAACTTAAAACAGATCAGTAACATAACTCAGTCAAACAACTTAAAACAGGGCAGTAACACAAGTTTAGTCAAACAACTTAAAACAGATCAGTAACACAACATAGTCAAACAACTTAAAACAAAGCAGTAACACAAGTTAGTCAAACAACTTAAAACAGATCAGTAACACAACTCAGTCAAACAGCTTAAAACAGGGCAGTAACACAACTCAGTCAAATAACTTAAAACTGGGAAGTAACACAAGTTAGTCAAACAACTTAAAACAGATCAGTAACACAACTCAGTCAAACAACTTAAAACAGGGCAGTAACACAACTCAGTCAAACAACTTAAAACAGATCAGTAACACAACTCAGTCAAACAACTTAAAACAGGGCAGTAACACAACTCAGTCAAACAACTTAAAACAGATCAGTAACACAACTCAGTCAAACAACTTAAAACAGGGCAGTAACACAACTCAATCAAATAACTTAAAACAGGGCAGTAACACAACTCAGTCAAACAACTTAAAACAGGGCAGTAACACAACTCAGTCAAACAACTTAAAACAGGCCAGTAACACAACTCAGTCAAATAACTTAAAACAGGCCAGTAACACAACTCAGTCAAACAACTTAAAACAGAGCAGTAACACAACTCAGTCAAACAACTTAAAACAGGCCAGTAACACAACTTGGTCAAATAACTTTTAAACAGGTAAATAAAATAAAACAGCTGGACATTCCACTCAGTGAAGTAATTTAAACAGAAATATCAGACATGAACACGGAACCAAGCTTGCCTATAATTTGTTGTACTATCTGCTGACAGGCTGATAGCCCCTCAGCTGGCCCACAGACATGAACATGGAACCAAGCTTGCCTATAATTTGTTGTACTATCTGCTGACAGGCTGATAGCCCCTCAGCTGGCCCACAGACATGAACACGGAACCAAGCTTGCCTATAATTTGTTGTACTATCTGCTGACAGGCTGATAGCCCCTCAGCTGGCCCACAGACATGAACACAGAGCCAAGCTTGCCTATAATTTGTTGTACTATCTGCTGACAGGCTGACAGCCCCTCAGCTGGCCCACAGACATGAACACGGAGCCAAGCTTGCCTATAATTTGTTGTACTATCTGCTGACAGGCTGATAGCCCCATAGCTGGCCCACAGACATGAACACGGAGCCAAGCTTGCCTATAATTTGTTGTACTATCTGCTGACAGGCTGATAGCTCCACAGCTGGCCCACAGACATGAACATGGAGCCAAGCTTGCCTATAATTTGTTGTACTATCTGCTGACAGGCTGATAGCCCCTCAGCTGGCCCGCAGACATGACAGAAGTACAACTTACTTGTCTCAAACTATTTTCAAACACAAACAAAAACAGTAGAAACACCTTTATTCATTAACAAAGCATGTGACTGTAAGGTTTCAGCACACAGGATAAGAAAAGATGAGAAAGTCTAAATTAACATGTATGATACATAAAAATAAATTCGTTTTTTTATACACAAGCCTAAAGTAAATACAACATATAAATCTCCCATGAGAGAAATGATATAGCACACAGACAAATTTGCCAAAACAGAATGATTCATGTATTACCTCAGGTGCAAGATACTCTGGTGTGCCACAGAAAGTGTTAGTGCTGGCTCCAAAAAACATCTCCTCCTTACACAGACCAAAGTCAGCAATTTTGATATGGCCATCTTTATCTAAGAGCAGATTCTCAAGCTGAAAGAACATGTCAGAACAGAGGCTCTGTGTCAAATAAAACTATCTAAGAGCAGATTCTCAAGCTGAAAGAACACGTCAGAACAGAGGCTCTGTGTCAAATAGACTTTTTTTTTTAACTTTTCCAATCCCCGGGTTTACGAGTTTTCACTCTTTTTCCCTTGTGCCAGATAATGAAATGTACAAATCCTCTTCAGCTATTTCTACATCTCCATACAGAATGTTGGTGATTAAGGAGTTTGGCAGTATCAGGTTCTTCCGAAGGTCCTTCAATGCACTGCAGTCCAGCAGGTGGTGCTTAACAGTTTCTTCTTCTTGTCTGTTGCAGTGCATGCAATATGGTGTGTGGTCAGCGGTCACTCTGTATAAGTGCTTATTGAGGGTAATGTGTCCTGTTCTCAACCTGAAAATTGTGTATTTGTCTCTACAACATAAGCTGTTGATGTGGTCTTTGGGGTTAGGCTTTGGCAGGTGTGCAAATCTTAGAGTTGGATTACTGGCCCAGCTGTCCATCCACTGCTGCTTGCAGTTGTTGTGTATAATGTGTTTAGCTGTTCTCATGTTGGTGGGAATGTGGGGCTGTGACGTGGTGGCTCCACGCTTTGCCAGTCTGTTAGTATGTTCATTTCCTCTGATATCTATGTGCCCTGGTATCCACTATAGGGTGGTCTTGATGTCATAGGAGGTGAGTTAGTTTATTGCTTAGTATGTCAGTTGTAATGTAATCAGCTGTTTGTATCCAATTTTCAAGGGCCTGGAGAGCACAGAAGTCTGATAAAATAACAAGGTTTTTTTGGGTGAGAGGCACAGTTTTTGGATTTTGGTGGTGCTGGCTGCCAGGGCTGCTAATATTGCCTGCATCTCTGCATCATAATTGGAGCAGCGAAATCCACACACAGCAGAAATGTGGCTTGTCTGAAAACATCATCATCATCATCATTATTACCTTTCACTCCCTTGAGAGCACAGCCCACGGATAAAGGCTCTCCAGTCATCCCTGTTCTTGGAATTATTCTGTTTTCTTCCAAGTGAATCCCTTGTCTCTGAGCACTATCATAATTTCTCTTCTCCAAGTAAGTCTCCCCCATGTGGTACCCAGGATCTGCAAAGAATAGGACCACTGTACCCTACCACGCATGATCGTAAAAGGCGACTAAGGAGGGTTCGGCATTGGGCCAGCAACCCTATCTGGTAAAAAAACTATCAGACTGCTACAGAAACGGAAGCAAGGGAAAAAACAAATGCAGGTGGAAGGAGAAATGCTTATCTTCACCTGGGCAAGAGCAGAAAAAAAGGCGAAGGACAGGCATTTGTGGAAAACCCTTGCGGAAGCCCCATGTGCCCTGGGCACTTAAGGTTCAGAGAGAGAGAGAAGTAAGTCTAGGTCTTCCACGTTTTCTATTTCCTTCAGGATTCCATGTCAGTGTCCGTCTTGCTATGCTGGTGTCAGGTTTCCTCAGAGTGTGACCAATCCACCTCCACTTCCTAGAACATGATTTGTAGGTTCATAGGTTCTTGTCCTGCCCTTTCCCAGACCTCCTCGTTCCTGATTTTGTCCTGCCATTTAATGTTTAAAATCCTCCTCAAGCAGTAGTTCATGAATGTTTGTATCATCTGTTGTACTGTCTTGGTCATAACCCATATCTCTGAACCATATAGCAGGACAGTCTTTACGTTTGTATTGAAAAGCCTAAGTTTGGTTCTTGTTTTGATGTTCTTAGATGACCATATTTTGTTAAGTGGGATAAATGCTGTCCTGGCCTTGGTTATTCTAGCTTTAACATCCTTTTTTTGTTCCCCAATATGTATCCACTATACTGCCTAAATATGTGAAATACTCTACCTCCTCATTTGGCATTTCTTCAATTACCATGAGGCTATTGCTTGCACTATTAGTTTTCATTATCTTTGTTTTTTTGTCTGTTAATATATAGTCCCAGATTAGCTGAATTCTTGCCTAACATCTGAAGTTTCTCTTGCATTTGTGTGTAGCAGAAGTGCCACATCATCTGCGAAGTCAATATCTTCCAACTGGCTGCACAATGTCCATTGTATCCAATTTCTTTTTATTTGTGTGGTAGTTTTTATGATCCAATCAAATGCTAGAAGAAATAGGAATGGTGATAGCAAACATCCCTTCTGCACACCTGTTTCCACTTTAAAACTTTCTGTGAGAGTTCCTTAATGCACAATTCTGCAAGTTGTTCCTTCATATATGGTCTTTATAAGCTTTGTTATCTTGGCTGGGATACCATAGTGTTCCAGTAGTTTCCATAGCATTCTAGGATCTAAATTATCAAATGCTTTCTCATAATCAATGAATGTAACTAACAGTGAAGAATTCCTCTCCATTGACATTGTAATATTATTCACATTGTAGCAACGTGGTCAGTACAGTATCTTCCTTGCTCTTCTCTTAATTTACTATCTACTGATGTTGTATTTCTATTTAGAAAAATCCTGCTGAAGATCTTGCTGGGTATTGAGAGCAGGGAGATGCCTCTAAAGTTCTTACATTCTAATAGATCTCCTTTCTTAGGGAGTTTTATAAGATGGGCCTCCTTCCAGTCCTCTGGGACCTTCTCTTCTTCCCAAATCCTGCTAAATAGTAAGAGTAGTATTCTGTTGTTATTTCTTTGTTCGCTAAGAACTCTGAGACAGCGTGTTCAATTTCAGCCTTGCTGGGTGGTTCTACATTGATGTCTAGAGTATTCTCTGCTGTTGGTATCTCCTCTGTTTCTGTTGGTGCTGGCCTATTTAGGATTCCGCTGAAGTATTCCACCCATCTTTGCATCTGCTCTTCTTCTGATGTTACTACCTTACCTTCCTTGTTTTTGATGGGCTTTTCTATCCTACATGGTCTATATGCTAATTTCTTGGTGATTTCATACGGAGCTCTCATATTGTTTTTATCAGCTGTCTCTTCTGCCTGTCCTGCCATATTATCAAAATCGGCCTGTCTGTCTTTCTTTATGCTTTTCCTAACCTCTTTATGGGCCAAATTGTATTCTATCTGAGCTGAGGCCTTTAATGCTCTTGTTTTACTTTCATTTATTTTTGCTTTCATTTCTGTCCTTCTGTCCATCTTCTTCATTGTTTCCAATGTAACCCACTCCTTGTGCTGAGGTTTCTTAAATCCCACTCTCTCTTCACACGATGTGCTCCACATTTCTTTAGCACTATTCCACACAATGTTCATATCTGGTGTATCTTCTTCTTATTACTCCTGCAGAACCTGAAATCTGTTGCTCAGTTTTAGTTTAAAGTTCTCTGCAATTTCTGGATCATCCAACAGTACCATATTATATCTTTTCCTTGCCGTGTCTGTTTTGTGGTGCTTCTTCAGTTTCATTCTCAGTTTAGCTACCAGTAGGTGGTGGTTAGAAGCTACATCTGCACCTCATTTCACTCTGACATCTTGCAATGTTCTGCGAAAGCTTCTACTGATGCAAATATGGTCTATCTGTTTCTCAGTGACATGATCTGGTTATACCCACGTGGCTTTGTGTATAGTTTCATGTTAAAATATACTTCCTCCAATGACAAGGTTGTTGAGCATGCATAGATCTGCTAGTCTTTCTCCATTTTCATTCATTATTCCTAATCCATTTGGCCCATTACTTTCTCATAACCTGTGTTGATCTTACCTACCTTTGCACTGATGTCCCCCATTAGATCTGTTATGTGATTGTTGCCTTGTTGGTCTAGGATTTCCTGCAATGTGTTGTAGAATTACCTCTTCTGCATCATTTGTTGGTGTGTATACCTGGATGATATTCAATTTAATATCCTTCATCTTTGTTGAGAAGCAGGCTGTAATTATCCTTGAGCTAAATGCCTCCCAGCTCATCAATGCTCTCTGGGACTCTCTGGATAGCATTAGTGCCACGTCCTCTAAGCGTGCTGAATGTGGGTTTTGGTAACCAGAAAATAGGATTGTCTCCCCTGTTGCTAGACAGCTTACTTGTTCCTGTCCAGTGTGTTTCGCTCAGCCCCAGTATCTTTATATTTATTCATTTCTCTCACTTTCCACTTTCATACATTGTTCTAACATTCCAACATGCAGTGGTAAAAGGTGTCCTGGTACTCAGTTGGGATGTTGGTTCTGCAGCTTCCTTTCGGCTTTGACTGCATAACGTCATCCACTCTATAATCAGAGTCCCTTCCTTTTTCCAAGACAAAGTTTCCTGGTTTTCATCTCCGTGTTTCTGTAACGCTTTGGTTTTTTTCTTTTTACAGAAAACAAGTCATTGGCCTATTCCCCAACCTCCTTAGTCACCTCTTACGACATGCATGGAAGGTGGTGTTTCTGTAACGCTCTGGCTTTTTTTTTTTACATAAAACAGGTCGTTGGCCTATCCTCCAACCTCCTTAGTCACCTCTTACAACATGCGTGGAAGGTGGCAGTGGTTCTATTTCACACAGGGGCTGAAAACATTGTGAGTACCCCATATCCTACATTGTCTGTTTCCTTGAACGCTGACCCATCAGTGTATGCATGGATCCAGTCCTTGCGGTAGGATTCTATGGTCTCCAATGCACACAGCTTTAGGGTGTTGGGATCTGATGATTTGTTCACTAATTTGTTCTTGAGTCTGGTGTTAGTTTGAGGAAGTGTGTAGTTTGTGTTTGGTGGGATGTCTGTTACTTTTGTAAGTTCTACTCTGTCTTCGGGAAGTTTTGTGTCTTGTGTTTAACTGTTCTACTATGTGCACTGGAGTTTTCAGTTTCAGTCTATTATTATGCTTCCATTTATCAACCACTATTCTGTTAGGATGGTCTGGGGGCATGCATTTATATCTTTCTACTGCCTCAATGATTGGCTTTTCACATCTTATATCTAATGGCTTTATGTTTGCATCAATTTCACATGCAGCTGTGGGTGTTGATCTCACTGCCCCACAAATGAAATTAACAGCTTGGTTCTGGATTCTGTCTACTTGTGTATGAGAGCTCTCTAATGCTGTAACTTGTAGGGGGAGGTTATAATCTATTACAGATCTAACATATCCTGTGTACAGAGTGTTGCTTTGTCAGCTCCCCAGAATGTACTTGCAAGTCACTTAGGTAAGTTTAGTCTTTTGGATGCTTCTTCTGCTAGTCCATCTATGAACTTCTTAAAGTGCAACTTTCTGTCTAGTTTCACACCAAGGTATGTTGAATTTTTTTCTTTCATGATTTGAGCACCATCAACAGTTCAGTCTTTACTAGTTTGTTGCTAAGAGTGAAGACTGTATATGTAGTTTTACTAACATTGATCTTCAACTTCCAGAAATTGCAATAGGTTGATATAGTGAGGGGGGCTCTATTAAGTCTCTCAGCAGCCAGTTGCAGGTCTGTTCCACCAGTCCATATGACAAGGTCATTAGCAAACATGGCTTTGTGGGTGTTCAACAGGTTGGGGAGGTCATTTATAAAGAATAGGAACAAGGTGCAGCTAAGAGCAGAACCTTGTGGTAGACCTTCCTCTAGGGTGCATTTGTTGACAGCCTGTTACTGACCTGAGTTTGTATGGTCCTGTTACTCAGGCAGTTTTTAACCCATTGATACATTTCTCCATGTATGCCCATGTTTTGCATCTTTAACACTAGGCCTTTTCTCCAGACCCTGTCATATGCCTGCTGGAAGTCTACAAAGACAGCTACAGAGTTTCTCTTGTGTAAAAAAAACTGTCTTTTACACTCTGAGTGAGGAGAAATAGCTGGTCTTTGGTTCCTGATCCTTTGTGGAAGCCTGCCTGAAAGTTATTGAGGGACCCTGAGGATTCCAACCACCAGTACAGCCTATTATTAAGCATTTGTTCTGCTAGCTTACCAATGTTGGAAGTCAGTGAGATTGGTCTAAAGCTTTTTATGTCATCTTCTGGCTTTCCTTTTTTCAGGATAGGTCTAACTATAGCTAACTTCCAAGATTTTGGTAGTACTCCACTTTGCCAGGTCTTGTTAATGAAGTTAAGTAAGCAATGTGGACTTTCCTACAGAGCCCAGATGAAGGATCATTTCATTTGATATTTTGTCTGGTCCTGGTGCTTTTCTTAGCTGTAGTTTATCCACAGCACTCTGGAGTTCATGGATGGTAAAATTTTCCTCGAAAAGTGGAGTGTTTGCCAAGCTTCTCTTTACTTCTCAGAACTTTTCCCAGCACCTTGTCAAGTACTTTCCTGTTGGAGGATATGTTGGTGGCAGCAAAGAATTTATTAAAAGTACTGGCTTTGTCTAAGTCACTTGAGAGGACTCGACCAGAGATTCGCATTGGCTTAGGGTTTGTTTGTTTTTTCCTCACATGTTATCTACGAGTTCCCAAAACCTTCTTTCCTTCAATTCTGTGGCTGAGATTGCTGCATGCGCTTAACCACTTCTCTTCTTTGCTTTTTTAGTTTTGAGTCTTACCTTAACTGTTAGGTTATTGTACTCTATTCTGTTTTCTGGAGCAGAGTTTTTTTCTCTGCATTTTTCCTGGCTACTCATCTTTTTTTTTTGACTAAGTCTTCCAGAGCTTTTGTCCAGAAGGGGCTATATTTCTTTCTGCATCCTCAGGGGATTGTTTTGTAGGCTACTCCAAGTATGGCTTGGATTATGTTGGTGTAGAGAGTGTCAGTGTTTGTGTTATCATTTAGTTTTGATAGGTTTTCATCTGTTTGTGTTCTGAATTTTTCCCAATCTGCTTTTCTATGATTCCAACGAGGGGGTTTGTGTGGTCTTTGGTTTCACGTGTGAGAAATTTCTAGAAGGATGGGGCGATGGTCGCGTCCTATGTCATCAAGCACTCTCATAGCACAATCGTTGTGGATGTCTGCTGAGATAATGGTGAGGTCAGGTCTGTATGTGCACCCAGTGGCTCCGTGGAGGAGTGCTGGTAGGGAGGAGGAGTCTTGCAATATTATCATATTGCTGGTGTTTCATAGCTCTTCAATGTTGTTTCCCATAGGGTTTCGGTCTTTGTATCCTAGTGATGTTAGATGTGCATTAAAATCTCCTGCAATGATAGTTTTCTGCATGTCTGTGCTGTGTATGTTGATTTGACTTTTAGAATTTGAGGGGACAATAAACATTATACAGAGTGTACTGAAGTCTATCATGCCATACTGTTATCTCTTGGATATCATTATCATTGCATTTTCTGTTTTTAACTTCTCCTTGGATGTCATTTCTCAAGAGTGTGGCAATACCCCTGCATTTACCACATTCACATTTGTACATGGTGTATCCAGGCAATGAGTGATCTTTTCCATGCAGAAGGGTTTCTTGTATGATCGCAATATGGATGTTGACTTTTTTCAGCTGTCTGCTTAATTCTGAGGCCTTTAGCCTAAGTCCAGCAATGTTAATCTGAAGAATGTTTAGCGTGCCCCCCGTAGCTGATTTTTTGCTAGGGTAGCCAGGGGGTAAACCACCTGGCACGGACCTTTTACAAGGCATTGTCCGGGCTCATATAGTTTTTTTTTTGTTTCTGATATTTTCATATTGGGGTTTTTGTCCTAAGTCTTCTTTCATACCCAGGAGGCCTTTCCAGTGAGAAGCTGAGATCAGGCCCAGAGTGCAACACCGGCCCACCCAACGGCTTTGAGAAGTTTCACAGAGACACTCCGACTATGGGATGAGGGATCTGACAGTGCTTCAACGATGTTCATTCCCCGCCACCTATAGTCTGCTGGCTGCTTTGTTTGCCTCATTCTGATAGCTATTGTTGTAAAGACCCATAGGCTTGTCACATCCTGGACTCGTCAATTTCCATCAGACTTCCCTCATCCCCACAGGTGATCTCTGTGTCCCCATCCATCCACCATCCTGACTAGCCCAGTGTGGCCCCAGGCCAAGGTCTCGGCTCCACCTACTGATGGGTGTGTGATGTCAAAAGCTGGGGGGCCTTCTATCCTAGGAGGGGGGGCCATCTATCCTAGGAGGGGGGCCTTCTATCCTAGGAGGGGGGCCTTCTATCCTAGGAGGGGGGCCTTCTATCCTAGGAGGGGGGGGGGCCTTCTATCCTAGGAGGGGGGAGGCCTTCTATCCTAGGAGGGGGGCCTTCTATCCTAGGAGGGGGGCCTTCTATCCTAGGAGGGGGCCTTCTATCCTAGGAGGGGGGGCCTTCTATCCTAGGAGGGGGGGCCATCTATCCTAGGAGGGGGGGCCATCTATCCTAGGAGGGGGGCCTTCTATCCTAGGAGGGGGGCCTTCTATCCTAGGAGGGGGGGCCTTCTATCCTAGAAGGGGGGGGCCTTCTATCCTAGGAGGGGGGCCTTCTATCCTAGGAGGGGGGGCCTTCTATCCTAGGAGGGGGGCCTTCTATCCTAGGAGGGGGGCCTTCTATCCTAGGAGGGGGGCCTTCTATCCTAGGAGGGGGGGCCTTCTATCCTTTTCTATCCTAGGAAGGGTATTTGTGCTTGTCATTTTCCCTACAGAAAATGCATACATAGCATTTTATCTGAGTTATATAACACTCCTAAAAAAGACAAGAGGCTACTAGCAGATTTCTCAGATCTATGTTCCCTCTTTCTTTTACAGAAAGTTCTGTTCCCTAAAAATTCTGCCTTATAAGAGGGTGTCATTATACTTTATAACATTAACAATAACAAACAGTGTTGGTTGCTACAGGTTTCTGGGCTACAGGAGCAGGTCAGAGTTTTTTAAGCAATCAGATCTGATGCTCCCTGTTTCACAAAGACTAAGTTAAGATAAGTGTGTTCCCAGGGAGTTGTGTCAGATAAAACCATCTTAATCTAAGAGCAGATTCTCAAGCTGAAAGAACACGTTAGAACAGAGGCTCTGTGTCAAACAAAACCATCTTTATCTAAGAGCAGATTCTCAAGCTGAAAGAACATGTTAGAACAGAGGCTCTGTGTCAAATAAAACTATCTAAGAGCAGATTCTCAAGCTGAAAGAACATGTCAGAACAGAGGCTCTGTGTCAAATAAAACCATCTTAATCTAAGAGCAGATTCTCAAGCTGAAAGAACATGTTAGAACAGAGGCTCTGTGTCAAATAAAACCATCTTAATCTAACTCACAATATTTTGCTCACTTCACTCCTCTTCTTTCAAGTTTTGCCATGAATCTTCAAGTGCAATAAATGCTTAGCACTAATGTTTACTCAGGCTGCAACAAAGTCTGTAAGACATCATGTTCTTCTTGTAATCTTACTGGAACCACAAACTGTTCTTCTTGTATTCTTACTGGAACCACAAACTGTTCTTGTTGTAATCTTACTGGAACCACAAACTGTTTTGCTTGTGATTTTATCACAAAATGTTCTGCTTGTGATCTTACCACAAACTGTTCTTGTGCCCTCACTGGAACCACAAACTGTTCTTCTTGTGGTATCATCACAAACTGTTATAATCTCAACAGAAACTGTTCTTGTGACCTCACCACAAACTGTTCTTCCTGTGATCTTATAAGAACCATAAAATGTTCTTGTGATTTCAACAGAAGCAAAAATTGTCCTTATTTGATGTCAGTGCCTTGACTATTTAGAAGAACAGAGCCTTATCGGACAGAGAGATAAGAAGCGGATAATTATGGCTGGCTTGTGGACAAAAGGAGCTAGCTTCTTGGAATTCTCCACTACCATGGAGACCATGTTGAGACTTCCCATTCTGCTAGGCTGAAGGAGTGCACCACAATACTTGGTCAACTTTCACTCACTGAACCTACAACCTCAAGGCTAACAAGGTAGTATGACAACCTTACTGCAGATGAGATGAACAGTTTCAAAAGATGTATATAAAATCTTACCTTCAAATCTCTATACACAATGTTGTTTTCGTGCAAGTAACCTAAAGCTGAAACAATCTCTGCTCCATAGAACTTGGTCCTCTCCTCAGAGAAAACCCTCTCACGAGAAAGATGGAAGAAAAGCTCCCCACCATTCACATACTCCATCACAAAGCACAACCTGTCTGCTGTCTGGAACGAATACTTGAGTTGCTGAAAGTGTATACAAACAAATTTCACAAACATACTCCATCACAAAGCACAGCCTGTCTGCTGTCTGGAATGAATACTTGAGTTGCTGAAAGTGTATACAAACAAATTTCACAAACATACTCCATCACAAAGCACAGCCTGTCTGCTGTCTGGAATGAATACTTGAGTTGCTGAAAGTGTATACAAACAAATTTCACAAACATACTCCATCACAAAGCACAGCCTGTCTGCTGTCTGGAATGAATACTTGAGTTGCTGAAAGTGTATACAAACAAATTTCACAAACATGTTGGAGAGGTGTATGCTTCAGTTTAAAAAAAAGGCTTAAAAGAGGAATTAAATGAGATAAAAGGTAATAAAACAAAAACCAGCTTTAAAAACATAAAAACACATAAACACGGGTCAATGAAGTCAAATATTTCAACACTAAGCCCTTTGTCAAGAACAACAGCATAAAAAAGGTCAAAGTGTAAATGTCAAGCAGAGAAACTGATCAACTACAGAGAGAAAATTTTCATCTGAACTTATGTAGGATACAAGTGATGCTAAAGCAGAGGTACTGTGGGAGAATAGTTTAAGGACAAAAAAATATAGGCCAAAAAATGAGTGTAGATCTTCTTCTTCTTCAATCGCTTCTACCACCAAGACCGCCCTGTGATCCTACTGAATTTACCCCTGTGGTCCTCTAAAGGTCCTGTGGTCCTCCATGTACGAGGTCCCCGAGAGGACCACAAGAGGTTCAGAGTATCATATGGCTTGAGCCTGTATTCTTGGTGGGTCTCAGAAGCAGGATTGCATGACACCATGGTTTTCATTGCACCAGTTTGATCTAGAGTCAGACTTTCTCACTGGAAAACCTCAACGTGTTTTGGATATCAGTATATCCCCGCTGGGTGAGAGGTGGTAGTCCATCTGGGCTTGAGTTGGACTTTCTCACCGGAAAACCTCGACGTGTTTTGAGATACCCATGTATCACCGCTGGGTGAGAGGTGGTTGCCTCTCCATTCCGGCATTGGGCTTTCTCACAAGAAAACCTCAGCGTGATTAGGATATTCATACATCCCCGCTGGGTGTGAGGTCACTGCCTATATAGACTGCACTGGTCCAGTGTCTCCGACTTCAGCATTTTGTGGTTGTGGCTGCTACCCTTCCTAGTTGTGACCAGGATGGAGCTTTTGTCTAGGAGGATCAATACTCACCACCAATGACTTCCACCCCTAAGCTGAGCCGATGTAGGCATATTATCCCAATATGTGCATGTTTAGGACATGACTGACCTCTAGAGCAGTGGTACCGTGACATGCGTAGCCATCAAGTTTCACCCCTGGTGTAAGCCGGTTTAGGCATATTTTACCAGTATGGGTGCATTTCGGACATGGCCGACCTCTAGAGCAGAGGCGCCATGGTATGGGTAGCTCTCGCCGCGATACTACTGGACATACCGATTAAGCTTCACTTTATCCTTTCCATCACCTTTTTACATCGGTGCCACACAACATCCCTAATTGCTTTCCCGCATTTTCTTCCCATTCGCTCCCTTCTTCATTGGCCAGGAGGAGCCCACTCCAAGCATGGCAACTGAAGAATCTCGCCAGCAGTGGTAGATAAGCTACCAAACATGACTCTCATCTACCTGAAGCGTCTGGTTTTCAGGTGCCAGATATTCACCTTAACCCCTTCTCCTGTCAATTTAAACAGTTCTGCCATGAGAAGGCCAGGAGCTGGACTTGAATGTCAGAGGCTATTTGAGACGCATGCCATTGGAGTGGAGAGCATATCCTCCACCCCACCTCCAGCAATAACAGTCTTTAGAACCATGAGTGTAGATAATCGAAAGATAATGTTATTCAAAGAATGTTGAACTGACAGTTACATATGGCTTGGTGAAGACAACCAGCCTGGAAAAAAGTTGCTGTTGCAAAGCTTTCAGAACCCACTCACTGGAGAAACAAGAGGTGATAGCAGTGACTCTTTTATTCCACTGACTGTAGAATTAGCAACTGGTTTGAACATCTTCTTGGAGAAGTTAAGCTGTTGGCAAAGTCCATCTCATAAACATAAACCAGTCTTGCCTATATATAGAATATGTATATTACAGCAGATTTCACATCTTTTACTGGGTATGAAAGTGAAGCCCTTGTGAAATGATAACACTGACTTGAGGAAATCTGACTAGCTTCCACAACAAAGAAGTAGTACAAGTGCAGCATCTGATGCCAGATAAGAAATGTGAGCTGTCTTAAGGTGCCTGCTGACAAATTCTTCTGGCTCTTTAACATCTGAATGTCACTAAGGAAATTCAATGCACTACCAGAAAGGTATACAATGACAGAGGATGTTTTTTACCATCAAACTGTGGGAAAGAAAAGAACAAACTTTATTTTCAAATGGTAAAGAATTGAGATCCTTACAACATTGGTGGTGCAACTGAAGATATTGAGATCATTACAACATTGGTGGTGCAAGTGAAGATACTGAGATCCTTACAACATTGGTGGTGCAACTGAAGATATTGAGATCCTTACAACATTGGTGGTGTAACTGAAGATACTAAGATCCTTACAACAATGGTGGTGCAACTGAAGATATTGAGATCCTTACAACATTGGTGGTGCAACTGAAGATACTGAGATCCTTACAACATTGGTGGTGCAGCTAAAGATATTGAGGTCCTCTAGCACAACTGAAGAAACAGGTCCTCTAGCACAAGTTAAGAAACTGAGGTCATCTAGCACAACTGAAAAAAACTGAGGTCCTCTAGCACAACTGAAGAAACTGAGGTCCTCTAGCACAACTGAAAAAATTGTGGTAATCTAGCACAACTGAATAAACTGAGGTCCTCTAGCACAACTGAAGAAACTGAGGTCCTCTAGCACAACTGAAAAAACTGTGGTAATCTAGCACAACTGAAGAAACTGAGGTCATCTAGCACAACTGAAGAAACTGAGGTCATCTAGCACAAATGAAGAAACTGAGGTCCTCTAGCACAACTGAAAAAATTGTGGTAATCTAGCACAACTGAAGAAACTGAGGTCATCTAGCACAACTGAAGAAACTGAGGTCATCTAGCACAACTGAAGAAACTGAGGTCCTCTAGCACAACTGAAAAAATTGTGGTAATCTAGCACAACTGAAGAAACTGAGGTCATCTAGCACAACTGAAGAAACTGAGGTCATCTAGCACAACTGAAGAAATTGAGGTCCTCTAGCACAACTGAAAAAATTGTGGTAATCTAGCACAACTGAAGAAACTGAGGTCCTCTAGCACAAATTGAAGTCATTTAGCACAACTGAAGAAACTGAGGTCCTCTAGCACAACTGAAGAAGCTGAGGTCCTCTAGCACAACTGAAGAAACTGAGGTCCTCTAGCACAACTGAAGAAGCTGAGGTCCTCTAGCACAACTGAAGAAATTGAGGTCCTCTAGCACAAGTGAAGAAACTGAGGTCCCCTGTTGCAGGGACCAACTACTGACAAGCTTAATACGTAGCAGTATCTAAGTTAAACAGATTACTGACTCTGCTCTCCTAGCTAGGATTACCACAGTGAGAATTTTTACATCATGACATAACAATCACAAAACAGCTACAGCAAATCCTACATTGATATACATCATTCAGGTCCAGGTTTGACATCTCACATCACTACAAAGAACAATAAATGTTGGACTAACTAGTAAGCCCAATCTTGAACAACACTGAGACATTCAATGTGAGCACTGTGACAGTGACAAGTTAGTGAGTCATGGATATGTCAAGCAGCATATCAAAATGATTGTAACAAATTCACCTATACATATCTTGATGGTTGAGTCAAACACTAACCATCCATATGATTGTAACAAATTCACCCTTACATATATTGATGGTTGAATCGAACAGACCATCCATATGATTGTAACAACTTCACTCGTACATATCTTTATGACTGAACTGAACACAAACCATCCATATGATTGTAACAAATTCATCTGTACATATCTTGATGGTTGAATCGAACACAGAGTATCCGTGCCTTCAAATCAACCAAAACTTCATTAGACAAAGACACACCCAAAAATCCTTGAACTCAAAACATAACATGGCATGTCCACTGGAACATTTGAAACTTAAGGATCTCAAGTGCTACATGCTTTCTCTTTTTTCATTCTGTCTCTCAGTCTCACACATCTGTACTCCCCACTCAGAGTTTCTGGCTAGTCACAAGTGCTAATCATCTGCACAGTGTATATGAGTTTAATTTAATGATTTAATCATTTAATTTAATCATAATTTAACAGCACCCAAATTATAAACACTGGCTCATAGATATTGTTGCAGTCACACGTGTGGGGTTGAACACCCTGTTCAACACATACAGTTACAATACTCACATTAGTAGTGCAACTAATTACAATGACATCATAAGGAAACCGAGGTTCTCACAATATTAGTGGTACAACTAAGGAAATTGAGGTCCTCACAATATTAGTGGTACAACTAAGGAAATTGAGGTCCTCACAACATTAGTGGTACAAATAAGGAAACTGAGGTCTTCACAATATTAGTGGTACAAATAAGGAAACTGAGGTCCTCACAACATTAGTGGTACAAATAAGGAAACTGAGGTCATCACAACATTAGTGGTACAAATAAGGAAACTGAGGTCTTCACAACATTAGTGGTACAACTAAGGAAATTGAGGTTTTCACAACATTAGTGGTACAACTAATGAAACTGAGGTCCTCACAACATTCGTGGTACAAATAAGGAAACTGAGGTCCTCACAACATTAGTGGTACAACTAAGGAAACTGAGGCCTTCACAATATTAATGGTACAAATAAGGAAACTGAGGTCATCACAACATTAGTGGTACAACTAAGGAAACTGAGGTCCTCACAACATTAGTGGTACAAATAAGGAAACTGAGGTCTTCACAACATTAGTGGTACAACTAAGGAAACTGAGGTCCTCACAACATTAGTGATACAAATAAGGAAACTGAGGTCCTCACAACATTAGTGGTACAACTAAGGAAATTGAGGTCCTCACAACATTAGTGGTACAAATAAGGAAACTGAGGTTTTCACAATATTAGTGGTACAACGAAGGAAAGTGAGATCCTCATAACATTAGTGGTACAACTAAGGAAACTGAGGTTTTCACAATATTAGTGGTACAACTAAGGAAACTGAGATTTTCACAATATTAGTGGTACAACTAAGGAAACTGAGGTCCTCACAATATTAGTGGTAAAACTAAGGAAACTGAGGTCCTCACAACATTAGTGGTACAACAGAAAAAGCTGAGAAAAAGGAACAGAGTCTTTGCAAGAGCAGAAGTGAGAGGATGAATACAAGTGACAGCTGTGAGCATCACAAAATTTATAAGTGAAGCTGTTAGATTCAAATGACTGTTAGGATTTTTAGTGACTCAACTACTGCCAGTTTTACCACAGTCCAGCCTCCACCAGTCTTCTGCTTCTCAAAAGATTTCACGCACACTTCAGGACAAAGCCAGCTCGTTTTAAATATTTCTGGCAACTCTGGTCTTTATATACCAAAACTGTGACCTTACACTCACTCAGCATTACCGTGACAGAATTTAAGTACCGCAGACAATGTCAGTCAAATCTCACATATTAACACAATGTCAGTCAAATCTCACATATTAACACAATGCCAGTCAAATCTCACATATTAACACAATGCCAGTCAAATCTCACATATTAACACAATGCCAGTCAAATCTCACATATTAACACAATGCCAGTCAAATCTCACACAATGTTAGTCAAATCTGGATTTCAAAAATGGAGAAGATGTCTCGACCAGATCTTTAGTATAAGAATAATACTTGAAGAACATACTGAAAAGCAAAAATCATTAATCCTGAACTTCACAGACTTTAAAAAAGCATTTGATAGCACATACAGAGATTCATTGTGGAGAATTTTAAGACTATATGGAATAACATCTAAAATTGTCAACATAATTAAGAATCTCTACATCGGATATGTTTGTGCAGTCAACACAGAAGAAGGAATGAGCAAATGGTTCCAGATTGAAACAGGCGTGAAACAAGGATGTATAATATCTCCTTTGCTTTTTTGGAATTGTCACAGACTTCATAATGAAAAAATGCTGCACAGGTAACATATGAGTAGGTATTGATTGGGTACATGGGACCCAACTAGAAGATCTTGATTTCACTGATGACATAACTCTTATCAGTGACAATGTGAACTCGATGCAAGAAAAAACAGATACCCTGTCTTCACTGGCTAGGAAAATAGGACTTGAAATTAACATGGTAAAAGCAAAAATAATGAACTTCCTGTTAATCAAAAAGGAAAAATATACATAGAAGGGACAGATGAAGAAGTCAACCAATTTGCATACCTTGGGAGCTACATAGTCCAGGATAGTGACATCAGAAAGGAAGTTAGAATTAGAATTGCAAAAGCAGCATCACCCTTCAAGAATCTTGATAATATAAGGCATTCAATAGTTATAAGCACAAAAACCAAGTTAAGATTATTCAATTCAAATGTAATATCCACCTTCATTTACACATGCGAAAGCTGGAGAACAACTAAAGAAATATACAACAAATTAGACTCTTTTGAAAACAAATGCCTAAGGAATATACTCGGCATAAAGTGGAACGAATTCAAGAACAACGCAGAGATAAGACAGATGAGCAAACAACAACCAGTCTCATGGGTGATCAGGAAAAGGAGATGGACATATGTCAGTCATGTGATGAGAAGAAACAATCAGAGAATCCCAAAACAAGCTATCAAGTGGAACACAACAGGCTGAATAAAAAAGATCGACCACGTGAAACTCTTAAAGAGGTCATTGTTGAGAGAGGCCAAATTAGTAGGCATAAAATCCTTTGATGAGGTTGAAAAGCTTGCCGAAAATAATAAGACTTGGTGAACTACCATGTGAGTCCTATGTGACGTTTTAATGGCACAGGAAGGATATATAAATCTTCTTCTTCGTACGCTTCTACCATCAAGATCGCCCCGTGATCCTACAGAATTTACTCCTATGGTCTTCGCAATAATCTCATTTAGGATGGAGGCTCAGAGAACTGTGGGGCTTGGGCCTATATTCTCGGTGGGTCACAGAAGTGGAATTGCGTGACAGTGTGGTTTTTGTTGCACCAGTTCGGCCTTGAATTTGACTTTACTCACCAGAAAACCTCGACATGGTTTGGATATGAATATATCCCGCCAGGTGAGAGGAGGTTGTCTATCTAGACTGCACTGGTCCAGTGTCTCTGACTTTAGCGTTTTGTGGTTGTGGCCGCTACCCTTTCTGGTGGTGGCCAGGACAGAGCTGTTGTCGGGGAGGACGAATCCTCGCCACCAGCGAGCTTCACCCCTGGGTTAAGCCGGTTTAGGCATATTATCCCAGTTCTGGCACACACAGGACATGGCTGGCCTCTACAGCAGAGGTGCCATGATATGGGTAGCCCTCACCTTAAGACTACTGGCCATAAATAACTTCACTTAAGCCTTTCCATCACCTTTTCCATGGCAGCGCAGCACAGCAACCCTAATTGCATTTTTCTTCATTGGCAGAGAGGAGTTTCAGCCCATGCACGGCAGCCAAAGAATCTCACCAACAGCGTACGATTGACATTTGATAGGGCAGACATTTGAAAGATGCGTCAACAGCACAAAAGGCCATGCGATCAGCACAAAGTTATCCAGAGTCACCAGTTGGGACGTCGCACCCCACAAAGGGAAACAATGAACTAATAAAAGCACTCTTTCCATGAGGGTCAGCTTGGTAAGCATGTATTAGCTCTAGAATTGCCACAGTTATCCAAGTAGGATCATGTCATCTAAGGAACCTGAACTGATTTAATGAGCCACTCACAGTTTCACCATGAGACAGTGTGAACTTAGACATACATGGCTTAATCTTTGAGACAAGCATATGACTACTGGTGGGATCAACCAGATAGCCTTCTTCACTGAACCTTAGTTGGATATCTGCCGAATGACTAATGCAGGGCAAGGGAGACAGTGCTCAGAGTGGATCCCTTTCGACCCCGGCAGCTTTTCATTTCCTATAACCACCAGCGGCAGGCTCTCTCTGCTCTAATATATGAGAAGAAAGTGCGGCTAAGACAACTAACACACATCACATACTGCAGACCTGCCAATTTTGAGACCATAGGTCCACAACACCATAGTACACCACCAACGCGTTAGCACGAACCTGGCTAGCCTTTTATAGGCTTCACTCTACGCACAAACCACCTTAACTCTCGCCATCTGGGAAGGAAGCAAAGACCTTTCTCCCCAGGCATGGAACTCGAGAGCGCTTTTTCGCCAAAAGAATGGTTGGCCTGTGCTTTCAAACCCAAAACCAAGCCACGTTGCTCAGCTCTGTGTGGCTGACCATGATATATAAGTCAAATTTCACATAGTAACAAATGTCAGTCAAATCTCACATATTAATACACTATACAAATCTCATATATTAACACGTCAGTCAAACCTCACATATTAACACAATGTCAGTCAAATCTCACATACTAGCACAATGTCAGTCATATCTCAAACATTAACACAATGTCAGTCAAATCTCACATTCTAGCACAATGTCAGTCATATCTCAAATATTAACACAATGTCAGTCAAATCTCACATTCTAGCACAATGTCAGTCATATCTCAAATATTAACACAATGTCAGTCAAATCTCACATTCTAGCACAATGTCAGTCATATCTCAAATATTAACACAATGTCAGTCAAATCTCACATTCTAGCACAATGTCAGTCATATCTCAAATATTAACACAATGTCAGTCAAATCTCACATATTAACACAAAGAAATGCCACATTACTTCTCTATCCGAGAAGTTAATGTAAATATAAAGTTCACATTATTCCTATATCCAAGAAGTTAATGTAAATATAACTTTCACATTATTCCTATATCCAAGAAGTTAATGTAAATATAACTTTCACATTATTCCTATATCCAAGAAGTTAATGTAAATATAACTTTCACAACTAATTTTCAAAACTAAACATTAAACTTCATAAAAAGTGAACTCACAGTAAGAAATGGATGGTTGGTAGTTTGTAGAACTCTGTTTTCAGTCAGTGTGTGGGCTACCTCATCCTGTTGATGAAACATAATCAGTGAACAATCAAATACTTTCACAACACCATAATAAATCTTTAATATCTGGATTTTTTTTAAAAATCACTCTCTGTGGAGAGTTGCATTTTTATACAGCCAAGGTTTGATGTGATGTCCTATTTACCCTCATGCATCTATGCCTAGAGTAACTGATGTGCCCTGCCTGCCACAAAGATGTCCTCAATATTAAGTAAAGCAACAGGTTAATTAATAAAAGATTCCTCACTAACAAGAAAAACAATGGCAGCAGCTGACTGCATTAGTATTCTTCTTCTTCTTCTTCGTTCGCTTCTACCACCAAGACCGCACTGTGATCCTACTGAATTTACGCCTGTGGTCCTCATTAGGTCCCGTGGTCTCCTGTGTGGTCCCCTAGGCAAGGGAGATAATAAAGCCTACTAGAGATACACACAGATTGCCTCCAGGAAGAATGAGAAAATATAGTGAAGTGTGTGGGGTTAAGACAAGAAAGTAGGGCATGAGTAGTAGACATAGAAGGAGGTAACAACAAGGTGGAAGTGCAGCTTAAAGAATGCTGAATTTATTGTTCATTCCATCTGGGTGGAGACAGCCAGTCTGGAAAATAAGGCGCTGTTCCAGAACTTTCCAAGAGAATTCATCAGAAGAACAGGAGCAGATTGCAGTTATCTATCCTTCTTATCACAATGCTTGCACATAATGGAATAAATGATGTTGTGAGAAATGCAGGTAAAGCCCTCTAGAACTGATAACATGAACTTTGGGAAGGAAACTTGGTTTGTTTGAAGAACAAACAGACAAGTATTGCATCTACAGCGAACGCAACCTTTGGTACCAGAGAAACTCGTGTCCACTGACTTGAGGCTACTTCTAGTAGGTTCTTGTCTCGTCTGGATGCCACCAGTGGAGGTTCCACAAAAAGCTCTCATGCATCAGACTCGGCCAGGAGGAGATGGAGATGACAAAACAAGGTGACCTTAACCAACAAACTGTGGGGGGTGGCATGAAAGTACCAGTTTACTCTGTCCCAGCTGCAAGATGGTTTAGGAGTTAAAACCTGTTGTTGCGAGATATGGCTGATGCAGTCCCAGGACAAAAGGAGAACATGTTCTGGATAGCCATGCTGGTGAAAGAATCTAGCATTTCATGGGCTTCATCGTGGAAATCAAGATCTTCAGCACACAGACATCACAACTTAAAGAAACTGAGAGAAAGGAATAGAGTCCTTGCATGATCTGAGGTGAGAGGAGGAGTACAAGAGATAGCTGTGAGAATCAGTGGGTTTATAGCAGACATAAGTGGTAAGCCTGAAGGACCAAGAGTGATATTAATTTTGAGAAAGTTTATAAAAGTTGTAGAGACATGGGAGGTGACAGAAATCACAGGATTAAACTTCTTAACTGATGAAACTGTCATGGTCTTGCTCTGGCATGGGTGCGACACCGATGGAGAAAGACCACATCTAATGTCAAATTTAAATAACTGTGATGGACCAGCAAAACTTAAAGAAGTCTTAGATATCATTATTAAATATATGAAAAGAGGGAAAGCAACAGACCATGATAAAATATCTGTAGACAACTTAGAAACTCTTGGTGAATTTGGTGTAAGAGAAATAAGAAAATGTTGAATGACATCTGTAACACTGGCTATATATGAGGGGCACCCACAAAATAAGTTCCATTTGTAAATAGCATGGATGCAGAACTGTTTTAGCTGATGTTAACATGTGTGCTGAGTTGTGTGTTTCAATCAAAAGCAACCGATGCTGTTGTCTTCAGAAAAATGAACCACATTTACATTGTTCTGTATGTTTGAAATGTTCAAGCAAACTTTATTTTGCCCACAGCCCTTGAAATAAGCTTTGTAATCTGTTGTACCACATGTGAAACTGGCTGCTGACATTCATCAGCACATTTCTCCAGTATATGGAGAAAATGCCATGACTTGTTGAAAGGTGTGGAGATGATGGGTGGTGAGAAACTTGAAAGAATGAAAATCTGCATGATGATCTAGGAAGCAACCGACTGTCTGTGGTCAATGAAGATTTGTTGTGTGCAGAGGAAGAGAAGGCTTATGTGAATAGGTGATTCAGCATTTCATCACTCTCCCTGCATTTTCCACAAATTTCATGGTCACTTGTTCACGAAATTGTGTCTTCTCAATTATCAGAAGCTGTGCTCATGGTGGGTGCCAAAGATGCTCACAGAAGAACACAAAATGGGATGGCAATTCTTTGAACTTTCTGACATGATACAGTGAACAAGGTGATATTTCTTGAGCGGTAAAGTTACAGGTGATTATGAGACATGGGTGTCCCACGTGACCCCTAAATCAAAGCAGCAGTCCATGAAATGGAGGCACACATCATCACCAACCAAGAAAAAATTCAAGCAATCATTTCAACTAGCAAGATCACGTGCCTAGTGTTTTGGGGACAGACAAAGCGTTTTGCTTGTGGAATTTTTGCCTCAAGGCTCAACAAACAATGAAGTGGTCTGCTGTCAGACAATGAAAATAACTTCATTATGCAATCCAGAACAAGTGATGTGGTTAGTTTAGTCAGGGTGTTGTGCTGCTTCATGACAAAGCCTGCCAGCACACTGCTGCTGCTGCAACATAAGATCTCATCAAGAAATCTGGCTGGGAACAATCATCCCATCTATAACCCACACCTAGTGCCAAGTGATCTTCATCTGTTCCTGCTTCTTAAAAAAATTCCTTGGTGGCCAGTGTTTCAACGATGATAATACTGTCAAAAAAGTCATTGACATATGGTTTACAGACTCCAGGCGGCAGCTTTCTACAATTCTGGGATACAAAACCCTGTGCTCCGCTATGACAAGTGCCTCAACAATGATGGAAACTACGTTGAAAAGTAGGGTACGGTATGTACATCAACTGCAAATATATGCGGCCACTGAAACAAAATTGTTGATTTTTTTATTAGTTCATTGGAACTTATTTTGTGGATGTCCCTCATATTCAATGAACTATTAAAATCCACCTTCACTGCTTTGCAAAGAAACCAGGGACAAAAGTGTGTGAAGACTTCAGAATAATATGTATTTCATGCTCAAATCACAAAGCTGCTGTTGAGAATTATTATGAGAAGAACTAGACACAGAATAAAAATGGAACGTGGTGATGAGCTATTTGGATTTGTAGAAAGAAAAGGAACATATAATGCAATATATGCACTAAGAACTCTGACAACTTTAGAAATATTAAGAGACCTATTTGTGTGCTTCATTGACTATACCTAAGTATTTGATGAAGTGAAACAGGACAAAATTATGAAAATGTTGGAGAATGTAAATACTGATGGCTAAGATCTGAAAATACTACAAAAATATGTACTGAAATCAAGAAGCAGCCATAAGGGTAGAAAATATGATAGGCAAAGATCAACCAATAAAGCAAGGAGTTAAGCAAGGTTATGTCCTGTCACCAGATTTGTTTTCACTGTATAGTGAAAATATCATGAGATATATCAAAAATAAACCAGGAATTCAGGTTAGAAGCTACAATATTTCACCTATGAAATGAGATGACATGGTACTAGCACCCAAAACTGAAAATAGCCCATATAAATTATTTTAGTAGTAAAATAAAGTGAAAAGAAAGGACTCATCCCAAACAGTAAGAAAACAAAAGTAATGATTACATTATATCTCCACTTAAATGTAATGTTAAAGTACAAGGAACAAGCTTGAGACAAATGCATACATTTAAATATCTGGGCACATGAATAACATCAGATGGGAAATGCACCTCGGAAATCAAGAACAAAATATGTCAATTCAAAACAATTTTCAAACAAATGAGATGCTGTAGTGCATCTCTATCTGGGAACATCAGAAAAAGAATTCTAAAATGCCACATTGAGCCCGTCCTACTCCGTGGAAGTGAGTCACGGACAATCAACATATCAACGCAAAGATCACTAAAGACAATAGATGTGGTTTCTTTGAAGAATATTAAAAGTACCAAGGACAGCTAGGATGACAAATGGGGAGTGTCTTACATCAAATTAAGAAAAGAACCTAATTAAATTCCTAATAAAACAACAGTCAACATTCACTGGTCATATAATGAGAAAGAGAGGACTTGAAAACATAACAACAGAAAAGATAAATGAGAAGAGAGGCAGGGGAAGGCAAAGAGAAAAAAAATCATAGACAGTCTAATGGAATGGTTCAGTAACAAAAACTACCATCTAAGCTGATGGAAAATATCAAGGATCAAGATCTGTGGAGATGCAGAACTTCCAACACCTATTGGCATAGCACCTGACTAGTGTGTCAGGTCATGTATGCTCATAGCAAGATCAACCAGCAACATAGCTTTCACATTTAGCTTCAGGAAGATCAAACAACAGCATAACCTTCACATTTAGCTTCAGGAAAATCAACCAACAATATAACCTTCAGTAAAAATGCACACAAATGTATTGAACATGGTGAACAAACCTAGACTACACAAAATAGTAAATGCATTTGATGTACAACATTATAATTAAGAGATACAAAGACTACCATACAATTTAATATATGCATAATTTATAGTCTTGAGGTCAAGAGTGTAGTCAGACTAATTCATAATTCATTTTGATACAATCTTCATTGCAGATTCTGAAGAAGTCAGTAATGATTTATTCAATTGCAGAATACAAAAAGTTTTTGTTTTTTTTTAAAAACTTACAATGACTCTGAACAAAGATGGAGTTTTTCTACAGTCATGAAAGTGGGAAGAACTGTTGACTCTACATAGCGGCTGTGTGTGACTGGAAGGGGAGACAAGGAACAAGAAGTAATGTAAGCATAAAGAGACTGAACCCTGCAAGAGAAACATGATTTGTTGCTATTATAACCAAATATGGCAATGAAATGCTGGTCACTCAGTTATGAGAGAAGTCACTGAAGAGAAAGATTCTTGGCGAGTTCCACAAACAGCAAAACCATCCTCTAAGACAAAAAGAGCCATTATTTTTATTTCAATACTGGTTCTAAGGACTGTTACAGCCAGAGGTGGGGTGGGGGATAAGCTCTCCACTCCAATGAAATGTCTCCAAGGTGTATGTCTCAAACAGCCTCTGACAGTCAAGTCCAGCTCCTGGCCTTCTCATGGCAGAACTGTTTAAACTGACAGGAGAAGGGGCGAAGGCGAATATCTGGCGCCTGAAAACCAACCACTTCGGGTAGACGAGATCATGTTTGGTAGCTCATTTACCGCTGCTGGCGTGCGTGTAGTGGGGCTCCTCCTGGCCAGTGAAGAAAGGTGTGAATGCGGTTGCCATGTGGTACCACTGTGGAAAAGGTGAAAGAAAGGATTAAGTGAAATAAACAGTAGTCTCGAGGTTAGGACTGCTCAAATCACGGCACCTCTTGTCTGGAGGTCGGCCACATCCGATGTGCACTCATATCGGGCGAATTGCCTGAACCGGCTTAACCCAGAGGTTAAGACACTGCTGGCGAGATTCTTTGGATTCCATGCGTAGAGTGAAACTCCACCCGGCCAAGGAAGAAAATGCAAAAAGGAAATTAGGGTTGCCGTGCGGTGCTGATGTGAAAAAGTGATGGAAAGGATAAAGTGAAGCTTAGTCGGTATATCCAGTGGTCTCACTGCGAGAGCTACTCAAACCACGGCACCTCTGCTCTAGAGGCCGGCCACATTCGATATACACCCATACTGGTGAAATATGCCTAAACTAGCTTAAACCAGTAGTGAAACCTGATGGCTACTCATGTCACGGTACCTCCACTCTAGAGATCAGGCACATCCTAAACATGCCCATACTGGGATAATATGCCTAAACCGGCTCAACCCAGGGATAAAACTTACTAGTGGCAAGGATTCATCCTCCTGGACAAAAGCTCCATCCCGGTCACAACTAGGAAGGGGAGCGGCCAAAACCACAAAATGCTGAAGTCAAAGACACTGGACCAGTGCAGTCTAGATAAGCAACCACCTCTCACCCGGCGGGGATGTATACGTATCCTAATCACGCTGAGGTTTTCCAGTGAGAAAGTCCAACGCTGGACTGGATGGGCAACCACCTCTCACTTGGCGGGGATACACATGTATCCCAAAACACGTCGAGGTTTGCTGGTGAGAAAGTCCAACTCTAGATTAAACTGGTGCAATGAAAACCACGGTGTCATGCATTCCCGCTTCTGAGACCCACCGAGAATACAGGCTCAAGCCCTGCGATACTCTGAACCTCTTGTGGTCCTCTCGTGGTCCTTTTGGTTATTTAACATCATGTCTTATGCTTACATCTTACATCTTTCCCGTGCCGTTAAACGTCACATAGGGCTCGTATTGTAGTTCGCCAAGATGCCCTGTCTTCGGCAAGTTTTTCAATCTCATCAAGAGATGTTATGCCCACTGAATTGGCTTCTCTTAACAATGTTCTCTTTAGAGTTTCACATGGTCGACCTCTTTTTCTTCGGCATGTTGTGTTCAATTTGATAGCTTGTTTGGGGATTCTCTGATCATTTCTTCTCATCACATGATCAACATATGTCCATCTTCTTTTTCTGATCAACCATGAGACAGGTTGTTGTTTGCTCATCTGTCTTATCTCTGCGTTGTTCTTTAATTCATTCCACTTTATACCGAGTATTTTCCTTAGGCATTTGTTTTCGAAAGAGACAACTCTAGCTCTGCGGTAAGCTGGAGTAGGAGGTATTCTTATTGCTTGTCATCGTGAAGCCAGCCCAGATTCTCTTAAATGCCTACGAATTGTTCTGCCACTAACACTGACATTTGCTGTATACATTAGCTGGTTTCTGAGAGTGGAAGACATTACTGTCCGGTTGCGAAGTGTTGACAGCTGCAGATATCTGTTATCTTGTCTACTTGTGCAACGAGGTTGGCCTGTATGATGCCTGTATTCTACTCCTCCAGTTGCACGAAATTGCTCCAAATGCCTTTGGATGGTAGAATGGGACATCCCAGAATGCCATGCAATTTCGCGGCCAGATAAATCACTTTCATCCAAGGCTATGACCCGATGACGCTCAAAGGTGCTAAAATGCCTTCGCAGTGGCATGGTGTTTTTCAAATGACAAAAAAATACCCCTAAACCACTTTAATAAAAATGATTGGAAGGTGAGAAGTGTTCACTAAGGATGCCTCTTGCACGTGCAGCACAAATCAGCATGATTTAATTACCTGCTGGGTCATGCTGACACTTTTAAAAATGCCCTAAAATTTTGTCTAGGATGATGCTACTGCACGTGATTTTAACACTTGTTGTGATGAACAGTTGGTGTTGTTTATGCCCCAATTCCATAGAGGACTGCCTGAGAATGCAATTTAATCAAGATTTTACAATAAATTTATTTACAGTTTTAGTACGGCAATCAAAATAAACATATGCTTGAAATTAATGACCGGCCCTTAACTTTAGTCCAGTAGTATATTAACTGCATGAAAAGGGACTTTATCAAAGCTCAAAGTGGGCAAACTTCAATCTAAAAAAAAAAAACAACCTTTTAGTAATTCATAAAAATACATCAGAAATGCGAAGACAACAACATAAAAACACACATCAGAAATGTCAAGACAATAACATAAAAACACACATAAGAAATGTCAAAACAACATAAAAACACACATCAGAAATGTCAAGACAACAACATAAAAACACACCTCAGAAATGTCAAGACAACAACATAAAAACACACATAAGAAATGTCAAAACAACATAAAAACACACATTAGAAATGTCAAGACAACAACATAAAAACACACATAAGAAATGTCAAGACAACAACATAAAAACACACATAAGAAATGTCAAGACAACAACATAAAAACACACATCATAAATGTCAAGACAACAACATAAAAACACACATAAGAAATGTCAAGACAACAACATAAAAACACACATCAGAAATGTCAAGACAACAACATAAAAACACACATAAGAAATGTCAAGACAACAATATAAAAACACACATCAGAAATGTCAAGATAACAACATAAAAACACACATCAGAAATGTCAAGATAACAACAGATGCTGTACTCACTTTGGCAATAATGACTGCCTTCTTGAGGATTTTGATAGCATAGAGTTTGTTGGTGGTTTTCTCTCTACACATTATCACTTTACCAAAAGTTCCCTTTCCCAGAACCTTGAGAAAATCAAAGTCATCCAGAGACTGAAACAGACAAGAACATTTTTACCTCCTCAGAGGAAAAAGAAAACCTTTCATTCCTTTATGTCCTAACACTATGTGAGGAAGAAAACTTTTCATTCCTTTATTTCCTAACACTTTGTGAGGAAGAATAAAACTACTACTTCTTTAATATTACAAGATGTATTAGAAAGTTCCTCAACAAACAAACAAAAAGTACAAGCTCACCTTATTAATTTGAACACCTTAGTCCCACTTGGAATGTACACAGTGATCACAGAACATTGTCCAGACCTAAATTAGACCCACTGGGAATGTACACAGTGATCACAGCACATTGTCCAGACCTCAAAACACTGCAGAAGTCCTTTTCCTGATGGCCATCTACTACTGCCTACAATTCTATTTGGATTTCATCTATGGCAGTGTTTTCTAACATGGGGCATATGCCCCCAAGGGAGCAATTTGAATATATTTTAATAATTTTTCAGAACTTTATTGACTACGTGTGTTGGGGGGGGGGGGTTAAGAAAAGACATAAATGACACTGGGTGGAGGGACACCAAAATCTTTGACACTCTGAGGTGGGCCATGATCCAAAAATGGTTGGGAAACATTGATCTAAGGTGTTAGAGCAGTACCTCTTTAGCTTCAATTTAACTTTGAGGGAACAAGGTGAAGTCACAGGGGGCCAGGTCAACCCAAATGTCATTACCTACAGATGAAAGGTGGCTTGTTGTTAGTAATCTCATGAAACTCATGGCATGTGTCATGATGCCACTGTTTTAGATCATGTGTCAAGAGCTGGTGGTGATGATTTACATCTACTGAATCTAAGGTAAACTCATCTCCTAGTCCACTTCAGTTTCTGTGAAAGAATACCCTTTGCTGATATTTTATATGCATATTTTCCACACAGACTGGTCAGTATTTCAGAGTTCAAATCATGACACAAATGAAGAATATTCAGTACTTAAGTTTATCCAATTTCAGAAATTATATCTGACACAAAAGTTACTGATATAAAATTTTGTGAGAAACAAACCCATCTTTATGGCCACCCACAAAAATCTATTTTTATTGATCTAACACTTACATATAAAAATCCAGCTACAAGATGTGTCTAGTAAGTAATGAGACTTATTTTATTTGGCCAATCAAAAGGTCCAGGGAAGGGTAGTGGGGGATATTAGGTAAAGGGTCAATATCTCATCATTTGGCTCTGAGCTTTTAGAGTGTGAACTGGACAGCCGTTTAACTCTTCCAGTGCCCAGAAAAAAAACCCGGACATTCCCGTCCGTGCCACACAAAAACCGTGGGTCTTGATATGTATAGGGGGTATAGTTGTAAAATGGAATGGAAAACAGTATTTCCAGGTACTTCCCTGTACTTACTATGTTTCAAAGAATAACTAAATGTATGAAAATTTCATAAATGCAGAGTTTTTTAGGAAAAAAGAAGTAATGTGATGTTTTTAGACAATGATTGTGCCCAGCTCACCATCGGCTAGGTCTAGATATGCACTACTTACCATCTGAGATGTCTAGATCTACTAGCTGATCTCGTATTGTGATTCTATGTTGCATTCTCGCTACATTAATGTCTGAAATAACCTCCTAACTACTTCTCCAGTCGTCTAAATATGTCTAGATCTACTTGGGATACATTCAAGAGCAGTGGGGTGGTCACAGGTCATGTCCATACCCCTATCTACATCATCAAAAATTGAAAAATTTCCATGTTTCTCTTCCTTTTTCTTGCTTGGCATCGCTCGTAACTAAGGACTCTTTCACCATTTTGAAAAGTGTCACCAGAAACGCGGACGAAATATGTACAATCTAAATGTTACACCGGTTGTTTTATTGAAACAAATGAATTGTCACTATAACGACTATGGCACGTAACTCAGTAACCGGAAATTATCATTATAGCGACTTTGGCACAGGAAGAGTTAAGCACTGCGTAATGGTCAAAATGCAGAGGACTGTCAAGCAGTGATAAGCAATGAAGTTTTATGTTAAACCTGAAAAATCCATGGTCGAGACATTTGCCGTGATAAAGAAAGTCTATAGGAAGGATGCTTTATCGAAAGCACAAGTGTTTTGGTGGCATAAGACATTCAACGAAGGAAGGGAGAACATCGAGGATGAACAACGCACAGCATGCCCATTAACTCTTTTGGAGCCTTGGGTCGCTGTAGCGAACCGTCCGGTTTTCTGATTTGTACGCAGGGTCAGTATAGCGATCATTTTAATTCTCGAAATCACTCCACACTACCTTCTGCTTTGAAATAACTGCGCATGTCAGAAACAACCTTCTTCCTTTTTTACTCAGCATGGGTGCGTGGAGCGGACAATTTGTCAAGCTATCTGTTGAATTTTGTGCAGTTTTTTATAAGCAATTCGAACGTTGGACATGCCCTCCGACATGGCAGATGTACCCCACATAGCTCTAGATCAGTTAGAAAGAGTGCATTAGTTTGTAGAGAGATGTTTATGACAGTATTTGGTAGGAAAAGTGTCATTACTGACGATAAATCATAATCTGACCATTGTGATTTTCTGCATCATAACCAGGTCCTTTTCAGGACCACCCCAGTCTTCAAGGAGACTGTTTTCAAACTGAATAAAACTAAACATTGTTCTGCTTCTTTTATCTTTTCCTGCTAGTTTCATTCATTTTATCTTCAAATTGTGTGTAACAAGTGGATATTTACAGCTCTTGGTAAGTAGACAACCATTAGTTTAGTGTTTTAGAGATTTTTTGGAGGGGGAGGAGGGCTAAATATTTTGTCTAATTTTCTCATCAGTTATTTTTTCCTAAAAAAACTATACATTTCTGGAAACTTCATTCATTGACCTTTTTTTAAATGTATATTTAGTATTTTTTAAACAGGGAAATAATATTTTAAATTCACTTTTTCAACGATACCCCTAAATTATCTAAACACCCGCGCATTTTTTCTTGGTCCCAATGGTACGTCCGCATTTTTCCCGGCGGCACAGAAAGAGTTAATGTCTCACTCTTCTGACAATGCTGATAAGGTGAAAGCAATTATGGACTCTGACCAACATCTGAGTCTTAGATTGATAAGCAGATCAGGCGGGACTTCCAAAATCCATTGTGCATGAAATCATCATGAAAGAATTGCACATGCGGAAAATTTTTTTTAAATTGGTTCCTAAAGTTTTGAGCGATGAACAGAAGAAAAACTTTGTGTCAATTTCTCATGAACTTTTGGACCATGGGATGAGTGAAGCTGATTTTTTGGAGAAAGTGGTAACCGATTGATGAAACATGGGTCTCTGAGTATGATCTAGAGACGAAATGACATAGCTCTGAGTGGTACAATACTGAGTCTCCTCGACCAAAAAAGGCTCAAATGAGCAAATCAAACATGAAATTGATGCTCATTGTCTTTTTTTACTCTAAAGGTGTTGTCCATAAGTTCGTATCAACCAGACAAATGGTCAACGCAGCATTTTACATGGAAGTGCTTAAACGGCTGAAGAACAGAGCTGTGCGCATCTGCCCGGAGGATGCCAACACCTGGGTTCTTCACCACAAAAATGCACTGAGCTATGCGTTGCTGCTAGTGAGGGAGTTTTTGGTGAAACAAACCATGACAACGCTGTGCCAACCTCCCTACAGCCCAGACTTGGCCCCAGCTGACTTCTTTATGTTTCCCTGGCTCAAATCAAGTTTGAAAGGCGACCATTTTGAGCTGTTAATGGTGCGCAAGCTGCCGTGATGAGTGCTTTGAAGGAAATCTCTGTTCAAGACTTCCAGGCGAGCTATGCCGTATGGTAGAACCGCTGGCAATGGTGTATTGATGTTCAAGGATGCTACTTCGAGGAATTTTAAGTTTATGCAAGTATATCTTGAACAAACTGAATTTTATGGAATCAGTCTCATTACTTACTGGACACAGGTTGCATGTTGGTCTCAAACTGCCACACTAAAACTCAGCATATCTGTCCCATAGTTACGGAAAAATTCGTTATATTTGTTTCAAAGTTACACAGAACACATTATACTGATCGCACACTTACAAATCTTACCACTTTCTTCTTGTGCTCTACCAGAGTAGATGGAGATTCTTCTGTCACCTTCAGAGTGTCTGACACTGAGCAGATGGCCTGGATCCATTCATCTCTGATGGTTCACAAGTAGTAAACATTTCACATAATGTATAATAACAGAAAGTAATTAAGCTATATTAAGAAAAACTAAAAAAAAAAATAATAATAATAAATAACAGGATACAATACAATTAAAGATGAATCACTTTCTTATTCTGAACTTTCACCAATTCAAGCTGTGTTGATTCTGATGACCTCTCTACAAAAGAATACAATTTTACATCAACATCCATGCTATTTGCCTCTCTACATGTTCCATACTGAATCTCCTTTGTCTCCATGTTTTCTAAATGTTCCATATCAAATCTCATTTCTCTCTATGTTCTCTAAATGTTCCATATTCAATCTTTTTTGGCTCCATATTGAATTTCATTTGTGTCTATGCTCTCTAAATGTTCCATATCTCTTTTGTCTCTATGTTTCTGCATGTGTAATACATTAATTTCTGAATATTAATGTTTGACATAATTTGAATTGATACTGCCTTATATTTCTGCAACTTGAATTGATGGATGCTTGCCTTTGAGTATAGCAGCACATATAACAATTTAAAGGTGTGAATTATCATATTAATGATGAAGATTGAAGATGATTAAGTTTTCCTTTTGAACACATCAAGGTCTCACATGCATTACCACATCCACTAGAGCAAGTCTGATGAAATGTTCATTGCCTTATTTAATTCTGACAATTAAGTTCAAGATGTATTGTTGATAACATCACTTGGACTGAATCACTTAATCATTTGTTCACAATCATCAAACTCTATCATATTCTACTTGCAGCATTTCATCAATGTTCTCAACTTCAAGATATTATACACTTGATACGAAAACATTTCCTAATTCAGTATTATATCAAATCTGCAACACGTGGTCAACTGGTTTCTCATCTAAAATCACTTTACTCGAGGTTCCAAAAGTATCAAATCTTCTTAATCACTTGAACCACACCTTCAGTCTAATATGACTACTTCTGATTCTATAGCGTCTCGTTCTCTTTCTTGCTTTTCTGTTTCTCTTTTTCTGATCTGTGTTCCTCTTCTGCTGTTCTTATCTGATTCTCCTCTTATCTGTCTGATCCCTGATCATCTGTTCTTCCATCTGCTGTTCTTCTCTTCTGTCTACTTCTGACATTCCCCTCACTTGTCCACTAGCCTCTAGACATCCTCTTCTTGGAGGCTCCTTCCTTCTCGTGCTCCTTACTTTGACGTCTGGACCTGTCTCTATTCACTTACGTCCTCGTTCCTCTGTCTTCGGGCCCGTCCTCTCCAACTGCCCCATGACTTATATCTCTCTCTCTCTCTCTCTGAACCTTAAGTGCCCAGGGCACATGGGGCTTCCGCAAGGGTTTTCCACAAATGCCTGTCTTTCGCCTTTTTCTCTGCTCTTGCCCAGGTGAGCCCTCTATTGCTCAACATCCTTTCTGTTGTTCTTCTCCATGTCTCTTTTGGTCTACCCTTACTTCTGCTCCCCTGTGGTGTCCATCTTAGTGCTATTTTTGGTAGTGAGTTGTCAGTCATTCGGAGCACATGTCCCAACCATCGCCAGCGTCTTTCCTCAATAATTGTTGTCAGTGGTTTCATCTGCATTTCTGCCAATAAGATGTTATTTCTTATGGTCATGACTTATATGTCATAAGTCAATTGTTCAATAGTCCATACCTCTAAATATTTAATTGGTCAGCTGGCCGAGTTGGTCATTCCTTTATTTAAAAACCGCGTGCAATAGCGTCCTAAGATTAGCAAACTAATACGTGTCTGTCTGCATCAACTCCGTCTATACAACTGTCGTTTACCTAAGTCATTATCTTGCTCTTGCATGTCAGAGGTTTGATTGTGTCCTCGATTTTCATTGTGTCTGTCTCTTCTATTCGTCTTTTTTTCTGTTTACACATGTCAGCACCCAGTCATACAATGTCAAGGACGTTTGTTTTTCTACCTTGCTCTAATTTTCCTATTTACTTTTTCTGTTACTATTAGAAGTTACTATTATGCCTACAATATATTCATGACCATATTCAATAATAATAATAATAATAATAACTATAATCATTATTTACAAGGCCATGCTACACACACTTTGGGCAGTTAAAGGTTATCAACAACAACCTAATGCACTTTCATACAGCACTGTTAGCATGTTATGCCCATGACAACATTTGACTTCTTACTAGCAATTAAAGCCTTATTATTATTCATCGTATTATACTCCAGTCTTCGTTAGCCATTATGGGACATTATCTTCACACACAATCCAAATTTATATGGCCCAGAATAGGTTTTGCAAATATTACAACACTCACTTGACTAGGTCTGCTGAAAAGTTCACTGAATCCATTTAATTCTGACAATTAAGTTCACCAATGTACTGCTGACAACATCACTTGGAATAAGATGCAATTGGACATAAAATTCATTGAAGCACATAACCATTGTTCACAAAATCAAACTCTAGCTTTTTTTTTTCACCACAAACTGGGACCGAAAATGTCTAACTCTATCTTCTTTATCAACCAAGACACGAGAAAGACATACTACATATCACATATACAAACACACTTAGATTACTGCTCCACAGTCGGGGACGGATGCTCCGTCTCAAATACAAAAAGGCTCCACTCACTTCACAAACGAGCATTAAATCTGATTTGTGGCAAACACCCAGTACAGACCACAGATCAACACAAAGAACTAGAAATTCTACCCCTCTAATATAGAATTATTTTTAACAAACTCTTCTTCTTCATACGCATATTGCAGATGATGCATGGTACCCTGATTTTTGTGATGTGCCTTTTGGCTGGGTACCTCTGACTTCAGCACCTTTCCTTGTCAGGGCAGATTGTGGTCTTGCTCAGACTGCCATGAAGACAGTGGTGTAGGCTGGCCTGGCCATAAATTTGTTTTCCAGCCTCTGGTGGCTGTACTTAAGCCCCTTCTCCATGTCAGATCCAGCTGGCCAGACAGATCTGAGACAGTTACACAGAGACACTCTGATTTTGGAATGAGGAATCCGACGAGTGCCTCAACGCTATCCAATCCCCACCACCTGTAGTCTGTTGGCTCTGTTTTGTTTACATCATTCTGACAGCCATTGTTGTAAAGACCCATAGGCTTGTTGCGTCCTGGATTCCTGATTTTTCTTATCCCTGCCGGCGATCTCCATACCCCCATCCATCCACCAACCTGACATTACATTTTACAAAAATAACAATTACAATTAGTGTTGATTGCTATAGGTTTCTGGGCTACAGAAGTATGTCAGAGTTTATAAGCAAACAGATCTATGTTCCCTGTCTCACAAAGAATATGTTAAGATAAGTGTTCTTATCACACAGTTGTTCCCAGGGGAATTAATAAACTCAAGTTTATTCATAGAATTCTGTCTCACAGTGGTTCCTTTACTTGTAGCCATTGTTTACCTCCAGCATTAAACATAGTTAACGTTTAGGAAACTGTCTTCTTCCTAAACTAGGCTGGATCTGCACATGAAAGGCCATGCATATTCTGCGATACAGCTCTGGAACTCTCTCCCCTACCATCTAAATCCATCAGCAATATTTCATCCTTTAACTCAAGCCTTTTTCAATATTTGCTGGCTTGTAACTATGTGCTGCCATAGAATATCTAATAGCCTCTCATACCATGACTCACTAACCACCAACTTCTTTTCTAAAAGAACATAGTTCCAAATATAATTTGTTAGATCTTGTATCTTGTTAGAAATTATCTCAGTAAATATGCAAGAGTGGAATGTCAGAAGAACTCCATTGAAAATGTATTTGTGTGTGTGTGTATGTGCATGTGTGTGTGCACTATCTTGTTAGATCGGTTACCTCTTATTAGTTCACTATCCTATATTGGTGAATGTAATATTTTTATCTTGCATTCTTAGATATTTTTAAAAATGTAAACTGTATACTTATATTTCACAGTTTCATCTTGCAATCTCTTATATATGTGTGTGTGTGTATGTATGTTTATGTGTGTGTATTTATGTATACATATATTCATGTCATTTTGAATACCTTATTAAACTGAGTGTGTGGGAAGAATGAAAGATGGAGTGATAAAGGGAAGAATGTAAGATGGGCCTCAGCACCCAATTCTTCACCCTTTTAAAATAAAGATCATTCACTCATTCATGAATATCTATTGCTTTACTTATCCATCTCGGTATTCTGTGCATCTTTTCTGCTCTTTTCCTACTCTCTTATTGTCCACTCTTGTGTTCTTTTTCTCTCTTCTATTCTCATATTCTCCTCCCAAAACTGCTTGGCTGGCTTATATGTCGTAAGTCAGTTGTTCAATAGGACACACCTCTAGATCTTTCTACTGGTCAGCTGGGTATATCTACTGATTGGGCCTTGATTGGATTTTGAGATGAGCCAGTCCACTCCCTTTTTTCAAAACTGTGTGCAAATCACGTCCTAGGATTACCACACATGCCTCATGTGTCAGTTGTGTCAAATCTGTTCAATTGTCATGGGGAAATTATTTAAGTCCACTATCTCTTTCATGTCACAGGTTTCAGGGATTAGTCTGTTCTCTACTTTTATTGTGTCCTTGCTTTTCATTGTATCTTATATTTTTGGTATCTACTTAATCTGATTATTCTTCTCAGCATCTTATCTTATATCTTATATCCTTCCCGTGCCGTTAAACGTCACATAGGGCTCGCAAAGTAGTTCGCCAATTTTTCCTGTCTTCGGCGAGTCTTTCAACCTCATCAAAGGATTTTATGCCTGTTAATTTGGCCTCTCTTAATAACGTCCTCTTCAGAGTTTCACGCGGTCTGCCTCTTTTTCTTTGGCCTGTTGTGTTCCACTTGATAGCTTGTTTTGGGATTCTCTGATCATTTCTTCTCATCAAGTGACCAAATATGTCCATCTCCTTTTCCTGATCACCCATGAGACTGCCTTGTCACACGTTTGGGGCAGACGAAAGAGCTCTTCAGAGTTGGCATCCCTGATGCTCGGTTGGTTTCTCTGTGAGTTTCCATAACGATATCTTTTTTTCCCATCTGGAGTCGCCTCTAGATAGGTCCCAGGATAAGGTTGTTAGCCTTATGCCCAATTCCCGGTGCATGATATGTAACAGATCAAGCGGAATTCCACTGATTTCTGCATGTCGGAGAGAGCGTTAAAAAAATGTCCGCCATCTTGCACGTCACACATCCTGTCATAATATTACTTAATACTAATACTTTCCATCGTTTCTGACCTACTTTCTACACGTCAGTAATAATAATAACTATAATAAAAATGTTAATAGTATTAATAATAATAATAACATTAATAATACTATAATCTTAACTTACAAGGCACTGTGTTACACATGTTCCATATTGAATCTCACTTGTATCTATGTTCTCTAAATGCTCCATATTGAATCATCTTTGTCTCAATGTTCTCTAAATGTTCTACATTGAATCTCCTTTGTCTCTATGCCCTCTGCATGTTCCATACTGAATCTCCTTTGTCCCAAGGATATCTAAAAGTTTCATACAGAATCTCATTTCTATGTTTTCTAAATGTTCCATATTGAATCTTCTTCGTTTCAATGTTCTCTACACGTTCCATAATGGATCAACTTTGCATCTACATTATCATTACAATAGTGGATTTGTCAATGTATGACATTCTTATATAGATATGATTTTTGTTTAAACCATGCTTAAAAGTCTTTGTTTAGCAAGATTCTGGTTTTGTACCATGATCAAGTCTTTGTTTAGAAAAATTTCTGGCTCTGTAACATGCCTAAAAGTCTTTGTTTAGTGAGATTCTGGTTTTGTATATCATGCATCTCTCTCTCTCTCTCTGAACCTTAAGTGCCCAGGGCACATGGGGCTTCTGCAAGGGTTTTCCACAAATGCCTGTCCTTCACCTTTTTTTCTGCTCTTGCCCAGGTGAGCCCTCTATTGCTCAACATCCTTTCTCTTGTTCTTCTCCATGTCTCTTTTGGTCTACCCTTACTTCTGTTCCCCTGTGGTGTCCATCTTAGTGCTATTTTTGGTAATGAGTTGTCAGTCATCATATATATCATGCATGACAACCTTTATTTAGTGAGGTTCTGGTTTTGTATATCACGCATGACAGCTTTTATTTAGTCGGGTTCTGGTTTTGTATCATGCATGATAGTATTTGTTTAGCAAGATTCTGTTTTTGTATCATGCATGACAGCCTTTGTTTCATGAGGTTCTGTTTTTGTATCAAGCATGACAGCCTTTGTTTCATGAGGTTCTGTTTTTGTATCATGCATGACAGCCTTTGTTTAGGGAGGTTCTGGTTTTGTATCACGCATAACATTCTTTGTATGTGAAAGTTCTGATTATTAACTATAAATGACACCTGTATATGGTTGTTAACTTAACTAAACAAGACTACGTATCAAACTTTATCAGAAGACTACGCTGGAACTACATTGGCCACATAGTTAGAACGGACGAAAAACGATTCCCACACCAAGAATTTATGTGGTCACCAGGTAGTAAAAGAAAGTGGGTTAGACCCAAAGACACACTAAGAAGAGTTATCACCAAGGAATGTTCAACAATGCTCATCAGAAACACTGAAGATCTAAAGCAAGTAGCAAGGAATTGCCAGACATGGAGAGCCTTGTCATCCGCCCTATGTGCTGCCTTTGGCCCAAGAGAATCAACTAACTAAATATTGGTGTTACGATTATTCACCATGTATGACACTCATATATGGATGATGGATGTTATGATCTTCATCATGCATGACACCCAAATGTGGCTGTTCTGATCTTCATCATTCATGACACATTTATGTGGCTGGTATGATCTTCACCATGCATGTATGACACCCATACATGCTGGTATGATCTTCACCATGTATGACACTTGTTGGATACATAATTACATTAAACATGTTACAGATGCTGCTACCTTTCATTGACTGATTCCACACAAAACATTCTTTCCACTTCTGTGGCCCACTGCCAACATCTGATTATAAATGTGTTTGGTCGTGGCCTGTCAACCTTCATTAGTTGACAATCTGAGAAAACAAAATTTCTTTCATTAGTTGACAATCTGAGAAAACAAAATTTCTTTCATTAGTTGACAATATGAGAAAACAAAATTTCTTTCATTAGTTGACAATCTGAGAAAACAAAATTTCTTTCATTAGTTGACAATCTGAGAAAACAATGACTTTTTCTCTTTCTTTCATAAACTGGGGAAAACAAGAATTCACTAACAAATTTTTAATGGGTAACAATTTAAATAAGAGAAATAAATTATCTATTTCTTTATAAATTTATGCACATCAGTAGAGGCATCATGTCGCTGAGGCACATGTGTAGATGTTATGACAGCTCAGTGACATGTGTAGATGTTATGACGGCTTAGTGACATGTGTAGATGTTATGACAGCTCAGTGACATGTGTAGATGTTATGACAGCTTAGTGACATGTGTAGATGTTATGACAGCTTAGTGACATGTGTAGATGTTATGACGGCTTAGTGACATGTGTAGATGTTATGACAGCTCAGTGACATGTGTAGATGTTATGACAGCTTAGTGACATGTGTAGATGTTATGACAGCTTAGGTATATATGTAGATGTTACGGCATCTCAGTGACATGTGTAGATGTTTGCTCAGGAAAATGTTTAATGTTATGACATCTCAGGCACATGAGTAGATGTTATGACACCTCAGACACATAAGTAATGTTATGACACCTCAGGCACATGTTATGACACCTCAGGCACATGTTATGACACCTCAGGCACATGAGTAGATGTTATGACACCTCAGGCACGTGAGTAGATGTTATGACACCTCAGGCACATGAGTAGATGTTATGACACATCAGGCACATGTTACTACACCTCAGACACATGACAGCTCCAACACACAAGTATTAATGAAGATAGCTCACAACACACAATCATAAATGAAGACAGCCCAAACACACAAGCATAAATGAAGACAGCTCAAACACATAAGCATAAATGAAGACAGCTCACAACACACAATCATAAATGAAGACAGCTCAAACACACAATCATAAATGAAGACAGCTCAAGCAAAGACAGCTCAAACACACAATCATAAATGAAGACAGCTCAAACACACAATCATAAATGAAGACAGCTCAAACACACAATCATACATGAAGGCAGTTCAAAGTTAGGATGAAGTTTGGACAAACAATCATACAGCCATCTGAAGATCAATTCACAGCTGAAGTACACACAAGCAAGATTAATAAACAAATTATTAAAATAATTAAATAAATAAATAATTAATAAAGATAAATGTAACAAGATTACGGCTTCTTACCCTTGACAGAAAACTTGTTCAGAGGATCCTGTAAATCATTGTGTTCAGGCTTTGATCGGAAGCCCTCAAAAGAGCCATCTTTTCTTAGAATAAAATATCTCTTCTCCAGTTTTTTATGTGCTCTCCTGTAAAATTTCAAATAAAAATCTCAGACATCCAGCTTATGACAGTTTTGGTTGTAACTTTGTGAACTATGTCATAAAAGACCTTAAAACACTTCAGCTTATGACAAAGTGTTTGTAGTATCTTCGAAATACATCATAAAAGATCATAGACGCTCCAATAAAAGAAAAAGTATTGGTAGTAAACTTGAAACTTGTCAGACAAGAATGTTTGCTGCAATACTTTTATTGTAAGGTGACAGAAAAAAATGACACACTTATGCTTATCATTTTATAAAGGTGTGGCACATATCATATTAAAAAAAGGTGACACATATGTAGCATCACAGCAGAAAGATAACATATTTCATTATCATCTGGTGCTGTTTCCACAAAGAAGATTGACTACAATGGATCTCCAACTTGTTCTGCTTTTTGCTCTCCCCACAATACTGCCAACAAACTTGATTCTAGTCCATCTCTTGGGGGATAAAGGTGTTGTCCAATTTGGCAGTGAGTGATTCACAACTGGTATGCTTGCGCCTGGGCTGGCAAACCACAGCTGACCAAGACACTACCCCACTTTGGTGACCCCCAGTAATAGGTCCAGCCTGAATAACAGGGGAAGGATCACTATAGTTCCCATGCCACTGGAGTCTGATAGAGATGGAAGGATCACTATAGTTCCCATGCCACTGGAGTCTGATAGAGATGGAAGGATCACTATAGTTCCCATGCCACTGGAGTCTGATAGAGATGGAAGGATCACAATAGTTCCCATGCCACTGGAGTCTGATAGAGATGGAAGGATCACTATAGTTCCCATGCCACTGGAGTCTGATAGAGATGGAAGGATCACTATAGTTCCCATGCCATTGGAGTCTGTTAGAGATGGAAGGATCACTATAGTTCCCATGCCATTGGAGTCTGTTAGAGATGGAAAGATCACTATAGTTCCCATGCCATTGGAGCCAGACAGAGATGGAAGGATCACTATAGTTCCCATGCCATTGGAGCCAGACAGAGATGGAAGGATCACTATAGTTCCCATGCCATTGGAGTCTGATAGAGATGGAAAGATCACTATAGTCCCCATGCCACTGGAGTCTGATAGAGATGGAAGGATCACTATAGTTCCCATGCCATTGGAGTCTGATAGAGATGGAAGGATCATTATAGTTCCCAAGCTATTGGAGTCTGATAGAGATGGAAAGATCACTACAGTTCCCATGCCATTTGAGCCTGATAGAGATGGAAAGATCACTATAGTTCCCATGCCAGTGGAGCCTGATAGAGATGGAAAGATCACTATAGTTCACATGCCTTTGGAGTCTGATAGAGATGGAAAGATCACTATAGTTCCCATGCCATTGGAGTCTGATAGAGATGGAAAGATCACTATAGTTCTCATGCCATTGGAGTCTGATAGAGATGGATGGAAGGATCACTATAGTTCTCATGCCATTTGAGCATGATAGAGATGGAAAGATCACTATAGTTCTCATGCCATTGGAGTCTGATAGAGATGGATGGAAGGATCACTATAGTTCCCATGCCATTTGAGCCTGATAGAGATAGAAAGATCACTATAGTTCCCATGCCATTGGAGCCTGATAGAGATGGAAAGATCACTATAGTTCTCATGCCATTGGAGTCTGATAGAGATGGAAAGATCACTATAGTTCCCAAGCCACTGGAGTCTGATAGAGATGGAAAGATCACTATAGTTCCCATGCCATTGGAGTCTGATAGAGATGGAAAGATCACTATAGTTTTGCATGCCATATGAGTCTGATAGAGATGGAAGGATCACTATAGTTCCCATGCCATTGGAGCCTGATAGATATGGAAAGATCACTATAGTTCTCATGCCACTGGAGTCTGATAGAGATGGATGGAAGGATCACTATAGTTCCCATGCCACTGGAGCCTGATAGAGATGGAAAGATCACTATAGTTCTCATGCCATTGGAGTCTGATAGAGATGGAAAGATCACTATAGTCTTATAAAGATGTATTACACTCTTCTGATTGTTAGCTCCACTTAGCTGCCATAACCTGCTCCCTATTCAACATGATCTAGTGTCTCAACATCACAGCATTGGCTGCAAAGAACACCATGCTCACAGTTCCAGAGAGGCAGAACAGTCTATGTCTTGATGATGTCTACCCATCTACATCACTGGCATACTCTTACAACACACCCAACAAAGTTGATTCTAGTCCATATCTTGATGATGTCTACCCATCTGCATCACTGGCATACTCTTACAACACACCCAAAAAAGTTGATTCTAGTCCATATCTTGATGATGTCTACCCATCTGCATCACTGGCATACTCTTACAACACACCCAACAAAGTTGATTCTAGTCCATATCTTGATGATGTCTACCCATCTGCATCACTGGCATACTCTTACAACACACCCAACAAAGTTGATTCTAGTCCATTTCTTGATGATGTCTACCCATCTATATCACTGACTTACTTTCATAACACACCCAACAAAGTTGATTCTATGTCTTGATGATGTCTACCTATCTATATCATTGACATACTTTTACAACACACCCAACAAAGTTGATTCTAGTCCATGACTTGATGATGCCTAGCCAACTATATCACTGAATTACTTTCTAAACATACCCAACAAAGTTGATTCTAGTCCATGTCTTGATGATGTCTACCCAATTATATCACTAACATATTTTCAAAACACACCCAACAAAGTTGATTCTAGCCCATGTCTTGATGATGTCTATCCAACTATATCACTTACTCTCACAACACACCCAACAAAGTTGATTCCAGTCCATCTACCCATCTATATCACTCTCACAACACACCCAACAAAGTTGATTCTAGTTCATTTACCCATTTATATCACTCTCACAACACACCCAACAAAGCTGATTTTAGTTCATTTACCCATTTATATCACTCACACAACACACCCAACAAAGTTGATTCTAGTCCATCTACCCATCTATATCACTGACATACTCTTACTAATATGTTGAGTTACCTCTCTTCCATAAATATCCTTCCTTCACTATGCCAACATGGTCAGCTTCTGCATTCATGATCATCTGGAAAGGTAAGGCAATAAGCTTGCTAGCCAAATAATTCCTTTCAAATATTACTAACAAAATACCACATTGTTATAGCATCTAGAGAATGACAATTCTACACAGTTTCACAGGTAATACTTGTTTGCAACTTAAAAAAAAATAACTGACCAAAAGGGTACTCCAAAGATGCATTCAAGTCTTGAGTCTTCTTCTTCTTCTGTGTCCGAGGTTGTTGGTCACTTCAGATCCTGATCCCTGTCGATATGGCAAAGCCAGCATTCCTCTCCAGATCCTAATAGGAGCCCCAAAGCTTCTGCCCCAAGCTTGTGTCCTCTGGCCATATCTCATGCCTCAGGTCTGCATGGTTTGGGCACTCTTGTAGGATATATTCTGGAGTCTGGACTCTACTGCCACATGGACACCCATCTATGTGAGACATTTTGAGTTGATGCAGGTGGCTCAGTAGCCTGCAGTGGCCTGTCCTTAGGCGAAAGAGGATAGTTTGCTGGTGTCTTTGTAGTTGGTGTACTGGATCTGGTTCATTGTTGCATTTCAGTTTCTTTTTCCGTTCAGATCTGCACTGGTTACGGATCATGGTTTTCACCTCTAGGTAGTTTACTGGATGACTGGTTTGATCTTGATTATTGCCAGCTTTGGATGGGCTGTCAGCTATTTCATTGCCAGATATTCCACAGTGGGATGGTACTCATTGTAGGGCCACGGTTGTTGACAGTGTAAGGTGTTTCAGTTCTGTTGTGATTTCCTGTGTTTGCCTGTGGTTTCTTTGTTGTTTTTAGAGATTCCAGAAGTGCCCTGCTGTCTATGAAGAAAGCTATTTTGTGTGGTGGCTGCTGGTTTTCTGTTTTAAGTGTTCTGAGGCCTTCAAGGAGGGCTGTTTTTCTGCCCTGTAGTTGGATGAAATCTTTCCCATTACAAAGGCCTTTTTGGTTTGTCTCCCATCTGTGTAACTTATGTAAACACCTCCACCTCCATTTTTTACTGCTTTTTCTGCAGACCCATCTGTGTACACATGTCCATTCAGCTGGGTTGTATTTGCTGTCAATTAGCTCCTGGGTCAGTGTCTTCATCTGAAGTGTTGTTAGGTAGTCCTTTTTGTGTATGCCTGGTACCTCTGTGAAGACTGTTATCTTTTCACTGTGCTCCTCCATAATCTGGAGTGGTTCAGTTTCTTCATGAGATGTAGGAAGGAGGTCTTTATAGTGTTGTTGCAGTTGTATTGTCAGATGGTTGAAGCTGGTTCTTTTCAGTCTGTTTTTTTTTGTGGACTCCTGAATTCTTTTGTTCACAGGGTGGGTTGTCAGACGTATTAACTTTTGTTTGTGGATCATTAGTTTTTCTTTGCATCTGATCTAAAGAGGTTGAATTTGCATTTATTTCTCCATTTCCATGATTGAAATGCTCTTCATTCCTCCTGTTATCAGTGGAGGAATTTGTTGGTCATCTCCTCTGCAATAATTTACTATAGCATACACATGGGATAGTAAGCTGTGAAAGCAAAATAAAATTGATGCTATATATATACATTATTGTTCATTTTATAGAGCACTTCGCAGTAATTTACTCATTTTTTAACACGGCAATAAAACCTATTGGCAATACATATTTGACGATAAAAATCAGCATCCAACTGGCTGGACTTCAGTTTCTGAGTCTGGCTTTTGTTTCCTGCTTCTGTTTCTCCAGGATGACGACACATGTGATTTCTGCTATCAGCCACGGAGACACTGAAGCAGCTTTATCTGAGAACATCATCAATCTCCATTCTACCATAGGACAACATAAATGTTGTCAGGCCCAAGCCATTCTGCCAGTCTGGTGATGTCTAGTAAAGAAAGGCCAATGCTGGGATGCCTGTTTTGCAAGCCAGTGACGTGAGGACACTGTTGCACAGTGCTTGCACTAACAGGTCCTCCAGCGCCAGGTGTATGTGCTGCTGCATGAGTTGCTGTTTGGAAAATGTTGTATAGATGTATTAATAGCATTTGGCAATCTTTAGCTTGTGTTATTACACAACACCTGACCAGGCCTGATTACAACAATGGCATGATTATAAACACTGTTAAAACAAAATCAATGCTTATAATAAGACACACTACTAAACACGACAACAACACTACAGCTCCGTACAGAAACATCACAGACACAAAACGTTACCAAATACAAAACGCTGCAGCTCTGTACGGAAACATCGCAGACAGAAAACGTTACCAAACACAAAACTCTGCAGCTCTGTACGGAAACATCGCAGACAGAAAACGTTACCAAACACAAAACTCTGCAGCTCTGTACGGAAACATCGCAGACAGAAAACGTTACCAAACACAAAACGCTACATCTCTGTACGGAAACATCGCAGACAGAAAACGTTACCAAACACAAAACTCTGCAGCTCTGTACGGAAACATCGCAGACAGAAAACGTTACCAAACACAAAACGCTACAGCTCTGTACGGAAACATTGCAGACAGAAAACGTTACCAAACACAAAACGCTGCAGCTCTGTACGGAAACATCGCAGACAGAAAACGTTACCAAACACGAAACGCTGCAGCTCTGTACGGAAACATCGCAGACAGAAAACGTTACCAAACACGAAACGCTGCAGCTCTGTACGGAAACATCGCAGACAGAAAACGTTACCAAACACGAAACGCTGCAGCTCTGTACGGAAACATCGCAGACAGAAAACGTTACCAAACACAAAACGCTGCAGCTCTGTACGGAAACATCGCAGACAGAAAACGTTACCAAACACAAAACGCTGCAGCTCTGTACGGAAACATCGCAGACAGAAAACGTTACCAAACACAAAACGCTACATCTCTGTACGGAAACATCGCAGACAGAAAACGTTACCAAACACAAAACGCTACAGCTCTGTACGGAAACATCGCAGACAGAAAATGTTACCAAACACGAAACGCTACATCTCTGTATGGAACCATCGCAGACAGAAAACGTTACCAAACACGAAACACTACAGCTCTGTACAGAAACATCGCAGATAGAAAACGTTACCAAACACGAAACACTACAGCTCTGTACAGAAACATCGCAGATAGAAAACGTTACCAAATACAAAACACTACATCTCACTACCTGACCTGGAACTCTCAAATGCAAAGTCTAACAAAACACACTGTGCAAAAAGTATACAAGTTATCCAAAATTAAGCACTTCACCAATCAAGACCCAAAGAAGACATACTACACATCACATATACAAACACTTTCAGACTACTGCTCAACAATCTGGGATGGGTTAGGAGTGAGCAGTAAAGCTTATTAATGACAAAGACCATGCACAAACAACAAATCAGCACAAATGTATCAAAATTCTGCCTCATAAGAATAGATTCCTCTCCAACAAAGCCAAGTTGTTACATCAAATTCTATCACAGAATGCTTCATTCTATCTATGGAAACTGTTTAAATCTAACTAGCAAACACTTAAGCAACATGTCTTCCAAAAACCTAGATTCTGCTGCTCATTTCTGGAACAACCTCCCATTTTGTATAGAAAAAAAATATGAGCTATACTCCTTCCTACAACTACAAACTTTTCCAGTATCTATTTATGTTGACTACATGCCACAATGATTAAAAAAATTTACATATTATTTTAGACTCTTTTTACAGGCACTGAATTCATTATTTTGAATAGTACTGGAATTTTAGTTAACTTGTATACTGAAAATATAATGAGGAATGTTAGAGAAGATGTAGACAAAGAATATTACGATGCCATAACAGTTGGAGGTTATGAAATACCAGAGATTAGATATGCTGATGACACAGTGTTACTGTCCACAACACAAGAAGGAATGGAAAAACTAATTATGTCAGTCCGCAAGAACAGCGAAGAGCAGAACCTCTATCTTAATGCAAAGAAAACTAAAGTGATGACAACTGACAAAACAACAAGGCAACTGAATATGTATCAATGAGGAAAACTGGAAGAAGTGGAGAGTTTTGAATATCTTGGATCACTACTAACTAATAATGGAGATACAATGAGGGAAATTAAAAGGAGGACATCTATTGCTCTTCAGAAAGTAAAACAAATAAAGAATCTGTGGAGAGGAGCAGACAGAACCACAAAAATAAGATTTTTAAGGACATGCATCTTTCCTATCGCAACATATGCCTGTGAGACCTGGACACTTAACAAAACAGCTGAGAAGCACATAAATGCCTTTGAATGTAAATGCTATAGAAGAGTTCTCCAAATATCGTGGACACAAAAAAGAACAAATATATCTATACTACAAGAGCTAAATATTGAAGAAGGCTGGCTAGTAAAGAGGATTAAAGAGAGAAAACTTAAATATTTTGGCCACATTAAACGTCATGATAATTTAGAGAAGACCGTATTGGAGGGATACATAATGGGAAAAAGAAAAAGAGGAAGACCAAAACGAAGATGGCTGCAAGACATCGTTGATGATCTGGAGATGGATGCAGCAGCTGCAGGCCATCTTGCTCACAACCGAGAGGCCTACAGGAGTGCTGTTTGGGAGGCAAAGTTCCGCAAGGGACATGCAAAGGAATGAATAAGATAGTCATTAGAGTGAGACTTGCTTTTTTTTTAAAACGCGTATGTAGTTACTTTCTGTACATATATAGCATAGTCCCTTGTAACTGAAAATTATGAATATATTTTAGTTATTAGAGTTAATATTAAATGAGAAAAGTTAGACAGGAAGCTTAGAGAACAAGACAGAAAACTGATTCCCATGACACTAGTGAAAGACCATTATGACTGGACGCTGACATGGGTAAACAGAAGAAACAGATGGATAGAAAAGACAGACACAATGATGATGAGGTAGAGACATGGTAAAGAAAGATGCTAAAAGTAAAACAGGCTGACATGATCATCCGGAAAGTGAAATAACAGGTGACGACATAAGTTCACATGCAGAAACTCCAAGAATTAAAAGACAGACAGTTAATTACCCAACAGACTCCAAATGCTCAAGGTGTGGAAACTAGACAGGGATGCTAGAAGGAATTAAGAAAAGCCAAAAGTCTTGTTGGCGACGGATAGTCTGCGAACTTGAAACGATGAATAAAGAAACGGACTAGTAATCAGACAAGTACAGATAGAAAAATGCCACAGGTAAAGGACTGGATATTCGACAACACTAACTTGACAGATTATGACTCAAAAACCAATCTGGACACATATAGAAACCAGTGGAGATCTAGAGGCAGAGCAGAAATACCAATTGGTCAGTCCATCAAACTGGACTTCAAGATAAAAAGAGGGGCAGAGGAGAGAGATGATGCACAGTCAGAGGAGGCCGGGGATGCAGTGAATACAAAAGAGTGCAAGAGAGGTGCAGAAGATGAGAAAAGGATGAGATGCGAAGGTAAGATGCACAAATAGAGATCTGCAGGTACCTCGAGAAACAGACAGAGAGAAATAGAATCTGACGGTTGTGCTGATGGGATGAAACGACAAGCTAGATTAGTATGCAGGTTCTCATGAGAGCTAGTGAACAGAGGTCCAGACTGTGAGTAGGAAACTGAAGATCTGGACTTGTATTTCACTGATAGTTTATGAAAGAGAAAGAGACAAACTATTTAACAAGGTCAGGGTAAACTAGTCTAATCTGCCTAGTAAGATTGAGTCTGTTGATAGTTCATGAGAGAGAAAGAGACCAATTACTTAACAAGGTCCAGGTAAACTAGTCTAATCTGCCTAGTAAGATTGAGTTTGTTGATAGTTCATGAGAGAGAAAGAGACAAACTATTTAACAAGGTCAGGGTAAACTAGTCTAATCTGCTAGTAAGATTGAGTTTGTTGATAGTTCATGAGAGAGAAGAGACCAATTATTTAACAAGGTCCAGGTAAACTAGTCTAATCTGCCTAGTAAGACTGAGTTTGTTGATGGTTCATGAGAGAGAAAGAGACCAACTATTTACTAACGCTCATGTAATCCAGATTAAAATACCTATTAAGATTGTGTAACTCATTGTTTATGACTGTTCATATGAACTGCTGGAAATTCTATGTCCATGTTTACAAGCATCATCTGTGTAAATAAACTTGTGTTTCTCGCTCCGGCCACATGGACTTCATAGTACTTGTGTAAGACATATCTGTTTTTGTGTGATGATATATTTAAAACATCAACATTAACTCTAGAATAACTAACTATATTATACAGAGTGCATGGATAAGAGTGAAATGTAAATGTTGTATTTTATTTTATTTTACGTCTCTCAGCTTCACTTTTAATTATGTTTGTTATATGTGCAGCATATTTGTAGAATGTCTGGAACAGAGAGAAAGTTGTATGATAAAGGGCAGAATGTCAGACAGGCTTGTATGCCCAATTCTTAACCTTTTGGAAATAAACATCAATCAATCAATCAATCTTCTTAACCCTTTGGAAATAAAAATCCATCAATCAATCAATTAATCTTCATTTTGAGTTCAAGTTGAGTCTTTGAACTAACCCAAGTCTAAGTCAATCAACTAGAGTCTACATCTCTGGACAGTTCTACACATCTTCACAGGCAGAGCTGGATTGTAACTTTAAAGAAAAAAATATTAATATCAAATGGTAGTTCTGTATATATTTTACCAGACAGTGGTAGGCTACAAGTTTAAGAGCAAGATCTACAAACTCACTTCATCACATCCACATTCTACATTACAACCATTCATATGTGCAAACAACATCTGCTATCTTGCAAAGTGTCATGAAACAGTCAGTGACAAGCAAACAATCTACAAACTAAAGAAGTAGACACTTCATTGTTTACTTGATTCAGGATAGTTTCACCATAGAGAGCACAAGTTATATAAGTCCTATAGACCTCTTGTCACTGCATACGGAAACCTGAACATCCAAACATCTCTGCTTTTTTCTTGCTACGTGTTGTCTCTTTCTTTCTGCTTCTCAGCAAACAGGTCAAACAACATGATTACACAATGTGTTTGTTTGTGTATGTGAGTATTTATGTAAGAAAAGCCAAAAGTCTTGTTGGCGACGGATAGTCTGCGAACTTGACACGATGAATAAAGAAACGGACTAGTAATCAGACAAGTACAGATAGAAAAATGCCACAGGTAAAGGACTGGATATTCGACAACACTAACTTGACAGATTATGACTCAAAAACCAATCTGGACACATATAGAAACCAGTGGAGATCTAGAGGCAGAGCAGAAATACCAATTGGTCAGTCCATCAAACTGGACTTCAAGATAAAAAGAGGGGCAGAGGAGAGAGATGATGCACAGTCAGAGGAGGCCGGGGATGCAGTGAATACAAAAGAGTGCAAGAGAGGTGCAGAAGATGAGAAAAGGATGAGATGCGAAGGTAAGATGCACAAATAGAGATCTGCAGGTACCTCGAGAAACAGACAGAGAGAAATAGAATCTGACGGTTGTGGTGATGGGATGAAACGACAAGCTAGATTAGTATGCAGGTTCTCATGAGAGCTAGTGAACAGAGGTCCAGACTGTGAGTAGGAAACTGAAAGATCTGGACTTGTATTTCACTGATAGTTTATGAAAGAGAAAGAGACAAACTATTTAACAAGGTCAGGGTAAACTAGTCTAATCTGCCTAGTAAGATTGAGTCTGTTGATAGTTCATGAGAGAGAAAGAGACCAATTACTTAACAAGGTCCAGGTAAACTAGTCTAATCTGCCTAGTAAGATTGAGTTTGTTGATAGTTCATGAGAGAGAAAGAGACAAACTATTTAACAAGGTCAGGGTAAACTAGTCTAATCTGCTAGTAAGATTGAGTTTGTTGATAGTTCATGAGAGAGAAAGAGACCAATTATTTAACAAGGTCCAGGTAAACTAGTCTAATCTGCCTAGTAAGACTGAGTTTGTTGATGGTTCATGAGAGAGAAAGAGACCAACTATTTACTAACGCTCATGTAATCCAGATTAAAATACCTATTAAGATTGTGTAACTCATTGTTTATGACTGTTCATATGAACTGCTGGAAATTCTATGTCCATGTTTACAAGCATCATCTGTGTAAATAAACTTGTGTTTCTCGCTCCGGCCACATGGACTTCATAGTACTTGTGTAAGACATATCTGTTTTTGTGTGATGATATATTTAAAACATCAACATTAACTCTAGAATAACTAACTATATTATACAGAGTGCATGGATAAGAGTGAAATGTAAATGTTGTATTTTATTTTATTTTACGTCTCTCAGCTTCACTTTTAATTATGTTTGTTATATGTGCAGCATATTTGTAGAATGTCTGGAACAGAGAGAAAGTTGTATGATAAAGGGCAGAATGTCAGACAGGCTTGTATGCCCAATTCTTAACCTTTTGGAAATAAACATCAATCAATCAATCAATCTTCTTAACCCTTTGGAAATAAAAATCCATCAATCAATCAATTAATCTTCATTTTGAGTTCAAGTTGAGTCTTTGAACTAACCCAAGTCTAAGTCAATCAACTAGAGTCTACATCTCTGGACAGTTCTACACATCTTCACAGGCAGAGCTGGATTGTAACTTTAAAGAAAAAAATATTAATATCAAATGGTAGTTCTGTATATATTTTACCAGACAGTGGTAGGCTACAAGTTTAAGAGCAAGATCTACAAACTCACTTCATCACATCCACATTCTACATTACAACCATTCATATGTGCAAACAACATCTGCTATCTTGCAAAGTGTCATGAAACAGTCAGTGACAAGCAAACAATCTACAAACTAAAGAAGTAGACACTTCATTGTTTACTTGATTCAGGATAGTTTCACCATAGAGAGCACAAGTTATATAAGTCCTGCATACGGAAACCTGAACATCCAAACATCTCTGCTTTTTTCTTGCTACGTGTTGTCTCTTTCTTTCTGCTTCTCAGCAAACAGGTCAAACAACATGATTACACAATGTGTTTGTTTGTGTATGTGAGTATTTATGTGAATCAGTTTCTGTCTGTGAATGAGTTTGTGTGTTTGTATATGCATGTTTTTGGTACATGACAAGATTTCTGAGTTCACACATGTTGCTTTCCATTAGAATTATCACATTAAAAGATGGTTCAGTTAGTATCTTTTTTTGAAAGTGGTTTATGCTTTGTTGTTTTGCAGCAAGTTGATTATCATTCCATTTAACCTTGATGTGTGCTGAAATATATTTACAGCGTCACCCCCAAAACACTTATGTATATGTTGAAAGATCTTTACAGCATCACCACATCAACATCTATGTGTATGTTGAAATATCTTTACAGCATCACCCCCTCAACCTCTATGTGTAAGCTGACAGATCTTTACAGCATCATCCCCTCAACCTCTATGTGTAAGCTGACAGACCTTTACAGCATCACCCCCTCAACCTCTATGTGTAAGCTGACAGATCTTTACAGCATCACCCCCTCAACCTCTATGTGTAAGCTGACAGATCTTTACAGCATCACCCCCTCAACCTCTATGTGTAAGCTGACAGATCTTTACAGCATCACCCCCTCAACCTCTATGTGTAAGCTGACAGATCTTTATAGCATCACCCCCTCAACCTCTATGTGTAAGCTGACAGACCTTTACAGCATCACCCCCTCAACCTCTATGTGTAAGCTGACAGACCTTTACAGCATCACCCCCTCAACCTCTATGTGTAAGCTGACAGACCTTTACAGCATCACCCCCCTCAACCTCTATGTGTAAGCTGACAGATCTTTACAGCATCACCTCCTCAACCTCTATGTGTAAGCTGACAGATCTTTACAGCATCACCCCCTCAACCTCTATGTGTAAGCTGACAGATCTTTACAGCATCATCCCCTCAACCTCTATGTGTAAGCTGACAGACCTTTACAACATCACCCCCCCCCCCCTCTCAACCTCTATATGTATGCTAACTAATCTTTACAGCATCACTCCCTCTCAACGTCTATGTGTAAGCTGACAGACCTTTACAGCATCACCCCCCTCCCATCTTAACCTCTATATTTATGCTAACTAATCTTTACAGCATCACTCCCTCTCAACCTCTATAAGTATGCTAATTAATCTTTACAGCATCACCCCCCCTCTCAACCTCTATATGTATGCTAATTAATCTTTACAGCATCACTCCCTCTCAACCTCTATAAGTATGCTAATTAATCTTTACAGCATCACCCCCCCTCTCAACCTCTATATGTATGCTAATTAATCTTTACAGCATCACACCCACCCTCTCAACCTTTATATGTATGCTAACTAATCTTTACAGCATCACCCCCCCCCCAACCTCTATATGTATGCTAATTAATATTTACAGCATCACCCCCCCTCAACCTCTATATGTATGCTAATTAATCTTTACAGCATCACCCCCCTCAACCTCTATATGTATGCTAATTAATCTTTACAGCATCACTCCCTTTCAACCTCTATATGTATGCTAATTAATCTTTAAAGCATCACCCCCCTCAAAATCTATATGTATGCTAATTAATCTTTACAGCATCACCCCACTTCAACCTCTATATGTATGCTAATTAATCTTTACAGCATCACCCCCCCCCCAACCTCTATATGTATGCTAACTAATCTTTACAGCATAATTTCCTTTCAACCTCTATATGCATGCTAATTAATCTTTAAAGCATCACCCCCCTCAAAATCTATATGTATGCTGACAGATCTTTATAGCATCACCCCCCTCAACCTCTATGTGTAAGCTGACAGACCTTTACAGCATCACCCCCCTCAACCTCTATGTGTAAGCTGACAGACCTTTACAGCATCACCCCCTCAACCTCTATGTGTAAGCTGACAGACCTTTACAGCATCACCCCCCTCAACCTCTATGTGTAAGCTGACAGATCTTTACAGCATCACCTCCTCAACCTCTATGTGTAAGCTGACAGATCTTTACAGCATCACCCCCCTCAACCTCTATGTGTAAGCTGACAGATCTTTACAGCATCATCCCCTCAACCTCTATGTGTAAGCTGACAGACCTTTACAACATCACCCCCCCCCCCCTCTCAACCTCTATATGTATGCTAACTAATCTTTACAGCATCACTCCCTCTCAACGTCTATGTGTAAGCTGACAGATCTTTACAGCATCACCCCCCTCCCATCTTAACCTCTATATTTATGTTAACTAATCTTTACAGCATCACTCCCCTCTCAACCTCTATATGTATGCTAATTAATCTTTACAGCATCACCCCCCCCTCTCAACCTCTAGAAGTATGCTAATTAATCTTTACAGCATCACCCCCCCCTCTCAACCTCTATATGTATGCTAATTAATCTTTACAGCATCACACCCACCCTCTCAACCTTTATATGTATGCTAATTAATCTTTACAGCATCACCCCCCCCCCTCAACATCTATATGTATGCTAATTAATCTTTACAGCATCACCCCCCCCTCAACCTCTATATGTATGCTAATTAATCTTTACAGCATCACTCCCTTTCAACCTCTATATGTATGCTAATTAATCTTTACAGCATCACCCCACCTCAACCTCTATATGCATGCTAATTAATCTTTACAGCATCACCCCCCTCAACCTCTATATGTATGCTAACTAATCTTTACAGCATCACTCCCTTTCACCTTTATATGTATGCTAATAATCTTTACAGCATCACCCCACCTCAACCTCTATATGCATGCTAATTAATCTTTACAGTCTCACTCCCCTCTCAACCTCTATATGTATGCTAACTAATCTTTACAGCATCACTCCCTTTCAACCTCTATATGTATGCTAACTAATCTTTACAGCATCACCCCCCCCCCCTTAACCTCTATATGTATGCTAATTAATCTTTACAGCATCACCCCCCCCACTCAACATCTATATGTATGCTAATTAATCTTTACAGCATCACCCCCCCCTCAACCTCTATATGTATGCTAATTAATCTTTACAGCATCACTCCCTTTCAACCTCTATATGTATGCTAATTAATTTACAGCATCACCCCACCTCAACCTCTATATGCATGCTAATTAATCTTTACAGCATCACTCCCCTCTCAATCTCTATATGTATGCTAACTAATCTTTACAGCATCACTCCCTTTCAACCTCTATATATATGCTAACTAATCTTTACAGCATCACCCCCCCCACTCAACATCTATATGTATGCTAATTAATCTTTACAGCATCACCCCCCCCCTCAACATCTATATGTATGCTAATTAATCTTTACAGCATCACTCCCTTTCAACCTTTATATGTATGCTAATTAATCTTTACAGCATCACCCCACCTCAACCTCTACATGCATGCTAATTAATCTTTACAGCATCACTCCCCCCCTCAACCTCTATATGTATGCTAACTAATCTTTACAGCATAATTTCCTTTCAACCTCTATATGCATGCTAATTAATCTTTACAGCATCACTCCCCTCTCAACCTCTATATGTATGCTAACTAATCTTTACAGCATCACTCCCTTTCAACCTCTATATGTATGCTAACTAATCTTTACAGCATCACCCCTCCCTTAACCTCTATATGTATGCTAATTAATCTTTACAGCATCACCCCCCTTAACCTCTATATGCATGCTAATTTTACAGCATCACCCCACCTTAACCTCTATATGTATGCTAATTTTACAGCATCACCCCCCTCAACCTCTATATGTATGCTAATTAATCTTTACAGCATCACTCCCTTTCAACCTCTATATGTATGCTAATTAATCTTTACAGCATCACTCCCTTTCAACCTCTATATGTATGCTAATTAATCTTACAGCATCACCCCCCTCCACTCAACATCTATATGTATGCTAATTAATCTTTACAGCATCACCCCCCCCCCCTCAACCTCTATGTATGCTAATTATCTTTACAGCATCACTCCCTTTCAACCTCTATAGTATGCTAATTAATCTTTACAGCATCACCCCCCTCAACCTCTATATTTATGCTAATTAATCTTTACAGCATCACCCCCCCCTCAACCTCTATATGTATGCTAATTAATCTTTACAGCATCACCCCCCTCAACCTCTATATGTATGCTAATTAATCTTTACAGCATCACTCCCTTTCAACCTCTATATGTATGCTAATTAATCTTTACAGCATCACTCCCTTTCAACCTCTATATGTATGCTAATTAATCTTTACAGCATCACCCCCCCCCACTCAACATCTATATGTATGCTAATTAATCTTTACAGCATCACCCCCCCCCTCAACCTCTATATGTATGCTAATTAATCTTTACAGCATCACTCCCTTTCAACCTCTATATGTATGCTAATTAATCTTTACAGCATCACCCCACCTCAACCTCTATATTTATGCTAATTAATCTTTACAGCATCACTCCCCCCTCAACCTCTATATGTATGCTAATTAATCTTTACAGCATCACCCCCCCCCCCCCTTAACCTCTATATGTATGCTAATTAATCTTTACAGCATCACCTCCCCTCAACCTCTATATGTATGGTAACTAATCTTTACAGCATCACCCCCCCTCTCAACCTCTATATGTATGCTAACTAATCTTTACAGCATCACCCCCCCCTCTCAACCTCTATATGTATGCTAACTAATCTTTACAGCATCACCCCCCCCCCATTCTCAACCTCTATATGTACGCTAACTAATCTTTACAGCATCACCCCCCCCCCCTCAACCTCTATATGTATGCTAACTAATCTTTACAGCATCACCCCCCCCTCTCAACCTCTATATGTATGCTAATTAATCTTTACAGCATCACCCCCCCTTAACCTCTATATGTATGCTAATTTTGCAGCATCACCCCACCTTAACCTCTATATGTATGCTAATTATCTTTACAGCATCACCCCCCTTAACCTCTATATGTATGCTAATTAATCTTTACAGCATCACCCCCCCCTTAACCTCTATATGTATGCTAACTAATCTTTACAGCATCACCTCCCCCTCTCAACTTCTATATGTATGCTAATTAATCTTTACAGCATCACCCCCCCCCCTTAACCTCTATATGTATGCTAATTAATCTTTACAGCATCACCCCCCCCCCCCCAACTTCTATATGTATGCTAACTAATCTTTACAGCATCACCCCCCCCTCTCAACCTCTATATGTATGCTAACTAATCTTTACAGCATCACCCCCCCCCCCTTCTCAACCTCTATATGTACGCTAACTAATCTTTACAGCATCACCCCCCCCTCTCAACCTCTATATGTATGCTAACTAATCTTTACAGCATCACCCCCCCTCAACCTCTATATGTATGCTAATTAATCTTTACAGCATCACCCCCCCTCTTTAACCTCTATATGTATGCTAACTAATCTTTACAGCATCACCCCCCCCCCTTAACCTCTATATGTATGCTAACTAATCTTTACAGCATCACCCCCCTCAACCTCTATATGTATGTTAACTAATCTTTACAGCATCACCCCCCCCCCCTCTCAACCTCTATATGTATGTTAACTAATCTTTACAGCATCACCCCCCCCCCCCCTCTCAACCTCTATATGTATGCTAACTAATCTTTACAGCATGTATGCTAGCTAATCTTTGCAGCATTACCCCCCCCCCCTCAACTTCTATATGTATGCTAGCTAATCTTTGCAGCATCACTCACTTTCAACCTCTATATGTATGCTAACTAATCTTACAGCATCACCCCTCCCTTAACCTCTATATGTATGCTAATTAATCTTTACAGCATCACCCCCCTTTAACCTCTATATGCATGCTAATTTTACAGCATCACCCCACCTTAACCTCTATATGTATGCTAATTTTACAGCATCACCCCACCTCAACCTCTATATTTATGCTAATTAATCTTTACAGCATCACCCCCCTTTAACCTCTATATGTATGCTAATTAATCTTTACAGCATCACCCCCCCTTAACCTCTATATGTATGCTAACTAATCTTTACAGCATCACCCTCCCCCTCAACCTCTATGTATGCTAACTAATCTTTACAGCATCACCCCCCCCTCTCAACCTCTATATGTATGCTAATTAATCTTTACAGCATCACCCCCCCCCCCTTTAACCTCTATATGTATGCTAACTAATCTTTACAGCATCACCCCCCCCCCCTCAACCTCTATATGTATGTTAACTAATCTTTACAGCATCACCCCCCCCCCTCAACCTCTATATGTATGCTAACTAATCTTTACAGCATGTATGCTAGCTAATCTTTGCAGCATTACCCCCCCCCTCAACTTCTATATGTATGCTAGCTAATCTTTGCAGCATCACTCACTCAACTTCTATTTGTACTGAAAGATCTTTACAGACACACATTTAATTCTTGATTACTGTCCTGCAAGTTTTTGTTCTCTACAAAATAAACCTTTTCTCTAATTTTCATATTTTTCCATATCACACATGAGAATTGTAACATGTTGTGTCAAATCATTACACATTAGAATTGTAACAATCTGTATCAAGTCATCACACATGAGAACTGTAACATGCTGTGTCAAGTCATTACACATGAGGATTGTAACATGTTATGTCAGGTCATCTGCTCTTGCCCAGGTGAGCCCTCTATTGCTCAACATCCTTTCTGTTGTTCTTCTCCATGTCTCTTTTGGTCTACCCTTACTTCTGAGCAAGAGCAGAAAAAAAAGGCGAAGGACAGGCATTTGTGGAAAACCCTTGCGGAAGCCCCATGTGCCCTGGGCACTTAAGGTTCAGAGAGAGATGTCAGGTCATCACACATGAGAAATCTAACATGTTGTGACAACTCACTACACATGAGAACTGTAACATGTTTGACTCCACTGTGTGAGGTCATCAAACAGAAGATGTGAAAATTGTTGTGTGAGGTCATCAGATATTTTTTTAAATATTAGCCCCTCAACCTTGATATGTTTGCTAAAGATCTTTACAATGTCAACCCATCAACATTAATATGTATGTTGAATAATCTTTACAATGTCAACCCATCAACACTGATATGTATGCTGAGAGATCTTTACAATCTCAACCCATGTGTATGTTGAAAGAACTTTACAGTCTCAATCTAACAACACATGTGTATGTTGAAAGAACTTTACAGTCTCAGTCTAACAACACATGTGTATGTTGAAAGAACTTTACAGTCTCAGTCTAACAACACATGTGTATGTTGAAAGAACTTTACAGTCTCAGTCTAACAACACATGTGTATGTTGAGAGATCTTTACAATCTCAATCTATCAACACATGTGTATGTTGAAAGAACTTTACAATCTCAATCTATCAACACATGTGTATGTTGAAAGAACTTTACAATCTCAATCTATCAACACATGTGTATGTTGAGAGATCTTTACAATCTCAATCTATCAACACATGTGTATGTTGAAAGAACTTTACAGTCTCAGTCTAACAACACATGTGTATGTTGAAAGATCTTTACAGTCTCAGTCTAACAACACATGTGTATGTTGAAAGATCTTTACAGTCTCAATCTAACAACACATGTGTATGTTGAAAGAACTTTACAATCTCAATCTATCAACACATGTGTATGTTGAAAGAACTTTACCATTAAAGCAGTCCCATAAACTGGGAATATCTTGTCACTCACACAAATATTGAGATATAGTTGAGAAATTATGTACACAGAACACAACAAAATGAAACCATGTTTAGTTGTTTTTTTTAAATAACAATAATAATACATTTAAATTTCTGAGGACAGCTCAGGATTTTGACTGAAGACATGGCATACAACTGCAACATGAACCAAACACTAGGACCATTTGTAGGTTTAGAATAAAATGTGCAAAATGTGTCACGACCACAAAGAACAGTGTGTGAATATCAGTCTCATATGGAGTCAGGCATGTCCGATGTGACCAATGCCTGTATCAATTAAGGAGTAAATATGGGGATGTACACCAACTTCAGCTGACCTCCTAGTACTACAAAATAATCAAGTCGACTCCTAATGTGGACTGGCTACACAACCACTGCCACTACGTGGGGAGAATTAAGGTAGAGCCATGGAGGGTGGCAAATGTTTATGTAAATATTAGCCCCTCAACCTTGATATGTTTGCTAAAGATCTTTACAATGTCAACCCATCAACATTAATATGTATGTTGAATAATCTTTACAATGTCAACCCATCAACACTGATATGTATGCTGAGAGATCTTTACAATCTCAACCCATGTGTATGTTGAAAGAACTTTACAGTCTCAATCTAACAACACATGTGTATGTTGAAAGAACTTTACAGTCTCAGTCTAACAACACATGTGTATGTTGAAAGAACTTTACAGTCTCAATCTAACAACACATGTGTATGTTGAAAGAACTTTACAGTCTCAGTCTAACAACACATGTGTATGTTGAAAGAACTTTACAATCTCAATCTATCAACACATGTGTATGTTGAAAGAACTTTACAATCTCAATCTATCAACATGTGTATGTTGAAAGAACTTTACAATCTCAATCTATCAACACATGTGTATGTTGAGAGATCTTTACAATCTCAATCTATCAACACATGTGTATGTTGAAAGAACTTTACAGTCTCAGTCTAACAACACATGTGTATGTTGAAAGATCTTTACAGTCTCAGTCTAACAACACATGTGTATGTTGAAAGATCTTTACAGTCTCAATCTAACAACACATGTGTATGTTGAAAGAACTTTACAATCTCAATCTATCAACACATGTGTATGTTGAAAGAACTTTACAATCTCAATCTATCAACACATGTGTATGTTGAGAGATCTTTACAATCTCAATCTATCAACACATGTGTATGTTGAAAGAACTTTACCATTAAAGCAGTCCCATAAACTGGGAATATCTTGTCACTCACACAAATACTGAGATATAGTTGAGAAATTATGTACACAGAACACAACAAAATGAAACCATGTTTAGTTGTTTTTTTTAAATAACAATAATAATACATTTAAATTTCTGAGGACAGCTCAGGATTTTGACTGAAGACATGGCATACAACTGCAACATGAACCAAACACTAGGACCATTTGTAGGTTTAGAATAAAATGTGCAAAATGTGTCACGACCACAAAGAACAGTGTGTGAATATCAGTCTCATATGGAGTCAGGCATGTCCGATGTGACCAATGCCTGTATCAATTAAGGAGTAAATATGGGGATGTACACCAACTTCAGCTGACCTCCTAGTACTACAAAAATAATCAAGTCGACTCCTAATGTGGACTGGCTACACAACCACTGCCACTACGTGGGGAGAATTAAGGTAGAGCCATGGAGGGTGGCAAATGTTTATGTAAATATGCAACATTGTCTATAATCGTTAGCAGAAAGTAGGCCCACTGCACACCATAAGCAGAACATAAGTTTCAGAACTAAACGATAAAGCACAGAGACGATGCTCTTAACAAAAGTTCAGACAATGTACAGCCAACAAGGTGCCATTAACTAGTGTAAATATTCTTTAAAACCACAATCAAGCACCAGTTAGTGCATGTTGCCTGCCTTGTTTACCATTGTAATATCTAATAAACAATTAAATAGTTCTATGTGTCTACACGTTGCCGAAGTCACCCACCTGTTTCAGTGATAAAAGATCGTTCTCATTAAGACCAAAAAAAAAAAAAAATCTTTAAAAAAAAAAAAGGGCACGAAATATCAACCCTGTTGCTTGTCGTCTGCTCAATGTCGCAGCTTCGGCCCGGATGTTGTAGGCGCTCCGTGTAGGAATTGATCCGTTCTGAGATTTCTGCCAGGATATTCCTCTGCAGCATTGCATACCTCGGCTGCTACATAGACCACGATGATGACACCTGAAATGGTTAGAATTAGAATTGCAAAATCAGCATTGACCTTCAAGAATCTTGAGAACATATGGCATTCAAAAGTTATAAACACAAAAGCCAAGTTAACACTATTCAATTCGAATGTAATTTCCACCCTCATTTATGCATGCGAAAGCTGGAAAACAACTAAAGAAATAGTCAAGAAATTAGACTCTTTTGAAAACAAATGCCTAAGGAAAATACTCTGCATCAAGTAGAACGAATTCAAGAACAATGTAGAGATAAGACAGATGACTGAACAACAACCAGTCTCATGGGTGATCAGGAAAAGGAGATGAACATATGTTGGACATGTGATGAGAAGAAACGATTAGAGAATCCCAAAACATGCTATCAAGTGGAACACAACAGGCCAAATGAAAAGAGGCAGACCCCGTGAAACTCTAACGAGAACATTGATAAGAGAGGCCAAATTAACAGGCATAAAATCCCTTGATGAGGTTGAAAAGCTAGCCGAAAATATAAAAAAAAACTGGCGAACTACCTTGCGAGCCCTATGTGACTTTTAACTGCACGGGAAGTATATGAGATATAAGATAAGATGCACTCATTAACATTTACAGGCACTGCTGCTACGAAATCCACCCCTTATAAACACACGCCTCATTACCATTATGTGCCAATCCACTGAATAATATATGCAGCCCTGTTGCTACGCCCCATCACCATCATGTGCTACCTTGCACTGAAATACTTTACACAAATTAGGTGTGCTCATGCACTGAAATAAAATCACTCCATCTTCCTCCTTCACAAATTCCTTGTGTTGATCGCCTCGTTGAGTGCAGTTGCTGCAGCCAGGTTACTAAATTCCAGACTACCATCTCGACACATACGTATCCACCAGCCATGAGGATGAAGGCCTGGATGAACTAGATATGTGCCCATCCAGCTTGTGATGATAACCATGCATCTGACAGAATATCTCCTCTTACTATGAGGAAGACATACACATATAATTATAAACAATCACACAATACGCATCGACATATGGTCGGCTGGACAGAGTGTGTCATTCGACCCAACTCAGCCGCCATTGACTCTCATCATAATGAGTAATCCTTTCCTTCTGTCTTCTTATACAATAATTAGTGTATAAGTATAAATGAGGGTGGATATTACATTTGAATTGAATAGTGTTAACTTGGTTTTTGTGCTTATAACTTTTGAATTCCATATGTTCTCAAGATTCTTGAAGATCGATGCTGATTTTTACATTCTAATTCTAACTTCCTTTCTGGTGTCACCATCCTGGTCTATGTAGCTTCAATATCTGTCAATTCTATGTGAATTTATCCATTTTGATTAATGGGAATTTTCATTAAACTCCCTTCTGTGTCCGACTGTTTATATCTGTTCCGTCTTCGAATTTGTCATGTGGCGAACCACGTGAGACAGACTTGCTCCAGCCACTGAGTGCGCGGCTCGTCCACAAAATCCCAAAACAAGCAATCAAGTGAAACACAGCAGGCCGAAAAAAAAAGAGATCGACCACATGAAACTCTAAATATGACATTATTAAGAGAGGCCAGTTTAGTGATGATGAGTTTGAAAAGCTCGCCGAAGACAGGAAAACTTGGGAAACTATCATGCGAGCCCTGTATGAAGTTTAACGGCACGAGATACCAATGGACGTCCATGTTCTTGATTGACATTTCTCTATGTCTCTGTGGTTGCTATTATCTCTGTGCTTTTGTCTAGTCATGGAGTGATGCCTTTACAAGGCTTGACTTTTATGTACATGTTTTTCTAGTTTTCCACTGTTCATACATTTCATTCTTCTGTCTAACGTGTGTGTGTGTGTGTGTTTATGGAGGGGGAGAACGACACAATGCATTATCTCTTAGTGGTTATTGATGTCACTGATACATTAAATTAATGATAATAAGCTAAGAATAATATGTATTGCATTGACATAATATTCTGTTTTGTGTTAGAAAGACAACAAAACAAGTCTGAGACTTGGTAGCTCCAAAGTCGAACACGGAGCCTGAACAAGCCACTTATTTGATATTGCGTTCAAGACAAGAATGTGTTTCACCTCCAGCTCGACTCGAATTATTTAAAATTACTCACTGATAATCCAGCCCTTGCCTAATCTATCACCTCAAAACCAAGATTTGAAGAAACAAAAAAAAAAGCCATATGAAAAGATAAATGAACACAAGAACACAACGCTCAAAGCAAAACCAGATGGTGAATACGATAACTCTCAAGACACAAATAAGTTATAATCTTCTAAAAACAAGACATTGTAAGCTGAGACACCATCTATACCAGAAACTGAAAGTTGTTTCAACAGACCTATGTTCCCGCAGCAAAGAGTAGCAGACACCACATCACATCCTCCAGAGCTGCCAGCTATACTTCCATGTAGATAAAGGATCTGGCCAGACCCCAGTCACCTACGAGAGAAGCTCTATGGCAATGATAAATGCCTCGGTTGTCAGCAAGATTGGTGTCGCTGTATGAGCGGATGAAAGAAAAGAAGAAACCAAAACTGGCGTTCAGAATATAATCTCTAGGAAAAAAAATCAGCTTTTTGTGTATGCCATCATCATCATCATGTGTTGCTTTTAGTCCAGAAGTTGGCAATAATGAATCTCCAGTTTCCTTGCTCCATCACCTTGATGGTGCATTCAGTCAGTCAGTCTGTATGCTATCTGCTCTCATATCTACGTATCTGTCAACCTCACACTATTTTCCCTTACACCTTACCTTTTAGTATGATCTTCAGTATATTGCTATGTCTCTTGATATGGCTAAAGTATTATGTTTTCTTGATTCTTATTTCTTTGAGAAGTTGTTGTTGTTGTTTCAGTACTCGTGAATTTGTTCTCTCTATTTTCCATGAAAGAGACATGGAGAAGAACAACAGAAAGCATGTTGAGCAATAGAGGGCTCACCTGGGCAAGAGCAGAAAAAAAGGTGAAGGACAGGCATATGTGGAAAACCCTTGCAGAAGCCCCATGTGCCCTGGGCACTTAAGGTTCAGAGAGAGAGAGAGAGAGATTTTCCTTGATATATGATCTACTTTCCCATAGATTCACATTTCTGCTGCATTCATCTTCTCTCTGACTGTTTTTTTTGCTCAGAGTCTGGGTGCCTGTAGAAAATAGATACAGCATTTTACAAATCTCATTTTTGTTCTTATGGGCAGATTCCTGGATAACAGCATTAGATCTTCGTGGTGTTGGTTATGTGTTTTGCCATTCCTATTCTTTTCTTGTCTCATGTCTCCCATCCTGTGTTAGTACCTATATGCCCCAGGTAGTCCCGTAGGTTGCTTGTATAAAGAAGAGAGATATAATGACAAAAGAAAATCTGAACACTTGTCTGCTGGGCGTTCTTGTTCCAAGTTCCCACAGTAAATATTTGATTGTTTTACTCAAATCAGTGGCCTGCATATGGTCTGAGGATTATATAGCCCAACTATAGCTTTGAGTTTAAATACTCTTCTTGTTCTTGTTCTTGTTCTTCTTCTTCATTCGAGGTTGTTGGTCAAATCAGATCTTGATCCCTGTCAACATGGCAAAGCCCGCAGTCCTTTCCAGATCCTGATAGGAGCCCCAAAGCTTTTGCCCCATACTTGTGTCTTCTGGCCATGGCTCTTCAAATTTACAAGAGAGCAAGGCAGAACATGATCTGGGCTTTATATAGCCCAAGTATAGCTTGAGTTTAAATACTCTTCAAATTTACAAGAGACCAAGGCAGAACAAGAGGTTCGAAGTCTTAGCTTATTGCCGGTTGTTTTAAAAAGAAGTTAAAAACTCATTTTAAAAATGTTAACTGTTTGAAACAAAAATAGGACTCTATGATTAATTAAGGCGGAACCAAACACTACAACCGTGTACTAATTAATTAATATATATATGTTTCTACTTTTGTTATAGTCTTACATTTTTTTATTATGACAGCTTTACTGCAGTGGCTGTGTGTATATTTATATATTTAATTTTGTATGTTATCATCATCATCAGGTGCCGTGCCGAATTGTATTGGCTATTACGCTTCTACACAACACCCAGTCGTTCGTGCAGGTCATTAGCTCAGTTGGTGATCTTTCATATCATCTCAACTGATTATCCAGTATCATTTCTCTTGGTCTTCCCCTGGCTCGTATTCCCTCTATTTTTCCTGTTATAATATTTTCAGTGCTCCCTCTTCTCATTGCATGTCATATGAAAGTGCATTGTCTCTGCTGTTTTTTTTTTACAAGATTTTTTTGGTCTTTCCAACTCTTCTCCTACATTCTTCACTAGTTATTTTTGCTGTCCAGGAAATTTGCAACATTCTTCTAGTAAACTATATTTCTGCTGCTTCCAATGGTTTTGTGCGTACCTGCCTATTGTCCATGCAATATAATAATTCCATATAATAAGACAGGTTCGACATAGTATTCTAGGACTCGTTTTCTAACATTCATTGATAAGGACGTGTGTTACATAATGGGTTTCTCATTTTCTGTAATGCGGTATTTATAAGCACCAAGATTATTCGCACAATGTGTGACATACATTGAAACTGCATGTCCTACGACCCTTGACCCCATGCAATAACATTGCGACTGCGCGTGTCTTGTGACCTTCGACTCACACGGAACAATATTGCGATTGTTTATGTTTCATGGCTGTTGTCACTCATAGAAAACTGAATGCTATTTTTCTTAATCCTTTTTTTTAATACCTAATCCATATACGTAAGTCAAGCCTTCTTTCTTTCTTCATAACTAATCGGCATATATGTTACTGTTCGAGTAAGAGCTGTATTCAGGAAACCCTCGACTCTAGAGAGAGAAACAACACTTTTCAGATCATCAGAGGATGATAGTAAACTATAAGATATTGGACAGAAAAAAATGTCGCAACTTAAAACTGTTTTGCCATACAGATCCTCGTTTTCTTTTGGTGGGGAGACACAGAGGAGACATGATATAAAACGTCTCCCTCACCAAGACTAAAGAATGAAATTGTCCTGGAACTGCATCAGCCATATCTCGCGACAACAAGCTCTCACTCCTGAACCATCTTGCTGCCCAGATAGAGTAAACTGGTACTTACATACCATCCCATAGTTTGGCAGTTAAGGACGTCTTGTTTCGTCATCTCTGTCTCCTCCTGGCCGAATCTGACACACGATAACTTTTTGTGGAACCTCCACTGGTGACGTACAGGAGAGACAGTTTCAAGGACCTATTAGAAGTCGTCTCAAGTCGGCGGACACGACTGGTACCAAAGCTTGCAGTCACTGTAGACGCAATACTTGTCTGTTCTTCGGGCAGACCAGGTTTCCTTACTAAAGTCCACGTTATCAGTTCAGGAGAGCTTTACCTACACTTCTCACAACGTTATTTATGTCATTATGTGCAAGTGTTGTGATATGTAGTATTTAGGGGAGACTGTTGTGATGTGAAGTAAATAGGGGAGACTTGAGATGTGAAGTATATAGGGGAGACTTGTGATGTGAAGTATAAAGGGGAGACTGTTGTGATGTGAAGTATATAAGGGACACTGTTGTGATATGAGGTATATAAGGGAGACTGTTATGACATGGAGACTGTTGTGATGTCAAGTATATAGGGGAGACTGTTATGATGTGAAGTATATGGGAGTGGGGGGGGGGAACTGTTGTGATATGAAGTATGTAAAGGAGACTATTGTGATATGAAGCATATAGAGGAGACCGTTGTGATATGAGGTATATAGGGGAGACTTGTGACGTGAAGTATATATGGGAAACTGTTGTGATATGAGGTATATAGGGGAGACTTGTGACGTGAAGTATATATGGGAAACTGTTGTGATATGAAGTATATAGGGGAGACTGTTGTGATATGAAGTATATAGGGGAGACTTGTGATATGAAGTATATAGGGTAGACTGGCCTATGCTTAGGAGATCGGTTTCACAAGCGTCTGAACCACAAGAGGGCAATGACACCAGTTGCCAAGCATTTCTGTCATTGAGACCATAAAAAACCGGACATTTCTGTCAAAGAGACCATCAAGGAAAACCGGACATTTCTGTAACTGCAATTCGCTCCTGTCCTTCTGATGAATGCTCTCGAAAAGTTGTGTATATTTTCCAGACTGGTTGCCTCCACTAGCTGGGATGAACAGTCTAAGTGCCATGCCGCAGGCGATCATTTATCCCCACAATTCCCTGTCTTTTGCGTTGATTATGAGATCAGCCAGTGACTTTCTTCCTAGCCACACTGACAGCCCATCCATTAACTTCTCTCTCAACAAAACTGGCTCGATATAACATTTAGGTACTCGGAATCTTGTTTCCATTGATATGAATCTCTTGCACATCAGTGAACAGTAACATCAGGTTTCTTTACACTACACTACCACAAAAGTCTATGTATTTTTGTATGTGATCCCTGACAAAGGTTTTTGCCGAAATACTGGATTGCTGTACGTTCTTCATTCGTATGTGCTCACCTTACTTTTTGCTCACTTTCCTCACTCTTTCTATCTTTTTTTATAAAACTGAACCATACACCCATTTATTTTTATTATCAAAACATGGCAGTGACTAGTACATCTACTGGTTTTCGGTAAAACTAACTTCAAATTAAGATTTATCTCAAGCATACACACATACATCTACTTCTCTCTCATACTCCATTCCCGACATGCACAATTCCTAAATCGGTTATATACGAGCAAGACAATTCCGGAATTGGCTGAATATAAAGAACCATTCTGGAGTTCTTACCGTTTCTACATTTAAGGAATAACAAACAGGATTTGTACAGCAGTACATCTTCCTTACAACCGAGAGGCCTACAGGAGACTGTGGGTATAAGAATATAAAACTAAAAGTAGAAATATACACAAAGCCTCTGCATAAAAAGCTGTGATAAGAAAATATTAGACTATTTGAGACATTGGCTTGTATCTGAGGAAGAAGTGAGTAGAAATATCTCAGCTTTATTGATCAAACATTCGAAGTCAGGTAGTTTTGGTATAAATGAATATGCTTAATAACAACAGTAAAATTCCTAATACAGGACATTCGCAAAGTCACTGTGCACTAGCCCAGTATTGATTCTGGTATCGTAGTGATATCTAAGTGGCTGTGGTATCTAGCCACATCTGCCTGCGTATGTTAGTATGTTGAAGTCTACTGCTGTGATACATTCATTGTATTCAGTCTGACTTTGTGTGTATTCAGTTGTTAAGCAGCGTTTGAAGTGCATGAGGGGTGAGTTGTGGGAGGCAATCTACACTTGAGGAGAAGTTATCGAACATTTCTGACTCTGTGCTTCAGAGTCCATCAAAGGCTTTGTGTAAGTTGGTACAACAGGAAAGTATTGGGGTTGCAACAGTGCATAAAGCAGTCAGAGAAAATATGAAACTCTTCCCATATAAAGTTACTGCGGTCCAACATTTGCTGCTGGCAGATCATGAAAAATGACTCAGTTACTGTGAATGCTTTATTTCATTCAAACTAAAACTGATATTCTTAATGTCACCTTCTTTTACAGATGAGGCCTGTTTTCACCTCTCAGGTTATGTTCATTCATTCATTCATTCATTCATTTGCATGTCCCTTGCGGAACTTTGCCTCCCAAACAGCACTCCTGTAGGCCTCTTGATTGTGAGCAAGGTGGCCTGCTGCTGTGGCATCCATTTGCAGATCGTCAGCGATGTCTTGCAGCCATCTTCGTTTTGGTCTTCCTCTTTCTCTTTTTCCCATTATGTATCCTTCCAATACGGTCTTCTCTAAATTATCATGACGTTTAATGTGTCCAAAATATTGAAGTTTTCTCTCTTTAATCCTCTTTGCTAGCCAGCCTTCTTCAATATTAAGCTCTTGCAGAATAGATATATTTGTTCTTTTTTGTGTCCATGATATTTGGAGAACTCTTCTGTAGCATTTACATTCAAAGGCATTTATGGTTATGTTAACACATAAAATACATGATTGTGGTCATCTGAGAATCCTCATGCTGTGTATGAAACACCCTTGCATGACCAGAAAGTTGGAGTGTGGATGCAATATCCAGATGGCACATTGTTGGCCTCATATTCTTTGAATAGACAGTCAGCAGTGAATTTATTGTTCAGTACTCCATGATTTCATCAGCTTGCTTGAGGAAGGCCAAATCATATACTTATGGTTTCAGCAAGATGACACTGCTGCACACAGAGTGTTTCAGCAAGATGACACTGCTGCACACACAGTGTTTCAGCAAGATGACACTGCTGCACACAGTGTTTCAGCAAGATGACACTGCTGCACACACAGTGTTTCAGCAGGATGACACTACTGCACACACAGTGTTTCAGCAAGATGACACTGCTGCACACAGTGTTTCAGCAAGATGACACTGCTGCACACACAGTGTTTCAGCAAGATGACACTGCTGCACACAGTGTTTCAGCAGGATGACACTGCTGCACACACAGTGTTTCAGCAAGATGACACTGCTGCACACACAGTGTTTCAGCAGGATGACACTGCTGCACACACAGTGTTTCAGCAGGATGACACTGCTGCACACACAGTGTTTCAGCAGGATGACACTGCTGCACACACAGTGTTTCAGCAGGATGACACTGCTGCACACACAGTGTTTCAGCAGGATGACACTGCTGCACACACAGTGTTTCAGCAAGATGACACTGCTGCACACACAGTGTAACATTTTTTATCAGCATGCTTGGCAATTCCAGTCACAGCAGGCAGATGTAGCTAGATACTGCAGCCACTAAGATATCACTACGATACCAAATCAATACTGGGCTAGTGCACACCGACTTTGTGAATGCCCTGCAGTAATGGCCTGTCATATCCTAGAATATGGTTCTGAAGTAGACATATTTTAGTTGTGAGTTTTGCCTGGCATCATTTTAGTTGTGAGTTTTGCTGAGTATTGTGTTAGTTGTGAGTTTTGCAGAGTATCATTTTAATTGTGAGTTTTGCCAAGTATCAGTTGTGAGTTTTGCAGAGTATCATTTTAATTGTGAGTTTTGCCAAGTATCAGTTGTGAGTTTTGCAGAGTATCATCTTAGTTGTGAGTTTTGCCAAGTATCAGTTGTGAGTTTTGCACAGTATCATTTTAGTTGTGAGTTTTGCCAAGTATCAGTTGTGAGTTTTGCAAAGTATCATTTTAGTTGTGAGTTTTGTCAATCCTAATGTTGGTGAACATTTAGATATGCATATTATTATAAATATTATATATTATTATATTGTATATTATTATTGCTGTTCCATGTGACCTCCTTCCCGCCAAAAGTTCACCATACAAAAACCTGTTAGGGGATAAGGCTACTATGTGTTCTTGCTACATGCCCCAGCCATGTCAGTATTCTACTGCTTCATGTTGTCACGGCTGATAGAAGCCAGAAGACCCAGGAGTTGATGTATACAAGTGTTTAAATACATGGAACTTCTGCAGTAAAGCTGATAGAACTGAAAGATATATATGGTTTTGACAAATAAAATGCAGCTGCTTACTTAGGGTTTTTTGTTGTTGTTTAATTGTCTTAAAAAACTTCAGTGTCTAAGTATTCTCCTTGTAGTTTAAGATACTTGTTTATAAGCACTATAAGTTCCACAGTTCTCCCATGATAATTGTATATAACCACTCTAATACCAGCAGTCCTGATAAGATAACCATGTATAAAACCACTATAGGACCAGCTGTTCTGACAAGATAACCATGTATAAAACCACTACAGGACCAGCAGTCCTGATAAGATAACCATGTATAAAACCACTACAGGACCAGCAGTCCTGACAAGATAACCATGTATAAAACCACTACAAGACCAGCAATCCTGACAAGATAAGATATATATATATATATATATATATAACCACTACAAGACCAGCAGTCCTACCAAGATATTCATATATAACCACTACAAGACCAGCAGTCCTGCCAAGATAGACATATATAACCACTACAAGACGAACATTCCTACCAAGATAGACATATATAACCACTACAAGATAGACATATATAACCACTACAAGACCAGGGGCAAATATTAGCAGAGAAAAATTGAGTACAACAAAACAAGATGAAAAGCAGCTGCACTGTTTTGTGAACAGAGAATACAACAATGAAGTTTGGACATTCAGAACCAATAGAGAAAACCAGTTTGTACAAATTACCTCTACTGTGAAATCTAGTAGGTTATGATGGCTGGGTCATGTAGAAGAAATGAATATGTCTTAATGTTTACAGTAGCTAGCATAGAATTATTTTCAATGATCATGCAGTAGACCAGCTGGTCTTACAGGTATTTTGAGTAACAAGTGATCACATGGCTTAAGTCATGAGGTGAGAAGTTTTACAGATTACAAAAGAGGCTCTCCTTGACTTTCAGATAAGAAAAATAGTTTTGATTAGGTTATGGTCACCAGGGTAAAGTCACGTTTAGGACTACATTGAACAAACAAAATGTTCTGATCACCAGGGTAAAATCACATTTAGGACTACATTGAACAAACAAAATGTTCTGATCACCAGGGTAAAATCACATTTAGGACTACATTGAACAAACAAAATGTTCTGATCACCAGGGTAAAATCACATTTAGGACTACATTGAACTAACAAAATGTTCTGATCACCAGGGTAAAATCACATTTAGGACTACATTGAACTAACAAAATGTTCTGGTCTTGGTCTTTGATTAAGTCTGCATGTTAACAACAACTACTTAGGGATATGATAACGATGTTATGTCCACAAGCCATAAATTGCCCATGATAAGTATATAGTAATGATGTTATGTCCACAAGCCATAAATTACCCATGATAGTGATATGGTAACAATGTTATGTCCACAAGCCATAAATTACACATGATAGGGATATGGTAACAATGTTATGTCCACAAGCCATAAATTACCCATGATAGTGATATGGTAACAGTGTTATGTCCACAAGCCATAAATTACCCATGATAATGATATGGTAACAGTGTTATGTCCACAAGCCATAAATTACCTATGATAGTGATATGGTAACAATGTTATGTCCACAAGCCATAAATTACCCATGATAGTGATATGGTAACAATGTTATGTCCACAAGCCATAAATTACCCATGATAATGATATGGTAACAGTGTTATGTTAACAAGCCATAAATTACCCATGATAGTGATATGGTAACAGTGTTATGTCCACAAGCCATAAATTACCCATGATAGGTATATGGTAGACTCAGAGAGCGAGGTGGGGTAGTAGGTGGCTCTACTTCTCCTATAAAGTGCCTCAGGTGCTCAGTGAAGGGAATACCAGGCGGGTCAGAGGCCCCTTAAAACCTCTCGCTCCCGCTGCCTTGCGGGTAGGACAGGGAGTCTAAAGGCTAGCGGAGAGTCCGTACACAAACCGACAGAAGGCAACGGAAAACCACTGTTGTAGTTCCCAAGAATAGTTATGCTTGAACAGAATAATCTATTCATCATGAACGACGTTAATGGATGTTCCTCTGGAACAGCCTCGTCCGGTAGGGCAGCTCACAACCCACAGGTGAGGCCAGATCGTCATCAAGCTACTGGTGGCAAAACTAACAAGTTCAAAATAGCAACATGGAATGTTAGAACTTTATTCCAGGCTGGAAAATTAGAAAATGTAAAGATGGAAATGGAAAGGATGAAGATCAGCATATTAGGAATGAGTGAAGTTAGATAGACAGATGCAGGGAAGATAAACTCTGATAAATATACAATAGTATATTCAGGAAGTGAGAAACATGAATGAGGAATAGGAATAATAATAATAGTTGTAGGATATTTGAACATCTCGGACAGATTCCTGCTAGCCCAACTGAAAGGACGACCAATAAACATAAATATTATACAAGTGTACGCTCCAACATCTGAAAGTTCTGAAGAAGATGTACAGATATTTTATAATGACATAGAGACAGCACTAAAATACACAAAGTCACATGAAGTTACCATAGTGATGGGAGATTTTAATGCCAAAGTTGGTAAAGGAAGAACTTCAGACCGTTGGTGACTATGGACTGGGGGAGAGGAATGACAGAGGTTATAAATTAATTGAATGGGCAAGAATACACAGCATGGTTGTAGGAAACACCTGGTTTAAACAACATCCTCGAAGACTGGCAACGTGGTGCAGTCCAGACAAAAAGACTTTTAACCAGATAGACTACATATTAATCAACAAACGATTCCGCAATGCATTACTGACAACAAAAACCATGCCAGGAGCTGACTGCAATAGTGACCATGATCCACTCTGTGGAAAAGTTAGAATAAAGCTAAATAAAGCATGCAGAAAAGTGAGAAACATCAAACTGAATACAGAACTTCTTAAAAATGACCAAGAATTGCGAGAACAATACAGAGTTATTATAACAAATAGATACAATGCAATAGCAAAGATAAATAGTATAGATGAACAATGGGAAATGTTAAGAGATTCTATCCACCAAACTGTTAAGGAGATAATACCACCAAAAAAAGAAGCCTCTAAAAATAAATGGATGACAGATGACATCTTAGGACTGATGGACAAGAGGAGGAGGAGTAAAAATAACCAAGAAAAATATAGCAAGATAAATAAAGAAATAAGACGCAAATGCAGAGAAGCAAAAGAAGTGTGGTTAAATGAACAGTGCAGACAGATAGAGGACTCTCATAATAAAGACAGCAAAAACATGCACAAACAAGTTAGTGAACTCACAGGCATTAAAACAAAATATACCACAGGATGCCTGAAATCGAAAGAAGGTAAAATGTTAATGGGAAAAGAAGACATTGTGGAGAGGTGGACAGAGTTTATCAGTGAGCTATATGGAGGAGAAAGACCAGAATTAACACCAGATACTGAAACTGTGATGGACTGCCAATACTTGAAGATGAAATCATAGATGCCATCAAACACATGAAGAAAGGAAAAGCGACTGGGCCTGATAATATAACAATAGAAGAAATAGAGGCACTAGAGGAGACAGGAATAAAAATAATAATCAAGTTACTGAATGACATTTACAACAGTGGTTATATTCCCAGTGACCTGATTAAATCCACGTTTATAGCACTTCCAAAGAAACCAGGTGCAAAGGAATGTGATGACCACTGGACTATCAGCCTCTCATGTCACATAACGAAGCTACTTCTGAGAATAATTATGAGAAGAACAAGGAAAAAGATAAAAACGGAAATAGCAGATGAACAGTTTGGATTTGTTGAAGGAAAGGGAACACACAATGCCATTTATGCTTTACGAACACTAACAGAAAGAGCTTTAGAAGTACAGAAAGATCTCTACTTATGCTTCATTGATTACACCAAGGCATTTGACAAGGTGAAACATAATGAAATTATTAAAATGCTTGAAGACATCAATATAGACGGCAAAGACCTGAGGATTGTAAAACATCTATACTGGCAGCAAGAAGCAGCAGTTCGAGTTGAAAATAGAATTGGAAAATATCAACCTATAAAACAAGGGGTGCGACAAGGATATGTACTATCTCCAGACCATTTTTCTCTGTATAGCGAGAATATTCTAAGAACAGTCATCACAGAACCAGGCATAAAAATTGGAGGATACAATATTAACAACCTTTGGTATGCTGACGACACAGTACTGATAGCTGAGAACCAACAAGACCTGCAAAATCTCTTGGATAAAGTCGCCAAAGAAAGTGAACAGAAAGGCCTTACTTTGAACATCAAAAAGACAGAGACTATGGTTATATCTAAGAAACAGAATCCACCAGCATGCAATATTAAATTAAACGGAACTATTCTAAAGCAGGTGCAGAAATTCAAATACCTTGGAGCAGTAATAACTTCAAATGGGAAATGCAGAACAGAAATTAGGAACAGAATAGGCCAAGCAAAGACTGCATTTCAGAGAATGAGAAACATATTAGCTAACACATCTTTATCAATGAATGTTAGAAAATGAGTCCTAAAATGCTATATTGAACCTATCTTGTTATATGGAAGTGAATCATGGACAATAGGCAAGTCTGCACAAAAATCATTGGAAGCAGCAGAAATGTGGTTTATTAGAAGAATGTTGCGAATCCCCTGGACAGCAAAAATAACTAATGAAGATTGTTTGAGAAGAGCTGGAGAGACAAAAAACCTTGTCAAAAAGATAAGAGAGAGACAATGTACTTTCATAGGACATGCAATGAGAAGAGGGGGCATTGAAAATATAACAACAGGAAAAATAGAAGGAAGAAGATCAAGAGGAAGACCAAGAGAAATGATACTGGACAGTCTGACGGGATGGTGTGAGAGGAGATCACCAACTGAACTGATGGCCTGCATGAAGGATCGGGTACTCTGGAGAAGCATAATAGCCAACGCTAGTCAGCACGGCACCTGATGATGATGATGAGGTATATGGTAATGATGTTATGTCCACAAACCATAAATTACCCATGATAGGGATATGGTAACGATGTTATGTCCACAAGCCATAAATTACCCATGATAGGGATATGGTAACGATGTTATGTCCACAAGCCATAAATTACCCATGATAGTGGTATGGTAACGATGTTATGTCCACAAGCCATAAATTACCCATGATAGGGATATGGTAATGATGTTATGTCCACAAGCCATAAATTACCCATGATAGGGATATGGTAATGATGTTATGTCCACAAGCCATAAATTACCCATGATAGGGATATGGTAACAATGTTATGTCCACAAGCCATAAATTACCCATGATAGGGATATGGTAACAATGTTATGTCCACAAGCCATAAATTACCCATGATAGGGATATGGTAACAATGTTATGTCCACAAGCCATAAATTACCCATGATAGGGATATGGTAACAATGTTATGTCCACAAGCCATAAATTACCCATGATAGGGATATGTTCTAGAGAAGATAATGATCTCATGTTCGTGGACAGGTTTGTGTTGCCTATGGAACATATGAGTGAGGCAAATGCTTCAGGACCAAACCAAAGACTGTAAGTAGAAGCATTTAATGTTGAAGAAGCATATGAATTCTAGTTTTTTGCTTAATTATGATTATATTTGATGCGCTGATTGCTTTTACGATGTTATGAACCAACATGTTCGTGTTTCACATAGCTTGTATACCTTAGGAAGTTCAAAGCATGTTGTAAGGGATCAGTCCTGCACATTACATGAACATTAATTGAAGGAATATAATATGACATGACATGTTCGTTTTGCTCACTGTTGCCTTGCTGATGATAATTAAATTAATGTTTTGTATTTCTGCACAAATTTGGGACTTGTGGCAAGTGTTGATACAGTTTTGGTTGCTGCATGTAAAGACAAGGGTTGTAGATTTTAAGTTGATGAGAAGAAGAAATAACATCTTGGCTAGAATTTGGCATTTTCCCAGTACCACACTGTTATGCCATTATTTATCACAAGGCACTAAGGTTAGTGTGCTACAGGTGTCAGTAAGCTAGTATTGTAGCTGACAAGTTAAAGTAAACTTACCAAGTATTTCATGTTAAAATATAGTAGCTGACAAGTTGAAGTAAACTTACCAAGTATTTCATCTAAAAAATACAGTAGGAGCAAACTTACTAAGTATTTTATGTAAAAATTACAGTAGCTGACATTGTATCTGCAGCAGTGAGCCTTAAAGGATTGGAGCATTTAAAAGAACTGTTGAAACAAGAGAGATATAGTTATCACGTAGTCATCATATTTGTTGATAAACAAGAGAAATGTAGTCATCATATTTGTTGATAAACAAGAGAAATGTAGTCGTCATATTTGTTGATAAACAAGAGAAATGTAGTCATATTTGTTGATAAACAAGAGAAATGTAGTCATCATATTTGTTGATAAACAAGAGAAATGTAGTCACCATATTTGTGTGTCACCATATATTGAAAATTGGTGCAGGTTTTAGGATTGTCTGTGCTAACTACAGCAACCATTCTGAGGTATGAGAACAGGCATCTAGGCAGATTTGGTATGAGAACAGGCATGCAGGCAGATTTGGTGTGAGAACAGACATCCAGGCAGATTTGGTATGAGAACAGACATCCAGGCAGATTTGGTATGAGAACAGACATCCAGGCAGATTTGGTATGAGAACAGACATCCAGGCAGATTTGGTATGAGAACAGACATCCAGGCAGATTTGGTATGAGAACAGGCATCCAGGCAGATTTAGTATGAGAACAGGCATCCAGGCAGATTTGGTATGAGAACAGACATCCAGGCAGATTTGGTATGAGAACAGACATCCAGGCAGATTTGGTATGAGAACAGACATCCAGGCAGATTTGGTATGAGAACAGGCATCCAGGCAGATTTGGGAACATCCTGCTGTAATGAAGTCATGCCTAAGCAAGGAATGAATGGTAAATCTGAGGATGAGATGAGACAGGCCACCAGCGCTGTCACATGTTTTATGTCAGCTTCTTATCTGTAGTGAGCTATCTGAACATTTTGTTTTGTTATAGATTTATACCTGGAGCTATCTGAACATTTTGTTTTGTTATAGATTTATACCTGGAGCTATATGAATATTTTGTTTTGTTATAGATTTATACCTGGAGCTATCTGAACATTTTGTTTTGTCATAGATTTATATCTGGAGCCATCTGAATATTTTGTTTTGTTATAGATTTATACCTGGAGTTGTCTGGACATTTTATTTTGTTATAGATTTATATCAGGAGCTATATAAACATTTTGTTTTGTTATAGATTTATACCTGGAGCTATATAAACATTTTGTTTTGTCATAGATTTATACATGGAGCTATCTGAACATTTTGTTTTGTTATATATTTATACCTGGAGCTATATGAACATTTTGTTTTGTTATAGATTTATACCTGGAGCTATCTAAACATTTTGTTTTGTCATAGATTTATACCTGGAGCTATCAGGCCATTTTAATTAGTGGTGGATTTATGTGAGATATTAGTATTTAAATTTTTTCCTATGGTGATCTGACCAGTGACCTGCTGTATCCAGTAATCTGATCATTGACCTGCTGTATCCAGTAATCTGACTAGTGGTCTACAGTATCTTGTAATCTGACCAACAGCCTGCAGTATCCAGTGACTTAACATGACAGAGAGCCTGTCCAATGAGAATAATTCAGTGGAGAAGAAAAATGTCTCTTGGGTTCGACCACATGCAGTCACCAGCATCAGTCCTCACTCGCTTGGACATGTGTCAGAGGTCATGATACTTGACAGTCAATGTGGAGTTCTTGTACACAAAAGATGTATCCTTTATATTTTGTCTTATGTAATGTTCTTTTCTTATAATTCTTGGTCTCAGCTTTCATCCAGTGTTTCATTCTTTGCTGCAGACTTCGATGTAATGTTCTCTTCTCTAGTCTCATATTTTTATGTATTGTTCTGTTTATGTAAAACAAAGTTTTGTGCTGAGATGTAATGTTCTGTTTTTGTAATCTCTCTCCTCTAATGTTTTAGTTTATCGTGAAAGAAATGATGTATGAGGGCTATTCCAAAGTCAACTTCCAATTGGCTGGTTAAGAAAAAGTTAAAAAATAAATAAATAACAAAATACAATTTGATTCCCTACAAAACTGTGCATTACTTTCCACCTGATTGTCACATAATTCAGGCACTTGTCAAAAAAGTGTACCACCAGGATATCCAGCCAGTTGCTTACTCCATCCATGAGCTCCTCATTGGTGTTGAAGCAGTGGATAGTCAGATCTTTATCTTGCTGAAGTCTTGTAAGAGTTGGTCAGTAATCTCCTAGATGAACTGCTAGAGTGTGTGAGGTGCTAGAGTGTGTGAGCTGCTAGAGTGTGTGAGCTGCAAGGTGGGGCCAGGATTTGTTTTACAGGAGAATGGTGCCCTTGGTGAGCATTGCTTGCCTTTTGTTCTGGATCAACCTCTGAAGCTTATTCAGCTTTTCATAATAAATCTCTGATGTTACTCTAGTCCCTAGGAGCGTGTCAACAGAATATTCCCTTGCAGTACCAGAACACAGTACCAGAACACAGTACCCATCATCTTTCAGGTTGATAGTGTTTGAATTTCCTTGGCTTGTTTGAAGATTGAGTATGCCTCCACTGTTAGGCCTATTCCTTTGTCCTATTAACTGAACCTATATTTTTATTCAACAGAGTCAAGTTAACTCATAGAACTTTATTGCACAATACAGCAGCCTATCTTGACCCTGTTCAGCTGGCCATCTTTAACAAAACTTATATTCCTTCTCATAACTTCAAACTTGATCAGTATCTTTTTGGGGTCAACTGTATGCCTCTTAATATGTATATGTATGTGTATACATGCACGAATATGTATGTGTATATATGTATAAATGCATGTATATATATGTATGTAAGTGTGTTTATATATATATATATATATGGGGGGTGTTCAGAAAGTTAATGCAGCACATCATTTTTCTCAGGAGCTGTTTATTCAAAAGGCATGAAATTTATACACAGTATACATTGATATGTCTTGTAAACATTGGTATTATTCAACATGAACTTGTACGGCTTTATGCCAGCACGAAACAAGTGCATGTATTCCTAGCCTGTACCAAATTTTCTCTTGATTATGCAGCCATTGCTTTACTGCATGAATCACTCCTTCACCATCTTCAAATCTTACTCCTCGGAGTGCATCTTTAAGTGGACTAAACAGATGGAAATCAGAGAGAGTGCCAAATCGGGACATAGGGTGGATGGGGTAGTACAGTCTAACCCAGTTTGATGATTGCTTCCTGTGTTGCCAGACTTGTGTGAGGGTGTGCATTGTCAGAAGGAGAAGCAGGTCTGCTGGATTTTTGTGCGGCCAAATTCTGCGAAAATGTTTATTGAGTTTTTTCAGTGTCTTAATGTAAGCTTGCGAATTGATTGTCTCTCCTATCAGTAGGAATAATACCCTCAGCGCATTTCAACATTTCTGCCTTGGTGGCTGTGGCAGGACGTCCACAGCATGGCCATTCATGCAACTCCTTATCTCCACTTATTGATTCTTTAATTCTCTGAACTGAGTGACTGACTGTACTCCTGTCAACTGCAAAACTTCCATACACATCACATAGATGCTTGTGAATGTTCACAACAGTTTCCTTCTCTGCAACGAGAAATCCTATCACAATTTGCTGCTTATACCGCAAGTTGCTAACACGCTCCATTTCAGTAGTTAAGGGAGCCATATTCTTTGGCTGGTTGCAGTGCAATTTGGTTCACACAATTGGCACATGCCATATTTAAAGTGCAAAATTTCATTCTTCTATCTTCATTATTAGATGAAAAAAAAGATCATATATATATATATAAAGGAAGTGGGAAATATATGATTTGAGGTATCCCAACTTGGTTGAGACAGGATGGGCTGGAGAACTTTTGTTGATGTCTTATGCTCCATTGAGAGTACAGAGAACTGATGATGATGATGATGATGTATTTGCATACATGTATATGAGTATGTTATCATTAAAGTCTAGTTAAAAGAATGGCTTAATTGTTGATTTTATTCTACTGCTTTACTACAAAATTATTACACTATAATAATGTGAAAATGTAATACAAGTTTATTGCATCATCATCACCAGTCTCTGTACTCTCAATGGAGTATAAGGTATCAACAAAAGTTCTCCACTAAATCCTGTCGGGATACCTAAAAAAGTCTTTCCTGCTTTCTTTAGTTCTTCCTGTCTTGTGTGTCTCCATGTCCCCAATGTCCTGCCCCTCTTTCTTTTCCCTTGAGGTATCCAGGTCAAGATATTATAGGGGTGTCTTGTTCTTTCTATTCATAATATGTAGCCCAGCCATTTCCATCTTCATCTTTTGACCTCATTAGTAATGTTCTCAATGCCTGTTCATTTGGTAATTTCCTCATTTGTCATGTGTTCTTCCCAGTGTATTCATAAGATTTTTCTGAAGCATCTTCCTTCAGATCCTCTCAGTCTACTTTCAGTTCTCTGGTTCTCCATGTTTCAACTGCATACAATAAAATGAAGGGAACATTGATGCATGCAGTTAAATAAATCAGATTGTGGAGTGTAAGGACAAGAGATGATTTTTTTTTTGCTTTTGCTTATTTTATTTGTTATTGCAAAAACTAATACTGGATACTTGTGACAGTTTAAAAATGAAGTCTGTTTGTTCATTCATTCCCAGTTATGATTCTGTTGAAAATTCATCTCAAAGTCTGTTTGTTCATTCATTCCCAGTTATGATTCTGCTTTGTCAACATTTTGATGAGTTCATCGTTTACAATTGATTGTGTGTGTCGTGCCCACCCCCACCCTTAAGTCATGCACATCTATGAAGCCATCCCTGAATCTCATGCACCAGTCCCACACAGAACTGTCACTCATACCATTTATCACTGTGCACTCTACACAGTATGATGAATATTAGTGACACTATATCCTTCTGCTTGCAGACCTCACAGCTGCTGGGAAATAATGAGTACAGGGTCAATGTTTGCTCAGTTGCTGCTTGTGCACAACTAAACAAAATGGACCATGGGTTGGCATTTAGCAAGATAAAACTTTCCTGATTGCTACAGGAAATGCACTGTCACTATGGCAGGCAGTTTATTTTTATTAGACAAAGTGGAGTTGACCGTGGAACTGCCCGTGTAGTCTTTGGATCGGAGAAAAGAAAATCTGTTTCTGTTCATAACAAATCACAGATGACATGTTACTGCATGACAAATCATAGATCACATATTACTGCATCACAAATCATAGATCACATGTTACCACATCACAAATCACAGATGACATGTTACTGCATCACATATCGCAGATCACATGTTTGTGCATCATAAATCGCAGATCACATGTTACTGCATCACAAATTGCAGATCACTTGTTAATGCATCACAGATCACAGAGGTATCCAGGGATTGCTTTTGATCAGTCCTTGTCATTTGCACAGTATGTGGACAATGTAATACAAAAAGCCAGGAAAGCATTAGAAGTGGTTAGGTTCATGGCTGGAGCAAACTTTCCACAACGCACTCTGTTCTTGTTGATGCAGGGGGTGGTGCTGTCACCAGTGGAGTATGGTCTTGGTCTGCTCACCCTGTCAGAATGAGGCAATGAGGGTGGTCTTGGATTGCACCAGGGATACTCCATTAATGGCCATGTGCTTTCTGCTTGATGTGTTAAGTGTGAGGTCAAAACAGAAGTAAGCATCAGGGTTGCTGGCATGAAGGACCATCCTCTCCATAAGGAGCTGGGGTTGATAAAGGGCAGTAGCATAAAACGAGGCAGATCCAGGATGGCTTAGCCTGAGGATACAGTAATAAGTCCCTAAAGGTGATGATTTAAATGCAGAGAATTACAGTGGACACTCGACACAGGAGGACCTTGACTTTGCAGACGACATTTGTCTACTATCAAGCAGGCACAAAGATATGCAAGATAAAATAAACAAGCTAACTCAGAATGCTAACAATATAGGATTAAAGATCAACGTAGGAAAGACAAAGTTAATGAAGCAAAATGTGAACAACAGAAATGTACTCAGAGTAGATAGCAAGTTAGTGGAGGAATTTGTATATCTTGGCAGTAGAATAGTAGAAGATGGAGACAGCATAGAGGACATCAACTATGGACTTACTAGAGTAAACCAGGCTTTTGCAGTGCTGCAGACTATTTGGAAAACTAAAAAAACTAAGCATGAAGAAAAAAATCAGGATATTTAAGAGTAATGTTCTGAGTGTACTACTCTATGGAAGTGAATGCTGGAAAATCACCAAAACCATAGAAAACAAGCTGAATTCTTCCCAGATGTTTACAAAGAATTAGAAGAATATTTTGGCCAGACACCATAAGAAATAACATCTTGTTGGCAGAAATGCAGATGAAGCCGCTGACAGCAATTATTGAGGAAAGACGCTGGCGATGGTTGGGACATGTGCTCTGAATGACTGGCTACTCACAAGCAAAAATATACTAAGATGGACACCGCAGGGGAACAGAAGTAAGGGTAGACCAAATGAGACATGAAGAAGAACAACAGAGAGGATGTTGAGCAATAAAGGGCTCACCTAGGCAAGAGTGAAAAAAAAAAAGGCAAAAGACAGGCATTTGTGGAAAACCCTTTGGGAAGCCTCATGTGCCTTGAGCACTTAAGGTTGAGAGAGAGAGAGAGAGAGAGAGGTGATGATTGGTTATGGGTACAGGACTGATCTCAGCTAACAAAGGGTGACAAATGTAGAGACTGGGCACAGGGGTCAGTTCAAGATATCAACCAGCATCACTGTGACTCTTCCTACATGGTGATATATACAGATGGCTCAGTGACTCTTCCTACATGGTGATATATACAGATGGCTCAGTGACTCTTCCTACACGGTGATATATACTGATGGCTCAGTGACACTTCCTACATGGTGATATATACTGATGGCTCAGTGACACATCCTACACAGTGATATATACAGATGGCTCAGTGACTCGGAACAGCAGAACTGGTTGGGGATTTGTTGTCTACCAAAATGGAAGAGTGGTGGCATAGGGTTCGGGAGCCGTTGAAGTCACCACATCAAGCATGTGAGTGGAAATTAAGGCTGTATTGGCAGCAGTGGAATGGCTAATTGCCCATGATATGATTCATGGTGTCATTGTAATGGATTCACAGAGTATGCTTCATAAGATTGAGAAAAAAATTGCTTCAAAAAGAATGGATCATCTGTTAAACCAGTCAACTGTGACAAGCTTAATGTGGCTTTATTGTCCAGGGCATGTGGATGTACATGGCAATAAAGTGGCAGATAGACTTGCTGGACAAGCTAAAATAAATGGCAGGCTAAGATTGGATAAGGGTGACTTTGCTAAAGCTGTATTGGAAAGACTGAGAAATTGAAGAGCGGGAATGGAAGGACAATGTAATCGTGAAACGATTGCTGGAGCTAGAACAAATTAAGGATGCTAGTAAGAAATCTAAACTGTGTGGCAGAAAATGCATCGTAAAGAACCAACAGCTGATGGGAACTATTAGCAGACATTCTCTTGGATGGAACTGCGACATGTCGCAGAGCATATATGGGGCTATCATGAATGCAGTGATGCCAAAGTCTGATTTTGAACCTTTGAACTTTTAAATCACAGATCACATGTTACTGTATCACAAATCACAGATCACATACTAACATATTAATAGTCTGGGTATAATTATGAAAGCTAAATATATAAATCTACATGAAACCTGCAGTAAAGCTGTCATAACAAAATGTTAAAACTATTGAAAACAAAGATAAAAACAGCTTTGTTAATCAGTGAGCTCTCGGATGTAACATTTTGGTTTTCACTTTAGTCATACAAAAACATACAGGGCAAAGAAATATGGAAAGAAGGTAAAATATGAATTCACATGAGTGCAATACAACAAATAAAAATGAAAAATAAACATTAGAAAAAAAAGGGAGCACTTAGTTGTGACGTGTAAGAAGAAGCCTTATCCAGGGGTGCATGTGGTAGAGTGTTGTGAATGTTTAAATGAAGACTTGAAGCATATGATAGATTGAAGTAAAGAGGAGGTAGAGTTGGCAGGCAGGAGAGAGGGAGAGGGATGCAATAGTAATCTAGCTGAGAAAAAAGGTTGGTGGAATAGATGAATGTGGTTGGGGTAGATGGTTTGTAATCTGGTGCAGTGAGGGGGTTCTGGAATATAAGTTACAGGTGAAGAAAGAGTTGAACATAGTAAAGAGGGAATATGAGTACGAAAACGAGAACATTAAGCATAGCTGAATTTTGAGTTCAGACTATGTGGTGCCAGTGTCCCATATTCCTGAATATAGCAGTTCTCAAGCACCAGGTGGCTTCTGTCATCAGTGTGACATTGTTTAATGGCTAGCACTACATCACATGTCACTACTGTAACACAAATCACAGTCCACATGATCCTTTCTATAACACAAATCATGAATAATGTGTTTCTTTGCACAACACAAATCAGCTGATAACATGTTCCTTACACATTAGCTCTGCAGAACATCCCCTACAGAAAAGCTCAGCAAGTTTTTGCCAGAAACATGAAGATACATGGACAAAAGTATCTCAGCCCTTACTTTGTAAGTCATATGCCTGACACCTTGTAAATCCTATACCTGATACTTTGTAAGTCCTATAATTGATAATTTGTAAGTCTTGTAGTTGATATTTTGTAGGCCAAATACTTGTAAATTTGTAAGTTTTGTAATTGATGCATATATTTAAGTCATACTGTCAGTCCTTGCTTTGTAAATTTTATATTCAGTCCTTTCATAACTTAGTCCTAGATTTCTTGATGCTATACCCAGCCATAACTTATAAGTCTCTTGATGCTATAACCAGCCATAATTATAGGTCTCTTGATGCTATAACCAGCCATAACTTATAAGTCTCTTGATGCTATACCCAGCCATAACTTCTGAGTCTCTTGATGCTATAACCAGCCATAAATATAGGTCTCTTGATGCTATAACCAGTTATAACTTATGGGTCTCTTGATGCTATACCCAGCTATAACTTATGGGTCTCTTGATGCTATAACTAGCCATAACTTTATAGATCTCTTGATGTTATGCCCAGTCATAACTTATGGGTCTCTTGATGCTATACCCAACCATAACTTATAAGTCTCTTGATGCTATACCCAGCTATAACTTCTGAGTCTCTTGATGCTATAACCAGACATAATTATAGGTCTCTTGATGCTATACCTAGCCATAACTTATGGGTCTCTTGATGCTATAATTAGCCATAACTTTATAGATCTCTTGATGTTATGCCCAGTCATAACTTTATAAGTCAGGGATGGCCAGACTGTGGCAAATAACACAGGCCATCAATAAAGAAACTTTTCACAAAATTTTAGCAGCTCTGTATGTATTTTCATGTGCTGTATTAAAAAATGACACTCTTTTTTCATGTATGACATAACAGTTTAAAAAAAATTCATAATTCTCTATAATTGATATTTTCACTTTCATTGTATTTGGTTTCTGTCATTGACAACATATAGACATGACTGACAGTCAGCATTTTAGCTGGATTGAGGAGAATGAATAGCTGAAGTTTTGTGAGCATTTTTCTTACATGTGTGGAGAGTTTATGTTTAAAAAAACATTAAAGAAACATTGTAGATTTTATGAAGAAAGTTTACTACACTTATTTTAAAGTGAAACTTGGAGATCAAGACAAAAAGTGTGTTATGTTTTTATGTTTGTATAGAGGATTTAAGGAGATGGTATAAAGGGAAAAAAAAAGCCTTCAGATTTGGTGTTCCAGTGATATGGAGGGAGACCAAAAAAATTCCCAGTGATGACTGCTGTTTTTGCAGCTGTGATGTTAAGGGATACAACTCTAAAAATTAAAGAAAAACTATTGTGCATCCAAATCTTCCATCAGTTCTTCTACTGGTTCTTCCAATTTAGAGAAAAATGTTAAAGATTTTCAGTGTATAAGTCAGGCCTTTAAATGTAAATGCTACAGAAGAGTTCTTCAAATATCATGGACACAAAAAAAAAGAAAAAATATATCCATACTACAAGAAATTAATATTGAAGAAGGCTGGCTAGTAAATAAGATTAAAGGGAGAAAACTTAAATATTTTGGACACAATAAATGTCATGATAATCTAGAGAAAGTATGTCTTCCCTTTTGGCCTTTTGGCTAAGATCAAAGTGGCTGAGGTCAAAGTGTCCTCTTAGCAGGTACCCTGATCAACATGCCCTTTGGTTAACAAAAGCGTCGTTAATTTTTTAACTAAACGAGATGCCCGAGGCCTGCCCTGCACATTGAATGCCGGGGGTATGGTCCACATCTCGTTACGGGTGGACCCGGCTTGCAGTACCACTGGGTCACGGCCTGTTGTTTTCGTTGTCTTAAAAAAAAAAAAAAATCTAGAGAAAACCATCTTGGAAGGGTACATAACGGGAAAAAGAAAGAGAGGAAGACCAAGGTGAAGATGGCTGCAAGACATTGTTGAGGATCTGCAAATGGATGCATCAGCAGCAAGCCATCTTGCTCACAACCGATAGGCCTACAGGAGTGCTGTTAGGGAGGCAAAGTTCCGTAAGGGACACGCAAATGAATGAATGAATGAAGTTTGGACTTTCAACTCTTCACTCATTCTGAACTCAGTGATTTGGTGAGTGATTTGGGATTACTCAAGGATTCTGCAGAAATCTTGGCATAAAGATTATAAGACAAAAAACATTGGTAGGTGGAACATCTATTTGTTGGTATAGAAGTAGAGAACATGAGTTTACTCCCTGCTATATATGTTGGTACAGAAGTAAAGAACATGAGTTTACTCCCTACTATATATGTTGGTATAGAAGTAAAGAACATGAGTTTACTCCCTACCATATTTGTTGGTATAGAAGTAAAGAACATGAGTTTACTCCCTACTATATTTGTTGGTATAGAAGTAAAGAACATGAGTTTACTCCCTACTATATTTGTTGGTATAGAAGTAAAGAACATGAGTTTACTCCCTACTATATCTGTTGGTAAAGAAGTAAAGAACATGAGTTTACTCCCTACTATATTTGTTGGTAAAGAAGTAGAGAACATGAGTTTACTCCCTACTATATTTGTTGGTATAGAAGTAAAGAACATGAGTTTACTCCCTACTATATTTGTTGGTATAGAAGTAGAGAACATGAGTTTACTCCCTGCTCTTCGCAGGATGGTTACTTAGTAAACTGCCAGTGATCTTGCCGGTTACTTAGTATGCTGCCAGTGATCTTGCTGGTTTGCCGGTTACTTAGTATACTGCCAAGTCTTGCTGGTTTGATGGTGACTTAGTATACTGCCAAGTCTTGCTGGTTTGATGGTGACTTAGTATACTGCCAAGTCTTGCTGGTTTGACAGTGACTTAGTATACTGCCAAGTCTTGCTGGTTTGATGGTGACTTAGTATACTGCCAAGTCTTGCTGGTTTGATGGTGACTTAGTATACTGCCAAGTCTTGCTGGTTTGATGGTGACTTAGTATACTGCCAAATCTTGCTGGTTTGATGGTGACTTAGTATACTGCCAAGTCTTGCTGGTTTGACAGAGACTTAGTATACTGCCAAGTCTTGCTGGTTTGATGGTGACTTAGTATACTGCCAAGTCTTGCTGGTTTGACAGTGACTTAGTATACTGCCAAGTCTTGCTGGTTTGATGGTGACTTAGTATACTGCCAAGTCTTGCTGGTTTGATGGTTACTTAGTATACTGCCAAGTCTTGCTGGTTTGATGGTTACTTAGTATACTGCCAAGTCTTGCTGGTTTGATGGTGACTTAGTATACTGCCAAGTCTTGCTGGTTTGACAGTGACTTAGTATACTGCCAAATCTTGCTGGTTTGATGGTTACTTAGTATACTGCCAAGTCTTGCTGGTTTGATGCAAAAATTTGGAATTATTTACATAATAGATGAATTACTGACAGCTCTAAATGAAGTTTTACTGAACAGTGTGAATAAGTTTGCTTCGGTACCCGTCGGTCATTTGGTACATCTAAAAGAAAGTTATGAGAATTTAGAACTGGTCCTCACAAAGATAAAATATGCTCATCACGAATAAATGATATGTGGAGACTTGAAAGTATTCAGTATGCTTCTTAGTCAGTATGGTGGATATACTAAGTTCCTATGTTATTTATCTTAACTGGGACAGCCGAACAAAAAGTCAGTACTGGGGGGGGGGGGGGAGATGGACACTGGCCACTTCACATAAAGTTAGGCATCATAAACAATTTGTTAAAACCCTGCCAACTAGTGGAAACTGCTTTCAGTACCTCTGTAATAAATTTTCTCATGTTTCAGAAGCCAAGCTAAAGGAGGGTATTTTTTTTGGAGCAGACAGTAAAAACTGATGTTTGATGAAAACTTTCTTTCTTCAATTGCAGAAATTGAGAAAGAGGCCTGGAAATTTTTCAAAAATGTAGTTAGTACATTCCTGGGAAATAAAAAAGGAGCCTGACTATGTAGTCATTGCAGAAAACATTCTGGAAAAATTTGGAAACTTAGGATGTTCAATGAGCTTAAATCTTCATTTCGTGCATGTGCATTTGGACTTTTCCCCAGAAAACCCTGGCACATTTATTGAGGACCAAGGAAAAAGATGTGAAGGAAATAGAAAAAACAAGATATCAAAGTCAATGGGATGTTAATATGATGGGCGACTATTGCTGGATGTTAATATGATGGGAGACTATTGCAGGATGTTAATATGATGGGAGACTATTGCAGGATGTTAATATGATGGGCGACTGTTGCTGGATGTTAATATAATGGGAGACTATTGCAGGGCAGGATGTTAATATGATGGGCGACTATTGCTGGATGTTAATATGATGGGAGACTATTGCAGGGCAGGATGTTAATATGATGGGCAACTATTGCAGGATGTTAATATGATTGGAGGCTATTGCTGGATGTTAATTTCGTGGGAGACTATTGCTGGATGTTAATATGATGGGCAACTATTGCTGGATGTTAATATGATGGGCAACTAATGCTGGATGTTAATATGATGGGCAACTATTGCTGGATGCTAATATGATGGGCAACTATTGCTGGATGTTAATATGATGGGCAACTATTGCTGGATGTTAATATGATGGGCAACTAATGCTGGATGTTAATATGATGGGCAACTATTGCTGGATGCTAATATGGTGGGCAACTATTGCTGGATGTTAATATGGTGGGCAACTAATGCTGGATGTTAATATGATGGGCAACTATTGCTGGATGCTAATATAATGGGCAACTATTGCTGGATGTTAATATGATGGGCAACTATTTGCTGGATGTTAATATGATGGGCAACAATTGCAGGATGCTAATATGATGGGCAACTATTGCTGGATGCTAATATGATGGGCAACTATTGCTGGATGTTAATATGATGGGCAACTAATGCTGGATGTTAATATGATGGGCAACTATTGCTGGATGTTAATATGATGGGCAACTAATGCTGGATGTTAATATGATGGGCAACTATTGCTGGATGTTAATATGATGGGCAACTATTGCTGGATGTTAATATGATGGGAAACTATTGCTGGATGTTAATATGGTGGGCGAATATTGCTGGATATTAATGTGATGGAAAACTATTGATTGCTGGATGTTAATATGATGGGCGACTATTGCTGGATGTTAATATGATGGGAGATTATTGATGGATATTATTATGACGGGCGACTATTGCTGGATGTTAATATGACGGGCAGCTATTGCAGGGCAGGATGTTAATATGATGGGAGACTATTGATTGTTGGAAGTTAATATGATGGGATACTTGCTGGATGTTAATATGATGGGTGACTATTGCTGGATGTTAATATACTGTTAAAAAAAGAAACGCAACAAATATGATGTTGCGATTTAAACTGACGTTTGCTGATCAGACAAGGACAAATTGCCTGAAATGTTCACTTAGACATCAACTTCACATGCTGACCTGAATTGTGCTCAGCAGATGATTCATGAGCACAGAAAAGCAACACTAATCAAAACAGTGTTTTTGACAATAACTCATGACAGGTTCATGAAAATCCCGTGAAACTTACTGAACACAAAACTCATTGACCATGTTATTGAATGCGTATAAAAGATTGACAGTTCTCGAATCAATTCATTTTTAAATTCAGTGTGCAAGTATGGCTCATCTCACTACAGAACAATGACTCATCATCATTGGACATTAACAAACTGGACAGTCACAAAGTGTAGTGGGCAGACAATTTAATGTGGTTAGAAGCACCATTGAAGACGATTCCAAGAAACTGGGTCAGTTGCAGACCGGCCGTGCAATGGAAGACCCATAGTCACGACTCCTGCTGAAGATCGCGTCATCTCAGGAATCAATTTACATCTGCGTACTCAACAGTCCACTCAGTAACAGCAGCTCATCAATTTTCAGATCAAACGGTCAGGAACCGGCTGCACGACGCTGGTCTTTGGGCTAGAAGATCTTACAGAGGTCCTGTTCTTACGGACCGGCATCACCAGAATCGATTGCAGTGGGCAAACCAGCATCGTCAGTGGACTGTTGCGAATGATTGGAGAAGTGTTTGGTTTAGTGATGATTCATTCTTTCTGCTCCAGCGACACATTAGATGGAGAAGAGTTTACCGCAGAGTCCATGAACGCTATGCCCAGAACTGCGTGGATGAGGCTCCTCCGCGTGGTGGTGGAGGTGTACTGATGTGGGGGATGATCAACTTCATGGGAAGAAGTGATCTTGTGCAAATTGAAGGACGCCTGAATGCCCAATGATAAGTCACTGAAATTCTTCGTCCTCACGTCCTTCCACTTCTGGCTGCACCAGGGTCAATTTTTCAGCAGGATAACACTCAACCTCATGTGGCACAACTCACCACTCAGTTCCTCTCTGACAGCAATGTCCATTCTGTGGCCGTCCATGTCATTAGACATGAACCCAAAGAACACTTATGGATGAACTCAGCAGACAAGTCTGCCAGCGAGATGTGGCACCAACCAATCTCTGACAGTTGTCTCTTGCACTGCGGGAAGAGTGGGCAGCCATCCCACGTCAACAGATCCAATGACTAATCGGATCCAAGTCAAGGAGATGTCATTCTCTGATACAGGCCAGAAGAGGCCATACACTTTACTGAAATGGAGGCCTCAGTCACAAAGAATAAAAGTCCAAACCAAATTTAATGAAGATCATTTCATTGTTAAAGTCTTAAAGTTTCTTCATGCCATTAATTCCGTAAAATAAAATTTTGATACAAGTTTGAAATTTGGTGTCCATTGCGACTACAGTAGTGTTGCATTTCTTTTTCTGAACAGTATATGAAGGGCAGCTATTGCTGGATATTAATATGATTGGAGACTATTGCTGGATATTAATATGATTGGAGACTATTGCTGGATATTAATATGATTGGAGACTATTGCTGGATATTAATATGATTGGAGACTATTGCTGGATATTAATATGATTGGAGACTATTGCTGGATATTAATATGATTGGAGACTATTGCTGGATATTAATATGATTGGAGACTATTGCTGGATGCTACACCATGAAAATCCAGAAGACTCATGCAAGAGAACAAAACGACAAGTGCAGCTTCAGTGTCAAAAAGAAAAAGGCACTGAAGATGTTATTACAGATTAATTATTTTTATTCAGTCATATTATAGAATCAAGTTCAATGTACTCGTACAATATTGTCATTTCACTCAAAAATGTCTGTAATTTGTGGGAAAACTGAAGGAGAAAATTTGAGGTCATTTTCAGTTTCAGGGAACCAAAAACCTGTAGAAGTAATACAAAATTTAAAAGAAGTTTTTATGATCTTGAATTTTGTAACAAAGGCCAGTGTAATGTTTGGCTGACAGAAATGTGTTGGCTGAGCTCTTCTTTACATGACAATGAATATAAAAGGTATATAAAAGAAAACTAAAGTTTTTGAATTCATTACTGGGTATAAAATGAGTCCACAGGATTAAAACGCAAGTGCTGTGTTATAACTTTCTAGATGCTGTACTTTGTTATGGCTTTCTAGATGCTGTACTTTGTTATGGCTTTCTAGATGCTGTACTTTGTTATGGCTTTCTAGATGCTGTACTTTGTTATGGCTTTCTAGATGCTGTACTTTGTTATGGCTTTCTAGATGCTGTACTTTGTTATGGCTTTCTAGATGCTGTACATTTTATAAATTTCCAGGTGCTACACTTACACTTTGTGCTGACTTTCTAGGTGCTACACTTACACTTTGTGCTGACTTTCTCTCTCTCTCTCTGAACCTTAAGTGCCCAGGGCACATGGGGCTTCCGCAAGGGTTTTCCACAAATGCCTGTCCTTCGCCTTTTTTTCTGCTCTTGTGCTGACTTTACAGGTGTTAAACTTGTACTTTGTGTTGACTTTACAGGTGTTAAACTTGTACTTTGTGTTGACTTTACAGGTGTTAAACTTGTACTTTGTGTTGACTTTACAGGTGTTAAACGTGTACTTTGTGTTGACTTTACAGGTGTTAAACTTGTACTTTGTGTTGACTTTACAGGTGTTAAACTTGTACTTTGTGTTGACTTTACAGGTGTTAAACTTGTACTTTGTGTTGACTTTACAGGTGTTAAACTTGTACTTTGTGTTGACTTTCCAGGTGTTAAACTTGTACTTTGTGCTGACTTTCCAGGTGGTACACTTACACTTTGTGCTGACTTTCTTTGTGCTACACTTACACTTTGTGCTGAGTTTCTAGGTGCTACACTTATACTTTGTACTGACTTTCTAGGTGCTACACTTACACTTTGTGCTGATTTTCTATCTGCTACACTTACACTTTGTGCTGAGTTTCTAGGTGCAACACTTATACTTTGTACTGACTTTCTAGGTGGTACACTTACACTTTGTGCTGAGTTTCTAGGTGCTACACTTACACTTTGTGCTGAGTTTCTAGGTGCTACACATACACTTTGTGCTGAGTTTCTAGGTGCTACACTTACACTTTGAGCTGACTTTCTAGGTGCTACACTTACACTTTGTGCTGAGTTTCTAGGTGCTACACTTACACTTTGTGCTGATTTTACAGGTGCTACACTTATTCTGTTAACTTTCTAGGTGCTACATTTTGTGCTGACTTTCTAGGTGCTACACTTTGTGTTTACTTTCTAGGTGCTACACTTTGTGTTTACTTTCTAGATACTACACTTTGTGCTAACTATCTAGTGCTGTATTGCCTGTATTTTGTAGGTTCTATGTGAGGTGTGATTTGTCTGGACTGAGATCATAATGCCTAAACCTAGTGGAGTGTTAGCATGTGCTGTGCACCAGATGGCATGGAGCTAGACTTAAGCAGCATGTAGTGATGTTTGTTTGATGTCATGTACTTGCTGTCCGGCGGTTCTCAAGATGAACATAAAAAAAAGGAGCAACAAGTCTGAAACAAATTTTCTGTGAATCTTGAACAAACTGCAATAGAAATCCTGGTAAAAATTGAATAAGTCTTTTGTGAGCAATCTCTTGGTCAGGCTTATGTACTGTATGAGGCATGTGTGGTAGTTCAAGGCCAGTTGATGAAGATAGCCACAGGGCTCTTGACCTGCACAGGCCCTCAAAATGATGTGGAGATCCAACAGTTTATCCATGAGATTTGATGTCTGCACAGAGATCCAACAGTTTATCCATGAGATTTGATGTCTGCACAGAGATCCAACAGTTTATCCATGAGATTTGATGTCTGCACAGAGATCCAACAGTGTATCCATGAGATTTGATGTCTGCACAGAGATCCAACAGTTTATCCATGAGATTTGATGTCTGCACAGAGATCCAACAGTTTATCCGTGAGATTTGATGTCTGCACAGAGATCCAACAGTTTATCCGTGAGATTTGATGTCTGCACAGAGATCCAACAGTTTATCCGTGAGATTTGATGTCTGCACAGAGATCCAACAGTTTATCCGTGAGATTTGATGTCTGCACAGAGATTCAACAGCTTGCCTCAGAGAATGAGACTTCTTGTTTGGGGTCATTGTTAGTGTTGCAGTCTGGTTATAACTTACAGACAAAGCAGCATTCGTCCCGGTAGAAAAGTTCAGGGTCACCAAGAACAAAAGGGCCAGACAATCGAAAAGCAATGTTAAGAGCATGGTGATCATTTTCTGTGATATCAAGGGAATTGTGCACCAAGAATTTATTTCTGCTGGCCGGACAGTGAATTCAGCTCTTACTGTGATGTTTAGCATGAATATTCCTGCTGGCCAGATAGTGAATCCAGCTCTTACTATGATGTTTTGTGGTGAATGTTCCTTTTGGCCAGACAATGAATTCAGCTCTTACTATGCTATGATGTTTTGTGGTGAATGTTCCCGTTGGCCAGACAGTGAATTCAGCTCTTACTATGCTATGATGTTTTGTGGTGAATGTTCCTGTTGGTCAGACAGTGAATTCAGCTCTTACTATACTGTGATGTTTTGCGGTGAATGTTCCTGTTGGCCAGACAGTGAATTCAGCTCTTACTATGCTATGATGTTTTGCGGTGAATGTTCCTGTTGGCCAGACAATGAATTCAGCTCTTACTATGCTATGATGTTTTGTGGTGAATGTTCCTGTTGGCCAGACAATGAATTCAGCTCTTACTATGTTTTGTGGTGAATGTTCCTGTTGGCCAGACAATGAATTCAGCTCTTACTATGATGTTTTGTGGTGAATGTTCCTGTTGGCCAGACAATGAATTCAGCTCTTACTATGATGTTTTGTGGTGAATGTTCCTGTTGGCCAGACAATGAATTCAGCTCTTACTGTGATGTTTTGTGGTCAGTGTTCCTGCTGGCTATACAGTGAATTCAGCTCTTACTATGATGTTTTGCAATGAATGTTCCTGTTGGCCAGACAATGAATTCAGCTCTTACTGTGATGTTTTGTGGTCAGTGTTCCTGCTGGCTATACAGTGAATTCAGCTCTTACTATGATGTTTCTGTAGAAGTACAGAAAGATCTCTACTTATGCTTCATTGATTACACCAAGGCATTTGACAAGGTGAAACATAATGAAATTATTAAAATGCTTGAAGACATCAATATAGACGGCAAAGACCTGAGGATTGTAAAACATCTATACTGGCAGCAAGAAGCAGCAGTTCGAGTTGAAAGTAGAATTGGAAAATAGCAACCTATAAAACAAGGGGTGCGACAAGGATGTGTACTATCTCCAGACCTTTTTTCTCTGTATAGCGAGAATATTCTAAGAACAATCATCACAGAACCAGGCATAAAAATTGGAGGATACAATATTAACAACCTTCAGTATGCTGACGACACAGTACTGATAGCTGAGAACCAACAAGACCTGCAAAATCTCTTGGATAGAGTCACCAAAGAAAGTGAACAGAAAGGCCTTACTTTGAACATCAAAAAGACAGAGACTATGGTTATATCTAAGAAACAGAATCCACCAGCATGCAGTATTAAATTAAACGGAACTATTCTAAAGCAGGTGCAGAAATTCAAATACTTTGGAGCAGTAATAACTTCAGATGGGAAATGCAGAACAGAAATTAGGAACAGAATAGGCCAAGCAAAGACTGCATTTCAGAGAATGAGAAACATATTAGCTAACACATCTTTATCAATGAATGTTAGAAAACGAGTCCTAAAATGCTATATTGAACCTATCTTGTTATATGGAAGTGAATCATGGACAATAGGCAAGTCTGCACAAAAATCATTGGAAGCAGCAGAAATATGGTTTATTAGAAGAATGTTGCGAATCCCCTGGACAGCAAAAATAACTAATGAAGAATGTATTAGAAGAGCTGGAGAGACAAAAAACCTTGTCAAAAAGATAAGAGAGAGACAGTGTACTTTCATAGGACATGCAGTGAGAAGAGGGGGCATTGAAAATATAACAACAGGAAAAATAGAAGGAAGAAGATCAAGAGGAAGACCAAGAGAAATGATACTGGACAGTCTGACGGGATGGTGTGAGAGGAGATCACCAACTGAGCTGATGGCCTGCATGAAGGATCGTGTACTCTGGAGAAGCATAATAGCCAGCGCCAGTCGGCACGGCACCTGATGATGAAATGATGTTTTGCAGTGAATGTTCCTGTTGGCCAGACAGTGAATTCAGCTCTTACTATGTTTTGCGGTGAATGTTCCTGTTGGCCAGACAATGAATTCAGCTCTTGCTATGCTATGATGTTTTGTGGTGAATGTTCCAGTTGGCCAGACAGTGAATTCAGCTCTTACTATGTTGTTTTGTGGTGAATGTTCCTGTTGGCCAGACAGTGAATTCAGCTCTTACTTTGATGTTTTGTGGTGAATGTTCCTGTTGGCCAGACAGTGAATTCAGCTCTTACTATGTTGTTTTGTGGTGAATGTTCCTGTTGGCCAGACAGTGAATTCAGCTCTTACTTTGATGTTTTGTGGTGAATGTTCCTGTTGGCCAGACAGTGAATTCAGCTCTTACTATGTTGTTTTGTGGTGAATGTTCCTGTTGGCCAGACAGTGAATTCAGCTCTTACTTTGATGTTTTGTGGTGAATGTTCCTGTTGGCCAGACAGTGAATTCAGCTCTTACTTTGATGTTTTGTGGTGAATGTTCCTGTTGGCCAGACAGTGAATTCAGCTCTTACTTTGATGTTTTGTGGTGAATGTTCCCGTTGGCCAGACAGTGAATTCAGCTCTTACTTTGATGTTTTGTGGTGAATGTTCCCGTTGGCCAGACAGTGAATTCAGCTCTTACTTTGATGTTTTGTGGTGAATGTTCCCGTTGGCCAGACAGTGAATTCAGCTCTTACTTTGATGTTTTGTGGTGAATGTTCCTGTTGGCCAGACAGTGAATTCAGCTCTTACTTTGATGTTTTGTGGTGAATGTTCCTGTTGGCCAGACAGTGAATTCAGCTCTTACTTTGATGTTTTGTGGTGAATGTTCCTGTTGGCCAGACAGTGAATTCAGCTCTTACTTTGATGTTTTGTGGTGAATGTTCCTGTTGGCCAGACAGTGAATTCAGCTCTTACTTTGATGTTTTGTGGTGAATGTATGAAAATGTGAGGAGATGGCCTAGCCTGTGGAGAGAAAACACTTGACTGCTTCCCCATGACAGCGCCTCCACTCTGCTCAACATCCAACATCACCCCTCCTTGATTTGGCCCACTGTGGCTTCTTTCTCTTCCCAAAGCAACAGATGAATTTTGACATCACTGAGAACATCCAGATGGAGCTACAAATGGTGCTCGACTTCACTGAAATGGACTCCCAGGGAGCATTCCATCATTGGAGGAAACACTAGGACCTTTTTATCTTGAAACTGTCAGTTTCACACACTTAAATGGGAAGACTTTCCGACAGTTCAGAAATTTTAATGAAGAATTGGAGCTTGAAGATAACCCAGTGATAACTCTTTCTACAGCATTGTGAGATGGCTGCCAGTTAGCACTGTCTTAAGAAGCTTTATAGATCTACTGGAATCTATTATTACTTTTCTCAAAGCAAAGATTCCATCAGCTGGAAAATCATGAATAAATGCTAGATCTAAAACTCCTTACTGATATAATGAATGCATCTACAAACTGTCAGCTTGCAGCACTCTAGAGGATGGATAAGATTGTTTCTTATCTTCCTGATATAATGAATCATATACAAACTGTCAGCTTGGCAGCACTCTAGAGGATGGATAAGATTGTTTCTTATCTTCCTGATATAGTGAATGCATCTACAAACTGTCAACTTGGTGGCACTCTAAAGGATGGATAAGATTTTTTTTTTATCTTACTGACATAAACTGGAATAAAACAGATGGGCTGCATGGACATAAGTTAGAAGAAAACAGAGATGGGCTACACAGACATAAATTAGAAGAAAACATAGATGGGCTGCATGGACATAAACTGGAATAAAACAGAGATGGGCTGCGTGGACATAAACTGGAAGAAAACAGAGATGGGCTGCATGGACATAAACTGGGAGAAAACAGAGATGGGCTGCATGGACATAAACTGGAATAAGACAGATGAGCTGCATGGACATAAACTGGAAGAAAACAGAGATGGGCTGCATGGACATAAACTGGAAGAAAACATAGATGGGCTGCATGGACATAAACTGGAAGAAAACAGAGATGGGCTGCATGGACATAAACTGGGAGAAAACAGAGATGGGCTGCATGGACATAAACTGGAAGAAAACAGAGATGGGCTGCATGGACATAAACTGGAAGAAAACAGAGATGGGATGCGCTGGAATAAAACAGATGAGCTGCATGGACATAAATTAGAAGAAAACAGAGATGGGCTACACGGACATAAATTAGAAGAAAACAGAGATGGGCTGCATGGACATAAACTGGAATAAAACAGAGATGGGCTGCATGGACATAAACTGGAAGAAAACAGAGATGGGATGCATGGACATAAACTGGAATAAAACATAGATGGGCTGTATGGACATAAACTGGAATAAAACAGAGATGGGCTGCATGGACATAAATTAGAAGAAAACAGAGATGAGCTGCATGGACATAAACTGGAAAAAAATAGAGATGGGCTGCATTGACATAAAGTAGAAGAAAACAGAGATGAGCTACATGGACATAAACTGGAATAAAACAGAGATGGGCTGCATTGACATAAAGTAGAAGAAAACAGAGATGGGCTGCATGGACATAAACTGGAAGAAAATAGAGATGGGCTGCATTGACATAAAGTAGAAGAAAACAGAGATGGGCTACATGGACATAAACTGGAATAAAACAGAGATGGCCTGCATTGACATAAATTAGAAGAAAATGAAGATGGGCTGCATGGACATAAATTAGAAGGAAATGAAGATGGGCTGCATGGACATAAATTAGAAGAAAATGAAGATGGGCTGCATGGACATACATTAGAAGAAAATGAAGATGGGCTGCATTGACATAAAGTAGAAGAAAACAGAGATGAGCTGCATGGACATAAACTGGAATAAAACAGAGATGGGCTGCATTGACATAAAGTAGAAGAAAACAGAGATGAGCTGCATGGACATAAACTGGAATAAAACAGAGATGGCCTGCATGGACATAAATTAGAAGAAAATGAAGATGGGCTGCATGGACATAAATTAGAAGAAAATGAAGATGGGCTGCATGGACATAAATTAGAAGAAAATGAAGATGGGCTGCATGGACATAAATTAGAAGAAAATGAAGATGGGCTGCATGGACATAAATTAGAAGAAAATGAAGATGGGCTGCATGGACATAAATTAGAAGAAAATGAAGATGGGCTGCATGGACATAAATTAGAAGAAAATGAATATGGGCTGCATGGACATAAATTAGAAGAAAATGAAGATGGGCTGCATGGACATAAATTAGAAGAAAACAGAGATGGGCTGCATGGACATAAATTAGAAGAAAACAGAGATGGGCTGCATGGACGGCTTTATAATGTCCTAGACAGGTTTGAGGAACTGCAGAAGCTGAAACCTGCTTGGCCTTTCTTGTAAATCCATTCCTGATTGATGTGATTAGCACGGCTTTTTCAGCTCTCTAACCTTTGCCAACAGAGCCATCTTCTGTGCAAATAGAACAACTAGACTTACATGAGAATGAGGATGCGAAGATCTTCCATAAATTCCAGTCTACAACTGACTCCTGGATGCAAGTTCTGAGCTCATGGAAACCAAAGTGAGACTCATCTCAGCTTTTCAACACAACATACTGCAGTGAATTATTTACTCCGTAACAATGTTTGTGAACTCAAGGCATTGTGCACTCCTTAAAATCAGTGCCTCAGTGGAGCTAATTCATGCTTCTTCGACAGTAAATATAACAGCCAGATTTTCAACAATTTTCAGCCAAACTGGCAACTCACACAATACCTCTACTAGCAGTAAATAGCCTGATAATTGTAGTAATGTAAAAATTTATGATCAGATTAAAATTTTGTAAGGTGGTATTTGATGAAAAGATTTCTAAATTTATTGCTTGATATATTTTCCTCCATGTTGTGATAAGATATTTACTCAGACAAATAAAAATGTCTTTTTTATTTTTTATTCTTGGCACAGATTTTGCAAACATTTGATTAATGTGTGTGTATATTTTGTGATTTTTAAACTTAACACAGTTCCATAACTACATATATGAAAATTTTATTACATACATGTATTTCTTAATGTTGATACGAAATGTCTATAGCAAAAATGTGCGTGAAACAGTAAAATTGTATGTGTAATATTTGTTCATGTCTTGTAATTCGCAAACATCTCAAGTTTATCATATGTGACCCTCTCAAGTTTATCATATGTGACCCTCTCAAGTTTATCATATGTGACCCTTGCATTAAGTACATTCGGCCATGCCTGACATACATAATATATGTATTGAGTAACCTTCAAATGTTGTAGTAGTACTTGTGTCATAAGTGTATTAACTTTCACATGTTATAGTAGTACTTGTGTCATAAATGTATTAACTTTCACATGTTATAGTAGTACTTGTGTCATAAATGTATTAACTTTCACATGTTATAGTAGCACCTGTGTCTTAAATTTATTAACTTTCACATATTATAGTAGTATCTGTGTCATAAATGTATTGAGTAACTTTTATATGTTAAAAATGTTACTTGTATGACAAATGCATTATGTGTGATAAATGTATGGAATAGCTTTAATACTCATATAATAAACTTACAGAGAGATGATGTTATAAATGATACTCACGATAAACTTACAGGGAGATAATGTTATAAATGATAATTAGTGTATAAGTATACAACTATACACAAAGCACTGTAGTAAAGCTGTGATATCAAAATGTATAAACTATGAAAAAAGTAGGATCAGTTTTATTACTTAATGACTACAAAGTTGTGACTTTTCAACGTGAGCCTTAATCATACAAAAACATACAAGACGAAATAGAGAGAGGAGATAAATTCACATGAATGCTATTAAAAAAAAATTAATAATGAATAGAGCACTTAGCTGTAACTATAAGAAGATGTGGCTTGTCCTGGGCAGGAGAAGGTGAACTAGATGATTATAGTTAGAGTAGAAGGATTGTACTATGATGCTGTGAGGAGGTTCTGAACTATGTGTAACAAATGAGAAGGGAGTGGAGCTTAGTGGAGAGGGATTATAATTAACTTTAGAGGAGATTGTTAGGTGTAGCTGAATAGCAAGTTTAACCCATGTGGTTCCAGCATCCCATAATTCTGAATGTAGTGGTTCTCAAGCGCTAGGCTGCTTGTGTCATGTGTGTGACATTGTTTGATGGCTGTTACCAGAAAATCAGATTTGTGGTTTGAGCCATTGAAATGATTTGGGACTGGTTTCGAAGCATGCTGGGCGATATCGTACAGATGTTCCTGCATGTGGTCCCCAAATCTGAGGCCAGTCTCACCAGTATACATTGTCCTGCATCTTTTGCATACAATGACATGTATCACATTACGGGACTCGCATGTGAATCCCTCATGAAGAGTGAGGATAGTTTTGGGAAAGGTGATTGTTTTCGTTTCCCTGATTGTTTTCATTTCCCTGACTACAGGACAGGTAACCCAGTGGGGACGGTTACATTTTCTGGTACCAACAAATGGAAGGGTCTATTTCAAGTGGCTGTGGATGAGGATGTTCTTAATGTCTGACTCACGTTTGTATGCCAACAGGGGTGGATCAGAGAAAATGTCGCAAGTGTTGGGGTCAAGCTGGATTAGTGGTAGATGACGATAAAGAATTTTCTTAACCATCTGACCATGTGGGTGGAAAGGCAGTACTAACTTAACTCTGTGTGATGGAGTAACAGGCTTTTTTCTGAATGGTTCTTTGCGGCTCACTAGTTGGATATGGTCAAAGGCTTCACGAAGGACCTTTTCTGGGTAGTGGTGATGACAGAAAAATTCAAATAACTTGTTGGACTGATCTATAAAGTCCAAATTATCCTGACATATGCGGCAAAGACGGAGGAGTTGGGAGTATGGGATAGAGTTCTTACAGGCTTCAGGATGGGAGGAGGTGTAAAGTAAATAGGTGTGGCTCATAGTTTGGAAAAGAAGATTTGTATATTGCGGAAGGAATGTCCCAACTCAGCAACACAAAATTCTATGCCCCACGTAAAAACGATGCTACCAGTTCAAATAATGACATAGTGGAAGCAACCATTAAAGAGCTGATTACAGAAGGTGGCCACCCACCCCAAGCTGTTTCTCTTCACATTAAGGACAGCTGTTTAGGCAAACCCACCTTCTATCTTCTTTCTAAAATCCACAAACCCAGTCATTCTGGACGTCCTATTGTATCAGCATGCTCATGCTCCACAGAGCACATTTCTGACTTTTTGGACAGCATTTTCCAGCCACTAGTACACAAACTACCCTCCTTTTTGAAAGATACCAACCACGCCTTAACAACTTTTGATACAATCACACTCTCTCAGCACACCTATCACATCTTTCTCCTTGATGTCTGCTCCCTATATACCTCTATCCCTCATGAGGATAGACTCTTAGCACTCCGCTATTTTCTTAACAAAGACCCTCCCCCACCACTAACACTGACACCATAATCAAACTTACACAGCTAGTGCTAAACCTAAATTCTTTTGAATTCAACGGCAAATACTTTGAGCAAATCAGTGATTTTGCCATGGGAACGAAAATGGGTCCCAGTTATGCATGGCTATTTATGGGCTTTCTGGGAGTCAAATTATGGGAAACCTACGCTGGCAGACTTCCAGAATTCTATAAAAGGTACATCGATGATGGCATTGGAGTCACCAGTATGCCACAGGAAGACTTAAAAAAATGTATTGAATTCGCCAACTCACTTAATAATAGCATAAAATTCATTTATGAAATTTCTGACAAGTCTGTCAACTTTTTAGACATTAAAATTTCTGTTGGCACAAACTGGCTTGTCACCTCTGTATTTTACAAGCCCACTGACAGCCACACCTATTTACTTTACACCTCCTCCCATCCTGAAGCCTGTAAGAACTCCATCCCATACTCCCAACTCCTCCGTCTTTGCCGCATGTGTCAGGATAATTTGGACTTTATAGATCAGTCCAACAAGTTATTTGAATTTTTCTGTCATCACCACTACCCAGAAAATGTCCTTCATGAAGCCTTCAACCATATCCAACTAGTGAGCCGCAAAGGAGCATTTAGAAAAAAACCTGTTACTCCATCGGACAGAGTTAAGTTAGTACTGTCTTTCCACCCACATGGTCAGATGGTTAAGAAAATTCTTTATCGTCATATCCAGCTTGACCCCAACACTCGAGACATTTTCTCTGATCCACCCCTGTTGGCACACAAATGTGAGCCAAACCTTAAGGACATCCTTATCCACAGCCACTTGAAGTGGACCCATCCATATGTTGGTACCAGAAAATGTAACCATCCCCACTGGGTTACCTGTCCTGTAGTCTGGGAAATGAAAACAATCACCTTTCCCAAAACTATCCTCACTCTTCATGAGGGATTCACATGCGAGTCCCGTAATGTGATATATGTCATCATATGCAAAAGATGCAGGATAACATATATTGGTGAGACTGGCCTCAGATTAGGGGACCACATGCAGAAACATCTGTACAATATTGCTCAGCATGCTTTGAAACTAGTCCCAAATCATTTCAATGGCCCCAACCACGGAGGTAAATCTGATTTTCTGGTAACAGCCATCAACCAATGTCACACAGATGACACAAGCAGCCTAGCACTTGAGAACCGCTACCTTCAGAATTATGGGATGCTGAAACCACATGGGTTAAACTTGCTATTCAGCTACATCTAACATTCTTCTCTTCAACAATTATAATCCCTCTCCACTCCCTTCTCACTTGTTAAACATAGTTCAGAACCTCCTCACAGCATCGTATTACAACCCTTCTACTCTAACTATAATCATCTAGTTCACCTTCTCCCGTCCAGGTTAAGATTATACCACTCTCTCTCCCCTCCATGGCTTCCCCACCCACCACCCCCAGTTACGACCCACCGACCACACATCACAGGTCTCCATTTAAACAGCCTCTACGCCCACCATGCTCATTTCTGACACACATCGTCGGACAAGCCACATATTCTTACAGTTACAGCTAAGTGCTCTATTCATTATTACATTTTTAAAAATAGCATTCATCTTTATCTCCTCTCTCTATTCCTTCGTCCTGTATGTTTTTTTATGATTAAGGCTCACGCCAAAACATCATAACTTTGAAATTGTTAAGTAATAAAGCTGCTTCTATTTTTTTCCTAGTTTATACAATGTTATAAATGATACTCATGTGATAAACTTACAGAGAGATGAAAACATTGACTTCTTCTACTTGAGCAAGACTGATATCTACATAGTTGCTGTTCATCCTTCTCAAACAGAGTCGGCCATATCTGTGGTGGTTTACCTGGACTTTTTACACAGGTTGACAGGATGTTGTGTTCTTGTGAATGATGTTAGCTATGTTCTTGTGATTGTTGTAGGCTGTTAATGTTCTTGTGAATGATGTAGCCTGTTATGTTCTTGTAGATTATATAGGCTATGTTCTTGTGAATGATGTAGCCTGTTATGTTCTTGTGGATTATATAGGCTATGTTCTTGTGAATGATGTAGGCTATGTTCTTGTGAATGATGTAGGATGTTATGTTATTGTGAATGATGTAGGATGTTATGTTCTTGTGAATGATGTAGGTTGTGACTTCATTAATGATCTAGGCTAGCATAATTTCACAATTGTTAGTAACTAGTAAGTTTTCATCGCTGATAATGATTGATGTTTATTTACTGTTCATAAAGGTTATCATGATCTCATTGTTGATACAGGCTGATGAGTACTCATGATTAATATAGTTGTGTTTTCATGGTCATTCATGAAAAATGGTGTGTACTCATAGTTGGTTAATATAGTTGTATTTTCATGGTTGATACAGGCTGGTGTGTACTCATAGTTGGTTAATATAGTTGTATTTTCATGGTTGATACAGGCTGGTGTGTATTCATGGTTAATATAGTTGTATTTTCATGGTTGATACAGGCTGGTGTGTATTCATGGTTAATATAGTTGTATTTTCATGGTCGATACAGGCTGGTGTGTACTCATGGTTAATATAGTTGTATTTTCATGGTTGATACAGGCTGGTGTGTACTCATGGTTAATATAGTTGTATTTTCATGGTTGATACAGGCTGGTGTGTACTCATGGTTAATATAGTTGTATTTTCATGGTTGATACAGGCTGGTGTGTACTCATGGTTAATATAGTTGTATTTTCATGGTTGATACAGGCTGGTGTGTACTCATGGTTAATATAGTTGTATTTTCATGGTTGATACAGATTGTGTGTTGTCATACAGGTTGTTGTATATTATCATTGTTTACTCAGACTGATGTGTTTTCATAGTTGATACAGACTGTTGGTACAGTTTGTGGTGTTCTCATAGGTGATACAGGCTGTTGGTACAGGTTGTGGTGTTCTCATCAATGATACAGGCTGTTGGTACAGGCTGTGGTGTTCTCATAGGTGATACAGGCTGCTGGTACAGGTTGTGGTGCACTCATAGGTGATGCAGGCCGTTGCTACAGGTTGTGGTGTTCTCATAGGTGATACAGGCCATTGGTAAAGGTTGTGGTGTTTTCATAGGTGATATAGGCTGTTGGTACAGATTGTGGTGTTCTGATCAATCAATCAATCAATCATTTGCATATCCATTGTGGAACTTTGCCTCTAACAGCTCTCCTGTAGGCCTCTCGGTTGTAAGCAAGATGCCCTGCTCATAGGTGATGTAAATTATTGTGTTCTTATGGTTGATACAGGTTGTTGTGTACTCATTGTTGGCTCAGAATAGTTTTAAGTGAGACTGACAGACATAAAATAAATACAGATTGATGATCTAATGTACTGTTCCTGGGTTGTATAAACTATTTAAGAAAAAACTAGAAACAGCTTTATTAATTAGTGAGCACACAGTTATTGCACTTTAGTCATACAAGACAAAGAAATAGAGAAAGATAAACCATGAATGTCTATGTGGCAAATAAACAGAAGGGTCAGTGAAATAGGTGAGTGTGGTTGAGGTAGAGAGTTTGTAATCTAATGCAGGGAGGAGGTTCTGAAATATGTGTTGTGGGTGAGGAAGGAGTGGACTTTGGTACAGAGGGAATATGATTGTATAGAAAAGAAATGTTAAGTATAGCTGAATGTCAAGTTCCAGCCATGGGGTTCTAACATTCCATATTCCTGAATGTAGCAGTTATCAAACACTGCATGGCTTGTGTCATTAGAATGACATTGTTTTATGCTGTAACCAGAAAATCAAATTTGCCTTTGTGGTTGGGGCCAATAAAATGATTCAGGACTGTTTCTGAATTGATGATGTGATGTTTAAGGTGGTATCAGAAAGTTCTCAGATTGACATCTTAAAAAAAATGTACAGGCTTACTTTATTTAAATTTGGTTGTCAACACTTTCTAAAAAGTTCCCTTGGATATACATAGGAATATCAGCATCTCTACCATGTCACAAAAGCACTGCAGAAGTCCTTTTCCTGAAGGCCATCTAGTACTGCCTGCAGTTCCATTTGGATTTCATTTATGGTGTCAAAGCAGTATCCCTTCAGCTTCAGTTTCATTTTGGGGAACAAGGTGGAGTGACAGGGATCTAGGACAAGGGAGTATGGAGAGTGGGGCATTGTTAGCCATCTCATTGACAGGCTGTGTTGAAAGAGTGTTGCTTGAAGAAGCATATTGAGGGTCTTGGTAGGATATTTGCTGAGATTCATGTAAAATTTAATGCAGGTACGTTGCTCAAATTTGTCAGCCATCATAAATATCACAGAAGCAGTCCTAACACAAATCACAAAAGTACACGTACAAATTGAACATATGTGAACAGCATGATGTCGGGTGGCAAACTTGATTTGACAGGCTTGGAGTAATGACCTTCAGTGTCCAGTGTGTATTTGTTGAATGGTATAGTCACAGCAAGTACAGTCTGAAAAGCCTCTGATAACACCTCATTTCTGAGTTCAACCACGAGGGGAAGTCACTAAGTAACTCGCAAATAGAAATATTTTATCAGTGGCAGTTATCAGATAATATTTAAATATATCCTTAGATAGTACCATCATCCAGCTTTATATTAGTTGTATGTAGGGGTGATGCAGATGATGATGTGAAAGACGACTTTTATCACCAACTACAACAAATCATCAACAAAGTCCCTAAACACGACATCCTAATTGCTATGGGGGACTTCAATGCTAAGGTAGGGAAGGATAATACCGACGTTGAAAAAGTGATGGGGAAAGAAGGAATTGACATGGTTAATCAGAATGGAGAAAGATTAATTGAAATATGTTTAACAGAGGGCATGGTCATTGGAGGCACAATATTCCCACACAAAGAGATACATAAAACAACATGGATATCTCCAGATGATAGAACTAGAAACCAGATAGACCATTTTTGTATTAGAAAGCAATACAGAACATCTCTCATGGATGTAAGGGCTTATAGGGGTGCAGATGTCAACAGTGATCACAACCTGTGCATAGGGAAAATAAAACTAAAATTGAAAAGTCAACACAAGAAATCAGTACACAGAAAGATAAACATCCACAGCCTACAAGAAGAAAATACTAACATTAATTTCAATCAGGAACTTGCCAATCATTCCAAAACACCCAGTGAAGTTGAGGAGATAGGTATAGATGAGTTATGGAATTCTTACAGCACAGCCATAATCACAGCAGCAAAAGTAAGCGCTGGATTGGAAAAACCAAATAGAAAAGCATGGATATCAGATAAAACATGGAAGTATATACATGAAAGACGAGCAGTCAAATTAAACATGTTGAATGCAAAAGCAGATCATGAAAGAGATTCGGCAAAAGCAAAATACAAAGACATAGACAAGAAAGTAAAAAGTTCAGCTAGAAGGGATAAAAGAGAATACATAGACAATATGGCGAAAGAGGCAGAAAAAGCAGCAAAAACAGGAGACAGCAAAACTTTATATAACATACAAAAGAGGCTAACAGGTACTATTACATCTAAAGAAAGACCAATCCTTAGCAAAACTGGAACACTATTAACATCAAATAAAGACCAAAAGCAAAGATGGGCTGAACACTTCCAAGAAATACTCAATCGACCACACCCAAAAGAATTGTTAAACCTTGAAACTGACTTACCAGCCCCACAACTAAATGTCAATCTAGATGAAATTGAATTGCATGAAATTGAAACAGCAGTGAATTTAATGGCTAACAACAAAGCTGCAGGTGAAGATGAAATAACAGCCGAGATGCTAAAAGCTATCAATAGTGACAACATGAGACAACTACAGAGAATGTTTAACAAGATTTGGAAAGAAGAAAAGGTCCCTTCTAATTGGAAGAAGGGAATCATTGTGAAAATACCAAAAAAGGGCAACCTTAGTGACTGTAACAACTGGAGAGGAGTAACCTTAATATCAGTTGTGTCAAAAGTATTTTGCAAGGTCATTTTGAATAGACTCAAAGATATAGTGGATACTGCAATGAGAGAAGAACAAGCAGGATTTCGAAAAGGGAGAAGCTGTCTCGACCAGATCTTTACTCTCAGAATAATACTTGAAGAACATATTGAAAAGCAGAAACCATTAATACTGAATTTCATAGATTTTAAGAAGGCATTTGATAGCATACACAGAGATTCATTATGGAGAATTTTATGTCTATATGGAATACCATCTAAAATTGTCAACATCATTAAGGACTTATACAATGGATATGTTTGTGCAGTCAAGACAGAAGAAGGGATGAGTGAATGGTTCCAGATTGAAACAGGCGTGAAACAAGGATGTATACTGTCTCCTTTACTTTTTGGGATTACAATAGACTTCATAATGAAAAAATGCTGCACAGGTAACACAGGTATTGACTGGGTACATGGGACCCAACTAGAAGATCTTGATTTTGCTGATGACATAACTCTTATCAGTAATAATGTGAATTCCATGCAAGAAAAAACAGATAGCCTATCTTCACTGGCTAGCAAAATAGGACTTGAAATTAACAAGGACAAAACAAAAATAATGAAAATTCCCATCAATCAAAATGAAAAATACACATAGAAGGGACAGATATTGAAGAAGTCAATCAATTTGCATACCTTGGCAGCTACATAGACCAGGATGGTGACACTAGAAAGGAAGTTAGGATCAGAATTGCAAAAGCAGCATCAATCTTCAAGAATCTTGAGAACATATGGAATTCAAAAGTTATAAGCACAAAAACCAAGTTAAGACTATTCAATTCAAATGTAATATCCACCCTCATTTATGCATGCGAAAGCTGGAAAACAACTAAAGAAATAGAAAAGAAATTAGACTCTTTTGAAAACAAATGCCTAAGGAAAATACTCGGCATCAAGTGGAATGAATTCAGGAACAATGCAGAGATAAGACAGATGACTGAACAACAACCAGTCTCACGGGTGATCAGGAAAAGGAGATGGACATATGTTGGCCACTTGATGAGAAGAAATGAGCAGAGAATCCCAAAACAAGCTATCAAGTGGAACACAACAGGCCGAAGAAAAAGGGGCAGACCGCGTGAAACTCTGAAGAGAACATTATTAAGAGAGGCCAAGTTAATAGGCATAAAATCCTTTGATGAGGTTGAAAGACTCGCCGAAGACAGGAAAAATTGGCGAACTACTTTGCGAGCCCTATGTGACGTCTAACGGCACGGGAAGGATATAAGATATATAAGATAAGATGTAGGGGGAGCTGGGAGTTACATGCGCGTGTGCAAAGCAGTAACAAAATGGTTACCCAGCTGTTAGTGTGTACCAAAGAAGAACAGAGAAGTGAGTGCGATTTTGTGGGCTAAAGGACATTCAGTTGAGGACATTCGTAAGGAAATGATTACAGTTTATGCTGAAAAGTGTTTATCACATGAAGTGGTCTATAACTGGGTAAAAGAATTTTCTCAGGGATGCACCGAAATTGTTGACAAAGTCTGACTTGGCCGTCCTGTTCAGATTGCAACAGAAGCGACTGTGCAACGTGTGAATGAGATTATTAGAGCTGATAGATGAGTAACGATAGACAGTGTAGCAAGTGCAATCGGATGTTCACATGGCTTAGCCTACAGAATAATGCATGAGCAATTGAATTTTCAGAAATTTTGCTCATGTTGGGTACCCAGAGATCTGAATGATGAACACAAAATGAACTGATTTGGTTTGTCATTGCAGCATCTCTGTCATTACGCATATGAAGCTGAAGACATGCTCAGAAGGATTGTTACTTGAGAGGAATCTCGGGCGCACCGCTACCAACCCCAACCAAAACCTGCCTCAATGCAATGGAAACACCCGTCATCGCCATGCACAAAAAATTCAAGACTTATGCCTTCTGTTGGGAAGGTTATGCTGACAGTGTTCTGGGATTATCAAGGAGTGTTGTTAACCAAGTTCCAGAAATATGGTGAATTCTGTATCGTACTTTGAAGTTCTGTCGATGCTACGGGATGCAATTTGAAGAAAACGTCTGGTCTGCTGACTAGAGGTGTGCTTCTCCTTCATGACAATGCCAGACCACATATGACTTGGTTAACCCAAGAGAAAATTACCCAGTTGGGTTGGGAAGTTCTTGAACACCCACTCTATAGTCCTGACTTAGCTCCAAGTGATTTTCACCTGTTTGGTCCATTGAAAAACTACCTTGGCGGAAGAAGATTCTCGAGTGATGAAGAGGTGGAAACACAAGTAAAATAACAGAAATAAAAAAATAGTTCAGAAATTGGACTCCCAATTTTTACGCCATGAGTATTGCATCACTGATTACACGATGGGACAAATGTATCAATTTTGGTGGCGATTACGTTGAGAAATAGGGGAATAATGTATGTTCAAAAATGAAAAGTTTTCAAATTATTGTCACATTTAGTTTTTTTTGTAACAGGCATTTGCGAGTTATTTAGTGACCTCCCCTCGTATCTAATATTGTGATCTTATGTGGATTATCTGATGTACAAAGCATGATCAAAAAGTATCTGGACTGGACTTATTTTAAAAAAGGAACTACAAGAGTTACCAATCTATAATTTAATCACCTTCAAAATAGTCCCTTTCCAAAGCAATACACTTAGTCCAGCATTGTTTCCACTGCTCAAAACTTTGAAGTCATCTTCTGATAACAGCTGCTCCTCCTGCTAGAGACTAAGCTACAGAATTTCTGTGTTGTGACTTCGTATCTTTCTGGGTGTCAGATCCTTGTGTTCACTGAACATTTACTAATGACTTCGCTTTCAAACACCTTTTTTTTGGAGGTGTGACATAGCGCAGTTTGTTAGGACGCTGTTCTCTCGTGGCTAGACATCTGCTTGTCCTACTGGAGTCCATAGTTCAAATCCCAGATAATTCTCTTGTGATTTTTCTTTCTCTAAGGTCTCACGAAAGTACTTTGTCCTTGATTTTTTCAAGGTCTGATCCTACAAAACTGTGTTCTCTTAGCCTCATTTTCTATTATAAAAAATTTATTTCTGCCTCATCGCATTATGTTGCATATCCTCAAAATCCTGAAATCTTTCCCCATTTCAAGTGGTATTTTATTTTTAGTAATAGAAAAAATTCACAGGGAGTGATATCAGGCAAATATGATGGCTGTTGGAGCTGTGGACTGCAGTGTTTAGCAAGAAACTACTGCACATGTTGTCATGTATGAGCAAGTGTGCTGTCATGTATGAGCAGGTGTGCTGTCATATATGAGCAGGTGTTCTGTCATGGTAGTGTTGTCACTCACCACTTTCATGCAATGTCGGCCTTTGCAACATACTGCATCCCTCAAACACCAGGAATCTTTTCTCTAGTATTCCTTGTTGATTGTCTGACCTGATGGAGTATATTCATGATGCACAGTTCAACTGTAATTGAAAAAAAAGCCCTAGCATTGTCTTGAAATTGTTGTAGTTCTCTGTCATGCTTTTTTGGATCTTGGAGATGCTAGGGTCTTCCATTGCAAAAACTGGGGCTTAGTTTCAGGGTCATACCAGTAAACCTGTGATTCGTCACCAGTTATGATTATTTTTAAAAAGTTTTCATTGTTTTCAATATATTCAAGCAGGTCATGAGAATCCAAAACACAGACCTGTTTCTGGTCAGCCGAGAGTACTTTTGGCACAGATTTAGCTGGAACACGTCTCATCCCCAAATTGTCTGTAAGAATTGACTGAATTGTCAAATAGCTCGTGAATAGTGATTTGGTGAATTAGCGGTACAGATGTGTGGACAAGTTCGATGTTTTCTTTATTGTTGCTGGTTGCGGGCCTCCTAGACCATTTGTCACTCTCAGCACCTCATGGCCAGCTTTAAAATGTTTATACTACTCATAGACTTGTCTACAACTCATACAATTCTCCCCATGGACTATAACTTTAAGTATATGTCTTTGCATGTTTCACCAAAATTTTTCAAAATCTGATGCAAATTCATTGATCCAGTTTTTCTGACATGACAGTTGTGATGAACATATTCAGATATGTAATAGCAAAGCAGACAAGCTGGGGAAATGTGACTTAAGCCATGTACATAGTATATGCCAAGGTCAACCAGTGCCTATCCTCTTCCAGTTGTCTCAGTCAGTTGCTCATTCCAGATACTTTTTAATTACACCTTATAGTGATCATGAAATGATAATCTGATGTGGATATTTCTCTTATATTTGCCATTGTTATAAAACAAAAATGTCTTAGACCATCTACACAATGTAATGTTAAAACTGTTTAAGAAAAATGTGGGAGCAGCTTTATTAATTATTGAGCACACAGTTGTGACGTTTAATCATACAAAAACATACAGGACAAAGAAATAGGGAAAGAAGATAACAAGACATAAAGAATACATTGGTTGCAGTGAAAACAGTTTAGTAACAGTGAGTAATTAGTGCATTAGTATAGAAAACTTAGTACATAACTACACACAAAGCCAAAAGTTATATCTTATCTTATATTTTGTATCTTTTCCATACAGTTAAACATCACATAGGGCTCGCAAGGTAGTTCGGCAATTTTTCCTGTTTTCGGCAAGCTTTTCAGCCTCCTCAAGGGATTTTATGCCTATTAATTTGGCCTCTCTTAACAGTGTCCTCTTTAGAGTTTCCCGTGGTCGGCCTCTTTTTTCTTTGGCCTGTTGTGTTCCACTTGATAGCTTGTTTTGGGATTCTCTGATTGTTTCTTCTCATCAAGTGACCAACATATGTCCATCTCCTTTTCCTGATCACCCATGAGACTGGTTGTTGTTTGTTCATCTGTCTTATCTCTGCATTGTTCTTGAATTCGTTCCACTTGATGACAAGTAGTTTCTTTAGGCATTTGTTTTCGAAAGAGTCTAATTTCTTGTCTATTTCTTTAGTTGTTTTCCAGCTTTCACATGCATAAATGAGGGTGGATATTACATTGAATTGAATAGTCTTAACTTGGTTTTTGTGCTTATAACTTTTGAATTCCATATGTTCTCAAGATTCTTGAAGATTGATGCTGTTTTTGCAATTCTGATTCTAACTGCCTTTCTAGTGTCACCATCCTGGTCCATGTAGCTGCCAAGGTATGCAAACTGATGATTGACTTCTTCAACATCTGTCCCTTCTATATGTATTTTTCCATTCTGATTAATGGGAAATTTCATTATTTTTGTTTTTTTCCTTGTTAATTTCAAGTCCTATTTTGCTACCCAGTGGGGACAGAATATCTGTTTTTTCTTGCTTGGAATTCACATTGTTACTGATAAGAGTTATGTTATCTGCAAAATCAAGATCTTCTAATTGGGTCCCATGTACCCAGTCAATACCTGTGTTACCTGTGCAGCATTTTTTCATTATGAAGTCTATTGCAATTCCAAAAAACAAAGGAGATAGTATACATCCTTGTTTCACACCTGTTTTAATCTGAAACCGTTCGCTCGTTCCTTCTTCTGTCTTGACTGCACAAACATATCCGCCATAGAGATCTCTAATGATGTTGACAATTTTAGATGGTATTCCATATAGACTTTCTCCACAGTGAATCTCTGTGTATGCTATCAATTGCCTTTTTAAAGTCTATGAAGTTCACTATTAATGGTTTCTGGTTTTCAGTGTGTTCTTCAAGTATTACTCTAAGAGTAAAGATCTGGTCGAGACAGCTTTTCCCTCTTTGAAATCCTGCTTGTTCTTCTCTCATTGCAGTATCCACTATATCTTTAAGTCTATTCAAAATGACCTTGCAAAATACTTTTGATACAACTGATATTAAGGTTACTCATCTCCAATTGTTGCAGTCGCTAAGGTTGCCTTTTTTTGGTATTTTAACAGTGATTCCTTTTTTCCATTTAGAAGGGACCTTTTCTTCTTTCCAAATCTTGTTAAACATTCTCTATAGTTGTCTCATGTTGTCACTATTGATAGCTTTTAACATTTCAGGTGTTATTTCATCTTCACCTGCAGCTTTGTTGTTAGCCATTAAATTCACTGCTGTTTCAATTTCATGCAGTGTAATTTCATCTAGGGTGATGTTTAGTTGTGGGGTTGGTAAGTCAGTTTCAGAGTTATCAATTCTTTTGGGTGTGGTCGATTAAGTATTTCTTGGAAGAAATCATCATTATCCCATCCTTCCTCCTCTCACACTACACATCATACATCAGTACATCATCCCATCCTTCCTCCTCTCACTACACATCATACATCATCCCGCCCTTCCTCCTCTCACTACACATCATACATCAGCACATCATCCCACCCTTCCTCCTCTCAATACACATCATACATCAGCACATCATCCCACCCTTCCTCCACTCTCACTACACATCATACATCAGCACATCATCCCATCCTTCCTCCTCTCTCACTACACATCATACATCAGCACATCATTCCATCATTCCTCCTCTCACTACACATCATACATCAGCACATCATCCCACCCTTCCTCCGCTCTCACTACACATCATACATCAGCACATTATTTCACTCTTCTTCCACTCTCACTACACATCATACGTCAGCACATTATCTCACTCTTCCTCCACTCTCACTACCATCATACATCAGCACATTATCTCACTCTTCTTCCACTCTCACTACACATCATACATCAGCACATTATCTCACTCTTCCTCCGCTCTCACTACACATCATATCTCTCTCTCTCTGAACCTTAAGTGCCCAGGGCACATGGGGCTTCCGCAAGGGTTTTCCACAAATGCCTGTCTTTCGCCTTTTTTTCTGCTCTTGCCCAGGTGAGCCCTCTATTGCTCAACATCCTTTCTGTTGTTCTTCTCCATGTCTCTTTTGGTCTACCCTTACTTCTGCTCCCCTGTGGTGTCCATCTTAGTGCTATTTTTGGTAGTGAGTTGTCAGTCATTCGGAGCACATGTCCCAACCATCGCCAGCGTCTTTCCTCAATAATTGTTGTCAGTGGTTTCATCTGCATTTCTGCCAATAAAAACACATCATATATCAGCACATTATCTCACTCTTCCTCCGCTCTCACTACACATCATACATCAGCACATTATCACACTCTTCATCCACTCTCACTACACATACATCAGCACATTATCTCACTCTTCCTTTGCTCTCACTACACATCATACATCAGCACATTATCTCACTCTTCCTCCACTCTCACTACACATCATACATCATCCCATTATTTCACTCTTCTTCCACTCTCACTACACATCATACGTCAGCACATTATCTCACTCTTCCTCCACTCTCACTACCATCATACATCAGCACATTATCTCACTCTTCTTCCACTCTCACTACACATCATACATCAGCACATTATCTCACTCTTCCTCCGCTCTCACTACACATCATATCTCTCTCTCTCTGAACCTTAAGTGCCCAGGGCACATGGGGCTTCCGCAAGGGTTTTCCACAAATGCCTGTCTTTCGCCTTTTTTTCTGCTCTTGCCCAGGTGAGCCCTCTATTGCTCAACATCCTTTCTGTTGTTCTTCTCCATGTCTCTTTTGGTCTACCCTTACTTCTGCTCCCCTATGGTGTCCATCTTAGTGCTATTTTTGGTAGTGAGTTGTCAGTCATTCGGAGCACATGTCCCAACCATCGCCAGCGTCTTTCCTCAATAATTGTTGTCAGTGGTTTCATCTGCATTTCTGCCAATAAAAACACATCATATATCAGCACATTATCTCACTCTTCCTCCGCTCTCACTACACATCATACATCAGCACATTATCACACTCTTCATCCACTCTCACTACACATACATCAGCACATTATCTCACTCTTCCTTTGCTCTCACTACACATCATACATCAGCACATTATCTCACTCTTCCTCCACTCTCACTACACATCATACATCATCCCATCCTTCCTCCTCTCACTACACATCATACATCAGCACATTATCTCACCCTTCCTCCACTCTCAGCACACAGTATAGATTATAAGGTGATTTTGTGTAAACTTGATCACATGACATTTCTTGTCAGATGTTATAACTGATAATAAATTCATTCTAGGCTGTATGAAATCCTTAGAGACTGTGTAGGAACTGTCAATGAACCGTATATTACTGTCAACAGAATGTTGGTTTTTGAAATTTTACATGAAGTGATGGTGAGTGATTTCATTTAACATTTATAGAAATTGATATTTGATCTGTATTCATAAGATAGAAGTTGACATTTGATGTGTATACATATGATAGAAGTTGATTTTTAATCTGTATACATGTGATTGAAATTGATTTTTGATCTGTATGCATATGATAGAAGTTGATTTTTTACCTGGATACATATGATAGGAGTTGATTTTTTTTATCTGTATACATATAACAGAAGTTAACTTTTGATCTATATACATACAATAGAACTGTTAGCTGATATTTTATCTGTATACATATGATAGAACTGTAAGTTGATATTTGATATATATATACATATAATAGAAGTTTGTTTTTGGTCAGTATACTTATGATAGAACTGTAAGTTGATATTCCCAGTATGTCCTTTTTGATAAATGTGTACAGTGAAGTTTTCCCAGTTTGTGCAGTGTTGTTTAACTAATCAGAGCTGTTGTTCTTAATCTTCTGTACCACCTTGGTCATATATCAGTATATTTTTTTTTCTTGCTTCAAGATTATAGGGTGTCTGAGTGGCAAACCGATTAGTGGACTAGTCTCTTATGGCAAAAGTCAGAAGTTCAAATCTGACAGGAGATGCCTCAGTCACTCAGCTGTAGAAACCGGTACTTGACTTCTTCTAGAGTTGGGGAAGGAAAGGCGGCCAGGCATGATACTGACCTCATCACCCTCTAGTATGCTGACAGGTCAAGGAGAATATGGTCACTAACACCATATCCCTTATGTTCCTCTGAGGAGAATATGGGCTCTAACACCATATCCCTTATGTTCTTCTGAGGAGAATATGGGCTCTAACACCATATCCCTTATGTTCTTCTAAGGAGAATATGGGCTCTAACACCATATCCCTTATGTTCTTCTGAGGAGAATATGGGCTCTAACACCATATCCCTTATGTTCTTCTGAGGAGAATATGGGCACTAACACTATATCCCTTATGTTCTTCTGAGGAGAATATGGGCTCTAACACCATATCCCTTATGTTCTTCTGAGGAGAATATGGGCTCTAACACCATATCCCTTATGTTCTTCTGAGGAGAATATGGGCTCTAACACCATATCCCTTATGTTCTTCTGAGGAGAATATGGGCTCTAACACCATATCCCTTATGTTCTTCTGAGGAGAATATGGGCTCTAACACCATATCCCTTATGTTCTTCTGAGGAGAATATGGGCTCTAACACCATATCCCTTATGTTCTTCTGAGGAGAATATGGGCTCTAACACCATATCCCTTATGTTCTTCTGAGGAGAATATGGGCTCTAACACCATATCCCTTATGTTGAGTGATGAGAATAAGGGCACTAACACCATATCCCTTATGTTCCTCTAAGGAGAATATGGGCGCTAAAACCATATCCCTTGTGTTCCTCTAAGGAGAATATGGGCTCTAACACCATATCCCTTATGTTCCTCTAAGGAGAATATGGGCGCTAAAACCATATCCCTTATGTTCCTCTAAGGAGAATATGGGCTCTAACACCATATCCCTTATGTTGAGTGATGAGAATAAGGGCACTAACACCATATCCCTTATGTTCCTCTAAGGAGAATATGGGCGCTAAAACCATATCCCTTATGTTGAGTGATGAGAATATGGGCACTAACACCATATCCCTTATGTTCCTCTAAGGAGAATATGGGCGCTAAAACCATATCCCTTATGTTGAGTGATGCACTAACACCATATCCCTTATGTTCCTATGAGGAGAATATGGGCTCTAACACCATATCCCTTATGTTCCTCTAAGGAGAATATGGGCACTAACACCATATCCCTTACGTTCCTATGAGGAGAATATGGGCTCTAACACCATATCCCTTATGTTCCTCTAAGGAGAATATGGGCACTAACACCATATCCCTTATGTTCCTCTAAGGAGAATATGGGCACTAACACCATATCCCTTACGTTCTTCTAAGGAGAATATGGGCACTAACACCATATCCCTTATGTTCTTCTAAGGAGAATATGGGAACTAACACCATATCCCTTATGTTCTTCTAAGGAGAATATGGGCACTAACACCATATCCCTTATGTTCCTCTAAGGAGAATATGGGCACTAACACCATATCCCTTATGTTCTTCTAAGGAGAATATGGGCACTAACACCATATCCCTTATGTTCTTCTAGGAGAATATGGGCACTAACACCATATCCCTTATGTTCCTCTGAGGAGAATATCGGCACTAACACCATATCCCTTATGTTCCTCTGAGGAGAATATGGGCACTAACACCATATCCCTTATGTTCCTCTGAGGAGAATATGGGCACTAACACTATATCCCTTATGTTCCTCTGAGGCATGACAGGGTTACCTTTATCCTTTTTTTTTCCTTTCTACTTTCAGGTTTCTAGTAACTCCTGTCTTGTCATGATTTGTTTTTTGGCAGAATTTTCCTCATGTTTTGAATTCATTTTCAGTATTTTACTACTTGTCAGAGAAACATCTACGTATTTTTTCTATCTTGGCCATAAACATTGCATCATTTTGTTGTCTCCCAAACATATTGCCCATATCTCTGAAACTGTTATTCATATATACAAACATATTTTGCCTATGTCTCTGAAGCTGTTATCCATGTCTCCCAAATGTATTTTGCCTATGTTTCTGAAACTGTTATCCATGTCTCCCAAACATATTTTGTCTATGTCTCTTAAACTGTTATCCATGTCTCCCAAATGTATTTTGCCTATGTTTCTGAAACTGTTATCCATGTCTCCCAAATGTATTTTGCCTATGTTTCTGAAACTGTTATCCATGTCTCCCAAACATATTTTGTATATGTCTCTGAAACTGTTTTTCATATCTCCTAAACAAATGTTAGGGCTTTAAATTAACAAGGATAAAACAAAAATAATGAAACTTCTCATTAATAAAAATGGAAAAGTACACGTAGAAGGGACAGATGTTGAAGAAGTCAATCAATTTGCATACCTTGGCAGCTACATAGATCAGGATGGTGACACCAGAAAGGAATTAGAATTGCAAAAGCAGCATCAATCTTCAAGAATCTTGAGAACATATGGAATTCAAAAGTTATAAGCACAAAAACCAAGTTAAGACTATTCAATTCAAATGTAATATCCACCTTCATTTATGCATGTGAAAGCTGGAAAGCAACTAAAGAAATAGACAAGAAGTTAGACTCTTTTGAAAACAATTGCCTAAAGAAAATACTTGGCATCAAGTGGAATGAATTCAAGAACAATGCAGAGATAAGACAGATGACTGAACAACAACCAGTCTCATGGGTGATCAGGAAAAGGAGATGGACATATGTTGATCACTTGATGAGAAGAAATGATCAGAGAATCTCAAAACAAGCTGTCAAGTGGAACACAACAGGCCAAAGAAAAAGAGGCTGACCACGGGAAACTCTAAAGAGGACATTGTTAAGAAAGGCCAAATTAATAGGCATAAAATCCCTTGAGGAGGCTGAAAAGCTTGCCGTAAACAGGAAAAATTGCCGAACTACCTTGCGAGCCCTATGTGACGTTTAATGGCACGAGAAGGATATAAGATAAGAAACACATGTTTCAGAAAACATTGTACATGTCTCCTAGATATATATTTGTCCATGTCTCCTAGATATATATTTGTCCATATCTCCAAGATATATATTTGTCTGTGTCTCCTAGATATATATTTGTCCATGTCTCCTAAATGTATTGTCCATGTCTCCTAGATATATATTTGTCCATGTCTTCTAGATATATATTTGTCCATGTCTCTTAAATGTATTGTCCATGTCTCCTAGATATATATTTGTCTATGTCTGCTAGATATATATTTGTCCATGTCTGCTAGATATATATATTTGTCCATGTCTCCTAGATATATATTTGTCCATGTCTCCCAAGCATCTCAGGGCAAGAAAAAAAAATAACAGCAATAATCATTTTATTAACATAAATGTACAGATATCATTGTAACCCCCTTATCACTTTTCAGCATAGACCCTGGTGTGTCAGTGCCACCACTTTGCAAATAGCGTAGTCCCCAGTGTGTTCAGTGCCACCACTTTACTAATAGCATAGACCTTGGTGTGTTCATTGCAAATAGCATAGACCCTGGTGTTCAGTGCCACCACTTACTAATAGCATAGACCCTGGTGTGTTCATTGCAAATAGCATAGACCTTGGTGTGTTCAATGCCACACTTTACTAATAGCATAGACCTTGGTGTGTTCATTGCAAATAGCATAGACCCTGGTGTTCAGTGCCACACTTTACTAATAGCATAGTTCCTAGTGTGTTCAATGCCACACTTTACTAATAGCATTGTCTCCCCCCTGGTGTGTTCATTGCAAATAGCATAGACCCTGGTGTGTTCAATGCCACCACTTACTAATAGCATAGACCCTGGTGTGTTCATTGCAAATAGCATAGACCCTGGTGTGTTCAATGCCACACTTTACTAATAGCATAGACCTTGGTGTGTTCATTGCAAATAGCATAGACCCCGGTGTGTTCAATGCCACACTTTACTAATAGCATAGACCCCGGTGTGTACAATGCCACCACTTTACTAATAGCATTGTCTCTCCCCCTGGTGTGTTCATTGCAAATAGCATAGACCTTGGTGTGTTCATTGCAAATAGCATAGACCCTGGTGTTCAGTGCCACACTTTACTAATAGCATAGACCCTGGTGTTCAGTGCCACACTTTACTAATAGCATAGACCCTGGTGTGTTCATTGCAAATAGCATAGACCCCGGTGTGTTCAATGCCACCACTTACTAATAGCATAGACCTTGGTGTGTTCAGTGCCACCACTTACTAATAGCATAGACCCTGGTGTGTCAGTGCCACCACTTTGCAAATAGCGTAGTCCCCAGTGTGTTCAATGCCACCACTTTACTAATAGCATAGTTCCTAGTGTGTTCAATGCCACCACTTACTAATAGCATAGACCCTGGTGTGTTCATTGCAAATAGCATAGACCCCGGTGTGTACAATGCCACCACTTTACTAATAGTATAGTCCCCGGTGTGTTCATGCCACCACTTTACTAATAGTATAGTCCCCGGTGTGTTCATGCCACCACTTTACTAATAGCATTGTCTCTCCCCCTGGTGTGTTCATTGCAAATAGCATAGACCCCGGTGTGTTCATGCCACCACTTTACTAATAGTATAGTCCCCGGTGTGTTCAATGCCACACTTTACTAATAGTATAGTCCCCGGTGTGTTCATGCCACCACTTTACTAATAGTATAGTCCCCGGTGTGTTCATGCCACCACTTTACTAATAGTATAGTCCCCGGTGTGTTCAATGCCACACTTTACTAATAGTATAGTCCCCGGTGTGTTCATGCCACCACTTTACTAATAGTATAGTCCCCGGTGTGTTCATGCCACCACTTTACTAATAGTATAGTCCCCGGTGTGTTCATGCCACCACTTTACTAATAGTATAGTCCCCGGTGTGTTCAATGCCACCACTTTACTAATAGCATTGTTCCCCCCCCCCCCCCCCCCCCCCCGGTGTGTTCAATGCCACCATTTTACTAATAGTATAGTCCCCGGTGTGTTCAATGCCACCACTTTACTAATAGCATTGTCTCTCCCCCCTGGTGTGTTCAATGCCACCACTTTACTAATAGCATTGTCTCTCCCCCCTGGTGTGTTCAGTGCCACCACTTTACTAATAGCATAGTCCCCCCCCCCCCAGTGTGTTCAGTGCCACCACTTTACTAATAGCATAGACCCCGGTGTGTTCAGTGCCACCACTTTACTAATAGCATAGACCCTGGTGTGTTCAGTGCCACCACTTTACTAATAGCATAGACCCTGGTGTGTTCAGTGCCACCACTTTACTAATAGCATTGTCTCTCCCCCCCGGTGTGTTCAGTGCCACCACTTTACTAATAGCATAGACCCTGGTGTGTTCAGTGCCACCACTTTACTAATAGCATAGACCCTGGTGTGTTCAGTGCCACCACTTTACTAATAGCATTGTCTCTCCCCCCTGGTGTGTTCAGTGCCACCACTTTACTAATAGCATAGACCCCGGTGTGTTCAATGCCACCACTTTACTAATAGCATAGTCCCCGGTGTGTTCAATGCCACCACTTTTCTAATGCCTTGATTCCTCAAGGAAAAAAAAATATTTTGATTGACTGCGAGCCAACTATGCACTGCCACTTTTGCCTCATGATCTGTACTGAATTTCTTCCCACCTAACACCTTCTTAAGGGCTCCACATTTGATAATCACATCATGCAAGATCAGGTGACTATGCAGGATGTGGAAGACGCTCAAAATGCAAATCTATTATTTGCTGAGTTGTTGCACATGCTATGTGAGGCCATGCATTATCATGTAACAACACACCAGAACTGAGCAAATCATGTTTTGACCTGACTGAAGGTTTCAAGTGGTTCTCAAGCAGATCACTGTATGCTTTATTGCTGATAGTGGTTCTCAAGCAGATCACTGTATGCTTTATTGCTGATAGTAGTTCTTAAGCAGATAACTGTATGCTTTAGTGCTGATAGTGGTTCTCAAGCAGATAAGTGTATGTTTTAGTGCTGATAGCGGTTCTCAAGCAGATAAGTGTATGCTTTATTGCTGATAGTGGTTCTCAAGCAGATAAGTATATACTTTATTGCTGATAGTGGTTCTTAAGCAGGCCACTGTATGCTTTATTGCTGATAGTGGTTCTCAAGCAGATCACTGTATTGTTTAGTGCTGATATTGATTCTCAAGCAGATCACTGTATGCTTTATTGCTGATAGTGGTTCTAAGGACTGTAAAAGCCAGAGGTTGGGTGGGGGATACACTCTCCACTCCAATTAAATGTCTCCATTGTGTACGTCTCAAATAGCCTCTGACAGTCCAAGTCCAGCTCCTGGCCTTCTCATGGTGGAACTGTTTAAACTGACAGGAGAAGGGGTGAAGGTGAATATCTGGTGCCTAAAAACCAGATGCTTCAGGTAGATGAGATCTGTTAGCCTTGGTTGGTAGCTTATCTAGGAGAACGAAAATTCTGATTTCAAACCCGCTGCTGGCAAGGTTTTTCAGCTGCCATGCGTGGGGTGAAACTCCTTCTGACCAATGAAGAAAAATGCAATTAGGGTTGCCGCATGGTGCTGCCGAGGAAAAGGTGATGAAAAGGATTAAATGAAGTAGCCAGGAGCCTCTGCTCTAGAGGCCGGCCACGTCCTATATACACCCATACTGGCTGAAATGCCTAAACCGGCTTAACCCAGGGGTTAACATAAGACTGCTGGCGAGATTTTTCGGCTGCTGTGCATGGGGTGAAACTCCTCCCAGCCAATGAAGAAAAATGTGATTATGGTTCCCTGCACGGCGCCGCTGTGAAAAAGGTGATGAAAAGGATTAATTAAAGCTAACCTGTATGGCCAGTAGACTCGTGGTGAGGGCTACTCATACCACCTACCTCTGCTCTAGAGGCAGGCCACTTCCTGTATACACCCATACTGATTCAATATGCTTAAACCGGCTTAACCCAAGGGTGAAACTTGATGGCTACACATATCACAATACCTCCATTCTAGAGGTCGGTCACGCCTTATATACACCTATACTGGGATAATACACCTAAACTGGCTTAACCCAGGGGTGAAACACACTGGTGGCAAGGATTTGTCCTCCTCGACAAAAGCTGTGCCCAGGAAGGGTAGCGGCCACGACCACAAAATACTGAAGTCGGAGACACTGGACCAGTGCAGTCTAGATAGGCAACCACCTCTCACTTGGCAAGGATATATTCATATCCAAACCATGTCGAGGTTTTCCAGTGAGAAAATCCAACTCTAGACTAAACTGGTGCAACGAAATCCACGGTGTCACACAATGCCGCTTCTGTGACCCACTGAGAGTATAGGCCCAAGCCCTGCAATTCTCTGAGCCTCCATCCTAAATGAGACTATTGCGAGAACCACAGTAGTAAATTCAGTAGGACCACAGGGTGATCTTGATGGTAGAAGCGAATGAAGAAGAAGAAGATTGTTGATAGTAGTTCCTCTGGATATGTAATGTTCCAAGATTGGGCTTCTGCAGTCTCAGAGGAGCATGAGCTTTGAGCTTCAATTTTCTGACTAACCAATCTGTACAGAATTTCTTTGATTTTGGCAGGGAAGAGTGCCACCACTTAGTTCTTTGCTTTGTATCTGACTGGTAGTAATATACCGAGCATTCATCTCCGGTGACTGTACATCATAGAGAGAGGGAGGTCATAACATATTTGTTCTATGACTGTCTACTGCTTGATTTAGAATTTTTAGAGCAAAATTGTGGTTCATTTTGTACTCTTCCTCATTATCCATGTTTCCTAACATATTATCCACATTTTCTAACATATTATCCATGTTTTCAAACATATTATCTATGTTTCCTACCATATTACCCATGTCTCCCAAACATATTACCCATGTCTCCCAAACGTATTATCCATGTCTCCCAAACATATTATCTATGTTTCATAACATATTATCCATGTTTCCTAACATATTATCCATGTTTTCTAACATATTATCTGTTTCCTAACATACAAGGTCCAACAATTAAGTAATGAGTAATGAGACTGATTTTATTATGGCCAAGACAAAAATGCCATCTATGAAGCAAAGCATAGAATCCAAAGAGGCAACCTTCATCTGTGATCTGGCAAATTTTCATTGCTGCTCTATAAGCAGACAACAAACAAGTCACCATTTTGTTCACCTAGTCAGAGGTGCATTGTTATGTAATCAGCATGGAGCAAAAAGCTAACATTAAATTCTCTTTAAGACTCAGAAAGTGTGCCATTGAGACAGTTGATTTAATGTGACAAGTTTATGGGGATAATTGTTTATCTCATGCACAGATATTCAGGTGGTATTCACAATTCAAAAGTGGTGTGGAAATGATTACAAATGCAACTAGACATGGACGCCCAATTTCTGTTTGTAATGAAGAACTCATTGCAAAAGTCAGAGAATGGATACAAGAAGATCATTGTTTGAGTGTGAGGATGATGGCAGATGAATTTGGTGTTAACTGAGAGACCATTCGTAAAATTTTAGTGGAAGATTTTGGCAAGAAAAAAGTTGCTTGCTGGTTTCTACCACATTCGTTGTCTGATGACCAAAAACATCAGCGTGTTGAGTACGCAAAAGACATCATCAAAACGTGTCGCAGAAATAAAATTTGATTGTTGCAGAGGATGAAACATGGATTTTCCACTATGATTCCACAACTAAACGCCAAAGTGTTAAGTGGAAGTCATCATCATCACCAGAAGGTAAAATAATTAGTCTTCAAAAGTCGAAAACGAAGACAATGTTGGTGTTCTTCTACAACAGCAAAGAAGTTATTCACAAAGAATTTATTCCAGAGGGACAGACTGTCACTGCCAAAGTTTATTTAAGTATTTTGAAATGCCTATTGAAAAGGATTCTCCGAGTCTGACCCGAGTATTCAACACCTGGCAGTTTTTTCCTTCTTCATGATAATGCACTGGCTTACCGGGTGGCAGTTGTACAGGAATTTTTGGCCCAAAAACAAGTGTGAGTTCTCAACCATCCACCCTATTCCCCAGATTTGTCTCCCAGCAATTATTTTCTGTTTCCAAAATAAAGTTACCATTGAAAGGACGCTTCTTTGATGATAATGATGACATCCAAAGGGCTGTAACATCGAGTTTAAGGGCCATACCAACAGAACTGCAGTGTTTGTTAGATTGTGCCATTCGCTGTATCAATGCACAAGGGGCTTACTTTGAATAAAATACAGGCTATATCTTCAACTGTTGTTTATTTTATTTTTTAATGTAATTAGTCTCATTACTTAATTATCGGACCTTGTATTATCCGTGTTTCCTAACATATTGTCCATGTATCTCAGACATATTATTCATGTATCCCAAACATAAGTTGTCCATGTCTCACAAATATGTATGTGTTCACATCCCAGAAACATACATTGTCCATGTCTCCCAAACATTTCCATATCTCCTAAATGAGTTTGTGTCTCTAAGCATATAGTAATATTCTTTTATTATCTCAGCTACTCTCCTGCTTTTGATGTTCTGAGCTAACTGAATTTATACACTTATAGTTCCTCTAACTATAAAACATTATTCTGCAATGGGCCTCCGAGTATGTTTTTTACATGTATGTGGTCAGTTTATGTCACTGAGCTTATGTGGAGAAGAATTGTGCCAGAAAATCATGTTGTTGAATAAGTGATTAAAACATGAATATAAGAGAAAAACTTTTTTAGGTCATCAGTTACCATAACCGGTTTCATCATCATCATCAGGTGCTGTGCCAACAGAGTACACGATCCTTCATGCAGGCCATCAGCTCAGTTGGTGATCTCCTCTCACACCATCCCGTCAGACTGTCCAGTATCATTTCTCATGGTCTTCCTCTTGATCTTCTTCCTTCTATTTTTCCTGTTGTTATAATATTTTCAATGCCCCCTCTTCTCATTGCATATCCTATGAAAGTACAATGTCTCTCTCTTATTTTTTTGACAAGATTTTTTTGTTTCTCCAGCTCTTCTCATACATTCTTCATTGGTTATTTTTGCTGTCCAGGGGATTTGCAACATTCTTCTAATAAACCACACTTCTGCTGCTTCCAATGATTTTTGTGCAGACTTGCCTATTGTCCATGATTCACTTCTTTATAACAAGATAGGTTCAATATAGCATTTTAGGACTCGTTTTCTAACATTAATTGATAAGGATGTGTTGGATAATGTGTTTCTCATTCTGTGAAATGCAGTCTTTGCTTGGCCTATTCTGTTCCTAATTTCTGTTCTGCATTTCCCATCTGAAGTTATTACTGCTCCAATGTATTTGAATTTCTGCACCTGCTTTAGAATAGTTCCATTTAATTTTATACTGCATATTGGTGGATTCTGTTTCTTAGATATAACCATAGTCTCTGTCTTTTTGATGTTCAAGGTAAGGCCTTTCTGTTCACTTTCTTTGGCGACTTTATCCAAAAGATTTTGCAGGTCTTGTTGGTTCTCAGCTATCAGTACTGTGTCATCAGTATATCGAAGGTTGTTAATATTGTATCCTCCAATTTTTATGTCTGGTTCTGCGATGATTGTTATTGTTATATTATTAGGCCTAGTTGCTTTTCCTTTCTTCATGTGTTTGATGGCATCTATGATTTCATCTTCAAGTATTGGTGGTCCATCACAGATTTCAGTATCTGGTGTTAATTCTGGTCTTTCTCCTCCATATAGCTCACTGATGTACTCTGTCCACCTGTCCACAATGTCTTATTTTCCCATTAACATTTTACCTTCTTTTGATTTCAGGCATCCTGTTTTATATTTTGTCTTCCTGTCTGTGAGTTCACTAATTCGTTTGTGCATGTTTTTTGCTGTCTTCTTTATGAGAGTCCTCTATTTGTCTGCACTGTTCATTTAACCACACTTCCTTTGCTTCTCTGCATTTGTATCTTATTTCTTTATTTATCTTGCTATATTTTTCTTGGTTGTTTTTACTCCTCCTCCTCTTGTCCATCAGTCCTAAGATGTCGTCTGTCATTCATTTATTTTTAGGGGCTTCTTTTTTCTGTGGTATTATCTCCTTAACAGTTCAATGGATAGAATCTCTTAACATTGCCCATTGTTGATCTATAGTATTTATCTTTGCTATTGCATTGTATCTATTTGTTATAATAACTTTGAATTGTTCTCGCAGTTCTTGGTAATTTTTAAGGAGTTCTGTATTCAGTTTGATGTTTCTCACTTTTCTGCCTGCTTTCTTTAGCTTTATTCTAATTTTTACACACAGCGGGTCAAGGTCACTATTGCAGTCAGCTCCTGGTATGGTTTTTGTTGTCAGTAATGCATTCTGGAATCGTTTGTTGATTAATACGTAGTCTGTCTGGTTAAAAGTCTTTTTGTCTGGGCTGCACCACGTTGCCAGTCTTCGGGGATGTTGTTTAAACCAGGTGTTTTCTACAACCATGCTGTGTATTCTTGCCTATTCAATTAATTTCTACCTCTGTCTTCCTCTCCCCCAGTCCATAGTCACCAACGATGTCTGAAGTTCTTCCTTTACCAACTTTGGCATTAAAATCTCCCATGACTATAGTAGCTTCATGTGATTTTGTGTGTTTTAGGACTGTCTCTATATCATTATAAAATAGCTGTACATCTTCTTCAGAACCTTCAGATGTTGGAGCATGCACTTGTATAATTTTTATTATTATATTATAATTATATAACCGGTTTATATTATAAAAACCTAGTAAAAAGCAACCAGTGAAATCAGTTGCTGGATAGTCAGGCCAGCACAGGATGATGATGCTCAATTTGCTTGGAGGAGGATGAGCCAGTTTTAACTTTGGTTCAGCACATGATCATTTTGTAAAGATTAAATCTCACAGCAAATAACATAAGTAAAAAAAGTTCACATGATCATTTACTTTCTGCTGATGTTTGTAAGCATGTTTAATTTTACATTTTAAAAAGTTTAAAATATCGAACGTTGTTTTGAGAAAATTGGTATTTTAGAAAGTACCATACTTTATGTACAGTGAAAGACAGGTATAATCGCACTGGCTTCAAAATATTCTAGGCAATTGATGTGAATATGGATGTTTAACCTAATGATATGACTAGTTATAAATGTTCAGGCAGCAAGAGAGAGACATTTTGCAAAAAGGATGAGATAAACAAACATCACTACACTAAAGTGGTCAACATTTAGAGGAATTGAACTAAGTATTTCATATACTACGAAATCACAGATAAAGGTATGTATAAATGAATATATCTTTTTTCCTCAGAATTGTGGATATGCATTTGTCTCATCATACACAGAAATCAAGCCACATTTGACTTTTGATCCAATACGACCCAAGATCCCACAGCAAGATGAACTGGCTTCTCGATTTGTAAGTAGTTTGTTTATTACAATCACTATCAGGACTCTTAGTGATGCATTATGTAGTTATTTGTTTATTATAGTCACTATCAGAACTGTTTAATCTGCAAATGGATGCATCAGCAACAGGGCATCTTGCTTACAACCGAGAGGCCTACAGGAGAGCTGTTAAGAAGGTGAAGTTCCGCAAGGGACATACTGACTGACTGATCAGGACTGTTAATGCTATGTATACATAAAGAATTTGAATCTTATTGTGCGTAGTCTGTTGGTATTCAACTGTATGAGATAATATTTCTGCTGATGACATTTTGGTGTGAAAGTTGCTTGGATTGACATAGATCCTACATATAATGTTATATTTTTGTTAAAAAATTTTCCTCATTCAGTATAATTTTTTTTAAAAAGATTAGCTTAGAAGATAAGGTTTAACACTGTTAGCTTAGAAGATAAGGTTTAACACTGTTAGATTAGAAAATAAGTTTTAACACTCTGTTTTAGATTCTGACTGAGGCTTCTTGATTAAAAAAAAAAAAAAATTGAGCTTGGCTTTTAGGAATTGAGAACCCCAAGTCCTGAATGTTCTAGTCTTGTGTTTTGTTCTAGTCTTACGTTTTGTTCTAGTTTTACGTTTGCAAGAAACATGTGAGGCAGTAACTTACAGACCAGTTTTGTCATCTCACAGATCCTAAATCGGGAAAGTACTGGAGAAAAAAACATAATGCTAAGACTGTTTAAAACAAAACTACAAATTGCTTTATTAATTTTTATATGCATTGTTTTATATACATTTATACCCATAAACTGTTTGTGCAGATGAGAAACATATGAAGCAATAATTTAGACTCATTAGTTTGCCAAATAGAAAACAACATTATTATTTAAAGTAATTATTTGACAGTGGTTTAAAATTACGGCGGACTCTCGAAAGTTGAATGGTCTGAAACTTGAACAACTTGAAACTTGAACAAAAAAATTGAGAAAAAAATCCAGTTTGAAAATCGAACAAAATATGAAAGTCAAAACAAATGCAGCCTTCCAACGAAAACAAAGAATCACGTGGTCATTATTTCCCATGACTGGTTTGGTGAGCATCTACCAAATTTCATTGTGTGTTTTCGAAGTGTATTTGTATTGCGATTTGTTAGGATTTTTTTTCATTTTATCATTAAAATGACACATTCTTAATGGCACCAAAGAAAGTTAGCAGAGCTGAAAAGAGGAAGAATGTAATGACCACAGTAGAACTGAAAAAGGAATGTAACACTAAATAAAACGTGATATATGTATATCAGAACTGGCAGTTGAGTATGAGATAGCAGAGTCAACCATACTAAAGAACAAAGAAACCATTAAAGTGGCTAATATGACAAAAGGGGTAAAAATCCTTTACCAGCAAAAGATCCTCAGCAGTGGAAGTAGAAAAACTTTTGATGGTTTGCACAAATGTAAGGTATCGTTATTATTAACTCTTTTGAGATACGTTACTTCCAAATCACTCCTTAGTTTCTGACAACGCGGACATTGGAGAATGGTATGGATATTTTGGAGAACAGAGGTCCCTGTGTAAAAGTTATTGTACCGACTTAATTCCATGATCATCACGTGTGTATCACACATGAAAATAAGTGGAAATGAATGAAGATTCCATAAATGAAGTTATTTGTCATTTAAAAAAAAAAAAACAGAGAAAAGAAAAAAACTGATGTTAAACGATGGATCAATTTTATGGCGCTAAAAAAATTTTAGGGCTGAGCAATAAAATCTGCTTTATACTTACCTTAACTGTGTCATAATCCAGTATAGAATACATAGTCATTCAAATTTCAACACAGAAAAATCAATATTTATGGATGTTTGTGCAGTAAACCTAACAGATCTACAGCTATGAGAAACACATATTGTAAGATAGTTCTAGTCGGTCGGTGTGACCATTCTACCACTCAGTCTGGAAATAAACTTGAATTTTACCCCCCTATCTGTATATCCAATATGGCTTCTTTATCCCCCATGCTTAAAACACTAGTTTAACTTTGGATTCAGAAGAGTTCTAACTGGTTAAATGAAAAGTAACATCGTGTTTTCAACAAAAAAATGTCTGAAGCCTTATAGGGCTCTCGGGTGGGAGAGACTTCGCGCACAAAGATCCTTTTAGAGATCTCTCATCTTCTAACTAAGAGTTAATAAGGTAACAGTGTTAATGTATGATCTAATGCGTATTAGCATTATTATACAGTTTTAAATAACCAGTAGTTCTACTTAAAATGTTTTATAATGAGTAAGTTTTGGGGGTCTGGAATGGATTAATTCCATGTACATTATTTCTTGTTTATGGGGAAGTTCAACTGGAAAACTGAACAGTGTGAAAGTCAGACTGCCTCCAGGCAGTTGATATATGCTAGCTGAAGTAGACAGTTCATACATGCTAGCTGTAGTAGATAGTTCATACAGGCTAGCTGTAGTAGACATTTGATACAGGCTAGCTGTAGTAGGCATTTGATACAGGCTAGCTGTAGTAGACAGTTAATACAGGCTAGCTGTAGTAGACATTTGATACATGCTAGCTGTAGTAGACATTTGATAAATGCTAGCTGTAGTAGATATTTGATATATGCTAGCTGTAGTAGATATTTGATACATGCTAGCTGTAGTAGACATTTCATACAGGCTAGCTGTAATAGACATTTGATACAGGCTAGCTGTAGTAGACAGTTCATACAGGCTAGCTATAGTAGACAGTTCATATAGGCTAGCTGTAGTAGACAGTTCATACAGGCTAGCTGTAGTAGACATTTGATAAATGCTAGCTGTAGTAGACAGTTCATACAGGCTAGCTGTAGTAGACATTTGATACAGGCTAGCTGTAGTAGACAATTCATACAAGCTAGCTGTAATAGACAGTTGATAAATGCTGCTGTAGCAAACATTTGATAAATGCTAGCTGTAGTAGACATTTCATACAGACTAGCTGTAGTAGACAATTCATACATGCTAGCTGTAGTAGACAGTTCACACAGGCTAGGTGTAGTAGACAGTTCATAAATGCTAGTGTTGGTACAGTTTCAGAATCTTCACCTGAATTTACCTTACAACAAATATTTTTTGCCTTCTCCACTGTTCTGTAACAAATGTCCTCTAACATTATTACAATTAGTTATGATTGATGTCTTGTAACTAAGCATTATTATAATTAGTCATGATTGATGTCTTCTAACTAAGCATTATTATAATCAGTCATGATTGATGTCCTCTAAGTATTATTACAATCAGTCATGATTGATGTCCTCTAAGCATTATTACAATCAGTTATGATTGATGTCCTCTAATTAAGCATTATTATAATCAGTCATGATTGATGTCCTCTAAGTATTATTACAATCAGTCATGATTGATGCCCTCTAACTAAGCATTATTATAATCAGTCATGGTTGATGTCCTCTAACTAAGTATTATGATAATTAGTCTGTATGTGTGTCAAACAGTTTGGTATCTATGTGGCAGACAAGTCAAAGACACATACAGGACCAGCAGAAGTAAGTGCTTGTAATTTATTGTTCATATTTTGTACGTGTTTGTATGTGTATGTAAGTCTGTTCTCTTTGAACTGAGAATAATCATGTATGTTGAAATACTTCTAATGAAGATGAATATCTTTGTATGTTTGTGTGTGCTTATCCTCTGTGAACATTTTTGTATGTGGTGTGCTCATCCTTTATAAACATTTTTGTATGTGTGCTTATTCTAAATGAACATTTTTTATGTGTGTGTGCTCATCCTATATGAACATTTTTATATGTGTTTTTATCTTCTGAACATTTCTATGTGTGTGCTTATCCTATACTCTGTGAACAGTTTTATGTGTGTGCTTATCCTCTGTGAACAGTTTTATGTGTGTGCTTATCCTTTGTGAACAGTTTTATGTGTGTGCTTATCCTCTGTGAACAGTTTTATGTGTGTGCTTATCCTATGTGAACAGTTTTATGTGTGTGCTTATCCTCTGTGAACAGTTTTATGTGTGTGCTTATCCTTTGTGAACAGTTTTATGTGTGTACTTATCCTCTGTGAACAGTTTTATGTGTGTGCTTATCCTCTGTGAACAGTTTTATGTGTGTGCTTATCCTATGTGAACAGTTATATGTGTGTGCTTATCCTCTGTGAACAGTTTTATGTGTGTGGTTATCCTATGTGAACAGTTTTATGTGTGTGCTTATCCTTTGTGAACAGTTTTATGTGTGTGCTTATCCTCTGTGAACAGTTTTATGTGTGTGCTTATCCTTTGTGAACAGTTTTATGTGTGTGCTTATCCTCTGAACATTTTTGTATGTGTGTGCTTATTCTCAATGAACATTTTTGTATGTGTGTGCTCAACCTCTGTGAACATTGTTGTATGTTTTTTATATGCACTCATCCTCAGCAAACAAGAATAAACATATGTTTCCTGTTGAAGAAGTTTTCTTGAAGATTAACATTTCTGTGTTCTGTTAGGTTCATGTTGATATTTTTGTGTTGTTTAGTTCATGTTTGTGTTGTTTAGTTCATATTGATTTGTATGTGTTGTTAGTTCATGTTGACATGTTATTTAGCTCATGTTGATGTGTGTGTTAGTTTATGTTGATTTGTGTATATTGTTTAGTTCATGTTGACGTGTGTGTTAGTTCTTGTTGACATGTGTGTGTTAGTTCTTGTTGACATGTGTGTATTGTTTAGTTCATGTTAATTTGTTTGTGTCACTTAGTTCATGTTGATATCTTTGTATTGTTTAATTCATGTTCTTCTTCTTCTGCATTTGAGGTTGTTGGTCACATCAGATCCTTATCCCTGTCAACATGGCAAAGCCCTCAGTCCTCTCCAGATCCTGGTAGGAGCCCCAAAGTTTTTGCCCCAAGCTCGTGTGCTCTGTCCATGTCTCATGTCTCAGGTCTGCATAGTTTGGGCACTCTTGAAGGATATGTTCTAGAGTCTGGACCCACACATGGACATTGTCACCATATGGACACTCATCTTTGTGAGACATTTTAAGTCGATGTAGGTAGCTTATCAATTGGTAGGTATAACCTTAACAACTTATGATATGCAGACGACACAGTCCTGATTGCTAAAAATGAAGAGGAGATAAGCTCTTCTGGACATCGTGGTTCGTGAAAGTAAAAGTCTCAGCCTGAACAAAAAGAAGTCTGAAGTGATGGTCATCTCAAAGAAAAGAATACTACCAAAATGTAGCATTAGCATCGATGGCACAGAGCTGAAACAAGTTGATAGATTCAAGTACTTAGGAATGATTATAACAACTGATGGGAAATGTCACAACGAAATAAAAAGCAGATGTGCTCAGGCCAAGTCAGCATTACAGACAATGAGACACATCTTGGCAACAGATCCATATCAGTGGAAACAAGATTCCGAGTACTTAAATGTTACATCGTGCCAATTTTGTTTTATAGATGTGAAGCATGGTCCATGAATAAGAGAGTACAGTGAGAAATGGAGGCCATGGAGATGTAGTTTATAAGAAGGATATTGAAGGTACCATGGACAACTAAGAAAACCAATGAAGAATGAAGAAATCTTAAGAGAGGCTGGAGTTAAAAAGCAAATTATAGCAAAGATCAGAGGCAGACAAGCGAGATTTGTAGGACATTTCCTGAGAATAGGAAAATTGGAAATCACTGTGGCAACTGGAAAAATTGAGAGAAGAAGAGAAAGACAGAAGTTTTACTGCAGTGCTTCGTGTATAGTTATATACTTATACACTAATTATTGTGTGACAGAAGTTACTGGGTGGGCTGTCAGTGTGGCTAGGAAGAAAGCCACTGGTGGATCTCATAATCATGCAAAAGACAGGGAATTGTGGAGAGAAATGATGGCCTACACCATGCTGCATGGCACTTAGATTAGATTAGGTGGCTCAGTAGTCTGCAGTGGCCTATCTTTAGACAGAAGAGGATGGTTTACTGATGTCTTTATAGTTGGTGTCTTGCATCTGGTTCCTTGTTGCATTTTCCATGCAGATCTGACTGGTTACGCATTATGGTTTTCGCCTCTTGGTAGTTTACTGGATGATTGGTTTGATCTTCATTGCTGCCAGCTTTAGATAGGCTGTCTATTCCACAGTGGGATGGTACTCATTGTAGACCACGGTTGTTGACAGTGTAAGGTGCTTTAATTCTGTTGTGATTTCCTGTATGTTTGCCTGTGGTTTCTTCGTTGTTTTTAGAGATTCCAGAAGTGCCCTGCAGTCTGTGAAGAAGGCTATTTTGTGTGTTTTTCTGCTGGTTTTCTGAGGGCTTCAAGGAGGGCTGTTGTTTCTGCCCTGTAGTTGGATGAAATCTTTCCCATTGCGAAGGCCTTTTTGGTTTGTCTCCCATCCGTGTAACTTATGTAAACACCCCAACCTCCATTTTTTATTTTTCTGCAGACCCATCTGTGTGCATGTGTCCATTCAGCTGGGTTGTATTTGCTGTCAATCAGCTCCTGGGTCAGTGTCTCCATCTGTGTGCATGTGTTCATTCAGCTGGGTTGTATTTGCTGTCAGTCAGCTCCTTGGTCAGTGTCTTCATCTGTGTGCATGTGTCCATTCAGCTGGGTTGTATTTGCTGTCAGTCAGCTCCTTGGTCAGTGTCTTCATCTGTGTACACATGTGTCCATTCAGCTGGGTTGTATTTGCTGTCAATCAGCTCCTTGGTCAGTGTCTTCATCTGTGTACGCATGTGTCCATTCAGCTGGGTTGTATTTATTGTCAATCAGCTCCTTGGTCAGTGTCTTCATCTGAAGTGTTGTTAGGTAGTCCTTTTTGTGTATGTCTGGTAGCTCTGTGAGGACTGTTATCTTTTCACAGTGGCTGTGCTCCTCCACAATTTGGAGTGGTTCAGTTTCTTCATGAGAGCTGGGAAGGAGGTCTTTATAGTGTTGTTGCAGTTGTGTTGTCAGATTGTTGAAGGAGGTCTTTATAGTGTTGTTGCAGTTGTGTTGTCAGATGGTTGAAGCTGGTTCTTTTCAGTCTGGTTTTTGTGGACCCTGAATTCTTTTCTTCCAGGGTGGGTTGTCAGGCGTATTAACTTTTGTTCGTGGATCATTAGTTTTTCTTTGTGCTTGACCTCAATAGGTTGAATCTGTGTGTATTTCTCCATCTCCACGATGAGAGTGCTCTTCATTCCTCATGTGATCAGCCGCAGGCCAGTGTTTTGCACTTTTGTTAGGTGAGCAGTGTTTGTGTTGGAGGCTGTGGCCCAGGCTGTCATGCCATATTCAAGTGTTGGCCTTATGGTGCCCACATATGCTTTTTTTAGTATGTTGCTGTTGGCTCCCCAGGTTGTGCGTGCCAGCTTTTTTGACCACAGCTTTTTAATTGCTTTGTTTTCTGTGTCTAGCAGCTGCGGCTTCCATGTTAGCCTCTTATCCAGTTTCACTGCGAGGTATGTCGGCTGTTCTGTCTGTATAAGCTCTCTTCCTTGTATTTCTAGTTTAAAGGTTTCTGTCTTGTTGGACAATGAGAAGCAGGTGGCTGTGGACTTTGTGAGGTTTATCATCACTCCCCATTTTGTGGCCCAATCTTCTATGGTATTTAGTGCTTCCTGTATTCTGTGGCTTGCTGTTGATGTTTTTTCCGCAGCATTCCACATAGTGATGTCATCTGCGTGCAAGGCGTGTGATATGCTGTTGGGCAGTTTGTCTGTGATGTCATTTATGTATATCAGGAACAGAGTGGGAGAAATAATTCCTCCCTGAGGAACGCCTTGGCTCAGGGTGACTCTGTGGCTTAGTTTTCCATTCATTTTGACCCTGGCTGTTCTGTATCTCAAGAAATCTTGTATCCACCAAAACTTTGTTCCTTCAACCTTTTTGTTGAGTAGTTCAAGAGGAGACATTTTTTCATACTTTGTCAAATGCTTGTGTTAGGTCTACAAATGTGGCCGGAACTTTTTTCTTCTCCTGAAAAGAGTTTTCTATTTCTTGGGTTAAGTAGATGAGCTGGTCTTCTGTGCTGTGATGTTTCCTGTATGCTGACTGTGCACTGCTTATTTTGTCCTAGGTGTTGTATGAGTCTGACCATCCTTTCCATCACTTTGCCCTTGCAGCTTAGGAGGCTGACAGGTCTGTAGCTGGATGTGTTGTGTTTGTTTTTTTTTTTCTTTTTTCCTGATGGGAGTGATGACTGGCTCTCTCCATCTGTTGGGAAATTTTCTGAAGCTCCAGGACTGGTTGTAGATGTGAAGGAGGACTGTTTGTAGATGTGAAGGAGGACTGGTTGTAGATGTGAAGGAGGACTGTTTGTAGATGTGAAGGAGGGCTGGTTGTAGATGTGAAGGAAAGCTGTTTTTTGCTGCTGGTCCCAGGTTCTTTATAATTTCATTTGTTCTTCCATCTTTTCCTGGTGATTTCTTGTCTTTTAGTTTTTGTGTAGCCTTATTGAGTTCTTCCATCTTTTCCTGGTGATTTCTTGTCTTTTAGTTTTTGTGTAGTCTTATTGAGTTCTTCCATCTTTTCCTGGTGATTTCTTGTCTTTTAGTTTTTGTGTAGCCTTATTGAGTTCTTCCATCTTTTCCTGGTGATTTCTTGTCTTTTAGTTTTTGTGTAGCCTTATTGAGTTCTTCCATCTTTTCCTGGTGATTTCTTGTCTTTTAGTTTCTGTGTAGCCTTATTGAGTTCTTCCATGGTGAATGTTTCCATCATGTACGGGTCTGGATTTTGCTGTTTAATCCTTTCTTTGAGTTCTGCTTTTACTTCTTGTATGTGTCTTTTGGGGATTGTTGTGATGCTCTGATCTCTGTAGTGATCTGCTAGGATGTTTGCTGCCATTTTCCCACCATGATATTTTCCAGCTTCTTCTATGACTATGTTGAGCTGGATTGGTGATTTGTCTTTGTTTATGGAACTGATCAGGTTCCACAGTTTGTTAGTGTCTTTGTCCAGGCTCAGGGAGCTAGTTTTTTCATTCCATGCTCTTTGACATTCAGCTCTCTTCCTATTGTTGAAGGCTTCTTTAGTGTTACTGTGTGTTTTGATGTTCTCAGTGGTTGGGTCGTTGTGCAGCTTCTCCAGTTCTCTGCTCTAGTAGAGTTTGTAGTTGTTTCTTCTGTTTCTGGATATGTACTTCTTGGCAGATTCTCCAGTTCTCTGCTCTAGTAGAGTTTGTAGTTGTTTCTTCTGTTTCTGGATATGTACTTCTTGGCAGATTCTCCAGTTCTCTGCTCTAGTAGAGTTTGTAGTTGTTTCTTCTTCTGTTTCTGGATATGTACTTCTTGGCAGATTCTCCAGTTCTCTGCTCCAGTAGAGTTTGTAGTTTTTCTTCTGTTTCTGGATATGTACTTCTTGGCAGATTCTCCAGTTCTCTGCTCTAGTAGAGTTTGTAGTTGTTTCTTCTGTTTCTGGATATGTACTTCTTGGCAGATTCTCCAGTTCTCTGCTCTAGTAGAGTTTGTAGTTGTTTCTTCTGTCTCTGGATATGTACTTCTTGGCAGATTCTCCAGTTCTCTGCTCCAGTAGAGTTTGTAGTTGTTTCTTCTGTCTCTGGATATGTACTTCTTGGCAGATTCTCCAGTTCTCTGCTCTAGTAGGGTTTGTAGTTGTTTCTTCTGTCTCTGGATATGTACTTCTTGGCAGATTCTCCAGTTCTCTGCTCCAGTAGAGTTTGTAGTTGTTCTTCTGTTTCTGGATATGTACTTCTTGGCAGCTTCTCCAGTTCTCTGCTCTAGTAGAGTTTGTAGTTGTTTCTTCTGTTTCTGGGCATGGACTTCTTGGCAACTTCTCCAGTTCTCTGCTCTAGTAGGGTTTGTAGTTGTTTCTTCTGTTTCTGGGCATGGACTTCTTGGCAGCTTCTCCAGTTCTCTGCTCTAGTAGGGTTTGTAGTTGTTTCTTCTGTTTCGGGCATGGACTTCTTGGCAACTTCTCCAGTTCTCTGCTCTAGTAGAGTTGTAGTTGTTTCTTCTGTTTCTGGATATGTACTTCTTGGCAGATTCTCCAGTTCTCTGCTCCAGTAGAGTTTGTAGTTGTTTCTTCTGTTTCTGGATATGTACTTCTTGGCAGATTCTCCAGTTCTCTGCTCTAGTAGAGTTTGTAGTTGTTTCTTCTGTTTCTGGATATGTACTTCTTGGCAGCTTCTCCAGTTCTCTGCTCTAGTAGAGTTTGTAGTTGTTTCTTCTGTCTCTGGATATGTACTTCTTGGCAGATTCTCCAGTTCTCTGCTCCAGTAGAGTTTGTAGTTGTTTCTTCTGTCTCTGGATATGTACTTCTTGGCAGATTCTCCAGTTCTCTGCTCTAGTAGGGTTTGTAGTTGTTTCTTCTGTCTCTGGATATGTACTTCTTGGCAGATTCTCCAGTTCTCTGCTCCAGTAGAGTTTGTAGTTGTTTCTTCTGTTTCTGGATATGTACTTCTTGGCAGCTTCTCCAGTTCTCTGCTCTAGTAGAGTTTGTAGTTGTTTCTTCTGTTTCTGGGCATGGACTTCTTGGCAACTTCTCCAGTTCTCTGCTCTAGTAGGGTTTGTAGTTGTTTCTTCTGTTTCTGGGCATGGACTTCTTGGCAGCTTCTCCAGTTCTCTGCTCTAGTAGGGTTTGTAGTTGTTTCTTCTGTTTCTGGGCATGGACTTCTTGGCAACTTCTCCAGTTCTCTGCTCTAGTAGAGTTTGTAGTTGTTTCTTCTGTTTCTGGGCATGGACTTCTTGGCAGCTTCTCCAGTTCTCTGCTCTAGTAGGGTTTGTAGTTGTTTCTTCTGTTTCTGGGCATGGACTTCTTGGCAGCTTCTCCAGTTCTCTGCTCTAGTAGGGTTTGTAGTTGTTTCTTCTGTTTCTGGGCATGGACTTCTTGGCAGCTTCTCCAGTTCTCTGCTCTAGTAGGGTTTGTAGTTGTTTCTTCTGTTTCTGGGCATGGACTTCTTGGCAACTTCTCCAGTTCTCTGCTCTAGTAGAGTTTGTAGTTGTTTCTTCTGTTTCTGGGCATGGACTTCTTGCCGGCTTCCAGTATTATGTTTGTTAGGACTGTCACATTGTGGTTTATGTTGTTGATCAGAGTGATCTGCAGCCACTGCTGGTGGGTTTTGCTCTCTGTATTGGTCCAAGTTTGGTTTTCTGAAGTAGATTTTGAGTGTGACTGGCACATGGTTGCTTCCCCTTAGTTGTGTGTTGACTGTTCTGACTGTAAGTTGATGTATGTTGTCTGTTGCTGCAGCAAGGTCAGGTATGCTTGATTTTTTTCCAAGCCCTGAGCACCGGTAGGTTGGTTTGCCTTTTGGTTGGCTAATGAGGGTTAGTTTGTTGTCCGTCATCCAGTCTTCAATTCTTCTCTGTGGTTCAGTGTCTCATAGCCCCAGCTCAGAGAGTGGCTCTTGAAGTCCCCAATAGCAAGGTGTTTTGTGCTTTTGACTTTTATTTTGTGAAGCTGTAGGGCTGTGGCAGTATGTCTGCACTGGTTAGGAGGAGTTTCACTGTTAGGTATTCCAGCTCGCCTTCTGTGGATCTGCTTATTTCTACAGCTGAGATGACTAGGGTCATTATTCTACTTTTTGGACTGTTTGGTCTGTCATGTCGAAAGCACTCATACCTGAGTGTCTCTCTTACATGTGTTTCTTGATTGCAGAGGACGTCTATGCCGTTTGTTTTGAGAAAATCTTGCAATTCGATTTTCTTGTCTGACACTCTCTCTGAATTCCACTGTTCCACTGTGAGTACAGAACTGTTGAGTTTGCTGGCTCTGGCCTGCCACTGTGAGTACAGAACTGTTGAGTTTGTTGGCTCTGGCCTGCCACTGTGAGTACAGAACTGTTGAGTTTGTTGGCTCTGGCCTGCCACTGTGAGTACAGAACTGTTGAGTTTGTTGGCTCTGGCCTGCCACTGTGAGTACAGAACTGTTGAGTTTGTTGGCTGGCCTGCCACTGTGAGTACAGAACTGTTGAGTTTGTTGGCTCTGGCCTGCCACTGTGAGTACAGAACTGTTGAGTTTGTTGGCTCTGGCCTGCCACTGTGAGTACAGAACTGTTGAGTTTGTTGGCTCTGGCCTGCCACTGTGAGTACAGAACTGTTGAGTTTGTTGGCTCTGGCCTGCCACTGTGAGTACAGAACTGTTGAGTTTGCTGGCTCTGGCCTGCCACTGTGAGTACAGAACTGTTGAGTTTGCTGGCTCTGGCCTGCCACTGTGAGTACTGAACTGTTGAGTTTGCTGGCTCTGGCCTGCCACTGTGAGTACTGAACTGTTGAGTTTGTTGGCTCTGGCCTGCCACTGTGAGTACAGAACTGTTAAGTTTGCTGGCTCTGGCCTGCCACTGTGAGTACAGAACTGTTGAGTTTGCTGGCTCTGGCCTGCCACTGTGAGTACTGAACTGTTGAGTTTGCTGGCTCTGGCCTGCCACTGTGAGTACTGAACTGTTGAGTTTGCTGGCTCTGGCCTGCTTTTCTGATCCTTTCTGGCTGTCATGATGGATTGTTCTCTTGGTTGTTTTGAGGCGCGGGATTCATCCCATTTCCTTCCCGCTGGAGAAGGGTCAGAATGAAGCTATGCTGTGAGATCGGATTGTATCAAGACCATCCTTAACCTTATAAGTGCGTGTGTGTCCTGTTTTACCCAGGTACTGCGCCGCAGCCAACACCCTCCATTTTCGGCAGGCCGGGGGGGTCCCAGGCAAGAGGGCTACACTGTACACATGCTTGCACTCCTGGTGCTCGACATTAGGTTACACTCTGTTCATTAGCGCTCATTCATTCATTCATTTGCATGTCCCTTGCGGAACTTGGCCTCCCAAACAGCACTCCTGTAGGCCTCTTGGTTGTGAGCAAGATGACCTGCCACTGCTGCATCCATTTGCAGATCGTCAATGATGTCTTGCAGCCATCTTCGTTTTGGTCTTCCTCTCTTTCTTTTTCCCATTATGTATCCTTCCAATACGGTCTTATGTAAATTATCATGATGTTTAATGTGTCAAAAATATTTAAGTTTTCTCTCTTTAATCCTCTTTACTAGCCAGCCTTCTTCAGTATAAGCTCTTGTAGTATAGATATATTTGTTCTTTTTTGTGTCCACGATATTTGGAGAACTCTTCTGTAGCATTTACATTCAAAGGCATTTATGTTTCTCAGCTGTTTTGTTAAGTGTCCAGGTCATTGGCGCTAAAGCTTTGAATTATCCGCTAAACCTGGTTAGAATTTCACAACAAGAGTATATTTTGGAGAAGTCCTGTCAATCATGTCTAGATAATATCACTAGGTTATAGTCTGTGTGTGAATTAAGTCCTAAAAATATAAAGAATTGTTTCACTAGTTCACAGTGTGTAGTATGCATGTCGCCATCTTGACCGGAACTCCAGTTCATGCTCTTTTTCATTTGCTTCTACCTCCAAGATCGCCCTGTTATCCTGCTGAATTTACTCCTGTGCTCCTCGATGTGTCCCGTGATCCCTGAGAAGCCCACAAGAGATCCCCGAGAGGATCACAAGAGGTTCAGAGTATCACGGGGCTTGGGCCTGAATTCTTGGTGGGTCGCAGAAGTGGGATTGCGTGACACTGTGGTTTTCATTGCACCAGTTTAATCTAGAGTTGGACTTTCTCACCAGAAAACCTTGACGTGGTTTGGATATTAGCATATCACCACCGAATGAGAGGTGGTTGCCCATCCAGCCTAGAGTTGGACTTTCTCACTGGAAAACCTCAGCATGATTAGGATACGCATACATCCCCGTCGGGTGAGAGGTGGTTGCCTATCTAGACTGCCCTGGTCCAGTGTCTCCGACTTCAGCATTTTGTGGTCATGGCTGCTTCTTGTGACCAGGATGGATTGTTCTCTTGGTTGTTTTGAGGCGCGGGATTCATCCCATTTCCTTCCCGCTGGAGAAGGGTCAGAATGAAGCTATGCTGTGAGATCGGATTGTATCAAGACCATCCTTAACCTTATAAGTGCGTGTGTGTCCTGTTTTACCCAGGTACTGCGCCGCAGCCAACACCCTCCATTTTCGGCAGGCCGGGGGGGTCCCAGGCAAGAGGGCTACACTGTACACATGCTTGCACTCCTGGTGCTCGACATTAGGTTACACTCTGTTCATTAGCGCTCATTCATTCATTCATTTGCATGTCCCTTGCGGAACTTGGCCTCCCAAACAGCACTCCTGTAGGCCTCTTGGTTGTGAGCAAGATGACCTGCCACTGCTGCATCCATTTGCAGATCGTCAATGATGTCTTGCAGCCATCTTCGTTTTGGTCTTCCTCTCTTTCTTTTTCCCATTATGTATCCTTCCAATACGGTCTTATGTAAATTATCATGATGTTTAATGTGTCAAAAATATTTAAGTTTTCTCTCTTTAATCCTCTTTACTAGCCAGCCTTCTTCAGTATTAAGCTCTTGTAGTATAGATATATTTGTTCTTTTTTGTGTCCACGATATTTGGAGAACTCTTCTGTAGCATTTACATTCAAAGGCATTTATGTTTCTCAGCTGTTTTGTTAAGTGTCCAGGTCATTGGCGCTAAAGCTTTGAATTATCCGCTAAACCTGGTTAGAATTTCACAACAAGAGTATATTTTGGAGAAGTCCTGTCAATCATGTCTAGATAATATCACTAGGTTATAGTCTGTGTGTGAATTAAGTCCTAAAAATATAAAGAATTGTTTCACTAGTTCACAGTGTGTAGTATGCATGTCGCCATCTTGACCGGAACTCCAGTTCATGCTCTTTTTCATTTGCTTCTACCTCCAAGATCGCCCTGTTATCCTGCTGAATTTACTCCTGTGCTCCTCGATGTGTCCCGTGATCCCTGAGAAGCCCACAAGAGATCCCCGAGAGGATCACAAGAGGTTCAGAGTATCACGGGGCTTGGGCCTGAATTCTTGGTGGGTCGCAGAAGTGGGATTGCGTGACACTGTGGTTTTCATTGCACCAGTTTAATCTAGAGTTGGACTTTCTCACCAGAAAACCTTGACGTGGTTTGGATATTAGCATATCACCACCGAATGAGAGGTGGTTGCCCATCCAGCCTAGAGTTGGACTTTCTCACTGGAAAACCTCAGCATGATTAGGATACGCATACATCCCCGTCGGGTGAGAGGTGGTTGCCTATCTAGACTGCCCTGGTCCAGTGTCTCCGACTTCAGCATTTTGTGGTCATGGCTGCTTCTTGTGACCAGGATGGAGCTTTTGTCCAAGAGGACAAATCCTTGCCACTAGTAATTTTCACCCCTGGGTTGAGCTGGTTTAGGCATATTATCCCAGTATGGGCGTGTTTAGGATGTGACCGACCCCTAGAGTGGAGGTACCGTAACATGAGTAGTCATCAAGTTTCATTCCTGGATTAAGCCAGTTTAGGCATATTTCACCAGTATGGGTGTATATAGGATGTCGCCAGCCTCTAGAGCAAAGGTGTCGTAATATGAGTATCTCTTGCAACGAAACTACTGGACATACCGATTAAGCTTCACTTTATCATTTCCATCACCTTTTCACAGTGGTGCCGTACGGCAACCCTAATCGCTTTTTCGCATTTCCTTCATTAGCCGGGAGAAGTTTCACTCCACACGTGGCATCTGAAGAATCTCACCAGCAGTGTCTTAGTTCAACCCCTGGGTTAAGCTGATTTAGGCAGTCTGCCCCAGTATGGGTGTATATAGCACCTCTAGAGCAGAGGTGCCATAATTTGAATAGTACTGACCTCGATACTACTGGTTACTTCACTCAGTCCTTTCCTTCACCATTTCCACGGTGACTCTGCGCGGCAACCCTAGTCGCATTTTTCTTCATTGGCCGGGAGGAGTTTCCTCCATGCACGGCAGCTGAAGAATCTCGCCAGCAGTGTCCAGTTCATGTTGATGTGTGTGTTATTTAGCTCATGTTGACATGTGTGTGTGTTGTTTAGTTGATGTTGATGTGTGTGTGTTGTTTAGTTCATGTTAACATGTTTGTTATTCAGTTCATGTTGACATATGTATTGTTTAAATCATGTTGACATGTGTATATTCTTTAGTTCATGTTCATTTGTGTGTATTGTTTAGTTCATGTTGATTTGTGTGTATTGTTTAGTTCATGTTGACATGTGTGTATTGTTTAATTCATTTTAATTTGTGTGTATTGTTAGTTCATGTTGACATGTGTGTATTGTTTAGTTCATGTTGATTTGTGTGTATTGTTTAGTTCATGTTGATTTGTGTTTATTGTTTAGTTCATGTTGATTTGTGTGTATTGTTTAGTTCATGTTGATTTGTGTGTATTGTTTAGTTCATTTTGATTTGTGTGTATTGTTTAGTTCATGTTGACATGTGTGTATTGTTTAGTTCATTTTGATTTGTGTTTATTGTTTAGTTCATGTTGACATGTGTGTATTGTTTAGTTCATTTTGATTTGTGTTTATTGTTTAGTTCATGTTGATATATGTATTTGTTCATCTATCATGAACAGGACGTAAAGTCAAGTATATTTGTGGGAGTTGTTGGACATAACAAAATTGAACAAAGCTTAGCAACAGCTAAGTATTCTTTTAGAGTAAGATATTTTTTAAAAAGTGCTATTTTTGGTAGTGAGTTGTCAGTCATTCGGAGCACATGTCCCAACCATGTGCTCCGAATGACTGACAACTCACTACCAAAAATAGCACTAAGATGGACACCACAGGGGAGCAGAAGTAAGGGTAGACAAAAAGAGACATGGAGAAGAACAACAGAAAGGATGTTGAGCAATAGAGGGCTCACATGGGCAAGAGCAGAAAAAAAGGCGAAGGACAGGCATTTGTGGAAAACCCTTGCGGAAGCCCCATGTGCCCTGGGCACTTAAGGTTCAGAGAGAGAGAGAGATTAAAAAAAAAAAATCACAGCAAATGAAGTCACTGCTCCAGACACTACAGTATTCTGTATCAGGTGTTACATATACTTAGAGAGTTCAGTGTTATGTATACCTGACATTAATTATTCTGTAACTTGTCTTTATTCAGTGCTAATATACTTTATACTTCTTGTTTCCCTCAAACAGCCAAAACATAAGTCACCAAATGCAGCTTACATCAATATTGTGGAGGGGCTGTCTGCTGTTTTGGGGGCAAATGTAAGTGATGTCAAGAAAATCATGACTTTCTAGAACATACAGAAAACAGATTTTCTAGAAAAAAATGTAAGTAATGTATAGAAAACTGTGATTTCTAGGAGCAGATGTAACATACAGAAAACTGACTTCCTAGGAGCAGATGTAACATACAGAAAACTGACTTCCTAGGAGCAGATGTAACATACAGAAAACTGTGACTTCCTAGGAGCAGATGTGACATACAGAAAACTGTGACTTCCTAGGAGCAGATGTAACATACAGAAGACTATGAAATGTCTACAAGACATTCAGAAACAATGGATGAGATTAGTAAGCTTTAATATTGCTGGGTTTTTCATACTACCATCAGCTTATGGCAAAAGGTAACGGTAACCTTGTCATAGGATATGATGTTCATGCTAGCATCAGCTTATGGCAAAAGGTAACGGTAACCTTGTCATAGGATATGATGTTCATGCTAGCATCAGCTTATGGCAAAAGGTAACGGTAACCTTGTCATAGGATATGATGTTCATGCTAGCATCAGCTTATGGCAAAAGGTAACGGTAACCTTGTCATAGGATATGATGTTCATGCTAGCATCAGCTTATGGCAAAAGGTAACGGTAACCTTGTCATAGGATATGATGTTCATGCTAGCATCAGCTTATGGCAAAAGGTAACGGTAACCTTGTCATAGGATATGATGTTCATGCTAGCATCAGCTTATGGCAAAAGGTAACGGTAAACTTGTCATAGGATATGATTTCATGCTAGCATCAGCTTATGCTAAAAGGTAACGGTAACCTTGTCATAGGATATGATGTTCATGCTAGCATCAGCTTATGCTAAAAGGTAACGGTAAACTTGTCATAGGATATGATGTTCATGCTAGCATCAGCTTATGCTAAAAGGTAACGGTAAACTTGTCATAGGATATGATGTTCATGCTAGCATCAGCTTATGCTAAAAGGTAACGGTAACCTTGTCATAGGATATGATTTCATGCTAGCATCAGCTTATGCTAAAAGGTAACGGTAAACTTGTCATAGGATATGATTTCATGCTAGCATCAGCTTATGCTAAAAGGTAACGGTAACCTTGTCATAGGATATGATGTTCATGCTAGCATCAGCTTATGGTAAAAGGTAACGGTAAACTTGTCATAGGATATGATGTTCATGCTAGCATCAGCTTATGCTAAAAGGTAACGGTAAACTTGTCATAGGATATGATGTTCATGCTAGCATCAGCTTATGCTAAAAGGTAACGGTAACCTTGTCATAGGATATGATGTTCATGCTAGCATCAGCTTATGCTAAAAGGTAACGGTAACCTTGTCATAGGATATGATGTTCATGCTAGCATCAGCTTATGCTAAAAGGTAACGGTAAACTTGTCATAGGATATGATGTTCATGCTAGCATCAGCTTATGGCAAAAGGTAACGGTAACCTTGTCATAGGATATGATGTTCATGCTAGCATCAGCTTATGGCAAAAGGTAACGGTAACCTTGTCATAGGATATGATGTTCATGCTAGCATCAGCTTATGGCAAAAGGTAACGGTAACCTTGTCATAGGATATGATGTTCATGCTAGCATCAGCTTATGGCAAAAGGTAACGGTAAACTTGTCATAGGATATGATGTTCATGCTAGCATCAGCTTATGCTAAAAGGTAACGGTAACCTTGTCATAGGATATGATGTTCATGCTAGCATCAGCTTATGCTAAAAGGTAACGGTAAACTTGTCATAGGATATGATGTTCATGCTAGCATCAGCTTATGCTAAAAGGTAACGGTAAACTTGTCATAGGATATGATGTTCATGCTAGCATCAGCTTATGCTAAAAGGTAACGGTAACCTTGTCATAGGATATGATGTTCATGCTAGCATCAGCTTATGCTAAAAGGTAACGGTAAACTTGTCATAGGATATGATGTTCATGCTAGCATCAGCTTATGCTAAAAGGTAACGGTAACCTTGTCATAGGATATGATGTTCATGCTAGCATCAGCTTATGGTAAAAGGTAACGGTAAACTTGTCATAGGATATGATGTTCATGCTAGCATCAGCTTATGCTAAAAGGTAACGGTAAACTTGTCATAGGATATGATGTTCATGCTAGCATCAGCTTATGCTAAAAGGTAACGGTAACCTTGTCATAGGATATGATGTTCATGCTAGCATCAGCTTATGCTAAAAGGTAACGGTAACCTTGTCATAGGATATGATGTTCATGCTAGCATCAGCTTATGCTAAAAGGTAACGGTAAACTTGTCATAGGATATGATGTTCATGCTAGCATCAGCTTATGCTAAAAGGTAACGGTAACCTTGTCATAGGATATGATGTTCATGCCTGTCAGCACACTAGAGGGTGATTCTTGTTCATTTATGACCACACAGTTCAGGAGTTTTGTTTTTTTTCAAGTTCTCTGGTTTTATTTTGTTTACCACACAGTTTGAGAGTTACAGGTAGGTAGAGGTGTATGGTACAGTTTTACAAAGCGATAGAGGGAGTGAGATAAAACACAAATAATGAAAAACATACAGTAGAATGCGCATTCTGTTGTATTGTGTACAAGGGGGGAATGCCACAAAGCTAAGTTTTTCATTTTTCTTTATTTACTATTATATGTTGTGTTTGTTTTTGTATGTAACCCTTGAAAAAGGCTCACGCTGAAATATTGGATGTTGTTCATTTTACATTATTTGTGTTTTTTCTCACTTTTCTCACTCCCTCTATCGCTTTGTAAAACTGTACCATACACCTCTATCTACCTGTATTACTAGAACCAGTTTTACTGCAGTCGTTATCTCTTTTAATTTGAGAGTTAGTTCTGTTTGTTGAGATTTTTACCCTTTGAAAATAAAAAATCATTCATTCATTTGTTCATTCTCTTTTATGGCCAAGAAATTGTCTGTGTCTGCAGGGTGATGTCTACAGCTCTGAACTGTGGGGGAAACTGACTCTTATCAGCACTCTGGAGCGACCTGCACCAATTCTTATACAGCTCAATCCAGATTTGATGGTTCAAACTTCTGGAGCTGTACAAGGTCAAGGTGAGCTGTTACCTCAGTACAGAAGAGAATATGCTTTGTATGACAAAACTGAAGTACATTTATAGAGTATAACAGCAGCTAGTTGTATCAGAATACAGTAGAATCTCTCTTAACCGGCAACAACAGTTCTTCACCGATTCTGGATACGAGATTTTGCCAGATAACTGAATATTTATCTCGAGATACCTGCACATGTTTTACGAAGCCATTTGTAGAAACTGCAGCATGGGAAGTTCATTGATCGTGTTTTGCAATCTACTGGCCATAATTAAATAACATTAAACAATTGTGCTGGTTTCTTAAAATTAAAAAACATGCACATAATTTTATATTTCACAAAATCAGATTTAATCAGCATTAAAAAATTACAGTACATATTAGCACATGAAAGTTCTTGTGAATTTATTAGTGTGATGACATAACATAACTTTGAATGTCTGTCTGCTTACAAGATTGTCGTCGGAGCTTTAAAAATTCACTGTGTATGCAGTGAAGTTTCAGAACGTGCTGACATAGATGAACATTGCTCAGCAAATCTTAAGAATGTTTGCAGTCCTTTGTGAGCTTCCTTCCACATGACTTTCTTGGTCTGCGTGCTGTCGTCTTCATCTTCATCCTCCTCCTCATCATCTTTCTTTTTTCCCAGCACATTTTAACTTGAGAGTGAGAACACTTCTTTTATATTTTATGTGAGTTACCATAGTAACACCATCTGGGCTAGAAGCGTATACATATGAATGCAGTTTGTTGTCACAATATACAAAACAACTCACATAATCTCTCTTAGCCAGTGAGCTGCTGGGAGTATGGCTCATGACTAAGCTATACATAGGTTGTCAGAATACAAGGCCATTGCATATTTTCTTATCTCATAGGCCTACATTTGTAATAGAATAGGGTAGAAATAAAATAGTAGTCTCCCCTGTAGAGAGTTAAATTTGGATACTTATAGGTTTGCACAGCCGGAAAATCTGTTGTAAAGCTTGCACATATTTGCACTCATAGTGAATTTGAAAGAGACGCAGAGAAAATAGGCAGACGAAAGGATTAACGGTTGAGACAGGCAAGAAAGAAGGTTCCAGAAATGTAGGCATGCAAGTTTTTCTTCAGAGTCAGTATTTTAGTTTGGCTTCTAAATAGTAGAATGTAGATTGTAGTCTGTCCTTTGTAGGAATGCTTAGTATTGTTTAAATATTGTCCATTTTAAGACAGTTTCTTCTGAATTAAGTTTTTGAGAGAATATGTGGTATTGTCTGTAGTAAGTATTTTCTGTTCTGTTGGAACAACTGGAGTTTGGTGGTTATTCACTTTTGTTTTGTGTCACAACTGTGGAGTTGGAATGATCAGTTAATTTTATTTATACAGTTCACAAGTCATGTATGAACTCTTTTTAGTGATCCTGGGTTATTGAAGTTGCATAGAGTGTATCAGTGTAAGGAAGTGAAGCAAGTGTAACAACTTGATGATGTCATGGAAGTTGCATAGAGTGTATCAGTGTAAGGAAGTAAGGCAAGTGTAACAACTTGATGATGTCATGGAAGTTTCCAAAAATGTTCAGGGCACTTTACAACCATCAGCATAAAAATAGCACATTCAAAACTTGAAGCATCGCATGGTGCAAACAACAGACCAGTCAGTTTGTTTATATTGTCAACAATGGTCATGCAACCCACTAAAATTATTCTTTACATTTCCAGTTTAAATGTAGACCTTTGAAAATGATTTTATTTTGGTATTGCCAGTTAATTGATTACTGGTTAAGAGAGATTCTACTGTATTTGACAGTCTTGTTTTCTGTGTTTACATGTGAACAAATTTGATTCAATTAAGGCATGAAAACAACTTCTCCTTGTGTCTTCCAGTGGCAGGAGTTACTTGTATAGAAAACCCCAGCTTCCATTCTTGTGTGGACACTTCTCAGCTAGGAAGAAAGAGGCTGCTGAGAGTATTACCTCCTGCTGAGCAGGTAAACTTAGTTACATCATATGTTCTGAATAGAATCATGATGTTGGTTGTCTCATTCAGCAACAAATGTGTGAATACAAATATATAGAGGTGCTCAGTTAAGTAGAGATCTCAGCTGTAATGGCCCATTATAGTACTTAGTGTTAATGTTGGTATATAGTTAACATCAGAGGCAGACAAGCAAGATTTGTAGGACATTTTCTGAGAAGAGGAAAAGTGGAACAAATTGTGGCAACTGGAAAAATTGAGGGAAGAAGAGACAGAGGAAGACACAAAGATAAGTTATTGGATGGGCTGTCAGTGTGGTTAGGAAGAAAGTCACCGGCGGATCTCATAATCAAGCCTAAAGACAGAGAATTGTGGGAGAGAAATGATCGCCTACGCCATGCGGTACTTGACTGTTATTGCTAATGTGGGATAAATACAGTAAAACATTTTCAGTGTATTAGCAGAAAATCTAGCATTATTTTGCATATATGCTCTGTGACTGCCACATTTTGCATACATGCTCTGTGACTGCCACATTTTGCATACATGCTCTGTGACTGCCACATTTTGCATACATGCTCTGTGACTGCCACATTTTGCATACATGCTCTGTGACTGCCACATTTTGCATATGCTCTGTGACTGCCACATTTTGCATATATATTCCAGGACCACATATTTTACATACATTTTCCAAGATCATCACAGTTTTCATGCATGTTCCAGGACCATCACATTTTGCATACATTTTAGAAGATCACCATATTTTGCATACATTCTCTAGGACCACCATATTTCACATATATGCCTTAGTGAAGTTTGCCAGGAAATGTATTTTTCTTCATTTTTCAGACTCGTCTCATGATCTACACCTTGTCTTGTAAAGATCAAGTCTAGGTTTTGGAAGACATATGTTGTTCAAGCGTTAGCTGCACTTTGGGCTAAATTTAAACAGGTTCCATAGATAAGGCGGGGCATGCCGTGAAAGAATTTGATGTACTAACTTGGCTTTGTTGAAGAGGAACCTGTTCTTAAGAGGTAGTATTTTGATACGTTTGTGATGGTTAGTTGTTTGTGCTTGATCTTTGTCACTAATAAGCTTTACTGCTCGCTTTTGGAGTGAGCAAAGCCTCTTTGTATTTGACACTGAGCAATCATCCCAAACTGTTGAGCAATAGTCTAAATGTGTTTGTATATGAGATATGTAGTATGTCTTCCTAGTGTCTTGATCGATGAAGTGCTTAATTTTAGCTAATTGGTATACTTTTTGTGCGATGAGTTTTGTTAGACATTTCACATGAGAGTTCCAGGTCAGATGTTGGTCAATAATAAGACCTAGTGTTTTGTGCTCGCTAACGTTTTCTATCTGTGATGTTTCTGTACAGAGACGAAGTGTTGTTTTTGTTGCGTTTTGAAGTTTCTGTCTTGCTGTTATGAGCATTGATTTTGTTTTATCGGTGTTTATAATCATGCCATTATTTTTGCTCCATCTAATTAAATTGTATAACTCGACCTGAAGAGTTGATTCTAGATTAACACAATCGAAGTCACTGGTGTAGACTGTGCAATCATCGGCATAAAGGTCACAAGAAGAGTGTTTAAGATGAAGTGGAAGATCATTGATATAGATAGCAAAGAGCAACGGGCCTAGAATAGAACCTTGTGGAACACCAGTGTCAACTTTAGCAGAATTTGATAGAGAATTGTTGAAGAATACTACCTGTTGTCTGTCTGAAAGAAACGATGCAATTAATTTTATTAGGTTAGGGTGCAATTTATAAGTCTTTATTTTTCTTACAAGAATATCGTGGTCAATCATATCAAATGCCTCTTTAAAGTCGACAGAGATGGCACCACATAGTCTGTTGTCATTTATGTTTACTAACCAGTTTTCTGTCATTTTGGTAAGAGCTGTGTGGCAGGAATGATTGGGTCTAAAGCCTGACTGACTGTCTATGAGTAAATTGTTCTCTTGCATGTGTCGTAGAGTTATTTTGTGTATGTGTTTTTCGAGTGGTTTTGATAATGACGATAATATGGATATTGGTCTATAGTTGGTAAGATTGTTGGATGAGCCAGATTTAAAGCGAGGATACACCTTAGCAGTTTTAAAAGCCTCAGGGAAATAACATTTTGCAATGCACTGGTTGTAAATATATGTTAGTGTATGTGAAATGACAGGTGCAGCATAACGTAAGATCTTATTACTAATATCATCAAGCCCAGCTGTATTGTTGTTTTTTAAGGTTAAGAGATAACTGTGAACTTCACTGACTATTAAGAATGGAATGTGTAACTGTTTAAAATCAGTACATCTGCTGTCCAGGAATGTGTGTAGTTCATGTAAGTCGCATACAGGAGCTGATATTGATTATTTAAGAACGTTGATTTCTTCTCTGAAATGTGTACTGATATATGCGCTAGTGTATGCACGATTGATGGCGATAGAATCAAATTCTTTTCTTTTATTTAATAGGGTATTTATGGCTTTCCAAATTGATTTACTGTCTGATTTATTCTGTATTAGACTCCTGAAGTAATTTTTTTTCTCTTGTCTTATTAAGTATTGAACTTTGTTTCTGAGTGAACGGTAGGTCATAAAATCCTTGAGCGCCCGGTCACGTTCTCTCATGGATTGTAGTATTTCAGGTGTTATCCAAGGTGACTTCGTCTGGTGTTTTACTCTCACCTCTTTCATGGGGACATGTTTGTCTGATATATCTCTGAAGATCTTTAGCCAATATTCTATTGCCTCATCAGGGTCAGTTAGTTGGTACACGTGTGTAAGTGAAGATTCTTGCAAATCATTAAGGAATAATTCTAGGTTAAATTTTCTGAAGCTTCTAAATTTCATACTGATGTGATTGTGTTTAGGAAGTTTATACCCCTTTTCTTGTCCACGTACAGCAGACTGGGTAATGATCACTTAACGAGGTATGAGGGATGTTACATTCAATGATGTTTTCTGGTTGGGCTACATATATATGATCTAATATTGTGGATGATACTTCTGTTACTCTGGTAGGTTTGGTGACAATTTGGCAAAGATTATAGGATAATGTAATATTGCTCCAAGTTAGATTTGATTGTGTTAGATCTATGTTGAAATCTCCAAGAATGATAATATCTTTGAACCTAAAGGTTGAAACCTCCTCCATCATAGTTGTGAAGTGATCATACCACAGAGATGATGCATTTGGATTACGGTACAAAAGTCCAATAATTAATGGACTCTGGTTTGGCATTTTAACTTCCACCCAAATACACTCTACCTCTGATGATTCGAGGTCTTCTCTACGACTAAACTGAATAGTTGTGGAGACATACATTACTAGACCTGTTTCTAGTTTCCTGGTTGGGTCACGCCGGATCAGGTTAAAACTGTTAATTCTAATATCTTCATCGGTTATGTTCCTATTTAAACGGCTTTCAGAGAAGCCAAAAATGTGGAAATTTTGATGTAATATGTGTGTTACTTCAGGAATTTTACCTAATAGGTGATATACATTCAGATGGCCTAATCGAAGTCCTTCTTTATGTAACCATTTTTCGGTAGGTGGGGTAATTTTATTTTCCTGTCTCCTGTTACTGGTTTGAAAATAATTCCTTTTATGATACTTAATACTGAAGTAAATAAACTTTTAAATACTACACAGAGACACATTCTGTATATTAAATTTTCAACTGGTACACAAATCACTAGCTGAAATAACTGGAAGCTGAAAGAGAGACGCGTCTAACTACTGAATAATTAAACGCTGAAATATGTGATTTCACTAACAAGTTGAGTAATTGTACTGAGTTCAGTACCCTTCATGTTATCTTGTCACAGTTATTATATTAAGTTCAGTACATTTCATGTTATATTGTCACAGTTATTGTATTGAGTTTAGTACTTTTTATGTTGTCACAGTTATTATATTGAGTTAAGTACCTTTCATGTTAACTTGTCACAGTTACTGTATTGAGTTTAGTACCTTTCATGTTATCTTGTCACAGTTACTGTATTGAGTTCAGTATCTTTTATGTTGCCTTGTCACACTTACTGTATTGAGTTCAGTATCCTTCATATTATCTTGTCATACATAGAGTTAAGTACCTTTCATGTTATCTTGTCACAGTTACTGTATTGAGTTCAGTACCCTTCATGTTGTCACAATTACTGTATTGAGTTCAGTACCCTTCATGTTGTCACAATTACTGTATTGAGTTCAGTACCCTTCATGTTGTCACAATTACTGTATTGAGTTCAGTACCCTTCATGTTGTCACAATTACTGTATTGAGTTCAGTACCCTTCATGTTGTCACAATTACTGTATTGAGTTCAGTACCCTTCATGTTGTCACAATTACTGTATTGAGTTCAGTACCTTTCATGTTGTCACAATTACTGTATTGAGTTCAGTACCCTTCATGTTGTCACAATTACTGTATTGAGTTCAGTACCCTTCATGTTGTCACAATTACTGTATTGAGTTCAGTACCTTTCATGTTGTCACAGTTACTGTATTGAGTGCCCATTGCTGCTTATATTGTTAATGCTGTGTTAGTATGTGCTACGATGAACATAGTGTTAGTATGTGCTATGATGAACATCTTGGCAACACATTGCACTGAATTAGGTAAATGATAATGGTTCACATGGTCTCATAGATAATGTTTGTTTGTCAGAGCATTGAGAAATAGACTTACACACAGCTGCAGAAACTGAAAGAATATTTCAGAACATCATTAGAAGGTGGTTTTCTAAAGTCCTGGACTGTTGTGCACATGCTGTATTTAAACTTTTTTTTTTTTTTTTAATCAAACCATCAAGTTTTTGTAACTTTTGAGAAAAGACTGGTCCAAGATGGCAGAGTGTGTTTTATGTTTAAATAGTAGCATGAGATGATATTGTGCGTTCTATGTCTCAACTCTTTCCCTACCATCCACACTATAGTGAAGTCTTCCTGTTAGTCTAGTGCCTGCCATCCACGTTATATTGAGGTTTGTTTCGTTGCAGCATAAAACCATTGTAACTTTTTATTGCACATGATTGATCTGCCCATGTCTGATGACCTTTCATGGTTCAATCCAAAGCATGGCTAACAACCAAGTGAAATCGATTTTTTTAACTGGGAAATTTCAATATTTGTTGTGATTTCGGAGGCATAAGGACATGTCCTATGACCAAAACACTGTTCCTGAATGTACCCCAAGTACATGTAGACCTATTAAATGGACTGGAGAAGTGGTTAGAAGGTTATTTCAGACATTATTTTAGTGAGAATGCCACCACACGATGAGATTGGATGAAAATTTAAATAGATCTGGAAATCGCTGATGGTAAATATTGTACATCTAGGCATCATCAATGGTAAGCACTACACAGTTATCAGCTAAAATCATCACACTACTACTTTTTTTCCTAAAAAAACTCTTCATTTATGAAATCTTACATTTACAACTATTTTCATGCATAATATGTATACTTTTAAAGTGGAAATACTTTGTACATTCACTTTTACAGCTATACCCCCTATACATATCAAGACCTGTGCTTTTTGTGTGGTGCGGATGGGAATTTTTTCTGCGGCATGGGAAGAGTTAATAATAAAGTGAAGTGATATTGTGTGTTCTGTGTCTTAATATTATATCAGTCCGTAAGAATAGTGAAGAGCAAAACCTCTATCTTAATGCGAAGAAAACTAAATTGATGACAACTGACAAAACAAACAAGGCAACTGATATATGTATCAATGAGGAAAAACTGGAAGAGGTGGAGAGTTTTGAATATCTTGGATCACTACTAATTAATAATGGAGATACAATGAGGGAAATTAAAAAGAGGACATCTATCGCTCTTCAGAAAGTAAAACAACTAAAGAATCTGTAGAGAGGAACAGACAAAACTACAAAAATAAGATTTTTAAGGGCATGCATCTTTCCCATCGCAACATATGCCTGTGAGACCTGGACACTTAACAAAACAGCTGAGAAACACATAAATGCCTTTGAATGTAAATGCTACAGAAGAGTTCTTCAAATATCATGGACACAAAAAAGAACAAATATATCCATACTACAAGAACTTAATATTGAAGAAGGCTGGCTAGTAAAGAGGATTAAAGAGAGAAAACTTAAATATTTTGGACTCATTAAACATCATGATAATCTAGAGAAAACCATTTTGGAAGGGTACATAATGGGAAAAAGAGAGGAAGACCAAGGCGAAGATGGCTGCAAGACATCGTTGATGATCTGCAAATGGATGCATCAGCAGCAGGCCATCTTACTTACAACCGAGAGGCCTACAGGAGTGCTGTTAGGGAGGCAAAGTTCCACAAGGGACATGTAAATGAATGAATAAATGAATGAATGTCTTAATAAAAGCATGAGATGATGTTGTGTGATTTATGTCTTAATATTAGCATGAAGTGACATTGTGTGTTCTATGTCTGAATAATTGTGTGAGGTGACATTGTATGTTCTGTGTCATAATAATAGCATGAGGTTACATTTGTTCTGTCTTAATATGAGGGGTGATTGATAAGTTCTCGGCATAAGGTATAACGGATTGTTTGTGGACAACTTTTTGGGGTTATTTCTCAACATAGTCCCTTTGCAAGTTTATACACTTAGTCCAGCGATCCTGGAGCAGACGGATCCTTTCTTTGTAAAAGTCAGCATCTCGTGGTAGTAGAAAGTGGTCTACAGCATGAATGACGTCATCATCTGAATCAAATTTGCAACCACTGAGCTCCTTTTTGAGTTTGGTAAACAGGTAATAGTTCAGAGGGGTCAAATCTGGGGAATAAGGAGGATGTTCAAAAAGCTGGAACCTTCATTCATGAATGGCAGCCATTGCCACCGCCAACTTGTGAACTGGAGCATTGTCTTGCTGAAAGATGACTCCTCTCGTCAATTTCCCTCCATGCTTTTCTTTCAGTTTGACCCACAGTTGCTTCACAAGATTAGCATAACAGGCCCCGGTGACCGTTCTGCCCTTTTGAAGATAGTCTACCAATAGCACCTGTTCTGAATTCCAAAAGGTGGAAACCATCACTTTGCCTGCAGACAGAACCACTCTTTCTTTCTTTGAAGGTGGGGATCCATGATGTTTCCACTGCTTTGACTGTTCTTTGGTTTCTGGTTGAAACTGATGAACCCAAGCCTCATCCATAGTCACAAATTGCTGAAGAACCTTTTCAGGATCCGCATAAAAATGGCCAAAGTTGTCTCTTGACATTTTGAGACGCTGTCGTTTGTGATCAGCTCCAAGAAGTTTTGGAACCCATTGAGCAGAGACCTTTGTGATTTGAAGATCATTGTGAATAATGGCACATGAGAGATGCCCAACTCGGTAGCAATGTACCGCTCAGTTAGTTGTTGATCCTCCATTATCATATCATGGATTCTGCCGGTGGTTTCATTGGTGGTTACCGTTCTTGGTCTTCCTGGATGGGGATCATCTTCCAGACTCTCTCTTCCATGTTTGAATTGAGCTGCCCATTTCTTCACTGTGCTGTAAGAAGGGGCACTCTCCCCTAGAGTCTACTTTATCCTCATGGATCTCCTTCGATGATAACCCCTTGATGCAGAGGTAGCGAATGACTGCTCAATGAGAAATTGTATCCGTTTTCTCAATTTCTGCCACCCCTTACCACTTCAGCAGCTTGTAAAAAAAAAAAAAATGGTTGCATTTACTATCTTGAAACTTGGTGTTTAATCTTACATTAATCTGATCTACAAATGCACCTAATGTAAACTGTGTGTTTCAAGTATATGTACCTTAGGCTGAGAACTTATCAATCACCCTTCATAATAGTGTGAAGTGACATTGTGTGTTCTGTGTCTGATTAATTGTGTGAGGTGACATTGTGTGTTCTATGTTTGAATAATTGTGTGAAGTGATATTGTGTGTTCTATGTCTGAATAATTGCGTGAGATGACATTGTTTGTTCTATGTCTTAAAATAGTGTGAGGTGACTATGTGTTCTATGATTAAATAATTATGGAAGATAATGTGTGTTCTATGACCAAAATTTACATATGTAACACTGTATGTTCTGCAACCAAAGAATGATACATACAATAAATACTGTGTGTACTACAATCAAAGAGTGTGCAATTCAGTATTGTGAGTTCTATAACCAAAAATTATAGAAGATAACAGTGAATGTTCTGTGACCAAAGAATGATACAGTAATTGTCGTGTATCTCCCTGTAAACATGAGCTGGTGTTCTTTCCAGCCAATGCCATGAAGTTGTTGGAGCACATGAGCTGGTGTTCTTTCCAGCCAATGCCATGAAGTTGTTGAAGCACATGAGCTGGTGTTCTTTCCAGCCGATGCCATGAAGTTGTTGAAGCACATGAGCTGGTGTTCTTTCCAGCCGATGCCATGAAGTTGTTGAAGCACATGAGCTGGTGTTCTTTCCAGCCGATGCCATGAAGTTGTTGAAGCACATGAGCTGGTGTTCTTTCCAGCCGATGCCATGAAGTTGTTGAAGCACATGAGCTGGTGTTCTTTCCAGCCGATGCCATGAAGTTGTTGAAGCACATGAGCTGGTGTTCTTTCCAGCCGATGCCATGAAGTTGTTGAAGCACATGAGCTGGTGTTCTTTCCAGCCGATGCCATGAAGTTGTTGGAGCACAGCATCGTATCGGTGCGGGAGCATGTTATGGCAGGCAGAGTGCAGCTAAAAAGCAGGGGATGTGTAGTACTCTTTAGAAGACTGCCATGGGGACTGTGGTGATCCCTGCCCCGTTAGACAGGCCTGTAACTGGGGGTACCAGTGGAGATGTCTTGGTCAGCTGTGGTTCACTAACACTGACACTAGCGTATCAGCTGTGGTTCACTAACACTGACACTAGCGTATCAGCTGTGGTTCACTAACACTGACACTAGCGTATCAGCTGTGGTTCACTAACACTGACACTAGCGTATCAGCTGTGGTTCACTAACACTGACACTAGCATATCAGCTGTGGTTCACTAACACTGACACTAGCATATCAGCTGTGGTTCACTAACACTGACACTAGCGTATCAGCTGTGGTTCACTAACACTGACACTAGCATATCAGCTGTGGTTCTCTAACACTGACACTAGCATATCAGCTGTGGTTCACTAACACAGACACTAGCATATCAGCTATGGTTCACTAACACTAGCACTAGCATATCAGCTGTGGCTCACTGACACTGACACTAACATATCAGCTGTGGCTAACTAACACTGACACTAGCATATCAGCTGTGGCTCACTAACACTGACACTAGCATATCAGCTGTGGCTCACTAACACTGACACTAGCATATCAGCTGTGGCCCACTGACACTGACACTAGCATATCAGCTGTGGCCCACTGACATTAGCATATCAGCTGTGGCTCACTAACATTGATACTAGCATATCAGCTGTGGCTAACTAACACTGACACTAGCATGTCAGCTGTGGGTTGCTGATTGCCTGATATCTTGAATTCTATGACCAGAGCATGATCAAGTACAGTATTGTGTATGTTCTATGACCAGAGCATGATCAAGTACAGTATTGTGTGTGTTCTATGACCAGAGCATGATCAAGTACAGTATTGTGTGTGTTCTATGACCAGAGCATGATCAAGTACAGTATTGTGTGTGTTCTGTGACAAAAGATTTACAGAAGATAACAGTGTGTGTTCTATGTGTTCTATGATCACAGAATGATTCAGTACAATATTGTAAAGTAAGAGAACAAATATTGTAGGATTAAACCTCGAAAAAAAGGTAATTCTCTTGTGATTTTTCTTTCTCTCACGTCTCACTAAAGTGCTTTGTCTACGATTTTTTCGAGGTTTAATCCTACAATATTTGTTCTCTTACTTTACCGTACCAAAACCTCGTAGTTTCCTATTTATAAAAAATTGTTCCAGTACAATATTGTATGTTCTACAACTAAAGAAGAATGCAAAGAATGATGCAATAAAATATCATATGTGTTCTGTAACCAGAGAATGATACAGTATATTGTATGTGTTCCATGAATGATACATTATAATATTGCATGTGTTCTATGAATGATACAGTATAATGTTGTATGAATGATGCAGTATAATATGGTATGTGTTATATGAATGATGCAGTATAATACTGTGTGTTCTATGAATGATACAGTATAATGTTGTATAAGTTCTGTGAATGATAAAGTATAAAACTGTATATGTTATATGAATGATACAGTATAATGTTGTATGAATGATGCAGTATAATATTGTATATGATCTATGAATGGTTGTATGAATGATGCAGTATAATATTGTATATGTTCTATGAATAATACAATATAATATTGTGTTCTATGAATGATAAAATTAAAAGGTAAAATCCCCGTTTCCATGCCATTAAGGATATTGGGGATATGATTTTGGCCTGTATTTCCATGACCTTCGGCGCATGAAAGTCTGATGTGGTCCATATCATGCCTGGCCACTTTTGCCTTCCCAGATTTCTCTTTGAACAATACAGAATAATATTGTATGTGTTCTAAGATTAAAGACTGACACAATATAATATTGAGTGTTACTTAGCCAAAGAATGATACATTATAATATTATAAGAATACTACAACTTAAGAATGATACACTGTAATATTGTATGAATACTACAAATAAAGAATGATACACTGTAATATTGTATGAATACTAAAGAATCATACAATATTATATGTGTACTACAACTAAAAACATAAAACAAGGGGTCCGTCAGGAGTGCATATTGTCACCTTACTTATTTAACTTGTATACTGAAAATATAATGAGGAGTGTTAGAGAAGATATAGACAAAGAATATTACGATGCCATAACAATTGGAGGTTATGAAATACCAGAGATTAGATATGCTGATGACACAGTGTTACTGTCCACAAAAAGGAATGGAAAAACTAATTATGTCAGTCCGTAAGATCAGCGAAGAGCAGAACCTCTATCTTAATGCAAAGAAAACTAAATTGATGACAACTGACAAAACAAACAAGGCAGCTAAAATATGTATCAATGAGGACAAATTGGAAGAAGTGGAGAGTTTTGAATATTTTGGATCACTGCTAACTAATAATGGAAATACAATGAGGGAAATTAAAAGGAGGACATCTATTGCTCTTCAGAAAGTAAAACAAATAAAGAATCTGTGGAGAGGAGCAGACAGGACTACAAAAATAAGATTTTTAAGGCCATGCATCTTTCCCATCGCAACATATGCCTGTGAGACCTGGACACTTAACAAAACAGCTGAGAAACACATAAATGCCTTTGAATGTAAATGCTACAGAAGAGTTCTCCAAATATCGTGGACACAAAAAAGAACAAATATATCTATACTACAAGAGCGTAATATTGAAGAAGGCTGGCTAGTAAAGAGGATTAAAGAGAGAAAACTTAAATATTTTGGACACATTAAACGTCATGATAATTTAGAGAAGACTGTATTGGAAGGATACATAATGGGGAAAAGAGGAAGACCAAAACATAGATGGCTGCAAGACATCGTTGACGATCTGCAAATGGATGCAGCAGCAGCAGGCCATCTTGCTCACAACCGAGAGGCCTACAGGAGTGCTGTTTGGGAGGCAGAGTTCCGCAAGGGACATGCAAATGAATGAAATGAACTACAACTAAAGAATGATACACTATAATATTGTATGAATACTACAACTAAGGAATGATACACTGTAATATTGCATGAATACTACAACTAAAGAATGATACAATATTTTTTTCTTCTTCTGCATTCAGTTTCATATGCTCTGCTTCTGGGTTGCTTCCATGAATCCTGCTGTCAGCAGGAGGTTTTCGTAGGAACCCCAGAGTTTCTCCTCCATGCTTTTTACTTAGGGCCATAAATGGGCTCTGAGGTCTCTGAATATAGTGCAGGTCTGTAGTCTGTGTTCAGGAGTCTGGGGGCATTTTGCCACATTTATTGGGCTGTTGACGCAGATTTTATCTTGTGGAGCTACAATATAAAATTTATGAACTTTATGAGTGAATGACAACAAAGCTATACCAAAATAAAGAATTTTCTTTTTTCTACAGAAGTTTCTTGAGTGTATGTTAGATTTGCAGGTTTCACTGCAAAGCTAGGATCAGTTCAAGTTTAAAACATGGACGTAATGACCTTGATATGTGCCTGGAAAGTTCCTGAGCATTTTAATTCTAGTTTAGATTGGTTCATACCCAGAAAGATAAACAGCCACAGCCTACAGGAAGAAAGAATTAACAGGAATTTCAATGTGGAACTTGCCAATCATTTCACAGCACTCAGTGAGGTAGAGAAGATAGATATAGATGAATTATGCAACTCTTACAGCAAAGCCATAATCACGGCAGCAAAAACAAGTGCTGGACTGCAAACAACAAGTAGAAAAGCATGGATATAAGATAACACATGGAGATACATGAAAGACGAGCAGTCAAATAGACATGTTGAATGTAAAAACAGACCCTGGAAAAGCTCTGGCAAAAGCAGCATACAAAGAAGACAATAAAGTAAAAAAGTTCAGCTGGAAGAGATAAAAGAGAATACATGGATAATATGGCAAAAGAAGCAGAGAAGGCAGAAAAAAACAGGAGACAGCAAAACTTTATATAACATAAAAAAGAGGCTAACAGGTATTATTACGTCTAAAGAAAGACCAATCTTTAGCAAAACTGGAACCCTTTTAACATCAAGTAAAGGCCAGAAATGATGGGGCAAACACTTCCAAGAAATATTTAATGACCACACCCAAAAAAATTGATTGACCTTGAAACCAGCTGTTGAACAAAATTGAAACAGCAGTGAATCTAATGGCGTACAACAAATCTAATGGCTTACAACAAAGCTGCAGGTGAAGATGAAATAACAGCGAAATGTTAAACGCTATTAACAATGACAACATGAGACAACTACAGAGAATGTTTAATAAAATTTGGCAAGAAGAAAAGGTACCTTCTAAATGGAGAAAAGCAATCATTGTTAAAATATCAAAGAAAAAAAAAGGCAACCTTAGTGACTGCAATAACTGGAGGGGTGTAACCTTACTATCAGTTGTGTCAAAAGTATTTTGCAAAGTCATTCTGAATAAAATTAAAGATATAGTGGATACTGCAATGAGAGAAGAACAAGCAGGATTTTGAAAAGGGAGAAGCTGTCTCAACCAGATCTTTACTCTAAGAATAATACTTGAAGAACATATTGAAAACCAAAAAACATTAATCCTGAACGTCATAGACTTTAAAAAAAAGGCATTTGATAGCATACACAGAGACTCATTGTGGATAACTTTAAGATTATTTGGAATACCATCTAAAATTGTCAACATCATTAAGGATCTCTACAGCAGATATGTATGTGCAGTCAACATAGAAGGAATGAGCGAAAATGGTTCCAGATTGAAACAGGTGTGAAACAAGGATGTATACTATCTCCCTTGCTTTTTTGGAATTGCCATAGACTTTACATACAATGAAAAAATGTTGCACAGGTAAAACTGGCATTGACTGGGTACATGGACCCAATTAGAAGATCTTGATTTTGCAGATGACATAACTCTTATCAGTGACAATGTGAATTCAATATGAGAAAAAAAAAAGATACCCTGTCTTCACTGGCTAGTAAAATATGACTTGAAATTAACAGGGAAAAAACAAAAATAATGAAACTTCCCATTAATCAAGAAGGAAAAATACACGTAGAAGGAAAAGCTGTTGAAGAAGTCGACCAATTTGCATACCTCAGCAGCTACATAGACTAGGATAGTGACAACAGAAAGGAATTAGAATTGCAAAAGCAGCATTGTCCTTCAAGAATCTTGAGAACATATGGCATTCAAAAGTTATAAGCACAAAAACCAACCTAAGATTATTCAGTTCAAATGTAATATCCACCCTCATTTATGCATGCAAAAGCTGGAAAAGAACCAAAGAAAGAGACAACAAATTAGACTCTTTATAAAACAAATGCCTAAGGAAAATACTTGATATAAAGTGGAACAAATTCAGGAACAATGCAGAGATAAGACAGATGAGTGAACAACAACCTCTCTCATAAGTGATCAGAAAAAGGAGACGGACGTATGTCGGTCATGTGATGAGAAGAAACAGTTGGAGAATCCCAAAAAAAGCTATCTAGTGGAACACAACAGGCCAAAGAAAAAGAGGTTGACCATCTGAAACTCTAAAGAGGATATTGTTAAGAGAGGCCAAATTAATAGGCATAAAATACTTTGATGAAGTTGAAAAGCTTGCTGAAAACAGGAAAAATTGGCGAACTACAGTGTAAGCCCTATGTGACATTTAAGAGCACGGGAAGGATGTAAGATAGATTGGTGAAGTGCATCTGTTGTCTAGCATGAGAAAGAACATGTTTGAACTTTAAAAGCATGGAACCACACAGTGTGCTTAAAGGCTAGTAGATGCAGAAAACGTTCACAACAAATGGATATAACAAGGAGTGTTTTTATGTGGCAAAGAATGCCTACACATAATTGTAATGGTGAATAACTACATGTTGTTATATCAAAGAAATAGCTATATCTTGTTGTGACAATGAATGTCTATATATTCTGTTGTTGCACTTAGCTTCTCTAGATCAGGAAGAAGCATTTGACAGAGAAATGGATATAAACTGTGGGAAATCTTACAATATTATGGAGTCAATACACATCTGATCATCTTGTGCAGAAAAGACCTATATAAAAACAGTGTGTACAGTTGGAACAAATGTGGGACACTTCAGACCATCCATTATAAAATCTGGAATTAGGCACGGCTGTGTGCTATCTTCCTTAGTGTTCATTGACATCTGATGTTCTCTCGTCACCTTGGAACTGCATTAGCCATATATCGCGGCAGCAAGCCCTCACCCCTAAACCGCACTGTAGCTCGGACAGAGTTAAACTAGTACTCATGTACCACCCTCATAGTTTGGCAGTTAAAAACATACTGTTTCGCCATCTCCACCTTCTCCAGACCGAGCCTGATACACGTGAACTTTTTGGGGAACCCCCACTGGTGGCCTACAGACAGGACAAGAACCTCAGGGACCTTTTAATTCGTAGTCATCTTAAGACAGATGACACTTTTTATGGTACCAGATGTTACGGATGCCGTAGGTGCAACATTTGTCCGTTTGTTGTCGAGGCTAGCCAGATCTCCTTCCCTAAGTCCATGTTATCAGTTCAGGAGGGTTTCACTTGTACTTCACGCAATGTTATTTATGCTATTATGTGCAAACATTGTGGTTTGAAGTACATAGGGGATACTAGCTTACGGTTAGGAGATCGATTTCCCCAGCATCTCAGTGATATTTCTAAGAGGGCATGGACACCTGTGGCTAAACATTTTTGCCTTAGGAACCATAGAGGAAAACAGGACATTTCTGTTAGTGTGATCCGCTCTTGTTCTGCTGATGTATGATCTCAGAGGGTCCTAGAACAGCGCCTTATTTTCCAGACTGGCTGTCTCTACCCAGCTGGAATTAACAATGTCTTCAGCTTTCTGTAACTTCTTTAGTTTTCCACTGGCCTTTTTTTTCCCTTTAACTCTACTTTCTTTCTCTATGCTACCCCTCCCTACCACCACCTGTTTTCTTCTCTGCCAACATATTGTGTCTATAGGGTCTTGTCCTATTCACATTTTCTCCCTGCAGGTATTTATGTTCTTCATTCATTATCTCGCCGCATCCCCTCCCCCCCCCCAGCGGCTATCAATTGCCTTCCCCCCACCCCTTTCTACCACTTGTTCTCCTCTCTCTCTCCACCTCTTCTTTACGATCAGCTCTATCGGGCTTCCTTTGTTGTGGGCAGCGTGGTCTTTCCTTCTTCCTTCTACCACACACATTTCTGTTTTCTACTTCTGGAGGAAGACACATTCAGATAAGTTCCTCGTTTTTTTTTTTTTTTGTCTCGTTGTGCATGTAGTCCTTGAAAAAGGCTCATGCCGAAATATCAGATGTTGTACGTTTTTCATTTATACATTCTCATACTTTCTGTTCATTTTTTTCTCACCTTACTCACTCTCTCCCTCACTTTGTAAAACTGCACCATACACCTCTATCTACCTTTTTTTATTTAAACCAGTTTTACTGCAGTCGCCATCCCTTTTATTTGCAAAGAAACCAACATGTGCAGCAAAAGTTCCACTGCCCCACAACCCAAACCTTGAAAAAATGCCAGTAAACTCACAAAATCCTTCAAAAAACATGGCCAGTAGGTGGAACTTGATCTTTTTATAGCTGACCAAACAGTGATCACATTAACCGGCAGTTATCAGTAAATTACTGCTAAAAAATAAAAGAGAAAAACCAAAACTTTTGGATGTCATCGGTTACTATAACCAGCTTTTATTATAAAAAACCGAGCAAGAAGCATGCAGTGAAATTGGTTGGAGGGTACTCAGTAGGCTGATGATGCTAAGTTTACATGTAGGAGAATCAGCCAGTTTTGAGCTTGATTCAGCATTTATAAAAAGTAAATCTTGTAGCAAATAGAGCAAGAAAAATGTTACACAAACATTTAATTCCCATTTATGTTTGTAAAGTGTGTTTAATTTTACATTTAAAGAAAGGATAAAGCACTAAATGTTGTGTTGAGAAACCTGGTATTTCAGATGGTGCTTTATGCAAAGTGAAAGACAGGTAGAGGTGTACTGGTTTAGAAAAATCCTAGCTATATCACTGTGGCTGAGACCTACTGCAGAACATAGATAATTTAGCAAGGGCACATAAGAACTACAACATGAAGACCAGTGCTGAAAAAAAGGAAGTCATGGCCATTGCCAGAGAAGAAATCTCAACAAAGATCTTCTGGACAACCAGCCTTTGAAACAAGTGAAGCTTTTCAGATATCTAGGTAGTACAATATCTTCTGAGAAAATCGATGCTGAAATTGAGAACGCACACAGTAAACCAAATCAGGCCATTGGATAAATGACACCTTTACTGAAGGAATACTTTATTGAAAAACAGATACATTACAAATGAAACAAATAAAACACAGTACAAAACAGTTTTCCTCCCAACTCTGTGCTATCATGTCAATCATGGACAGTGACAGCACAAAACAAAAGGAAAATCATAATGACATATATGAGGCCTTTCATGTAACGTGTCCTTTCCAGAATGTTGTCCCTCTCACTGCCTCCTTGGATGCAATGCAGTCTCGAGTAAGTTGATCAGTGCAGTCTTGAGTAAGTTGATCAGCTCATCTCTTTTCTCTTTTGTTGGGCACTGTTGGGCACCTCTTCAAACCACTGAAGTATCTCACCTTTCTAATACTGATGGTGTTTACAAGTCAGTTTTCTATGACACTTAATCCTGTCAGTATCTCATTATTTGATTTTCTTTCTGTCCAAAGTGTCCTTCCATAACATTTCATTTCAAATGCTGTCATTCTCTTTTGTAGTGATTTGTTGCGTCCATGTTTTGCATCCGTACGTTGGCACTGGAAATATGCAAGCTTCTAGTAAACATAGCTTTGTTTTCATGTTGGTATCTAGTTGCACACACTCTTTGTTTGTGCTAGTTTCTGTGATGCAGCTGATAGTCTTCTTGTGACTTCCACTGTGCGGTCACCATTGGTGGTGATGACTGAGCCCAGATATTCAAATTTGTTTACATTTTCCAGCTCTTTGTGGTCCAGTGTTATTTTGGGCTTGCTTCTCATTTTGCCAGTTATCATTACTTTGGTTTAGTTGGTGTTTAAAAAGAGGTTTTGAGATTCACTGTCTTTTTGTTGAGAGAATCAGCTGTTGCAGTCCTTCTGAGCTCTTTGATGAAAGGAGAGCATCACTGGTGTGTCTGATTTCTGGAAGCATTTATGAAATGACATAGTTCGAAAAGCAACTTGTTAGATATTGTTCTGACAATGTATTTTTGTTTATGTATATGTCTGTGTGTGCACATGTATGAGTGTGCGAGTGGTATTTTATTAGATTAATTACTTCTTCTCTTTTACTTAGAATGTAATAGTTTAATCTTACAGTCTTTTGATGTTTTTTCCCTAATGTAATTTGTATACTTGTAGTAAATCGAGTGTGGGGGAGGAATGATGACGGGCAGAATGTAAGATGGGTCTGCATGCCCAATTCTTTACTCTTTAAAAATAAAGATTATTCATTCATTCATTCAATCTGGTGGCCCCCAATGTTGTCAAACTTAGTTATTTCCTGTTCATCTCTTATATTCCTCAAGATGATTTCAGCGTAGATCTTTTTCTTTCTTTCTTTCTTCGATCTCCTTGCAAATGTGAACTGGTGTTCTTTGCACTGATGCTGTGAAGGTATTGAGACACGGCTTGGGGGTGTGTTACAGCAGCTACTTTTTCAGTCCTGGAGTACAGCTAAAAAAACAGGGGGTGCACAGTTCTTCTTTAGCAGACTCCACCACCATGGGACTGTGGCGATTCCTGCCCTATTAGCCAGGTCAGGCCTGTTACTGAGGGTACCAATGAAGAGGTGGGACAGGGTCTTGGTCAACTATAGTTCACCAGCCTTGATGCTAGCATGTCAGTTATGGGTGGCTAATTCCCTAATCGAACAGTGTCTTTGCACTACCCCCCCCCCCCCTCCAATGTGGATGTTAAACAAGTATGAAGAAAGGAGGAATTTAAGGAGAAATCTAAATATAACAAGAAAAGACCAAATAAGAAATGATACCAACAGGGAAAAGGTTGGAGTAACAGAAGTACTGCACTACATCCAGAAACAAGTCGAATGGTTTGGCCATGTTAGTTGACTACCACTAGATACCACAGTAAGCATTCATGCTAAGAATTGTAGAAAACAAAGGGAGAAGCCACCAGTGTAAGAGATGAAGGGAAGAATTCACAGAAACTTTCAATGTCCCATTGTATGAAGCAAATAATGAAGCCCTGTCAAGATATCTCAGAAGTGTAAGGTACATGAGGAAGGAGACAAGTTAATGTGCTTTTTTACAAGCTTAAATCAGGGCTTGTTGTGGAATGGATGACAAGCTTATATCAGTGGTTGTTGCAGAATGGTTGACAGGCTTATATCAGGGATTGCTGTGGAATGGTTGACAAACTTAGATTAGGGGTTGTTGTGGAATGATTGACAAGCTTATATCAGAGGTTGTTGCAGAATGGTTGACAGGCTTATATCAGGGATTGCTGTGGAATAGTTGACAAACTTAGATTAGGGGTTGTTGTGGAATGATTGACAAGCTTATATCAGAGGTTGTTGCAGAATGGTTGACAGGCTTATATCAGGGATTGCTGTGGAATGGTTGACAAACTTAGATTAGGGGTTGTTGTGGAATGATTGACAAGCTTATATCAGAGGTTGTTGTGGAATGGTTGACAAACTTATATCAGTGGTTGTTGCAGAATGGTTGACAGGCTTATATCAGGGATTTCTGTGGAATAGTTGATAAACTTAGATTAGGGGTTGCTGTGGAATGATTGATAGCTTATATCAGAGGTTGTTGTGGAATGGTTGATAAGATTATATCAGAGGTTGTTGTGGAATGGTTGATAATATTATATCAGGGATTGTTGCAGAATGGTTGGCAAGATTATCACCAACAAATACTACTTGAAAAATTTGTAGATAAAAGGTGAACATGGAGGTGCAACAAAACGTATACCAAGATATTTGTAAGGCTCAATAAGATTTTTTAGATGGAGAACAGCAGCATAGAAGAGTAGCATGATTTGAAGAACAAAAGTTGGAAGTTTCTTTGTACTTGTAACTGGACATTACAACACATTTTAGTATGGGCAAGATTTCTGCATCTATTTTACATTTTAAAAGATGAGATATATGTGTGTGTGTTTCACACTTTGGAGGAAAAGATGCTGTCCAATATGACAGCCAGTGGCTCATAGCCGACATGTTAGCCAACCAAGACCCTGTCCCATCTCTCTGTTTATACCCCCAGTAACATGTCTAGCCTAGCTAATGGGGCAGGGATGACCAGTCCCCATGGCACTGGAGCCACCCCCTGTTTTTCAGCTGCACTCAAGTACTGAAAATATAGCCACTGTAACTTGATATCCAATCCAACATGATGTATCTTCACTGCATTGGTTGCAAAGAACACCAGATCACAGATCCAGGAAGACAGAAGACAAGGGAGACAATTACACATTTTAGTCCAGGACAAAATTTCTGTGCCTATTTCACACTTTAGTTTAGAATAATATTTCTGCATCTGTTTCACATTTTAGTTTAGAATAATATTTCTGCATCTATTTCACATTTTTGTCTAGGACAAGATTCCTGTTTTTATTTCACATTTTAATCTAGAACAAGAACTCTGCATCTATCACACATTAGTCTAGGACAAGAGTCTTGTTCATGTTTCACATCTTGTTTTGTGGATTTCTTAAAAATATCAGTGTTCCAATACTTTAGAGAAAGAAAGATTAAGTTTCAAATTGTTTTGTGGTTTTTGTGACAGAGACCAGAACTTGAGCCTGCGCCTCATCAATCAGTCAGAGAACTGTACTACAGCATCATACATCAGAGTCAAAGTCAGACTGCCAGAGTGTGTTACCAGGTATGTGACTTTCATTGTGTGTCAGACTGCCAGAGTGTGTTACCAGGTATGTGACTTTCGTTGTGTGTCAGACTGCCAGAGTGTGTTACCAGGTATGTGACTTTCGTTGTGTGTCAGACTGCCAGAGTGTGTTACCAGGTATGTGACTTTCATTTGTTTAAGGCATTGAACAATTCTCAGGCATCATCTTACAATCAGTCTTGAAACTGTAAGAACTGATTCTCAGGTGTCCTCTTTCATTTGACCCACTTACATGGATGGATCCTCAGTGTGCTGTCTGGAGGACAGAATGCCTCCAGAGATGAAGAGTATCTTCCTACACAGAGGCACATATACAAGTGTTAGTGAATGAAGGACAAATTATGACATCAGACCATAAATAACCAGCATCAAAGAAAAGAAATGAAAGGGGAAAAAATTATTGGGAGAATTTTATTTGTTGGCAGTAAATGAACTGCAGTTCGAGTTGAAAATGGAATTGGAAAATACCAACCTATAAAACAAGGGGTGCGACAAGGATGTGTACTATCTCCAGACCTTTTTTCTCTGTACAGCGAGAATATTCTAAGAACAATCATCACAGAACCATAAAAATTGGTGGATACAATATTAACAACCTTCGGTATGCTGACGACACAGTACTGATAGCTGAGAACCAACAAGATCTCTTGGATAAAGTCGCCAAAGAAAGTGAACAGAAAGGCCTTACTTTGAACATCAAAAAGACAGAGACTATGGTTATATCTAAGAAACAGAATCCACCAGCATGCAGTATTAAATTAAACGGAACTGTTCTAAAACAGGTGCAGAAGTTCAAATACCTTGGAGCAGTAATAACTTCAGATGGGAAATGCAGAACAGAAATTAGGAACAGAATAGGTCAAGCAAAGACTGCATTTCAGAGAATGAGAAACATATTAGCTAACACAACTTTATCAATGAATGTTAGAAAACGAGTCCTAAAATGCTATATTGAACCTATCTTGTTATATGGAAGTGAATCATGGACAATAGGCAAGTCTGCACAAAAATCATTGGAAGCAGCAGAAATGTGGTTTATTAGAAGAATGTTGCGAATCCCCTGGACAGCAAAAATAACTAATGAAGAATGTATGAGAAGAGCTGGAGAGACAAAAAACCTTGTCAGAAAGATAAGAGAGAGACAATGTACTTTCATAGGACATGCAATGAGAAGAGGGGGCATTGAAAATATTATAACAACAGGAAAAATAGAAGGAAGAAGATCAAGAGGAAGACCAAGAGAAATGATACTGGACAGTCTGACGGGATGGTGTGAGAGGAGATCACCAACTGAACTGATGGCCTGCATGAAGGATCGTGTACTCTGGAGAAGCATAATAGCCATCGCCAGTCGGCACGGCACCTGATGATGATGATGATGATGAAATGAACTGATAAATTATATGGTTATACTAGCAGTAACTGAACTCATAAAGTGTGTGGTTATACTAGCAGTAACTGAACTAATAAAATCTGTGGTTATACTGGCAGTAACTGAACTGATGGAGTCCATGGTTATACTAGCAGTAACTGAACTAATAAAATCTGTGGTTATACTGGCAGTAATTGATAAAGTCTATGGTTATACTAGCAGTAACTGAACTTATAAATTCTATGGTTATATTAGCAGTAACTGAACTGATAAATTCTGTGGTTATACTAGCAGTAACTGAACTGATAAAGTCTGTGGTTATACTAGCAATAACTGAACTGATAAATTCTATGGTTATACTAGCAGTAACTGAACTGATGGAGTCCATGGTTATACTAGCAGTAACTGAACTGATAAAGTGTGTGGTTATACTAGCAGTAACTGAACTTATAAATTCTGTGGTTATGCTAGCAGTAACTGAACTTATAAATTCTGTGGTTATACTAGCAGTAACTGAACTGATAAAATCTGTGGATATACTGGCAGTATTTGAATTGATAAAGTCTGTTGTTATACTAGCAGTAACTGAACTGATAAAATCTGTGGATATACTGGCAGTATTTGAATTGATAAAGTCTGTTGTTATACTAGCAGTAACTGAACTGATAAAGTCTGTGGGTATACTAGCAGTAACTGAACTGATCAAGTCTATGGTTATACTAGCAGTAACTGAGCTGATAAAGTCCATGATTATACTAGCAGTAACTGAACTGATCAAGTCTGTGGTTATACTAGCAGTAACTGAACTGATAAAGTGTGTGGTTATACTAGCAGTAACTGAACTGATCAAGTCTGTGGTTATACTAGCAGTAACTGAACTTATAAATTCTGTAGTTATACTAGCAGTAACTGAACTGATAAAGTGTGTGGTTATACTAGCAGTAACTGAACTTATAAATTCTGTGGTTATGCTAGCAGTAACTGAACTTATAAATTCTGTGGTTATACTAGCAGTAACTGAACTGATAAAGTGTGTGGTTATACTAGCAGTAACTGAACTGATAAAGTCTGTGGTTATACTAGCAGTAACTGAACTGATCAAGTCTGTGGTTATACTAGCAGTAACTGAACTGATAAAGTCTGTGGTTATACTAGCAGTAACTGAACTGATCAAGTCTGTGGTTATACTAGCAGTAACTGAACTGATAAAGTCTGTGGTTATACTAGCAGTAACTGAACTGATAAAGTCTATGGTTATACTAGCAGTAACTGAACTGATAAAGTCCATGGTTATACTATCAGTAACTGAACTGATAAAGTCCATGGTTATACTAGCAGTAACTGAACTGATCAAGTCTGTGGTTATATTAACAGTAACTGAACTGCTGGGTAAAGCTGGGGCGACCATCCCCAACCCAGCGCGTCACAGGTGGCGGATGGTGAAAGTACTCCAGATATGGAGGATCCCTGTGAATAAGGATTTACCCAAATAAGCAGGTGTGGACCAACTGGCGGTGGACTCAGAGAGTGAGGTGGGGTAGTAGGTGGCTCTACTACTCCTATAAAGTGCCTCAGGTGCTCAGTGAAGGGAATACCAGGCGGGTCAGAGGTGCCTTAAAACCTCTTGCTCCCACAGCCTTGCGGGTAGGACAGGGAGTCCAAAGGCTAGCGGAGAGTCCGTGCACAAACCGACAGAAGGCAACAGGAAACCACTGTTGTAGCTCCTAAGAACAATTATGCTTATAGATATGTCATGAACGACGTTAATGGATGTTCCTCTGGAACAACCTCATCCGGTAGGGCAGCACACGAGCCACAGGTGAGGTCAGATCGTCATCAAGCTACTGGTGGCAAAACTAACAAGTTCAAAATAGCAACATGGAATGTTAGAACTTTATTCCAGGCTGGAAAATTAGAAAATGTAAAGAGGGAAATGGAAAAGATGAAGATCAACATATTAGGAATGAGTGAAGTTAGATGGACAGATGCAGGGAAGATAACTCTGATAAATATACAATAATATATTCAGGAAGTGAGAAACATGAACGAGGAGTAGGAATAATATTTGACGAACAAACAGCAAGGACAATTGTAGGATATTTGAACATCTCGGACAGTCTTGCTAGCCCAACTGAAAAGACGACCAATAAACATAAATATTATACAAGTCTTTGCACCAACATCTGAAAGTTCTGAAGAAGATGTACAGCTATTTTATAATGACATAGAGACAGCTCTAAAACACACAAAATCACATGAAGCTACTATAGTCATGGGAGATTTTAATGCCAAAGTTGGTAAAGGAAGAACTTCAGACATCGTTGATGACTATGGACTGGGGGAGAGGAATGACAGAGATAGAAATTAATTGAATAGGCAAGAATACATAGCATGGTTGTAGGAAACACCTGGTTTAAACAACATCCCCGAAGACTGGCAACATGGTGCAGCCCAGACAAAAAGACTTTTAACCAGATAGACCACGTATTAATCAACAAACGATTCCAGAATGCATTACTGACAACAAAAACCATGCCAGGAGCCAACTGCAATAGTGATCATGACCCACTCTGTGGAAAAATTAAAATAAAGCTAAGAAAGCATGCAGAAAAGTGAGAAACATCAAACTGAATACAGAGCTCCTTAAAAATGACCAAGAACTGCGAGAACAATACAAAGTTATTATAACAAATAGATACAATGCAGTAGCAAAGATAAATAGTATAGATGAACAATGGGAAATGTTAAGAGATTCTATCTACCAAACTGTTATGGAGATAACGCCACCGAAAAAAGAAGCCCCTAAAAATAAATGGATCTAAGAAACAGAATCCACCAACATGCAGTATAAAATTAAACAGAACTATTCTAAAGCAGGTGCAGAAATTCAAATACATTGGAGCAGTAATAACTTCAGATGGGAAATGCAGAACAGAAATTAGGAACAGAATAGGCCAAGCAAAGACTGCATTTCAGAGAATGAGAAACATATTAGCCAACACATCCTTATCAATGAATGTTAGAAAACGAGTCCTAAAATGCTACATTGAACATATCTTGTTATATGGAAGTGAATCATGGACAATAGGCAGGTCTGCATAAATATTATACAAGTCTTTGCACCAACATCTGAAAGTTCTGAAGAAGATGTACAGCTATTTTATAATGACATAGAGACAGCTCTAAAACACACAAAATCACATGAAGCTACTATAGTCATGGGAGATTTTAATGCCAAAGTTGGTAAAGGAAGAACTTCAGACATCGTTGATGACTATGGACTGGGGGAGAGGAATGACAGAGATAGAAATTAATTGAATAGGCAAGAATACATAGCATGGTTGTAGGAAACACCTGGTTTAAACAACATCCCCGAAGACTGGCAACATGGTGCAGCCCAGACAAAAAGACTTTTAACCAGATAGACCACGTATTAATCAACAAACGATTCCAGAATGCATTACTGACAACAAAAACCATGCCAGGAGCCAACTGCAATAGTGATCATGACCCACTCTGTGGAAAAATTAAAATAAAGCTAAGAAAGCATGCAGAAAAGTGAGAAACATCAAACTGAATACAGAGCTCCTTAAAAATGACCAAGAACTGCGAGAACAATACAAAGTTATTATAACAAATAGATACAATGCAGTAGCAAAGATAAATAGTATAGATGAACAATGGGAAATGTTAAGAGATTCTATCTACCAAACTGTTATGGAGATAACGCCACCGAAAAAAGAAGCCCCTAAAAATAAATGGATCTAAGAAACAGAATCCACCAACATGCAGTATAAAATTAAACAGAACTATTCTAAAGCAGGTGCAGAAATTCAAATACATTGGAGCAGTAATAACTTCAGATGGGAAATGCAGAACAGAAATTAGGAACAGAATAGGCCAAGCAAAGACTGCATTTCAGAGAATGAGAAACATATTAGCCAACACATCCTTATCAATGAATGTTAGAAAACGAGTCCTAAAATGCTACATTGAACATATCTTGTTATATGGAAGTGAATCATGGACAATAGGCAGGTCTGCATAAATATCATTGGAAGCAGAAGAAATGTGATTTATTAGAAGAATTTTGTGAATCCCCTGGACAGCAAAAATAACTAATGAAGAATGTATGAGAAGAGCTGGAGAGAACAAAAAAATCTTGTCAAAAAAATAAGAGAGAGACAATGTACTTTCATAGGACATGCAATGAGAAGAGGGGGCATTGAAAATATTATAACAACAGGAAAAATAGAAGGAAGAAGATCAAGAGGAAACACAAGAGAAATGATACTGGACAGTCTGATGGGATGGTGTGAGAGGAGATCACTAACTGAGTTGATGGCCTGCATGAAGGATTGTGTACTCTGAAGAAGCATAATAGCCAATGCCATTCGGCACGGCACATGATGATGATGATGAACTGAACTGATAAAGTCTGTGGTTATATTAGCAGTAACTGAACTGATAAAGTCTGTGGTTATACTGGGAGTATTTGAACTGATAAATTCTGTGGTTATACTAGCAGTAACTGAGCTGATAAAGTCTGTGGTTATACTGGCAGTATTTGAACTGATAAAATCTTTGGTTATACTAGCAATAATTGAACTGATAAAGTCTATGGTTATACTGGCAGTATTTGAATTGATAAAGTCTGTGGTTATACTAGCAGTAACTGAAAAATCTGTTGTTATACTGGCAGTAACTGAACTGATGGAGTCCATGGTTATACTAGCAGTAACTGAACTGATTTATCAATGAATGTTAGAAAACGAGTCCTAAAATGCTATATTGAACCTATCTTGTTATATGGAAGTGAATCATGGACAATAGGCAAGTCTGCACAAAAATCATTGGAAGCAGCAGAAATGTGGTTTATTAGAAGAATGTTGCGAATCCCCTGGACAGCAAAAATAACTAATGAAGAATGTATGAGAAGAGCTGGAGAGACAAAAAACCTTGTCAAAAAGATAAGAGAGAGACCATGTACTTTCATAGGACATGCAATGAGAAGAGGGGGCATTGAAAATATTATAACAACAGGAAAAATAGAAGGAAGAAGATCAAGAGGAAGACCAAGAGAAATGATACTGGACAGTCTGACGGGATGGTGTGAGAGGAGATCACCAACTGAGCTGATGGCCTGCATGAAGGATCGTGTACTCTGGAGAAGCATAATAGCCAACGCCAGTCGGCACGGCACATGATGATGATGAACTGAGCTGATGGAGTCCATGGTTATACTAGCAGTAACTGAACTGATAAAGTGTGTGGTTATACTAGCAGTAACTGAACTGATAAAGTCTGTGGTTATACTAGCAGTAACTGAACTGATAAAGTCTGTGGTTATACTAGCAGTAACTGAGCTGATGGAGTCCATGGTTATACTGGCAGTAACTGAACTGATGGAGTCCATGGTTATACTAGCAGTAACTGAACTGATGGAGTCCATGGTTATACTAGCAGTAACTGAACTGATGCAGTCCATGGTTATACTAGCAGTAACTGAACTGTTGGAGTCCATGGTTATACTAGCAGTAACTGAACTGATGGAGTCCATGGTTATACTAGCAGTAACTGAACTTATAAATTCTGTGGTTATACTAGCAGTAACTGAACTGATAAAATCTGTGGTTATACTGGCAGTAACTGAACTGATAACGTCTATGGTTATACTAGCAGTAACTGAACTGATGGAGTCCATGGTTATACTAGCAGTAACTGAACTGGTAAAGTCTGTGGTTATACTAGCAGTAACTGAACTGATAAATTCTGTGGTTATACTAGCAGTAACTGAACTTATAAATTCTATGGTTATACTAGCAGTAACTGAACTGATAAATTCTGTGGTTATACTAGCAATATTGGAACTGATAAATTCTATGGTTATACTAGCATTAACTGAACTGATAAATTATATGGTTATACTAGCAGTAACTGAACTGATAAATTCTATGTTTATACTAGCAGTAACTGAACTGATGGAGTCCATGGTTATACTAGCAGTAACTGAACTGATAAAGTCTGTGGTTATACTAGCAGTAACTGAACTGATAAATTCTATGATTATACTAGCAGTAACTGAACTGATAAATTCTATGATTATACTAGCAGTAACTGAACTTATAAATTCTATGGTTATACTAGCATTAACTTAACTGATAAATTCTATGGTTATACTATCAGTAACTGAACTGATAAGTTCTATGGTTATACTAGCAGTAACTGAACTGATGGAGTCCATGGTTATACTAGCAGTAACTGAACTGATGGAGTCCATGGTTATACTAGCAGTAACTGAACTGATAAAGTGTGTGGTTATACTAGCAGTATCTGAACTGATAAAGTGTGTGGTTATACTAGCAGTAACTGAACTGATAAATTCTATGGTTATACTAGCAGTAAATAAACTGATAAATTCTATTGTTATACTAGCAGTAACTGAACTGATGGAGTCCATGGTTATACTAGCAGTAACTGAACTGATGGAGTCCATGGTTATACTAGCAGTAACTGAACTGATGGAGTCCATGGTTATACTAGCAGTAACAAATGAACTCTTGAAGTGTGTGGGTAATGTTTGTGTTCTTTGTTTTAGCAACAGACTGAGTGTGAGGGGTGATCACACAGGTCTGGGATTGAATTTTTTTCCGAGCAGCTGTAAACACAGAAAAGTGGCGGCAAGACATGAGATTAGTAACCATTCCTGAGTGTACATGCAAAATGTGAACTCATTATCTTCAGTCATTCACATTGCACAAACCTCCAAGAGAATACAAACCTGCAAGTTCCAGCACATTTCAACATGGACAAGAAAATTCATGTGCATTGAATTCTGTGTTTGCCTTGGGGAAAACTGGTGCTGAAACTTTTGAAATGCTACAATCAGCTTTTGGTGAATCCAGCTCAAGCTGGTCAAACACATGTGAGTGGTTTTCCTGCTTCAAAAGTGGATGCCAATCATTTAAAGGTGACCACCACCTGGCAGATCATCCAACTCACACACCACTGAGACTATGGCATGTGTGCAAGATATCGTTCATGCTAACCAATGAACAGTTGGAGGTAGTGGCATGTGTGCAAGATATCGTTCGTGCTAACCAATGAACAGTTGGAGGTAGCAGAGGATGTAGCAGTAACAGCTGCTGCTTGCCATAAAATTCTGAGCGAAGATTTTGGTATGAGACGTGTGTCAGCAAAACTCATGTCCCGTTCCCTGACTGTGGAGCAAAAGGAAGACTGTGTGTCAGTTTGCTCTAATCTCCTTGAGTGAGCCTAAAACAATCTCAACTTCATGTCATCGATAACACAAGCCTTGGTTGTTAGGCCTGTTCCTGGCGTTATTTAGGGCGCTGATTCAGAAAATTGGACAGACCATATCAGCTCTACTTTATTAAATATGGTTGATTTTATGAAATTTTAGTCTGCTCTTTAACAAATCTCTTCTGCAGAATTGGGGTGTCATAACAAGCTGTCTTATTTGAATGGGAAATTTATGTATTTACCCACATTTTTTTGTGTGTATAATGATCTTTGTTTCACAACTATTTGTCTACTTCCTTTCCTATAATGCACACTGGCATAAAAATGTCTAGCTCTGATGACAAAATTGGTTTTATTCCGTTTTATTACATAATTATGTGCACAAAAGTAAGACAATAAATCATGGTTTTTGTAGACTACATAAATTTGTATCTGTTTAAAACAGTTGTGCTGTATAATAGTTATGATTGTATAGGAGGTGTGTGTATATTCCTACTCGTATCATTTCATTTTTGCAAATCGAACACCATAGAGGTTATGGCTACTTCAAGACAAAGATACTTGAATCATCCTGATGTATCTATTTGTGGGGAGTACACACTATTTCTGCATTTGTAAAAAAAAGAGCACATATAGGATATTTTGGTGTCAAACTTGGAGATCAAGATAAGCCATGGGCTCCTCATATTGTACGCAAAACTTGTACGGGGCACTTGTGCCAGTGGACAAATGGAAAGAGAAGCTGCCTAAAATTTGGAGTACCAATGGTGTAGATGGAACAGAAAAACCAATTCGATGACTGTTATTTTTGTATCGTTAATGTCACAGGCATCAATCAAAATAATGACAAGTTGTCATACCCTGATCTACCTTCAGCCAGGAGACCTATTCAGCGCTTGGATCTTGTACCCATTCCACCTTCCCTTGAACTACCACAGCTCTCAGAGGAAGAGTCTTGCATGTCTGATACCTCACAAGGTAAAGAAAGTGGGGGCAATAACAGTGAATTCCAAACAGCTTCACATAGTTATCGTTTTGATCAGAATGAATCAGAATCTTTACAAGGAGTCTTCTGAACTGCTTGCCTCCAGACTAAAGGAAAAGAATGTACTTCAGCCTGGAAAGAAAATGAAATTTTATCGAAGGAGAGAAAAGGATTTACTGCCATTCTTTACCGAAGACAACAACTTAGTATTCTGCAATGACATCGGAAACCTTGTGGAGAAAATGGGTCTTTCAGAATATAACCCAAGTGAGTTGTGTCTTCTCATCGTCAGTTCAAAACGTAGTTTAAAATGTGTTCTTTTAAATAATAGCAATAAATGTGGTTCTATTCCAGTCGGTCATTCCACCAGGATGAAAGAAGAGTACAAGGCCATCTCTTTAATCTTGGAAAAGATAAATTAATAAGAACATCAATGAGTGATTTGTGTAGACTTGAAGATGGTTAATTTTCTCCTTGGTCAGCAAAGTGGCTACACAAAGTATCCTTGCTTTTTATGGCTTTGGGATAGTAGAGCCAAACATGAACACTGGGCAAGAAAAGACTGGCCTCCAAGGGAATATATGGTGGTTGGAGGACAAAATGTAATCAATGAACCTTTGGTAACACAAGATAGAATTGTACTGCCACCACCACACATAAAGCTAAGTCTGATGAAACAATTTGTAAAGGCTTGAATAAAGACAGTTTATAATACATAGGGTATAATTTACCTGGGCTTACCATGGAAAAACTGAAGGCAGGAATTTTCGATGGTCCACAGACCAGACAAATGACCCACATTTCATAGCATCAGTGAATGAAATCAAATCATTTGCCTGGTCTTCATTTGTTCTTGTTGTGAAAAGTTTTCTTGACAACAAGAAGGCAGACAACTACACACAATTAGTACAGGATATACTCTTTCAACAGGCTTGGCTGTAACACAAGTGTTAAAATCCATTATCTGCATATGTCACTTAGATCGATTTCTAGAGAACCTTGGTGACTTAAGTGAAGAACAAGGTGAAAGATTTCACCAAGACATAAAAACAATGGAAGCCAGATACCAAGGAAGATGGGATGCACACATGATGGCAGACTATTGTTGGAATCTTATGTGAGATTCTGGCAGATGCCACTCCTGAAAGTTTTACAAAAGGAGCTTCTTGTGTGTCAAATGAGCAGAAAGTTTGTATCATAAACTTGTGCTTTTGGTATGAAATAAGTAGATTTTCTTGTAATTTTTAACATATTTCTTTCATGCTTAAAGGATATTAATTTAAACACTACATTAAAATATCCTGATTTGTTATGGGCGAGCAGAGTGAAGAGTGATATATGGCATATGTTCTGTATCTCAAAAACTAAAGCTGATAAGGGAAAACTTGTGCCATTTTTTTAATCAGCAGGTCAAATATACCCAGAAACAGGTCCAACATTTGAGGCATCAAAATGTGTGCTGGCCAGTGCAATCACTAATTATGAAAGCTGGGTGTATGGTATGATCCGGAAACAGAGCTATTGTCATTTCAATGGATCTTCTCAACCAAAGGTGTGGCAGGTGAAGTCCAGTGTCAGGACCATGTTGATTGCATTCTTTGACATTGATGGACTAATTCATCATGAATACACCCAAAGCGGGCAGACAGTGAATACAGAATTTTACACAGGAGTCCTACCATGCCTCCATGATGCTGTGTGCAGACATTGTCTTGAGAAGTGGTGTACTGGCAGTTGGATCCTTCACCATGTCAGTGCCACTGCACACATTTGTCAAAGCAAATGAATTTTTGACAAAACATCACATTCTGTTGCTTCCACACCCTCCATACCCACCTGATCTTGCTCCCTGCAACCTTTTCTTGTTCCCACATCTGAATAAAACACTGAAAGATTGCAGATTTGATGAAGTTGAAGAGATAAACAAATGTAATATACAAATGAGGTTATTGCACAAAGTGACTTCCAGAGGTGCTTCTATAAATGGCAGGACTGCTGGAATAAGTGTATGCAATCACAAGGAGACTAGACTTCTTCTTCTTCTTCTTTAGTATGCATTGTCTGTCTATATCTGCAGTCCTGTCTCGTGGGTAAATTTCACTGTCTTTTGTAATTCATGTATGGAACTGTAGAGCTTATCTTCTTTAGTGGTTTCACTGGGCCAGTAATTATTTCTCAGTGTCTCATAGTTGGTGCAGTTCTGGAGGATATGTTCCACAGTTTGGGGCACCTGGGCACGTGTTCAAAGATTAGTAGTACCAACCTTAAACTTTGTATACGTATGACTTCGGAGTCGGCTGTGTCCTGTTCAGAGACGGAAAATGGTGACTTGTTCTTTTTTGTTTAGCATGTGATAGTCATCATGTGGTGGTGTTTGTGGCTTCCTGTAGGTTTTTATCAATATTTTTCTTCTGATTATAAGTGATTGGTATATCTGGTTGCTCCATTTCAGTGCCCTCTTTGGCCAGACGGTCAGCTTTCTCATTGCCTGGTATCCCACAGTGGGAGGGAATCCACTGCAAGGTGACTCCGTGTTGTAAGCCAATTTTTGACAAGGCATCCTTAAGATCTGGTAGTTTGTTGCACTGAAGAGCTTCCAGTACTGATCTTGCATCTGTGAGAATTACTACGGGGCATGTATCAGTTCTGGAGTCTGATAGTTTTTCAGTTGCAGCAATAATTGCCCTAACTTCTACATCATAGTTGTTGCAGTATTTTCCAGAGGGTATAGAAATCTTGTCAGTGGTGTTGTTTGGATATTCAATATGTGTTCATGCCCCTCCATTCTTTATGGCATTGTGTGCGAATCCATCTGTATACACACATATCCAAGTGTCACATAGATGTTTGTCATTTAGCACACTAAGTGTGGCTGTTGATCTTACAAGACTGCTCTGCATTTCGCCATTCTGCACACCTTTCACTTCAGTCTGAATAGTTATTTGTGTACAATCTGCTTCTTTCCATGGTGTATGCTCTGGTACAGATGATAATGGAGCAACTACAGTTGGAAGGTCAGGTATCAGCTTACGCATATGCTTGGCCTGATAGATGAAGCTGCTTCTTTTAAGCCGTCTTAGTGCCAAGTTATTGAATCTCTCCTTCAGGGGATGGCTTACAGAGCTCTTTGATTAGTTTCCATCAATCCTTTTCAGAGTTTAGGGAATCTTGTTTTCTCTCTCCAATTTTCCTGTCTGGCTTGCAGCTTGGCTCTCTGAAATTTGGCCTTAGCATGTTGGTAATTATTGTGGTGTTCTTGGCATGGTCTATTTTCTGCTTGCTTTCGAGCTGTTTCCACATCATCATTAAATTTTCCCAGCTCACTAGACCAGTACGGTTTATAGTCCCTACGAGCTCCTCTGGGAATGGTTTCACAGGCGGCCTGAAGGATACAAGCATTGAATTCCTTCACTGTGCTGTTAATATCCTTACCTTCTATGGGTAGCTGTCCCACAAGGACACCTGTACGATGTCTGTACATTGTCCAGTTTACTTTTTTATAGTTCCATCTAGGGAGAGGGCTACTGGTGTTAAGGAGTTCATTTTCTGTTATCAGGGAGACTGGTCGATGGTCGCTACCTCCAAGTTGTTTTCCAACTTCTCATGTAATGTTCCACTTCAGGTCTGGAGAGTGGAATGTCAGATCTAGTGTTGATGTTGTATGCCAAGCCCTTGAGTAAAATGTTGGGGGATCCATTGGCTGGTTGATCAGAAGAAGTCCATTATCATCCTGCCAGCTTTCAACTTCCTCTCTTGTCTATGTGGTCATAGCCCCAGCTCTGGTAAGGGCTGGTAAAATCGCCACAGACCATCAGTTTCTCTTTGTGTGGGATTGTTTCTAGAGCAAGTGGGCATTCATTAGGACAGTAATGGTTAATGAGGTTGAAGTCTGTATTACTGTTTTTTAGATGGATCATCTGGTATTCAGCTCCTTCCATGTACACTCCCACCCGACATGCGCTGATGTTATTCTTAAGTGTGAGTACTCCTCCTTTTCTTCCGTCCTGTCGGTCTGATCTAAAACACTGGTAGCCTCTGATTTTAAAGGCGGCATCTTTGGTTAGGTGCGTCTCCTGTATGCAGCATATACTTACCTGCTCTGCAAAGAGTATGTTCTCTAGTTCCACCTTTTTGCTATAGCCATCTCTAACACTGCTGACACTCTCAGCATTCAACTGCATTGTTTTAAGTTCTTGCTTCTTGGCAGTTTTCTGCTGTTGTATTTTTTGGCCAGTAGCTCTACTCTCATGTCTCCACAAGACGAACTGAAAGGACCTCCAGTAGCATTGGGTGGACCCTTTTGAAACAGGGGGCCCGGCACTGCACCTGCCTGGTTAGTCTTCACAGGGCGAGCACCATGTTTGAAAACTGCAGATACAGACATTTCATTAGCAATAATGCGTGATACCCTGATTTTTGCGATGTGTATTTTGGCTGGGTAACTCCGACTTCAGCACCTTTCCTTGCTAGGGCAGACTGTGGTCTTGCTCGGACTGCCATGAAGACAGTGGTGTAGGCCGGCCTGGCCAAAACTTTGTTTTCCAGCCTCTGGTGACTGTACTTAAATCCCTTCTCCATGTCAGATGGTTTTGAAACAGTTCCACAGAGACACTCCAACTTTGGGATTAGGAATCCGATGAATGCTTCAATAATATCCATTCCCCGCCACCTATAGTCAGCTGGCTCTGTTTGTTTACATCATTCTGATAGCCATTGTTGTAAAGACCCATAGGCTTGTCAATTCTTGGACTCATTGGTTTCACATCAGATTTTCCTCATCCCTGCCGGCGATCTCCATGTCCCCATCCGTCCACCAACCTGACATTACATTTTACAAAAATAACAATTACAATTAGTGTTGGTTGCTACAAGTTTCTGGGCTACAGAAGTAGATCAGAGTTTTTAAGCAAACAGATCTGTGTTCCCTGTCTCACAAAGACTATGTTAAGATAAGTGTTGTTCCCAGGGAAGGAGACTAGACTAAGATGCTGGTAAGTCTAATCATTTAGGGAAAAAAAAAATCAGTCCCGAAACTTTGTAAACAGCTGTCGTACAGCAGAGTCGTAACACAGTGTTATCATAGACCGCAACAGCCTGGTTGTGTGTGTGTGTGGTAAGACTTTCACCTAAGTCATGACAGCATTATCACTGACATTAGTCTAGGTCATGATGTGATTATGTATAGCTTTATACTGTTAAAAAAAATGCTTAGAGGTAAATGGAGTAAGAGCATTGAAAAAAAAAAGGTATAATTCCAATTTACATGCCATTAAGGCATAATAGGGAATATAGTGTTAGGCCTGTATTTTCCATGCATTAAGGCATATTTGGGGAATATGGTGTTAGGCCTGCATTTTCTGTGACATTCAGCATATGAAATTGTGATGTGGTCAGTATCACGCCTGGCCACTTTACCTTCCCAGATTTCTCTGGCACCCATTTTTAAAGGCTGGGTCAACCCTGGGGCCTTTTTGATGTGTACCAGAAAAAATCCTACTGCTGAGACTGAACCTACCACTGGATTAAGAGCATTGTGGGTATTTTAAATATGCAGTATGAGATGGTGCCAGTCTCACATTGAGCAGTTGATGAGAAACTGATGTCATATGACATGTTGCCAGTTTCACACTCTGCAGTAGCTGAAAAACTGATGTTATGTGACATGGTGACAGTTCACACTAATATATTATCAGGATATGAAAATAAACATTATAATCTGACATTTCAGTGTATCCAGCATGAAGTATTCAGAACAACAGTCGGGACATTTTGATGTGTCAGAGAAGGTAGCAGTGTGGGAGCTGGAGAGATCATGTGGAAGTTCTGAAGCTTTTATAACTTTTAGAGTGAGCTTCTTTTCTTTTCTACTTCAATAGATTTCTTTTTTATGTTTGTTTAATGATTTTATATACTTTAATGATTTTATATACTTTAAGTATAGGCAGATTTGCAGTATCTTAAACAAAGTTAAGATGTAGATACTTGGAGCATAGACTAGATCTGGCAAATTTTATTAAATATAAACAATATTGTGTGTGATAGTTACATACTTCAAATATAAACTTTTTTTCTCATTTATGGTATAAGAAAGAAAAAGGTCTTGGATGACAGAAGAAAGGTGTGAAGTAATAAAAGAGTCTTGAATGGCAGAAGAAAGGCGTGAAGTAATAAAGAGTCGTGAATGGCAGAAGAAAGGTTGTGAAGTAATAAAGAGTCTTGAATGGCAGAAGAAAGGCGTGAAGTAATAAAGAGTCTTGAATGACAGAAGAAAAGTGTGACATAATAAAAGGTCATGGATGACAGAAGGTGTGACATAAAAGGTCATGAATGACAGAATAAAGGTTGACAGAATAAAGGTTGACATAATAACAGGTTAAGAATGACAGAAGAAAAGTGTGACATAATTAAAGGTCATGAATGACAGAATAAAGGTGTGGCATAATAAAGGTCTTTTGAAAACAAATGCCTAAGGAAAATACTCGGCATCAAATGGAATGAATTCAAGAACAATGCAGAGATAAGACAGATGACTGAACAACAACCAGTCTCATGGGTGATCAGGAAAAGGAGATGGACATATGTTGGTCACTTGATGAGAAGAAATGATCAGAGAATCCCAAAACAAGCTATCAAGTGGAACACAACAGGCCAAAGAAAAAGAGGCAGACCGTGTGAAACTCTGAAGAGGACATTATTAAGAGAGGCCAAATTAACAGGCATAAAATCCTTTGATGAGGTTGAAAGACTCGCCGAAGACAGGAAAAACTGGCAAACTACTTTGTGAGCCCTATGTGACGTTTAACGGCACAAGGATATAAGATAATAAAGGTGTGACATAATAACAGGTTAAGAATGACAGAAGAAAAGTGTGACATAAGAAAAGGTCATGAATCATAGAAGAAAAGTGTGACATAGTAAAAGATCTTGAATGACAGAAAAAAAGGTGTGACATATTAAAAGGTCATGAATCAGAGAAGAAAAGTGTGACATAATAAAAGGCCATGAATGATAGAAGAAAAGTGAGGAAGAAGTAAATGATTGTGAGTAAAAAAAGAAAAATATGAAGATTAGAAAAAAAAATCATGAATAAGAGAAGACAGTGTGAAGAAGAAAAATATGAAAAAAGACCACGAATGATGGAAACAGGTATGAAAAAAGACCACGAATGATGGAAGACAGGTGTGAAAAAAAAGACCATAAAGAACAGAAGAAAGGTGTGAAAAAGACCACAAATAACACAAGAAAGATGTTAAAAAATACCATAAATAACAGACTATGAATAACAGAAGAAAAGCATGAAAAAAAAAGACCATGAATAGCAGAAGATGTGAAGAAAAAAAAAAAGACCATGAATAATAGAAGAAAGGTATGAAAAAAAAGACCATGAATAACAGAAGACAGGTGTGGGGAAAAAAAAGACCATGAATGATGGAAGACAGGTGTGAAAAAGAAAAATAACAACACTAATAACAGAAGAAAAATGTGAATAAGGAAAAGACATTTTTTTTAAAAAATGTTATTTTTATTTTTGTTGTCCAGCTGATCAAGCACTCGGGCAAAGTCCTTGACCTGAAAGACATAGGCCCCATCTCTGTAACTTTCAATATAAAACACTTTTCTGCTTCGGGACTCGTTGTTAAAATGGCCAGGATTGAAGGACATGTGGATTCTGTCAGTGCAAGTCCCCCACCAGATTGCTACTTTGGCGTCTGTACCAAAGCGGTCTCCTACAGCGTCAGAACTGAGCAGACAGTCTCATAACAGTTTCATCACGTTTCAAACAGAATTCTCATCTTCAGAATTTTCTAGCTTCCATTGTGTTGATATGCAGAGGCACCAAGCTGTCCGTGGCGTCTTCTTTTCAGGAGAAAGTGTCAAGAATATTTACTGTTTATGATGGCAGACAGCAAAAATATACAAGTAGTACTGTACATGCTGTTGTCTCTCTTTTGTTTTGCTGCACATTTACAAGTCCACAGGAAAAAAATTCACAAATGTGGGGAAAATTAGGCCATAAATGTCACCAAATAACAAAAACTAGTAAATGAGCTCAACTTAATACTGTGACATGACATGAATTTTTTTTTTCTTTACAATTGATCACACTGAACAGTCCAGTAAAGATTTGATAATATGTGTAAGTTTGCTAGAGTTTTCATGCGTACACTTGTAGTATAAGCAGACGTGTGTAAGTCTGCTAGAGTTTTCATGTGTACACTTGTAGTATAAGTAGACGTGTGTATGTAAGTCTGCTAGAGTTTTCATGTGTACACTTGTAGTATAAGTAGACGTGTGTATGTAAGTCTGCTAGAGTTTTCATGTGTACACTTGTAGTATAAGTAGACGTGTGTATGTAAGTCTGCTAGAGTTTTCATGTGTACACTTGTAGTATAAGCAGACGTGACTAGGGTTTGCTAGGGTTTTCATGCGTACACTTGTAGTACGAGGGGTGATTGATAAGTTAGAACAGATTATTTGTGGACAATTTTTTGGGGTTATTTCTCAATATAGTTCCCTTGCAAGTTTATGCACTTAGTCCAGCTATCCTGGAACATACGGATCCCTTCTTTGTAAAAGCCAGCATCTTGTGGCAGTAGAAAGTGAATTACGTCATCATCTGAAGCAAATCTGCGACCACTGAGCTCCTTTTTGGTAAACAGGTAATAGTCTGAAGGGGCCAAATCTGAGGAATAAGGAGGATGTTCAGGAAGCCACATTCATGAAAGGCAGCCATTGCTACCGCCAACTTGTGAACTGAGGCATTGTCTTGCTGAAAGATGACTTTTCTCGTCAATTCCCCTCGACACTTTTCCTTCAGTTTGACCCGCAGTTGCTTCACAAGATTAGCGTAATAGGCCCCGGTGTTCTTCCGCCCTACTGAAGATAGTTTACCAATAGCACACCTTCTGAATCCCAAAAGATGGAACCATCACTTTGCCTGCCAGACAAAGCCACCCTTGCTTTCTTTGAAGGTGGGGATCCATGATGTTTCCACTGCTTTGACTGTTCTTTGGTTTCTGGTTGAAAATGATGAACCCAAGCCTCATCCATAGTCACAAATTGCTGAAGAAACTTTCAGGATCCGCATAAAAATGGCCAAAGTTGTCTCTTGACATTTTGAGATGCTGTCGTTTGTGATCAGCTCCAAGAAGTTTAGGGACCCATCGAGCAGAGACCTGTGTTATTTGAAGATCATTGTGAATAATGGGATGAACATGTTTCTGGGAGATGCCCAGCTCAGTAGCAACATACCGCTCAGTTAATCGTTGATCCTCCATTATCATGTCATGGATTCTGCCGGCAGTTTCATCGGTGGTTACCATTCTTGGTCTTCCTGGACGGGGATCATCTTCCAGACTCTCCCTTCCATGTTTGAAATGAGCTGCCCATTTCTTCACTGTGCTGTAAGAAGGGGCACTCTCCCCTAGAGTCTCTACCATATCCTCATGGATCTCCTTTGATGATAAGCCATTGATGCAGAGGTAGCGAATGACTACTCGATGAGAAATTTTATCCATTTTCTCAATTTCTGCCACCCCTTACCATTTCAGTAGCCTGGAAAAAAAAATTGGTTGCAGTTAATTTCTTGAAACTTGGTGTTTAATCTTACATTAACCTGATTTACAAATGCACCTAATATCAACTGTGTGTTTCAAAGATCTACAATTGCACCTAATATCAACTGTGTGTTTCAAGTATTTGTACATTATGCCAAGAACTTATCAATCACCCCTCGTATAAGTAGACATGTGTATGTAAATTTGCTAGAGTTTTCATGCATATACTTGTAGTATAAGTAGATGTGTGTACAATGCAACTATGGTAGTATGTCTCTTGTATCTTTGTGTAGATATTCTTTTCTTATAAGCAAAAAATAAAATCTGACGGCTGCATTCCTGACTTGATTGAAAGTCTCCATAGAGACTTCATAACACACTACAGTCTGCTACAGATCATCACAAGACTGGAGTCATACATAATACATAGTCTGCTTGATACATATCATCATATGAAGAAGTGTCATACTCTAACAATTTACAGTAGTCAGGGACTTGCTTATTTATACCATTCTGTACTGAGGGTAGAACAGGGGTGTTCATTCATTTACATCATACTGTACTTGGTATCTTTTCCCAATCATTTATACCATTCTGTACTTGGGAGACTCATTCACTCATTTATATCATACAGTAATTGGGGGACTCATATGCTCATTCATGCCATACAGTAATCGGGGTACTCATTTCACTGACACCATACAACACTGCCATGACTCACTCCATGCCATGACTCACTCATTCATACCATCCAACATGCCATGACTCACTCTTATTCATACCATACAACATGCCATGACTCACTCATTCATACCATCCAACATGCCATGACTCACTCTTATTCATACCATACAACATGCCATGACTCACTCTTATTCATACCATACAACATGCCATGACTCACTCATTCATACCATACAACATGCCATGACTCACTCTCATTCATACCATACAATATGCCATGACTCACTTTCATTCATACCATACAACATACCATGACTCACTCTCATGCCATGACTCACTCTCATTCATACCATACAGCATGTCATGACTCCCTCTCATTCATACCATACAGCATGCCATGACTCACTCTCATTCATACCATACAGCATGTCACGACTCCCTCTCATTCATACCATACAGCATGCCACGACTCTCTCTCATTCATACCATACAGCATGGCATGACTCACTCTCATTCATACCATACAGCATGCCATGACTCAGTCTCATTCATACCATACAGCATGGCATGACTCACTCTCATTCATACCATACAGCATGCCATGACTCAGTCTCATTCATACCATACAGCATGCCATGACCTCTCATTCATACCATACAACATGCCATGACTCACTCTCATTCATTACACCATACCATGACTCATTATCTCCTTCTCATTCATAGCATGCAATGATCTCTCTCATTGATACCGTACAGTCGTGCCATGACTCACTCTCGTAAACATCGTACAGTTATGCCATGACTCACTCTCATAAACACCATAGAGTATGCCATGACTTGGTCTCTCATAAACACCATGCAGTATGCTATGACTTGGTCTCTCATTCACAACATATAGTATGCTGTGACTCACTCTTTCACAGCATGCTTGACTCACTTTCCTTCATGCCATACAGCATGCTATCAGCCTCTCTCATTCATACTATACAGCATGCTATGAGCCTCTCTCAGTGTCACATTGTGCACAATCATGATTCACTTGTCATATTGTACACCCAGAGTTCACTAAACCTTAGATCAAAATTCGTACTTGAAATAACAGGTGGGTAACTGACATCTACTGTTTGTTGTAGAAGCAAATCACTTCTGATACAATATGAGATATTACATTCACGGAAACACACATTTACACTGAGATGTTACATTCACAGAGACAAATACATGCTGAAATGTTACATTCACAGAGATACATATACACAGAGATGTTACATTCATAGAGATACATATACACGCCGAGATGTTACATTCACATACACACACACACACAGATGTTACATTCACAGAGATACATATACACTGAGATGTTTCATTCACAGAGAGACACACACACTGAGATGTTACATTCACATACACACACACTGAGATGTTACATTCACGCACACACACACACACACTGAGATGTTACATTCACAGAGAGACACACACACACTAAGATGTTACATTCACAGAGACATGAATACAAAAACATTTAATTGTACAATAAACCTTATGAGAGTCAAAGTTCTATGACTACTTCTATAACATGAGAGTCAAAGTTCTATGACTGCTTCTACAACATGAGAGTCAAAGTTCTATGACTGCTTCTACAACATGAAAGTCAAAGTTCTATGACTGCTTCTACAACATGAAAGTCAAAGTTCTATGACTGCTTCTACAACATGAAAGTCAAATGATCCACTGATAACACTGTCCTCTGTGACAGGTGTAAGCTCTATACTACAACTTCATATCATGAAAACATTTCTATACTACAATTTTATATCATGAAATCATTATTATACTACAATTTTATATCATGAAAACATTCCCGTACTACAACTTTACATGATGAAAACATCCCTGAAGTACAATTTATAATAAAAAATAATTGCACAGTTTAGTTGTCTTCATCACTTGAAGATCTTGACTGTGACTGATGGATTCGAAAATTTCTGCCTTTCACTTTTGCCTTCTTAAATCTGACTGTCACTGGTGGGTGACTGTCTTCTGTGTGTATGCATGTAACAGTCTCTCTCAGTGTCACATTGTGCACAATCATGATTCACTTGTCATATTGTACACCCAGAGTTCACTAAACCTTAGATCAAAATTCGTACTTGAAATAACAGGTGGGTAACTGACATCTACTGTTTGTTGTAGAAGCAAATCACTTCTGATACAATATGAGATATTACATTCACGGAAACACACATTTACACTGAGATGTTACATTCACAGAGACAAATACATGCTGAAATGTTACATTCACAGAGATACATATACACAGAGATGTTACATTCATAGAGATACATATACACGCCGAGATGTTACATTCACATACACACACACACACAGATGTTACATTCACAGAGATACATATACACTGAGATGTTTCATTCACAGAGAGACACACACACTGAGATGTTACATTCACATACACACACACTGAGATGTTACATTCACGCACACACACACACACACTGAGATGTTACATTCACAGAGAGACACACACACACTAAGATGTTACATTCACAGAGACATGAATACAAAAACATTTAATTGTACAATAAACCTTATGAGAGTCAAAGTTCTATGACTACTTCTATAACATGAGAGTCAAAGTTCTATGACTGCTTCTACAACATGAGAGTCAAAGTTCTATGACTGCTTCTACAACATGAAAGTCAAAGTTCTATGACTGCTTCTACAACATGAGAGTCAAAGTTCTATGACTGCTTCTACAACATGAAAGTCAAATGATCCACTGATAACACTGTCCTCTGTGACAGGTGTAAGCTCTATACTACAACTTCATATCATGAAAACATTTCTATACTACAATTTTATATCATGAAATCATTATTATACTACAATTTTATATCATGAAAACATTCCCGTACTACAACTTTACATGATGAAAACATCCCTGAAGTACAATTTATAATAAAAAATAATTGCACAGTTTAGTTGTCTTCATCACTTGAAGATCTTGACTGTGACTGATGGATTCGAAAATTTCTGCCTTTCACTTTTGCCTTCTTAAATCTGACTGTCACTGGTGGGTGACTGTCTTCTGTGTGTATGCATGTAACAGTCTCTCTTGTTTCATGTTCCACATCTCTTGTAGTGAGAGTCTCTGCTACAGATGCCAGCAATAAACTCTGTGAGCTACTTTGTGATGTTACTGATGATGCAGGAGGTGAACAATTAGGATTTCTTTTCAAGGAGTCAGATTTATCTCCCCTTGCTGAAGTCACTGGAATATGATGTTTATTTATAGTTTCACTGCCAGAAATGTTTTGAAGCTGAGGACAATGATAGCTGCTGATGGCAGTGTTATGTTGGTGTGGAATGTCGCAGGTGGGAGAACAAGTGTTTTGCTGTGTGATATCCCAGGTATGAGAACCTGATCTCTGAGAACTGTTGGCACGAGGACGCGATCTCCAAGAAATGTCAGTATGAGGACCTGATCTCTGAGAATTGTCATTACAAGGACCTGATCTCTGAGAACTGTCATTACAAGGACCTGATCTCTGAGAACTGTCATTACAAGGACCTGATCTCTGAGAACTGTCGGTACAAGGACTTGATCTCCAAGAATTGTCGTTACAAGGACCTGATCTCTGAGAACTGTCATTACAAGGACCTGATTTCTGAGAACTATCAGTACAAGGACCTGATTTCTGAGAACTGTCGTTACAAGGACCTGATCTCTGAGAACTGTCGGTACAAGGACCTGATCTCTGAGAACTGTCGGTACAAGGACCTGATCTCTGAGAACTGTCGGTACAAGGACCTGGTCTCTGAGAACTGTCGGTACAAGGACCTGATCTCTGAGAACTGTCGGTACAAGGACCTGATCTCTGAGAACTGTCGGTACAAGGACCTGATCTCTGAGAATTATCAGTACAAGGACCTGATCTCCGAGAATTGTCATTACAAGGACCTGATCTCCGAGAATTGTCGTTACAAGGACCTGATCTCCGAGAATTGTCGTTACAAGGACCTGATCTCCAAGAATTATCAGTACGAGGACCTGATCTGTGAGAACTGTCGGTGCAAGGGCCTGATCTCCGAGAACTGTCGGTGCGAGGGTCTGATCTGTGAGAACTGTGGTGCGAGGGTCTGATCTGTGAGAACTGTTGGTGCGAGGGTCTGATCTGTGAGAACTGTTGGTGCGAGGGCCTGATCTGTGAGAACTATCGGTGCGAGGGTCTGATCTGTGAGAAATGTTGTTGCGAGGGCTTGATCTGTGAGAACTATCGGTGCAAGGGCCCAATTTCTGAGAACTGCCGGTGCGAAGGCCCAATTTCTGAGAACTGTCAGTGCGAGGGCCCGATCTGTGAGAAGTGTCGGTGCGAGGGCCTGATCTGTGAGAAGTGTCGGTGCGAGGGCCTGATCTGTGAGAAGTGTCGGTGCGAGGGCCTGATCTGTGAGAAGTGTCGGTGCGAGGGCCTGATCTGTGAGAAGTGTCGGTGCGAGGGCCTGATCTGTGAGAAGTGTCGGTGCGAGGGCCTGATCTGTGAGAACTGTCGGTGTGAGGGCCTGATCTGTGAGAACTGTCGGTGCGAGGGCCTGATCTCTGAGAACTGTCAGCGTGGGGACAAATATTAAACTGGCAGACACCACAGCTACTGGAAAATGTATCTGATTTAATTCTATGGCTCTCATCTGACCTAGATCTGTCATTCACTTCAGCTCCACTTCCTGAAAAATTAAACAGACCACTTAATGAAGTGTTCTGGACATCCCTAGCTGAGACATTGGTCACACCACCTGAATGTGTGAGGTCTGCTGACTGACTGAGATTTACAACAGCACTGAAAGAATCTGGGACAAAGGCCTGCAACTCAGGCAGGAAATACATGCCTGATTCCAGTGGCGCAGGTAAAACTAGTATGTTGTGAGTACTATCAGCGGCTGCCTGTATTGCTCCTGAATGTGGGACAGGCTCACTTGAGTGAGGAGAACAAATGTTGGCGGTATCACTGGTCTGCTGAACCATCTCAACTGGGGAAGAACTACTGCTGCTGGAAGCAGCTGTCATTTGACCATCATTAGTGTCACTGAGTATGCGACTATTGTTTGAATCCTGAGAAACAAAGTTGTCTACAAAAGTGTCAATGACATCTGCCAGAATACTCATATTTGTATCACTGTCCCGAAGCAATGGTTCAACATTCAGCTGTAAGCCATCCTGTACTCTCCTCAGATTGTTAAAATGCTCATTTCTCTTGCTGTCACTGTGTCTTTGTTTGCCTCTAGCAATAACACTTGATATTTTCTTGCTGGGTCTGGAGCCACAGTTGGCAGTTTTCTCTCTTGAGCTCATGTACCTCCTATACATAGCACTTAAAATCACATCCACTTCACCCTCACTATCAGAGGAAGAATCAAGATCTACATACAGGGATCTAGTCAAACTGCCAGATGTACCTCTTGTGTTAGTGGTTGCTTCACTGTCATCTATCAGATCAGATGAACCTTCACGCTCTCCACCACCACCACCACCATCATTACAGAAATTATCACTAGCACTTGAACTATCCTCTTCTCCCTCAATGCTCTGTTCTACTTCTCTCTGGATCAAGCTATCAAAGAAGGCAATCATACATGGTTCCTCCTCTGTTGTGCCGTTGGTGTAGTCATGAGAAAGGAAACTACCAGCCTGCAGAACCATATGGATGTATTCTTCATGGCTGTAAGCATTCCGCTCCACATCATCATCATCACCATAACGACGACTGTGATGTAGGTGGCCACTGCATCCTGGGATGTAGTATGGGCTCCACAGCTTGTGCAAAATGAGAAAAATAACAAATGATAGAACAGAAAAACTGAAGAGAAAATATGAGGAACAAGTTACAGAATAGAAAATATGAGGAACAAGTTATAGCACATAAAATATGAGAAAAATAACAAATGATAGAACAGAAAAAATGAATAGAAAATATGAGGAACAAGTTACAGAATAGGAAATATGAGGGACAACTTATAGCACATAAAATATGAGAAAAATAACAAATGACAGAACAGAAAAAATGAATAGAAAATATGAGGGACAAGTTATAGCACATAAAATATGAGAAAAATAACACATGATAGAACAGAAAAAATGAACAGAAAATATTAGGGACAAGTTATAGCACATAAAATATGAGAAAAATAACACATGATAGAACAGAAAAAATGAATAGAAAATATGAGGGACAAGTTATAGCACATAAAATATGAGAAAGAAATTGTGGATTACACAGCCCATCTAAAAAAAATGTTCTCAGTGCCTTGGTTATTAGGCCTGTTCCTGGGGTTGTGCGAAGCTGACCTGGTCAGACCACATCAGCTCTAGCTTCAATTTATAAAATTTTAGTCCGCTCTTTAACAAATCTCTTCTGCAGAATTGGGATGTCATAACAAGCTGTCTTATTTGAATGGGAAATTTATGTATTTAATTTACCAATATTTTATTTTTGTGCATAATGACCTTTGTTTCCTATAATGGACACTGGTATAAGAATGTATAGCTCAAATGACAAAATCATTTTTGTTCTATTACATAATTATGTGCACAAAATTACAATGGCAAATCATTATTTTTATAGACTACATAAATTTGTATTTAAAAGGTTTTCAGCCTGATCTGTTTAAAACAGTTGTGCTGTATAATAGTTATGATCATATAGGAAGTGTGTGTATATTCCTACTCGTATCATTTCATTTTTGCAAATCGAACACTGTAGAGATTATGGCTACTTCAAGATGGAGATGCTTGAATCATCCCGACATATTTTGCTATATTTGTGGGGAGAGTACACACTGAAAGCAAGTAGGAAACCTATTTTCTGAATTTGTAAAAAGAAGATATAAGTTATTTTTGTGTCAAACTTGGAGATCAAGCTAAGCCATGGACTCCTCATATTGTACGCAAAACTTGTACGGGGCACTTGTGCCAGTGGACAAATGGAAAGAGAAGCTGCCTAAAATTTGGAGTACCAATGGTGTAGATGGAACAGAAAAACCAATTCGATGACTGTTATTTTTGTATCGTTAATGTCACAGGCATCAATCAAAATAATGACAAGTTGTCATACCCTGATCTACCTTCAGCCAGGAGACCTATTCAGCGCTTGGATCTTGTACCCATTCCACCTTTCCTTGAACTACCACAGCTCTCAGAGGAAGAGTCTTGCATGTCTGATACCTCACAAGGTAAAGAAAGTGGGGGCAGTAACAGTGAATTCCAAACAGCTTCACATAGTTATCGTTTTGATCAGAATGAATCAGAATCTTTACAAGGAGTCTTCTGAACTGCTTGCCTCCAGACTAAAGGAAAAGAATGTACTTCAGCCTGGAAAGAAAATGAAATTTTATCGAAGGAGAGAAAAGGATTTACTGCCATTCTTTACCGAAGACAACAACTTAGTATTCTGCAATGACATCGGAAACCTTGTGGAGAAAATGGGTCTTTCAGAATATAACCCAAGTAAGTTGTGTCTTCTCATCGTCAGTTCAAAACGTAGTTTGAAATGTGTTCTTTTAAATAATAGCAATAAATGTGGTTCTATTCCAGTCGGTCATTCCACCAGGATGAAAGAAGAGTACAGGGCCATCTCTTTAATCTTAGAAAAGATAAATTACTAAGAACATCAATGAGTGATTTGTGTAGACTTGAAGATGGTTAATTTTCTTCTAGGTCAACAAAGTGGCTACATAAAATATCCTTGCTTTTTATGCCTCTGGTATAGTAGAGCTAAACATGAACACTGGGCAAGAAAAGACTGGCCTCCAAGGGAATATATGGTGGTTGGAGGACAAAATGTAATCAATGAACCTTTGGTAACACAAGACAGAATCGTACTGCCACCACCACACATAAAGCTAAGTCTGATGAAACAATTTGTAAAGGCTTTGAATAAAGACAGTTTATGCATTGAATACACAGTGTATAAGCTGCCTGGACTTGCCATGGAAAAACTGAAGGCAGGAATTTTCGATGGTCTACAGATCAGACAACTTACAAATTACCCACATTTCATAGCATCAGTGAATGAAATCAAATCATTTGCCTGCTCTTCATTTGTTCTTGTTGTGAAGAGTTTTCCTGGCAACAAGAAGGCAGACAACTACACACAATTAGTAGAGTATATGCTCTTTCATTTCAACAGGCTTGGCTGTAACATCCATTATCTGCATAATCACTTAGATTGCTTTCCAGAGAACCTTGGTGACTTAAGTGAAGAACAAGGTGAAAGATTTCACCAAGACATAAAAACAATGGAAGCCAGATACCAAGGAAGATGGGATGCACACATGATGGCAGACTATTTTTGGAATCTTATGCGAGACTGTCTTAGCAGATCCCACTCTCGGAAGTCTTACAAAAGGAGCTTCTTGTGTGTCGAGTGAGTGGAAAGTTTGTATCATAAACTTGTGCTTTTGGTATGAAATAAGTAAATTTTCATGTGTTATGCTTTTCTTTTAATTTTTAATATGTTTCCTTCATGCTCAAAGGATATTAATTTGAACACTACATTAAAATATCCTGATTTGAATCAGAGGTCAAATAAACCCAGAAACAGGTCTAACAATTGGGGCACCAAAAGTGTGTGTGTGTGTGCGCGCGCATGTGTGTGTGAGAGAGAGAGAGAGAGAGATGGCCAGTGATATAGACCAGGAAATATAAGAGACAAACTGCAGAACAAAAATATGAGAGACTAGACTGCAGGACAGAAAGTATAAGAGACAAATTGTAGATTGTAAAAGAGAAAAAAATTGGTAAAAAAATTCAGATTGCAGAACACACAATATGAGAGTCAAACTAATTGTAAAACAGAAAACATTTGGATTACAGAATAGAAAATATGAGAGAAAGTGTGGATTACAGAATAGAAAATATGAGAGAAACTGTGGATTACAGAATAGAAAATATGAGAGAAACTGTGGATTACAGAATAGAAAATATGAGAGAAACTGTGGATTACAGAATAGAAAATAAGAGAGAAACAGTGGATTACAGACTAGAAAATGAGAGACAATGTGGATTATAGAACAGAAAATATGAGAAAAAAATGTAGATTATAAAATGGAAAATATGAGAGAAAATGTGGATTGTAGAGCAAAAAATATGAGGGACAAACTGTAGATTGTGTAACAGAAGATATGTGAGACAAACTGTAAATTTCAATTCTATGTAGAATAGAAAACATATGAGAGACAAATGACAGATTATAGCACAGTTACAGATGATAAAGGTAGCCTTGTTTCATGACACTGACACATCTAGGAGACAAGGCTAATATCTACATTTTCCTTGAGGTGCCAGCACACACCAGATACACATGAGTACACCAATAGCTTCAATACTCAGTGCTTTACATAAGTTATGGGAGACAAAATGTACTGGATTACAGTATGGATATTATGAAAGACACAGTGTGAATTACAATCAGAATTACTAAAATGCCTCATCTATATTTGAGGTGACTTCAAGGACAGAGGAAAGATTCTGTTTGTGGCTTATGCTTCTAAGCACAGCTACGGGCACTGTGACTACATGAGATTTATGATAAATACTGATGAACAAAATTATATGCAGACATATAAAATTAACAAACAGCAAAGTGTAATGCTCTGAAATTATGAAATAATTATAAAATATAAACATATAAAATAATATTCTAAACACAACATTACATACAAATCTGTTGCATTACTTCTGGTAACATGGTGACCGCTATTTGTGTTTACAGTTGAAAAAATGCATGACTACCATGGTTAAGTCAGCAGTGTACGCCAAGAGAGAGCGCAGGACGAGTTGCCCGCTAATGAACCTATTTTTAAGCGGTAATATATCAGGTTACAATACAGAAATGCTGCTAAAGACGTGCAAATGCAACTGAGGAGAGTAATGGTATGCAGATACCTATTATCTGCATATGGTATGCCAGCATAGCCACAGCGGCATTTACACAGAGAGTGAATGTGTTCAATGCCAAATGCAAGACTGGCATAGTTAAGGCAGTAGAGTATGAGAGCAGAGGGAGAGTTCTGTGCTTGTCATGGAAATGCTGCTGAAGACTATTACAACTGTGGGTTGTGGCCATTTACACCTGGAAAGAAAGTCTATGAAAGCTCAAGGACTGAACGGCTGCAAGGAGTGCAGCTGCTAACATTGAGGCACTCTGATGCGAGTGGGGTGGCACTGAGCAGCTGGGTATGCTTCTTCTCTGGTATGAGGTCTCTGCCAGAGTGATCGTTTTGTTCCCTTCTTGTAGTATAATCCTTTAATTCACAGCACCATCACCGATGCAGTGGAGTTTGTGCACTGAGGTCGATGCTGCAGCAGCATCTAAATAAAGATGGGTGAATTAGAAGGGAGAGCAGGGAAATGTAAGAACAGGACTAAATCCAATAGAACCAAGCTGAAAAGAATAAATGTTGGTTACTGGAACTGCAGAATTGCCAACAAACAGGCACCTATCTTGGAGCATATGTTACATGATTTTAATACAATGCTCCTACAGGAAATGCTCAGTCTGTTTCCTGAATTCCAGTGTTATTCCAGCCTGGCGAGAGGAAGTTGCAACAGACTGGTGATTCTGATCAAAGCAGGACTACAACATGAAATAACTGACATGCTGGACTGGGACATGGACAGCTTGGAAGTACAAGGAGTGTAAGTCTGGGCTGGAGATGCAAGGTGGGACATAATATGTACACTGGAAACAACTCACTAACAAATGAAGAACAATGGGGTTCTTATCTGAATTTGAAGAACAGTTTGAGGGTGGGGGACCTGTTGGTTTGTGGTGACTATAAAGGTCAAAGTAAATACACAAGGTAAAGCAGCAGATAATGGCCTGTTAGAAATGAACCTATCTGTGATGAACAGCAACAAGAGAGCAGGACTCAAACATAGACCTGACTCTGGTACCCACAAACATAGACCTGACTCTGGTACCCACAAACATAGACCTGACTCTGGTACCCACAAACATAAACCTGACTCTGGTATCCACAAACATAGACCTGACTCTGGTACCCACAAACATAGACCTGACTCTGGTACCCACAAACATAGACCTGACTCTGGTATCCACAAACATAGACCTGACTCTGGTACCCACACACATAGACCTGACTCTGGTACCCACACAAGCCTTGCTGGACGTGCACTGCGAGGCCCTGGCACACAGTGGAAGTGATCATCTCCCCTGCATTGTGAGAACTGATAAAGCTGGGAAATGTAGTCATAAAGTCTTGTCTTGTCTCCTTCCTCATATACCTTCCGGTGTTGAGGGGACAAATGGATGTCTTGATAGGGCTCAACGATTTGCTTCATATAATGGGATATTTAATGTTTCTTTAATTTCCTCTCTCCATCTCCTGTGTGGGTGGCCTCTTCCTCTGTTACCTACAAATCTTAGTGTGAATGTTTTCTGTGATATACCGTCTGGTGGTAATTGTGTAACATGGCCAAACCATTTGACTCTCTGGATATAGTATAATACTGGTGTTACTCCAGCTGTTGCCCTGATGGTGTTATTTCTTATTTGCTCTCTTCTTGTCACATTTAGTATTCTCCTTAAACATCTCATTTCTGCCATGATGATTTTTCTTTTGATACTGGCTGTTAGTGCTCATGTTTGACATTGATAGCACAAAGCTGTGAGGACAATTATGCCCTTTTTGTTTCAGCTGTAATGTATTTGTTTTTCAGTAAAGGAGTCATTTGTCCAATGATCTGATTTGCTTTATTGCATCTGTTCTCAATCTCAGTGTCAACAGTCCCTGAGGATGATGATTTGCTACCTAGGTATTTGAAATGTTTCACTTGTTTCAAGGGCTGGTTGTCTAGAAAGATCTGTTTGGATTTCTTCTCTAGCTATGGTCATGACTTCCGTTTTTTTGGGGGGGACCATTGTAGCTTTGACATGCCCTTGCTAAGCTATCCATGTTCTGCTGTAGGTCTTTTTCTGATGTGGCTATAAGTGCTTGATCATCAGCAAAAAGGAGTTTGTTTATGGTCCTCCTATTGTGTATGTCTTCTGGAAGGTTTTGTGGGTTTATCAGCATTGTCTCTAGGGTTGGACTGTTGGGCAGCTTTGTGGTGGAGTTTTTATTATGTGTGTTAGCTTCTCTGCAGATGTCAATGTATGTTATGAATAGTAAGGGAGATAGTACACAGCCTTGCCTCACTCCAGATTTCATGATGAATGCTTCAGTGTCCTGCATTTGTTCTAACTGTACTCTTACTTTTTTCATATAGGTTGATGAGATGTCTACTAACTCCATAATGCTGTAAAATTTCCCACAGTTTATATCTTTTTACCCTGTCAAATGCTTTTTCTTGATCTACGTAAGCTATGTGCAGTATCTGATTGTGTTCAACTGATTTTTTCTGTTCGTTGCCTTAGGGAAAAGATGGCATTTGTACAGCTTCTGTTTTTTCTAAATCTCATCTGAGTTTCATCTGTGTTTCAATCACTGGTTGCAAATCTGTTCTCTAGGATCTTGCAGATCATTTTTCCAGTATGACTTAGCAATGAGATTCCTCTATACTGGTTACAGTTGCTTTTACTCCCTTTTTTCTTCCATATTGAAATAATTACAGTGTTTCTCCAGTCCTATGGTGTTTCTTGTTTTCCCCATACCAAGTTATAGAGTCTATGAAGCCAAGCTATTCCAACCTCTTTCACATACCAAGTTATAGAGTCTATGAAGCCAAGCTATTCCAACCTCTTTCACATACCAAGTTATAGAGTCTACGAAGCCAAGCTATTCCAACATACCAAGTTATAGAGTCTATGAAGCCAAGCTATTCCAACCTCTTTCACATACCAAGTTATAGAGTCTATGAAGCCAAGCTATTCCAACCTCTTTCACATACCAAGTTATAGAGTCTATGAAGCCAAGCTATTCCAACCTCTTTCACATACCAAGTTATAGAGTCTATGAAGCCAAGCTATTCCAACCTCTTTCACATACCAAGTTATAGAGTCTGTGAAGCCAAGCTATTCCAACCTCTTTCACATACCAAGTTATAGAGTCTATGAAGCCAAGCTATTCCAACCTCTTTCACATACCAAGTTATAGAGTCTACGAAGCCAAGCTATTCCAACCTCTTTCACATACCAAGTTATAGAGTCTACGAAGCCAAGCTATTCCAACATACCAAGTTATAGAGTCTATGAAGCCAAGCTATTCCAACCTCTTTCACATACCAAGTTATAGAGTCTATGAAGCCAAGCTATTCCAACCTCTTTCACATACCAAGTTATAGAGTCTATGAAGCCAAGCTATTCCAACCTCTTTCACATACCAAGTTATAGAGTCTATGAAGCCAAGCTATTCCAACCTCTTTCACACATTTGATTAACTCACTGGGTATTCCATCACATCTTGGGACTTTGTTCATTGGGGCCTTTCTGATGGCTCCTCTGATTTCAGCGTATAATACAAGGGTCATACCGAAAGTCGTGAGCAAAAATTGTTAAAAAATCAGAATTTATAGATATAGCAAATTATCACCTTAACTGCATCCTTTTCTTCATTTTTCAACATAATCTCCATTTCTCTGCACACATTTTTCCCATCACTCTGCAAGTCTGAAAATATCCTCCTGGTAGAATTCTGTTCTAGCTGACTGACAGCACAGACGCACTGCTTTCTGGACATTCTCTCCCAGCAGGCACAAACATTTCTATAGTCTAGGGTTTCAATCATTTCCTGTACTGCACTGTGTCCTATTCTAAGATTTACAGCGATTTCAGATACTATGACACATCTGTCTTGTTTAATAATATCATCAACCATTTCCACGTTGCATTCTGTGGAGCCAGTTTGAGGGCAACCGCTGCAAGGCCTATCTTGTCTTGAATGCTTGTGTTTCTATCTTTGAAATGTTTCACCCATCTCCTAACACTGCTAGCACCCATACACACATCTCCATAAGCAAGTTGAAGTCTTTGGTGAATTTCAGCAGAGGGGATTTCCTCTTTAATGAGGAACTCAAACAGCACATTGACAAAACGAAACTTCAGCATTCTGTTTCTGCTCCACATGGTCATGTGACCTCTACATGAAGTGCAAAGGGTGCAGATTAAGGTGATACATTTATATTTTCTCAATCTATAAATTCTGATTTAAAAAAAATTTCGATATGACCCTCGTATATCTGGTTCCAGTTCTATGGGGCTAGCTGTGTTGTATCATGGGTTTGACTTGCATAGGATAGTATACTGAGTAACTTGTCAAAGTACTGTCTCCATCACTGTACTACCCTCTCCAGTTGGATCACCATTAACATCATTCACAATCTATGTTGGGTCGAAGTGCTCTGCTCACTTTTTCATTGCCCTGATCTTTTTATAAAAGATTTTCGTAGCTTCTTTGTGACTGTATTCCTGCCATAATTTTACCTTTGCTTCTTTTATTACCTGCTTAGAGCATCTTCTTACAATTCGATATTCAGTGTAGTCTTGCTCCTCCTTACTTCTCACCTATTCTTTATATTTATTTTCTTTTCCTTTACAGCCTCTTTCACCTCATCATTCCATCATGCTGTTATTTTCATTTCTCTGCCTCCTTTTTTATAGTACCACATGTTTCTTTTGATGCTCACAAAAAAAGCTGGTTTTGAACAAGGCCCATTCCTCTTCTTCTGTTGGCAAGTTTATAAACAATTCTCTTATTTCTTCTCATATTCTTCTTTCACATTCTCTTCCTTGAGCTTGCTTAGTTTTATTGTTTCCTTCTTAGGAGTTCTGTCATTTCTTTTCCTGTGTTCTCTGATGACTGCTACTACTTCTTTGTGGACATTCTCTCCCAGCAGGCACAAACATTTCTATAGTCTAGGGTTTCAATCATTTCCTGTACTGCACTGTGTCCTATTCTAAGATTTACAGCGATTTCAGATACTATGACACATCTGTCTTGTTTAATAATATCATCAACCATTTCCACGTTGCATTCTGTGGAGCCAGTTTGAGGGCAACCGCTGCAAGGCCTATCTTGTCTTGAATGCTTGTGTTTCTATCTTTGAAATGTTTCACCCATCTCCTAACACTGCTAGCACCCATACACACATCTCCATAAGCAAGTTGAAGTCTTTGGTGAATTTCAGCAGAGGGGATTTCCTCTTTAATGAGGAACTCAAACAGCACATTGACAAAACGAAACTTCAGCATTCTGTTTCTGCTCCACATGGTCATGTGACCTCTACATGAAGTGCAAAGGGTGCAGATTAAGGTGATACATTTATATTTTCTCAATCTATAAATTCTGATTTAAAAAAAATTTCGATATGACCCTCGTATATCTGGTTCCAGTTCTATGGGGCTAGCTGTGTTGTATCATGGGTTTGACTTGCATAGGATAGTATACTGAGTAACTTGTCAAAGTACTGTCTCCATCACTGTACTACCCTCTCCAGTTGGATCACCATTAACATCATTCACAATCTATGTTGGGTCGAAGTGCTCTGCTCACTTTTTCATTGCCCTGATCTTTTTATAAAAGATTTTCGTAGCTTCTTTGTGACTGTATTCCTGCCATAATTTTACCTTTGCTTCTTTTATTACCTGCTTAGAGCATCTTCTTACAATTCGATATTCAGTGTAGTCTTGCTCCTCCTTACTTCTCACCTATTCTTTATATTTATTCTTCTTTTCCTTTACAGCCTCTTTCACCTCATCATTCCATCATGCTGTTATTTTCATTTCTCTGCCTCCTTTTTTATAGTACCACATGTTTCTTTTGATGCTCACAAAAAAAGCTGGTTTTGAACAAGGCCCATTCCTCTTCTTCTGTTGGCAAGTTTATAAACAATTCTCTTATTTCTTCTCATATTCTTCTTTCACATTCTCTTCCTTGAGCTTGCTTAGTTTTATTGTTTCACTTCTTAGGAGTTCTGTCATTTCTTTTCCTGTGTTCTCTGATGACTGCTACTACTTCTTTGTGGCTAGCTGTGTTGTATCATGGGTTTGACTTGCATAGGATAGTATACTGAGTAACTTGTCAAAGTACTGTCTCCATCACTGTACTACCCTCTCCAGTTGGATCACCATTAACATCATTCACAATCTATGTTGGGTTGAAGTGCTCTGCTCACTTTTTCATTGCCCTGATCTTTTTATAAAAGATTTTCGTAGCTTCTTTGTGACTGTATTCCTGCCATAATTTTACCTTTGCTTCTTTTATTACCTGCTTAGAGCATCTTCTTACAATTCGATATTCAGTGTAGTCTTGCTCCTCCTTACTTCTCACCTATTCTTTATATTTATTCTTCTTTTCCTTTACAGCCTCTTTCACCTCATCATTCCATCATGCTGTTATTTTCATTTCTCTGCCTCCTTTTTTATAGTACCACATGTTTCTTTTGATGCTCACAAAAAAAGCTGGTTTTGAACAAGGCCCATTCCTCTTCTTCTGTTGGCAAGTTTATAAACAATTCTCTTATTTCTTCTCATATTCTTCTTTCACATTCTCTTCCTTGAGCTTGCTTAGTTTTATTGTTTCACTTCTTAGGAGTTCTGTCATTTCTTTTCCTGTGTTCTCTGATGACTGCTACTACTTCTTTGTGGTCTGTGCTTGAACTCAGGTTGGGTACTGTTCTTGCATCTATGACTGAACTTTCCTTGCTGTTCCTTGCTAGTATCTTCTTTGTGGTCTGTGCTTGAACTCAGGTTGGGTACTGCTCTTGCATCTATGACTGAACTTTCCTTGCTGTTCCTTGCTAGTATCTGCTTTGTGGTCTGTGCTTGAACTCAGGTTGGGTACTGCTCTTGCATCTATAACTGAACTTTCCTTGCTGTTCCTTGCTAGTATCTTCTTTGTGGTCTGTGCTTGAACTCAGGTTGGGTACTGCTCTTGCATCTATAACTGAACTTTCCTTGCTGTTCCTTGCTAGTATGAAATCAGTTTGGCTTCTGCATGTCAAATCATTCTATTTGTATCGGTTTTATATTTGAGACTCTGTGTGTTTCAAGGATGTGTTTGTGACAGAAAGGTCATGCTGGCTGCACAGTTCTAGAAGTCTGCTACCAATTATCTTGTCTAACGCACAGCTGGTCACCGAAGTCACCCAGATGGACTGCTACATCAGCTCTACTAGTTCCCAGTCTTTCACTGGTCCCCCATGATTATTACATTCTCCTCTTTACTTATGTTGTTTAGTGTATCATGGAGGTTGTCAAGGAACTCCTCAATTCTTCCTCCATATCTGGTGCATTATAAGGAGCATATATTTGGACATAAGCTGTGGTCAACTCATTCTATTTTATTTGGACAGTTATAATTCTTTCTGATAAATATTTTGTTTCCAAGATCTTGGCAGCGGTGTTTGGTTCTATGATTATTCTGACAGCCTGTTTTGCTCTTTCCTGCTAACTCACTCCCGAGTATAGGAATACATAATTCTGATGTATTTGTTTACAGCCTTTACGTCCGAGTTTGGTTTCCGCAGCTCCCAGGATCTTAATTTTTCTCCTTTCCACTCCCTCCACTAATTCCTCCTTTTTATCATTTATGTCACATGATGTGTTGATAGCCAATGAAGAAGTCTTAAGAGAGGCTGGAGTTAAAAAGCAAATTATAGCAAAGATCAGGGGCAGACAAGCGAGATTTACTGCAACTGGAACAAACTGTGGCAACTGGAAAAATTGAAGGAAGAAGAGACAGAGGAAGACAGAGAGAAAAGTTACTGGATGAGCGGTCAGTGCAGCTAGAAAGAAAGTCAGATCTCATAATCAAGTCTAAAAGATGGTGAATTGTGGAGAGAAATGTGCTGCAGGCGCTTGAATTGAATGTTGATAGCGCATGCTTTAAGAATAACTTTTCTATCTCTTTGAAGTTTAATGTTTCCGAGTCATTTTCTGTTTATATTAGTCCATCTACTCTTCCTGTGTTTTCTATGTGCGGTAAAGAGATCCAGCGCCAGCTTGCTGGGTCAGTCGTGGTTTTAGGGCAGAATTTAACCCCAGGGAGCCCATCTCCCTGAGTTTGGGGGCAGAATTTAACCCCGGGGAGCTCATCTCCCTGAGTTTGGGGCCAGAATTTAACCCCGGGGAGCCCATCTCCCTGAGTTTGGGGCCAGAATTTAACCCCGGGGAGCTCATCTCCCTGAGTTTGGGGGCAAAATTTAACCCCGGGGAGCTCATCTCCCTGAGTTTGGGGCCAGAATTTAACCCCGGGGAGTTCATCTCCCTGAGTTTGGGGCCAGAATTTAACCCCAGGGAGTTCATCTCCCTGAGTTTGGGGCCAGAATTTACCCCGGGGAGCTCATCCCCTGAGTGGGACATCAATGCAGCTTGAAATGTTTATGCTGTGTCAAAAAAGACAAGACACTCATTTAAATATGAGGACTTTGATTAGCAGGCCCTAGGAATGATTAGACTGAAACCGTGATAAAGGAAAGCAGAGAACAGGGAATTGAGTCAACCACTTTGGTGGATAGGGCAAACAGAAAGTGTCTGGCAGATCAAGCAAGGGGCAACACAAAGATGCCAGAGATCTAGAAGAAATCCCCATGTAACAGCTGAAGAACTGAATAGAGCAGAGTAGGAAATGTGGAAAGCAACAAATGTATTCAAATCTCTTGCAATGGAATCAAAGATGTGGACATGGAATAAGTTGATACAAAAATAACAGCTAAGAAGTCTGTGCAGATTCTGGCACGTGCAAAGGAGAATGAACAACAAGCCTGGAGTGCAAGGGAATACCAACATAAGGGATGAAGAAGGTAATGTACTGAGATCTGATGAGCAGAAAGGAAGAGGCTTTTTCCACCGACATGTCAAACAATCAGATTTTGTATAAATAGAAATCCCAGAAAGCCCAGTAGAGGCCGAGGAGGTAAGACAGACAACTGAGTCTGCCGAAAATGGCGCACCCGGACCTGATGCCGTCCGATACAGACATCTCAAATAATTTGATGAGAAGTAAACCAGATGATAGATGATTACAAGCAGAACTTGAAGACTGGTGTGATACCTGATGAGTAGCTGCACAGTTCCTTGACTTCCTTGCCAAAAATAGGTAAAGACAATACAGAACTGAGTGGGTATCAAATTATGTTAGAAAACGTACATGGCGAAGTAACTGAAGGTCATAGCTGGAGGGCTATCAGGCAACCTAGAGAACAGCAGACTACTACAGAATACATTAGGAAGTTATTGTTCAGGAACAGATACAACTAGTAATGCGGTGATCCTGGCACATGATGTCTACAAGGGATATCAGAGAAAAGAGGAAACTGAAGTTGTAGCATTTGATCTTGAGGACATTATAGCAGAAAATTTGCGACCTAGATGAGGTGCCTAAAGGTGATAACTGACTATGGGTACAGGAATGGCCTCAACTTACAAAAAAAAAAGGTCGTCAGGGTCATGATTGGACACAGGGGGGAGCTGAACTTTGGGAGATCTCATCCAGCATCACTGTGGGTCTTCCAACACAGTAATACATACAGATCACTCAATGACTTGAAACAGCAGAAGTGGTTGGGGTTTTGTTGTCTACCACAATGGAAGAGTAGTGGCATAGGATTTGGGAGCCTTTGAAGCCACCACATCACGCAAGCGAAAGGAAATTGAGGCTATATCAGCAGCAATGGAATGGCTACTTGCCCATGAGGTGGCTAATGGTACCACTGACGGATTCACAAAGTATACTTTATAAGATTGAGAAGAAACTGCTTCCAAAAGAATGGGTTCATCTGTTAAGCCAGTCAACTGTGACAAGCCTAACTTGGATTTACTGTCCGGGGCAATGAAGTGGCAGATAGAACTGCTGGACAGGCTAAAATAAATGGCAGGCTGACAATGGAAATAGGTGACACTGCTAAAGTCATATTGGAAGAGTCTGAGAAAATGAAGAGCAGGAATGGAAGAACAATGTAAATGTGAAGAGACTTCTGGAGCTAGGACAAATTAAAGATGCTGACAGGAAAGCTGAACTGTGTGGCAGAAAACGCATCATAAAGAACCAACATTTAATGGGAACTACTAGCAAACATACTCTTGGATGGATGCTGCGGTATGCGGCAGTGCATATATGGGGCTGTCCTGAATGCAATGAAGCCAGCGTCTGAATTTTGAACTCTCAACCTATTGTAATCATAAATGAAACATCAAACTGAAGTAAACAAACAAAAGAAAAGTCAGACTGAGGTAAACAAATAAATAAAATACCATTGAGATAGACAAGATATAAAATATATAAAACTGTAATTTACCTTGATGAGCTTCTCAACACCTGAAGAGATTATTGTCTGATTATAGGGACAATAGCGGACTTGATTGACAATAGACCGGTGACCTTTAAGGACCATATGCGGCTCTGATTGGATATCTAAAGAGGAAAATATACTCTCAATGACTACTACAATACTTTACTACAAGGACTTTACTACATGAAGTTTGTCTTGAAAATGCATCTAAAAGAAGAAACTGTGAAGTATAAATCAAAATGGTAGAAATGTCAAAGTATAAATCAAAATGGTTGAAATGCTGAAGTATAAATCTAAATGGTATAAATGTCAAAGTATAAATATACTTGGTAGAAATATCAAAGTATAGATCTGAATGGTATAAATGGCAAAGTATAAATCTAAATGGTATAACACAGATTTCAAAGACCACACAGATCACAGACAAGACAGATCAGAGGCAAAACATATCTCAAACAAGACAGGTCAGAGACAAGACAAGTCAGAGACAAGACAGATCTCAAACAACACAGATCACAGACAAACAGATTTCAGAGACAACACAAATTAGAGATCACACACTTCTCAGAGACAATACAGACAAAACAAATTAGAGATCACACAGAGACAACACAAACTAGAGATCACACAGAGACAACACAGATCAGAGATCTCAAAGATCAGAGACCACACAGATCTCAGACAAAGATCAGAGACCACACAGATCTCAGACGAAGATCAGAGACCACACAGATCTCAGACGAAGATCAGAGACCACACAGATCACAGTCAATAAAGATCAGAGACCACACAGATCTCAGACAAAGATCAGAGACCACACAGATCTCAGACAAAGATCAGAGACCACACAGATCTCAGACAAAGATCAGAGACCACACAGATTACAGTCAATAAAGATCAGAGACCACCCAGACCTCACACAGACCACAGAGATCACACTGATCTCAAAACAGATTTCAGACAGCACACAGATCACAGGCAATACAGATCAGAGACCACACAGATTTCAGAGACAACGCAAATTAGAGATCACACAGTTCTCAGAAACAACACAGACAACACGAATTAGAGATCACACAGAGACAACACAGATCAGAGATCACACAGAGTAGAGACAACAAAAATAAAAGATTGTGAAGATAAGAAACAACAAAAATAAAAGATTGTGAAGATAAGAAACAACAAAAATAAAAGATTGTGAAGATCAGAAACAACAAAAAACTGTAGACCACAAAAATCAGACTACTCAGATCACAGACAACACAGATCACAGAGCACACATATCAGAGACCACTCAGATCACAGACAACACAGATCAGAGAGCACACATATAGACCACAAAAATCAGAGACCACTCAGATCACAGACAACACAGATCAGAGAGCACACATATCAGAGAGTACAAAAATCAGAGATCGCTCAGATCACTGACAACACAGATCACACATATCAGAGCACAAAAATCAGAGAGCACTCAGATCACTGACAACACAGAGCACACATATCAGAGACCACTCAGATCACAGACAACACAGATCAGAGAGCACACATATAGACCACAAAAATCAGAGAGCACTCAGATCACAGAGAGCACACAGATCTCAGAGAGCACATGGATCACAGAGAGCACAAAAATCACTTACAATTTTCAGAAATATCTGTGGGTATTTTCCAGAGGTAGACACAGAAATCATCAGAGCCAGACATTACAAACTAAAGATATAGCAGCAGAAATAACAATGTTTATTAAAACTCTACATTACAAACTGAAGATACATCAGTAAAAATAATAAAGTTTAAAACCCTACATTGCACACAAATTCAACAACTAATATTTACAAGCAACAAATCCTAAAAGTGTACATTACAAACAATAAATCTTACAATTTACAAATAACATGTCCTATAAATGCTCATTATATTAAAGATTATTACAAGTCATATTTTACTAGCCAGTGAAGACAGGTTATTTGTTCTTTTCTTGCATCGAATTCACACTGTCACTGATAAGAGTTATGTCTTCTGCAAAATCAAGATGATCTAGTTGGGTCCCATGTACCCAATCAGTGTCCGTTTTACCTGTGCAACATTTTTTCATTACTAAATTTATGGCAATTCCAAAAAGCATGGGAGATAATATACATCCTTGTTTCATGCCTGTTTCAATCTGGAATCATTCACTCATTCTTTCTTCTGTGTTACTGCACAAACGTATCCATTGTAGAGATCCTTAATGATGTTGACAATTTTAGATGTTATTCCATATAGACTTGTAATCTCCACAATGAATCTCTGTGTATGCTATCAAATGCCTTTTTAAAGTATGAAGTTCAGTATTAATGGTTTCTGCTTTTCAATATGTTCTTCAAGTATTATTCTTAGAGTAAAGATCTGGTTGTGACAGCTTCTCCCTTTTTGAAATCCTGCTTGTTCTTCTCTCACTGCGGTATCCACTATATCTTGAATTCTATTCAGAATGACTTTGCAAAATACTTTTGACACAACTGATAGTAAGGCTCTCTCTCTCTCTGAACCTTAAGTGCCCAGGGCACATGGGGCTTCTGCAAGGGTTTTCCACAAATGCCTGTCTTTCGCCTTTTTTTCTGCTCTTGCCCAGGTGAGCCCTCTATTGCTCAACATCCTTTCTGTTGTTCTTCTCCATGTCTCTTTTGGTCTACCCTTACTTCTGCTCCCCTGTGGTGTCCATCTTAGTGCTATTTTTGGTAGTGAGTTGTCAGTCATTCGGAGCACATGTCCCAACCATCGCCAGCGTCTTTCCTCAATAATTGTTGTCAGTGGTTTCATCTGCATTTCTGCCAATAAAATGTTATTTTTATGGTGTTTGGCCAAAATATTTTTTTAATTCTACGTAAACATTTAGTCTGGAAAGAATTCAACTTGTTTTCTATGGTTTTGGTGATTTTCCAGCATTCACTTCCATAGAGTAGTACACTTAGAACATTACTCTTAAATATCCTGATTTTCATATTTATGCTTAGTTTATTTGATTTCCATATATTCTGTAGCATTGCAAAAGCCTGGTTTGCTCTAGTAAGTCTGCTGTTGATGTCCTCTGTGCTGTCTCCATTTTCTATTACTCTGCTGCCAAGGTATACAAATTCGTTGACCTCCTCCACTAACTTGTTATCTACTCTGAGTACATTTCTGTTGTTCACATTTAGCTTCATTAACTTTGTCTTTCCTACATTGATCTTTAGTCCTATGTTGTTTGCATTCTGGGTTAGCTTGTTTATTTTATCTTGCATATCTTTGTGACTGCTTGATAATAGACAAATGTCGTCCGCAAAGTCAAGGTCCTCCAGACCTGTGTCAAGGGTCCATTGTAATCCTCTGCGTTTGTCTGATGTTGCCTCCTTAATTAACCAGTCTACCCTCAAGATAAATAATGTTGGTGATAGTACACATCCCTGTTTCACTACTGTTTGTACCCTAAAGCTGCTGGAGGTATGTTCTCCACAGATAACTTTGATTACATTAACTCTCTTATGAGGGAGGCCATGAGGATAGTAAGGCTACTCCTCTCCAATTACTGCAGTCACTAAGGTTCCCTTTTATTTTTTTTTTTTAGCATTTTAAAAATGATTCCTTTTTTCCATTTAGAAGGGATCTTTTCTTCTTTCCAAATCTTATTAAACATTCTATGTAGTTGTTTCATGTTGTCACTATTGATAGTTTTTAACATTTCGGGTGTTATTTCATCTTCACCTGCAGCTTTGTTGTTAGCCATTAAATTCACCGCTGTTTCAATTTCATGCAATTTAATTTCATCTAGGTTGACATTTAGTTGTGGGATTGGTAAGTTAGTTTCAAGGTTTATCAATTCTTGTGGGTGTGGTCGATTAAGTATTTCTTGGAAATGTTTTATTTGATGTTAATAGGGTTTCAGTTTTGCTAAGGATTGGTCTTTCTTTAATAGTACCTGTTAGCCTCTTTTGTATGTTATATAAAGTTTTACTGTCTCCTGTTTTTGTTGCTTTCTCTGCCTCTTTCGCCATATTGTCTATGTATCCTCTTTTATCCCTTCTAGCTGAACTTTTTACTTTCTTGTCTATTTCTTTGTATGTTGCTTTCTCCAGATCTTTTTCCAAGATCTGTCATTACATTCAACATGTCTAATTTGGCTGCTCATCCTTCATGTATGTACTTTAATGTGTTTTCTGATATCCATGCTTTTCTATTTGGTTTTGTCAGTCCAGCGCTTGCTTTTGCTGCCGTTTTTATGGCTGCGCTGTGAGAATTCCATAATTCATCTATATCTTTTTCCTATATCTTACCAAGTGCTGTGAAATGATTGGCAAGTTCCAGACTGAAATTCCTATTAGTGTTATTTTCTTGCAGGCTGTGGCTGTTTATTTTTCTGTGTACTGATTTCTTGTGTTGGCTTTTCAGGTTTAGTTTTTTTACTATATTTATTATACACATGTTGTGGTCACTGTTGGCACCTGCATCCCTGTATACTCTTAATCTATCAGAGATGTTCTGAACTGCTTTCTAATACATACATGGACTGTCTGGTTTGTGGTTCTACCATCTGGGGATATCCATGTTGTTTTATGTATCTCTTTGTGTGGAAATATTGTTCCTCCTATGACCATGCCCTCTGTTAGACATAGTTCCCCATCTTTCCCCATTCTGATTTATCATACCAATTCCTTCTTTCCCCATTCTGATTTATCATACCAATTCCTTCTTTCCCCATGCTGATTTATCATACCAATTCCTTCTTTCCCCATGCTGATTTATCATAACCAATTCCTTCTTTCCCCATTCTGATTTATCATACCAATTCCTTCTTTCCCCATTCTGATTTATCATACCAATTCCTTCTTTCCCCATTCTGATTTATCATACCAATTCCTTCTTTCCCCATTCTGATTTATCATACCAATTCCTTCTTTCCTCATTCTGATTTATCATACCAATGCCTTCTTTCCCCATTGAAGTCTCCCATGACAAGTAAAATGTCACGTTTATGGACTTTGTTCATGTGTTGTAGTTGGTGACAGAAATCATCTTTTATTTCATCATCTGCATCATTTATGGGGGTATAACACTGTTTGATTGTCACTCTTCCACATCTTAGTTTGTATATAAAGAACCAAATGTTGTATTGACAAAACTTGTATTTTTTAAAGTACTTCATGCAAGGTAAAAAACAGGTAAAATGTTATAAGTTTAGAAAAATCCTAGTGCAATCACTGGTTATTTCTACAATGTTGGTGTTTGTCATTTTTATTCTTTATTTTTCTGTCATTTCTACGACGCTGGTTTTTATCTTTTTTTTTTTTTTTACATTTAATTTTTGTCATTTCTACAGTGTTTATTCAATGTTGCTTAGCAAAACATACAACTGCACATACCTCATCTTTCTGTCCAGCAAATGCACAGCTCTTGAGAGTGCAAGCATTGTAGTACGTCTTATAATCAAACTCATACAATGGATGCATTTTTCCTATGTCATACAACACAGGGGAAGAGCGCCGTCGAAGAGCCAAAAGTTGGTCACCCCGGCTGTTAAATCTCACACTCATGCAGTTCTGGACGCTGTTTTTGTAATTTATGCATCTGAGAATATGCATTACGGTAATTTAAGTATCTGAGAAGATGCAATAAGGTCATTTGTGTATCTTAGAAAATGAAACACAGCATGGAACCTGATAGATAATGATGAGGATGAGTCACCTTAGAACAGTTATATAGTTATCATACATCACAAAAACATGATATTACAGGTTATTATCATACATCATAAGAACATGGCATTACTGGGTGTTATCATACATCAGAAGAATATAGCATTTCTGGATATTATGATATATCACAAGAGTATGACATTACTGGGTATTATCATACATCAAAAGAATGTGACACTGCTAGGTATTATCATACATCACAAGAATATGACTGCTAGGTATTATCATACATCAAAAGAATGTGACACTGCCAGGTATTATCATACATCACAAGAATATGACTGCTAGGTATTATCATACATCACAAGAATGTGACACTGCTAGGTATTATCATACATCACAAGAATATGACTGCTAGGTATTATCATACATCACAAGAATATGACTGCTAGGTATTATCATACATCACAAGAATATGACTGCTAGGTATTATCATACATCACAAGAATATCACTGCTAGGTATTATCATACATCACAAGAATATGACTGCTAGGTATTATCATACATCACAAGAATGTGACACTGCTAAGTATTATCATACATCACAAGAATATGACTGCTAGGTATTATCATACATCACAAGAATATGACTGCTAAGTATTATCATACATCACAAGAATGTGACACTGCTGGGTATTATCATACATCACAAGAATATGACTGCTAGGTATTATCATACATCACAAGAATATGACTGCTAGTATAACAATGTTTTTTTGTCTTTATTATTGTAACACTGTGAATTCTACATCACACATTGATGTTTCACAACATAAATGGCAATAGATGAGGCCTCATAAAACATTTCACTGACGTCATTTTATTATGTCAAACATGATCAATACGTATAATTGACAACTTCGCTTGGAATAATATGCACGATTATATACATTTCATTGTTTTCATCATTGTAGCACATAATCTCAAAGTCTCACATCATCATACTTCTTACTATAGAACAAAAACTCGGTGCTCGATTTTTCAATGTAATAATTGCTACACAATCTCTTAATACACTGGTTCAGTCTAACGCTACTTCTCTATCTGTTATGTTCTTCTATTAGACTACTTGTTTAGGACCTTTTGGTCCTCCTCTGTCAAAATCTCTCTCTGCCTCCTCCTCTATCAGAACCCCCTCTCTACCTGAATCTGCATCCTTTTATATTCGTAATTTCTGTTCCTTAGACCACGCCTCCAATTGCTGCATCGGTCATTGGGTCATCGGGTCATTGGGTCATCCCTTGCAGCCCAAAACCGGTTGCAACTAGCGTCAACGCGTTAGTCGCTTTCATTCTGTCTGTCCAATTGTTACCCTTATTTAAACAAGTCTACCATCTCTTTCATGTTACCTGCTTCGGGACCTAGTCCGTTCTCTGTTCAGTCTTTGATCTACTGGTCAATTGTTCCCCCTGGGCTACTGCATGTGCGCGCGAAGTCGCACCTCTAGAACTGGACCACTCTCACGATCTATCGATACGGTTTTACCTTTGATCAGGTCTTTGAAGTACCGAGTATCCGTTCCTCGCTCCTCTAACTATACCTTCTTTGTCGCCGTTTGATCCACCATCCTGCCACCCAATACCCTCCTAACTATATACCTGATCATTCCACTAATAATAATAACAATAATAATAATAATAATAATAATAACTATAATCATTACTTACAAGGCTATGCTACACTAGGTATTATCATACATCACAAGAATGTGACACTGCTAGGTATTATCATACATCACAAGAATATGACTGCTAGGTATTATCATACATCACAAGAATATGACACTGCTGGGTATTATACATCACAAGAATATGACTGATAGGTATTATCATACATCACAAGAATATGACTGATAGGTATTATCATACATCACAAGAATATGACACTGCTGGGTATTATCATACATCACAAGAATATGACACTGCTAGGTATTATCATACATCACAAGAATATGACACTGCTGGGTATTATCATACATCACAAGAATATGACACTGCTAGGTATTATCATACATCACAAGAATATGACTGCTAGGTATTATCATACATCACAAGAATGTGACACTGCTGGGTATTATCATACATCACAAGAATATGACACTGCTAGGTATTATCATACATCACAAGAATATGACACTGCTAGGTAGTATCATACATCACAAGAATATGACTGATAGGTATTATCATACATCACAAGAATATGACACTGCTGGGTATTATCATACATCACAAGAATATGACACTGCTAGGTATTATCATACATCACAAGAATATGACACTGCTAGGTATTATCATACATCACAAGAATATGATACTGCTGGGTATTATCATACATCACAAGAATATGACACTGCTAGGTATTATCATACATCACAAGAATATGACAGATAGGTATTATCATACATCACAAGAATATGACACTGCTGGGTATTATCATACATCACAAGAATATGACACTGCTAGGTATTATCATACATCACAAGAATATGACACTGCTAGGTATTATCATACATCACAAGAATATGACACTGCTAGGTATTATCATACATCACAAGAATATGACTGATAGGTATTATCATACATCACAAGATATGACACTGCTGGGTATTATCATACATCACAAGAATATGACTGCTAGGTATATCATACATCACAAGAATATGACACTGCTAGGTATTATCATACATCACAAGAATATGACTGCTGGGTATTATCATACATCACAAGAATATGACACTGCTAGGTATTATCATACATCACAAGAATATGACAGATAGGTATTATCATACATCACAAGAATATGACACTGCTGGGTATTATCATACATCACAAGAATATGACACTGCTAGGTATTATCATACATCACAAGAATATGACACTGCTAGGTATTATCATACATCACAAGAATATGACACTGCTAGGTATTATCATACATCACAAGAATATGACACTGCTGGGTATTATCATACATCACAAGAATATGACACTGCTAGGTATTATCATACATCACAAGAATATGACACTGCTGGGTATTATCATACATCACAAGAATATGACACTGCTGGGTATTATCATACATCACAAGAATATGACACTGCTAGGTATTATCATACACCACAAGAATATGACACTGCTCGGTATTATCATACATCACAAGAATATGACACTGCTAGGTATTATCATACATCACAAGAATATGACACTGCTAGGTATTATCATACATCACAAGAATATGACACTGCTAGGTATTATCATACATCACAAGAATATGACACTGCTAGGTATTATCATACATCACAAGAATATGACACTGCTAGGTATTATCATACATCACAAGAATATGACACTGCTAGGTATTATCATACATCACAAGAATATGACACTGCTAGGTATTATCATACATCACAAGAATATGACACTGCTAGGTATTATCATACACCACAAGAATATGACACTGCTAGGTATTATCATACATCACAAGAATATGACACTGCTAGGTATTATCATACACCACAAGAATATGACACTGCTGGGTATTATCATACATAACAAGGACATGCCAATACTGGTTATTATCATGCATCACAAGAACATAGCATTACAGGTTATTGTCATGCATCACAAGAACATAGCATTACAGGTTATTGTCACATATCACAAGAAAATGAAACTAAATGCTTACTTGTGCGGCATCCGAATGTCCCAGATACCAACACCATATTTAGAATTGGCTGTAGCTAGTAGTCTCGGCTCTGCAGGATTGTACATAACAGAGTGCATGGCACTGCCCAGATCAGCCAAAACAAATGGAGCTTGAAAGAGAGTGTTATGTGTGTGTATTATCAAACATAACAGAGAGAAGGCGAATAAAAGTGGAACATGACCACCTGTGTATTATCAAACATAACAGAGAGAAGGTGAATAAAAGTGGAACATGACCACCTGTGTATTATCAAACATAACAGATGGAGATAGAGAGAGATGGAACAAATGATCAAGAGTAACATTAGTACATGATCATCTGTGTATTAATAAACATAAAAGAGAGAGAACAAACATGAGAAAAATGGAGGAAAATGATCATATGTGTATTCAAGTGCCATGCTGCGTGGCATAGGCAATCATTTCTCTCCTCAATTCCCTGTCTTTAGACTTGATTATGAGATCCGCCAGTGACTTTCTTCCTAGCCACACTGACAGTCCATCCAGTAACTTCTCTGTCTTCCTCTGTCTCTTCTTCCTTCAATTTTTCCAGTTGCCACAGTGTTTTCCATAACTTCTCTGTCTCTTCTTCCCTCAATTTTTCCAGTTGCCACAGTGTTTTCCATAACTTCTCTGTCTTCCTCTTTCTCTTCTTCCTTCAATTTTTCCAGTTGCCACAGCGTTTTCCATAACTTCTCTGTCTTCCTCTGTCTCTTCTTCCTTCAATTTTTCCAGTTGCCGCAGCGTTTTCCAATTTCCCTCTTCTCAGGAAATATCTTCTCTTGCCTGCCTCTGACCTTTGCTATAATTTGCTTTTTACCTCAGCCCCTCTTAAGACTTCTTCATTGGTTATCTTGATTGTCCATGGTACCTTCAACATCCTTTTTATAAACCACAACTCCATGGCCTCCATTTCTCGCTGTACTCTCTTATTCACAGACCATGCTTCACACCCTTAAAACAAAATTGGTTCGATGTAACATTTAAGTACTCGGAATCTTGTTTCCATTGATATGGATCTGTTGCACAAATTGTGTCTCACTGTCTGGAATGCTGACTTGGCCTGAGCACGTCTGCTTTTTATTTTGTTGTGACATTTCCCATCAGATGTTATAATTGTTCCCAAGTACTTGAATCTGTCAACGTGTTTCAGATTTGTGCCATTGATGGTAATGCTACATTTTGGTGGTATTCTTTTCTTTGAGATGACCATCACTTCAGTCTTCTTTTTGTTCAGTCTGAGACCTTTATTTTTACTTTCATGAACCACGACATCCAGAAGAGCCTGTAGCTCCCCTTCACTTTTAGCAATCAGGACTGTGTCATCTGTATATTTTAAGTTGTTAAGGTTGTACCTGTCAACTGATATTCCTGGCATGTTTTCTATATTTCTCATTATGTTTTCACTGTTCAAGGAGAAGAGGTCAGGAGATAGAACACATCTTTGTCTCACTCCCAATTTTATGTCTTGGAATGCTCCTATTTGGTTCTCAACCTTCATTGCTGCTGATTGCTGCCAATATATGTTTTTGATAAGTTTCAGATCTTTCCCATCTATGTTGATGTCTTCCAGTATTCTTATAATTTCTGTGTGTCTCACTTTATCAAATGCTTTACAATAGTCTATGAAGCATAAGTATAGCATATGCGTATATAAAACATAAAAGAGAGAAAGAGTGAGAGAGAAAAACAAACAAGATAGGTAATATAGGAACATGATCATATGCGCATAGTAAAACATGATTGATTGATTGATTGATTGATTGATCTTTATTTCAAAAGGGTTAAGAATTGGGCACGCAGGCCCGTCTGTATATAGAGAGAAAGAGAGAGAGAGAAAAAACAAACAAGAGAGGTAATACAGGAACATGATAATATGTGTATTATAAAACAGAACGATAGAGAGAAAGGATAAGAAAGATAGAGAGAAAAAACAACAAACTAAGACAGGTAATATAAGAACATGGTCATATGTGTATTAAAACAGAACAGAGAGAAAGAAAGAGAGAAAAAAGGAACACAGTCATATGTGTATTATAAAACAGAACAGACAGAAAGAAAGAGAGAAAAAAGGAACATGGTCATATGTGTATTATAAAACAGAGAGAGAGAAAAGAGAGAAAAAAGGAACATGGTCATATGTGTATTATAAAACAGAACAGAGAGAAAGAAAGAGAGAAAAAAGGAACACAGTCATATGTGTATTATAAAACAGAACAGACAGAAAGAAAGAGAGAAAAAAGGAACATGGTCATATGTGTATTATAAAACAGAGTCAATTTTTCCAGTTGCCACAGTGTTTTCCATAACTTCTCTGTCTTCCTCTTTCTCTTCTTCCTTCAATTTTTCCAGTTGCCACAGTGTTTTCCATAACTTCTCTGTCTTCCTCTGTCTCTTCTTCCTTCAATTTTTCCAGTTGCCGCAGCGTTTTCCAATTTCCCTCTTCTCAGGAAATATCTTCTCTTGCCTGCCTCTGACCTTTGCTATAATTTGCTTTTTACCTCAGCCCCTCTTAAGACTTCTTCATTGGTTATCTTGATTGTCCATGGTACCTTCAACATCCTTTTTATAAACCACAACTCCATGGTCTCCATTTCTCGCTGTACTCTCTTATTCACAGACCATGCTTCACACCCTTAAAACAAAATTGGTTCGATGTAACATTTAAGTACTCGGAATCTTGTTTCCATTGATATGGATCTGTTGCACAAATTGTGTCTCACTGTCTGGAATGCTGACTTGGCCTGAGCACGTCTGCTTTTTATTTTGTTGTGACATTTCCCATCAGATGTTATAATTGTTCCCAAGTACTTGAATCTGTCAACGTGTTTCAGATTTGTGCCATTGATGGTAATGCTACATTTTGGTGGTATTCTTTTCTTTGAGATGACCATCACTTCAGTCTTCTTTTTGTTCTTTATTTTTACTTTCATGAACCACGACATCCAGAAGAGCCTGTAGCTCCCCTTCACTTTTAGCAATCAGGACTGTGTCATCTGTATATTTTAAGTTGTTAAGGTTGTACCTGTCAACTGATATTCCTGGCATGTTTTCTATATTTCTCATTATGTTTTCACTGTTCAAGGAGAAGAGGTCAGGAGATAGAACACATCTTTGTCTCACTCCCAATTTTATGTCTTGGAATGCTCCTATTTGGTTCTCAACCTTCATTGCTGCTGATTGCTGCCAATATATGTTTTTGATAAGTTTCAGATCTTTCCCATCTATGTTGATGTCTTCCAGTATTCTTATAATTTCTGTGTGTCTCACTTTATCAAATGCTTTACAATAGTCTATGAAGCATAAGTATAGCATATGCGTATATAAAACATAAAAGAGAGAAAGAGTGAGAGAGAAAAACAAACAAGATAGGTAATATAGGAACATGATCATATGCGCATAGTAAAACATGATTGATTGATTGATTGATTGATTGATCTTTATTTCAAAAGGGTTAAGAATTGGGCACGCAGGCCCGTCTGTATATAGAGAGAAAGAGAGAGAGAGAAAAAACAAACAAGAGAGGTAATACAGGAACATGATAATATGTGTATTATAAAACAGAACGATAGAGAGAAAGGATAAGAAAGATAGAGAGAAAAAACAACAAACTAAGACAGGTAATATAGGAACATGGTCATATGTGTATTATAAAACAGAACAGAGAGAAAGAAAGAGAGAAAAAAGGAACACAGTCATATGTGTATTATAAAACAGAACAGACAGAAAGAAAGAGAGAAAAAAGGAACATGGTCATATGTGTATTATAAAACAGAACAGAGAGAAAGAAAGAGAGAAAAAAGGAACATGGTCATATGTGTATTATAAAACAGAACAGAGAGAAAGAGAGAGAGAAAAAAGGAACATGGTCATAGGTGTATTATAAAACATAATAGACAGAAAGAGAAAGAAAAAAACAAACAAGAGAGGTAATATAGGAACATGGTCATATGTGTATTATAAAACAGAACAGAGAGAAAGAAAGAGAGAAAAAAGGAACACGGTCATATGTGTATTATAAAACAGAACAGAGAGAAAGAAAGAGAGAAAAAAGGAACATGGTCATATGTGTATTATAAAACAGAACAGAGAGAGAGAAAGAGAGAAAAAAGGAACATGGTCATATGTGTATTATAAAACAGAACAGAGAGAAAGAGAGAGAGAAAGAAGGAACATGGTCATATGTGTATTATAAAACAGAACAGAGAGAAAGAAAAAGACAGAGAGAGACCTGGACAAAACCAAGCAAAAAAACACAGGCATATGTGTGTGACAGAGGGAGATAGGAGGAAAGAGAGGGAGGATGAGAAAGAGAGAGAAAGAGGGAGGAAGAGAGACACATAAAAACTGGCATATGTGTGTGACAGAGAGAGAGAGGAGGAGAAACAGGGAGGAAGAAGAAGAAGAGAAAGAGAGAGGAAGAAGAAGAGAGATGAAGAGAAAGAGAGAGGAAGAAGAAGAGAGATGAAGAGAAAGAGGGAGGAAGAAGAAGAGAGGTGAAGAGAAAGAGAGAGGAAGAAGAAAAGAGATGAAGAGAAAGAGAGAGGAAGAAGAAGAGAGATGAAGAGAAAGAGAGAGGATGAAGAAGAGAGATGAAGAGAAAGAGAGAGGAAGAAGAAGAGAGATGAAGAGAAAGAGAGAGGAAGAAGAAGAGAGATGAAGAGAAAGAGAGAGGAAGAAGAAGAGAGATAAAGAGAAAGAGAGAGGAAGAAGAAGAGAGATGAAGAGAAAGAGTGAGGAAGAGGAAGAGAGACACATTAAAAACTGGCATATGTGTAGTAGAGACAGAGAAAAGAGGAGCAGAGAGACATGGCAAGAGAGAATATGACATTAAAAAAACATGACACATCATGATTGACATGTGTATGTCATGAAAAACTTGTTGGCCTGATATATGTCAATAGCTTACAAGTATCAATAGGCATCCTTGTGTCTAAAATCTGTGCTCTTCCATCATCACTGGCTGTGGCCATAATCATAGCATTTACTGGGTCCGGGGACAGACAGTACACAGCATCACTTAGACCATACACAGCTGTTGACTGTTTCCTGTCACAAAATATCATTTATATCACAGTAAATAGCATCACTTAGACCATACACAGCTGTTGACTGTTTCCTGTCACAAAATATCATTTATATCACAGTAAATAGCATCACTTAGACCATACACAGCTGTTGACTGTTTCCTGTCACAAAATATCATTTATATCACAGTAAATAGCATCACTCAGACCATACACAGCTGTTGACTGTTTCCTGTCACAAAATATCATTTATATCACAGTAAATAGCATCACTCAGACCAGCTGTTGACTGTTTCCTGTCACAAAATATCATTTATATCACAGTAAATAGCATCACTCAGACAATATACAGCTGTTGACTGTTTCCTGTCACAAAATATCATTTATATCACAGTAAATAGCATCACTCAGACCATATACAGCTGTTGACTGTTTCCTGTCACAAAATATCATTTATATCACAGTAAACAGAATCAATGAGACCATATACAGCTGTTGATTGTTTCCTGTCACAAAATATCATTTATATCACAGTAAATAGCATCACTCAGACCATATACAGCTGTTGATTGTTTCCTGTCACAAAATATCATTTATATCACAGTAAATAGCATCACTCAGACCATATACAGCTGTTGACTGTTTCCTGTCACAAAATATCATTTATATCACAGTAAATAGCATCACTCAGACCATATAAAGATGTTGATTGTTTCCTGTCACAAAATATCATTTATATCACAGTAAATAGCATCACTCAGACCATATAAAGATGCTGATTGTTTCCTGTCACAAAATGTCATTTATATCATAGTAAACAGCATCACTGAGACCATATACAGATGTTGATTGTTTCCTGTCACAAAATATCATTTATATCACAATAAACAGCATCACTGAGACCATATACAGCTGCTGTTACAAAAGTACAATTTACAAGAGTTGTCTTGAAAGTATGTTTACAAGGTTACTACTTCAAGAACAAAGTTTATTTGGACATACACTGTATGTCATGATGGACGCTTTATTTTTCCATGTATTCACCATGATGACTGAAGCATTTATCTAAGTCCATGACAAAATTTTCATTTCATTTCGTAAAATTTGGTATTCCTGTTCTTTCAATGTCTTTGTCACTCTGACATCTGTGGTCATCAAGATATTCCTTGAGAGCTGAGAAGAGGTGAAAATCACCTGGCACCAGATATGGACGATATAGTGAATGGTCCAAATTTTCTCCCCAAAAATGCTGAAGCAGGCATATGGACGAGCATTATCATTGAGCAGCAACCCACCTTTCATCAACAGCTCAGGATGACAATGTCTGATGGCAGCTTGCAAAATGTTTCTGTGTTGCACTGTAAACAGCTGCATTAATCACTGCTCCCCTTTCCAGGAAATCAACCAACAACATGCCTTTCTGATCCTAAAACATAGTGTGTGAGAGAGAGAACAAACAAGAGAGAAACGGAGGAACATGATCACATATGTTATCAAACATAGAGAGAGAGAGAGAGAGAAAAATGAAAAAGAGAAACAGAGCAACAAGACTGCCTGTGTATTATCAAACATAACAGACAAAGAGAGAGAATGAATGAAAAAGACAAACAGAGGAGCATATCTCCTGTATGCAGGAAACTCTCTACCGTAGAGAGCGGAACAACAACTCAACTCCTTCAGATCATCAGAGGGAGTACCCCCTCAGACAAGTGTTTCGGCCCTTTAAACTCCTGACACTCTAAGGGGGGTGGGCCCCTCTGGGTCATGACTCCCAGAGGTCTTGTGAGTTGTTGCTTTTTTTTTTCCCGGTCCCGGGATTGAACCCATGATCTTCCAGTTGGCACTGCACTTTTTTGAAGGGCGTCTTTAGTGATTTAGCTATGGAGGACTGGTACTGGTTGTGGCAAATACATTACTTATGTTCCCAATGAAAGATAACATAAAAGAGAGAAAACACAGTAGATATCACTCTGCAAACATATGGCATGATCTTGAATTTCCTGATTAGTGGGGATGCTTCCATTCCACACTTGCATGTTTTTTTCTGGAGTGATATGGTGAACCCATGTCTTGTCAATGGTGATGGTGGATTTCATAAAGCCTTAGCCATGAATGGCATATTGTTGCTGAAATAACAGCCATTCTCTTTGTCTCGTGGTTCTTGGAAAGGTCTCACGGAGCACCATGCACACATCTTATGAACTCTCAAATGCACAATCATTCTGGATGTTGTTTCCCATGAAAGACACAAGTCACGCACCAGTTCATTCACAGTCATTTGTCTGTTCTCTAGGATCACACATTCAATGTGCTTTGTGCTTGCTGCCATACCTGCTGTCATGGGTCTGCCACTTCATGCTATGTCACTGACAAGGTTTGAAATTCTGCACACCACTCGCTGTTGACTCATCACACCTTCACTGTAGCAATGTCTGCGCAATAATGTTCCTCGAAGTCTCACAAATGATCATCAATTGCAAAGGAAAGCAATTTCTTCTGAACTGTTGGAGCGTTTCAATGCTGAGGGAGAGAATTTTTTGGCTAAGATCATAACAGGTGATGAAAACTGGGCACATCATTTTGAACCTGAGACAAAAAGACAGTCAATGGAGTGGCATCATCTGCAATCACCACGAAGAAAGAAATTCAAGACAACTCTTTCTGCTGCACAGGTCATGATCAGTGTCTTTTGGGACACTGAAGGTGTGATTCTTGTGGATGTTATGCCGAAAGGAGAGACAATCAATTCACAAGCTTACATTGAAACACTGAAAAAACTCAATGTTTTTGCAGAGTTCGGCCACACAAGAATCCAGCAGACCTGCTTCTCCTTCATGACAATGCGTGCCCTCACACAAGTCTGGCAACACGGGAAGCAATCACCAAACTGGGTTGGACTGTACTACCCCATTCACCCTATAGTCCTGATTTGGCACCCTCTGATTTACATCTGTTTGGTCCACTTAAAGATGCAATCTGTGGGGTAAGATTTGAAGATGACGAAGGAGTGATTCATGCAGCGAACAAATGGCTACATAATCAAGAGAAAATTTGGTACAGGTGAGGAATATATTGCACCTGTTTTGCAGTGGCATAAAGCCATACAAGTTGATGGGGATTATGTTGAATAACACTGATGTTTACATGACTTATTCATGTCATTCATTCAGTCATTTGCATATCCCTAGCGGAACTTTGCCTCCCTAACAGCACCTCTGTAGACCTCTCGGTTGTGAGCAAGATGGCCTACTGCTTATGCATCCATTTGCAGATCATCAACGATGTCTTGCAGCCATCTTCCCTTGGTCTTCCTCTCTTTATTTTTCCCATTATGTACCCTTCCTTCTCTAGATTATCATGACATTTAAGGAAGAGTTAATGTGTCCAAAATATTTAAGTTTTCTCTCTTTAATCCTCTTTACTAGCCAGCCTTCTTCAGTATCAAGTTATTGTAGGATATATTTGTTCTTTTTTGTGTCCATGATATTTGAAGAACTTTTCTGTAGCATTTACATTCAAAGGCATTTATGTGTTTCTCAGCTGTTTTATTAAGTGTCCAGGTCTCACAGGCATATGTTGTGATAGGAAAGATGCATGCCCTTAAAAATCTTATTTTTGTAGTTCTGTCTGTTCCTCTCCACAGATTCTTTAGTTGTTTTATTTTCTGAAGAGCGATAGATATCCTCCTTTTAATTTCCCTCATTGTATCTCCATTATTAGTTAGCAGTGATCCAAGATATTCAAAACTCTCCACTTCTTCCAATTTTTCCTCACTGATACATATTTCAGCTGCCTTGTTTGTTTTGTCAGTTGTCATCAATTTAGTTTTCTTTGCATTAAGATAGAGGTTTTGCTCTTCACTGTTCTTATCGACTGACATAATTAGTTTTTTCCATTCCTTTTTTGTGTTGTAGGAAGTAATACTGTGTCATCAGAATATCTAATCTCTGGTATTTCGTAACCTCCAATTGTTATGGCACCGTAATATTCTTTGTCTACATCTTCTCTAACATTCCTCATTATATTTTCAGTATACAAGTTAAATAAGTAAGGCGACAATATGCACCCCTGACGGACCCCTTGTTTTATGTCAAACCAAGTTGTTGTTTCACCATTTATTATTACTGCTGCCTGCTGGTCTAGATACAGCAGTGATGTTAATTGTATCAAATGTGTTGGAAATTCCATTTTTTCCCATTATTTCCCAAAGTTTTTGGCATTGTACACGATGCATGAATATTGTGCATAAATGTCATGCTTTTTTAATAAAAAGCTCCTGAGAAAAACAATGTGGTGGTGCATTACTTTCTGAACGAACCTTGTATATTATGTACAAATTTCATGCTTTTTGAATAAACATCTCCTAAGAAAAATGAAGTGGTGCATTACTTTCTGAACGCCCCTTGAACATGAAATAAATTTAATTACATTCTCACATTCATTATAAACAAACAAATTTATAGAACAGAAGTATCATAAATATAACAATCGAGCCATACTTTAGATTTAACTAATTTATACTTTGATAGTACATACACCTATACTTTTCATATAAGCAAATACATCTTACATCCTTCTCGTGCTGTTAAACATCACATAAGGCTCACATAGTTGTTTGCCAAATTTTTCAACTTCATCAAGGGATGTTATGCCCACTAAACTGGCCTCTCTTAACAATGTCTTCTTTAGATTTTCATGTGGTCGACTTCTTTTTCTTCAGCCTGTTGTGCTCCACTTGATAGCTTGTTTTGGTATTCTCTAATTGTTTCTTCTCATCACATGGCCTACATATGTCCATCTTCTTCTTCTGATCACCCATGAGACAGGTTATTGTTTGCCCATCTGTCTTATCTCTGTGTTGTTCTTAAATTCATTCCACTTGATGCCAAGTATTTTCATGAGGCATTTGTTTTTAAAAAAGTATAATTTCTTGTCTATTTCTTTAATTGATTTCCAGCTTTCACATGCATAAATGAGGGTGGATATTACATTTGAATTGAATAATCTTAACTTGGTTTTTGTGCTCATAACTTTTGAACTCCATATGTTCTCAAGATTTTTGCTTTTGCAATTCTAACTTCCTTCCTAGTGTCACCATCCTGGTCTATAAGCTAATAGATACAGATGCATATATTCAGACACATACATATACCACATATATATGCACATACATTCATATGTATAGACATGTGCATATACACATATGTATGTACACACCCACATATATATACATACCAATATATATGTATAAATATATATACATACCAATATATATGTGTGGCCTGGTTAGCTGAGTGGTTAGTTGCTTGGTTTACTAATCTGGTGGTATCGGGTTCAGCCCCAGCAGTGGGATTTTTTTTCTGGTACACACCAAAAAGGCCCTAGGGTTCACCCAACCTCTAAAAATAGGTACCTGAGAAATCTGGGACGGTAAAGTGGCAAAGTGGCCAGGGGTGATACTGACCACATCACACTTTCATGTGCCAAAGGTCATGGAAAATACAGGCCTAATGGCATGAAAATGGGAATTTTACCTTTATCTTTTACCAATATATATGTATACACATACACACATGCAGATATAAATATACATACATATACCCACACATACATTCCAATATATATGTATACACATACACACACATACATTCCAATATATATGTATACACATACACACATGCAGATATAAATATACATACATATACACACACATACACATACCTACAGCTATTTATACATATAAAGTATGCACAAACACAGCTATTTATACATATAAAGCATGCACAAACACATATTAGGGAGGCATATAGCTTGAAGTGACAGACAGGCTAAAATAAATGGCAGGCTGAGAATGGACAAGGGCGATATTGCTAAAGCTGTATTGGAAAGGCTGCCAGAAAATGAAGAGCGAAACTGGAAGAACAATGTAGCTATGAAGAGACTGCTGGAGCTAAGAGATTGCTGGAGCTAAGAGACTGCTGGAGCTAAGAGACTGCTGGAGCTAAGAGATTGCTGGAGCTAAGAGATTGCTGGAGCTAAGAGATTGCTGGCAGGAAATCCAAACTGCATGGCAGAAAACACACTGTAAACAACCAACACTTGATGGAAACTATTAGCAAACATCTCTTGGATTGATGCTGGGGCATGTGGCCGTCCTGAATGCAACAAAGCTGGAGTCTTAATTTTGAACCTTCTCTTATGCTATTCTTACATCCTCTGCTACCTCTCTGACTGTTAACCATCAATTAGTGCAAATGAGTTCTTGCACATGTGCCATTGTCTCATCAGTGTGGAAGGTGAATGGTCTGCCAGGGAAGTGGTCATCTTCAAACAACTGGCACCCATTTCTGAAGCGGGAAAATCACTCAAATGCCTTCGATCAACTTGGGCAGGACTCACCAAAAGCATTTCATAAGTTTCAGCACCAGTATTTCAAAGGCGAATGCAGAAATGACTGCAGACGTGCTGTTGGAATGTTCTTGTCCATGTTGAAATGTGCCAGAATCTACAGGCATGCATTCTCTTGGAGGCTTGTGCAGCATGAATAACTGAAGATAGTGAGTTCAGATTTTGCATGTACACTCAGGAATGCTTACTACATCTCATGACTTGGTGCCACTTTGTATTATAGTTACATGGAAAAAAAAAATTCAATCCCATCCTTAGATTGTCAGCCCTTGTACATCTTTAGATTGTCAGCCCTTGTACATCCTTAGATTGTCAGCCCTTGTACACTCTTAGATTGTTATCTGTCATGCCATTTCTTTACACAACATACAAGGTGTATCTGGTAAATAATGAAACATTTTATTCAGCCAATCAGCAGGGACGGCAGTGGATTCTCCGAACCCGAAGGTTAGTGAGGGGTGTTTGGTAAAGGGTCGACAGCACTTGTACGAACTCCCTGTAATTGCAAGCTGTTGTTCTTTGGAGCCAATGCTGTAGAGGTGTTGAGGCACAGTATCCTACTGGCTTGGGAGCGGGTTATGGCAGCTATTTTTTCAGTCCCGGAGTACAGCTAAAAAGCAGGGGATATGCAATGCTTCTTTAGCAGATTCCACCACCATGGGAACTATGGCAATCCCTGCCCTGTTAGCCAGACTAAGCCTGTTACTGGGGGTACCATGGAGAGGTGGGACAGGGTCTTGGTCAGTGTGGTTTGCTAACCCTGATGCTAGCATATCAGCTATGGGTGGCTGATTGCCTCATCGAACAGACATCTTCACCCCCTAAAGGGCTGATATCTCATCATTTGGCTCTGAGCTTTTACAGAGTGCATATCGCATGCCAAGTGGACAGCTGTTTAAGCATCTTGTAACAGTCAAATGCAGAGGAGTATTGAGCAGTGATATAAAGTCTTGTGTTAAACTTTAAAAAATCTGCGACCATGATGCTTGCTATGATAAAGAGAGCCTATGGGAAGGATGCTTTATCAAAAGCACAAGTGTTTCAGTAGCACAAAACGTTCAACAAAAGAAGAGAGAGCATCAAGGATAAACAATGCACAGGGCAGTTTTGGACTCTGACCGATGTCTGAGTCTTAGATTGATAGCACATCAAGCGGGACTTCCAAAATCCATTATGCATGAAATCATCATGAAGAACTGCACATGTGGAAAATTTGTGCCTTGGTTCCTAAGGTTTTGTGCAATGAAAAGAAAAATAACTGTGTCGATTTCTCGTGAGCTTTTGTATCATGTGAGGAGTGAACCTGATTTTTTGGAGAAAGTGAAAACCGGTGATGAAATGTAGGTCTTTGAGTACGATCTGGAGAAGAAAAGACAAGAGTTCTGAGTGGCACACTACCAAGTCTACTCGACCAAAGAAGGCTCGAATGGGCAAATCGAAGATGAAATCAATGCTCATTGTTTTTTTTAACTCTAAAGGTGTTGTCCATAAGGAGTTCGTATCACCTGGACAAATGGTCAATGCAGCATTTTACATGGGAGTTCTTAAATGGATGAAGAACAGAGTCGCGCACATCCGCCCGAAGAACACCAACACCTGGGTTCTTCACTACAACAATGCGCTGAGCCATGCACTGTTGCTAGTCAGAGAGTTTCTGGTGAAAAAAACCATGGCAACGCTGTGCCAATCTCCCTACAGCACGGACTTGGCCCTGACTGACTTCTTTTTGTTTCCCCAGCTCAAATCAAGCTTGAAAGGCCACCATTTTGGGACTGTTAATAGCATGCAAGCTACTGTGATGAGTGCTTTGAAGGAGATCCCCGTTCAAGACTTCCAGGCAAGCTACGACGCATGACAGAACCGCTGGCAATGGCGTATTAATGCTCAAGGATGTTATTTCGAGGAATTTTAGGTATATGTAAGTATATCTTGAACAAATTGAATTTTATGGAATCGGTTTCATTACTTACTGGACACACCTTGTATAACTAATTTGCATTAAATATTTGCTGCAATCTGGATATATGTAATTAAAAGAGACATGGTTAAACCTAAATACAAATGATCTCATGATAAATTATTCTCAACAATTTGTTTGTTATCCTTGACCAAATGTTGGTAATAAGATTGTATTACTATCACTACTTCACAATACTAACAGATCATATTACTATCACTACTGCATAATACTAACAGATCATATTACTATCACTACTTCACACATTAACATTCACCATTCATGTCCTCCTCGACAAAAGCTCCATCCTGGTCACCACCAGGAAGGGTAGCGGCCACGACCACAAAATGCTGAAGTCAGAGACACTGAACCAGGGCAGTCTAGGTAAGCAACCACCTCTCACCCGATGGGGATATATTATATCCGAATCATGTTGAGGTTTTCTGGTGAGAAAGTCCAACTCTGGACTGGATGGGCAAACACCTCTCACCTGGCGGGAATATATTCATATCTAAACCACGTCAAGGTTTTCTGGTGAGAAAGTCCAACTCTAGACTAAACTAGTGCAATGAAAACCATAGTGTCACGCAATGCCACTTCTGTGATCCATTGAGAATATAGGCCCAAGCCTCACAATGCTCTGAGCCTCCATCCCAATCGCGAGAGCCGCAGGAGTGGGTTCAGCAGGATCACGAGGCGATCTTGGTGGTAGAAGCAAACAAAGAAGAAGAAGACTCGGTTTCACACAAAATTTCTACATGCAGACCAATCTTCACACAAAATTTCTACATGCAGACCCATCTTCACACAAAATTTCTACATGCAGACCCATCTTCACACAAAATTTCTACATGCAGACCCATCTTCACACAAAATTTCTACATGCAGACCCATCTTCACACACAATCTTTACAAGCAGACCCATCTTCACACAAAATCTCTACATGCAGACCCATCTTCACACACAATCTCTACATGCAGACCCATCTTCACACACAAAATCTCTAGACCCATCTTCACACAAAATCTCTACATGCAGACCCACATTCACACAAAATCTCTAGATGTAGACCCATCTTCACACAAAATCTCTACATGCAGACCCATCTTCACACAAAATCTCTAGATGAAGACCCATTTTCACAAAAAATCTCTACATGCACACTCATCTTCACACATAATCCTTAGATGTAGACCTATCTTTATACAAAATCTCTAGACGTAGACATATTTTCACAGAAAATCTCTGGATGCAGACCCATTTTCATACACAATCCTTAGACACATGTCCACCTTAACAGGCAATCTCTGGATGGAGACCTATTTGCATACAAAGAAAAAATCTGTAATAAATGATTATTTATAAACTACACTACCCACTCTATATTTCTTCTGTTTACTTTGCCATTCCAATCAAACAAATTTTCCGTGTATCTTCCTCCTCTTCTTCATTTGCTTCTACCACCAAGACCACCCTGTGATCCCAATGAGTTTATGCCTGTGGTCCTTATTAAGTCCCATTGTCCCCCATGTGGTCCCCAAAAGGACCACATGAGATCCCCGAGAGGACCACAAGAGGTTCAGAGTATCGTAGGGCTTGAGTCTGTATTCTTGGTGGGTCTCAGAAGCGAGATTGCGTGACACCGTGGTTTTCGTTGCACCAGTTTAGTCTAGAGTTGGACTTTCTCACCGGAAAACCTTGACATGTTTTGGATATCAGTATGTCCTCGCTGGGTGAGAGGTGGTAGCCCACCCAGGCCAGAGTTGGACTTTCTCACCAGAAAACCTCAACGTGTTTTGAGATATCCATGTATCACCACTGGGTGAGAGGTGGTTGCCCATCCAGTCCAGTGTTGGACTTTCTCACTGGAAAACCTCAGCGTGATTAGGATACGCATACATCCCTGCCGGGTGAGAGGTAGTTGCCTATCTACTGCCCTGGTCCAGTGTCTCCGACTTCAGCATTTTGTGATCGTGGCCGTTACTCTTCCTAGTTGTGACCAGAATGGAGCTTTTGTCCAGGAGGATGAATCCTCGCCACTAGTGACTTCCACCCCTGGGTTGAGCTGGTTTAGGCATATTATCCCAGTATGGGCGTGTTTGGGATATGACTGACCTTTAGAGCAGAGGTACCGTGACATGTGTAGCCATCAAGTTTCACCCCTGGTGTATGCCGGTTTAGGCATATTTCACCAGTGTAGGTGTATTTTGGACATGGCACCATGGTATGTTGAGCTCTCACAGCGATACTACTGGACATACCGATTAAACTACACTTTATCCTTTCCTTCCACCTTTTCACATCAGCGCCACACAGCAACCATTATTTCTTTTCCGCAATTTCTTCCTTGACTGGGAGGAGCTTCACTCCACGCGCGGCATCCGAAGAATCTCGCCAGCAGTGTCTTAACCTCTGGGTTAAGCCAGTTCAGGCATTTCACCCAATATGAGTGCACTTAAGACGTGGCCGACCTCCAGACCAGAGGTGTCGTGATTTGAATGTTTGCTTCGCTTTATCCTTACTACCACCTTTTCTGCAGTGGTGCCGCACGGCAACCCCATTTGCACCTTTCTTCACTGGCCGGGAAGAGCACCACTCCATGCATGGCAGCTGAAGAATCTCGCCAGCAGCGTCCCGTGTATGATAAAAGCAGCCATGAAATCATGAACTGTACAAATTAAATTTCCCGTGTATGATACAAGCAGTCATGAAATCACGAACTGTACAAATTAAACAAATTTCCCGTGTATGATACAAGCAGCCAAGAAATCATGAACTGTACAAATTAAACAAATTTCCCATATTTGATACAAGCAATTATGAAATCATGAACTGTACAAATTAAACAAATTTCCCGTGTATGATACAAGTAGTCATGAAATCACAAACTGTATATACTCACACACTGAAATCATGAACTATCACTTGACCATCATTTCCTGCAACAAAACAAAAAAACATTCATGAGAAAATAACATTTCATTTTAATTACAAATTCACAAAACAACATTTAACATATAAAGAACAAAGCAAATGATCAAACGCAAGTACAGAACCACAGAATGGACGTGTGTACCCTGATCTGTAACCAGCAACCAGAGACTGGCATCCCTGCACTCTGCTCCACCTTCATCCACTGAAGTGTGCATCTGCTGATGGAACCAGTCACACAATGGTTACGCAAGTTAATCCACTCCGTTTTGAAAAATGTCCACTTCCCCACTCCTCCCTCAACTTAATAATCATTCTGATGTCAGCCTGATGTCATCCTCCTGATGTGGTTGCTATAATTCAGACAATGTAATCCTCCTGATGTGGTTGCTATCATTCAAGCAGATGTCATCCCACTGGGTGGTTGCTATCATTCAGCCAGATGTCATCCTCCTGATGTGGTTGCTATCATTCTGCCAGATGTCATCCTATTGGTGTGGTTGCTATCATTCTGCCAGATGTCATCCTTCTGATGTGGTTGCTATCATTCTGCCAGATGTCATCCTATTGGTGTGATTGCTATCATTCAGTCAGATGTCATCCTCCATATGAGCCTGTCCAAAGTGGCTCTTACAATCTCCTCTTTGTTTATTCTGAGGATACTCAGAATCACTGCCATGCTGCTAGATTGTCTGCTTTTTCACCACCGTTGACTCCTGCATGACCTAGGCAGTAGATCCACGTCAGACTTGATAAATGAGAGCCCTCTAGAAGCTGGACCTACTCCCTGTGGAAAAACTGTCTCTCAGTTCTTCGTAACAAGCTTTGAGAGTCCACCTCAATGACCCCATGCAAGGCGCCCTGCTCCACTAACCTGGAAACTGGTTCTCATGCTGCCTGCACCTCTATTCTCATGCTCAAAGCGGTGGTCGCACAGGCTCCTGATTTACTTGCGACCAGTTTGCCATTACGGTAGACAACATAGCCCCATCTAGTTTTTAAGCATCTTACCACAGACCTATCTGTGAAGATCATGTGGTCTGGAGTGTTGCTGTACTTTTTCTAGCCTGAGCCCAGTCACTGCATTCACGGCCAAGCTTTATCACGACCTTCATTACATTCTGCATGTTTGACACTTTAGTCCGTTCTGGTTCTAGAGAGATCTGCTCTGGGTCACAGACTACTAACAGTGTCTTTTCTGCCTCTGCCATCCATGATCTTCCTCGCTTAATACGCTTGCCCTTTGCTGAGTTCAGCTCTGGTAGAAGGGAGTGGTTCGCTGCGCCAGCAATCCAGAGGCATCTCTTCACTTGGGCATACTTATGCCTTACTTTCATGCTGGGCACATCCAGTAATTAGCACATAGCTATGATCTGAGTATATCTGGCGCACCCCAGAACTGCTCTCACGGTCTCATTTTGAATTCTTTCAAGCTTGGTTATCTGAGTCATAGACAAAGTCAGAAGGCCAAGGCCATAGTCAATCACCGACATAACCAACACCCGCATCAACAGAAAGAGTTCCATCGTGGCAGACCAGCACCGGCCATGGTCCTCACTGTGCAGAGCCTTTCTTTGCCTTCTGAAAGACCATGTCCATGTGATGTCCTGTCAAATGTGATCCCAAGATATTTCAGACATTGTTCCCTCTTGATGGTTTCATCATTGTATTGCACTGCTGGAAGGATGGTCTTCACAGATCTGTTGTCTAATGAGCACCACAGGAGTTTGACCTTAGTGGGGTTTACCACTGCGTTGTTGTCCCCGCACCAACCCATGATATGGTCGATATTTTCCTGAATGTTGCTAGACATCCTCTGTCTTGAATTTCCATGTACATGTCAGGAAGTTGTCTAATTATGTTAGTATTCAGCCAGGGCAAGTCTGGTGTAGCTGTGTAATTCTAGAAGCATATATGTTAAAAAGCATTGGTTACAGTGGAGAGCCTTGAGGTGTCCTGAAGCAGTGATCCTAGCCACCAATGCTACCCACCACATAATCCTGGCATCAATGGCCATTTCCATCACAAGGCACAGGAATGTTGTGTAGACTCTGTTACAGGCATCCTCCAGATCCAGTGCGACAACTGCCGTCTCTTCTTTCCTCTGAAACCCTTCATATACATTGTATGCCAGTATCGATGAGCTGCTCATTATGTCTCTGCCGGGTCGATAGCCACTTAGCGTGCCTGGAAGCTGTCTGCCATTCCCCATGTCAGTTTCTTAGCTACAATCTTCTCGAGCACTTTACTATAAATCTTTTACATGGTGATGATATGGTACCCTGCCAATTCAGTGTTGTCTTTGCCAGATTTAGATAATGGCAGCAGGTAGCTATGTAGCCATTTTCTGGTACCCCACCTGACTTTATACTGTTGTACTCCTCTGTCATCTTAACTTGAACTTCCTCCAATGCCTGCTTCAAGTGGTTATGTTGAACTCCGTCTGGACTCAGTGCACTATCCCTAGATGCCTTGATGGTCTGCGGAACCTCAACACTGATCAACTCTGCATACTGCAGAGGTCATAGTGATTCTTCTACAATGCTCCATGCTGATCTGCGATTTTCAATGTTGCCCTCATCTGACTGGTCAATGTATCTGCAAAAGAATGCTGCCCTTTTCTCTGCATCGGTCTTCAGCACCTGACCATTTTCATCCTTGATGTTGCCAGCATTCCTTGTTCTAGATCAATTGTTCATCCTTCTGTGTAGTTGCCAAAACTTTCGCAGGGCTTTATCTTTCACTACCTCCTGCACAAAGTCCTCCCAGCACAGTCTTTTTTGGTTCTGCAGCGAGAGCTTTAAAGGTATGGCTGGCAAGCTGCATATCTTTCACAATCTTTTCCTTTTCTCCTGTCCTCTCATCCTTTTTCTTCTGCCACTTCTGTCACTGTTTTGTTAAGAGTGTGTTTCACCTCCCAAGCCTTTTCAACTTCATCTGTCCACTATGGGGGCTGATACAGCAGAAAATGAAATCAGTTTGCAGAAAACAGTGAACAAAATTATTAATGAGAGAATTAACAGTGGATCAGAGTTAAATAACAAGACAGAAACAATGGTAATATTGAAAAAGAATAAACAAGCCAAAGTGCAACATCCTTTCAAATGGGAAACAAATGACACAAATAAATAAATTTCAATTACTTTGAAACAACAAAAAGCAACTGATGACAAGTGCACAAATGAAATAAAATCACAAACAGATACAGCAAAGGCAGCTTTTTATAACATGAAGTAGAAGCTAACAAATAATCAAATGTTCTTAAACGTGAGGAAAAGTGTATTACAGTGCTATATAGATAAAATGTTCTTAAACGTGAGGAAAAGTGTATTACAGTGCTATATAGAACCAGTATTGTTTTATGGTTGTGAAACTTGGACGAAGAAATAAAATGATGACAAAGAAACTGGAAGAAACAGAGATGTGGTTTTGGCAAAAGATGCAACAAATCCACTTTTGCTTAGCCCTCTGTTCTTCTCTGGTAGGATATTTTTGGCCATCTCCATACTTGATTTTAAACATTCCCATATGTTGTCTATTTTCTCTCTTGGGTTTTCTCATCTATATTGCTCTACGTTCTCTTCTATAAGGCATTCTTATTTGCTTTTCATTTTCATTGAATATTTCTGATTTAAGTCTGTATTTCTTAGGACTAATGTCTATTTTTGCTGTCTTGTACTTCTTTCTGGCATCACCCATGACCCATGAAATGTCCTACCAGATGAGGTTGCTCTATCTAAACACCCATTAATGCTTTCAGTTCAATTTGAATTCTATAGGTGTACATAAATATTCTTGGGAGTTACAGTGGTGATTTCCTGTCTTCTGTAATTCGTATACTTGTATTAAATTGCATGTGTGGGAAGAATGAAAGATGGAGTGATGAAGGGCAGAATGTAAGATGGGCCTGTGTAGCCAATTCTTTACCCTTTAAAAATAAAGATCATTCTTCTAAAGATCTGTGCATCACGTGACAAGCTGGAGGTGGTTGCCTCACCCATCGATATTATGTATCACTTTTATTTATTTTCACAACTCTCAACCACACTGTGTATGTGTGTGTACATATGCTCATCACAATAAAGAACTGAAGGTAGTGACTAAAGACTTGGCTTGACACTTGCCATGAGGACCAAAACATTGTCCGCTTTGACAATCAATCAGTGACCTATAACCGACACACTGGTGTCTGGGTTGGCAAACCATAATTAGTGTATAAGTATACAACCATACATGAAGCACTGAAGTAGAGCTGTGATACAAAAAATATATCAACTAGGGAAACATAGGAGCAGCTATATTACTTAACGATTACAAAGTTGTAATGTTTTGGCATCTATACTTTATCTCCTCTCTCTATTTATTCGTCCTGTATGTTTTTGTGTGATTAAGGCTCACGCCGAAACATCACAATTTTGTAATAGTTAAGTAATAAAGCTGCTCCTACTTTTTTCCCAGCTTATACATTTTCATAACTGACCAAAACCCTGTCCCACCACTAGACTGGTAACCCTAGTATCAAGCCTGGTCTGGCTAACAGGGCAGGGATTGCCACAATCTTCATGGTGGTGGAGTCTGCTATAGAAGTACTGCATGCCCCCTACTTTTTTACGTGCACTCAGGGACTGAAAGAACAGCTGCCATGACCCACTTCCAAGTTGACATGATGAAGTGCCTCAACATCTTCCCTTCATCAACTGCAAAGAACACCAGGGAGGAGAAGGAGGAGAAGGAAGAGGAGGGGGAAGGAGGAGAAGAAGAAGGAGGAGGATGAGGATGAGGAGATTGCAACACTTACCATGAGGGACTTGAATCCAACACTGCCAATTCTTCACCCTGTGAAATTAAAATATGTTCATTTGATCAAGTTTAATTTTTTTTTAAAACCATTCCCAACCCTAAAAATGTAACTGACCTCCAGTGGATATTTTTCTGTTGTCTGCATCAAAACAACAAGAGTTTATGTTGCTGATGTGAAGTGTGTCAATCACATCAGGAGGTTTTTCACTGAAGATGGTCTGGTGAATGTTCCAAACTAACAACCTTCTGTCATCTCCTCCTAAAGGTCAGAATTAAAAAAAAAAAAATTAGATCATGGGAAGTCACTACTGTCAAGAAAATGTTAATGTTGCACAATCAGGAGAAAATCTGTGGATTCAATCTGATTATGGTTCTTACAACACTGCAAACAGACAAACAAGGTTTCCTTAAATATCAATGTATATGCATTGTAACACAGAATATTGTAGAATCCATTTGATCAGATACTGTACGAAAGATCTCTAGTTCCAAATATTGTTTTACCATCTAATTCTAGTCCAAATTGCTACTACAGGGTCTAGCATAAAACATAGCTCAATGTTAAAAATGGAAAATAAATTAAGCGGTATATATGTTTTTGGTACAAAAAAGGTGAAATGAAACTCAGAAAAGAGAGTAATTTTATTATTACTGACAATCATATTTAGGTTTTGAAAATTATGCCGGTTAGATGCCCGCCATTACATCTGACACATTCAGCCAGGTGTCTGGAAAATTCCTGCATAACACCATTTAACATGGTCAAAGGGATATTTTGAATGCAGTGTCGGATTCAATCTTTTAGGTCTGCAAATGACTGTGGTTGACTACCATACACCATGTTCTTGAGGTACCTCCTCAAACAGAATCTATTGCAATTCCAAAAAGCAAAGGAGACAGTATACATCCTTGTTTCACGCCTGTTTCAATCTGAAACCATTCACTCATCCCTTCTTCTGTTCTGCTGCACAAACATATCCATTATAAAAGTCCTTAATGATGTTGACAATTTTAGTTGGTATTCTATATAGACTTCAAATTCTCCACAATGAATCTCTGTGTATGCTACAAAATGCCTTTTTAAAGTCTATAAAGTTCAGTATTAATGGTTTCTGCTTTTCAATATGTTCTTCAAGTCTTCTTCTTCTTCTTCGTTCGCATTGTCTGTCTATATCTGCAGTCCTATCTCTTGGACAAATTTCATTGTTTTTTTGTAATTCATGTATGGAACCACAGAGCTTATCTTTAGTGGTTTCACTGGGCCAGTAATTATTTCTCAGTTGGTGCAGTTTTGGAGGATATGTTCCACAGTTTGGGGCACCTGGGCAAATGTACATAGATTAGTAGTACCAACCTTAAACTTTGTATACATATGACTTCGGAGTCGGCTGTGTCCTGTTCGGAGACGGAAGATGGTGACTTGTTCCTTTCTGTTTAGCATGTGATAGTCATCATGTGGTGGTGTTTGTGGCTTCCTGTAGGTTTTTATCATGCTTTTCTTCTGATTATAGGTGATTGGTATGTCTGGTTGCTCCATTTCAGTGCCCTCTTTGGCCAGATGGTCAGCTTTCTCATTGCCTTGTATCCCACAGTGGGAGGGAATCCACTGCAAAGTGACTCCAAGTTGTAGGCCAGTTTTTGACAATGTTCTTCAAGTAATATTCTTAGAGTAAAGATCTGGTCGAGACAGCTTCTCCTTTTTAAAAATCTTGCTTGCTCTTCTCTCACTGCAGTATCACTATATCTTTAAGTCTACTCAAAATGACCTTGCAAAATACTTTTGAAATAACTGATATTAAGGTTACTCCTCTCCAACTGTTACAGTCACCAAGGTTGCCCTTTTTTGGTATTTTAACAATGATTCCTTTTTTCCATTTAGAAAGGACATTTTCTTCTTTCTAAATCTTATTAAACATTCTCTGCAGTTGTCTCATATTGTCTCTATTAATAGCATTTAACATTTCAGGTGTTATTTTATCTTCACCTGCAGCTTTGCCGTTAGCCATTAAATTCACTGCTGTTTCAATTTCATGCAATGTAGGTTGACATTTAGTTGTGGGGCTGGTAAGTCGGTTTCAAGGTTTAACAATTCTGTTGGATGTGGTTGATTAAGTATTTCTTGGAAGTGTTCAGCCCATCTTTGCTTTTGGTCTTTACTTGATGTTAATAGGTTCCAGTTTTGCTAAGGATTGGTCTTTCTTTAGATGTAATAGTACCTGTTAGCCTCTTTTGTATGTTATATAAAGTTTTGCTGTCTCCTGTTTTTGCTGCTTTTTCTGCCTCTTTGTATGTTGCTTTCGCTAGATCTTTTCCAAGATCTGTCTTTACATCCAACATGTCTAATTTGACTGCTTGTCTTCCATGTGTTTTCTGATATCCATGCTTTTCTATTTGGTTTTTTCAATCCAACGCTTGCTTTTGCTGGTGTGATTATGACTGTGTTGTAAGAATTCCATAATTCATCTATACATATCTCCTCTACTTCACTGAGTGTTTTGGAATGATTGGCAAGTTCCTCCTCCTTCTTCTTCGTTCACTTCTACCACCAAGACTGCCCCGTGATCCTATTGAATTTACTCCCGTGGTCCTCAGTAGGTCCCGTGGTCCCCAAAAGGACCACATGAGATCCCCGAGAGGATCATAAGAGGTTAAGAGTATCGCAGGGCTTAAGCCTGTATTCTTGGTGGGTCTCAGAAGCGGGACTGTGTGACACCATGGTTTTCGTTGCACCAGTTTAATCTAGAGTTGGACTTTCTCACCGGAAAATCTCGATGTGTTTTGGACATCAATATATCCCCGCTTGGTGAGAGGTGGTTGCCCATCTAGCCTAGAGTTGGACTTTCTCATCGGAAAACCTCGAGGTGCTTTGGGATACCCGTGTATCCCTGCCAGGTGAGAGGTGGTTGCCCATCCAGTCCAGCGTTAGACTTTCTCACCGGAAAACCTCAGTGTGATTAGGATACGCATACATCTCCGCTGGGTGAGAGGTGGTTGTCTATCTAGACTGCACTGGTCCAGTGTCTCCGATTTCAGCATTTTGTGGTTGTGGCTGCTACCCTTCCTAGTTGTGACCAGGATGGAGCTTTTGTCCAGGAGGACACTAGTGAGTTTCTAAAAATTCGGTAGCAAAGTCAAGTCTGTTAATTTTATCCAAATCATTCAGCTGCTGCACAACTTGCAACTTATAAGGGTGGAAATGCAGATGATTATGAATGATGTGACATAGCAAGCGATCTGACATACCAAGTGCCAAAGCGTGCCTAAGAAATGATTGCCGAGGGCTACAAAGCAATGCATTGTGAACTTGGTGAATTCATTCAGGTGTCTGTTGAGTTCTTGGATGACTAGCAGACTTGTTATTAAGGCAATTAGCAGTTTCTTTAAATTTTTTGACCCACCTCAATCAGGAACATCATCATGGGGATGCGACTCGATGGCAACGAACCTTTCATTGTACAGTAATAGACAATTCTCCACTTTAAAAATAAGTTTCAACGGTGCATGCACGAAGTTGTGTTTGCCAAGAAGCCATTGTTAAAAGTTACCATTTGCTGCATCTCTGACATCATGGTTTTTTCATACGTATTCAGTTTCTGTGCACTACGTCAGTTAAATCCAGCTATGCTTTATGCCAGACCCTGTACAAATATCTCTCTAGTCCCAGCTATTGTTCTACAAAGTAACTCTAGCCTCAACTGTTGTTCCATAAGATAAATCTAGTCCCAACTGTTGTTCTACAAGATAACTCTAGTCCCAACTATTGTTCCACAAGATAACTCTAGCTCCAACTGTTGTTCTACACGATAATTAGTTTGCTGGTCATAATTTTGGTTAACCCTGGTTTTCTGGCTTTGTTTGGTGGTCATGATCCTGGTCAGGCTTTGTTTGGTGGTCATGATCCTGGTCAGGCTTTGTTTGGTGGTCATGATCCCGGTCAGGCTTTGTTTGGTGGTCATGATCCTGGTCAGGCTTTGTTTGGTGGTCATGATCTTGGTCAGGCTTTGTTTGGTGGTCATGATCCTGGTCAGGCTTTGTTTGGTGGTCATGATCCTGGTCAGGCTTTGTTTGGTGGTCATGATCCTGGTCAGGCTTTGTTTGGTGATCATGATCCTGGTCAGGCTTTGTTTGGTGGTCATGATCCTGGTCAGGCTTTGTTTGGTGGTCATGATCCTGGTCAGGCTTTGTTTGGTGGTCATGATCTTGGTCAGTAAAATACTCTGTCTTCTCAGCTCTTTTGTCACAGCTACCAAATGTACTGTGTAACTAGCTGCAGAGTCACAGCTACCAAATGTACTGTGTAACTAGCTGCAGTCACAGCTACCAAATGTACTGTGTAACTAGCTGCAGAGTCATAGCTACCAAATGTACTGTGTAACTAGCTGCAGAGTCACAGCTACCAAATGTACTGTGTAACTAGTTGTAGAGTCACAGCTACCAAAGGTACTGTGTAACTAGCTGCAGAGTCACAGCTACCAAATGTACTGTGTAACTAGCTGCAGAGTCACAGCTACCAAATGTACTGTGTAACTAGCTGCAGAGTCACAGCTACCAAAGGTACTGTCTAACTAGTTGTAGAGTCACAGCTACTAAATACACTGTACCAAAAGTACTGTAACACTACACACAGTCAGTGTATAAGTATATATAAAACTATGTACAAGGTGCATCCAGTAAGTAATGATACCGATTCCATAAAATTCGATATCCTCAAGGTATACTTACATATACTTAAAATTCCTCGAAATAACATCCTTGAGCATCAATACACTGTTGCTAGTTGTTCTGCCATGCATCATAGCTCGCCTGAAAGTCTGAACAGGGATCTCCTTTAAAGCACTCGTCATGGCAGCTTGCACGTCATTAACAGCCCTAAAATTTTGGCCTTTCAAGCTTTATTTGAGCCAAGGAAACAAAAAGAAGTCAGCCGGAGCCAAGCCCAGGCTGTAGGGAGGTTGGCACAGCGTCATCACAGTTTGTTTCACCAGAAACTCTCTCACTAGCAGAGACGCATGGCTCAGCACACTGTCATGGTGAAGAACCCAGGTGTTGTTGATCTCCAGACAGATGCACGTGACTCTGTTCTTCAGCTGTTTAAGTATTTCAATGTAAAATGCTGCATTGACCATTTGTCTGGGTGGTACGAACTCCTTATGGACAACACCTTAAGAGTAAAAAAAAAAAAATGAGCATTGATTTCATCTTTGATCTGCTCATTTGAGCCTTCTTTAGTTGAGGACACTCGGTAGTGTGCCACTCGGAGCTCTGTCTTTTCATCTCCGGATCATACTCAAAGACCCATGTTTCATCACCAGTTTTCACTTTCTCCAAAAAATCAGGTTCACTCCTCACATGGTCCAAAACCTCATGAGAAATCAACACAAAGTTTTTCTTCTGTTCATCACTCAAAACCTTAAGAACCAATTTGGCACACATTTTCCTCCATGTGCAATTCCTTCATGACGATTTCATGCACAATGGATTTTATAAGTTCCATTTGATCTGCTATCAATCTGAGACTCAGATGTCGGCCAGAGTCCAAAACCACCCTGTGCATTGTTCATCCTTGACACTCTCTCTTCCTTCGTTGAATGTCTTGTGCCACTGAAACACTTGTGCTTTCGATAAAGCATCCTTCCTGTGGACTTTCTGTATCATAGTAAGCATCTTGGCCATGGATTGTTAAAGTTTAACATAAAACTTTATCGCATAATGCTGCTCAACACTCCTCTGCATTTTGACCATTACACGATGCTTAAACAGCCGTCCACTTCACAAGCAATCTGCACTCTGCAAAAGCTCAGAGCCAAATGACAAGATATTGACCCTTATCTAACATCCCCCACTAACCTTCAGGCCTGGAGAATCCACCCCCTGGCCCTGCTGATTGGCTGAATAAAACAAGTCTCATTACTTACCGGACACACCTTGTATATAACTATACACAAAACCTGCAGCAAAGCTGTAATAACAAAATGTTAAAACTATTTAAGAAAATAGTAGGAGCAGCTTTATTAATTAATGAGCACACAGAGTAACCACAAAGACAAATCTGATTTTCTGGTTACAGGCATAAAACAATGTCACTCTGATGACACAAGCCATCTAGCGCTTGAGAACTGCTACATTCAGAAACATGAGATGTTAGAACCCAATGGCTGGAACTCGATATTCCGCTTACTTAACATTCCCTCACTGCATTAGTTTACTAACCCTCTACCCCAATCACATTCACCTATTCTACCCACGCTTCTCTTGTCTAGGTTACCACTGTATCATTCTCTCTCCTTTCCGTGATCCCCACCCCCTCATTACTATTGACCTATCACACACTGCAAGTCTCCATTTAAAATATTTTCAACACTCTATCACATGCACTCTGGGATGCAGCTTCTTACAAGACACAGCTAAGTGCTCCACTCATTCTTTTTTTCTTTTAACACTGCTATTTGTTGTATGACTTATTTATAAGAGTGATAGTTCTATAATTCATACACATTTTTAGATTGCCTTTCTTCTGCAGAGGTATGTAAATTAAGCATTTCCAGACCTTGGGCCAACTTCCACTTTTCCAGATCTTACAGCACAGAGCATGATAATATTCTTTCCATTCTGTGCAAGAATCCCTTATGTAGTTGTTTTTGTCATATCTAACTTGTCTTCTGATGTCCTTTGTATATTTCTTATACAGTGCTTGGTTTGCAAGATGTTTTTTGAACTTTATTGTCCTCAGGCTTCAATTAGCTTCATTTTTTCCCTCTGAAATGTAATCTCAGTTCTTTACTGCTCTTTTCAGTAGTTTTTTAATTTGATCTTGAAATTTGCCACTAGAAGTTCATGGTCAGAGTCACAATCTGCTCCAGGAGATGTTTTGACGGATGAGATACACGAACACCATCTTTTGCTGAGTTACAATGTAGTCTACTTGGTTTCTACTCGTTCCATCTGGGGATGTCCATGTGTATAATCATCAGGGATGTTGCTTGAAGAAGTCAGCTGTGATGGTGAGATTGTTCTCTCGGCAGAATGTTATTAGTTGTTCACCTCTATCATTTCTCTGGCCTAGACCATGGAGTCCCCTCACTTTTATTTCATGACCGAGTCTTTCTTCTCCAATTTTAGCATTAAAATTCCCAATTATTACCTTAATATCTTGTCCAGTTCTTTCCAGTCTGCTGTAGTTTATCATAGAATTCTTTGCATTCTGTTTTGTCAGATGTTGCTGTTGGCACATAAGTGTTATATTTCTTTTTCTACCTATCAATCGGATTGTGAGTATGTGGTCGTTTATTGGGTTGTGGCCTAATAGGGAGGCAGCTGTTGTTCTGGACAAGTAGAATCCAACCCCACTCTGGCCTTCTCTGTCTTTGCATGAATAAACATAGATTCCTCCTGATGGAATTAAGAAATGTCCCTGGCCTGCCCATCTGTGTTCTGATATACCTAGGACGTCGATGTTTAACCTTCCTTTTTTCACTGTCAGATGTTTGCCTTAATACATGCTTCTTGCATTCCAAGTAACTATTTTTAGACTGAGTTTTCCCTGGCAAAACAGTTAGGTTTTTCACCATCATTTCACTTACCAGTAATTGCACTTATAAGTCTTGCAAGCAAGATATTGCAATGAATCATATTTAAAAAGATGGAGGGAAAAATAGAACAAGAAATACATGAAGTACAGGTGGGTTTCTGACCAAGCAGAGGCACCAGAGATCATATACTAAACATGAGGAACATCACAGAAAAGTGTTAAGATTTAATGTGGATCTATACACCTGTTTTGCTGACCAGGCAGAGACACCAGAGATCATATACTAAACATGAGGAACATCATAGAAAAGTGTAGAGATTTTAGTTTAATGTGGATCTATACACCTGTTTTGTTGACCAGGCAGAGACACCAGAGATCATATACTAAACATGAGGAACATCACAGAAAAGTGTTGAGAGTTTAATGTGGATCTATACACCTGTTTCGTAGACCAGGAAGAGCACATCACTAATTTAAGCAGAGATCCTTGTCTCATTCATTGTACTGCAAACATTAGTAGCTTCTTCTTCTTCAATCTCCCTGGAACTGTGAGCTGGTGTTCCCTGTAGCTGATGCTGTGATGATGTTGAGGCAGAGCATCACATCAGCTTGAGAGTGGTCCCTGTGAGGAGCTAATGAGCAGTGTGCTTCTTTAGCAGACTCCACCACCATAGAGGCTATGGCAATCCCTGTCCCATCAGCCAGGCTAGGCCTGTTACTGGAGGTATCAGTGGAGAGGTAAATCTGCTATGGTTCGTCACCCCTGACGCTAACATGTCAACTTTGGTTCATCAACCCTGATGCTAACATGTCAGCTTTGGTTCATCAACCCTGACGCTAACATGTCAGCTTTGGTTCGTCAACCCTGACGCTAACATGTCAGCTGTGGTTCATCAATCCTGACGCTAACATGTCAGCTTTGGTTCGTCAACCCTGACACTAACATGTCAGCTGTGGTTCGTCAACCCTGACGCTAACATGTCAGCTTTGGTTCGTCAACCCTGACGCTAACATGTCAGCTGTGGTTCGTCAACCCTGACGCTAACATGTCAGCTTTGGTTCGTCAACCCTGATGCTAACACGTCAGCTTTGGTTCATCAACCCTTAAGCTAGTCTGTCAGCTTTGGTTCGTCAACCCTGACACTAACATGTCAGCTATGGTTCATCAACCCTTAAGCTAGTCTGTCAGCTTTGGTTCGTCAACCCTGACACTAACATGTCAGCTGTGGTTCACCGATCCCGACACTAACATTTCAGCTATGGTTCATCAACCCTTAAGCTAGTCTGTCAGCTTTGGTTCGTCAACCCTGACGCTAACATATCAGCTGTGGTTCACCAACCCTGACGCTGGATGTCAGCTATGGTTCGCCAATCCAGTTTTCACAATACTAGCTAAACACAACTATAACTTCATTTGTTTTAAATACCTGAAGCTATGAACTCTCCATCTGTAGAAAACTCAATGGCATTGACGCAACCAAAGTGTCCAAGAAGATCTCTTTTATACAAGCTTTGTGACTCCAACATTCTACGACCAAATAGAATCTCTTTCATCCATGTCTGAGATGTTCCTTGCTTTTCACGCTCCTGGACACCAAAAGGTGTTGAAACGAATTTAAATTTATAATAATTCATGATTACAAGTTACAGTATATTATATTAAAGTAAAAAAAATAATAATAAAGTAAGAACAACTTCTCAATTTTGGTTCTAAGCAAACAGCGTATCAGAAACGACTTGCTTAAGCCATATTGGTTATATAAAAAAATCGTCCGGGTCAGAAACACGGAATAAAAATCTGAATTCCAGTAATCATTAATCGTAGGGCTATAACAGTATATTGGAAAATGTACTGTTACGATGGTTGGATTTTGCATAAATCTGATATAATACGGGGTATTTTAATATTTGGACCATTTGTTTTAAAACCTTGGTATTTTTGTTGTGTGGGAGTTCAGTTGAAAGGTCAGAGTGAGACGTTGGGTTCCACGAGATTTTTATGAACTTAGCCTTGACATGTTAGTAATAAAGTTATTTACGGAATGTCCAGTGAGTGTTTGTGGGAAGGTCGTAAACAGGTAGAATCACGGGCTGAGTGATTCTCGGGATAGATTTAGAGATATTAGGTTGTGCCAAGTATTATCTTGCTGGGCTATTCTTCTTATGGCTGACTCCCAGTGTTGGATTTGCATAACCAGCTACAGTAACAGCAAGCAATGTGTGTGTTACAAGGATTACTTTCCCTACCCTTGCAACTTATAATATCAAGTTCGGACCTTGTTTCATCATCAAATTAGGCTGCGCTCTTGCGCCGAGTTCACGTCCACGTGGCTCGATCTTTCGTAAGTTCTTACCAGGGGTCGTGACTGATAGAAAAATCTACCATTGATGATTCACAAATATCTTTTTTATATCTCAGTTTAGGTCTACTATGTGGCTTCCGTGCCGCCACAAGTTCGCCATGCAAAACCTGTTTGGAAATACGGCTGCCATTTATTCTTGTTACGTGTCCAGCCATCTGAGTTTTTTTTTTTTTTTTGCTTCTTAGTATTGTCATCATTGATGGAAGATTAGAACGATGCAGAACCCTAAAGTTGGCTACTTTATTTTTGCCACTTGATGTTCAATATTTTGCGAAGGCAGCAAAGTGGAACTATTCAGGCAGTCATTTGCATGTCCCTTGCGGAACTTTGCTTCCCTGACAGTTCTCCTGTAGGCCTGTTGGCTGTAAGCAAGATGCCCTGCTGCTGATAAGTCCAGTCGCAGATCATCAACATTGTCTTGCAACCATCTTCGTCTTGGTCTTCCTCTCTTTTTCCTATTATGTACCCTTCCAAGACAGTTTTTTCTAAATTATCATGGGATTTAATATATCCAAAATATTTAAGTTTTCTCAATTTAATCTTCCTTGTTAGCCAACCTTCTTCAATACAGGTTCTTGTAGTATGGATATGTTTGTTCTTTTTTGTGTCTATGATATTTTGAAGAACTCTTCTGTAGCATTTACATTCAGAGGTAATTATGTATTTCTTAGCTGTTTTGTTAAGTGTCCAGGTCTTGCTGGTATATGTTGTGATGAGAAAGTTGCATGCCATTAAAAATCTTATTTTTGTAGTTCTGTCTTTTCCTCTTCACAGTTTCTTTAGTTGTTTTACTTTCTGAAGACTGATAAATGTCCTTTTAATTTCCCTCATTGTATCTCTATTATTAGTTAGTAATGATCCAAGATATTCAAAACTCTCCATCTCTTCCAATTTTTCCTCATTGATATTATATTTCAGCTGCCTTATTTGTTTTGTCAGTTGATATCAGTGTAGTTATCTTTGCATTAAGATAACGGTTTTTCTATTTGCTGTTCTTACAGACTGATATACTGTTCAAAAAAAGAAATGCAACAAATATGATGTTGCAATTTAAACTGAAGTTTGCTGATCAGACAAGGGCATATTGCCTGAAATGTTCACTTGGACATCAACTTCACGTGCTGACCTGAAATGTATTCAGCAGATGATTCATGAGCACAGAAAAGTGACACTAGTCAAAACAGCATTTTTGGCAATAACTTATGACAGGTTCACGAGAATCCCATGAAACTTATTGAACACAAAACTCACTGACCATGTTATTAAATGCCTATAAAAGATTTGACACTCCTCAAATCAATTCATCTGAAGATTCAATGGGCAAGTATGGCTCATCTCACTAAAAAACGACTCATCATTATTGGATGTTTACAGACTGGACAGTCACAAAGTGTAATGGCCAGACATTTTAATGTAGTTAGAAGCACCATTAGTTTCCTTTGGAGACAATTTCAAGAAACTGGCTCAGTTGCAGACCAGCTGGGCAGTGGAAGACCCATAGTCGCATCTCCTGCCGAAGACCACTTCATATGGATGCATCACCTCAGAATCTATACGCATCTGTGTCCTCAACACTCCAGTCAGTGACAGTAGCTCATTGAATTTAATATTAAACAGTCAGGATGGCTTCATGACGCTGGTCTTTGGGCAAGAAGACCCTACAGAGGTCCTGCTCTTACGGACTGGCATCGCCAGAACTGACTGCAGTGGGTGAACCAGCATCGTCAATGGACTGTTGCGAATGATTGGAGAAGGGTTTGGTTTAGTGATGAATCATTCTTTCTGCTCCAGTGACATGATAGATGGAGAATAGTTTACCGCAGTCCATGAGTGCTACACCCTGAACTTCATGAATGAGGCTCCTCCACATGGTGGTGAAGGTGTACTGGTTTGAGGGACAATCAACTTCATGGGAAGAAGTGACCCAGTGCAAACTGAAGGATGCCTGAATGCCCAACGATACTTCACTGAAATTCTTTGTCCTCACGTCCTTCCACTTCAGGCTGCACCAGGGTTAATTTTTCAGCAGGATAGCGCTAAACCTCATGTGGCACAACTCACCACCCAGTTCCTCGCTGACAACAATGTCCAGACCATTCTGTGGCCATCCATGTCATCAGACATGAACCAAATAGACAAGTCTGCCAGCAGGATGTGGCACCAACCAATCTCCGACAGTTGTCTCATGCACTGCAGGAAAAGTGGGCAGCCATTCCACAACAACAGATCCAATGGCTAATTGGATCCATGTCAAGGAGATGTCCTTCTCTGATACAGGCCAGAGGATGCCATACGCCTTACTGAGATGGAGGCCTCAGTCGCAAAGAATAAAAGTGTAAACCAGATCTGATGAACATAATTTCATTGTTAAAGTCTTAAAATTTCTTCATGCCAAGGTTGAAACATTAATTCCATAAAATAAAATTTTGATACAAGTTTGAATTTTGGTGTCCATTACGACTACAGTAGTGTTGGGTTTCTTTTTTTTTTTTTAATAATTCCAATTCCTTTTTGTGTTGTGGACAGTAATACTATGTCATCAGCATATCTAATCTCTGGTATTTCATAACATCCAGTTCTTATGGCATCATAATATCCTTTGTCTACATCTTCTCTAACATTCCTCATTATACAAGTTAAATAAGTAAGGCAATAGTATGCAGCCCAGATGGACCCATTGTTTTATGTCAAACCAAGTTGTTGTTTCACCATTTATTCTTACTGCTGCCTGTTGGCAGCATTTTGTTTGTGGAACTATTACATTTTGTGTTCTTCCATGTCCATGATGTCTACATTTCATATCAGCATAAGAGTGCTAATCACATGGGTCTGATAAATCAGAAATCCATCTTCACTGTAACCTTCTCCGCTGCTGGCGAGATTCTTCAGCTGCCGTGCGTGGAGCGGTGCTCCTCCCGGCCAATGAAGAAAGGTGAATAGGGGTTGCCACGCGGCACCACTGCGGAAAGGGTGGTAGAAGGGATGAGGCGGAGCAAACGGTCAAATCGAGGCACCTCTGGTCTGGGGGTCTGCCATGTCCTGAGTGCAGTCATGTCGGGTGGAATGCATGAACCAGCTTAACCCAGAGGTTAAGACACTGCTGGCGAGACTCTTCGAATGCCCTCGCGTGAAGTGAAGCTCCTCCTGGTCAAGGAAGAAAATGCAGAAAAGAAATAAAGGTTGCTGTGTGGCGCCAATGTGAAAAGGTGAAGGAAAGGATAAAGTGAAATTTAATCGGTATGTCCAGTAGTATCGCTGCGAGAGCTACACATACCACGGCGCCTCTGCTCTAGAGGTCGGCCACGTCCGAAACATATCTACACTGGTGAAATATGCCTAAACCGGCACACACCAGAGGTGAAACTTGATGGCCAGGCATGTCACACCACCTCCGCTCTAGAGGTAGGTCATGCCTGATATACACCCATACTGGTGAAATATGCCTAAACCGGCTAATACCAGGGGTGAAACTTGAAGGCTACGTATGTCACGGTACCTCTGCTCTAGAAGTCGGTCATGTCCCAAACACGCCCATACTGGGAGAATATGCCTAAACCAGCTCAACCCAGGGGTGGAAGTCACTAGTGGCGAGGATTCATCCTCCTGGACAAAAGCTCCATCCTGGTTACAACTAGGAAGGGTAGCGGCCACAACCACAAAATGCTGAAATCGGAGACACTGGAACAGGGCAGTCTAGATAGGCAACCACCTCTCACCCGGTGGGGATGTATGCATATCCTAATCACGCTGAGGTTTTCCGGTGAGAAAGTCCAACACTGGACTGGATGGGCAACCACCTCTCACCCGGCGATGATACATGGGTATCCTAAAACACGTTGAGGTTTTCTGGTGAGAAGGTCCAACTCTGGCCTAGGTGGGCTAACACCTCTCACCCAGCGGGGATATGCTGATATCTAAAACACGTCGAGGTCTTCCGGTCAGACAGTCCAACTCTAGACTAAACTGGTGCAACGAAAACCACGGTGTCACGCAATCCCGCTTCCGGGACCCACCAAGAATACAGGCTCAAGCCCTGCGATACTCTGAACCCCATGTGGTCCTCTCGGGGACCACACGGGGGACCACAGGACTTAACGTGGACCACAGGTGTAAATTCAGTAGGATCGTGGGGCGGTCTTGGTGGTAGAAGCGAATGAAGAAGAAGGAGGAGACTGTAACCTTCTGTTGTTCCACACCCTTTTCATTAGTTTCCCAAAAGTTGTAGCTGCCTTTCTTATCTGTGTACTGATTTCTTCAACCAGGGAAAAGTGGAAGTAACTTTAGATCCAAAGATAGCTGAACCTGTCCACTGATTCTAACAGGTTCCCATTCAGTATTAGACAGACTGGTGTGACTGAGTCTTGTCCAGGAACAAGTGTCTTGTCTATAGTTACCATCAGTGAAAAAGATCACATGCTCTGGCCATACTTTTAATCAGAGTCTGCAGAAAACAGAGCCAGAGAGGCCACGTCATCAGCATGAAGGAGTTCCCTGATTAGAACTTCAGTTCTTTTTGTTATGACTCCACGATATGCTAAGTGAAACAATGACCCATCTAACCATGTGCAAAAAAGACAATGAGCACTGTGAAAACCTGGTGACATATGCAGAGCACTCTCTTTAAGAGTGTCACTTAATTTTGTGAGGAAATGAGGGTAGAAAAACAGACTGAACTTTACAGTACAAATATGATTTGTAATTACTATCATGGTTATAGTAATAAAACACTAATGGAATCTGCCATGAAACAAGCTAAATGATGCGTGGCTGAAGTGACATATACTAATCTTACAATTTGCTCCTGAAAGAAAAAAGGTAAAAATGAAACTGACATGACAGTGTTAAAAGGACATCACCCAGAACTGTCTTATTTTTTCCATAACAGGAAATGTGAACAAAAGTAGGAAGAATATGGGACATTGTAAACAAACCCAGAAGGTAATAGAAATGACAACTGCATTAAAACTGGTTCTAATAATGAAAGTCTCTTCTACCTCACTGAGTGCAGCGAATTGTTTGGTAAGTTCGATTAGTATTTTCATCCTGTAGACTAAGACTGTTTATCTTTCTGAGTATTGCTTTCATGTGTTGGATTTTCAGATTTAGTCTTATTTTCCCTATACACAGATTGTGATCACTGTTGGCATCGGCATCCTTATATGCTCTTACATCTATCAGAGATATTCTGAATTGCTTTCTAATACAAAAATGATCTGTATGCTTTCTAGTTCTATGTCTAGAGATATCTAGATAGAGAGAGGCCGGTTTAGTGGGAATCACTTCCCTTCATGAGGTTGAAAAGCTTGCCGAAAACGGGAAATCTTGGCAAGCTACCATACGAGCCCTTTATGACATTTGGTAGCACAGAAAGGTTGTAAGAAGAAGTAGTGATGGTAGATTGAGGTTTATGGTTCTGTTTTACAAAAAGATAGAAAGAGTGAGGAAAGTGAGAACAAACAAGAATGGCACAAAGTGAGATGAGCATAAAAGAGATGAACATATAACAATCCACTATTTTGATGAGCCCTTTTCAAGGATCACATTTAAAAACAACATAACAGATAAAAACAGAAAATACAGACAAGACAACATTGTTCTAGTCTTTCTTACTAGGAGGAGACCTAAAAGCTAAGTCTGCATTTTTTCATACATTTTTTCTGTTTTTATCAGTTGTGTTGTTTATCACTGTGATGCCTGAAAAAAGGCTTTTGCCAAAGTATTGGATTGTTTAATGTCCTCAGCAGCTACATAGACCAGGATGGTGATACCAGAAAGGAGTTAGAATTGGAATTGCAAATGCACCATTGACCTTCTAGAATCTTGAGAACATATGGCATTCAACAGCTATAAGCACAAAAAACAAGTTAAGACTATTCAATTCAAATGTAATATCCATCCTCATTTATGCATGCGAAAGCTGGAAAACAACTAAAGAAATAGAAAAGAAATTAGACTCTTTTGAAAACAAATGCCTAAGGAAAATACTTGGTATAAAGTGGAACGAATTCAAGAACAACGCAGAGATAAGACAGGTGAGCAAACAACAACCCGTCTCATGGGTGATCAGAAAAAGAAGATGGACATATGTCAGTCATGTGATGAGAAGAGACAATCAGAGAATCCCAAAACAAGCTATCATTTGGAACATAAAAAGCTGAAGAAAAAGAGGTCGACCACCTGAAACTCTAAAGAGGACGTTGTTAAGATAGGCCACTTTAGTGGACATAGTATCCCATGATGAGGTTGAAATGCTCGCAGAAAACAGGAAAACTTGGCAAACTAACATGCAAGCCCTTATGTGAAGTTTAACAGCATGGGAAAGATGTAAGAAATGTCTTTCATTTGCATGTACTCATTTTGCTTTCAGCCACTCTTGTTTGTGCCCACTTTCCTCGCAGCATCTTTTTTGTAAAATATGATCCATATACCTCCGTCTGCCTTCATAAATAAAATTAGTAACAGTAAAATGTTGAACAGCCAGGTAACAAAGAAATGAACACATGTAGCAAATTATTTACATGCTATAAATGTAAGTAATTCCAAGAGGTAAATGATAAATGGGAAACCTTAAAAGAATCATTCCACCAGATTGAAGTGAGGGAAGATAACCAGAATGCAATAATATTATGTCAAGACTGCAGTGTTATATCTTAACATAAACAGCTACATATTTACAATGACATTCTTTAGTGACAGTGTGAAAGGTGAATTTTATATTGTTATAATTTAGAGAAGACTGTCTTGGAACGGTACATAATGGGGAAAAAGAAAGAGAGGAAGACCAATGCAAAGATGGCTGCAAGACATCATTGATAATCTGCAAATGGATGCATCAATACCAGGGCATCTTACTTACAACCAAGAGGCCTATAAGAGAGCTGTTAGGGAGGCCAAGTTCCGCAAGCGACATGCAAATGGCTGACTGATTGACTGTATCCACAGCATTAAAAAAAAGTTTGTGGGGGGTGATGATACATCCAGACAAATAAAACCAAAAGCCAGACAATATAGAGCAACCAAAATAAAAGCCAGACAACATAGAGCAACCAAAATAAAACCAAAAGCTGGACAACATAAAGCAACCAAAATAAAAGCCAGACAACCTAGAGCAACCAAAATAAAAGCCAGACAACATAGAGCAACCAAAATAAAAGCCAGACAGCATAGAGCAATCAAAATAAAACCAAAAGCTGGACAACATAAAGCAACCAAAATAAAAGCCAGACTGCGTAGAACAATCAAAATAAAACCAAAAGCTGGACAACATAAAGCAACCAAAATAAAAGCCAGACAACACAGAGCAACCAAAATAAAACCAAAAGCTGGACAACATAAAGCAACCAAAATAAAAGCCAGACAACATAGAGCAATCAAAATAAAACCAAAAGCTGGACAACATAAAGCAACCAAAATAAAAGCCAGACAACATAGAGCAATCAAAATAAAACCAAAAGCTGGACAACATAAAGCAACCAAAATAAAAGCCAGACAACATAGAGCAATCAAAATAAAACCAAAAGCTGGACAACATAAAGCAACCAAAATAAAAGCCAGACAACCTAGAGCAACCAAAATAAAAGCCAGACAACATAGAGCAACCAAAATAAAAGCCAGACAGCATAGAGCAATCAAAATAAAACCAAAAGCTGGACAACATAAAGCAACCAAAATAAAAGCCAGACAGCGTAGAACAATCAAAATAAAACCAAAAGCTGGACAACATAAAGCAACCAAAATAAAAGCCAGACAACACAGAGCAATCAAAATAAAACCAAAAGCTGGACAACATAAAGCAACCAAAATAAAAGCCAGACAACATAGAGCAATCAAAATAAAACCAAAAGCTGGACAACACAGAGCAACCAAAGTAAAACCAAAAGCTGAAAAACATAGAGCAATCAAAAACCAATAAATGGGTGTCCATCATACAGTACAATGGTAACATTACTGACTTGGTGTATACATTAATTTTTGCTTTAAAATGTACAACAAAGTTACCTCTGTTAAAATTCTATTTTTAAACATTTTTTTTTTCCCACACAGCATAACAAAATGTCTAAATTCCAGCTAAAGGTTGATAAACTCTCAATGTTTGTCTGTAATTGGTCAAGGTGTTCAACATAAATGCTTTGTGCATATTTACTTTTATGTTGTTTCTGTTGCTATTACTTGAGTGAGGAGGACAACATTCCACCAGAAGGCTGGAGGTATAGTTTTGCTCCCCAAGAAGTATGATTCTCAGTTTCTTGAGTGTTTGTTTGACAGAGTTTACATATGACAAGTCTGTTTGACCTGTGAGCTATACCTTGTGTGGTGGGTTTTACATTGAACAGTAATCTGTAAGTTATTTCAATTGTTCTCTGTATATTTTCTGTCTTGTGGAGATTTGACATGTCTGTACGTAGATTGTGATGAAATATTTGCATCCCCTCTTTATTCTGCATTGAAATAGCAGTTCTTGTGCTCTGACTAGGTTTTTGTATATGTCAGATGTTCATGTCCTGTCACATTTTGTATACGTTGTCCAAAGAGCCATAGAGGAATGATATGATACTATGAGGATGTGTATTTACAGTTTGTATACATTGTCCATAGAGCCATAGAGGAATGATATGATACTATGAGGATGTGTATTTACAGTTTGTATACATTGTCCATAGAGCCATACAGGAATGATATGATACTATGAGGATGTGTATTTACAGTTTGTATACATTGTCCATAGAGCCATAGAGGAATGATATGATACTATGAGGATGTGTGTTTACAGTTTGTATACATTGTCCATAGAGCCATACAGGAATGATATGATACTATGAGGATGTGTATTTACAGTTTGGTTAGCCTGAGAACTGAGTGGTAGTGGACTAGTGAGCATTTTTCTGTTTAATGATTTTTCTCATATATTCTTATCTTATCTTATATCCTTCCCGTGCCATTAAACGTCACATAGGGCTCGCAAGGTAGTTAACTAATTTCCAATACATGTGATACAATTAATATCTCTCCTGTATCTAGACCAACAGGCAGCAGTAAGAATAAATGGTGAAACAACTTGGTCTGACCTAAAACAAGGGACCTGTCAGGGTTGCATACTATCACCTTACTTATTTAACTTGTATACTGAAATTATGACCTGGTTGCTTAACAAAACAGCTGAGAAACACATAAATGCATTTGAATGTAAATGCTACAGAAGAGTTCTTCAAATATTATGGACACAAAAAAAAACAAAACAAATATATCCATACTACAAGAATTTAATATTGAAGAAGGCTGGCTAATAAAGAGGATTAAACAAAGAAAACTTAAATATTTTGGACACATTAAATGTCATGATAATCTAGAGAAGATATAAACAAAGAATATTATGATGCCATAACAATTGGAGGTTATGAAATACCAGAGAGTAGATATGCTGATGACACAGTATTACTGTCCACAACACAAAAAGAAATGGAAAAATTAGTTATGTCAGTCCATAAGAACAGTGAAGAGCAAAACCTATATCTTAATGCGAAGAAAACTAAATTGATGACAACTGACAAAACAAATAAGGCAGCTGAAATATGTATCAATGAGGAAAAATTGGAAGAGGTGGAGAGTTTTGAATATCTTGGATCATTACTAACTAATAATGGAGATGCAATGAGGGAAATTAAAAGGAGGACATCTATCACTCTTTAAAAAGTAAAACAAATAAAGAATCTGTGGAGAGGAACAGACGGAACTACAAAAATAAAATTTTTAAGGGCGTACATCTTTCCCATTGCAACATATGCCTGTGAGACTGGACACTTAACAAAACAGCTGAGAAACACATAAATGCTTTTGAATGTAAATGCTACAGAAGAGTTCTTTAAATATCATTGACACAAAAAAGAACAAACACATCCATACTACATGAACTTAATATTGAAGAAGGTTGGGTAGTAAAAAGGATTAAACAGAGAAATCTTAAATATTTTGGACGCATTAAATGTCATGATAATTTAGAGAAGAATGTCTTAGAAGGGTACATAATGGGAAAAAGAAAGGAAGACCAAAGCAAAAATGGCTGAAAGACAATCTTCAAATGGGTGCATCATCAGCAGGGCATCATGCTTACAACTGAGAGGCCTACAGGAGTGCTGTTAGGGAGGTAAAGTTCCGCAAGGGACATGCAAATGAATGAATGAGTTATCCAATTTCTAAAATAGTTCCAAAAGTTATATTTGGACAGGCTTTTCTGGTTTTTTTTTTTCAACTATTGATTGTGGCTGACAACATTTACTGGCAATGTAAGAAATGGCTTTTGCTGTCCTATATGGCAGCTTAGGTGCCCCCATCTGTCTATCTGTTGCCCTGCCAACTGCGTTGGCTATCATATAAAAAAAAAGGTAAAGGTAACCCTGTCATGCCTTAGGGGCACATAGGGATATGATGTTAGTGCCCATACTTTCCTTGACCTGTTAGCACATTAGAGGGTGATGTGGTCAGCATCACACCTGGCAGTCTTTCCTTCCCCAACTTCAAAAGAAGCCCTTGCTGTGTTACCTTCCCTGTGGTCTGGGAAGTAAAAATGATCACCTTTCCCAAAACTATCCTCTCTCTCCATGAGGGATTCACATGTGAGTCCCGCAATGTGATATATGTCATTGTATGCAAAAGATGCAGAATAACTTACACTGGTGAAACTGGCCTCAGATTAGGGGAACGCGTGCAAAAACATCTGTACGATATCACCCAGCATGCTTTTAAACCAATCCCGAATCATTTCAATGGCCTACTGCTGCTAACAGGATTTTTCAGCTGCCATGCGTGGAGCGGTGCTCTTCCCAGCCAGTGAAGAAAGGTGCAAATGGGGTTGCCACGCTGCACCACTGCGGAAGAGGTGGTAGAAGGGATAAAGCAAAGCAAACAGTCAAATCACGGCACGTCTGGTCTGGAGGTCGGCCACGTCCTAAGTGCACTCATATTGGGTAAAATGCCTGAACCGGCTTAACCCAGAGGTTAAGACACTGCTGGCGAGATTCTTCGGATGCCGCACGTGGAGTGAAGCTCCTCCCAGTCAAGGAAGAAACTGCAGAAAAGAAATAAGGGTTGCTGTGCGGCATCATTGTGAAAAGGTGAAGGAAAGGATAAAGTGAAGTTTAATCGGTATGTCCAGAAGTATCGCTGCGAGAGCTACACATACCACGGCGCCTCTGCTCTAGAGGCCGGCCACGTCCGAAATACACCTATACTGGTGAAATATGCCTAAACCGGCTTACACCAGGGGTGAAACTTGATGGCTAGGCATGTCACGCCACCTCCACTCTAGAGGTCAGTCACGCCCAATATACACCCATACCAGTGAAATATGCCTAAACCGGCTCACACCAGGGGTGAAACTTGAAGGCTACACATGTCACAGTACCTCCGCTCTAGAGGTCAGTCATGTCCCAAACACCCCCATACTGGGATAATATGCCTAAACCAGCTCAAACCAGGGGTGGAAGTCACTAGTGGTGAGGATTCATCCTCCTGGACAAAAGCTCCATCCTGGTAACAACTAGGAAGGGTAGTGGTCACGACCACAAAATGCTGAAGTCGGAGACACTGGACCAGGGCAGTCTAGATAGGCAACCACCTCTCACCTGGCGGGGATGTATGCGTATCATAATCACACTGAGGTTTTCTGGTGAGATAGTCCAACACTTGTCTGGATGGGCAACCACCTCTCACCCGGTGGCAATACACGGGTATCTCAAAACACGTCGAGGTTTTCCGGTGAGAAAGTCCAACTCTGACCTGGGTGGGCTACCACCTCTCACCCAGCGGGGACACACTGATATCCAAAACATGTTGAGGTTTTCCGGTGAGAAAGTCCAACTCTAGACTAAACTGGTGCAACGAAAACCACAGTGTCATGCAATCCCGCTTCTGAGACCCACCAAGAATACAGGCTCAAACCCTACGATACTCTGAACATCTTGTGGTCCTCTCGGGGATCTCGTGTGGTCCTTTCGGGGACTGCATGATGACCACAGGACTTAACGAGGACCACAGCCATAAATTCATTGGGATCACAGGGCGGTTTTGGTGGTAGAAGCGAACGAAGAAGAAGAAGAAGAGATTTCAATGGCCTCCAACCACAGAGGCAAATCTGACTTTCTGGTAACAGCCATCAAACAGTGTCACACAGATGACACATGCCGCCTAGTGCTTGAGAACTGCTACATTCAGGAATATGGGACTCTGGAACTACATGGTTTGAACTTGTTATTCAGCTACACCTAACACTCTCCTCTTCCACAATCAGAATCCCTCCCCACCAAATTCCATTCACTCCCTTCTCACTTGTTACACATAGCTCAGAACCTCTTCACAGCATCACATTACAAGCCCTCTACCCCAACTATAATCACATATTTCACCTTCTCCTAGCTAGATTACCATTGTATCAATCTCTCACCCCTCCATGGTTTCTCCACCCACCACCCTCAGTTCCGAACTACCTATCACACATCCCAAATCTCCATTTAAATACTCTCTACACTCCACCGTGTGTATTTCTGACACACAGCGTCAGACAAGCCACAGCTTCTTACAAGTTACAGCCAAGTGCTCTATTCATTTTATTTGATTCTTTCAAATCTTTTAACATGGCATTCATGTGAATTGATATTTTATCTCTTCTCTCTATTTCTTTGTCCTGTATGTTTTTGAATGATTAAGGTTCAAGCCCAAACGTCACAACTGTGTACTTGTTAAGAAATTCCCACAGTTTTCCTAGTTTATACAAAAGAAGTCAGGTACCCATTTCTGTGACTCTCTCTCTCTCTCACCTCCAAATCTTCAACATGATACACCAACCACTTCTCCACTCAATATGTGTGCTGTGGCTTCAGGTCTAAAAAAATCTTTTGATCATACCATTGAACTCTTTCATGCTTTTCCACAATTCCCGGCTCCAAGTGCTGATTATAAGCTATGCTGTTGTTATAAAGAAATGTGGCTCGTGAGCTGCCCTACCGGACGAGGCTGTTCCAGAGGAACATCCATTAACGTCGTTCATGATGAATCTATGACTCTGAATAAGCATAATTGTTCTTGGGAGCTACAACAGTGGTTTCCCGTTGCCTTCTGTTGGTTTGTGTACGGACTCTCCGCTAGCCTTTGGACTCCCTGTCCTACCCGCAAGGCAGCGGGAGCGAGAGGTTTTAAGGCGCCTCTGACCCGCCTGGTATTCCCTTCACTGAGCACCTGAGGCACTTTATAGGAGTAGTAGAGCCACCTACTACCCCACCTCGCTCTCTGAGTCTACCGCCAGTTGGTCCGCGCCTGCTTATTTGGACAACTCCTTATTCACAGGGATCCTCCATATCTGGAGGACTTTCACCATCCGCCACCTGTGACGCTGGGTTGGGGATGGTCACCCCAGCTTTACCCATGAAACATGAACGAGGAGTAGGAATTATATTTGATGAAAAACCGGCAAGGACAATTGTAGGATATTTGAACATCTCGGACAGAGTCCTGCTAGCCCAACTGAAAGGACAACCAATAAACATAAATATTATACAAGTGTATGCTCCAACATCTGAAAGTTCTGAGGAAGATATACAGATATTTTATAATGACATAGAGACAGCACTAAAACACACAAAGTCACATGAAGTTACCATAGTCATGGGAGATTTTAATGCCAAAGTTGGTAAAGGAAGAACTTCGGACATCGTTGGTGACTATGGACTGGGGGAGAGGAATGACAGAGGTTATAAATTAATTGAATGGGCAAGAATACATAGCATGGTTGTAGGAAACACCTGGTTTAAACAACATCCTCGAAGACTGGCAACGTGGTGCAGCCCAGACAAAAAGACATTTAACCAGATAGACTACATATTAATCAACAAACGATTCCGCAGTGCATTACTGACAACAAAAACCATGCTAGGAGCTGACTGCAATAGTGACCATGATCCACTCTGTGGAAAAGTTAGAATAAAGCTAAAGAAAGCAGGCAGAAAAGTGAGAAACATCAAACTGAATACAGAACTTCTTAAAAATGACCAAGAACTGCGAGAACAATACAAAGTTATTATAACAAATAGATACAATGCAATAGCAAAGATAAATAGTATAGATGAACAATGGGAAATGTTAAGAGATTCTATCCACCAAACTGTTAAGGAGATAATACCACCGAAAAAAGAAGCCCCTAAAAATAAATGGATGACAGACGACATCTTAGGACTGATGGACAAGAGGAGGAGGAGTAAAAATAACGAGGAAAAATATAGCAAGATTAATAAAGAAATAAGACACAAATGCAGAGAAGCAAAAGAAGTGTGGTTAAATGAGCAGTGCAGACAGACAGAGGACGCTCATAATAAAGACAGCAAAAACATGCACAAACGAATTAATGAACTCACAGGCAGGAAAACAAAATATACCACAGGATGCCTGAAATCGAAAGAAGGTAAAATGTTAATGGGAAAAGAAGACATTGTGGACAGAGTATATTGGTGAGCTATATGGAGGAGAAAGACCAGAATTAACACCAGATACTGAAAACTGTGATGGACCGCCAATACTTGAAGATGAAATCGTAGATGCCATCAAACACATGAAGAAAGGAAAAGCGACTGGGCCTGATAATATAACAATAGAAGAAATAGAGGCACTAGAGGAGACAGGAATAAAAATAATAACCAAGTTACTGAATGATATTTACAACAGTGGTTATATTCCCAGTGACCTGCTTAAATCTACGTTTATAGCACTACCAAAGAAACCAGGTGCAAAGGAATGTGATGACCACCGGACTATCAGCCTCTCATGTCACATAACGAAGTTACTTCTGAGAATCATTATGAGAAGAACAAGGAAAAAGATAAAAATGGAAATAGCAGATGAACAGTTTGGATTTGTTGAAGGAAAGGGAACACACAATGCCATTTATGCTTTACGAACACTAACAGAAAGAGCTTTAGAAGTACAGAAAGATCTCTACTTATGCTTCATTGATTACACCAAGGCATTTGACAAGGTGAAACATAGTGAAATTATTAAAATGCTTGAAGACATCAATATAGACGGCAAAGACTTGAGGATTGTAAAACATCTATACTGGCAGCAAGAAGCAGCAGTTCGAGTTGAAAATAGAATTGGAAAATACCAACCTATAAAACAAGGGGTGCGACAAGGATGTGTACAATCTCCAGACCTTTTTTCTCTGTACAGCGAGAATATTCTAAGAACAATCATCACAGAACCAGGCATAAAAATTGGAGGATACAATATTAACAACCTTCGGTATGCTGACGACACAGTACTGATAGCTGAGAACCAACAAGACCTGCAAAATCTCTTGGATAAAGTCGCCAAAGAAAGTGAACAGAAAGGCCTTACTTTGAACATCAAAAAGACAGAGACTATGGTTATATCTAAGAAACAGAATCCACCAGCATGCAGTATTAAATTAAACGGAACCATTCTAAAGCAGGTCAAGAAATTCAAATACCTTGGAGCAGTAGTAACTTCAGATGGGAAATGCAGAACAGAAATTAGGAACAGAATAGGTCAAGCAAAGACTGCATTTCAGAGAATGAGAAACATATTAGCTAACACATCGTTATCAATGAATGTTAGAAAACGAGTCCTAAAATGCTATATTGAACCTATCTTGTTATATGGAAGTGAATCATGGACAATAGGCAAGTCTGCACAAAAATCATTGGAAGCAGCAGAAATGTGGTTTATTAGAAGAATGTTGTGAATCCCCTGGACAGCAAAAATAACTAATGAAGAATGTATGAGAAGAGCTGGAGAGACAAAAAACCTTGTCAGAAAGATAAGAGAGAGACAATGTACTTTCATAGGACATGCAATGAGAAGAGGGGGCATTGAAAATATTATAACAACAGGAAAAATAGAAGGAAGAAGATCAAGAGGAAGACCAAGAGAAATGATACTGGACAGTCTGACGGGATGGTGTGAGAAGAGATCACCAACTGAACTGATGGCCTGCATGAAGGATCGTGTACTCTGGAGAAGCATAATAGCCAACGCCAGTCGGCACGGCACCTGATGATGATGATGCTGTTGTTATGTGCCATCTAGTTAGTCCATCCAGCATTATCTGTCTCTGTCTACCTTGATCTCTTTTGCCTTCTATCTTTCCCATTGATACAGTGTATTCTAGCTTGCCTTGCTGTAAAACATATCCTAAGAATTTGTATTGCCTTTTTGTAACTTTTGTTATTGTTTGTCTCGCCTCTTCAGCCTCTCTCAGAACCTCCTCACTTGATCTTATTGCTGTCCTGGCATTCGTAACATTCTTCTAAGGAACCACATTTCAGTCATCATGGTTAACTGTGCATGGCTCGCATCAATAAAATAAAATAGGCCAGATGTAGCACTAGAGTACTCAATAACAATGATTTATTACACAGAATGCTCTTCATTTTCTGAAACATCATTTTGGCTTGCATTATTCTGCTCTTTATCTCAGTTAGGTATCTTCCATATGAGGTCAGTAGTGTCCCCAAATATCTAAAGTTGCCCACCTGTTTCAGGATTGTGCCATTTACAGTTATTTTACATTCAGGAATCATTTTTTCTTTGACCATAACTTCTGTTTTCTTCTTGTTCAAGGTAAGGCCCTTGTTTTCACTTTCTTTTACTGTTATGTCCAGCAGTTCTTGTAGTTCTTTTTTACTCTTTGCTGTTAAGACTGTCATCATCATCATCATCAGGTGCCGTGCCGACTGGCGTTGGCTATTATGCTTCTCCAGAGTACACGATCCTTCATGCAGGCCATCAGTTCAGTTGGTGATCTCTTCTCACACCATCCCGTCAGACTGTCCAGTATCATTTCTCTTGGTCTTCCTCTTGATCTTCTTCCTTCTATTTTTCCTGTTGTTATAATATTTTCAATGCCCCCTCTTCTCATTGCATGTCCTATGAAAGTACATTGTCTCTCTCTTATCTTTCTGACAAGGTTTTTTGTCTCTCCAGCTCTTCTCATACATTCTTCATTAGTTATTTTTGCTGTCTAGGGGATTCACAACATTCTTCTAATAAACCACATTTCTGCTGCTTCCAATGATTTTTGTGCAGACTTGCCTATTGTCCATGATTCACTTCCATATAACAAGATAGGTTCAATATAGCATTTTAGGACTCGTTTTCTAACATTCATTGATAACGATGTGTTAGCTAATATGTTTCTCATTCTCTGAAATGCAGTCTTTGCTTGACCTATTCTGTTCCTAATTTCTGTTCTGCATTTCCCATCTGAAGTTACTACTGCTCCAAGGTATTTGAATTTCTTGACCTGCTTTAGAATGGTTCCGTTTAATTTAATACTGCATGCTGGTGGATTCTGTTTCTTAGATATAACCATAGTCTCTGTCTTTTTGATGTTCAAAGTAAGGCCTTTCTGTTCACTTTCTTTGGCGATTTTATCCAAGAGATTTTGCAGGTCTTGTTGGTTCTCCGCTATCAGTACTGTGTCGTCAGCATACCGAAGGTTGTTAATATTGTATCCTCCAATTTTTATGCCTGGTTCTGTGATGATTGTTCTTAGAATATTCTCGCTATACAGAGAAAAAAGGTCTGGAGATAGTACACATTCTTGTCGCACCCCTTGTTTTATAGGTTGGTATTTTCCAATTCTATTTTCAACTCGAACTGCTGCTTCTTGCTGCCAGTATAGATGTTTTACAATCCTCAAGTCTTTGCCGTCTATATTGATGTCTTCAAGCATTTTAATAATTTCACTATGTTTCACCTTGTCAAATGCCTTGGTGTAATCAATGAAGCATAAGTAGAGATCTTTCTGTACTTCTAAAGCTCTTTCTGTTAGTGTTCATAAAGCATAAATGGCATTGTGTGTTCCCTTTCCTTCAACAAATCCTAACTGTTCATCTGCTATTTCCATTTTTATCTTTTTCCTTGTTATTCTCATAATTATTCTCAGAAGTAGCTTCGTTATGTGACATGAGAGGCTGATAGTCCGGTGGTCATCACATTCCTTTGCACCTGGTTTTTTACAGTTAAGACTGTATCATCTGCATATCTCAAGTTGTTTAAATTGTATCCCCCCACTGATATTCCAGGTAGTTGGTCTACATTCCACATGATTTTCTCAGTGTACAAGGAAAATAAATACATGCAACAAACATCCTTGGTGCACTCCAGGTGTAATATCTTGATATTTGTCAGTTTCTTGTTCCACCTTTATTGCTGCTGACTGTTGCCAATAATAAATGTTTTTAATAATTCTCAGGTCCTTTACATGTATGTTTAATTTTTCTAACATTTCCATTACAAGGTTGTGGCTTACTTTGTCAAAGGCCTTGCAGTAATCTATAAAACACAAAAATAGATCAGTTTTAATTTCTATGGCTCTTTCTGTGGGCATTCTTAATGTGTAAATTGCATTGTTTGTACCCCTTCTTTTGACAAATCCACATTGTTTTTTCTGCAATCTCTAGTTTTATTTTAGCTCATACTCATTGCTTGGTTATGCAGAGCAGAATTTTGATAATGTGAGTCATGAGTCTTATTGTTCTGTGATCTTCACATTCTGCTGCACCCGGTTTCTTTGATATAGCAATAAATATTGATTTCTTTAAATCATTTGGTGTATATATCCAGTACTGTGGATGTCATTCAAAAGTTTAGATATTACTTTACTCCATCTTCCTCTAGTTCTTCCAACTCTTCTTTAGTTATGTTGTCTGGACCTGGTGCTTTATTACTCTTCATTTGGTGTATTCTGTGAGATCTGCTGCTATCACAGGAGCTCCATCATTGTTTCTGGGGTTTGGATAAGGTCTTTCATTACTGTAGAGGTCTTTGATGTATTCATTCTACCTGTCTATTATTTCTTACATAACCGTATAGGTCTTTGATGTATTCATTCCACTTATCTATTATTTCTTTAATCACTGTATAGGTCTTTGATGTATTCATTCCACCTATCTATTATTTCTTTCATTACTGTAGAGGTCTTTGATGTATTCATTCCACCTGTCTATTATTTCTTTCATCACCATATAGGTCTTTGATGTATTCATTCCACTTATCTATCATTTATTTCATCACTGTATAGGTCTTTGATGTATTCATTCCACCTGTCTATTATTTCTTCTCTTCCTATTATAATCTTTCCCCACTTTGACTTAAGACATCCAGTTCTGTTATGTGTCTTTTTATCTGTTAATTTGTCTATGTTTTTGTACACTTCTCTTGTGTTATCCTTGTGATAATGTTTTATTTCTTTGCATTTTGCATTTAACAACTCATCTTTTGCTTTGTTGCATCTATGCTTTATTTCTTGGTTTAATTCTTTATATATTTCTTTGTTATATTTCACTGTGTTGCTTTCGTTATCACCAATTTTATCATTCTTGTGTAGTCTCCACTAATCCATTAAGTTTAGAGTTTCATCTGTTTCTTTTTGGCAGGTCTTTTTAACTCAGGTATAACCTCCCTTGATGTTCATTGAATACAGACATTTACCACTGATTGTTGATGCCATCGATTTTTGCTATTGCAGTGTATTTGTTGTTTTTTTTTTTACAATAATGTTGTATTTTTATCTCAAACTCTTATCTGTTCTCAGTTGTGCTAAGCTCAGTTTTATATTGCCTCTCACTTTCTTGATCTTTTTCACAATCTGCCCCTGTCCTAGTCTTCACTGACAGAAGAGCATTTCTGAATCTTTTATTTACGAGTACATAGTCAATAAAATCCCCTGATGAGGTTGAAAGACTCGCCGAAGACAAGAAAAATTGGCGAACTACCTTGCAAGTCCTATGTGACATTTAACGGCACGGGAAGGATATAAGATATAAGAAGAAGTCAATTTTATTTTTTGTGATGCTTTTTTACACAGACATCTTAGGTGTTGTTTGAAGTAGGTGCTGCCAACTATCTTGTCATGGATCCCTGCCCATTCTATCAATTTATCACCTCTCTCATTTCTTTCTCACTGACCATACCCTCCACTTATATTATTGTCTTTCAGTCTGCCAACTTTTGCATTAAAGTCGGCCATTATCACTGTGCATTTTTGATGGGCATCAGTGTGGCACAGTGGTTTGTGCATTAGTCTCTCATGGCGAAGGTCGGGGGATTCGAATCCAGCTGGAAGCACCCCAGTCACCCAGGTTGTAGAAACGGTTACCCGACTTATTCTGGAGTTGGGGAAGGAATGGCAGCCATGTGTGAGGTGACCACATCACCTTCTAGTGTGCCGACAGGTCAAGGAAATACAGGCACTAACACCATATCCCTATGTGCCTCTAAGGCATGACAGGGTTTCCTTTACCTTAAATAAAAGGACATCACACTTTCATGTGCCGAAGGTCATGGAAATACAGGCTAACACTGTATCCCTAGTATGCCTTAATGGCGGCATGGAAATGGGAATTTACCTTTATTCGTGATTTTTGCACTCTTTGACTGCTATATCTAGGTCACTGTGAAATGCTTTGATGTCCACCATACTTGCTGATGTTTGAATGTTGACTTGGATGAAGTTTATGTCTACTTGGCTTCCTCGCAACTTGATCATCAAAATCCAATCAGATATTGCACTGTATCCCTTCTGGGTTTTGCTTTTGACATCATCCAGGATTATACCTACTCCTCTTTTGACATCATCCAGGATTATACCTACTCCTCTTTTGACATCATCCAGGATTATACCTACTCCTCTTTCGTGACTGCTTCCTCCTGAGTATAAAATTTTATGTTTCTGCCTGGATTGCTCCTGCTCCTGTCCACAGACTTCACTTAAAACTTTCATATGTCCCACTTCTCTCTTGATGTTTCCCGATTTCCCCCCTCTACACAAGTGTTCTTATATTTCACGTTCTGAACTTGAATTTCTGTTTTGTTTTGGTCACAGCAGTCTGATAATGGGTGTCACCTGTGGCTCATGATTGTCTCTACCAGACCTGTGGCGCATGACTGTCTCTACCAGACCTGTGGCCCATGACTGTCTCTACCAGACCTGTGGCCCATGACTGTCTCTACCAGACCTGTGGCCCATGACTGTCTCTACCAAACCTGTGACGCATGACTGCCTCTACCAAACCTGTGACGCATGACTGTCTCTACCAAACCTGTGGTGCATGACTGTCTCTACCAAACCTGTGGCCCAAGGGAATTACAGCAGTAGTGTCCCATTCCTTGCTGGGGGTTGTGTGCGGTTTGCTCCGACCTTTCCCGCAGAGCAGTGGGGGGGGGGGGATGCGCCCCTTGCTCGCAGATGACCCTGTCTTTGAGTTCCAGAGACATTTTAACAGTTAGCTGCTCCACATAATCAACAATAAGCTTTTTTTCAGCTCTTTAGTGTTATTGTCACCACCTGTTTATTCTACACACTGACAGCTACCCTCTGCATCTACAGGTCGTTCCATCACCCGCTGGGTGTGCCTTGTGGTAGCACACCCTAGGTTAGGTCGTTCGCGAAGTTTTATTTTTTTTCTGAAAAGGGATATAAATACTTTTCTTCTAAACAAAATACTTCGAATTCATTCAAACTTTTATTTTCAAACATTATAAAGACACTACCATAGATTTTCCCACATAATTATATATATACACATGTATTCTTTCACATGCGTGACGAACGATGATTTTTAAAAATATTTTCTAGCAGCACTTCTTGTTGAAATCCGGCCACCCGCAAGGACAAGGAAGAACAACCGGGCACGTACACATTTGTAGAATTCAAGTCTGGAGAAGGTAATCACGTTTTGTCTTCATATATTTCTGCTAGACAACGTACTCACATTTTGTCATCAGATATTTCTGCTAGACAAGGTACTCAGACTTTCACGTTCTTGTCTCAATTTATGACAGTCAAATTGACTTGTGTGCCGGCGATGTTTTGGTTTAGATTTGTAAGATGACATGGCGATCACCACCCTTCGCTTTCGAGAAACTAGCGCGCTGTTGCGAATATGCCCACCCCCACGGTGTTGGTCCTGGTGAAGTAACACAATCACCGGAAGATAGGACAAGTTATTCGCCAGCAGAGTTCTAATTTAAACTCTTGCCATCTCCACTTACACAGACTACTTGATGGGGTTTATCACAGTTCCATTAGAAAGTTTTTGTTAGCATTTTCACATTGTTGTGTTGTGCTCTCCATCAAGTCTGTAGATGTGCAGGACAACAACTAAGTAAATGAAATAATATAAAATAAAGTAAAAGAAATGAAAATAGAGTAAGATACACGAAAATGAGTAGAGATTGCTAGAATTTTGTTCCTACAGTAACATGTACCTCATCTCATCCTTCCCATGCTGCTAAACGCCACATAGGGCCCACATGGTAGTTCACCAAGATTTACTGTCTTCAGCAGATTTACTGTCTTCAGCGAGTTTTTCAATCTCATCAAGGGATGTTATACCCACTGAACTTGCCTCCCTTAACAATATCCTCTTGAGAGTTTACGTGGTCGACCTCTTTTTCTTTGGCCTTTTGTGTTCCACTTGATAGCTTGTTTGGGGACCCAAACATAAGTCCATCTTCTTTTTCTTATCACTCATGAGACAGGTTGTTGTTTGCTCATCTGTCTTATCTCTGCATTGGTTCCTGAATTCGTTCCACTTTATACCAAGTATTTTCCTTAAGCATTTGTTTTCAAAAGAGTCTAATTTCTTGTCTATTTCTTGAGTTGTTTTCCAGCTTTCACATGAATAAATGAGGGTGGATATTACATTTGAATTGAATAATCTTAACTTGGTTTTTGTGCTTATAACTTTTGAATTCTATATGTTCTCAAGATTCTCAAAGGTCGTTGCTGCTTTCTGGTGTCACCATCCTAGTCTGTGTAGCTGCAGAGATATGCAAGATGGTTTACTTCTTCAACAGCTGTTCTTTCTACGTATATTTGTCCTTCATGGTTAATGTACCTACAGGAAGAAAATACTAACAGAAATTTCAGTCTGGAACTTGCCAATCATTTCACAGCACTCAGTTAGCTAGAGGGGATAGATATAGATGAATTATGGAATTATTACAGCACAGCTATAATCACTGCAGCAAAAGCAAGTTGGACTGAAAAAAAAAAACCAAATAGAGAAGCATGGATATTAGAAAACACTCGGAAATACATACATGAAAGACTAAATGCCAAATTAGCCATGTCAGATGTAAAGACAGATCTTGGAAAATATTTACCAAAAGCAACATACAAAGAACCAGACAATAAAGTTAAAAAAAAAGTTCACTAAGAAGAGATTTCAGTTCAAAGTGATCTGTGGAGAACACACTTCCAACAGCTTTAGGGTATAAACAGGAGTAAAAGAGGGATGTGTACGATCACCAACATTATTTATTTTAGCAGTAGACTGGTTAATGAAGGAAGCAACATCAGATAAACTCAGGATTACAATGGACATTCAACACAGTGCTGGTGGACCTTGACTTTGCTGGTGACATTTGTCTACTGTCAAGCAGGCACAAAGATATGCTAGATAAAAATGTAAAAAAGCTAACTCAGAATGCTAACAATATAAGATTAAAGATCCGTGTAGGAAAGACAAAAGTAATGAAGCAAAATGTGAACTACAGAAATGTACTGAGAGTAGATAACAAGCTAATGGAGGAGGTCAACGAATTTGTATATCTTGGTAGCAGAGTAGTAAAAGATGGAGACACCATGGAGGACATCAATAACAGACAGACCAGAGCAAACCAGGCTTTTGCAATGCAGCAGACTATGTGGAAATCTTAAAAACTAAGCGTGAAGATGAAAATCAGGATATTTAACTCTTTCCCTGCCATCGACACTATAGTGAATTCTTCCTGTTAGTCTAGCACCTGCCATGCTTGTTATAGCGATTTCGTTTCATTGCAACATAAAACTATTGTAATACTATTGTAAAACTTTTTATTGTACACGATTTATCTGCGCACGTCTGGTGACCTTTCATAGCTCAATCTAAAGCATGGCTAACAGCCGAGCGAAATGGATGTTTTAACTGAGAAATGTCAATATTTGTTGTGATTTCGGAGGCATAAGGACATGTCCTATGACCCGACCACTGTTCCTGAGCGTACCCCAAGTACATCTAGACCTATTAAATGGAGTGGAGAAATAGTTAAAAGGTTATTTCAGACATTATTTTAGTGAGAATGCCACCACACGAGATCAGATGAAATTTTAAGTAGGTCTGGAAATTGCCGATGGTAAACATTGTACATATATGCATCACCGATGGTAAGCACTACACAGTTATCAGCTAAAATCATCACACTACTTCAGTTTTCCTAAAAAACTCTTCTTTTATGAAATCTTCTTACATTTACAACTATTTTCATGCATAATATGTATACTTTTAAAGTGGAAATACTTTGTACATTCACTTTTACAACTATACCCCCTATACATATCAAGACCCGTGCTTTTTGTGTGGCACTGACGGGAACATCCGCGTTTTTTTAGGTGGTCCGGATAGAGTTAAGAGTAATGTTCTAAGTGTACTACTCTGTGGAAGTGAATGCTGGAAAATGACCAAAACTATAGAAAACAATTCTTTCCAGACTAAATGTTTATGAAGAATTAGAGGAATATTTTAGCCAAACACCATAAGAAATAACATCTTGTTGGCAGAAATGCAGATGACATCACTGACAGCAATTATTGTGGAAAGACTTTGGTGATGATTGGGACATGTGCTCCAGATGACTGATGACTCACTACCAAAAATAGCACTAAGATAGGTAGACACCACAGAGGAGTAGAAATAAGGGTAGACCAAAGGAGATATGAAGAAGAACAACAGAGGATGTTGAGTGATAGAGGGCTCACTTGGACGAGAGCGGAAAAAAGATAAAACGTCAGGTGTTTGTGGAAAACCCTTGCGGAAGCACCATGTGCTTGGGCATTTAAGGTTCAGAGAGAGAGGATAAAAGAGAATACATAGACAGTATGACGAAAGAAGCAGAGAAAGCAGCAAAAACAGAAGACAACGGAAGAGGCTAATGGGTATTATTACATCCAAAGAAAGACCAGTCTAACAAAACTGGCACCCTATTAACATCACGTAAAGACAAAAAGCAAAGATGAGCCGAACGCTTCCAAGAAATACATAATCAACCACACCCAAAAGAATTGATAAACTTTGAAACCGACTTACCAGTCCCACAACTAAATGTCAACCTAGATTAAATTACATTGAATGAAATTGAAACACCAGTGAATCTAATGACTAACAACAGGGCTGCAGGTGAAGATGAAATAACAACCGAAATGTTTAAAGCCATTAACAGTGACAACATGAGCCAGCTACAGAGAATGTTTAATAAAATTTGGAAAGAAGAAAAGGTCCCTTCTAATGGAGAAAAGGAATCAGTGTTAAAATACCAAAGAAAAAAAAAGGCAGCCTTAGTGACCGCAATAACTGGAGAGGAGTAACCTTACTGTCAGTTGTGTCAAAAGTATTTTTCAAAGTCATTCTGATTAGAATTAAAGATACAGTGGATACTGATATGAGAGAACAAACAGGATTTTGAAAAGAGAGAAGCTGTCTTGACCAGATCTTTATTCTAACAATGATAATTGAAGAACATATTGAAAAGCAAAAAACCATTAATCCTGAACTTCATAGACTTTAAAAAAGCTTTTGATACCATACACAGAGATTCATTATGGAGAATTTTAAGACTATATGGAATACTATCTAAAATTGTCAATATCATTAAGGATCTCTACAACAGATATGTTTGTGCAGTCAACACACAGAAGAAGGAATGAGCAAATGGTTCCAGATTGAAACACCCATGAAAAAGAATGTATACTATCTCCTTTGCTTTTGATAATGAAAAAATGTTGCACAGGTAAAACAGGCATTGATTGGGTACATGGGACCCAACTAGAAGATCTTGATTTTGCAGATTAGTAAAAATGTGAATTTGATGCAAGAAAAAAACAGATACCCTGTCTTCACTGGCTAGCAAAATAGGACTTGAAATTAACAAGGAAAAAACAAAAATGATGAAACTTCCCTTTAATCATGAAGGAAAAATATAGTAGAAAGAACAGCTGTTGAAGAAGTACATCTTTTTTTTATGCAGCTACATAGACCAGGATGGTAACTCCAGAAAGAAAGTTAGAATTCAAATTGCAAAAGCACCATTGACCTTAAAGAATCTTGAGAACATATGGAATTCAGAAGTTATAAGCACAAAAACCAAAGTAAGATTATTCAAATGAAATGTAATAACCACCCTCATTTATGCATGTGAAAGCTGGAAAACAACTCAAGAAATAGACAAGAAATTAGAATCTTTTGAAAACAAATGCCTAAGGAAAATACTTGGTATAAAGTGGAACAAATTCAGGAACAACCCAGAGAGAAAACAGATGACTGAACAACAACCAATCTCATGGGTGATCAGAAAAAGGAGATGGGCATATGTCAGTCACATGATGAGAAGAAACAGTCAGAGAATCCCAAAATAAGCTATCTAGTGGAACACAACAGGCTGAAGAAAAGGAGGTCGACCATGTGAAACTCTAAAGAGGACATTGTTAAAAGAGGCCAAATTAGTAGACACAGAATCCTAGATGATTTGCTTCATATAATGGGATATTTAATGGTTCTTTAATTTCCTCTCTCCATCTCCTGTGTGGGTGGCCTCTTCCTCTGTTACCTACAAATCTTAATGTGAATGTTTTCTGTGATATACTGTCTGGTGGTAACCGTGTAACATGGCCAAACCATTTGACTTTCTGTTTCTGGATATAGTGTAATACTGGTGTTACTCCGACCTTTGCCCTGATGGTGTCATTTCTTATTTGGTCTCTTCTTGTCACATTTAGTATTCTCCTTAAACATCTCATTTCTGTCGTGATGATTTTTCTCTTGTTCTTGGCTGTTTGTGTCCATGTCTGACATTGCTAGCATAGAGTTGGGAGGAAAATTGTGTTGTACAGTGCCCTTTTTGTTTCAGTTGTGATGTATTTGTTTTTCAGTAAAGGAGTCATTTGTCCAATGAACTGATATGCTTTATTGCATCTGTTCTCAATCTCAGTGTCAGTCATCCCTGAGGATGATATTATGCTACCTAGGTATTTGAAATGTTTCAAGGTAGATAGAGATGTATGATGTAGTTTTACAAAGTGGTAGAGGGAGTGAGTAAAGTGAGAAAAAAAACGAATAGAAAGTATGAGAATGTATAAATGAAAAACATACAACATCCTATATTTCGGCAGGAGCCTTTTTCGAGGATTACATAACAAACGGGACAAAAAACGAATAACTAAATGGAAAACTTATCTTAAAGTGGCATCCTCCAACAGAAGGGAACATAGAAATGCCTGTCCACTAGACAAGACATGGAGACCACGTGGGGCCACACAAAAGATAAGCCAATAGAGTCGATTGTAAGGGGGGGGGGGAAACGGGGGAAGGGTAATAGCCATTAGAGAAGAAGAGAAGGTGGCGATAGAGAGGAGAGCTAGGAGAAAGAAACAAGAAAGTAGAGTATATATCACAACAACAACAAAAAAAAGCGGAAAACTAAAGAAGTTAAAGGAAGCTGAGTACATTGTTAATTCCAGCTGGGTGGAGACAGCCAGTCTGGAAAATAAGATGCTGTTCTAGGACCCTCCGAGATCGTACATCAGCAGAACTTTTAGTGCAATCTGCTCTTGCCAGATCTCCTTCCCTAAGTCTACGTTATCAGTTCAGGAGGGTTTCTCCTGTACTTCACGCAATGTCATTTATGCTATTATATGCAAATGTTGCAGTATGAAATACATAGGGGAGACTGGTTTACGCTTAGGAGATCGATTTCGCCAGCATCTTAATATTTCTAAGAGGGCCTGGACACCTGTGGCTAAACATATTTGCCTTAGCAACCACAGGGGAAAACAAGACATTTCTGTTAGTGTGATCCACTCTTGTTCTGCTGATGTATGATCTCAGAGGGTCCTAGAAGAGCACCTTTTTTTCCAGGTTGGCTGTCTCCACCCAGATGGAATTAACAATGTCTTCAGCTTTCTGTAACTTCTTTAGTTTTCCACCCCCCTCTTTTTTTTAAAAAGTCTTTCTCTTAGCTACCTCTCCATACCACCTCCCTCTTTTCTTCTCTTGCAACATATTGGTGTTTATAGGGTCTTGTCCTATTCACCAGTTTCATATTTTCTCCCTGCAGGTATTTATGTTCTTCATTCATTATCTCTCTGTCCCGTCCCCCGACACTTCCTCTAGTGGCTATCATGTTTCTATTGCCTTTCCCCCCACCCCTTTCTACCACTTGTTTTCCTCCTCTCTTTCCACCTCTTCTTTACGATTGGCTCTATCAGCGTATCCTTTGTGTGGCCCGCGTGGTCCCTGTGCATCTTCTAAGTCACGCATTTCTGTTTCTCACTTCTGGAGGAGGCCATATTAAGATAAGTTCTTCGTTTAGTTATTTGTTTTTGTCTTGTTGTGCATGTAATCTTTGAAAAAGGCTCACGCGAAATATCGGATGTTGTATTTTTTCATTTATACATTCTCATACTTTCTATTCGTTTTTTCTCACTTTACTCACTCCCTCTTCCACTTTGTAAAACTACACCATACACCTCTGTCTAACTTTATTATTTAAATCAGTTTTACTGCAGTCGCCATCCCTTTTATCTTGTCAGGGAAATACTTTTATCAAAATGGTTTACTTCTCAGATGCTTGGGAAAGTGATCATTCGACGCTTGTCATCGCTGGCTGAACCATTGCCCAAGTTCACTCATGGTAAATATGCTGTGCCCAACACCACAGGATACAAAAAACTGATGGAAAAACAAAGTCTCTTTAGTGTAAGTGAAGACTTCAATCAGACAGTGTGTTATGTTTATATTCATGTTAAATTATGGCTGGAGGAGACCAGCTGAAGATTGACATAAAACAGTTCACTGTTTGGTGCCCTGTGTGGCAGAGGTGAGAAAAGATTGTTTGACATTCATTGTTTGCTGCCCTGTGTGGCAGAGGTGAGAAAAGATTGTTTGACATTCATTGTTTGCTGCCCTGTGTGGCAGAGGTGAGAAAAGATTGTTTGACATTCATTGTTTGCTGCCCTGTGTGGCAGAGGTGAGAAAAGATTGTTTGACATTCATTGTTTGTTGCCCTGTGTGGCAGAGGTGAGAACTTAAGTGACAGAGATTTTCATCATCATTCATTCAGACATCAACAACAACTGTCTCACAAATGCAGCATTCACTCAGACATCAACAACAGTCTGTCTCACAAATGCAGCATTCACTCAGACATCAACAACAATCTGTCTCACAAATGCAGCATTCATTCAGACATCAACAACAACTGTCTCACAAATGCAGCATTCACTCAGACATCAACAACAGTCTGTCTCACAAATGCAGCATTCACTCAGACATCAACAACAATCTGTCTCACAAATGCAGCATTCATTCAGACATCAACAACAACTGTCTCACAAATGCAGCATTCACTCAGACATCAACAACAATCTGTCTCACAAATGCAGCATTCACTCAGACATCAACAACAGTCTGTCTCACAAATGCAGCATTCACTCAGACATCAACAACAGTCTGTCTCACAAATGCAGCATTCACTCAGACATCAACAACAGTCTGTCTCACAAATGCAGCATTCACTCAGACATCAACAACAGTCTGTCTCACAAATGCAGCATTCACTCAGACATCAACAACAGTCTGTCTCACAAATGCAGCATTCACTCAGACATCAACAACAGTCTGTCTCACAAATGCAGCATTTCATCTCAGGTTTTAAGCATCACCACGGAGCTTATCCAATTTTTTTTTTGGGGGGGGGGTGTCAGGGTCTGGCCAGGTCCTTTGAGTGGGTTGTGTAAATGGCAAGTCTGGAGGATGTGATGTTCTGTCTGTTGCTCTTTGCTGCAAGCAAATTTGTGTAGGGGAAATTTTGAGCTTCTGGTATAGATGGTGCCTTAGCCTGCAATGTCCTGTTTTCAGTCAGAAGATTATCACTTTGTGATTTCTTGAGAGTTTATAGCATCCATCATCTGTTTTTGCTTTGGGATGTTGTTTTGTCCATCAAAACAAATATCACAGCAACTGTGATTATGTATGGTAAAATGCTACATATGTTCAATATTCCTTTATGGTGTAGAGGCCTGGATCTTGAATAAGACAACACAAACAAACAAACAAAAATTTAAGCCCTTGAAATGTGGATATACAGAAGAAATGGGCAGAAAAGAAACAGTGAAGTGCTAAACCAACTAGAAATGAAAAATATTGAAAATCATAAAAACAAGACATCTAAGATACTTTGGGTATGTCAAAAGGCACAATACTATATTGAAGACCCTTCTTGAGGTAAAGATAGAAGGGAAAAGAACAAGAGGACGATAACGGTATAGTTGGGTGGACAACATCAATAGACAGACAGGGGCAAGCTTGGCCAAGTGTTCTAAGAAGACAAGAAACATAACAGAGTGACGATGCACTGCAGCCAACCTTCCGAAATGATGATGATTTATCCATTTGTCTCTATTAACAGCTTTTAGCCTGTTTTTTGTTTGTTTGTTTCTTTGTATGTTGTGCTTCAATCAGTCTTTTGCATTTTTCCTCTCTTCTTTTGCCTGTCTGTTTGCATAATCATCTCCTTGTACAGAGTGAGCAAAAAGTCCCACCATGCCTGTTGTTATGTGTAGTGTGATTTTTATTTTTATGCTGTATTTATGAATGTACCCGTTATGAATCTAGGATGTCTGTGAGTTCCTCTCTGCAGATATGAATATGGTGCCATGTTCTCTCGTTCATTTTGCGGAGCATTTCCGGGGTCACTCCTGAAGGAACCGCAAACAGAAGCTTTTAAGGCATCGTTGGAAGAATATTGGTACTGCCACACCCCCTCCTTAATGAAATCCCACACATTTACCTGGCATGGTGAGGTCTGGGCTATGTGGTGGTCAAGACAGTGGTACAGGTGACTGTTCAGTCTCATGGTGTGGAAACATCTCATCCAGCCAGTCACAGATGACAACTGAAAAGTGTGCTAGCTTACCGTCTTGTTGAAACCAGACAGTGTTCATGTGACAAGTCACCTGCAGGCGTAACCAGGTATTCAACATGTGAAGATATGACAACTGATTTACTGATCCTTCAAATAAATAGGGTCCAAGCAGATCGTCAACAGACATGCCCACCAACATCATCACACGCGGAGGATTGTGTTCAGTCTCTTGATAAAAGTGCGGGTTCTCCTTAGTCAAGATGTTCGGATTTCGTGAACTGCGGTAAATAGTGCATTTGTCAATAAAGAGAACTTCCTTTTGCCTAGCACGAGTTGGAAATGTTTGCAGTCTGGTGTCAGTCCATATCCACATCTGTCTGTTAATTCACTGATGGTCACAGGTTTCAGGATTTTAGAGTCATTGTTTCTAGCTGTGGGGGGGGGGGGGGGAAGAGGTAATATTTACTGACCTGTGTTATTCCACGGCTGTTGGTTTGTTGTCATATTCTTTAAGTTCCTTGTCTACTTCCTTTTTTTTTTTTTTTTTGAGGTGGTACTTTGATCTGGCTGATGTTCTTGTAGTTTTCCATGAAAGTAATTGCTGCTTATTTTCCTGTTAGGATTTTCTCATTATTTTCTGTGATTGTTGGCTTGCCTTCTGAATCTTCATGGTTTAGTGTTTTTACAAGTTTCCACTTTTGTCCAAGTTTACATTTTCTGTTTTCTCTATCCAGCTTCTTCTCGCTGCATGATTAGTTTCTTTGCTGTATCTACCATTTGTTTTTTTTTAGTCTGATGTTGCTTTCAGTGTCTTGTTTAGTTTCTGCTTGTTATCTTCCAAGGTCAAGTTGTCATCCAGTTGTTTGAGCTCTTCTGTCCAGTATGGCTGTTAGTTCTTCCTTCCCCCTCGTCATATGGTTTTGAAAGCTGCTTTTAATCTTGCTTCATTGAGTTATTTGGCCACTTTGTTCACATTCTTGTGATGGGTGCTTATATTCACACAGTATAAGTCTGTCAGCCTATGAAAACTTTCCAAGGTTCCACGTGGGTAGTGGTTTTTATGTTTGCATTCTGTAGTTATGGTCCACCTAGTTGTCCAAGCATCTCTTTTTCAGTTTTGTGTGCTGTATTTTCTATTGTGAATGCTAGGTCTGCAGTTGTGGTAGTTCTCTATCTCCTAGTGTAAAAGATTGACTTGTCTGCTTGATTGATTAGTAGTAGGTTATCTGTTTCCCATTCCTCTCCTCTGCTATTTCACCGTGTCCCCAGCTTTCTGAGTGACTTATGTTTAGACATTGTGCGCTTCTTAATGGGATTTTCTTGGGGGTGGGGGAGGCCGGACACTCTCATTTGTTTTCCTTGTATTATTATTATTTCTAGTTATATTATTTCAGTGGTTTCTTCTCCTTGTTCTATCTCCTTGGCTGCTATTTGATTTGAAATCATAATCATAGCATCCTTTGTGTCCTCTGTCATGTCTAAATTCTGGCATCTTGCTGTTGTGAATCTATTTTCTGGCTTCAATTGTGTAGTCTGTATAAATGCAAGGTCCTTGAGTTTTTTGGTGAGTTGCTGTGTGGTAGAGATGAGAACTACCAGGTAGTGTACACCAGTTGAAGTTCATTGTTTGCTGTGTGGTAGAGGTGAGAACTAGCAGGTAGTGTACACCAGTTGAAGTTCATTGTTTGCTGTGTGGTAGAGATGAGAACTAGCAGGTAGTGTACACCAGTTGAAGTTCATTGTTTGCTGTGTGGTAGAGGTGAGAACTAGCAGGTAGTTTACACCAGTTGAAGTTCATTGTTTGCTGTGTGGTAGAGGTGAGAACTAGCAGGTAGTGTACACCAGTTGAAGTTCATTGTTTGCTGTGTGGTAGAGATGAGAACTAGCAGGTAGTTTACACCAGTTGAAGTTCATTGTTTGCTGTGTGGTAGAGGTGAGAACTAGCAGGTAGTGTACACCAGTTGAAGTTCGTTTGCTGTGTGGTAGAGGTGAGAACTAGCAGGTAGTTTACACCAGTTGAAGTTCATTGTTTGCTGTGTGGTAGAGGTGAGAACTAGCAGGTAGTTTACACCAGTTGAAGTTCATTGTTTGCTGTGTGGTAGAGGTGAGAACTAGCAGGTAGTTTACACCAGTTGAAGTTCATTGTTTGCTGTGTGGTAGAGGTGAGAACTAGCAGGTAGTGTACACCAGTTGAAGTTCATTGTTTGCTGTGTGGTAGAGGTGAGAACTACAGGTACTAAACTGTGGCACATATAGCATGACAATTATGAAGTTTTTTTTATTCACTTTTAGACATTTCTTTGTTTCTTTGTATGAACTTGCTTAGTCCTCAGATGCTGACCAAGCAGCCAATACTGATCACATCTTTCCTCATTACTTTCTGTCACTCACCTGTTTCATCTTCACCTCACCTCTAGTTGTGACAAATTTTCCCTTGGGTAACTGTCAGTTCTGATCAATGTAGATTTTTTAGTACTTTTGTCCATCTGCTGTGATTTTATTTGAAGTTGTTCATGTTCAATACAAGATGAATTATAATAGTTTTAATATTACCAGGACAAGAAAGGGACCAGATTTTAAATTTTGTATCATCTACAAATTTATGTACTGTTCTATGGTTTTAATAAAACATCACAGATGTTGTTCAGTAAACATCATGTTATGTACTAGATAGGATAATGTGACACAGATACTCGATGTACTGGACAGGATCGTGTGATGTAATTGATAGGATCATGTAACAGTTACTTTAGGTGATTTGGAAATGGAATCTTGCATATGTTGGCACCAGAAAATATAACCGCCCTTGTGGTGTTACCTGCCATGTAATCTGGGAAACAAAAACACCTTTCCTGAAACTCTCCTCACTCTCTGTGAGGGGTTCACATGCGAGTCCCATAAGATGAAGAAGGGAGTAAGACAAGGAAGTGTACTGTCCCCAGGTCTGTTTTCTCTCTACAGTGATAATATTATGAGAGGCTTTACTGGGATACAAGTTGGGGGGCATAACATCAATAACCTGAGATACGCTGACCACACAGTCCTGATAACAGACAAGGAAAAAGATCTACAAGAGCTGCTAGATGTAGTAGTAGCAAAAAGTGAATATAAAGAACCATCATTGAATAGTAAGAAAACAGAAACAGTGGTCATTTCCAGAAAGAAAACTACCAGAATGCAATGTAAAAATCAAAGGAATAGCATTAATTAAACAAGTGCTCAAATGTAAGTATCTTGGTACAACAATAACATCAATGGTAGGTGTACCACATAGGTCAAAAACAGAATATGCCGGGCAAAGGTAGCATTTCAGAAAATGAAATATATTTTATGCAGTCCATCTTTGTCAATAGATACTAGGAAAAGGGTCTTGAACTGCTACATTGAAAATATTGTATGGAAGTGAGTCATGGCCACTAAGAAAATCAAGAGTATTAGAGGCAACATGGTTCTTATGAATACCATGGACAGCCAAAATAACAAAGGAAAGATGCCTAAAGAAAGCCAATGAGAAATGAACATTACTAAGCACTCTACAGGGGAGACAGTCAAGGTTTGTTGGCCATATAATGAGAAGAGGAGAGATAGACAATATTGTGACAGTACAGGAAAGGGAGAGGTAGATCTTTGATGGCTTGACAAAATGGCATGGGAGAGGCACAAAAGAACTGATGATTAACATGAAAGATTGGAAACTTGAGAGGCATGGCACATGATGATGATGTAACATCTCATATACTAGGCAACAAAATAGTGGAACACATTTTTTGTTTGTCTCTTGTTCTGTAGGTACAAAATCTGTTCAGTGAGATATTGTCATTGTGTTTTCTATTATTTTAAAGCAGTACACAAAATGCATGTGATAGATTGTGCCCTTTTTTTTTTTTATCAAATCAGAGAGATGATGGACTATTAGTGTGGCAGAAGACATCAAGTGATACCATCCTGTACCGACTTGTTGTGGCTATGGTCGTGGGAGCTACCATCTTGACAGTGGACGGCCTAAGGATTTTGGCTAGTCCACCAAAAAATTAGTCTGTCAGTCATTAGGGATGTTGGTCAGTGTCAAGTGATGTTCAGTCAGTAGACATTTTGGAGTTTAGCCTTAAGAGTCTGTTACTTGAATGTCATGCAAAGGAATAGTAGTTGTTGGTCTTACTGTAATCATGTTTTGTTTATGATCTGCTAGATTGTGTCTGATTAAACTAAACAATACAGTCTTTTAGTGTCATTTTTGTTCTGATTAAATTTGTACTTGCAAGTTTGTTATGTCCTGTCTGTTTTATTTCCTTTGATTGAGAAATTTTGTGAAAAGTTTTGGTTGTGTCCACTGGAGACCTGACAGAAGGTTACCTCTGAATATTCAAGGAACAGCCATTGGGCAGAGCAGAACACGGTGTAGGTGGTCTCATGTGACCAGAACTGTGCTGAAGTCTGAGGTACCAGGAAGATAGTGCATGACAATGCATGCAATAAATGAGATGGAGACTTGCTGGTATTTTGGTCACTCACAGACAGTTAATCTCATGGTGCTGGTGGATGACTTCTTGTGTCTATCTTCATTTAGGACAGGTGTGCTCCCTTCTGAAAGTTGCAGGCCAGTTGGAAAATTTAATGTGTATTGTGGGACACACAGTAGACAAGTCTTACATGCTGCCTTTAGACTCAAATCCTAAAGGAAGATTTAATGCATGTTGTGGGACACACACTAGACAAGTCTTACATGCTGCCTTTAGACCTAAATCCAAAAGGAAGATTTAATGCATGTTGTGGGACACACAGTAGACAAGTCTTACATGCTGCCTTTAGACCTAAATCCAAAAGGAAGATTTAATGCATGTTGTGGGACACACACTAGACAAGTCTTACATGCTGCCTTTAGACCTAAATCCAAAAGGAAGATTTAATGCATGTTGTGGGACACACAGTAGACAAGTCTTACATGCTGCCTTTAGACCTAAATCCAAAAGGAAGATTTAATGCATGTTGTGGGACACACAGTAGACAAGTCTTACATGCTGCCGTTAAACTAAAATCCTAAAGGAAGATTTAATGCGTGTTGTGGGACACAATAGACAAGTCTTACATGCTGCCGTTAAACTAAAATCCAAAAGGAAGATTTAATGCATGTTGTGGGACACACACTAGACAAGTCTTACATGCTGCCGTTAAACTAAAATCCTAAAGGAAGATTTAATGCGTGTTGTGGGACACAATAGACAAGTCTTACATGCTGCCTTTAGACCCAAATCCTAAAAGATTTAATGCATGTTGTGGGACACACAGTAGACAAGTCTTACATGCTGCCTTTAGACTCAGATCCTAAAAGAAGATTTAATGCGTGTTGTGGGACACACAGTAGACAAGTCTTACATGCTGCCTTTAGACTCAGATCCTAAAAGAAGATTTAATGCGTGTTGTGGGACACACAGTAGACAAGTCTTACATGCTGCCTTTAGACCTAAATCCAAAAGGAAGATTTAATGCATGTTGTGGGACACACAGTAGACAAGTCTTACATGCTGCCGTTAAACAAATCCTAAAGGAAGATTTAATGCGTGTTGTGGGACACACAGTAGACAAGTCTTACATGCTGCCTTTAGACTCAAATCCTAAAGGAAGATTTAATGCGTGTTGTGGGACACACAGTAGACAAGTCTTACATGCTGCCTTTAGACTCAGATCCTAAAAGAAGATTTAATGCATGTTGTGGGACACACAGTAGACAAGTCTTACATGCTGCCTTTAGACTCAGATCCTAAAAGAAGATTTAATGCGTGTTGTGGGACACACAGTAGACAAGTCTTACATGCTGCCTTTAGACCTAAATCCAAAAGGAAGATTTAATGCATGTTGTGGGACACACAGTAGACAAGTCTTACATGCTGCCGTTAAACAAATCCTAAAGGAAGATTTAATGCGTGTTGTGGGACACACAGTAGACAAGTCTTACATGCTGCCTTTAGACTCAAATCCTAAAGGAAGATTTAATGCGTGTTGTGGGACACACAGTAGACAAGTCTTACATGCTGCCTTTAGACTCAGATCCTAAAAGAAGATTTAATGCATGTTGTGGGACACACAGTAGACAAGTCTTACATGCTGCCTTAAGACTCAGATCCTAAAGGATGACCTGAGAGAAATGTGTTAAGTAAAAACATGTAAAATTAACTGCAGTGTTGTTCCATACACTTTACTATCATGTCATTTTTACAGAATTTCTACTTAAAAATATTTCCCTTGAGAATTATTTCTGAATCCCCATGTAATAATTTTGTTTTGCAAACCTAGAAATCATTTCAAAGGAAAAAGATCAATGACATTTGTTTTGTAACCCTAGAGATCATTTAAAAGAAAAAGGATCAGCTACATTTCTAGGCATTGTATTTTAATATGGTACAAAGCAGAAATGTAACAAAAAAGGCAGAAACATATTGAAGAAACATAAGAAAAGACAAAAAAATAGTACATACAAGATTGTTGTGAAAGAATAGAAGGACATCAGAAGTGTGGAAGAGATAGTGAAATGTTTAAAGAAATGAAGACATTGACGAGAAATGTCACACCTAAGCTAAATGTAAGTTGTGAAGACAAGGAAAATACCTTGACAGAGACGGAGGAAATTCTAGAAAGATGGAAGGAATATTGCAAAGGAATGTATGAAACAACTGACTGTGGAAACAGAAATCAACAGTGTGAATTATTATTGGAGGAGAAAGAACCGACAACAGAAGAAGTTTTATGGGCAATAAAGAATCTGAAAAATGGTAAATCACCAGGATGTGATGAGATAACAGCTGAATTTATTAAAGCAGGAGGAAAGGAATGTGCAACAATCTATCATGCACTATGTAAAAAGATATGGCATTCAGGTATTTGGCCAAAAGAATGGAAAAGAACTGTATTCATACCACTGCCAAAAAAGGGTAACCTGAAATTATGCGCAAACTACAGAACTGTTGCCCTGATTAGTCATGCCAGTAAAATTCTGTTAAAAATCATAATGGATAGACTTTGAAAGAAAATAGAAGTAATTATGGTCCAAGCTGGTTTCAGGCAAGGAAGAGGATCAAGAGATCATATATTCAATCTAAGATTAATAATAGAGAAATGCAGAGAGTTCAATGTGAATCTATATCTATCCTTTATAGACTACTCAAAGGCATTTGATTGTGTACAACACTAGAAACTTTGGGAAATAATGGAAAAAAAGGGATTTCCAACATATTGGTTACAATTAATATCACTGCTGTATCTAGACCAACAAGCAGCAGTAAGAATAAATGGTGAAACAACAACTTGGTTTGACATAAAACAAGGGGTTCGCATGGGGTGCATATTGTCGCCTTACTTATTTAACTTGTATACTGAAAATATTGCCGTTTGGGTTTCTTGGTATATTTCCAGAAGATAGTTTACCATTGCTTTCCTTCTGAGCAGTGACTGTACTGGTCACTGATCGTAGCCATTGTCCCTACTTTGAGATCATCTGCCTACCATCATAGAATGGTGACCATAACCAACATTATCTGTCAGCTGCTCTCCCATTCCATCCACCAACTGCTCCCATGGCTTCACGTCACCCTGAGCAGGGGGCTATACGAGTACTCCACCTTGCCCAAGGGTGTCCCGTAGACTGACGGAGGTAAGAAGGCGTCTTACTTCTCCTTTGATAGGGAATACCCCTACCCTGCTAACCAGAGACTAGATATGCTGATGACACAGTATTACTGTCCACAACACAAAAAGGAGTGGAAAAACTAATTATGTCAGTCCGTAAGAACAGCGAAGAGCAGAACCTCTATCTTAGTGCGAAGAAAACTAAATTGATGACAACTGACAAAACAAACAAGGCAGCTGATATATGTATCAGTGAGGAAAAACTGGAAGAAGTGGAGAGTTTTGAATATCTTGGATCACTACTAACTAATAATGGAGATACAATGAGGGAAATTAAGAGGAGGACATCTATCACTCTTCAGAAAGTAAAACAACTAAAGAATCTGTGGAGAGGAGCAGACAGAACCACAAAAATAAGATTTTTAAGGGCATGCACCTGGACACTTAACAAAACACCTGAGAAACACATAAATGCCTTTGAATGTAAATGCTACAGAAGAGTTCTCCAAATATCGTGGACACAAAAAAGAACAAATATATCCATACTACAAGAGCTTAATATTGAAGAAGGCTGGCTAGTAAAGAGGATTAAAGAGAGAAAACTTAAATATTTTGGACACATTAAACGTCATGAGAATTTAGAGAAGATCGTCTTAGAAGGGTACATAATGGGAAAAAAAGAAAGAGAGGAAGACCAAGGCGAAGATGGCTGCAAGACATTATTGATAATCGGCAAATGGATGCATCAGCAGCAGGGCATCTTGCTCACATCCAAGAGGCCTACAAGAGAGCTGTTAGGGAAGCAAAGTTCCACAAGAGACATGCAAATGACTGACTGACACCAGGCTTGATTATGGGAATAGCTGTTGAAGAAGTCAACCAGTTTGTATACTTCGGCAGCTACATAGACCAGGATGGTGACACCATAAAGGAAGTTAGAATTGCAAAAAGCAGCACTGACATTCAAGAATCTTGAGGACATATTGCACTCAAAAGTTACATGCACAAAAACGAAGTTAAAATTATTCAGTTAAAATGTAATATCTGCCCTCATTTATGCATGCTGGAAAACAACTAAAGAAATCGACAACAAATTAGACTCTCTTGAAAACAAATGCTGATGCAAAATACTTGATATAAAGTGGAACGAATTCAAGAACAACACAGAGATAAGACAGATGAGTGAACAACAACCTGTCTCTTGGTGATGGAAAAGGGAGATGGACATATGTCGGTCACGTGATGAGAAGAAACAATCGGAGAATCCCAAAACAAGCTATCACGTGGAACAGCCAAAGAAAAAGAGATCGACCACATGAGACTCTAAAGAGGACATTGTTAAGAGAGGCCAAATTGTTATGCATAAAATCCTTAGATGAGGTTGAAAAGCTCACCACCAACAGAAGAACTTGGCAAACTACCATGTGAGCCCTATGTGATGTTTAACAGGATGGGAAGGATGTAAGATGGACTTTATTTTAGAAAGATAAAAAATATACTACATCAATGAGCCAAGCAAATATTAAAGTAAACATGTAGAACTAAAAAAAAAAAAACAGAAGTGAAAATAATGAAATGGTGGAATGATGTAGTGAATTAATGAATAAATAATCTTTATTTTTACGGGCACTCAGGCCCGTCTTACATTCTGCCCTTCATCACTCCATCTTTCATTCTTCCCATACACTCCATTTAATACAAATACACAAATTAAATTAGGGAAAAAACAAAAGAGTGTAAGATTTAACTGTTACATTCAAAGTAAAAGAGAAGAAGTAATTAACCTAATAAAATAGCTCTCACACACAGACATATGGTAAAGGTAATTCTGTCGTACCTTAGAGGCACATAGGGATATGGTGTCAGTGCTCATATTTTCCTTGACCTGTTAGCACACTATAGGGTGATATGGTCAGTATCATGCCTGGCCGCCTTTCCTTCCTCAACTTCAGAAGAAGTCGGGTACCCATTTCTACAGCTGGGTGACTGGGGTGCCTCCGGCTGGATTCAAACCCCCGACCTTCACCATGAGAGACCAGTGCACTAACCACTTCGCCACTCAGACATACATAAACAAAAATAAATTGTAAACACATATCTTCTAACATATGTTTTTTAACAAACATTAAAACAATTTCTAACAAGTTACTTTTTGAACTATGTCATTTTAGTATTTGATGGTTGGCGAGTCATGGGTTGAGAGATTGCTGGTTATTCTATGGAGGCATATAATTACAAGCAAGTAAATAATGAAACAGGTTTGAGTTAAAGGTATTACCAATGGATTTTAAATAGTAGAGGAGAGTGTTCCAGAGCTGTACTGCAGAGTATGCAGAATGTATAAACTAGGGAAAATGTAGGAATAGCTTTATAACTTAACGACTATAAAGTTGTGACGTTTCGGCATGAGCCTTAATCATACATAAACATACAGGACGAAGAAACAGAGAAAGGAGATAAAGCATAGATTCACATGAATACTAATATAACACAAAAAAATTAAATAGAGTACTTAGTTGTAAATTGTGAGGTATGGCTTGTCCGGCGGTGTGTGTCAGGAATGGATTTAGTAGAACGTGAAGACCCAAAACAAGCTATCAAGTGGCACATAACAGGCCGAAGAAAAAGGGGCAGACCGCGTGAAACTCTGAAGAGAACATTATTAAGAGAGGCCAAGTTAACAGGCATAAAATCCTTTGTTGAGGTTGAAAGACTCGCCGAAGACAGGAAATATTGGCGAACTACTTTGCGAGCCCTATGTGACGTCTAACGGCACGGGAAGGATATAAGATATATAAGATAAGAAGACTGTTTAAATGGAGACCTGTGATATGTGGCCAGTGGGTTGTAACTGGCATGATTTTTTGTTGTTGTCAGTAATGCATTGCGGAATCGTTTGTTGATTAATATGTAGTCTATCTGGTTAAATGTCTTTTTGTCTGGGCTGCACCACGTTGCCAGTCTTCGAGGATGTTGTTTAAACCCGGTGTTTCCTACAACAATGCTGTGTATTCTTGCCCATTCAATTAATTTATAACCTCTGTCATTCCTCTCCCCCAGTCCATAGTCACCAACGATGTCCGAAGTTCTTCCTTTACCAACCTTGGAATTAAAATCTCCCATGACTATGGTAACTTCATGTGATATTGTGTGTTTTAGTGCTGTCTCTATGTCATTATAAAATATCTGTACACCTTCTTCAGAACTTTCAGATGTTGGAGCGTACACTTGTATAATATTTATGTTTATTGGTTGTCCTTTCAGTTGGGCTAGCAGGACTCTGTCCGAGATGTTCAAATATCCTACAATTGTCCTTGCCGTTTGTTAATCAAATATAATTCCTACTCCTCGTTCATGTTTCTCACTTCCTGAATATATTATTGTATATTTATCTGAGTTTATCTTCCCTGTACCTGTCCATCTAACTTCACTCATTCCTAATATGTTGATCTTCATCCTTTCCATTTCCATCTTTACATTTTCTAATTTTCCAGCCTGGAATAAAGTTCTAACATTCCATGTTGCTATTTTGAACTTGTTAGTTTTGCCACCAGTAGCTTGATGACGATCTGGCCTCACCTGTGGCTCGTGAGCTGCCCTACCGGACGAAGCTGTTCCAGAGGAATATCCATTAACGTCGTTCATGATGAATCGATTATTCTGTTTAAGCATAACTATTCTTGGGAACTACAACAGTGGTTTCCCATTGCCTTCTGTCGGTTTGTGTACGGACTCTCCGCTAGCCATTGGACTCCCTGTCATACCCGCAAGGCAGCGGGAGCGAGAGGTTTTAAGGCGCCTCTGATCCGGCTGGTATTCCCTTCACTGAGCACCATCTAGAACTGCGAGAACAATACAAAGTTATTATAACAAATAGATACAATGCAATAGCAAAGATAAATAGTATAGATGAACAATGGGAAATGTTATGAGATTCTATCCACCAAACGGTTAAGGAGATAATACCATCGAAAAAAGAAGCCCCTAAAAATAAATGGATGACAGATGACATCTTAGGACTGATGGACAAGAGGAGGAGGAGTAAAAATAACGAGGAAAAATATAGCAAGATAAATAAAGAAATAAGACGCAAATGCAGAGAAGCAAAAGAAGTGTGGTTAAATGAACAGTGCAGACAGATAGAGGCCTCTCATAATAAAGACAGAAAAAACATGCACAAACGAATTAATGAACTCACAGGCAGGAAAACAAAATATACCACAGAATGCCTGAAATCGAAAGAGGGTAAAATGTTAATGGGAAAAGAAGACATTGTGGACAGAGTACATCAGTGAGCTGTATGGAGGAGAAAGACCAGAATTAACACCAGATACTGAAAACTGTGATGGACCGCCAATACTTGAAGATGAAATCATAGATGCCATCAAACACATGAAGAAAGGAAAAGCGACTGGGCCTGATAATATAACAATAGAAGAAATAGAGGCACTAGAGGAGACAGGAATAAAAATAATAACCAAGTTACTGAATGACATTTACAACAGTGGTTATATTCCAAGTGAACTGATTAAATCCACGTTTATAGCACTACCAAAGAAACCAGGTGCAAAGGAATGTGACGACCACCGGACTATCAGCCTCTCATGTCACATAACGAAGCTACTTCTGAGAATAATTATGAGAAGAACAAGGAAAAAGATAATGGAAATAGCAGATGAACAGTTTGGATTTGTTGAAGGAAAGGGAACACACAATGCCATTTATGCTTTACGAACACTAACAGAAAGAGCTTTAGAAGTACAGAAAGATCTCTACTTATGCTTCATTGATTACACCAAGGCATTTGACAAGGTGAAAAATAATGAAATTATTAAAATGCTTGAAGACATCAGTATAGATGGCAAAGACCCGAGGATTGTAAAACATCTATACTGGCAGCAAGAAGCAGCAGTTCGAGTTGAAAATAGAACTAGAAAATATCAACCTATAAAACAAGGGGTGCGACAAGAATGTGTACTATCTCCAGATCTTTTTTCTATGTACAACGAGAATATTCTAAGAACAATCATCACAGAACTAGGCATAAAAAATGGAGGATACAATATTAAAACTCTTTCCGTGCTGGAGGAAGAAACACGGACGTGTCGTGGCGTGCGGGAGTAAAACGCGGGTCTTGTCTGTAAGGGGGTCTAGTTGTAAAATGGGATGGAAAACAGTATTTCCATTTACTTCCGTATACGTAATATGTGTCAACGTGTAGCTAAATGAATGAAAATTTCAGAAATGCAGAGTTTTTTAGGAAAAAAGAAGTAATGTGATGTTTTTAGACACTGATTGTGGCCAGCTCACCATCGGCTAGGTCTAGATTCGCGCTTCATACCCCTACTTACCATCTGAGATGTGTAGATCTTCTTGTCGATCTCGTATTCTGATTCTATGTTGCATTCTCGCTAAATAATGTCTGAAATAACTCCTAACTACTTCTCCAGTCGTCTAAATATGTCTAGATCTACGTAGAAAACATTCAAGAGCAGCGGGGTAGCCATAGGCTATGTCCATACCCCTATCTACATCGTCAAAAATTGAAAAATTTCCATGCTTCTCGTCCTTTTTCTCGCTCGGCATCGCTCATAACTAGGCACGCATTCGCCATTTTGAAAGTGTCACCGGAATCGCGGACGAAATATGTACAATGTAAATGTTACACCGCTTGTTTTAATGAAACAAACAATTGTCAGGATCCTGACCATACGGTCGCAACGGGAAAACCGGAAGTGTCAGTATCATGATCGCAAGCTCGGGAAGAGTTTAACAACCTTCGGTATGCTGACGACACAGTACTGATAGCTGAGAACCAACAAGACCTGCAAAATCTCTTGGATAAAGTCGCCAAAGAAAGTGAACAGAAAGGCCTTACTTTGAACATCAAAAAGACAGAGACTATGGTTATATCTAAGAAACAGAATCCACCAGCATGCAGTATTAAATTAAACGGAACCATTCTAAAGCAGGTACAGAAATTCAAATACCTTGGAGCAGTAATAACTTCAAATGGGAAATGCAGAACAGAAATTAGGAACAGAACAGGCCAAGCAAAGACTGCATTTCAGAGAATGAGAAACATATTAGCTAACACATCTTTATCAATGATTGTTAGAAAACGAGTCCTAAAATGCTATATTGAACCTATCTTGTTATATGGAAGTGAATCATGGACAATAGGCAAGTCTGCACAAAAATCATTGGAAGCAGCAGAAATGTGGTTTATTAGAAGAATGTTGCGAATCCCCTGGACAGCAAAAATAACTAATGAAGAATGTATGAGAAGAGCTGGAGAGACAAAAAACCTTATCAAAAAGATAAGAGAGAGACAATGTACTTTCATAGGACATGCAATGAGAAGAGGGGGCATTGAAAATATTATAACAACAGGAAAAATAGAAGGAAGAAGATCAAGAGGAAGACTAAGAGAAATGATACTGGACAGTCTGACGGGATGGTGTGAGAGGAGATCACCAACTGAACTGATGGCCTGCATTAAGGATCGGGTACTCTGGAGAAGCATAATAGCCAACACCAGTCAGCACGGCACCTGATGATGATGATGATGGGTTGTAACTGGGGGTGGTGGATGGGGAACCGTGGAGGGGACAGAGAGTGATACAATGTTGACCTAGCCAGGAGAAGTTGAAATAGATGATTAGGGAAGAGGGGTTGCAAAGTGATGGTGTGAGGAGATTTGACAACCAAGAAGGGTGGAGCTTAGTGGAGAGGTACTATAATGATTGTAGCTGAACAGCAAGTTTAACCCATGTGGCTCCAGTGTCCCATAATTTTGAATGCAGCAGTTTTCAAGCACCAGGCGACTTGTGTCATCTGCGTGACATTGTTTGATGGTTGTTACCAGAAAATCAGATTTGCCTCTGTGGTTGGGGCCATTGAAATGGTTTGAGACTGGTTTCGAAGCATGCTGGGTGATGTACAGATGTTTTTGCATGCGATTCCCTAATCTGAGGCCAGTCTCACCAATATACATTATCCTGCATCTTTTGCAAATGATGACATATATCACGTTACAGGACTCGCATGTGAATCCCTCATGAAGAGTGAGGATAGTTTTGGGAAAGGTGATTGTTTTCATTTCCCAGACTACCGGGCAGGTAACGTTCTGGGGGCGGTTACATTTCTGGTGCCAACATTTGTAAGGCATAAGTGGCTGTGGATAAGGATGTCCTTAAGGTTTGGCTCACGTCTGTATGCCAACAGGGGTGGATCAGAGAAAATGTCGTGAGTGTCAAGGTCGAGTTGGATTAGCGACAGATGACGATACAGAATTTTCTTAACCATCTGACCATGTGGGTGGAAAGGCAGTACTAACTTAACTCTGTCAGATGGAGTAACAGGCTTTTTCCTGAATACTTCTTTGCAGCTCACTAGTTGGATACAGTTGAAGACTTCATGAAGGACCTTTTCTAGGTAGTTGCGATGACGGAAAAATTCTAATAACTTAGAGTATGCAAGGCTTTTCTTGTACAGATCAATCCTGGGTTTAGGAAGAAGACAGTTTTTTAAATGTTGGCTATGTTTAGTGTTATACGTAAACAGTGACCACAAGTAAGGAGGAGCATTATGCAAAAGAATCTGTGAACAAACTTAACTTTGTTAAAAATGACTCTATATTTGAGGGGTAGAATTTTGAGTTGTTTGTATTAATCCACAGTTTGTACAGGGTGTTTGTCACAAATCAGATTTAATGCTCGTTTGTGAAGTGAGTGGAGCCTTTTTGTGTTTGAGACTGAGCATCCATCCTAGATTCTGGAACAGTAATCTAAGTGTGTTTGTATGTGTGATATGTAATATGTCTTTCTTGTGTCTCTGTCGATAAAGTGTTTAATTTTGGCAAGTTGGTAAATTTTCTGTGCAATCAAGTTTGTTAGGTTATGTATGTGAGAATTCCAAGTTAAATGCTGATCAATGATGAGTCCTAGAGTTTTATGTTCATAAACATGTTCTATTGCCTTGTCTTGTAGTGATGAGCATGGATTTTGTTTTGTTTTGTTGGTGTTTATCAACATACCATTTTTATTACTCCATTTAAGCAAACTGTTTATATCATTTTGGAGCATTGTCTGTAGGTTACTGATGTCGTAGTCACTATTGTAAACAGTACAGTCATCAGCAAAAAAGATCACATGAAGAGTGCTTTAAATGTAGTGGTAAGTCGTTAATATAGGTAGCAAAGAGAAGAGGACCAAGAATGGAGCCGTGAGGAATACCAGTATGAACCACAGGAGTCAGTTTCTAAAGCAAACTTCTTGTTTTCTACCTGAGAGAAAAGATGTAATTTTGTTAGGTCAGGGTGTAATCTTCTTCTTCTTCTTCTTCGTTCGCTTCTACCACCAAAACCGCACTGTAATCCTACTGAATTTACGCCTGTGGTCCTCGTTAGGTCCCGTGGTCTCCTGTGTGGTCCCCGAAAGGACCACATGAGATCCACGAGAGGACCACAGGGGGTTCAGAGTATCGCAGGGCTTTAGCCTGTATTCTTGGTGGGTCTCTGAAGCGGATTGCGTGACACCGTGGTTTTCATTGCACCAGTTTAGTCTAGAGTTGGACTTTCTCATCGGAAGACCTCGACGTGTTTAGGATATCAGTGCATCCCCGCTGGGTGAGAGGCGGTAGCCCACTTAGGCCAGAGTCAGACCTTCTCACCGGAAAACCTCAACGTGTTTTGAGATACCTGTGTATCACCGCCGGGTGAGTGGTTGTTGCCCAACCAGTCCAGGCTTGGACTTTCTCACCGGGAAACCTCAGCGTGATTAGGATACGCAAACATCCCCGCCGGGTGAGAGGTGGTTGCCTATCTAGACTGCCCTGGTCCAGTGTCTCCGATTTCAGCATTTTGCGGTCCGCTACCCTTCCTAGCTGTGACCAGGATGGAGCTTTTGTCCAAGAGAACGAATCCTCGCCACTAGTGACTTCCACCCCTGGGTTGAGCCGGTTTAGGCATATTATCCCAGTATGGGTGTGTTTGGGACGTGACCGACCTCTAGAGCAGAGGTACTGTGCCATGTGTAGCCTTCAAGATTCACCCCAGGTGTGAGCTGGTTTAGGCATAATTCACCAGTATGGGTGTATATCAGGCGTGACCGACCTCTAGAGCGGAGGTGGCATGACATGTCTAGCCATCAAGTTCCACCCCTGGTGTGTGTGCCGGTTTAGGCATATTTCACCAGTGTATGTGTATTTCGGACGTGGCCGGCCTCTAGAGCAGAGGTGCCGTGGTATGTATAGCTCTGCCAGCAATACTACTGGACATACCGATTAAACTTCACTTTATCCTTTCCACCACCTTTTCACATCGGCACCGCACAGCAACCTTTATTTCTTTTCCGCATTTTCTTTCTTGACCGGGAGGAGCTTCACTCCACCCGCGGCATTCGAAGAGTCTCGCCAGCAGTGTCTTAACCTCTGGGACAAGCCGGTTCATGCATTTCACCCGATATGACTGCACTCAGGACGTGGCCGACCTCCAGACCAGATGTGCCGTGATTTGACTGTTTGCTTCGATTTATCCTTTCTACCACCTTTTCCGCAGTGGTGCCGCGCGGCAACCCCATTTGCACCTTTCTTCATTGGCCAGGAGGAGCACCGCTCCACGCACGGCAGCTGAAGAATCTCGCCAACAGCGGAGGGTTTAATCTATAACCTTCCAGGTTTTTTGCAAGAATTTCATGATCAATCATATCAAAGGGTGTGAACACAAGAAAATTAAAAAAAAAGAATGAATGAGAAGTACCCAGTACATGAATACTGAATTACAAGAAGACACTAAGAGAGTAACAAAAGAAGCAAAGATGAAATAATGGCAGGAATACTGATGATCACAAAAAAGTATGAAAATCTTTTATTAAAAGATCAGTGCGGTAAGAAAGAGAGAGCACTTTGACTTGACAGAGATTATGAACAATATTAACGGTGAGCCAATGTGTGAATCAGCTTGTACTAGAGAGGTGAAGCCTAAACTTTGACAAGCTACTCAGTATATCATCTGAAGTATATCAATACCATGATAACAACACAGCCTGCCCCACAGAACCTGAACCAGTCATACTACTAGCTGATATTAGAGAGGCCCCAATGAACAAGCTCCAGGATGTGATGGAATACCCAATCAATTAATCAAATGTATGGAAGAGGTTGGACTAGCTTGGCTTCACAGACTCTAGCTTGGTATAGGAAAAATGAAAAACACCGCAGGGCTGGAGAAATTATATCATTACTCCAATATGGAAGAAAGAAGGCAGTAAAAGGGGTTGTAACCAATACAGGAGCATCTCACTTATTAAGCCATATTGAAAAAATTTTCTGCAAGATCTTAGGTAAAATACTGGCCAATGATTGAACCACATTTAATTGATGTTTGGATGGACTTTATACAAAATATAAGCTGTAGTTTATGCCCATTTTCTCCTTGACACATCAAACAGCAAAATCAATTGAACACATTAAATAATGCATATAGTCTATGTGCATCAATAAAAAGCATTCTGTGATGGAGATAGACATAACCTGTGCGAAATCTTATAACTATATGGAATTAGTTCACATCTGATCAACCTGTGCAAAAACCTATACAAAGGCAGTCAGTGTATAATCGGAACAAATATGCTCCAAACCATTCATCATAAAATCTGAAGGAGACAGGGCTGTGTACTATCTCCCTTAGTATTCATAACATACACTGACAACATCTTCAAAGAAGCTAACTTCCATAGTGAAAATTCCACCATAGAATTGACCAATAACCCATTCTGGAAATAATACCAGTAACTTCACAACACCTTTCAGAAATAGAAGGACCATAAACAAACTCCTTTTTGCTGATGATCAAGCTTTTACAGCCACATCAGAGAAATACCCACTGCAGAACATGGATAACTTAGCATGGGCGTGTAAAAACAACATGAAAATCAGTGCTGAAACAAATGGATGTCATGACCATTGCCAGAGAAGAAATCTCAATAAAGATCTTGTTGGACAACCAGCCTTTGATACGAGTGAAGCATTTCAGATATCTAAGTAGTACAATATTTTCTGAGTAAATTGATGCTGAAATTGAGAGCAGATGCAATTAAGAAAATATGTTGCCTGTTGTGTTCCACTTGATGGTTTGCTTTGGGATTCTCTGATCGTTTCTTCTTATCACATGACTGACATATGTCCATCTTCTTTTTCTGATCACCCATGATACAGGTTGTTGTTTGCTCATCTGTCTTATCTCTGCGTTGTTCTTTAATTCATTCCACTTAATACAGAGAATTTTCCTTAGGCATTTATTTTCAAAAGAGTCTAATTTCTTGTCTATTTCTTTAGTTGTTTTCCAGCTTTCACATGCATAAATTAGGGTGGATATCACATTTGAATTGAATAATCTTAACTTGGTTTTTGTGCTTATAACTTTTGAATGCCATATGTTCTCAAGATTCTTAAAGGTCAATGCTGCTTTTGCAATTCTAATTTTAACTTCCTTTCTGGTGTCACTATCCTGGTCTATGTAGCTGCCAAGATATGTAAAATGATTTACTTCTTCAACAGCTGTTCCTTCTATTTATGTTTGTCCTTCATGGTCAGTGAGAAGTTTCATTATTTTTGTTTCATCATATATTCAATATAAGATTAATAATAGAGAAATGCAGAGAATTTAATGTGAATCTATCTTTTTTAGACTATTCAGAGGCATTTGATTGTGTACAACACCAGAAACTTTGAGAAAAATAATGAAAAAAATGGGATTTCTAACATATGTAATACAATTAATATTAATGCTGTATCTAGACCAACAGGCAGCAGTGAGAATAAATGATGAAACAACAACTTGGTTTGACATAAAACAAGGAGGCCATCAGAGGTGCATAGTGTTGCCTTATTTATTTAACTTGTATACCGAAAATATAATGAGGAATGTTAGAGAAGATGTAGGCGAAGAATATTACATGTTTCCGCTATACCATAAAAAAAATGAGCACCAACCTGTCTCATCTGGGGGGTATTGAGAAAATACCTCTGGGAATTCACAGTCTCCACCTAAAGACGTGTGTACCCACCTTATCAGACCATCAAACTGCCCCTTTGTATCTGTCATGTTCTACAAAATCACAATCAGCAAATATCTGTCCAGCTTGTCTCCAGTTGACAGCAGTGGTTAAAGCCCAAACAAAATCGGGATCGTCATTGAAGACAACATGGTGCCACTGATTTGAAATCTATCTTCTGTGTTGTCTTTTCTAGTTCAGACGACACTGGTGATTATTGAGAAGGATTTGATCTGCGAGTATTCGTGAATGAAGTCACACTGAAGATATAGATTCCTTATGGTTAAAGTAGAAACCAGGTAGCTGTAGTTTGTCACTTGTTCCAGTCTCTCTTTGTTTGTGGTTACATCTATCTGTGGCTTCTGGCCTTTCCTGCTGAACACCATTACTTTGATCTTCTTGATATTGATCTCAGGTCCCCATTCTTGGCTTGTGTTGTGTATTATATCTATTATTTCTGTAGGTTCTATTGAATCTCTGCTAGAAGGACTGTATCATCTGCATATCTTAAATTGTTGACATTTCTCCCACCATGTTCAGTCCTGGTAGTTCATCTGAGTGTGTGAAGATGTTCTCTGTGTACAGGTTGAATAGACACGGAGACAGAACACATCTTTGTCTCACTCCCCTCTTTATGGGTACATTTGCTGATGTCACTTGTGCTGTAATTTACTGATGCTTCATGTCCCCAGCAGAGATTTGTTATAATCTGGATGTCTTTGCCATCAAGATTGATTTCCTCAAGACATTTTATTAGTTTGTCATGCCTCACTCTGAACTTCCATGTATTTCTATATTAGCTTTCTTATACAAAAAAATTGCCTCTCTGGTTCCACTATTCTGTCTGAAACCAAACCGTTCTTCACTAACTTCTTTATCAATTATGTTTTTTTAATTCTTTCAAAGATGACTTTGAGGAGAATTTAAGTCACATGACTCATAGTTCACCAAAACAACTTTGCCGGATATTACAACAAATTTGGGATCTATAAAAAGCCCCAGAGGATTGATTGATTGATTGATTGATCTTTATTTCAAAAGGGTTAAGAATTGGGCATGCAGGCCCGTCTGACATTCTGCCCTTTATCATACATCTTTCACTCTATTCCAGACATTCTACAGATATGCTGTTCATATAACAAACATAACTAACATTGAAGCTGAGAGACATAAAATAAAATATAATATTTACGTTTCGCTCTTAAACATTCACTCAGTACAGAAGTAACTACATACATTATAAATGACTATCTACTAAACAAAATTTTCGGTACTATTCAGAAAACAATTAATTGTATTCGGTGTCTGTAAGAGCAGCTTAAGATAACTTGTGATAAAGATAACTTAAGATAATGAGTGGAAAACTGGGCTTATAGTAAAACTACCAAAGAAGGGTGACCTCAGAGATTGCAGGAACTGGAGAGGCATTACCCTACTGCCACTCACTAGTAAAGTATTTTGCAGAATAATCATCAACAGAATTGTACCAACACTTGAGGAAAAACTTCGGAAAGAGCAGGCAGGATTTAGGAAAGGAAGATCATGCATAGACCATATATTTGTACTTAGACAAATATTAGAACAGGCAAATGAGTGGCATAGCACAACATATGCATTATTCATAGATTTTGAGAAAGCCTTTGACAGTGTCAACAGAGATGCACTGTGGAAAATACTAAGATGGCATGGCCTCCCCCATAAGAGAGTTAATGTAATCAAAGTTATCTGTGGAGAACATACCTCCAGCAGCTTTAGGGTACAAACAGTAGTGAAACAGGGATGTGTACTATCACCAACATTATTTATCTTGAGGGTAGACTGGTTAATTAAGGAGGCAACATCAGACAAACGCAGAGGATTACAATGGACCCTTGACACAGTGCTGGAGGACCTTGACTTTGCGGACGACATTTGTCTATTATCAAGCAGTCACAAAGATATGCAAGATAAAATAAACAAGCTAACCCAGAATGCAAACAACATAGGACTAAAGATCAATGTAGGAAAGACAAAGTTAATGAAGCAAAATGTGAACAAGAGAAATGTACCCAGAGTAGATAACAAGTTAGTGGAGGAGGTCAACGAATTTGTATACCTTGGCAGCAGAGTAGTAGAAAATGGAGACAGCACAGAGGACATCAACAGCAGACTTAATAGAGCAAACCAGGCTTTTGCAATGCTACAGAATATATGGAAATCAAATAAACTAAGCATAAATATGAAAATCAGATATTTAAGAGTAATGTTCTAAGTGTACTACTCTATGGAAGTGAATGCTGGAAAATCACCAAAACCATAGAAAACAAGTTGAATTCTTTCCAGACTAAATGTTTATGAAGAATTAGAAAAATATTTTGGCCAAACACCATAAGAAATAACATCTTACTGGCAGAAATGCAGATGAAACCACTGACAACAATTATTGAGGAAAGACGCTGGCGATGGTTAGGACATGTGCTCCGAATGTCTGACAACTCACTACCAAAAATAGCACTAAGATGGACACCACAGGGGAACAGAAGTAAGGGTAGACCAAAAGAGACATGGAGAAGAACAACAGAAAGGATGTTGAGCAATAGAGGGCTCACCTGGGCAAGAGCAGAAAAAAAGGCAAAGGACAGGCATTTGTGGAAAACCCTTGCGGAAGCCCCATGTGCCCTAGGCACTTAAGGTTCAGAGAGAGAGAGAGAGAGAGACTCATAGTTCTAAAATCTAAGCAGTCCGTGGCTTTTGCTTTCTTGGATAATGCCACAAACTCTGAATGTTCCAGTTCTTGAGGTACATGTCCCAGACTGTATCTCTCTCTTTCTGAACCTTAAGTGCCTAGGGCACATGGGGCTTCCACAAGGGTTTTCCACAAATGCCTGTCCTTTGCCTTTTTTTCTGCTCTTGCACAGGTGAGCCCTCTATTGCTCAACATCCTTACTGAAAGAACACACTCATCAGCCCCAAATATGTGACAAAGATTGGATTCTGGAATGTAAGAACAATGGCCGCAACATCAAAAACTGCTCAGGTAATCCAAGAAATGGATAGATATCACCTAGACGTACTGGGCATCAGTGAAATGCGATGGCCAGAAGCAGGGAAAAGATTGGCAGAAAACCATAAGTTAATCATACATTCAGACAAAGACGATGGGAAATATCAAGAAGGAGTGGGTATAATTATGTCCACTGTACCAGCAAAGAGCCTTACAGAATGGGAACCAATGAACACCTGTATATTAAGAGTCCTATACTTAATAAGGCACAGTAGAATGACAGTCACACAATGCTATGCATCCACGAATGATGCAAATGATGAAATAAAGACAATTTCTATCACCAACTACAACTCATTAACAAAGTCCCTAAACATGACATCCTAATTGTCATGGGAGATTTCAACATCAAGGTAGGAAAAGATAACACAGAGGTAAAAAAAGTAATGGGGAAAAGAAGGTATTTATACAGTAAATCAAAATGGAGAAATATTACTTGAACTATGTCTAACAGAGGGCATTGTCATTGGAGGAACAATATTTCCACACAAACAGATACATAAAACAACATAGATATCTCCAGATGATAGAACCAGAAATCAGACAGATAATTTTTGTATTAGAAACCAATTCAGAACATCTCTAATAGATGTAAAAAGCATATAGGGGTGCAGATGTTACCCGTGATCACAATCTGTGTATAGGGAAAATAAGACTAAAACTGAAAAGCCAACACAAGAAAGAAATACTCAGAAAGATAAACAGTCATAGTCTACAGGATGAATATACTAAGAGTAATTTCAATCTGGCACTTACCAAAACAGTTCGCTGCACTCAATGAGGTAGAGGAGACAGATATAGATGAATTATGGAATTCTTACAGCACAGGCATAATTACAGCAGCTAAAACAAGTGCTGGAGTGCAAACAACAAGTAGAAAAGCATGGTTATCAGATAACACATGGAAATACATACATGAAAGACAAGCAGCCAAATTAGCCAAGTTGAATGTAAAGACAGATCATGGAAGAGATTTTGGCAAAAGCAACATACAAAGAACTAGACAATAAAGTAAAAAGTTCAGCTAGGAGGGATAAAAGAGAATACATGGACAATATGCCAAAAGAAGCAGAAAAGGCAGCAAAAACAGGAGACAGCAAAACTCTATATGACATACAAAAGAAGGTACTATTGCATCCAAATAAAGACCAATCCTTAGCAAAACTGGCACACTATTAACATCAAGAAAAAACCACAAGCAAAGTTGGGCCGAACACTTCTAAGAAATACTTAATTGACCACACTCAAAAGAACTGATAGACCTTGAAACTGATTAACCAATCCCACAACTAAATATCAACCTAGATGAAATTACATTGCATGAAACTGACACAGCTGTGAATCTAATGGCTAACAACAAAGCTGCAGGTGAAGACAAAATAACAGCTGAAATGTTAAAAGCTGTTAACATTGACAACACAAGCCAACTACAGAGAATGTTTAATAAAGTTTGGAAAGAAAAAAAGATCCCTTCAAAATGGAAAAAAGGAATCATTGTTAAAATACTAAAAAAGAGGCAACCTTAGTGATTGCAATAACTGGAGAGAAGTAATCTTACTATCAGCTGTGTCAAAATATTTTGCAAAGTCACTCTGAATAGAATTCAAGATACAGTGGATGCTGCAATGAGAGAAGAACAAGCAGGATTTCAAAAAGAGAGAAGCTGTCTCGACTAGATCTTTAACAATAATATTTGAAGAACATACTGAAAACCAAAGACCATTAATCCTGAACTTCATAGACTTTAAAAAGGCATTTGATAGCATACACAGAGATTCTTTGTGGAGAATTTTAAGAATATATGGAATACCATCTAAGATTGTCAACATCATCAGGGACCTCTACAATGGATATATTTGTGCAGTCAACACAGAAGAAGGTATGAACGAATGGTTCCAGCTAGAAACAGGCTTGAAACAAGAATGTATATTATCTTCCTTGCTTTTTGGAATTGTCATAGATTTCATAATGAAAAAAATGCTGCACAGGTAGAATGGGCATTGATTGGGTCCATGGGACCCAACTAGAAGATCTTGATTTTTGCAGATGATATAACCTTTATCAGTGACAATGTGAAATCAATGCAAGTCAAAACAGATACCCTGTCTTCACTGGCTAGTAAAATAGGACTAGAGATTAACGAGGAAAAAAGAAAAATAATGAAACTTCTCATTAACCATGAAGGACAAATATAAATAGAAGAAACAGCTATTGAAGAAGTAAACCACTTTGCTTATCTTGGCAGCTACATAGACCAGGATGGTGACACCAGAAAGGAGACACTAGAAAGGAAGCTAGAATTCGAATTGCAAAAGCAGCAATGACCTTCAAGAATCTTGAGAACATGCCATTCAAAATTTATAAGCACAAGAACCAAGTTAAGATTATTCAATTCAAATGTAATATCCACCCTCATTTATGCATGTGACAGCTGGAAAACAATTAAAGAAATATACAAGAAATTAAACTCTTTTGAAAATAAATGCCTAAGGAAAATACTTGGCATCAAATGGAATGAATTCAAGACCAATGCAGAGATAAGACAGATGAGCAAACAACAACCTGTCTCATGGGTGATCAGAAAAAGAAGATGGACATATGTCAGTCATTTGATGAGAAGAAACAATCAGAGAATTCCCAAAAAACCTATCAAGTTGAACACAACAGATCGAAGAAAAAGAGGTCGACCACATGAAACTCTAAAGAGGATAATGTTAAGAGAGGCCAGTTCAGTGGGAATAACGTCCCTTAATGAGGTTGAAAAGCATGCTGAAAACAGGAAATCTTGGTGAACTACCATGCGAGCCCTATGTGACGCTTAACAGCATGGGAAGGATGTAAGATGTATATCTTGACTTGCTTGACACTGTTCTTATATCTGCTTCTAGGTATGTCTTAGCTGACACTGTTCTTATATCTGCTTCTAGGTATGTCTTAGCTGACACTGTTCTTATATCTGCTGCTGGGTATGTCTTAGTTGACACTGTTCTTATATCTGTTCCTTATCATGATATAATCAGTCTGGTTTCTTTTTCGGTCTCCAGGGCTTTTCCATGTATAAAATTTCTTCTTTTGGTGTGAGAGAAAATGTGTTGCATATTACTACGTGGTTCTCTTCACAGAATTGTATGAGCCTGTCTCTCCTGTTGTTTCTCTTTCCTACACCATCTCTGCCTATTATGTCTGAATATTTTCATTCTTCCATGTTATTTCTCTTTCATACACCATATCTGCCTATTATGTCTGAATATTTTCATTCTCCTCTGTTATTTCTCTTTCATACACCATATCTGCCTATTATGTCTGAATATTTTCATTCTCCTCTGTTATTTCTCTTTCATACACCATATCTGCCTATTATGTCTGAATATTTTCATTCTCTCCTGTTGTTTTTCTTTCCTACACCATATCTGTCTATTCATCACCAGGTGCCACGCCAACTGGTGTTAGCTATTATGCTTCTCCAGATTACACGATCTTTCATGCAGGCCATCAGCTCAGTTGGTGATCTCCTCTCACACCATCCCGTCAGACTGTCCAGTATCATTTCTCTTGGTCTTCCTCTTGATCTTCTTCCTTCTATTTTTCCTGTTGTTATAATATTTTCAATGCCCCCTCTTCTCATTGCATGTCCTATGAAAGTACATTGTCTCTCTCTTATCTTTTTGACAAAGTTTTTCGTCTCTCCAGCTCTTCTCATACATTCTTCATTAGTTATTTTTGCTGTCCAGGGGATTCGCAACATTCTTCTAATAAACCACATTTCTGCTGCTTCCAATGATTTTTGTGCAGACTTGCCTGTTGTCCATGATTCACTTCCACATAACAAGATAGGTCCAATATAGCATTTTAGGACTCGTTTTCTAATATTCATTGATAAGGATGTGTTGGCTAACATGTTTCTCATTCTCTGAAATGCAGTCTTTCCTTAGCCTATTCTGTTCCTAATTTCTGTTCTGCATTTCCCATCTGTAGTTATTACTGCTCCAAGGTATTTGAATTTCTGCACCTGCTTTAGAATACTTCCATTTAATTTTATACTGCATGATAGTGGATTCTGTTTCTTAGATATAACCATAGTCTCTGTCTTTTTGATGTTCGAAGTAAGGCCTTTCTGTTAACTTATATCTATTATGTCTGAATATTTCTCTTCTCCTCTTTTGTTTCTCTTTCTTACACCATATCTGCCTATTATGTCTGAATGTTTTCCTTCTCTCCTGCTGTTTCTCTTTCTTACACCATATCTGCCTATTATGTCTGAATATTTTCTTTCTCTCCTGCTGTTTCTCTTTCTTACACCATATCTGCCTATTATGTCTGAATATTTTCTTTCTCTCCTGCTGTTTCTCTTTCTTACACCATATCTGCCTATTATGTCTGAATATTTTCTTTCTCTCCTGCTGTTTCTCTTTCTTACACCATATTTGCCTATTATGTCTGAATATTTTCATTCTCCTCTATTGTTTCTCTTTCCTACACCATATCTGCCTATTATGTCCGAATATTTTCATTCTAATCTGTTGTTTCTCTTTCTTACACCACATTTGTCTATTATGTCTGAATATTTTCATTCTTCTCTATTGTTTCTCTTTCCTACACCATATCTGCCTATTGTGTCTGAATATTTTCATTCTCCTCTATTGTTTCTCTTTCATACACCATATCTGCCTATTATGTCTGAATATTTCTCTTCTCCTCTGTTGTGTCTCTTTCCTACACCATATCTGCCTATTATGTCTGAATATTTTCTTTCTCTCCTGTTGTTTCTCTTTCTTACACCATATCTGCCTATTATGTCTGAATATTTTCCTTCTACTACTATGGCACTCATATCTCCCTGAATTATTAGTACGTTAGTTGATTTAACATTCTTTGTAGGGCTTCATAGTATTCCTCATATGAGTTCTTCAGAGTAATCTTGTGTTGGTGCATATGTCTGACATATTGCTAGGTTGAAAGGCTTTGCTCTGATTTTTATTAGCATCATTCTGTCATTGAATGCCCATTATCCATTTACTTCTTATTCTTCTTCTTCAGCTTTCCAAGCCATTAAGATTCATTGCTGCAGATAAAGTTTGCCTCCATTCCTCTTTATTCCTAATCTTCTCTCCAGTTGGTGACACCAGCTTCCTTTATATCCTCATCTATGTTGTCTTTCCATCTCTGTCTTGGTCTACCCCATTGGTCTTGTTTCCTTCATCTCTTGTACATACATCATTTTTATTTGTTTCTTCTCTTCCACTCTTTCTACATGGCCCAAGTAGTGTAATCTGTTCAGTTTCAAGACATTTGTAATTCGTTGGGATTTAAATAAGCTGTTCAGTTCAGTGTTGTTTCTAGCTCTCCATTCTCCACTGTTGGTATCCTTTATGGCTCCAAAGATTCTTCTTAGGATCTTATCTTCAAAGACCTAAATTTGTTGTTCATCTTTCTTTGTTGTACTCGTTTCTGATCCATACAAGATGGCTGGTCTTATTATAGTTTTGTAGACTGAAATAGGACAGGCAATGAGAAGAGGGGGCATTGAAAATATTATAACAACAGGAAAAATAGAAGGAAGAAAATCAAGAGGAAGACCAAGAGAAATGATACTGGACAGTCTGACGGGATGGCGTGAGAGGAGATCACCAACTGAGCTGATGGCCTGCATGAAGGATCGGATACTCCGGAGAAGCATAATAGCCAACGCCAGTCGGCACGGCACATTATGATGATGATGATGATGAGACTGAAATATCCATTTACAAACTTCCTAATTCATTTCTGATAAAAAACAAAAAAAACACCATTTCTATGCTCCTCTCCTCCTGAATATAACAAGGTGCAGTTGTCTTTTTTAAAATATCCTGTGTCTATCCACCTAGTTTCTGACACCCAGAGTATTTCCATTTTCATATCTTCACCTCTAAGATAAGGTTATCAAGTTTTCCTTCCAGGTTTGGTGTCCCAATAGTCCATGTTCCAATTTTTTTATGTTGTTTCCTTATTTTCTTCCATATATTTTCTGTGTGCGCCTTCTTATTTGGTGGTTTCAAAGTCTCCTCGGCCCGTCTCATTTGACGACTGTTGCTTCTCTTCTCTGCGATTCGTTACTTTCTTTAGGGAATACATGGTGAGGCCCCAGTCTCTTCCACAATGGTCAACTGCTATTTACTTTTGCGTCTGGATGTGCTTCATGTGTACCATGCACTTTGCTGTTCCTCTGTATGAGCCATTGTTCTATGTAGAATCCTCCACCTCAATCACCGTCCCAGGCTTCTGGTACTAGGGTTAGACATGCCCTCTTTTCGCCTTCTATATACGTACCATCCATAGATGGGGTTTGTTTTTCAGAGTTGCTTCTCTCCTAGATGGATTGCTATCCCTAACTGACTAACCCATCTACTTGGGAATGACAAATCACATGCCGGTCAAGTTATCAAGCAATCCTATAGCATGGCAACTTTCTGATGTCTGACCATCTCTGGACAGCAAATATTTGCAATCAAAATTGGCTACATTGTTGAACTTGATTAGGTCACAGACACATTTTTCTATACTGATCTAAAACTGAGGGGAAAGTGACACTGACAAGAAATCTGTGTCAAATTTTCATTTTCCACGAGAAGGTCAGGAGCTGCTTCAGTGAAATTTATTTGCAAAATATCATGCTATCAATTGAGCTGTAAAAAATAATTAGTTTGTAAAAATTAACCTAAAAAAAAAAAAAACATGTGTTGGTTAATCTTTTTGTGAGAACTTTTTTTCTTTGTGAGGAGTATGTGTATTGCATTTTGATGTGAAAGATAAAAATAGAGTTTATAGAAAAAGGTGAGATGTCAGCTATGAACAATATGTAGAGAAGACAGACGGCTCGTCTGTATCCATACAAACACAAAACAATACATACATACAACAAACACTACAACATGCATACACAACAAAAACACACAATAATGTAAACACACAACAAAATAAATGCGTAACAATGCGCACACACAACAAAACAAAAACAAAATATACAACAAACACACAACAAAATAAATGCGTAACAATGCGCACACACAACAAAACAAAAACAAAATATACAACAAACACACAACAAAATAAATATACAACAAACACAACAAAATAACACACAAGCACACAACAAAATAAACACAAGTGATTAAATTCTGTTTTATTGAAGTGGATAAATCTGGTTAAGTAAGACATAATTTAAGTTTTGAGAGTTACATTCCTTCTGAAAGGAAGGTGAAAAGAAATACCAATAAATACATAAATTCACTAAATGTCAGAGAAAACAGATAAAATCTGCTTTCATATATCTTAAATGAAAATGATATAGAAAAGATTAGTGCAAAGATAAGTCTTAATAATATACACATAATTGAAAAACTATCTCTTAATTTTTTATCTTCCCTCCTTCTAAAAATGGAAAACTTTTATCTTACTTCCCTCTAAAAATAGTAAACAACTAAAACATTTTATATTTCATATACAATATTAAAAAATCTGTCAGATAAAACATTCGGCATGATTTTATTACAAACTATATCAAACATGTTTTACAAACACAACAAAACATCACAAAACTTTTCCTATCTTCTTATCTATTCAATTCATCATTCATGATAAGGTGAAAAATGTTTTTCTGTTGTTATTTTTAGATGACTGGTTTCAGAAATGAACCTGATGAGTGGTCCTGCCCACATAATTATGCAATAAATTCTAAACTTAATACAAACTCAATAAATAGCCCATGTTGATAAAAGTCCATTTCTTTTCCTGTATTATACAGAATATATCCAATCATGTTGCTCATAAATATCACTTTTATTTTGAGTCATGCTAAAAAATAACAAAAAAAAACATAAGCTTTACACACACACCACTACACATCACACCACACTACACACACCACATAAAGAACTGATGAAAGATTATACACGCATGAAGATGGACTATTCTCATCATCTCAGAAAGAAACATGGAAGAAACTGTAAGACAAAACATGCAAGCATAAGGAGACTGGACCCTGTAGCACAGCCGTTACTTACTATTACAGTGGTCAGTTCTGTAAATCTAATATCATAAAAACAGTCATGAGAGAAATGTAAATCAGTAGAATCAGTCATGAGAGAAATGTTATATCAGTAGAATCAGTCATGAGAGAAATGTAATATCAGTAGAATCAGTCATGACAGAAATGTAATATCAGTAGAATCAGTCATGAGAGAAATGTTATATCAGTAGAATCAGTCATGAGAGAAATGTTATATCAGCAGAATCAGTCATGAGAGAAATGTAATATCAGTAGAATCAGTCATGAGAGAAATGTAATATCAGTCACCTCTGTCAGCTATATAAATTAAAGCCTGTGGATTAAGCTACAAAAAAGTTTTTGCAAAATTATTTTTTTCATTCATTACTGTCTGGCAAGACTACAGGAACACAACAACCTGTTGCTACGAAGTAACAAAGTAGAAGTGGGTTAGCACGCTGGGTAATCCTGATTCACTAGCTCTCAGCAGTATGAACTACTTGAATGTTGAAAATTAACAAGGTCACCTTCCATGAATGAATGGGAGTATAAGATGGTTGATAAATCCATCATAATTTGCTTATTAAAATTTTATTTAAATATACACAATACCAAAATTTTAAACGTAAGTCATATTAATAATTATCAATAATAATCGTATGCTATCAGACACTATAATTTGTCACCAGTTCACTATTTTGCAAACAAAGAAGATGAAAAGCTTTTCTACATTTGAGCAGAAACAACCTTGAACTGAAATATGAATCACAGACTCATGGAAGCAGGACAACCTTGTACAAGTACAAATATCAAAGTCGACTATAACTGTCACCAGAAGCTTGACATACAAGGGGTGATTGATAATTTCTCGGCATGAGATACAAATACTTGAAAGACACAGTTGATATTAGGTGCATTTGTAGACCAGGTTAATGTAAGATTAAACACCAAGTTTCAAGAAATTAACTGCAAACAATTTTTTTTTTTTACAGGCTACTGAAGTGGTAAGGGCTGACAGAAATTGAGAAAATGGATGTAAGTATCAACACAGAGAAATCAAGTACCACTCTGTTCACTCTCTCATCTAAACAGAAAGCAGGTAAGATCTTTGTAAATGAAATATCCTTAAGGATGGACAACCAACCCACTTACTTAGGAGTGACTCTTGACTCAAAACTGACTTGGAAGCAACACATCAACAGTGCAGAAGCAAAAGCCAGAAGAAAACTAGCCATATTAAGAAAATTAAGTGGAACCACATGGGGAGCTAGTGAAAGAATCCTCAAGAATGTATATCAGCAAAGAATTCTACCACATTTAGAATATGGCACAACATCTTGGTGCACAGCATCAAACACTATGCTGCATAATCTAGACAAGGTTCAAAATCAGTCACTACGGATTATCACAGGTGCCATGATGTCCACACCAATAGTAGAAATGCAGAAAATAGTTGGTGTTCAACCGCTAAAGGAACGTAGAGCCGCAAAGGTCATAACCATGGGAGAGAAATTCCTTAGCTCTGTAAGCCATCCCCTGAAGGAGAGATTCAATAACTTGGCATTAAGCCGGCTTAAAAGAAGCAGTTTCATTCACCAGGCCAAGCGTATGCGTAAGCTGATACCTGACCTTCCAACTGTAGTCACTCCATCATCATCTGTGCCAGAGCATACACCATGGAAAGAAGCAGATTATACACAAATAACTATTCAGACTGAAGTGAAAGGTGTGCAGAATGGTGAGATGCAAAGCAGCCTTGTAAGGTCAACAGCCACACTTAGTGTGCTAGATGACAAATATCCATGTGACACCTGGATACGTGTGTATACAGACATATCTGCACACAATGCCATAAAGAATGGAGGGGCAGGAGCAGATATTGAATATCCAAACAACACCTCTGACAAGATTTCCATACCCACTGGAAAATACTGCAACAACTTTGATGCAGTTAGGGCAATTATTGCTGCAGTTGAAAAACTATCAGACTCCAGAATTGATACATGTCCTGTAGTAATTCTCACAGATGCAAGATCAGTACTGGAAGCTCTTCAGTGCAACAAACTACCAGACCTTAAGGATGCCTTGTCAAAAATTGGCTTACAACATGGAGTCACTTTGCAATGGATTCCGTCCCACTGTGGGATACCAGGCAATGAAAAAGCTGACCATCTGGCCAAAGAAGGCACCGAAATGGAGCAACCAGACATACCAGTCACCTATAATCAGAAGAAAAGCATGATAAAAACCTACAGGAAGCCACAAACATCACCACATGATGACTATCACATGCTAAACAGAAAGGAACAAGACACCATCTTCCGTCTCCGAACAGGACACAGCCGACTCCGAAGTCATATGTATACAAAGTTTAAGGTTGGTACTACTAATCTATCTACATGTGCCCAGGTGCCCCAAACTGTGGAACATATCCTCCAGAACTGCACCAACTATGAAACACTGAGAAATAATTACTGGCCCAGTGAAACCACTAAAGAAGATAAGCTCTACGGTTCCATACATGAATTACAAAAAACAGTGAAATTTATCCAAGAGACAGGACTGCAGGTATAGACAGACAATGCGAATGAAGAAGAAGAGAAAATGGATAAAATTCCTCATCAAGCATTCATTCGCTACCTCTGCATCAAGGGCTTATCATCAAAAGAGATCCATGAGGATATGGTAGAGACTCTAGGGGAGAGTACCCCTTCTGGGAGTGCACAGTGAGGAAATCGGTAGCTCAATTCAAACATGGAAGGGAGAGTCTGGAAAATGATCCCTGTCCAGGAAGACCAAGAATGGTAACCACCAATGAAACCACCTGCAGAATCCATGACATGATAACGGAGGATCGACGACTGAGTGGTACATTGCTACTGAGTTGGGCATCTCCCAGGAACGTGTTCATGCCATTAATCACAATGCAGGATTTTCCTCTTTTTAATCGTGTGAAGATACCTCAGAGCCGTGCATGATGTGTTTTTTGTGCACCAAGTATGATTTGCAGGGCTTCATTTTGTATCTTTGAGTTGCTCCATCTGAGTCTGACTAAGAGTAAGGATTGCCAGAGCATACTAAACCACAGCAAGGACAAGTCCTTGATATAACAGTATGAGACAATGTTGCTTACAGTCCACCACAGTCATTATCTTCACCATGGATAGACCCTTCTTAGCCTTCAATACCACATAGTCAATGTGCTCTCTGAATGAAAGGCTGAGATCAAACCACACTCCAAATTATTTCATTACATATGTCCTCTCTACAACCTCTGAGCACAGACTCATGGTTGGTGTTGGCATGTTGACTATCCAGTTATTAAGACAGAACCATGTCAGAGTTGCCTTCATTGGGTTAATCAGAGCCTCTGCTTCACTGCACCACTCACTAATATGATCAAGTTCTGTTTGGAGTTCTCCAGCAATCTGCTAGTGGTCTCAGTCCTGCTGATATACTAGGACATCATCAGCATATGATAATGTCCTTCTATGTCCCTAGATCTGCTTGCCTGTGATCCTGTGAGTGTACATGTTGAAGAGCACTGGGGATAAGGAGGAACCTACGGTAGGCCGGGGTTCATCGTTACTGGTTCTTAGGTCCAGCTGCCACACTTGAACACTGCCCTCCGCTGAAGAGGGCTGCAGGGATCCATCTAAGTAGAAATGAACTCATTTTTTGAGTCTCAAAAGCCGAACCATCAACAAGTCCAAAGGTACCTTGTTGTACACATCCTTCAGGTCAACTGCAGCAGCACATGTTTCAAAGTCAAAGTGGAATACCTCATACACATCATAGGCAAAAACTGCTGCATTGACCCAGGTCTCTGTGGATGGTATCCTCGAAGAGCAGGTGGAAGATGATGTAGCCTCTTAAGATGGAGCAATTGCTTTTTGGCAATGATCTTCTCCAATAGTTTGCCAATTGTGTTCTACATGGTGATCACCTGATAGGCCTGGATTTTCATGTGATCTTTGCAAGGCTTTGGTAGAGGTATCAGATAACTATGCAGTCATTTCTCACCATTTCCTTCAATTACTTGTCAGATTGGTTGCTGATGTCCTCATATCAGATGCCATCTGGTTTTGGTGCACTATTTGTCACCCTTGGTAATGCATTCTTGATCTCATTCACTCTCACATAATCTCTGTCATCCATTTCTTGGGCCCTACACATCTCGGAGATAACTGTTCTAGCAGTGTTGTGTCCTATTTTTCTGGTTACTTTGCTCAAGGTAGTATGCCAGCAGACCCTTGACTTTGTTTTCATCTGTTTTCTGCCAGTTAAGGTCTACACTCTGGAAATCAAGAACACATCTTGTCTTTACTACAAGTGCAAAGTAAAGCCATCTGGGGCATAATGTCATGTTGTTTGTCAACGGTTGCCCTTTTTCATCATCTTTTTATCTCATTTCTTTGCCAGTTGCTTGCTTTTACTTTGAAATTACCATCATCTGTTTGTATGCATTTTTATACCCACCTTTCTTACAAGGTATCAAAAGAGCGTTGTGATTAATTTTTCATCTGTTTTTCTTATTTGTTGCATTCTTTTTTTGTATATGGTCCCTGAAAATAAAATGCAATTGCTGAAATACTGGATTGCTGTTTTTCATTTATAAGTACTCATCTTACACTTGTTTCTGCCCACTTTCTTCACTCACTCACCTTTTTGTAAAACTGAACCATACACCTTTGTCTATCTTTATTACTAGAACCAGTTTTACCTCATTTCTCTTATCTCTCACCTTTGTCTATCTTTATTACTAGAACCAGTTTTACCTCATTTCTCTTATCTCTCACCTTTGTCTATCTTTATTACTAGAACCAGTTTTACCTCATTTCTCTTATCTCTCACCTTTGTCTATCTTTATTACTAGAACCAGTTTTACCTCATTTCTCTTATTTCTCACCTCTGTCTATCTTTATTACTAGAACCAGTTTTATCACATTTCTCTTATCTCTCACCTTTGTCTATCTTTATTACTAGAACCAGTTTTACCTCATTTCTCTTATCTCTCACCTTTGTCTATCTTTATTACTAGAACCAGTTTTACCACATTTCTCTTATCTCTCACCTTTGTCTATCTTTATTACTAGAACCAGTTTTACCTCATTTCTCTTATCTCTCACCTTTGTCTATCTTTATTACTAGAACCAGTTTTATCACATTTCTCTTATCTCTCACCACGACTGCTAGTAAATTATTATACTACGTGATTTTTTTAAACAGTAAAACGGTAACATACAACAATAAAGCACAACCAGATCTGGAAATGCAGAACACTCAAGTCCATGAAGAGTATATACTGTCTTGCAAAAGAAAGTTAACATTTTTTTAAAGTGTATATTCTGAAAACTACTCACTCAATTTTGTGTAGTGAGTATATGTTAATCCCTAAAAGTGGTAAAGGCGTGAACATTACTCATTTGTCACAGAAAATTCTCACTATAAATGTCAAGATAACTGTATCATGTGGAATGTCATAATAAATTTGTCATTGTTACAAATGTCATGATAAATTTATCTTTATCACACTTCTGATTATGTGCATCCATCAAGATCTCAAACTCTTTGTGGAGGACCAAAATAAAATCACAGCATTTTTTTATTAGAGATTTCTATATTTTCACCCATATAATGCACATATGTGGAAAATCCACTTTCCTGTAAAAATAATCATTTATAATGCACAAAGCTAACAACAAAGCTGCAAGTGAAGATGACATAACACCCGAAATGTTAAAAGCTATCAATAGAGACAATATGAGACAACTACAGAGAATGTTTAATAAGATTTGGAAAGAAGAAAAGGTCCCTTCTAAATGGAAAAAAGGAATAATTGTTAAAATACCAAAAAAAGAAAGCAACATTAGCACCTGTAACAACTGAAGAGGAGTAACCTTAGTATCAGTTGTGTCAAAAGTATTTTGCAAGGTCATTTTTAATAGACTTAAAGATTTAGTGGATACCACAATGAGAGAAGAACATGCAAGATTTCAAAAAGGGAGAAGCTGTTTCGACCAGATCTTTACTCTAAGAATAATACTTGAAGAATATACTGAAAAGCAGAAACTATTAATACTGAACTTCACAGACTTTAAAAAGGCATTTGATAGCATACACAGAGATTCATTGTGGAGAATACAAGTCTATATGGAATACCATATGGGACACACTAGGGCAAGGTGGAGTACCCTTATAGCCCCCCGATCAGGGTGACATGAAGCCACAGGAGTAGGTGGTGGATGGAATGGGAGAGCAGCCGACAGATAATGTTGGTTATGGTCACCATTCTATGATGGTAGGCAGATGATCTCAATGTAGGGACAATGGATATGATCACTGACTAGTACAGTCACTGCCCGGAAGGAAAGCAATGGTAAACTATCTTCTGGAAATATACCAAGAAACCCAAACAGCAACATGGAAGGTCAGATAGGAAAAGATCTGGTGGTGAGTCCCCCAGGCCAGATAGATCTAATTTTAACACTGGGGAAGAGTGTGAGACAGAGGTCAGTACTAGTAATTGTGATGATGGACAAAATCCTAACGGTGTTACTAAGGAAAACCCCCGCATCAAACTAAAAAGAAAAATAAGAGTAGGAACACGGAATGTAAGAAGTATGTATGAGGGGAAGTATAAAAAAATAAGTGACGAGATGAAAAGAGTGGGGATACACATTTTGGAAATTTGCAAACATTGATGGAAAGGATCAGGACACTTCAAGAGCGAGAATGATGATATCTTTATATACTCTGGTGGAGAATTAGGAGGAAAGAACAGACTAGCGTTTTACTTGGACAAATCAACATCAAAAGCATTACTAGGTTACAATCCAGTAAGTGATAGAATCTTCACATTCAGACTTGAGGGCACTCCTAGAAATGTAACAATCATCCAGATATATGCACCTACATCAGCAGCAGAAGAAGAGGAAGTAGAAGACTTTTATAGCACACTGCAAATGACAGTAGACCAGGTACAGAAAAATGATATTGTATTAATAATGGGGCATTTTAATGCAAAGATTGGTACAGAAAGAGCAGAAGACAAAGGATATGTTGTGGGGAAATTTAGCACAGGACACAGAAATGACGCAGGTGACAATCTAATGGCGTTTTGCATGGAAAATGAGCTAATGATCGTTAACACACTTTTTAAACAACATCCAAGAAGATTTTACACATGGACATCACCTGATGAGAAAACCAAGAATCAAATAGATTACATTTTAGTGCAAAGAAGGGGAGATCAAGTATAATGTCAGCAAAAACTTTACCAGGTGCTGATTGTGACACGGACCATGAGTTATTACTAGCAGACATGAAGATAAAGATAAAAGAGACAGTTATGGGATCAAGACCACTCCACTTTGATCTTACAAAAATAACAGAACTATACAGTATAGAAGTGAAGAACTGTTTAAAAATCCTGATGGCTGTACAGAAGGAGATGACACTAGATGAACTGGCTATGCAGGCCAGAGATATCTTAATAACAACACCTAAAGACATGGTTCCAGTAAATAAAATACAAAAAAATGGATGGATTATTAGGTTCTAAGGACTGCAAACGCGCCGCAAACAGCCTCTGGCAGTCAAGTCCAGCTCCTGGCCTTCCCGTGGCAGAACTGTTTAAACTGACAGGAGAAGGGGCGAGGGCGAATATCTGGCGCCTGAAAACCAGTTACTTAGGGTAGATGAGTGTCACGTTTGGTAGCTCATCTGCCGCTGTTGGCGAGATCTTCAGCTGCCGTGCGTGGAGCGGTGCTCTTCCTGGCCAATGAAGAAATTTGCAAATGAGGTTGCCGCGCAGCATCACTGCGGAAAAGGTGGTTGAAAGGATAAATCGAAGCAAACAGTCAAATCACGGCACCTCTGGTCTGGAGGTCGGCCACGTCCTGAGTGCAGTCATATCGGGTGAAATGCATGAACCAGCTTGTCCCAGAGGTTAAGTCACTGCTGGCTTGACTCTTCAAATGCCGCGCGTGGAGTGAAGCTCCTCCCGGTTAAGGAAGTAAACGCGGAAATAAAGGTTGCTGTGCGGCGCCGATGGGAAAAGGTGGTGGAAAGTGAAGTTTAACCTGGTATGTCCAGTAGTATCGCTACGAGAGCTATACCACGGCGCCTCTGCCCTAGAGGCCGCCTACATCCGAAATACACCTACACTGGTGAAATATGCCTAAACCGGCACACACCAGGGGTGGAACTCGATGGCTAGACATGTCATGCCACCTCCGCTCTAGAGGTCGGTAACGCCTGATAAACACCCATACTGGTGAATTTTGCCTAAACCGGCTCATACCAGGGGTGAATCTTGAAGGCTATGAATGTCACAGTACCTCTGCTCCAGAGGTCGGTCCCGTCCCAAACACGCCCATACTGGGAAATGCCTAAACCGGCTCAACCCAGGGGTAGAAGTCACTAGTGGCGAGGATTCGTCCTCCTGGACAAAAGCTCCATCCTGGTCACAACTAGGAAGGGTAGCGGCCACGACCGCAAAATGCTGAAGTCGGAGACACTGGACCAGGGAAGTCTAGATAGGCAACCACCTCTCACCCGGCGGGGATGTCTGCGTATCCTAATCACGCTGAGGTTTTCCGGTGAGAAAGTCCAACCCTGGACTGGATGGGCAACCACTTCTCACCTGGCGGTGATACACGGGTATCTCAAAACACGTCGAGGTTTTCTGGTGAGAAAGTCCAACTCTGGCCTGGGTGGGCTTACGCCTCTCACCCAGCGGGGATGCACTGATATTCCAAACACGTCGAGGTCTTCCGGTGAGAAAGTCCAACCCTAGACCAAACTGGTGCAATGAAAACCACGGTGTCACGCAATCCCGCTTCCGAGACCCACCAAGAATACAGGCTAAAGCACTGTGATACTCTGAACCCCTTGTGGTCCTTTCGTGGAACTCGTGTGGTCTATTTTGGACCACACAGGGGACCACGGGACCTAACGAGGACCACATGCGTGAATTCAGTAGGTTCACAGTGTGGTTTTTGGTGGTAGAAGTGAATGAAGAAGAAGAAGAAGGATGGATTACAGCAGGCACATAAGAATTGATAAAACAACGTAAAGAAATGAAGACACAGTGGAAAGTGACAAACAACAACAAAGAGGAATATAAATCTTTAACAAAAGAAGTATGAAGAAACATAAGAAAAGACAAAAAACAATACATACAAGATTGTTGTGAAAGAATGGAAGGACATCAGAAGTGTGGAAGAGATAGTGAAATGTTTAAAGAAATGAAAACAATGACGAGAAATGTCACACCTAAGTTAAATATAATTTGTGACGAGATGGGAATACCCTGTCAGAGACAGAGGAAATTCTAGAAAGATGGAAGGAATATTGCAGAGGAATGTATGAAACAACTGACTGTGAAAGCAGAAATCAAAGGTGTGAATTATTATTGGAGGAGAAAGAACCCGAACTGACAATAGAAGAAGTTTTATGGGCAATAAAGAATCTGAGAAATGGTAAATCACCAAGATGTGATGAGATAACAGCTGAACTTATTAAAGCAGGAGGAAAGGAATGTGCAACAATCTATCATGCACTATGTAAAAAGATGTGGCATTCAGGTATTTGACCAAAAGAATGGAAAAGAACTGTATTCATACCACTGCCAAAAAAGGTAAACCTGAAATTATGCACAAACTACAGAACTGTTGCCCTGATCATTCATGCCAGTAAAATTCTGTTAAAAATCATAATGGGTAGACTTCGTAAGAAAATAGAAGAAGAAGTCAATATGGTCCAAGCTGGTTTCAGGCAAGGATGAGGATCAAGAGATCATACATATTCAATATAAGATTAATAATAGAGAAATGCAGAGAGTTTAATGTGAATCTATATTTATCCTTTATAGACTACTCAAAGGCATTTGATTGTGTACAACACCAGAAACTTTGGGAAATAATGGAGAAAATTTTGATTTCCAACATATTTGATACAATTAGCATCACTGCTGTATCTAGACCAACAAGCAGCAGTAAGAATAAATGGTGAAACAACAACGTGGTTTGACATAAAACAAGGGGTCCGTCAGGGGTGCATATTGTCGCCTTACTTATTTAACTTGTATACTGAAAATATAGTGAGGAATGTTAGAGAAGATGTAGACAAAGAATATTACGATACCATAACAATTGTAAGATGTAAGATAACAATTGGAGGTTATGAAATACCAGAGATTAGATATGCTGATGACACTGTATTGCTGTCCATAACACAAATAGGAATGGAAGAACTAATTATGTCAGTCCGTAAGAACAGAAAAGAGCAAAACCTCCATCTTAAAGCGAAAAAACTAAACTGATGACAACTGACAAAACAAATAAGGCAGCTGAAATATGTATCAATGAGAAAAAATTGGAAGAAATGGAGAATTCTGAATATATTGTATCACTACTAACTAATAAACTACAAAAATAAGATTTTTAAGGGCATGCATCTTTCCCATCGCAATGTATGCCTGTGAGACCTGGACACTTAACAAAACAGCTGAGAAACACATAAATGCCTCTGAATGTAAATGCTACAGAAGAGTTCTCCAAATATAGTGGACACAAAAAAGAACAAATATATCTATACTACAAGAGCTTAATATCGAAGAAGGCTGGCTAGTAAAGAGGATTAAACAGAGAAAACTTAAATATTTTGGACACATTAAACATCATGATAATTTAGAGAAGACCGTATTGGAAGGATACATAATGGGAAAAAGAAAAAGAGGAAGACCAAAATGAAGATGGCTGAAAGAAATCGTTGACTATCTGCAAAAGGACGCAGCAGCAGCAGGCCATCTTGCTCACAACTGAGAGGCCCACAGGAGTGCTGTTTGGGAGGCAAAGTTCCGCAAGAGACATGCAAATGAATGAATGAATGACTAACTAATAATGGAGATACAATGAGGGAAATTAAAAGAGGACATCTATCACTCTTAAGAAATAAAACAACTAAAGAAGCTGTGGAGAGGAACAGACAGAACTACAAAAATAAGATTTTTAACACATAAATGCTTTTGAATGTAAATACTACAGAGGAGTTCTTCAAATATCATGGACACAAAAAAGAACAAATATATCTATACTACAAGAACTTAATATTGAAGAAGGCTGGCTAGTAAAGAGGATTAAACAAAGAAAACTTAAATATTTTGGACGCATTAAACGTAATGATAAGCTAGAGAAGACCGTCTTGGAATGGTACATAATGGGAAAAAAAAGAAAGGAAGACCAAGGCAAAGATGGGTGCAAGACATCGTTGATGATCTGCAAATGGATGCATCAGCAGCAGGCAATCTTGCTCACAAATGAGAGCCCTACAGGAGTGATGTTAGGGAGCCAAAGTTCTGCAAGGGACATTCAAATGAATGAATGAATGGAGTACCATCTAAAATTGTCAACTTCATTAAAGACCTCTACAACGGATATGTTTGTGCAGTCAAAACAGAAGAAGGGATAAGCAAATGGTTCCAGATTGAAACAGGCGTGAAACAAGGATGTATGCCATTTTCTTTGCTTTTTGGAATTGCAATAGACTTCATAATGAAGAAATGCTGCACAGGTAACACAGGTATTGACTGGGTACTTGGGACCCAACTAGAAGATCTTGATTTTGCTGATGACATAACTCTTATCAGTAATAATGTGAATTCCACCATGCAAGAAAAAAACAGATAGTCTGTCTTCACTGGCTAGGAAATAGGACTTTAAATTAACAAGGACAAAACAAAAATAATGAAACTTTCCATTAATCAAAATGGAAAAATACATGTAGAAGGCCGCTGCTGGCGAGATTCTTCTGCTGCCGTGCATGGAGCGGTGCTCCTCCCGGCCAATGAAGAAAGGTGCAAATGGAGTTGCAGCGCAGCATCACTGTGGAAAAGGTGGTTGAAAGGATAAATCGAAGCAAACAGTCAAATCACGGCACCTCTGATCTGGAGGTCGGCCACGTCCTGAGTGCAGTCATATCGGGTGAAATGCATGAACCAGCTTATCCCAGAGGTTAAGACACTGCTGGCGAGACTCTTCGAATGCCGCGCGTGGAGTGAAGCTCCTCCCAGTCAAGGAAGAAAATGCGGAAAAAATAAAGGTTGCTGTGCGGTGCTGATGTGAAAAGGTGGTGGAAAAGATAAAGTGAAATTTAATCGGTATGTCCTGTAGTATCGCTACGAGAGCTATAAATATCACAGCGCCTCTGCTCTAGAGGCCGGCCACATCCGAAATACACCTACACTGGTGAAATATGCCTAAACCGGCACACACCAGGGTGGAACTTGATGGCTAGACATGTCATGCCACCTCCGCTCTAGAGGTCGGTCACGCCTGATATACACCCATACTGGTGAATTATGCCTAAACCAGCTCACACCTGGGGTGAATCTTGAAGGCTACACATGGCACAGTACCTCTGCTCTAGAGGTCGGTCACGTCCCAAACACGCCCATACTGGGATAATATGCCTAAACCGGCTCAACCCAGGAGTGGAAGTCACTAGTGGCGAGGATTTGTTCTCCTGGACAAAAGCTCCATCCTGGTCACAATTAGGAAGGGTAGCGGCCACGACCGCAAAATGCTGAAGTCGGAGACACTGGACCAGGGCAGTCTAGATAGGCAACCACCTCTCACCCAGCGGGGATGTTTGTGTATCCTAATCACGCTGAGGTTTTTCGGTGAGAAAGTCCAACTCCGGACTGGATGGGCAACACTTCTCACCTGGCGGTGATACACAGGTATCTCAAAACACGTCGAGGTTTTCCGGTGAGAAGGTCCAACTCTGGCCTGGGTGGACTACCACCTCTCACCCAACGGGGATGCACTGATATCCTAAACACGTCAAGGTCTTCCGGTGAGAAAGTCCAACTCTAGACTAAACTGGTGCAATGAAAACCACGGTGTCACGCAATCCGCTTCAGAGACCCACCAAGAATACAGGCTAAAGCCCTGCGATACTCTGAACCCCTTGTGGTCCTCTCGTGGATCTCATGTGGTCCTTTCGGGGACCATACAGGAGACCACGGGACCTAACAAGGACCACAGGCGTAAATTCAGTAGGATCACAGTGCGGTTTTGGTGATAGAAGCGAACGAATAAGAAGAAGAAGACATGCAGAAGGCACAGATGTTGAAGAAGTCAATTAATTTGCATACCTTGGCAGCTACATAGATTAGGATGGTGACACCAGAAAGGAAGTTAGAATTAGAAATTAACAAAGATAAAACAAAAATAATTAAGGTTCTCATTAACGACAAAGGACAAATATACATAGAATAAACAGCTGTTGAAGAAGTAAACCATTTTACATATCTTGGCAGCTATATAGACCACAATGGTGACACCAGAAAAGAAGTTAGAATTCGAATTGCCAAAGCAGCATTGACCTTCAAGAATCTTGAGAACATATGCCATTCAAAAGTTATAAGCACAAGAACCAAGTTAAGATTATTCAATTCAAATGTAATATCCACCCTCATTTATGCATGTGAAAGCTGGAAAACAACTAAAGAAATATACAAGAAATTAGACTCTTTCAAAAACAAATGCTTAAGGAAAACACTCAGTATAAAGTGGAACGAATTCAAGTACAATGCAGAGATATGACAGATGAGCAAGCAACGACCTGTCTCATGGTTGATCAGAAAATAAAAGATGGACGTATGTCAGTCATGTTATGAGAAGAAACAGTTGGAGAATCTCCAAACAAAATATCAAATGAAACACAACAGGCCAAAGAAAAAGAGGCAGACCACATGAAACTCTAAAGAGGACATTTTAAGAAAGGGCAAATTAATAGGCATAAAATCCCTTGATGAAGTTGAAAAGCTCACAGAAAACAGGAAAAACTGGAGAACTACCTTGCAAGCCCTATGTGATGTTTAATGGCATGGAAGGATATAAGAATAGAAGAAGATAATGCATACACATGTATAACAAACAGGTGCTGGAAGGCTATAGATTACATCCTGACCTAACAAAATGTATTACATCTTTTCTCTCAGGCAGAAAACAAGTAGTTTGCTTTAGAAACAGAATATCTGGCTCGTCTGTGGTTGATACCGGTATTCCTCAAGGCTCCATTCTTGGTCTTCTTCTCTTTGCTATCTATATTAACGACCTATCACTACATTTAAAGCACTCTTCATGTGATCTTTTCGCTGATGACTGTACTGTTTACAATAGTGAATATGACATCAATAACCTACAGACAACGCTCCAAAATGATATAAACAGTTTGATTAAATGGAGTAATAAAAATGGTATGTTGATAAACACCAACAAAACAAAATCCATGCTCATCACTACAAGACAGAAACTGCAGAATGCAACAAAAACTTCACTACAGCTTTATGCTGGGACTAAGGCAATAGAAAATGTTCATGAACATAAAACCCTAGGACTCATCATTGATCAGCATTTAACTTGGAATTCTCACGTACATAACCTAACAAACTTGATTGCACAGAAAGTTTACCAATTAGCCAAAATTAAACACTTTATCGACAAAAACACACGAAAAATATACTACATATCACACATACAAACACACTTAGATTACTGTTCCACAATCTGGGATGGATGCTCAGTCTCAAACACAAAAAGGCTCCACTCACTTCACAAGCGAGCATTAAATCTTATTTGTGACAAACACCCAGTACAGACTGTAGATCAACACAAACAACTCAAAATTCTACCCCTCAAAAATAGAATCATTTTTAACAATGTTAAGTTTGTTCACAGAATTCTGTCGCACAATGCTCCGCCTTACTTGTGGTCACTGTTTACGTATAACACTAAACATAGCCAGCGTTTAAAAAACTGTCTTCTTCCTAAACCCAGAATTGATATATACAAGAAAAGCCTTGCTTACTCTGCAGTACAGTTCTGGAACACCCTCCCCTACAATTTAAAATCCATTGGTAATACTTCATCCTTTAACTCAAACCTGTTTCATTATTTACTTGCTTGTAATTATATGCCTCCATAAAATAGCCAGCACTCTCTCAACACATGGCTCGTAAACCATCAAGTACTTCAGTGACATAGTTAGAAAAGCAACTTGTTAGATATTGTTAGAAATTATTTTAATGTTTGTTTAAAAAAAACATATGTTAGAAGATCTGTATTTACAATGTATTTTTATTTATGTATATGTCTGCGTGTGTATGTGTGCGTGAGTGCTATTTTATTAGGTTAATTACTTCTTCTCTTTTACTATGTATGTAGTAGTTAAATCTTACACTCTTTTGATATGTTTTTACTAATTTAATTTGTATTTTTGTATTAAATCAAGTGTGTGGGAAGAATGAGAGATGGAGTGATGAAGGGCAGAATGTAAGACGGGCCTGCGTGCCCAATTCTTTACCCTTGAAAAATAAAGATTATTCATTCATTCATTCATTCATTCATTCTCTCTCTCTCTTTGAATGTATTAGTTAAATCTTACACTCTTTTGATATGTTTTTTCCTAATTAAATTGTATATTTACTAAATCAAGAGTGTGGGAAGAATGAAAGATGGAGTGATGAAGGGCAGAATGTAAGACGGGCCTGCGTGCCCAATTCTTTACCCTTGAAAAATAAAGATTATTCATTCATTCATTCATTCTCTCTCATGTGTGTGTGTGTGTGTGTGTGTGTGTGTGGGGGTGGGTTTTACTGGGAGATTTTACATTTGGTCTTGACCATACACTCACAAATTAAACAAAATTCACTAAAGAAGTGATTAAAACTTTTCACCAGAACACTGATAACCACAAGGCATTCAAAAGATGCTTTTATGATTAATTTTCTTGGTGGAAAGTCGAATGTTTAAAATTTCTTTTCCTATTTTAGTTTCATTTTATGTGTAAATTCTGTTTGTCTATTGTTAGTCACTAAAAGGCCTACCCATCATCATCATCATCATCATCAGGTGCCGTGTCGTCTGGCGTTGGCTATTATGCTTCTCCAGAGTACCCGATCCTTCATGCAGGCCATCAGTTCAGTTGGTGATCTCCTCTCACACCATCCCGTCAGACTGTCCAGTATCATTTCTCTTGGTCTTCCTCTTGATCTTCTTCCTTCTATTTTTCCTGTTGTTATAATATTTTCAATGCCCCATCTTCTCATTGCATGTCCTATGAAAGTACATTGTCTCTCTCTTATTTTTTTTTTACAAGATTTTTTTGTCTCTCCAGCTCTTCTCATACATTCTTCATTAGTTATTTTTGCTGTCCAGGGGATTCGCAACATTCTTCTAATAAACCACATTTCTGCTGCTTCCAATGATTTTTGTGCAGACTTGCCTATTGTCCATGATTCACTTCCATATAACAAGATAGGTTCAATATAGCATTTTAGGACTCGTTTTCTAACATTCATTGATAAAGATGTGTTAGCTAATATGTTTCTCATTCTCTGAAATGCAGTCTTTGCTTGACCTATTCTGTTCCTAATTTCTGTTCTGCATTTCCCATCTGAAGTTATTACTGCTCCAAGGTATTTGAATTTCTGCACCTGCTTTAGAATGGTTCCGTTTAATTTAATACTGCATGCTGGTGGATTCTATTTCTTAGATATAACCATAGTCTCTGTCTTTTTGATGTTCAAAGTAAGGCCTTTCTGTTCACTTTCTTTGGCGACTTTATCCAAGAGATTTTGCAGGTCTTGTTTGTTCTCAGCTATCAGTACTGTGTCGTCAGCATACCGAAGGTTGTTAATATTGTATCCTCCAATTTTTATGCCTGGTTCTGTGATGATTGTTCTTAGAATATTCTCGTTGTACAGAGAAAAAAGGTCTGGAGATAGTACACATCCTTGTCGCACCCCTTGTTTTATAGGTTGGTATTTTCCAATTCTATTTTCAACTCGAACTGCTGCTTCTTGCTGCCAGTATAGATGTTTTACAATCCTCAAGTCTTTGCCATCTATATTGATGTCTTCAAGCATTTTAATAATTTCATTATTTTTCACCTTGTCAAATGCCTTGGTGTAATCAATGAAGCATAAGTAGAGATCTTTCTGTACTTCTAAAGCTCTTTCTGTTAGTGTTCGTAAAGCATAAATGGCATTGTGTGTTCCCTTTCCTTCAACAAATCCAAACTGTTCATCTGCTATTTCCATTTTTATCTTTTTCCTTGTTCTTCTCATAATTATTCTCAGAAGTAGCTTCGTTATGTGACATGAGAGGCTGATAGTCCGGTGGTTGTCACATTCCTTTGCACCTGGTTTCTTTGGTAGTGCTATAAACGTGGATTTAATCAGGTCACTGGGAATATAACCACTGTTGTAAATATCATTCAGTAACTTGGTTATTATTTTTATTCCTGTCTCCTCTAGTGCCTCTATTTCTTCTATTGTTATATTATCAGGCCCAGTCGCTTTTCCTTTCTTCATGTGTTTGATGGCATCTATGATTTCATCTTCAAGTATTGGCGGTCCATCACAGTTTTCAGTATCTGGTGTTAATTCTGGTCTTTCTCCTCCATATAGCTCACCGATATACTCTGTCCACAATGTCTTCTTTTCCCATTAACATTTTACCTTCTTTCGATTTCAGGCATCCTGTGGTATATTTTGTTTTCCTGCCTGTGAGTTCATTAATTCGTTTGTGCATGTTTTTGCTGTCTTTATTATGAGCGTCCTCTATCTGTCTGCACTGTTCATTTAACCACACTTCTTTTGCTTCTCTGCATTTACATCTATATTGCAGTTTATATTTTACTCATAAACCTCTCCCATGTGTGAAAACAAGTTCTTGTACAATGCACATCTGTGTGTAATGAACAGGGGTGTGTGGTTTGCAAAAATGTATATTATTTGCATCAAATATGGTAAGTCAAACATCAATTCTGAATTTAAATGCCAAGAAAATCAAACACTTTTAGCCTGGTCTCAACAAAGCCTGGTAACTTAAGGTCACTCCAGGTAACAGCATGCTGTTGTAGGTTACAGATGGTAGCAAGAACCACAACTCCTCCTAACAGTGCAGCAGTAATCAAACATCTCGTCACAACCTGAGCATAATTTGACATATGTAAATCAGTGAACATGACTATTGTATACTGCCATTTATACATTTTGTTATAAATAGTGAACATAGCTATTGCATACAGTCATTTACACATTTTATAATAAGTAACATTTACATAAGCGTTCAGTCTAACCAACTATTTCTAATAGTGGCAGATATTTAACTAATATTACAAAAAGCAACAGAGTGCAGACAACTGCAACATTTATCCAGTCACTCATAAGAACTGAGTTTCAACCAATCATAAGGCATACATTTTAACTTTTTGTGAAAGTCATATAACTGACTTGAGTTTAACAAGAGATTTATTTAATTTGGCAGCATTCTGGAATAAGTATTGACACAGCATCTTATTTTATCTCTGATTAAGATTTCAAGAAATTAAAGCTCAGACATAAAGCAGCAAAACCATTCATCAGACAGCAAAAATCAGTAGAAATGTTCTCTGACTAATCAGTTGAAATAGTGTTCTCTGGCTAACCAAAAATGTTAAAATTTAGGTTTACTTATAAATACTTGAACAACATGGGGTTATGGGTACCCAATACCCCGTTTCCCCCCCCCCCCCCCCCAAACAGCTGAAAATCTATAAAAACTTTTGACGACACAAAAACTTATAACCTACTTTTGACCCAAAGTCTTACTGATACCATAAAGAGTTGATTAATACATATTTTTTGTGTTATATGTATTATATACTATATACTATATTCTTACAACAAAAAGGTTATGATGAAAATGATAAGGAAGAGATTTTGGGAAGGTGCTGTATTTATCAATACCTTAAGTGTATGTCATCTTTCAGTTTTATATAACATCTTACATCCTTCCTGTGCCATTAAATGTCACATAGGGCCTGCATGGTAGTTCGCCAAGATGTCCTGTCTTCAGCGAGTTTTTCAATCTCATCAAGCCACTGAATTGGCTTTAGAGTTTCACGTGGTCGACCACCTTTTCTTTGGCCTGTTGTGTTTCATTTGATATTTTGTTTGGAGATTCTCCAACTGTTTCTTCTCATAACATGACTGACATACGTCCATCTTTTATTTTCTGATCAACCATGAGACAGGTCGTTGCTTGCTCATCTGTCATATCTCTGCATTGTACTTGAATTCGTTCCACTTTATACTGAGTGTTTTCCTTAAGCATTTGTTTTTGAAAGAGTCTAATTTCTTGTATATTTCTTTAGTTGTTTTCCAGCTTTCACATGCATAAACGAGGGTGGATATTACATTTGAATTGAATAATCTTAACTTGGTTCTTGTGCTTATAACTTTTGAATGGCATATGTTCTCAAGATTCTTGAAGGTCAATGCTGCTTTGGCAATTCGAATTCTAACTTCTTTTCTGGTGTCACCATTGTGGTCTATATAGCTGCCAAGATATGCAAAATGGTTTACTTCTTCAATAGCTGTTTCTTCTATGTATATTTGTCCTTCGTCGTTAATGAGAACCTTAATTATTTTTGTTTTATCTTTGTTAATTTCAAGACCTATTTTACTAGCCATTGAAGACAGGGTATCTGTTTTGTTTTCACTTGCATTGATTTCATATTGTCGCTGATAAGAGTTATGTAATCTGCAAAATCAAGATCTTCCAGTTGGGTCTCACATACCCAATCAATGCCCGTTTTACCTTTGCAACATTTTTTCATTATGAAATCTACTGCAATTCCAAAAAGCAAGGGAGATAATATACATCCTTGTTTCACACCTGTTCCAATCTGGAACCATTTGCTCATCCCTTCTTCTGTCTTGACTGCACAAATATATCCATTGTAGAGGTCACTAATGATGTTGACAATCTTAAATGGTATTCCATATATTCTTAAAATCCTCCATAATGATTCTCTGTGTATGCTATCAAATGCCTTTTTAAAGTCTATGAAGCTCAGGATTAACGGTCTTTGCTTTTCAATATGTTCTTCAAGTATTATTCTTAGAGTAAAGATCTGGTCGAGACAGCTTCTCCCTTTTCGAAATCCTGCCTGTTCTTCTCTCATTGCAGCATCCACTATATCTTGAATTCTATTCAGGATAACTGTGCAAAATACTTTTGACACAACTGATAGTAAGGTTACTCCTCTCCAGTTGTTGCAATCGCTAAGGTTGCCTTTTTTCAGTATTTTAACAATAATTCGTTTTTTTCCATTTAGAAGGGAATTTTTCTTCTTTCCAAACTTTATTAAACATTCTCTGTAGTTGTTTATGTTGTCTATATTAATAGCTTTTAACATTTTGGCTGTTATTTTATCTTTACCTGCAGCTTTGTTGTTAGCCATTAGATTCACTGCTATTTCAATTTCATCCAATGTAATTTCATCTAGGTTTACATTTAGTTGTGGTAAATCAGTTCCAAGGTCTATCAGTTCTTTTGGATGTGGTCGATTAAGTAATTCTTGGAAGTGTTCGCTTTTGGTCTTTACTTGATGTTAAAAGTGTGCCAGTTTTGCTAAGGATTGGTCTTTCTTTGGATGCAATAGTATCTGTTAGCCTCTTTTGTATGTTACATAGAGTTTTGCTGCCTTCTCCGCTTCTTTCGCCATATTGTCCATGTATTCTCTTTTATCCCTCTAGATGAAATTAGATGTCTGATGAAGTGTAGCCATTGAAATTATTTTTTTCATGTTGTTCCAAATGTTGAGATATGTCACTTGCCACATTTGTGCACATCACATCGTGTTTGATCATCATCATGTTCCATACAATAAAACCTCCATATGTATGTAGGAGTTTGTCTTATGCTGCTGTTGTGTCACATTTGAGTTGAAGTGTTCCTGTTTTATGTTTTGTCTGAACTGTGCATAATGTATTCAGACGTATACAAAAGTGTAACAAAACTTTAGTCTTTAGTATAAGAATGTTGCACACAGTGACACACACATATAAAAGATGTTTCTGTTACACTGTTATGAAGCAGCAGCATTATGATTGCTTTATGGTGGCCTACTTTAATCAATACAACTGCTTGACAGTAGACTAGCCAATACAATAATGAATGAATTGTTAGAAAGAAAGAGAGAGATATCTGGGTGGTTTGGGGGCTGGCATACTGCTTGATAATGGAATTCTTTAAAAGCACAGTTATAAAATAGTAAGAAAACTAACACAATTTTATAGCAAATACTGCTCCCCTGTACGCCTATGTAAGATAAGGCTATCCACTTCCAAACAAGCCTTGCACATGATGTTCTATATAATGAATACTTAGGAGATGATGACGACATAATACATTCTTGCTATACACTTATTAAGAGTTTCATGTGAAGACACACATACACATGTACACAACAGATAAGTTTATTAACTGAATGGCACATGATGATTATTTACTATTCATTACGTGGAAATGGATCATCATAAGAGTCTTCATCCTTGTCTTCACACTGAGTAGGATGAGGAGGAGGAAGAAAAGGAGGATTTGGTCTTGCAACTGCATCCCTCAATCTATGCTAAATATCAAATAATTCAACTTTTTCTTGTGGTCAGAACTTCTTAAGAGTACATCCAGAATCACTAATTGCACTTTGAACAGATCTCACTGTGTTATTCAAGGTTTACCGTACAACATGACGAAAACTGACAAGTCACTTGTTACTCTAGGCTACATGGTTCGTCTGCAAGTTTTTTTTCTATAGGCTACATGGTTCACCATCAAATTTTTTTTCCTTCAAACTGTTACAAAATTTTCTAATACATTTACTGGGAAAAAAAACACATATAAACTGACCCACACAGTTCAAACCCATGTTGTTCAAAGGCCAACTATATTAACAAATGTAATACCACTAACATGACATTTAACTAATTTTAAATCACTAACATGACATTTAACAAAATAATACCAAGCCACTGACATAACATTTAAACAAAACTGAACTTGTGACATTTACTCAATATCAAAGCACTAAATATCAGACTACTGACATGACATTTAAGTAATGTGAAACTATTAATATGACACTTAACCAAATAATATAAAACACATTAACACGACATTTGACCAAATAATATTCAATCACTAACATGACATTTAAGAAATGTTGAAGCCACTAATATGACTTTAAACCAATATTTAACCAATATCAAACTGTAGGACTGGTTATGTACCTTGCAGGTAAAGCTAAGCCATAACTGAGTAGCATGGGAAAATGGTAATTTATGAGTAATCGGGCGCACAAGTCCCCTAGCTCAAGGCAAAGCAAGAGAAGAGAAATCAACTTTTACACTTGACTATTTTTCTCTCTCATCAACATGGACCTGACAGTTATTGTTAGCACTGGCAGAAGTGGGGAGATACTGGCGCCATGAATGAAACTATGCAGACCCTGTTGATTGTAAATGTACGGGCATTCTGTGAACAGAGAGATTTCCTGCTAGGAGTGAAGTAACAGAGATGAGCTGATGGTAGTGACTGGGCAGAGTACATAATTTATATAAATGGTGGAGGGTGTAAGTGTTTGCTTTTTCTCATTCTGACAATGGGGGATGGGCATCAACCTGTGTTTTCCCCTTTGTGCAAAGTTGTGGTGAATATAAGTGTTCAAATGATTTGGAACACATTAAGGTATGTATCGTAAGTGTGCAGTTACCTTTGTAATATGTGTCAGTTTATGTAAAACCAGAACATTTGCAATGATTTCACCACGGCATGATAACGTAATGAAGAGAGTTTTTTTGCTGATTTTTCCTTTTTTGTTCAATGCAATGACAATTAATGAAGTGTATGTACGACAATTTGATAGTGTGTTAATGACAATTAAAGAAATGTTGTGTGTACGACAATCTGATGGTGTGTCAGGATGATGCGTCAACACCCTGAATTACATTTATACATAATTTGAGAGTTCAAAAATAAGGGACAAGAGAACTGGCTATGACTACATGTAACATGGCCAACTGATTGCAAATAGACAACTGGATATGAACTGAGATGTGCTAATGTCTAATGAAATCAGCAGAATTCTGCTTGATCTGTCACATATCCTGTACCGGGAGTTGGGCATAAGGCTAACAACCTTATCCTGGGACTTATCTAGAGGCAACTCCAGAGAGGAAAAAAGATATCGTTACGGAAACTCGCAAAGAAACCAACCGAGCATCAGGGATGCCAACTCCGAGGAGCTCATTCGTCGGCCCCAAACATGTGACAAAGATTGGATTCTGGAACGTAAGAATGATGGCAGCACCAAAAAAAACTACTCTGGTCATCAAAGAAGTGGAGAGATACCATCTAGACGCACTGGGCATCAGTGAAATATGATGGCCAGAAGCAGGTAAAAGATCAGTGAAAAACGGTAAGTTAATAATACAGAAATGATGGTAAACTTCTAGATAGGGTAGGTATTATTATGTCAAACGTAGCAGCAAAGAGCCTTGTAGAATGGAAACCAGTGAACAGTCATATAATAAGAGCACGATACAACCTACGACACGGAAGAATGACAATAATACAGTGTTATGCACCCACGAACAATGCAGATGATGATGTGAAAGATGACTTCTATCACCAATTACAACAAATCATCAACAAAGTCCCTAAACATGACATCCTAATTGCTATGGGGGATTTCAACGCTAAGGTAGGGAAAGATAACACCGACGTTGAAAATGTAATGGGGAAAGAAGGAACTGACATGGTTAATCAGTACGGAGAAAGATTAACTGAAATATGTCTAACAGAGGGCATGGTCATTGAAGGCACAATATTTCCACACAAAGAGATACATAAAACAATGTGGATATCTCCAGATGATAGAACTAGAAACCAGATAGATCATTTTTGTATTAGAAAGCAATACAGAACATCTCTCATAGATGTAAGGGCTTTTAGGGGTGCAGATGTCAACAGTGATCACAACCTGTGCATAGGGAAAATAAAACTAAAACTGAAAAGCCAACACAAGAAATAAGTACGCAGAAAGATTAACAGCCACAGCCTACAAGAAGAGAATATTAACAGTAATTTCAATCAGGAACTTGCCAATCATTCCAAAACACACAGTGAAGATGAGGAGATAGGTATAGATGAATTATGGAATTCTTACATCACAGCCATAATTATAGCAGCAAAAGCAAGCGCTGGACTGAAGAAACAACCAAATAGAAAAAGCATGGATATCAGAAAACACATGGAAGACAAGCAGTCAAATTAGACATGTTGAATGTAAAAACAGATGTTGGAAAAGATCTTGTGAAAGCAACATACAAAGAACTAGACAAGAAAGTAAAAAGTTCAGCTGGAAGGGATAAAAGAGAATACATAGACAATATGGCGAAAGAGGCAGAAAAAGCAACAAAAACAGGAGACAGCAAAACTTTATATAATATACAAAAGAGGCTGACAGGTTCTATTACATCTAAAGAAAGACCAATCCTTAGCAAAACTGGAACCCTATTAACATCAAGTAAAGACCAAAAGCAAATTAGGGCTGAACACTTCCTAGAAATACTCAATCGACCACACCCAAAACAACTGTTAAACCTTGAAACCGACTTACCAGCCCCACAACTAAATGTCAACTGAACTTCATAGACTTTAAAAAGGCATTTGATAGCATACACAGAGATTCATTATGGAGAATTTTAAGTCTATATGGAATATCATCTAAAATTGTCAATATCATTAATGACTTCTACAATGGATATGTTTGTGCAGTCAAGATAAAAGAAGGGATGAGTGAATGGTTCCAGATTGAAACAGGTGTGAAACAAGGAATATATACTGTCTCCTTTACTTTTTGGAATTACAATAGACTTCATAATGAAAAAATGCTGCACAGGTAACACTGGTATTGACTGGGTACTTGGGACCCAACTAGAAGATCTTGATTTTGCTGATGACATAACTCTTATCAGAAACAATGTGAATTCCATGCAAGAAAAAACAGATAGCCTGTCTTCACTGACTAGCAAAATAGGACTTGAAATTAACAAGGACAAAACAAAAATAATGAAAATTCCCATTAATCAAAATGGAAAAATACACATAGAAGGGACAGATATTGAAGAAGTCAATCAATTTGCATACCTTGGCAGCTACATAGACCAGGATGGTGACACTAGAAAGGAAGTTAGAATTAGAATTGCAAAAGCAGCATTGATCTTCAAGAATCTTGAGAACATATGGAATTCAAAGGTTATAAGCACAAAAACCAAGTTAAGACTATTCAATTCAAATGTAATATCCACCCTCATTTATGCATGCGAAAGCTGGAAAACAACTAAAGAAATAGAAAAGAAATTAGACTCTTTTGAAAACAAATGCATAAAGAAAATACTCAGCATCAAGTGGAATGAATTCAAGAACAATGCAGAGATAAGACAGATGACTGAACAATAACCAGTCTCATGGGTGATCAGGAGAAGGAGATGGACATATATTGGTCACTTGATGAGAAGAAATGATCAGAGAATCCCAAAACAAGCTATCAAGTGGAACACAACAGGTCAAAGAAAATGAGGCAGACCACGTGAAACTCTGAAGAGGACATTGTTAAGAGAGGCCAAATTAGCAGGCATAAAATCCCTTGATGAGGTTGAAAGACTCGCCGAAGACAGGAAAAATTGGCAAACTACTTTGCGAGCCCTATGTGACGTTTAACAGCATGGGAATGATATAAGATAACGTTTGTGTGTTGAGTTCGTGATATCTTGTTGGAATGGGAGGATCTGTCATGTTCTTTCTGTGTTCAGTTAATGTGATTTTTGGTTGTTCTGATGGTTGCCACCATGTTTTCAAGGAAGTCAAGTGAGCGACTAAATAAGTCATCTGATGTTGCTAAAATGGAGTTTAGCTATTGAGAAAGGGAGAGTATGGATTGAGTGAGAGAGCCCTCTAGATCTCCTGGTCATGCCTACAGAAGGAAGTTGCAGAACAGTCTAAATAGAAGCAAGATAGATTTGAATGCAAAGCACTAATAATTAGGGCTGAACGATCTGGTATGGCCACAATGCACATATCATAACTGGGTATAACGTGTTGTACAGAAGAGAATATGAGTTAGCTGAATAAGCGGCTGATGTAGAGCCTCCAGAATACTTCCCATTCAAAGGAGGTCAATACAAAACCACTAATGTGACATTTAACCAGGTAATATCAAATCATTAACATGACATTTAATCAAATAATAACATGGCACTTAATCAATGTCAAACCCACTGACATGATATTTAACCAATCAATGCTATTTGATTAAATTCACATTTTAAATCATTTCCATTAGCTTTACCTTTAACAAACCAATGTCATATCCACTAACATGACATCACTGACTTTAAACCAACGGTTCTCAGACCCTTTTGCTGCACGGCCCACATTTAAAGTCAAACATTTTTGTGGCCCACTAATAAAATGCTTTATATCTGCAAGGTATAAATCTAATTTTATAAAGTATTATGTAATATTTTTTCTACATGTTTAACTGCATATTCATTGCTACACAAAAAGTTCTTTTCATTTACCTTAAAGATGGCACTGTTTCCGGTTGGATAGCACGTCTATTCTGGCTGGAATATGTGACAAACACACTCGAAGATCATCCTCCACATTCATTCTTGAACGATATTTGGTTTTCATGGCAGTCAATGCAGAAAATGAGACTGCATAAATAAGTTGTTGAAAAAGGTAAAAGAACTTTCATCGCCAGGGCTGACAAAAACGGATATTCCAGTGAAACAGTGCACCAAAAGAAAGAGATATCCACAGTGGGGTCATTAAATTTGATTAGTAATGTGCAATTGCTAGATAGTTCTGTTAATTCCTCTTATGCACGACCGGTTAATTCAGAGAATGCACACTGAAAAGGATTACGAATCCAATCGTATGCTTTAATGTCTTCAGGTGTGAAATATTTGTCAAAATATTTAGAAAGAGATGCCAGATGCCCTTTTATTACACCAGTGACCCCTTCCAGAATCTCACCATTAACTTCATAGTTCACAGAACAAGTGAAACATGTCTTGTAATTTGTTCTCGAGTCGCGTGCGCCAAAGTTGTAGTTTCTTCTTAAAGGCTGCAATTTTGTCCTATGTCTTGAGTATACTGGCATCTTTACCCTGCAGTGATATGTTCAAACTGTTCAAAAGGCTAAAAATGCCAGCAAGGTATGCCAGCATGGCAAGCCACTCAATATCAGTGATCTTACCTGCCAGGTCGAGATTGTGTTCTGTCAAAAACTGCAACAATTCTAAACGAAGCTCAAATACCCTTGCAAGAACTTTTCCTCTGGACAGCCAATGCACAGCCGAGTGCAATAGGAGATGTTTTTGTTCTGCATCTGACTCAATATAAAGTTGAGCAAATAATCTACTGTTCACTGTTCTAGTTTTTATGAAGTTTACAATCTGAACACAGTCTTCGATTACAGATCCCAGAGTTTCAACTTCTTTGAAGTGAGTGCCTCATGATGGATCATGCAATAGGTGCCTACAATCTCAAGTGACACTTGCTTTATGTGAGTTACAAAACTATTGTTGTGGCCAGTCATTGTGGCAGCACTGTCGGTGCAAACACCGATGCAATTCATCCATTGCAGTCCGAAAGTTGTGAAAAAATCATTTAAAACACGAAATATTTCATCGGCTGTCATTGTTGCTGGTTGTGACTTGCAAAAAAGAAATTCCTCTTGCATTGTATTTTGCCAGCAATAGCGAACATAAACAAATGTCAGTTGACTCATCTAACTGAATAGCAAACTTAGTAGATTGTAGTTGTTCAGCTAGCTATATGATAATATCCTCAGACATTTCAGATATTCTTCTGCAGACAGTATCATTAGAGATGGGAATGCTTTTCCATTTTGTAGCATGTTCTGAGCCGAACAATACGTCACAAATCTCAACAGCAGCTGGCATGATAAGATCTTCTCCAATCATGTGCAGTTTCTTTGATTTTGCGATTCTCTGGGCAATCAGGTACGATGTTTTAAGAACTTTTTTGTTGATATCTACCACCACAGGGTTATGGTCTGAGTTAATAGCTGCCACCACAGGGTTATGGTCTGAGTTAATATCTGCTAACACAGGGTTATGATCTGAGTTAATATCTGCTAACACAGGGTTATGGTCTGAGTTAATATCTGCTAACACAGGGTTATGATCTGAGTTAATATCTGCTAACACAGGGTTATGGTCTGAGTTAATATCTGCTAACACAGGGTTATGATCTGAGTTAATATCTGCTAACACAGGGTTATGGTCTGAGTTAATATCTGCTAACACAGGGTTATGAACTGAGTTAATATCTGCTAACACAGGGTTATGATCTGAGTTAATATCTGCTAACACAGGGTTATGGTCTGAGTTAATATCTGCTAACACAGGGTTATGATCTGAGTTAATATCTGCTAACACAGAGTTATGGTCTGAGTTAATATCTGCTAACACAGGGTTATGATCAGAGTTAATATTTGCTAACACAGGGTTATGGTCTGAGTTAATATCTGCTAACACAGGGTTATGGTCTGAGTTAATATCTGCTAACACAGGGTTATGGTCTGAGTTAATATCTGCTAACACAGGGTTATGAACTGAGTTAATATCTGCTAACACAGGGTTATGATCAGAGTTAATATTTGCTAACACAGGGTTATGGTCTGAGTTAATATCTGCTAACACAGGGTTATGATCTGAGTTAATATCTGCTAACACAGGGTTATGGTCTGAGTTAATATCTGCTAGCACAGGGTTATTATCTGAGTTAATAACTGCCACCACAGGGTTATGGTCTGAGTTGATATCTGCTAACACAGGGTTATGGTCTGAATTAATATCTGCTAACATAGGATTATGATCTGAGTTAATATCTGCTAACACAGGGTTATGGTCTGAGTTAATATCTGCTAACACAGGGTATGAACTGAGTTAATATCTGCTAACACAGGGTTATGATCAGAGTTAATATTTGCTAACACAGGGTTATGGTCTGAGTTAATATCTGCTAACACAGGGTTATGATCTGAGTTAATATCTGCTAACACAGGGTTATGGTCTGAGTTAATATCTGCTAGCACAGGGTTATTATCTGAGTTAATAACTGCCACCACAGGGTTATGGTCTGAGTTGATATCTGCTAACACAGGGTTATGGTCTGAATTAATATCTGCTAACATAGGATTATGATCTGAGTTATCTGTCACCACAGGGTTATGGTCTGAGTTAATATCTGCTACTACAGGGTTATGATCTGAGTTAATATCTGCTAACACAGGGTTATGATCTGAGTTAATATCTGCTACCACAGGGCTATGGACTGAGTTAATATCTGCTACAACAGGGCTATGGTCTGAGTTAATATTTGCTACAACAGGGTTATGGTCTGACTTACCATCTGCCATCACAGGGTTATGATCTGAGTTAATATACTTAACATCTGCCATCACAGGGTTATGATCTGAATTAATATCTGCTCCTGGCGATTCTATATTATGCTTAACATTGTTCTTATATCTGTTCCTGTGTAAGTCTTGAATTGCTTGACACTGTTCTTATATCTATTTCCATGTATGTATTTCAACAACCGAGAGAACACATTCATCAGCCCCAAATGTGTTTTTAACACTGTCTTCTGTTTACTACATTCCTCAGCTTTACGTTAAAAAAATTCTTTGGTTTTATTCTGTAGATCTGGATATCTTGCAGTCATATTATGGTGCAATTTCATTGGCTTCATTGCCTCATTCAAGAGGATTTGCAAACAAATAATACACTGTGGCAGATTTTGGTCATTTGTTGATGGAACGAAACCATACTTAATATACTCCACATCATATTTTTGAGTGTATTTTTAGTTTTCTTACAAGTATCAACGTTAACGTCATCTCACTTGCAGTGACTTTCACTGCCACTACTATAAATTTGTTTGCATGAAGTCAAAGGGTTACGTTTCACAAATCGATCAATTTCAGCACCTAAAGTTTTAAAGTTTAAACAATAAAAAAAGGCTATCCAAAAAGTCTACACAATCACTTCATGGATAACTGGAATCCACTGATTAATCCAATATGAATTACACAAAGCACCAAGACTGAATACTGGCTCTAAATCCAACGAAATATGATTTTTAAACTAAAACACAATTGCTGAGAATTATATTTCACGTCTGCTCTCTCACAGAATCTACGCCGACTGTTCTCTAAAAGTACACTGTAAAACTGCACATTTCAGCAACACGGTCAGAAGGACGCCAGTGTCACAAACAATGCCATCTTTTTATGTACGTCACATTTCTGTTTGATGCTGAAAGAAATGCTGTCTGGACCATCCTTTTTCCAATAGCCGCATTGTGGACATACTAATAAAGCAACCTACAATTCTGGGCCTTGCATCCATGCAGTCTGCCCCTATGCAGTGCGTGAAAAATGCGGAATAATTTTTTATTGTATCTACTTTTTTCTCTCTCTCTTTTTTTATTTTTTACTGCTTTAAGACTTCAGCACAGCCCACAATACTCCCTGTCACCTTTGGGCCATGGCCCATGGGTTGAGAACCACTGCTCTAACTTCACAACCTCATGTCATCAGTGACAAAACAGGCACTTTTTCTACACTTAAAAAAAGGGGGTACAGATGAAATATGTTACCTTGTCTTGCCATTCTCTTCGCTGAACACATTCATGATATGGTGTTCTTGTGAAAGAGACCTGCACACAGTATACAATATTATATCTATTACATGTTTTAACTATTATATGTTTAATTATTATAAGTTTTAACTATTATATGTTTTAACTAATAAGCAGATGGTCAACATGTTTTAACTATTATATGTTTTAACTAATAAGTGGATGGTCAACACACCAACACCAACCGTAAGTCTGTGCTCAAAGGTTGTAGAGAGGACACATGTAATGAAATACCTCAGAGTGCAGTTTGATCTGAGCATTTCATTCAGAGAGAACACTGACTATGTGGTAGTGAAGGCTAAGAAGGGCCTACCATGGTGATGATAATGACTGTAGTGGGCTGCAAGGAATGTCATCTCATTCTATTATACCAGGGACTGGTATCCCTGCTTAGTTGAGTATGTCCTGGCAATCCTTACTCTCAGTCAGACTCGCAGAGACTTGAAAGGATATGGAAAGAAGCAACGTAAGTCATACTTAGGTGCACAAAAGACATATCATGCAGGGCTCTGAGGTATCCTCTTGATTTTCCAACCATGACGGACAGAACAAGAATTTGCTGGGCACAATCTTTCCTCTGAGTCACTGCAGACACACACCACCCATTGCACACCGAGGCTACGAGTAAAAAAGCCACACAATTAAAAAGAGGAAAATCCTGGATGGGCAAGCAGAGGACATTGTTCAACAGGTCTGTCCACCTGAAGACAGAGAACCTGGGGAAGAATGGTTTTGGTGCCAGCGGACTGCTGTACTTCGTTCTCAGTATGTATCAAATTGGACAGGGAATACAGACACTAAAACCATTGCCTCTGAAAGCAGAGGTTCAGGTCTTGATTGCCAAGAACTCTTCTAAGTGTGATGTGGTCATCTACACAGATGGGTCTGTTGTCAGACACAGACAAAGTGCATGGACTTTTACGGTGCAGGTCGGAGGGAGAACGGTGATGGAAGACAGTGGCGCTTTTGCTTTGAAAAGTTGTCTGACTATGGAGGTCATGGCAGTAACCAAGGCAATGGCATGACTGAAGACATGGACTTTCACACAAGCATGTGTTCTCAGCAACTCAAAGAATATGTTCAGGAAGACTGAGTCAAGTTGGGTGCAAAAGCACTCTTTTGAGTAAGTGAGAAGATCACAGCTGACAAGTCTGTTTCATTTTTGTGCTAGGTCATGCGGGGGTGAGAGATAATGAATGAGCGAACAGACTTCCTAGCATGGCTACAGTGAAGGGTGGACAGACAATGGACCGGGCTGATATCCTGAATACTCTCAGAGAAGCTGATTGAATTGGTGATTCATGCAACAGTTCTGAATCTGCAACCATGAACAGATTGCTGGAACATAACATCAAATGTGGAGTGGTCAGACAAGAGAGCTACAGTGGGAAACAAAGAAGACTAGTTAATCAACACACAACTGGTATCGTCAGCGGCTGAACACTGGTGAAATATTAAGGAGTACAATCTGTCATTTCTTTCACCTCCCATGTCTCTACTACTTCTGCTAACTTTCTCGACATTGCCATTACTATCAACCCTACCGGGCTTACTACTTCTATCCACTATAAACCTACAGACTCTCACAGCTACCTCCTGTACTCTTCCTCCCATCCCAGATCATGTAAGGACTATACTCTTTTTCCCCAGCTTCTTAGGTTGCGACGTTTGTGTACTGAGGATTTGGATTTCCAGGATCAAGGCCATAAAATGCTTGATTTCTTCCGTCAACGCGATTATCCAGAACATGTTCTCCTGTCATCTTGGAACTGCATCAGCCTTATATCGCGGTAACAAGCCCTCACTCCTAAATGCACTGTAGCTTGGGCAAAGTTAAACTGGTACTCACGCACCATCCTCATAGTTTGGCAGTTAAAATCATACTGTTTCGCCATCTCCATCTCCTCCAGACCGAGCCTGATACACGTGAAATTTTTGGGGAACCCCCATTGGTGGCCTAGAGATGGGACAAGAACCTCAGGGACCTTCTAGTTTGAAGTCGCCTTAAGACAGATGACACTTTTTTATGGTACCAGACGTTGCAGACGCTGTATATGCAACACTTGCCCATTAGTTGTCGAGGCTAGCCAGATCTCCTTCCCTAAGTCCATGTTATCAGTTCAGGAGGGTTTCACCTGCACTTCACACAATGTTATTTATGCTATTATGTGCGAATGTTGTGGTATGAAGTATGTAGGTGAGACCGGTTTATGCTTAGGAGATCATTTTCACCAACATCTTAATGATATTTCTAAGAGGAACTGGACACCTGTGGCTAAACATTTTTGCCTTAGCAACCACAGGGGAAAACAGGACATTTCTGTTAGTGCGATCTGCTCTTGTTCTGCTGATGTACGATCTCGGAAGGTCCTAGAACAGTGCCTTATTTTCCAGGCTGGCTGTCTCCACCCAGCTGGAATTAACAATGTCTACACCTTCCTTTAACTTCTTTAGTTTTCCACCCCCACCCCCCGTTTTTGTGATAGGGTCTTGTCCTATTCCCCAGTTTACATTTTCTCCCTGCAGATGTTTATGTTCTTCATTATTTCTCTGCTCCCCCCCCCCCAAACCTTCTCCTCTAGCAGCTGTTTCTGTTGCCCTTCCCCCACCTGTTTCCCTTCCTCTCTCCGCCTCTTCTTTATGATTGCCTCTATCTGCTTATCCTTTGTGTGGCCCCACATGGTCTCTATGCCTCTTCTAGTGGACACACATTTCTGTGGTTCCCTACTTTTGGAGGATGTCATATTAAGATGGATGTCTGAGTGGCGAAGTGGTTAGTGCACTGGTCTCTAATGAAAAAGGTTGGGGTTCAAATCCGGCCGGAGGCACCGCAGTCACCCAGCTGTAGAAATGGGTACCCGACTTCTTCTGGAACTGGGGAAGGAAAGGCAGCCAGGTGTGATACTGATCATATCACCCTCTAGTGTGCTGACAGGTCAAGGAAAATATGGGCACTAACACCATATCCCTATGTGCCTCTAAGGCACGACAGGATTACCTTTACCTTTACCATATTAAGATAAGTTTTTTCATTTAGTTTTTTTGTCTCATTTGTGTGTGTAATCCTCAAAAAAGGGTCACACCAAAATATCAGATGTTGCATGTTTTTCATTCATACATTCTCATCTCATTCTCATACTTTCTATTTGTTTTTTCTCACTTGACTCACTCCCTCTGCCACCTTGTAAAACTGCATCATGCACCTCTATCTACACTCATAAGTCATGCAAGCAAGATATTGCTATGAATCATATTGAAAAGAATGGAGGGAAAATAGAACAAGAAATACAAGAAGTACAGGCAGGTTTCAGACCAGGCAGAGACACCAGATATATATCAGACATGAGGAACATCATAGAAAAGTGTAGAGGAGTTTAATGTGGATCTATACGCCTGTTTTGTAGGCTACTCCAAAGATTCTGACTGTGTACAACATCAACAATTATGGTCTATTATGAACAACATGGGCTTTCCTGGTCATCTGGTACACCTCATAGCCAGACTGTACCAAGAACAGCAAGCAGCAGTGAGGGTAGATGGTGAAACATCGTGCTGGTTTGATGTACGAAAACATCATGAGGAATGTAAGAGACAGAAAACAGTTAAATTTGACTCTTTCAACACCAGGGGTCACCAGATTCCAGAAATTAGATACACTGATGATACTGTATTTCTATCAAACAGCTCAGAAGGATTGCAACAGTTGATTCTCTCAACAAAAATACACAGCAAAGCTCAAAACTTCTTTTTAAACACCAACAAAACCAAAATAATGATAACTGACAAAATGAGAAGCAAGCCCAAAGTTACATTGGACCATCAAGAGCTTGAAAATGTAAATAAATTTGAATATCTATGTTCAGTCATCACCACCTATGGTGACTCATTCATTCATTCCTTTGCATGTCCCTTGCGGAACTTTGCATCCCAAACAGCACTCCTGTAGGCCTCTCGGTTGTGAGCAAGATGGCCTGCTGCTGCTGCATCCATTTCCAGATCATCAACGATGTCTTGCAGCCATCTTCGTTTCGGTCTTCCTCTCTTTCTTTTTCCTATTATGTATCCTTACATTATGGTCTTCTCTAAATTATCATGACGTTTAATGTGTCCAAAATATTGAAGTTTTCTCTCTTTAATCCTCTTTACTAGCCAGCCTTCTTCAATATTAAGCTCTTGTAGTATAGATATATTTGTTCTTTTTTGTGTCCACGATATTTGGAGAACTCTTCTGTAGCATTTACATTCAAAGGCATTTATGTGTTTCTCAGCTGTTTTGTCTCACAGGCATATGTTGCGATGGGAAAGATGCATATCCTTAAAAATCTTATTTTTGTGGTTCTGTCTGCTCCTCTCCACAGATTCTTTATTTGTTTTATTTTCTGAAGAGTGACAGATGTCCTCATTTTAATTTCTAAATCAAGTGTGTGGGAAGAATGAAAGATGGAGTGATGAAGGGCAGAAAAAAAAAATAAAAGATTATTCATTCATTCATTCCCTCGTTGTATCTCCATTATCAGTTAGTAGTGATCCAAAATATTCAAAACTCTCCACTTCTTCCAGTTTTTCCCCACTGATACATATTTCAGCTGGCTTGTTTGTTTTGTCAGTTGTCATCAATTTAGTTTTCTTTGCAATAAGATAGAGGTTCTGCTCTTCGCTGTTCTTATGGACTGACATAATTAGTTTTTCCATTCCCTTTTGTGTTGTGGACAGTAACACTGTGTCATCAGCATATCTAATCTGTGGTATTTCATAACCTCCAATTGTTATGGCATAGTAATTTTCTTTGTCTACATCTTCTCTAACATTCCTCATTATATTTTCAGTATACAAGTTAAATAAGTAGGATGACAATATGCAACCTTGACGGACCCCTTGTTTTATGTCAAACCAACTTGTTGTTTCACTATTCTTACTGCTGCTTGTTGGTCTAGATACAGCAGTGATGTTAACTGTATCAAATGTGTTGGAAATCCCATTTTTTCCATTATTTCCCAAAATTTCTGGTGTTGTACACAATCAAATGCCTTTGAGTAGTCTATAGAGGATATATATATTCACATTAAACTCTCTGCATGTCTCTATTATTAATCTTAGATTGAATATATGATCTCTTGATCTTCTTCTTTGCCTGAAACCAGCTTGGACCATATTGACTTCTTCTATTTTCTTTCGAAGTCTACTCATTATGATTTTTAACAGAATTTTACTGGCATGACTAATCAGGGCAACAGTTCTGTAGTTTGTGCATAATTTCAGATTACCCTTTTTTTGGCAGTGGTATGAATACAGTTCTTTTCCATTCTTTTGGCCAAATACCTGAATGCCACATCTTTTTACATAGTGCATGATAGATTGTTGCACATTCCTTTCCTCCTGCTTTAATAAGTTCAGCTGTTATCTCATCACATCTTGGTGATTTACCATTTCTCAGATTATTTATTGCCCATAAAACTTCTTCTATTGTCGGTTCGGGTTCTTTATCCTCCAATAATAATTCACACTGTTGATTTATGCTTTCACAGTCGGTTGTTTCATACATTCCTTTGCAATATTTCTTCCATCTTTCTAGAATTTCCTCTGTCTCTGTCAAGGTATTCCCCATTTCATCACAAATTACATTTAGCTTAGGTGTGATATTTCTCGTCAATGTCTTCATTTCTTTAAATATTTCACTATCTCTTCCACACTTCAGATGTTCTTCTATTCTTTCACAACAATCTTGTATGTATTGTTTTTTGTCTTTTCTTATGTTTCTTCGTACTTCTTTTGTTAAAGTTTTATATTTCTCTTTGTTGTTGTTTGTCACTTTCCACTGCGTCTTCGTTTCTCTACATTGTTTTATCAGTTCTAGTGTACCCGCTGTAATCCATCCATTCTTTTGTGTTTTCTTTACTGGAACCATGACTTTAGCTGTTGTTATTAAGATATCTTTGGCCTGCGTACCCAATTCATCTGGTGTCATCTCCTCCTGTACAGCCATCAGGATTTTGAAACGGTTCTTCACTTCTATACCATATTGTTCTGGTATTTTTGTAAGATCAAAGTGGAGTGGTCTTGATCCTGTAACTGTCTTTTTTATCTTTATCTTCATGTCTACTATTAATAACTCATGGTCCATGTCACAATCAGCACCTGGTAAAGTTTTTGCTGATGTTATACTTGACCTCCACCTTCTCTGCACTAAAATGTAATCTATTTGATTCTTGGTTTTCCCATTAGGTGATGTCCATGTGTAAAGTCTTCTTGGATGTTGTTTAAAAAGTTTGTTAGTGATCATTAGCTCATTTTCCATGCAAAATGCTTTTAGATTGTCACCTGCCTCATTTCTATGTCCTATGCTAAATTTCCCTACAACATGTCCTTCATCTTCTGCTCTTTCTGTCCCAATTTGTGCATTAAAATCACCCATTATTAATACAATATCATTTTTCCATACATGGTCTATTGTCGTTTGCAGTGTGTTATAAAAGTTTTCTACTTTCTCTTCTTCTGCTGCTGATGTAAGTGCACATATCTGAATGACTGTTACATTTCTAGGAATGCCCTTAAGTCTGATTGTTATGATTCTATCACTTACTGGATTGTAGCCTAGTAATGCTTTTGATGTTGATTTGTCCAAATAAAAAGCCACTCCATTCTTTCCTCCTACTTCTCCACCAGAGTATATAAAGATATTATCATTCTCGCTCTTAAAGTGTCCTGATCCTTTCCATCGATGTTCGCAGATTCCCAAAATGTGTATCCCCGTTCTTTTCATCTCGTCACTTATTATTTGATATTTTCCCTCATACATACTTCTTACATTCCATGTTCCTACTTTAATTTTTCTTTTTAGTTAGTGGTGACATACGATGCAAAATATGGACGCTTAACCAAATCACTACAAAAGAGAATAACAGCATTTGAAATGAAATGTTACAGAAAGGCACTTAGAATATCATGGATAGAAAGAAAATCAAATAAAGAGATATTGATGGGATTATGTATCACAAAAAAACTGGCTCATTAACACCATAAAAATTAGAAAGCTGAGATACTTCGGCCATATCATGAGACATAATAGCTTGGAGAGGTTGATAGTAGAAGGCATAGTGTCCAGCAAAAGAGAAAAGGAGTAACTTCACCACAGATGGACTCAGGACATCATGGAAAGTCTGTGTCAGTGTGAGATGCTGGTCAATTTGCTCAAGACCATATTGCATTCAGGTAAGCTGTGATAGATACAAAGTTCTGGAAAGGACATTTCACATGAATAAATGGTCAGATGGTAAAAAAACAGTTGTAGGAGGAAGGTTTAGAGCATCTGAGGGATGTTGTGCACAGGAACAGGCCTTAATTGGGGGAAAACCAGACTTGGATGTTGCAACATGATAATTCTCCAGTTTATGCATCACTCCTCATCCACAGTTATCTGGAAGAACATCAGACATCTACTGTGCCCCATCCACCCTATTTTCCAGACCCAGCCATAGTAGATTTTTTTCCTGTTTTGAAAAAATTAAAACTAGTTTGAAAGGATGCCATTTCCAAACCACAGAGTAGATTCAGTAAGAATAGATTCAGTAAGAATAGATTCAGTAAGAATAGATTCAGTAAGAATAGATTCAGTAAGAGTAGATTCAGTAAGAGTAGATTCAGTAAGAATAGATTCAGTAAGAGTAGATTCAGTAAGAATAGATTCAGTAAGAGTAGATTCAGTAAGAATAGATTCAGTAAGAGTAGATTCAGTAAGAATAGATTCAGTAAGAATAGATTCAGTAAGAATAGATTCAGTAAGAGTAGATTCAGTAAGAATAGATTCAGTAAGAGTAGATTCAGGAAAATGTGATAAAAGAACTGCTGTAACAGTACATGTTACTGTTGTAAACCCCATTATGGTTTTTTATGGAGACTCCTATGATTTAATGTTCTGAGCTGCATTCCTGAATAACTGGCTTTGGTTTTAGAGAAATGGACCGCACGTGATTTGGCAGGCATGTTAAGTTATAGGAAAAGAACCAAATGGATAACTGACCAGTGAGGATGTGTTTGTTTGTCACTGAGTTATGGCTGTACTCGAAACTTTGAGAATTATTGACATGTTTCATCCAAAGTCTTGTTCACCTTTTTGTCTGGAGTGGAAGCTTTATGTCAGCTATATGGCCTGACTGTTTGGTAGCTGAGCTGAAGACCTGTAATTTGACATAATGCTCAATGTATTTATCATCCATCCAGTATCTGTTATCATTAAATGCCATCCAATAAATTTCACCTTGCCATATTGTCAGCATTAGACTCACCTGTTTATTACACTGTGATGTCTTAACAAAGAAAAAGATCCTGGGAATCACATGAATACTGAATATTAATTCAGAGTTAGTCACCCATGCTGCACCAAACTGGGTTATACAGACGGTATGGCAACAGTACAGTCACACTGTATGTCTTCACAGAAAGTGCATTCAAGGAAGTATTCCAACAGTGGGAAAAACATCGGAATACTGTCTCACCAGTAGAGGGGATTACTTTGAAGGGGATAGTGCTTAGATGTTGTCAAATGAGCACTTATGTCTTTATAGCAAAAGTATGCTCTTTTTAAAAAAAAATTTTTTTAACATATCTTGTATAGTATGTTATTTGTTTTCAGTGGGAAAAAACCAATTGACTGACTGACTGACATTCCTTTTGGGCCAACACTGGCTCATAGGGCGGAAGTCCTATCTTTCCATATCTGACGACTCGCCGCCACCCACTGTAGGTCTTGGATGGACTTGAATCCTAAAGTTGTACTCTCTCTAGTGATGGTTCTACATAGAGTCTCCCTTGAACTGCCTTGCTTTCTTTTGCCCTTCGCTGACCATGTGAGGGCTTGGCGAGGGAGTCTGGATTCGTCCATTCGGAGAACATGGCTGAGATAGGCCTAATGACATCTTTTGATGTATCTTGATACGCAGATTTGGTTTGATTCCTGTCTTATTGACTTGTTCAGTTTAAAGTTGATTGAGTAGACTGGTTGATTTCCAACTCTCACAACTGTATGTTAACACTGGGATCACACAGGAGTTGAAAATTCTAAGTTTCATGGTTTTACTGAGCGTATTTGACTTCCAGATAGTAGACAGTTTATTGAAAGTATTGGAAGTCATTACAATGCGGGACTTGATTTCTGGTGTTGTATCACCCGAGGTTGACATTTTGCTTCCCAAATAGGTGAAATTGTGGATTTTTTCAAAAGCAAAACCGTTTAGCAAGATCTCGCCAGGTCTATTTGTGAGATCAATAATTTTTGTTTTTTCCATATTAATTTTTAGGCCAAGCTGTTTTGAGTAGGAGTGGAGGTGACCTGTTTTCTCTTGGGTGTCTGCATGCGACGCGCTCAGTAGTGCTATGTCATCCACAAAGTCTAGGTCTTCGAGGGTTTTGCCCTCGGTCCAAGCGATACCCAGATGGCTATCCTTTGTACTACTGCACATGACCCAGTCTATCGTGATACTGAATAACACTGGTGATAGGACACACCTCTGTCTCACACCTGTCTCAACTAGAAACCAATTGGAACTCCCAGAATCTGTTTGTATGCAGCAGCGTGAATTCGAGTAAAAGGCTTTTATGACATTGATGTATTTAGATTGGAAGCCACAGATACCCAGCAGCTTCCAAAATGAGGGGTGATGTAGGCTATCAAACACTTTCTGAAAGTCAACGAAGTTGATAATAAGGTGGGATTGGAATTCCACCGACTCTTCAATAACAGATCTCAGCATAAATATATGGTTGATACACGACTGATTTGGTCTGAAACCTGCTTGTTCTTCTCTAAACCTCGCGTCTAGTGCTTTCTTTACTCTCTCAAGTATCAGACTACAAAAAAAAAAAGGCATAAAATTTGCAGGCTTAAAAAAAAAAAGGAGACTGGATTCCATTTTTTTTTTACAAATTCCAGTGTTCAGCCATGCCCTTATTCTTAACCAGCAGAATAAACACTGGATGCCTGTGTAAGAGTGTCCTTTCAGTGGTCAACTTATGAAGTGACCAAGACAGAAACATTAGTAATATCAAAAAAGAGTAAAAATACCAAAGTGGAACATCTTTTCAGATGGGAAGACACTGATCCAAGTAAACAAATTCATTTACCTGGGAACATTAATAACAGCTGATGGCAAGTGTACAAATGAAATAAAACTGTGAACAGTTAAGGCCCAGCTTTTTATAACATGAAGAAGATACTAACAAATAAGATGTCCCTAAAAATGAGGAAAGAAGTGTATTACAATGTTATCTCTCTCTCTCTCTCTCTCATTTGTTCCTCCTGTGGCCAGGGACTGCTGGCAGCAAGAGATTTCCACTTCTGTTTGTCTCCTGCTACCTTCTTGACTGTCTCCCATGTCAGTCCTTTATTTACCAGCATTTTCTCTCCTGCATGGCTCAATGTCTCTTTGGGCTGTCCAGTGCTTCTTTTGCCTGTGCAGTCCACATCAAAGCTTTTTATCACTAGGATGATGAATGTCATTTGTCATTCTTATAATGTAGCCATTTCATTGTTACCTTCTCCTTTCAATCACAGACTTTCTCACTTAACAAGAGGTAACTACTTTCAGTATTTGACCAGAACACTCCTTTTATCTTTTGGAAACCTGCTTCAAAATAGCAACATGGAATGTTAGAACTCTATTCCAGGCTGGAAAATTAGAAAATATAAAGAGGGAAATGGAAAGAACGAAGATCAATATATTAGGAATGAGTGAAGTTAGATGGACAGGTGCAGGGAGATAAACTCTGATAAATATAGAATAATATACTCAGGAAGTGAGAAACATGAACGAGGAGTAGGAATAATATTTGACGAACAAACAGCAAGGACAACTGTAGGATATTTGAACATCTTGGAATGAGTCCTGCTAGCCCAACTGAAAGGATGACCAATAAACATAAATATTATACAAGTGTACGCTCCAACATCTGAAAGTTCTGAAGAAGATGTACAGCTATTTTATAATGACATAGAGACAGCCCTAAAACACACAAAGTCACATGAAGTTACTATAGTGATGGGAGATTTTAATGCCAAAGTTGGTAAAGGAAGAACTTCAGACATCATTGGTTACTATGGACTGGGGGAGAGGAATGACAGAGGTAGTAAATTAATTGAATGGGCAAGAATACATAGCATGGTTGTAGGAAACACCTGGTTTAAACAACATCCTCGAACACTGGCAACGTGGTGCAGCCCAGCCAAAAATACTTTTAACCAGATAGACTATGTATTAATCAACAAATGATTCCAGAATGCATTACTGACAACAAAAAACATGCCAGGAGCTGACTGCAATAGTGACCATGACCCACTCTGTGGAAAAATTAGAATAACGCTAAAGAAAGCATACAGAAAAGTGAGAAACATCAAACTGAATACAGAACTCCTTAAAAATGACCAAGAACTGCGAGAACAATACAAAGTTATTATAACAAATAGATACAATACAATATCAAAGATAAATAGTATAGATGAACAATGGGCAACGTTAAAAGATTCTATCCACCAAAATGCTAAGGGGATAATACCACCGAAAAAAAGCACATAAAAATAAATAGATGACAGATGGACTGATGGACAAGAGGAGGAGGAGTACAAATAACCAAGAAAAATATAGCAGGATAAATAAAGAAATAAGACACAAATGCAGAGAAGCAAAGGAAGTGTGGTTAAATGAACAGTGTGGACTCCCATAATAAAGACAGCAAAAACATGCACAAATGAATTAGTGAACAAAATATACCACAGGATGCCTGAAATCAAAAGAAGGTAAAATGTTAATGGGAAAAGAAGACATTGTGGACAGGTGGACAGAGTACATCGGTGAGCTATATGGAGGAGAAAGACCAGAATTAACACCAGGTACTGAAAATGGTGATGGACCACCAATACTTGAAGATGAAATCATAGATGCCATCAAACACATGAAGAAAGGAAAAGTGACTGGGTCTGCTAATATAACAACAGAAGAAATAGAGGCACTAGAAGAGATAGGAATAAAAATAATAACCAAGTTACTGAATGATATTTACAACAGTGGTTATATGCCCAGTGACCTGCTTAAATCCATGTTTATAGCACTACCAAAGAAACCAGGTGCAAAAGAATGTGATGACCACCAGACTATCAGCCTCTCATGTCACATAATGAAGCTACTTCTGAGAATTATTATGAGAAGAACAAAAGATAAAAAAGCAAATAGCAGATGAACAGTTTGGATTTTTGAAGGAAAGGTAACACACAATGCCATTTATGCTTTACGAACACTAACAGAAAGAGCTTTAGAAGTACAGAAAGATCTCTACTTATGCTTCATTGATTACACCAAGGCATTTGACAAGGTGAAACATGATGGGATTATTAAAATGCTTGAAGACATCAATATAGACGGCACAGACCTGCAGATTGTAAAACATCTATACTGGCAGCAAGAAGCAGTAATTCAAGTTGAAAATAGAACTAGAAAATATCAACCTATAAAACAAGGGGTGTGACAAAGATGTGTACTATCTCCAGACATTTTTTCTCTGTACAGTGAGAATTTTCTAAGAATGATCATCACAGAACCAGGCATAAAAATTGGAGGATACAACATTAACAACCTTTGGTATGCTGATGACACAGTACTAATAGCTGAGAACCAACAAGACCTGCAAAATCTCTTGGATAAAGTTGCTAAAGGAAGTGAACAGAAAGCCCTTATTTTAAACATCAAAAAGATACTATGGTTATATCTAAGAAACAGAATCCACCAACATGCAGTATAAAATTAAACGGAACTATTCTAAAGCAGGTGCAGAAATTCAAATACCTTGGAGCAGTAATAACTTCAGATGGGAAATGCAGAACAGAAATTAGGAACAGAATAGGCCAAGCAAGGAATGCATTTCAGAGAATGAGAAACATATTATCCAACACATCCTTATCAATGAATGTTGGAAAACGAGTCCTAAAATGCTATATTGAACCTATCTTGTTATATGGAAGTGTAGTCCTAGCAGACAGCTTATCACTGTGTACAAGAATAGACCTAGAAGAGAGCTTACTATTGTATACAAGAGGATGATAGTATGGTCAGATTACTGCTGTATACAAGTATAGACCTAGCAGACAACTTACCATGTGTACAAGTGAAGACCTAGCAGACAGCTTACCACTGTATACAAGTTTAGATCTAGCAGACAGCTTACCACTGTATACAAGTTTAGATCTAGCAGACAGCTTACCACTGTGTACACGTGTAGACCTAGCAGACAGCTTACCACTGTATACAAGTGTAGATCTAGCAGACAGCTTACCACTGTATACAAGTGTAGACCTAGCAGACAGCTTACCACTGTATACAAGTGTAGACCTAGCAGACAGCTTACCACTGTATACAAGTGTAGACCTAGCAGACTAACAGCTGCAGACTATGCAGATTTAGCAGACATCTTACAATTCATATAAGAGGATGACAGTGTGGTTAGCTTTCCATTGTGTACAAGCATAAACTTAGTGATCAGCTTACCATGGTGTGCTAGAGAATGATGGTGTGATCAGCTTACCATAGTGTACAGTGGGATCCATGTCTCTGGGAACAGCCAGTAGAGAAAATTATCCAACTTTTTTCTCAATAGAAACAATCTTGAGTTGACTTTAGATCGCATCTGAAACAAGCAGAAACAATCTAACTTTGAAATGAATTTTAAAAAAAATCCTTCCCAAATCAAAGCATGAAAGCATCATTAAACACAGATATGAAATGTCCCACATTTTCTACAGTATTATATTCAAGTCAGGTCTGAAATCAGCACTTGAAGTCTCAAGTCAGTGTTTTCAATTCTGTAGTCACTGCCTTCAAGTTTCAGGACACTGCAAGTCCCCTGGGAAGAACTGTGTTAAGAACACACTTATCTTAACAGTCTTTGTGAGACAGGGAACATAGATCTGTTCGCTTAAAAACTCTGACCTTCTTCTGTAGCCCAGAAACCTGTAGCAATCAACACTAATTGTAATTGTTATTTTTGTAAAATGTAATGTCAGGTTGATGGACGGATGGGGACATGGAGATTGCCGGCAGGGATGAGGAAAGTCTGGTGTGAAACCAATGAGTCCAGGACGTGACAAGCCTATGGGTCTTTACAACAATGGCTATCAGAATGATGTAAATAAAACAGATCCAGCAGACTACAGGTGGCAGGGAATGGATATCACTGAGGCACTCATTGGGTTCCTCATCTCAAAGTCAGAGTGTTTTTGTGGAACTGTCTCAAAACCGTCTGACGTGGAGAAGGGATTTAAGTACAGCCACCAGAGGCTGGAAAACAAAGGTTTGGCCAGGCCAGCCTACACCACTGTCTTCATGGCAGTCTGAGCAAGACCACAGTCTGCCCTAGCAAGCAAAGGAGCTGAAGTCAGAGGTACCCAGCCAAAAGGCACATTGCAAAAATCAAGAGAACAAATTTTGTAGGATTAGACCTCGAAAAAATCGTAGACAAAGCACTTAGTCTACGATTTTTTCGAGGTCTAATCCTACAAAATTAGTTCTCTTACTTTACTGTACCAAAGCCTCGTAGTTTACTATTTATAAAAAATTGTTCCATTGCAAAAATCAGGGTACCACGCATTATCACTAATGAAATGTCTCTAGAGAACATACTCTTTGCATATGCTGCATACAAGAGACACACCTAACCAAAGATGCTGCCTTTAAAATCAGAAGCTATCAGTGTTTTTGATCAGACCGAAAGGACATAAGAAAAGGAGTAACAGAATAATTAGTGTATAAGTATACAACTATACACTAAGCATGGTGCAGTAAAGCTGTGATACCAGAGTGTATAAAATCGGAAAAAAGTAGGAGCAGCTTTATTACTTAACGATTACAAAGTTGTGACGTTTTGGCGTCAGCCTTAATCATACAAAAACATACAGGACGAAGAAATAGAGAGAGGAGATAAAGTATAGATTCACATGAATACTGTTAAAAAAAAAAAAAATTTTTTTTAAAGAGTACTTAGCTGTAAATTGCAAGGTGTGGCTTGTTCAGCGGTGTGTGTCAGGAATGGATCTGGTAGGACGTGGAAATTGTTTAAATAGAGACCTGTGACATGTGGTCGGTGGGTTGTAACTGGGGGTGGTGGATGGGGAACCGGGGAGGGGAGAGAGAGTGACGCATTACTGGCCTAGCTAGGAGAAATTGAAACAGGTGATTGGGGAAGAGGGGTTGCAGAGAAAATAGCGGGGTTGCAGAGTGATGCTGTGAGGAAGTTTGAAAAGTAAGAAGGGGTGGATTTAGTGGAGAGGTACTATAATGATTGAAGAAGATGATGTTACGTGTAACTAAACAGCGAGTTTAATGCATGTGGTTCCAGCGTCCCATAATTTTGAATGCAGCGGTTCTCAAGTGCCAGGCAGCTTGTGTCATCTGCATGACATTGTTTAATGGCTGTTACCAGAAAATCAGATTTGCCTCTGTGGTTGGGACTGGTTTCGAAGCATGCTGGGCGATGTCGTACAGATGTTTTTGCATGCGGTCCCCTAATCTGAGGCCAGTCTCACCGATATATGTTATCCTGCATCTTTTGCATCTTTACCATGCCATCCGCTAAGGAATATCTTATATCCCTCAAATCTTTCATTCGCTTTTCTTTCCGCCTTCTTCCGCCACATATATCTAGCACAGCCACAGAACTAGCTTTCACAATCTACAAGAAGACAAGATTCGCCTCCCACCTCCACTTTCTGAACTACTGCCTGCGCCACAAAATAATTCCTAAAGGTTTCTCGTCATCTTTTCACCCTGTGGCCGGCACACTCCACGTGGCTGAACAAAGACTTCTGGACAAGATCGAGAAAAATTGCTCGCGGCTCAGAATGAGCTGTATCATTCAGAATCACAGACGCCTGTTGTCCAACCTCAATTGGGTCAAAGATAACCTTGAATGCCGCCTTCACTCCTACACATCAGACAACTGTGTTCTCCTTCTTCTTATCAAACACAATATACACGTCACAAATCGCCAGCTTTACCAGTTCTATGTCTCTGGCAAAGAACATAAACTTAACCAACTTCTACCACAGCCAGTCTCTTCTACTTCTAGAGGTGAACCACCTTCCAATCAGCCCCCCTCTTCTGCTACACCTGACCAACAGACTTCTATCTCACTTGACCATCAGACAGTTGTAACACCCCCTGAACTACCTTCCCAGATTACACAGCATATTCAAGTACTTGCACCCCCATCCTCAGATGATACCCCATCTCCTGCTCATCCTCTTCTAGCCTCTAATGTAGTTTGTATTCCCCCCGACTTGCCCCTTTCTGATGATGAAAAACTAGTTCTCGCCAAGGGTCTTAAGTTTATTCCCACTCAGCCTCGTTGTGATCGCTATTTTTTACTCCGTGATGTTAAACAGTTCCACTGCTGACTGCGGCTTAAATATCACTTTGCCAACAAAGAGTCCAACCAACCCACACAAGACCCTGATAACCCATTTGCACGTTATGACCACCATAAATATAGCTGGACACCTTCCCCCGGGGCTTTATATTGATACGACGTGGCGTGAGAATCTTAACCTCAAACCACCAAGAATTCGACATTTTAACCTAAATAAGGGAGAGTCCAAGGCATTGTCCAGCCTTAGACGTCGAAATGATATCGTGATCAAACCAGCAGATAAGACCAGCAATCTCGTAGTTTGGAAAAAAGATTTATATATCACGGAAGGAATGTCCCAACTCAGCAATACAAAATTCTATGCAACAGCGAAAAACGATGCTACCCGTTCTAATAATGACATAGTGGAAGCAACCATTAAAGACCTAATCATAGAAGGTGGCCTCCCACCCCAAGCTATTTCTCTTCACATTAAGGACAGCTGTTTAGGCACACCCACTTTCTATCTTCTTCCTAAAATCCACAAACCAGGTAACCCTGGACGCCCCATTGTATCAGCGTGTTCATGCCCCACTGAGCACATTTCTGATTTTTTAGATAGCATTTTCCAGCCTCTTGTACACAAACTACCCTCCTTTTTGAAAGACACCAACCACACATTAACAACTTTTGATACGATCACACTCTCTCAACACCACACCTATCACATCTTTCTCCTTGATGTCTGCTCCCTATACACTTCTATCCCCCATGAGGATGGACTCTTAGCACTCCGCCATTTTCTCGACAAAGACCCTCACCCCACAACTAACACTGACACCATAATCAGACTTACAGAGCTAGTACTAAACCAAAATTCTTTCCAATTCAATGGTGAATACTTCGAGCAAATCAGTGGTGTTGCCATGGGAACGAAAATGGGTCCCAGTTATGCATGTCTATTTATGGGCTTTCTGGAAGTCAAATTATGGGAAACCTACACTGGCAGATTCCAGAATTCTATAAAAGGTACATCGATGATGTGTTTTGATGGCATTGGAATTACAAGTATGCCACATGAAGACCTTAAAAAATTTATTGAATTCGCCAATACACTCAATAACAACATAAAATTCACTTATGAAATCTCTGACAAGTCTGTTAATTTTTTAGACATTAAAATTTCTATTGGCACAAACAGGCTTGTCACCTCTGTATTTTACAAGCCCACCGATAGCCACACCTATTTGCTTTACACCTCTTCCCATCCTGAGGCTTGTAAGAACTCCATCCCATATTCCCAACTTCTCCGTCTCCGCCGCATATGTCAGGATAATTTGGACTTTATAGATCAGTCCAACAAGTTATTAGAATTTTTCTGTCATCGTCACTACCCAGAAAGGGTCCTTTGTAAAGCCTTCAACCGTATCCAACTAGTGAGCCGCAAAGAAGTATTCAGGAAAAAGCCTGTTACGCCATCTGACAGAGTTAAGTTAGTACTGCCTCTCCACCCGCACGGTCAGATGGTTAAGACAATTCTTTATCGTCATCTGCCAATAATCCAACTCGACTCTGACAATCGTGACATTTTCTCTGATCCACCCCTATTGGCATACAAACACGAGCCAAACCTTAAGGACATCCTCGTCCACAGCCACTTGAAGCAGAGCCTTACATATGTTGGACCAGAAAATGTAACCGCCCCCGCTGCGTTACCTGCCCTGTAGTTTGGGAAACGAAAACAATCACCTTTCCCAAAACTATCCTCACTCTTCATGAGGGATTCACATGTGAGTCCCGAAATGTGATATATGTCATCATTTGCAAAAGATGCAGGATAACATATATCGGTGAGACTGGCCTCAGATTAGGGGACCGCATGCAAAAACATCTGTATGACATCGCCCAGCATGCTTCGAAACCAGTCCCAAATCATTTCAATGGCCCCAACCACAGAGGCAAATCTGATTTTCTGGTAACAGCCATTAAACAATGTCATGCAGATGACACAAGCTGCCTGGCACTTGATAACCGCTGCATTCAAAATTATGGGATGCTGGAACCACATGGGTTAAACTCGCTGTTTAGTTACACGTAACATCATCTTCTTCAATCATTATAGTACCTCTCCATTAAATCCACCCCTTCTTACTTTTCAAACTTCCTCACAGCATCACTCTGCAACCCCGCTATTTTCTCTGCAAACCCCTCTTCCCCAATCACCTGTTTCAATTTCTCCTAGCTAGGCCAGTAGTGCGTCACTCTCTCTCCCCTCCCCGGTTCCCCATCCACCACCCCCAGTTACAACCCACCGACCACATGTCACAGGTCTCTATTTAAACAATTTCCACGTCCTACCAGATCCATTCCTGACACACACCGCTGGACAAGCCACACCTTGCAATTTACAGCTAAGTACTCTTTAAAAAAAAATTTTTTTTTTTTTTTTTAACAGTATTCATGTGAATCTATACTTTATCTCCTCTCTCTATTTCTTCGTCCTGTATGTTTTTGTATGATTAAGGCTGACGCCAAAACGTCACAACTTTGTAATCGTTAAGCAATAAAGCTGCTCCTACTTTTTTCCGATTTTATACACTCCAGAAGAAAAGGAGGAGTACTAACACTTGTTAAGAATAACATCAGTGCATGTCAGGTGGGAGTGTACATGGAAGGAGCTGAATACCAGATGATCTATCTAAAAACCAGTAATACAGACTTCCATCTCCTTAACTACTACTGTCCTAATGACCACCCACTTGGTCTAGAAACACATAAAGAGAGACTGATGGTCTGTGGAGATTTTAACAGCCATTCCCAGAGCTGGGGCTATGACCACATAGACAAGAGAGGAGAGAAAGTTGAGAACTGGCAGGATGATAATGGACTTCTCCTGATCAACCAGCCAATGGATCCCCCAACATATTAATCAAGGGCTTGGCATAAAACCTCAACACCAAATCTGGCATTCCACTCCCCAGACCTGAAGTGGAATATTACACATGAAGTTAGAAAACAACTTGGAGGTAGCGACCATCGACCAGTCTTCCTGACAATAGAAAATGAACTCCTTAACACCAGTAGCCCTCTCCCCAGATGGAACTATAAAAAAGCAAACTGGACAATGTACAGACATCGTACAGGTATCCTGGTGGGACAGCTGTCCATAGAAGGTTAGGATATTTACATCATAGTGAAGGAATTCAATGCTTGTATCCTTCAGGCCGCCCGTGAAACCATTCCCAGAGGAGCTCGTAGGGACAATAAACCATACTGGTCTAGTCAGCTGGGAAAATTCCATGATGATGTGGAAACAGCTTGAAAGCAAGCAGAACACAGACCATGCCAAGAACACCACAATAATTACCAACATTCTAAGGCCAAATTTCAGAGAGCCAAGCTGCAAGCCAGACGGGAAAGTTGGAGAGAGAAAACAGAGTCCCTAAACTTTGAAAAGGATGGAAGAAAAGTGTGGAAATTAATCAAACAGTTAAACAATGAGAGAAGTGGAAGAAGTACAAAGATTACACCAACAGAGGATGGGAAAACTCTTACAGGTAAGCAGATAGCAGATCACTTTGCACAAGACTGCAACATTGATATTCATCCAGAGAAAGAGCGTACAGTGCGCATTTACCCACAGAAAGAAGAGGAACAAGGCAGAAAAGTGGAGGTCATGGATGCACCAATCACACGCAGTGAGTTAGACCTAGTAGTCAGTAAACTGAAACCAAGGAAATCACCAGGACCAGATGGAGTGTCCAATGAAATGATCAAGAACCTGGTAATGGCAGCAACAGGAAAAGCTGTTGGATATTTTCAATATGTGCTGGAGCACAGGTAAGATACCTCAAATCTGGAAGGAAGCAAGCATGGTACCACTGCTAAAGCAAGGGAAAAACAGTGATATGGCCTCCAACTACAGGCCAATCAGTCTCACTAGCTGCCTCTGCAAAATGATGGAACGCATCATTGACCTGAGGCTAAAATGGTACCTAGAAAGTGAAAACCTTCTTGTTCCACAACAAGCAGTATTTAGGCAGTACTACAAAACAGAAGATCAAGTGACCTATCTCTCTCAAGAGATTGAGGACACATTCCAGGAAAAAAAACCTTGTACTAGCAGCATGGATAGATCTGAAGAAAGCCTTTGATAAAGTAAGGAAAAAAGGTCTGCTGTGGAAAGTGAGAAACTGCAATGTGAATGGAAGACTGTACAACTGGATAAAGTCCTATTTACACAATAGGAGAGCAAGAGTGGTAATGGATATTCACAAAAGCCAAAAAAGTACTGCTACAACATGGTGTACCACAGGAGGACTCCTTTTTTTTACACTATTCCTGGTATTCATTAATGACCTGGTCAAGGAACTTCTCTATGGAATCAAAGTGACACTGTATGCAGATGATCTGGTCATATGGTGTACAGATGAATACGCAACAGTTGCTACACAGAGACTTCAAAGAGCAGCAGACATCTTGACATCATGGACAAACAAATGGTGTGTAAGTATCAACACAGAGAAATCAAGTACCACTCTGTTCACTCTCTCATCTAAACAGAAAGCAGGTAAGATCTTTGTAAATGAAATATCCTTAAGGATGGACAACCAACCCACTTATTTAGGAATGACTCTTGACTCAAAACTGACTTGGAAGCAACACATCAGCAGTGCAGATGCAAAAGCCAGAAGAAAACTAGCCATATTAAGAAAATTGAGTGGAACCACATGGAGAGCTAGTGAAAGAATCCTCAAGAATATATATCAGCAAAGTATTCTACCACATTTAGAATATGGATCAACATCTTGGTGCACAGCATCAAACACTACGCTGCATAATCTAGACAAAGTACAAAATCAGTCACTACGGATTATCACAGGTGCCATGAGGTCCACACCAGTAGTAGAAATGCAAAAAATAGTTGGTGTTCATGCGCTAAAAGCACGTAGAGACACAAAGGTCATGACCTTGGGAGAGAAATTCCTCAGCTCTATATGCCATCCACTGAAGGAGAGATTCAATAACTTGGCACTAAGACCGCGTGAAAAAAGAGGCCAAATTAACAGGCATAAAAGCCCTTGATGAGGTTGAAAGACTCGCTGAAGACAGGAGAAAACTGGCGAACTAACTTGCAAGCCCTATGTGACGTTTAACGGCACGGGAAGGATATAAGATAAGACGGCTTAAAAGAAGCAGCTTCATTCATCAGGCCAAGCATATGCATAAGCTGATACCAGACCTTCCAACTGTAGCTGCTCCATTATCATCTGTACCAGAGCATACACCATGGAAAGAAGCAGATTATACACAAATAACTATTCAGACTGAAGTGAAAAGTGTGCAGAATGGTGAGATGCAAAGCAGTCTTCTAAGATCAACAGCCACATTTAAGTGCTAGATGACAAATATCCATGTGACACCTGGATACGTATGTATACAGATGGATCTGCACACAATGCCATAAAGAATGGAGAGGCAGGAGCACATATTGAATATCCAAACAACACCATTGACAAGATTTCCATACCCACTGGAAAATACTGCAACAACTATGATGCAGAAGTTAGGGCAATTACTGCTGCAGTTGAAAAACTATCAGACTCCAGAATTGATACATGCCCCATAGTAATTCTCACAGATTCAAGATCAGTACTGGAAGCTCTTCAGTGCAACAAACTACCAGATCTTAAGTATGCCTTGTCAAAAATTGGCTTATAACACAGAGTCACCTTGCAGTGGATTCCCTCCCACTGTGGGATACTAGGCCAAAGGGGGCACTGAAATGGAGCAACCAGACATACCAATTACTTATAATCAGAAGAAATGCATGATAAAAACCTACAGGAAGCCACAAACACCACCACATGATGACTATCACATCCTAAATAGAAAGGAACAAGTCACCATTTTCTGTCTCTGAACAGGACACAACTGACTCTAGTTATATGTATACAAAGTTTAAGGTTGGTACTACTAATCTATCTACATGTGCCCAGGTGCCCCAAACTGTGGAACATATCCTCCAGAACTGCACCAACTATGAGACACTGAGAAGTAATTACTGGCCCAGTGAAACCACCAAAGAAGATAAGCTCTACGGTTCCATACATGAATTACAAAAAATAACAGTGAAATTTATCCAAGAGACAGGACTGCAGATATAGACAAACAATGTGTACGAAGAAGAAGAAGGACATTGCAAGCATCTTAAAGTTGGATCTCAAATAAAGTCTCAAGTCTCAAGAGTCACTGTTAGTTCATTAACAGATTAATGATAATATCTACCCCATACATAATATTCATTCATTTTGGCTTTTTTTCCAAAACACTGGGCTGCTTTATCGTTGTCATTTTATAACAAATTCACAACATCATACAGCTAACTCTTCTTCCATCCTTCTTCTCTCTACTTGATTTTGTAAAACTGTATCATACATCTAACTAACTCTACTCTTCCATTACCTGGGTGTGATCTGAAAGTATCTGGACTGGATTATTTTTTTAAAATCTACAAGAGTTCTTACATCTTACATTCTTCCCCTGCCATTAATGTCACATAGGGCTCGCACAGTTGTTTGCCAAGTTTTCCTCTTTTCTGCGAGTTTTTCAACTTCATCAAGGGATGTTATGCCCACTAAACTGGCTTCTCTTAACAATGTCCTCTTTAGAGTTTCACATGGTCAACCTCTTTTTCTTCAGCCTGTTGTGGTCCATTTGATAACTTGTTTTGGTACTCTCTGATGTTTCTTCTCATTACATGACCTACATATGTCCATCTTCTTTTTCTGATCACCCATGAGACAGGTTGTTGTTTGCTCATTTGTCTTATCTCTGTGCTGTTCTTAAATTCATTTCACTTTATACCAAGTATTTTCCTGAGGCATTTGTTTTCAAAAGAGTCGAATTTAATTTCTTGTCTATTTCTTTAGTTGATTTCCAGCTTTTGCATGCATAAATGAGGGTGGATATCACATTTGAATTGAATAATCTTAACTTGGTTTTTGTGCTTATAACTTTTGAATGCCATATGTTCTCAAGATTTTTGAAGGACAATGCTGCTTTTGCAATTGTAATTCTAACTTCCTTCCTGGTGTCACCATCCTGGTCTGTGTAGCTGCCAAGGTATGCAAATTGGTTTACTTCATCTACAAGAGTTACTGAACTGTAATGTCCCCTTCCAAAGCAACACACTTAGTCCAGTGTTTCCACTGCTTGAAGCATCATCTGATACTGAGAACAGCTGCTTTGTTGCATCTCCTCGATATCCTGGAATCTTTTTCCTTTCAAGTGGCATTTAATTTTTGGAATAAGAAAAAGTCACAGGGAGTGATATCTGAATATGGTGTCTCTTGGACCTGTGGACTGCAGTGCTTATCAAGAAACTACTGCACAAGTTGTCATGTATGAGCAGGTGTGCTGTCATGTATGAGCAGGTGTGCTGTCATGTATGAGCAGGTGAGCTGTCATGGTGGTGTTGTCACTCACCACTTTCATGCAATGTTGCCCTTTTGCAACAAACTGCATCCCTCAAACACCACTGATCTTTTCTCTAGTATTCCTTGTTATTGTCTGACCTGATGAAGCATATTCATGATGCACATATCCACTGTAATAAAAAAAAACAGCATTGTCTTGACACTGCTGTGGCTCTGTTGTGCTATTTGGAGTCTGAGAGATGATGGGGTCTTCCACTGCGAAGACTGGACTTTAGTTCTGGGGTCATCCCATAAACCCATGATTCACCAGTTATGATTGTTTTTAAAAGTTTTCATCATTTTCGACATATTCAACCAGGTCACAAGCAGCCTGTTTTATTAATCCAATTTTTCTGACATGACAATTGTGATGAACAGATTTAGATATGTAAGAGCAAAGTACTAACAAAGCAGACAAGCTGGGAAGACACAACTTACACTACAACAAAGCAGACAAGCTGGGAAGACACGACTTATGCTACAACAAAGCAGACAAGCTGGGAAGACACGACTTACACTACAATAAAGCAGACAAGCTGGGAAGACTTACACTACAATAAAGCAGACAAGCTGGGAAGACTTACACTACAACAAAGCAGACAAGCTGGGAAGACTTACACTACAACAAAGTAGACAAGCTGACAAGACACGACTTACACTACAACAAAGCAGACAAGCTGGGAAGATTTACACTACATGTGCAGTATATTTTGGTGTCAACCTGTACCCATCCTCTTCCAGTTGTGTCAGTTGGTTCTGAACTTATGCCCTCAGTCCGGATATATTTTTATCACACCAAGTATGTGACTTGATCTTCTCTGAAGCAATTCTGCCTGAATACTGCTTGATGCTGGGTTAGAAAATGTTTTTGCACTAGGTGCCAAATCAATCTGGTATTCACTGTTTGCTCTAGGTGCCAAATCAATCTGGTATTCACTGTTTGCTCTAGGTGCCAAATCAATCTGGTATTCACTGTTTGCTCTAGGTGCCAAATCAATCTGGTATTCACTGTTTGCTCCACTGGTTTTCCTACACAACCTAAGATACTGTTCATCCTGTCAACATCTGGCTTAGATGGATCTCCATCCTGTCAACATCTGGCTTAGATGGATCTCCATCCTGTCAACATCTGGCTTAGATGAATCTCCATCCTGTCAACATCTGGCTTAGATGAATCTCCATCCTGTTTTTGGATTGATGTTAATATTTCTTATATCTACTGATGGGATATGATGCCTCAGTTCCAGCTGCATGTAGCTTCTGTTTTGCCTTCTTTCCTATTCCCATCAATATTTCCTTTTTTATCTCATCAATATTTCATTTTTTAAAAATCCCATCAATGTTTCACTTTTTATCTCACATTTTCCTAGGGATTTCTTTTTCTTGATCAGCCTAAGTGCCTCCTCCAGTTATGTACTTAAATTTGTCATCTTATGTTCTTGGATGAACAATTTACATTCTCAAAAGCCATTTGTTCTTTGTTTACATGATTTGCTGGCCTTAATGTGGCTTTGGCTGCCATCTTTAAAGGAAGTATGTGTTCATTTTACTTGATATGTTAGTACTTGATCTCCACTGCTCTGAAGAATTTCCATAGTTTCTCATCATTTATATCAATATTAAAATACTCATAATTTATATCAATATTAAAATATACGACCTGAAAATAAGAGATTTACTACAGCAAATAATAATGCCAATGAAGCCATTTTTGAGAGAAAATGTCATGATGGACATTTATTAGCAGTGAAATGAGGCAAGCACCAGGTTTTAAGGCAGGAAAGGATAGGCTAACTCGACTGTTTTGTGCAAATGCACTTGGGCTTATGATCAAGACAACCATGATCTATATAGCTGCCAACTACATAGCTTTGAAAGGTAAAGATAAGTTCCAGCTGCCAGTTTCTTCATGCATAATAATAAGGTACAGACAGCAAGAATTCTTTTACTGTTGTAGTTTCATAAATGGTTTGTGCCAGAGGTGAGAAAATAGCCTTGCCAGTAAGGGATTGTTTCTTAAGGGTTGACAGATACTGGATAATGCTCCTGTCTCCCACAACTCCATGAGTTCAATACTGAAGGCATGGAAGCCATCTACATGTCCTCCTAACACAATTTCTCTCATCCAGCTTCTCAATCAGGGGATATTCAATATATACAATGAGGACATTCATTGCACACTACACATAATATTCAATGAAGACAACTGTCCAGGTTGTGGAAGAAGACCCCAACAAAAAGGACATAAAGAAAGTGTGGAAGAAGTACAACATTGGTAATGCCGTAAGTGTCACTTAAAGAGCCATGAAAGACATCAAGCTATAGAAAATAAACCATGCTGGAAGAAACTCTGGCCAGAATATGTGAACAAGTTTACTGGCTTTACTACAAAGCCAATCAAAACAGATATACATGGAATACACTGTGAAGCTGACAAAGATGGCTGATGGCTAAAGCTTTCAGGATATGCATACTGGGGAAATTCTGGAATTAATCGACACCAGTTCCCCTGAATTAGCAGAGAAAGACCTTATGGAGCTTACTGTTCCAGAAGCAGCAGATGTGACATTTGACAAAGAAGAACATGCAGAAGAAGCAGAATGAAGACATGATTACACTGGGCAATATGAGGGGATGCTGAAAACTTATTAGTCTGACCCATATCCTACAATTTAGTGTAATTTTGTCACTGTATTTGAGAAGAGTGTCACTGTATAAATGTGATGTGTCAATCTACAGGATCACAGTGCTAATTTTTTTACTTTTTTTTTTTTCAGATAAATGACAAAGCCATGTCAACAGAAGGTGTGAAATTTTCAACCATGGAACTATGGACCATCATGAAGTTCCTGTGAACTAGAAGATATGCATGTCTTAATAGCAAAAAAATGCTGGAAATAGATTGGTTATGTGTTGCACAGGGACCCCAGCAACATCACTAAAACAGCCATGTGATGGATGCCAAAAGCTGGCTGTAGACTAAGAGGTGGAGAGAATGTGTTGCTGCCCTGCAAGATACCAAAGGACATACTGGGAAGTGACTGCTTGGCTGATTGCCAACCATGACTGTAGATGAAGTCCTTGTTTTTGAAGAAGATAGCTAAAAAGGAAATTCATGAGTGTATACTACAAAAGGTGAAGATAGAAATGGGTGGGCCACATGCTACAAATGTGAAAAACAAGACACCCCTATATCACCTTGGCTTGGACACCTCAAGGGAAAATAAAGAGGGGCAGGCCATTGGGGACATGGAGACATGCGATACAGGAATAACTAAAGGAAGTGCAAAAGATATGGTTTGAAGTATCCCAACTTGCTCAGGTCAGGAATGGCTGGAGAATCTTTGTTGATGCCTTATGTTCCACTAGGAGTAGAGAGAGCAGTGATAATGATGATGCTGCAAACATTGAATGACAAGTGCCATCATACTCAATTGTGAAGAAGTGGTGTGCTAACTTTCAGCAAGGTCAAGATAGAGTGTGCAGCAAGATCCAGAAGGCCTTCAAAAGTGTCAACTCCAGAAATTGTTAATCATGTTCATGCCCTGTTTTGAAAAACTGATGAATTTCAGCTAAAAAAATTGTTGAAACACAAGAGATATTCATGAAACACATGGGGTTTATAATTCATGAGCATTTAGGTATGCAGAAGCTGTTGCCCAACTGGGTATCAAAATGTTTGAATGCCAAAGAGAAACAAAATCAAGTGGACACTTACAAGTTGATTTTGCATCTGCCTAGTGTTAACTTCATGTCTGTTATTAATAATAGGCACCTGTAGAGTTTTTGCTGAAGTTATACTTGATCTCCACCTTCTTTGTACTAAAATGTAATCTATTTGATTCTTGGTTTTCCCATCAGGTGATGTCCATGTGTAAAGTCTTCTTGGATGTTGTCTAAAAAGTGTGTTAACAATCATTAGCTCATTTTCCATGCAAAACACCATTAGATTGTCACCTGCCTCACTTCTATGTCCTTTGCTAAATTTCTGAACATGTCCTTCGTCTTCTGCCCTTTCTGACCCTATCCTTGCATTAAAATCACCCATTATTAATTAATATCTTGAGAACATATGGAATTCAAAAGTTATAAGCACAAAAACTAAGTTAAGACTATTCAATTCAAATGTAATATCCACCCTCATTTATGCATGGGAAAGCTGGAAAACAACTAAAATAATAGAAAAGAAATTAGACTCTTTTGAAAACAAATGCATAAGGAAAATACTCGGCATCAAGTGGAACAAATTCAAGAACAATGCAGAGATAAGACAGATGACTGAACAACAACCAGTCTCATGGGTGATCAGGAAAAGGAGATGGACATATATTGGTCACTGATGAGAAGAAACAGTCAGAGAATCCCAAAACAAGCTATCAAGTGGAACACAACAGGCCAAAGAAAAAGGCAGACCACATGAAACTCTAAAGAGGACATTGTTAAGTGAGGTCAAATTAATAGGCATAAAATCTTTTGATGAGGTTGAAAGGCTCGCCGAGGATAGGAAAAATTGGCGAACTACCTAGCGAGCCTGTGATGTTTAATGGCATGGGAAGGATATAAGATTATTAATATCACTTTTTCGTACCTTGTCTATCATTGTTTGCACTGTGTTATAAAGGTCTTCTACTTCCTTTTCTTCTGCTGCTGATGTAGGTGCATACAGCTGGATAATTGTTACATTTCTAGAAGTGCCCTTAAGTCTGACAGTGAGGATTCTATCATTTACTTACTGTAACCTTGTAATGCTTTTGATGTTAATTTGTCAAAGTAAAAAGCCACTCCATTCTTTCCTCCTAATTCTCCACCAGAGTATATAAAGATACCATCATTATCGCTCTTGAAGTGTCCTGATCCTTTCCACTGATGTTCGAAGATTCCTAAAATGTGTATCTCTGCTCTTTTCATTTCGTCACTTACTTTCCCTCATGCATACTTCTCACATTCCATGTTCCTACTCTTATTTTTCTTTTTAGTTTGATGCAGGGGTTTTCTTTGATAACACTGTTGGGATTTTGTTCACCATCACAATTACTAGTACTGATCTCTGTCACTCTTCCTCAATGTTAAAATTAGATCTATCTGGCCTGGGGGATTTGCCACCAGATCTTTTTCTTATCAGACCTTCCATACTACTGTTTGGTTCTCTTGGTATTTCCAGAAGGTAGTTTACCAAAATACTCAAAAAAAGGCAACCTCAGTGACTGCAATAACTTGGAAGGGGGGGGGGGGTGTAACCTTACTATCAGCTGTGTCAAAGGTGCTTTGTAAAGTGATTCTGAATAGAATTAAGGATGTAGTGGATACTGCAATGAGAGAAGAACAGGCAGGATTTTATAAAGGGAGAAACTGTCTTGACCAGATCTTTACTCTGAAAATAATACTTGAAGAACATATTGAAAAGCAAAAGCATTAATCCTGAACTTTATAGACTTTAAAAAAGGCATTTGATATCATACACAGAGATTCATTGTGGAGAATTTTAAGATTGTATGGAATACCACCTAAAATTGTCAACATCATTAGAGATCTCTACAACGGATATGTTTGTGCAGTCAAGACAGAAGAAGGAATGTGCGAATGGTTTCAGTTTGAAACAGGTGTGAAACAAGGATGTATATTATCTCCCTTGCTTTTTGGAATTGCCATAGGCTTTAAAATGAAAAGATGCTGTACAGGTAAAACTGGCATTGATTGGGTACATGGGATTCAAATAGAAGATCTTGATTTTGCAGATGATTTAACTCTTATCAGTGACAATGTGAAATCGATGCAGGAAAAAATATTCCCTGTCTTTCTTGGCTAGCAAAATAGGTCTTGAAACAAAGACAAAACAAAAATTATGAAATTTCTCATTAATCAAAAAGGAAAAATATGCAGCTGCTGATGAAGTAAACCAATTTGCATACCTTGGCAGTTACACAGACCAGGATGGTGACACCAGGAAGGAAGTTAGAATTACAATTGCAAAAGCAGCACTGTCCTTCAAAAATCTTGAGAACATATGGAATTCAGAAGTTATAAGCACAAAAACCAAGTTAAGATTATTCATTTCAAATGTGATATCCACCCTCATTTATGCATGCAAAAGCTGGAGATCAACTAAAGAAACAGACAAGAAATTAGACTCTTTGAAAACAAATACCTCAGGAAAATACTTGGTATAAAGTGGAATGAATTTAAGAACAGCACAGAGATAAGACAGATGAGAAAACAACAACCTGTCTCATGGGTGATCAGCTAAAGAAGATGGACATATATTGGCCATGTAATGATAAGAAAAGAAACAATCAGAGAATACCAAAACAAGCTATCAAGTGGACCACAATGGGCCGAAGAAAAAGAGGTTGACCATGTGAAACTCTAAAGAGGACATTGTTAAGATATGCCAATTTAGCGGGCATAAAATAAAGTTGAAAAACTCACTGAAAACAGGAAAACTTGGCAAACAACTGTGCAAGCCCTATGTGATGTTTAACTGCATTGGAAGGATATAAGATCTTTTCCATTGCAACATATGCCTGTGAGACCTGGACACTTAACAAAACAGCTGAGAAACACAAATGCCTTTGAATGTAAATGCTACAGAAGAGTCTTTCAAATATCGTGGACACAAAACAGAACAAATAAATCCATACTACAAGAACATAATACTGAAGAAGGCTGGCTAGTAAGGAGGATTAAACGGGGACAATTTAAATATTTTGACACAGTAAACGTCATGATAATCTAGAGAAGACCGCCTTGGAAGGGTACATACTGGGAAGAAGAAAGAGAGGAAGACCAAGACGAAGATGGCTGTAAGACATTGTTGATAATCTGCAAATGGATGCATCAGCAGCAGGACATCTTGCTTACAACCAAGAGGCCTACAGGAGAGCTGTTAGGGAGGCAAAGTTCCGCAAGGGACAAGCAAATGACTGAATGACTGACTGAGTGTTAACTTTTTGGAAAAACTCATCACTGTTGCTGAAACATGGTTACACCACTGTGTTCCAGATGCAAAACAACAGTCCTAACATGGTTACACCACTGTGTTCCAGAGGCAAAACAACAGTCCTAACATGGTTACACCACTGTGTTCCAGAGGCAAAACAACAGTCCTAACATGGTTACACCACTGTGTTCCAGAGGCAAAACAACAGTCCTAACATGGTTACACCACTGAGTTCCAGAGGCAAAACAACAGTCCTAACATGGTTACACCACTGAGTTCCACAGGTAAAACAACAGTCCTAACATGGTTACACCACTGAGTTCCACAGGTAAAACAACAGTCCTAACATGGTTACACCACTGTGTTCCAGAGGTAAAATAACAGTCCTAACATGGTTACACCACTGAGTTCCAGGTAAAACAACAGTCCTAACATGGTTACACCACTGAGTTCCAGAGGCAAAACAACAGTCCTAACATGGTTACACCACTGAGTTCCAGAGGCAAAACAACAGTCCTAACATGGTTACACCACTGTTCCAGAGGCAAAACAACAGTCCTAACATGGTTACACCACTGTGTTCCAGAGGCAAAACAACAGTCCTAACATGGTTACACCACTGAGTTCCACAGGTAAAACAACAGTCCTAACATGGTTACACCACTGTGTTCCAGAGGTAAAACAACAGTCCTAACATGGTTACACCACTGTGTTCCAGAGGTAAAACAACAGTCCTAACATGGTTACACCACTGAGTTCCAGAGGTAAAACAACAGTCCTAACATGGTTACACCACTGAGTTCCAGAGGTAAAACAACAGTCCTAACATGGTTACACCACTGAGTTCCACAGGTAAAACAACAGTCCTAACATGGTTACACCACTGTGTTCCAGAGGTAAAATAACAGTCCTAACATGGTTACACCACTGTGTTCCAGAGGTAAAATAACAGTCCTAACATGGTTACACCACTGAGTTCCACAGGTAAAACAACAGTCCTAACATGGTTACACCACTGTGTTCCAGAGGTAAAACAACAGTCCTAACATGGTTACACCACTGTGTTCCAGAGGTAAAACAACAGTCCTAACATGGTTACACCACTGAGTTCCACAGGTAAAACAACAGTCCTAACATGGTTACACCACTGAGTTCCACAGGTAAAACAACAGTCCTAACATGGTTACACCACTGTGTTCCAGAGGTAAAATAACAGTCCTAACATGGTTACACCACTGAGTTCCACAGGTAAAACAACAGTCCTAACATGGTTACACCACTGAGTTCCAGAGGCAAAACAACAGTCCTAACATGGTTACACCACTGAGTTCCAGAGGCAAAACAACAGTCCTAACATGGTTACACCACTGTGTTCCAGAGGCAAAACAACAGTCCTAACATGGTTACACCACTGAGTTCCACAGGTAAAACAACAGTCCTAACATGGTTACACCACTGAGTTCCAGAGGCAAAACAACAGTCCTAACATGGTTACACCACTGAGTTCCAGAGGCAAAACAACAGTCCTAACATGGTTACACCACTGTGTTCCAGAGGCAAAACAACAGTCCTAACATGGTTATACCACTCAGTTCCAGAGGCAAAACAGTCCTTGCAGCAGCAGCACTCAGTCTCTCCATGGCCAAATAAATTCAGGATCCAAATATCAGCAAGAAATTTCATATCCACTGCTTTTTAGGGATAAAGTAGGTATTTTGATAACAATCTTCCACAACAAACAGTTAATGCAGAATACTACTCTAACTTGCTGTGCTGATTAAAGGATGAAAGAAAAATAGTGAAGGAAGCTGCAGAAAAAAAGTGTTCTCTGTTTTTGCAGAACAATTCTTCTACTTACACCATGTTGGTTATTTTGAATATTTTGGGACCTGAGTGCATAAATCATTGAGCCTACCCAACACATCTTGCTTTACCTGGTTATTTCCTGCTTTCCATAATTTAAAAGTGTTTGACAGGGAGACAATTTTCACATGATTTGGAGATAATAGAAGCAACAAAGCAGTATTTCAGTGACCAGATGTCTTTTTCTTTTTTTTGAAAAAGTTAAAGAAACATGAGAAATGATGTGTCAAATGTATTAAACTTTGGAGTGATTATGTGAAATATCATTCAAGTTTCATGGCTCAAGGTCATTCCTGATAAATTTTCAGCACTCCCTCATATTGCTGAAAGTCTGCAAAAGTTCTGGGCTGTAATGGATTACAACATCAACTCATTTATGATATATGCCTTGATGGTCAAGCAACTGACAGAAGAGACAATGTCCTTATATGCTAACACATTTAAAGACATGAAGAGGCCAAAAGAAAATCAAATCAAAATCACGGTGTATATTCTGAAGGCAACACCAAATATCCCAGACTCCCAATGCATGTCTCCTAAACATCAAGACCAACCCTTTCTCCTCCTCCTCTGCATATGAAACACACAGATGACAAGGGTGAATATACTTATGATCCACTTTCACTGCTCAAACGACAGTAAGGCCATACAGTTAATAAACATTAGTCAGTTGTTTGTGTCTCCTAACTGTCTGGCAAGAACTGTGTGTCAGAGATGTTTGTGTTTCACTGTCATTGTTCATCATATGAAAGACATCATTGGAAATGGATATTAGCCTATCTTCACATAGGCAAGAAATAGTTTTAAAATTTAGTTTTTTTTCAATTTCAGGTAGGTGTTCTGTGTTTTATAAATTTTGATAACTTTACTGATATATAAATACTGCATCATGTACTAAACATGTATTGTACTATACTGCCTCCTCCCACCCCACCCCACCCCCCCCCACACTTTTCTCTGTGTGTGCGCATGCATGTATGTTAGTCTATACCGCAGATATTGTAATGTTAAACTTATAAAATATACTATTGCAGTACAGAATACAGTACAGTGTTTATATATTGTTTTACTTTTTTTCTGGTATTAAATATTTATTGTACAGTACAGTACTGCACATCTATATAATAAAGCATTATTATATAAAAGGTGTACTGTACTGGAAGATCTTGATTTTGCTGATGACATAATTCTTATCAGTGACAATGTGAAATCAAGGCAAGTAAAAACAGATATTTTGTCTTCAATGGCTAGTAAAATAGGACTTGAAGATTAAGAGAGGCCAATTCAGTGGGCATAACATCCCTTGATGAGACTGAAAAACTTGCCAGAGACAGGAAATCTTGGCGAACTACCATGTGGGCCCTATGTGATGTTTAGTGGCACAGGAAGGATGTAAGATATACTGTATTGTATTGTTTAGAATGTTACTGTTTAGAATTTGGTAAAAAACTATGTTATTGTTAAGAATTTGATTTCATATGTTTATGTTAATCTTTGGAATTTGGTAAATAATTTACTGCGTATGTTACTGTTTAGAATTTGAAAAAGAATTGATGTTTATTTTATTGTTTAGAATCTGGTACATAACTGATTGTTTATTTTATTGTTTAGGGTACATAGCTGACTGTTTATGTTATTGTTTAGAATCTGGTACATAGCTGTTTCTGTATTTGTTTAGAATCTGGTACACAGCTGAATGTTTATGTTATCGCTAAGGCTTGATGTCATCTGTATTAGGACTTAGAATTAAGTGGGGAGGAGCGGTGCTGGTAAGAATTATTTGTACAATTTCAATTTGGCAGGGGTCCTGCAAATGAAAAGTGCCAACTGTAAAATGAACAAGCACCTAGGAAACATGCCTGGCTCCATTCTTTTAGCAGAGAGTGAGAAATTCCTCATACACACAAACATACACAAATTTTATCTCATAAACAACAGTAGATGAAAAATCTTGACACTTTCAAAATTAAAATATCAGCATTTTTTTCTGATGGACATAAATCAAATGAATATACATCATATGGACATAAATCAACATCCCATTCTTTCTGTTTCAGCATCATGTGTCCCATACTGTAGAATCTCATGTTTCAATGTCCCAGCTCTTAGAATCTCAGTGTCTCATGTTCTAAATATCCCATGTTTCTTAGTGTCTAATGTCTCTGAATCTTATTTATAATACTGTACTGTCTCTTAGAACCTCATGTTTCTCATTTGTCTCATGTCCTAGAAACTTAATTTTTTAAAATGCCTCATGTCTTAGAATCCCAAGTGTTAATGTCATGTCTTAGAAGCCCATCTGTCACAGTGTCCTATGTCTTAGAATCTCATGTGTCACAATGTCCTATGTCTTAGAACTCCATGTTCACAGTGTCCTATGTTGTAAAATCGTGTCACAGTGTCCTAGGTCTTAGAATGGCACAGGTTTTAATCTTGAACAAACCAGCCAGAAAACAAATGGTAGTTGTTGAAACCAGCTCAGTTTACCTCCACATAATTGTACATTGCAAGATCACAGATTGCCGTGGCATCCGGATGTCTGACCTTTGTGAACTCCGGCAGAGCTTTTTCTGAAAACCACAACATACAAATAACAAAAGTAAACACAAATTACACCACACCTAAGCAAACACAAGCTTTATAAAAATATGTCTTGTAAGCATGTTATATAAATGTAATTATGTAAATTATATGAGGATCATACTGAAAGTCGTGAGCAAAAATTGTTTAAAAATCAAAATTTATAGACTGAGAAAATATAAATGTATCATCTTAATCTGCATCCTTTGCACTTCATGTAGAGGTCACATGACATCATCATCATGTGTTACGTAACCACGTGAAGCAGAAACAAAATTTTATTTTGTCAATATGCTGTTACTGAGTACCTTGTTAAAGAGGAAATCCCCGCTGCTGAAATTCACCAAAGACTTCAACTTGCTTATGGAGATGTGTGTATGGGTGCTAGCAGTGTTAGGAGGTGGGTGAAACATTTAAAAGATGGAAACATGAGCATCTAAGATATGCCTCGCAGCAGTCGCCCTTGAACTGCCTCCACTGAACGCAACATGGAAAGGGTTGACGACATCATTAGAAAAGACAGACATGTCACAGAATATGAAGTGTAAATCTTGGTATAAGACACAATGCAGTACAGGAAATGATTGAAACCCTAGGCTGTAGAAAAGTTTGTGCCTGCTAGGTCCCACATTTGTTGACTAAGATCACAAAGCTGTGAGAAAAACTCTGCTTGCCAGACAACTGAGGAAATTCAGAGAATAGGTAGGGAAATTCTTCCACATCCTGCCTATAGCCCTGACCTGGCACCCAGTGATTACCATCTTTTTGGTTTTGTGAAAGAACAAATGCGAGGCCATCATTACCACACGGGAGAGAACGTCTTATACACCAATTATTGTGTCCATAAAGCAGTGCATCTGTGCCTTCAGTCAGCTGGAACAGAATTCTATTGGGAGGGTAGTTTCAAACCTCCAGAGTAATGGGAAAAAATGTGTTCAGAGAAATGTAGATTATGTTTAAAAGCGAAGAAAAGGATGCAGATTTAAGGTGATACATTTATATTTTCTCTATCTATAAATTCTGATTTTTAAAAAATTTTGCTCACTACTTTCAGTATTACCCTCATACATTACAACTGTGTGTTAAAAATAAAGATGTAAACAAAAATGTGTTGCAAATGGCTGCATTACAGATGTTGGATTGTAAATGTTATGTACTACAGATATTTGGATTGTAAATATATACATTATAGACATCTGCATTGTAAATGTTATATACTACAGATAAATGGATTGTAAATGTATACATTATAGATACTGGGATTGTAAATATTATGTACTACAGATATTTGGATTGTAAATGTATACATTATACTGTAGGTGTCTGGATTGTAAATGTATGCATAACAAAGTTGGGATGAAAAAAATGGAAATTAAGTTTTATCTTAACAATATTCCACTTCATGCCTTCATATGACAACACCGAAGAAAATGAAGAAATAATATGCATTACAATTTTATCTTATATCTTATATCCTTCCCGTGCCGTCAAACGTCACATAGGGCTCGCAGAGTAGTTCGCCAATTTCTCCTGTCTTCGGTGAGTCTTTCAACCTCATCAAAAGATTTTATGTCTGTTAATTTTGTCTCTCTTAACAATGTCCTCTTCAGAGTTTCACGCGGTCTGCCTAATTTTCTTTGACCTGCTGTGTTCCACTTGATAGCTTGTTCTGGGATTCTCTGATCATTTCTTCTCATCAAGTGACCAACATATGTCCATCTCCTTTTATTGATCACCCATGAGACTGGTTGTTGTTCAATCATCTGTCTTATCTCTGCATTATTCTTGAATTCGTTCCACTTGATGCTGAGTATTTTCCTTATGCATTTGTTTTCAAGAGTCTAATTTCTTTTCTATTTCTTTAGTTGTTTTCCAGCTTTCTCATGCATAAATGAGGGCGGATATTACATTTGAATTGAATATGTTCTCAAGATTCTTGAAGACTGATGCTGCTTTTGCAATTCTGATCCTAACATCCTTTCTAGTGTCACCATCCTGGTCTATGTAGCTGCCAAGGTATGCAAACTGATTGACTTCTTCAATATCTGTCCCTTCTATGTGTATTTTTCCATTTTGATTGAGAGGAATTTTCATTATTTTTGTTTTGTCCTTGTTAATTTCAAGTCCTATTTTGCTAGCCAGTGAAGACAGGCTATGTGTTTTTTCTTGCATGAAATTCACATTATTACTGATAAGAGTTATGTCATCAGCAAAATCAAGATCTTCTAGTTGGGTCCCATGTACCCAGTCAATACCTGTGTTACCTGTGCAGCATTTTTTCATTATGAAGTCTATTGTAATCCCAAAAAGTAAAGGAGACACTATACATCCTTGTTTCACACCTGTTTCAATCTGGAACCATTCACTCATCCCTTCTTCTGTCTTGACTGCACAAACATATCCATTGTAGAAGTCCTTAATGATGTTGACAATTTTAGATGGTTCTCCATACAGACACAAAATTCTCCATAATGAATCTCTGTGTATGCTATCAAATGCCTTTTTAAAATCTATGAAGTTCAGTATTAATGGTTTCTGCTTTTCAATATGTTTTTCAAGTATTATTCTGAGAGTAAAGATATGGTCGAAACAGCTTCTCCCTTTTCGAAATCCTGCTTGTTCTTCTCTCATTGCAGTATCCACTATATCCTTAAGTCTACTCAAAATGACCTTGCAAAATACTTTTGACACAACTGATATTAAGGTTACTCCTCTCCAGTTGTTACAGTCACTAAGGTTGCCTTTTTTTTGGTATTTTAACAATGATTCCTTTTTTCCAATTAGAAGGAACCTTTTCTTCTTTCCAAATCTTGTTAAACATTCTCTGTAGTTGTCTCATGTTGTCACTATTGATAGCTTTTAGCATTTCGGCTGTTATTTCATCTTCACCTGCAGCTTTGTTGTTAGCCATTAAATTCACTGGTGTTTCAATTTCATGCAATTTAATTTTATCTAGATTGACATTTAATTGTGGGGCTGGTAAGTCAGTTTCAAGGTTTAACAATTCTTTTGGGTGTGGTCGATTAAGTATTTCTTGGAAGTGTTCAGACCATCTTTGCTTTTGGTATTGATTTGATGTTAATAGGGTTTCAGTTTTGCTAAGGATTGGTCTTTCTTTAGATGTAATAGTACATTACAAAGATAGCTAAAAATTTCAATATATACATCTGAAATAAATAAATGGGTTCTAAATGTAAGTAGAAAAAAGTTGCTGAAATTAATACAAGTAAAGACTTTGTAAACATGTAATACATTCTGTGATACATGTGAAACTCCTACATGTAATCAATTTTATGATATAGGCAAAACTTTTGAACATGTGTAATAAATTCTGTGATACAGACAAAATTTTTAAACGTGTGTAATAAATTATATGATACAAGTAAAACTTTCACATATTTGTAATAAATTCTGTGATACAAGTAAAACTTTCACATATCTGTAATAAATTCTGCAATTACAGTTGTCTTGTGTCTTGTCCACGGTGGAATTTTTACTATTCATTTTGGCTTCTTTGTCAATGATGCCAGTGCATGTTATGAATCCTGGGGGAGACAGCCCCGCCTCATTCTTGATTTTATTATGGATGGTTTGTTCTAACCGTACATTGACTATTTTCATATAGGTTTTTGCACAGGTTGATCAGATGTATGATTTTATTTTACGGATGCAAAGCATGGTCAGTCACTAATGAAGTGCAACACCAACTGGAAGCCACTGAAATGTGGTTTCGTAGAAGAACGCTGTGAATACCATGGACAGCAAAGAAATCAAACGAGGAGGTTCTGAGAGAGATGAGACAAACAATAACAAAAGTAAGAAAAAGACAATCCAGATTCTTAGGACACGTTCTACGGTGAGGCAAACTAAAATACATTATGACAACAGGATAGACAGAAGGCAAAAGAGACTGAGATAGACAGAAATAGAAAATGCTGGACAGATTAACTAGATGGCATGGACAAAGAACACCAGAACAGCTTAGAATCAACACTTGGAGCAGGAATTGTGGAAAAGCATGACAGCGAACGCCAGTCGGCAGGGCAACAGATAGATCTTGAGAACTGCCAGACGACAGGCATATGACATCAAACAAATGAATGTCAGTGTTATAACATAACATGCACAAATAACATAAGCTTAGCTCCACACCACTTAGCACGCTGATTTACACCACATGCTAGTACTGCCACCTGGTGTTACACTGAGCCACACCAAAAGGTTTAAATGTTGTAGTCTCAGTCTGGAAAATGTCCAGTCACACCTCACACTGCTGCTCTATGGTCAATACATGAACTTCGGCTTGGTATTGCTCTTGCATCTATGACAGTCCTTTTCTTGTTATTCCTTGCTAGTATAAAATCAGTTTGGTCTATGCAGGCCAGATTATTCTATTTACACATATAAGTATATATATTTGGGACTCTCTATCACACATGTGTAGTAAATGTTGAAAAGTTTCCAGGCTTATTTATTTTCTGTATAAACCTTAAACTATGGCAAAGAGTGCTGTAGCTGGGGAAATGAGCATCACAGATGCTGAGCTGCTACTGTTTATTACAAAGAAATCAATTATTGAGTATCAAATCTATGTTTGTAAAAACTTTATTGAATGAAAATGTGAATGCAAAAAAAAAAACTTACTAAAGTCATCATCAAATTTGTCAAGAATTTCATTCAGCACAATGCAATCTTCCAAACCCTGGCAATAAGAAAAACAAGTTTCAACAATCACTTGGATCTAATAATGGCAGAAAATAGAAACTTGAAACATATACAAATAAGCAAATAATGGAAAAAAATATAAAGTGCAGCAACAGATAAACTGTGTAAAATTGGACAAATAAACACACAATGAAAAAATAAATACATTGTAAACATTTGTAAATACCCATTCAAAGTGCAGCAATTGATAAATGCATTAAAATAAGAAAATGGAAAAGAAAATGTCTGCCATTAATCTTCTTTCTAAGAAACAAAACAGACTGCAGATTACTATGCCATTAATCTTCTTTCTAAACAATAAAACAGACTGCAGATTACTAAGGTGGAAGTTTGAGATTGTGACTTTCAGTTCAGTTAGGAAGGACCTCATAATGCACTCTGGATATATCCACAGGTGCTTCAATCTCCTCTTCAGTATCTGTGCACCTGCTCTATGCTGGCTGACCATCAGTCTGGAGCACTTGATGATTTGTTAATTTTTTGCCACCCTAGGTTTCATTCCAATTCTCTCATTCTTGACAACAACCCCAATTCACAGCTGCCAGGAAGTTCTTTGTTGAACAGCTTCTCTTATAGCACTGATGATGTCTGTTCAGTCCATTGCCTGCCCTTCCTTTATAACAGCTGAGCTAGCCAGCTGATTTGCTCTTTCATTTCCCCTGGCACCTGCATGACCAGGTACAAAAATGAAGGTCAGTCAGCAGATCTGTGATATCTGCAGGGATTTAAGCCACTGTTGCTTTAGAGAGCCAGCCTGAATTTTCTTTAATATATAAACTAGGAAAAAAGTAGGAACAGCTTTATTATTACAAAGCTGGGATGTTTCGGCATGAGCCTTAATCATACAAACACACACAGGATGAAGAATTAGAGAGAGGAAATGAAGTATAGATTCACATGAATCCTACACTAAAAAACATAAATAAATAAAATGAATAGAGCATTTAGCTATAACTTGAAAAAATATGTAGCTTTTCTGAAGCTCATTCAGAAATGCACCCATTCAAAATGTGCTACGTTAAAAAATGTACAGAAATGCATGGTGGAGTGTAGAGAATGTTTAAATAGAGACAAGTCTCTGTTTAAACAATCTCTATACTCCACAGTGTGCATTCCTGTACATTTCTGAACTAGCACATTTTGAATGTAGCACATTTGTGTGTTACTGGATTTTCTTTAGCACTTTCACTGAATCATAAGATGCATGCTCAGAGCTTTTGTCATAGCCATGGTTTCCACTATGAGGCTGCCTGTTGACGCAGCAAAAACACCAGTGACTTTTTTCACTATTCTGACATTTGAGTTGACCGTAAAGACCCAGGCAGACCTCTTGCCATGAACCACAAATCTGTCTGTATGAATAACAGTATTGTCATCTCTAGTGTTTTCACAAATTAATGTTCTGACTTCACATCTACTGCAGCAGGAATATCTTCTCTGCATCTTCTGTCCAGTGCCATACAAACAGCCAGAGTTTGAAGTTTGGTGGTGCAGGTGCCAATTCCTGTCCAGGATCTATTTTCTCAGGAGGGAACACCTCGCAGATTACATCTTCCACATGGTCTATCCATGATTTTCCTCTCCTAATGTAACATAGTGCCTTGTATGTTATGACTGTAATATCATTATAGCCTTGTAAATTAGGATATTATTATAATTATTATTGTTATTATTATTATTACTATTAACATTTTCATTATAGTTATGACTATTATTGATAAATAGAATGTTAAGTAGGTAAGAAACGATGGAAAATTTGAGAACTGGTGAGAGAGGAACACTCCCACAGTATTAGTACTATTATGACAGAATTAAGTAGATACTTACAAATACTAAATAGGATGGACACCAATGATATAGGATAGAGTAAGGAAACACACCCAGAATATGAACTAGGAAGATTTACTCAGATAACAATAGAACGTACGCAGACAGACAGATGGACACTGTGTAAACAGATATCCCCACGTGATAAAATTGAATAGACAGATTTGATGCAACAGACTTACTGACAGCTTAGGAAGCAACTTTTATACATGATCAAAGGAAGCGAACCAATCACTATTTAGTCAACCAGCTGATCAGAAAGATCTAGAGGTGTGCCCTTTAGGAAAACTGACTTATGATATATAAATAAGGTAGGCAATTTGGAAAAAAAAGGGAGAAAAATATACAAGAAAGAACAGAACAACAGAAAAGATGGGGAACACAAAGACAGACAAAAAGAAGAACAGAAAGATAGATAAGAGAGCAATGACAGATAGAACAGATGGGCAAGTAGAGTCAACAGATATTCAGGAGATCATATTAGAATCAGAAGTAGTTTTGGAGGGACAGAAAATATGTTTCAAAGTATAAAAGTGATTAGTACTGTGTGAGAAATGCAGAAGATTAGATATTTTTGAAACTTTGCATAAAATGCTTTTGGAGATGCCTTAAGGTCATACTTGTGAATTTTGTTTGATGAGTATCAAAAGTGAAATATAATCGGACGGACGGACCGACCGATGGACGGATCAACTGACGTCAGTGCTCTCATGTTTCTTCACATTGCTAATTAATTTTTTTTTTTTTTTTGCAAGCTTCTTTGACAGATAGTGGTAGTAGTCTGATAGATAGTGGTAGTAGTCTGACAGATAGTGGTAGTAGTTTGACAGATAGTGGTAGTAGTTTGACAGATAGTGGTAGTAGTTTGACAGATAGTGGTAGTAGTTTGACAGATAGTGGTAGTAGTTTGTTCACAGCACTGGAGGGGGGAGAAGAACTATATTTATACCATGGACAAGAACTATATTCATAGCACTGCCAAAAATGGGTAATCTGAAATTATGCACAAACTACAGAACTTGTGCCCTGATTAGTCATGCCAGTAAAATTCTGTTAAAAATCATAATGTGTAGAAATTTTGGGAAATAATGGAAAAAATGGGATTTCCAACATATTTGATACAATTAACATTACTAACTAATAATGGAGATACAATGAGGGAAATTAAAAGGAGGACATCTATCGCTCTTCAGAAAGTAAAACAAATAAAGAATCTATGGAGAGGAGCAGACAGAACCACAAAAATAAGATTTTTAAGGGCATGCATCTTTCCCATAGCAACATATGTCTGTGAGACCTGGACACTTAAAACAGCTGAGAAACACATAAATGCCTTTGAATGTAAATGCTACAGAAGAGTTCTCCAAATATCATGGACACAAAAAAGAACAAATATATCTATACTACAAGAGCTTAATATTGAAGAAGACTGGCTAGTGAAGAGGATTAAAGAGAGAAAACTGAAATATTTTGGACACATTAAACGTCATGATAATTTAGAGAAGACCGTATTGGAAGGATACATAATGGGAAAAAGAAAAAGAGGAAGACCAAGACGAAGATGGCTGCAAGACATCGTTGACGATCTGGAAATGGATGCAACAGCAGCAGGCCATCTTGCTCACAACCGAGAGGCCTACAGGAGTGCTGTTTGGGAGGCAAAGTTCCGCAAGGGACATGCAAATGAATGAATGAATGAACATCACTGCTGTATCTAGACCAACAAGCAGCAGTAAGAATAAATGGTGAAACAACAACTTGGTTTGATATAAAACAAGGAGTTCATCAGGAGTGCATATTGTCGCCTTACTTATTTAACTTGTATACTGAAAATATAATGAGGAATGTTAGAGAGGATGTAGACAAAGAATATTACGATGCCATAACAATTGGAGGTTATGAAATACCAGAGATTAGATATGCTGATGACACTGTATTACTGTCCACAACACAAAAAGGAATGGAAAAACTAATTATATCAATCCATAAGAACAGTGAAGAGCAAAACCTCTATCTTAATGCGAAGAAAACTAAATTGATGACAACTGACAAAACAAACAAGGCAGCTGATATATGTATCAATGAGGAAAAACTGAAAGAAGTGGAGAGTTTTGAATATCTTGGATCACTACTAACTAATAATGGAGATACAATGAGGGAAATTAAAAGGAGGACATCTATCACTCTTCAGAAAGTAAAACAACTAAAGAATCTGTGGAGAGGAACAGACAGAACTAAAAAAAAATAAGATTTTTAAAGCCATGCGTCTTTCCCATCGCAACGTATTCCTGTGAGACCTGGACACTTAACAAAACAGCTGAGAAACACATAAATGCCTTTGAATGTAAATGCTACAGAAGAGTTCTTAAAAATCATGGACACAAAAAAGAACAAATATATCCATACTACAAGAGCTTAATATTGAAGAAGGCTGGCTAGTAAAGAGGATTAAAGAGAGAAAACTTAAATATTTTGGACACATTAAATGTCATGATAATCAAGAGAAGACAGTCTTGGAAGGGTACATAATGGGAAAAGTAAAGAGAGTAAGACCAAGGCGAAGATGGCTGCAAGACATCGCTGATGATCTGCAAATGCAGCAGCAGGCCATCTTGCTCACAACCGAGAGGCCTATAGGAGAGCTGTTAGGGAGGCAAAGTTCCACAAGGGACATGCAAATGAAAGAATGATGAACTGGAGGGGGGAGGAGGTGTGTAAAAGTGGAACAGCCTAATAAATTTTGAGAGAGACTACTACACATCCCGACAAACAGTTCAAGTTACAGAGACAAGACAAAAGATAATTATAGAATGTACAGACAACAGATAATTAAATGGCAGAATTTATATTTTAAAATTGCTGTACAGATCATAACTACATCATCTGAGAAGCAGTTGTGTATAAATCACAAAGTTAAAAATGACTCCTCAGAAAGCTTGGACCACAACAAAACATACTTGCACCTACACAGTTCATCCCTTGACCATAAAATGGCACCATGGCATGTGCTGCATCTCCAAGGAGGACTGACTTGTCTTTCACATGATAAGGAATGCACTGAGGAGGAAAAGTTCTCTTACAAAGATCAAAACAATTCCATGACAGAAACAAAATAATATATCAGATCTTTACACATGGCTAAAAACATCCTGAAAGTTCTTGAAAAATAACTAAGTAACAAAGAAATGATAAACATCATTATTTTATCTTAGCATTTATTTTTGTTCAAAAATGTACTGAAAGAATGCATGTCACATGTATGACACTATGCAGCCTCTTGGCATAATCAAATCTGTTAGTCATTTTAGCTACACACTGAGTTAACTACAGATTCAACACAATGCAGAAACTATCATTTAAGTGAAATACATTTGTTTCTGATTATACTCTGACAGAAAAATATGTTGTTATTTGCACATCAAAGAAGCTGTCAGTATTCTAATGTTTCACATTACTCATCAAAAAAGTTCTGAATGTGTAAAACTGATTTTTTTTAATACTGAAAACTGAAATCAGTCACAACAAACACAGACGATCAAGTGACGTGTGGTGAAGCTGCAAAATAGTGAAATAATAAAAAATGTTCAGACATTTTGTGGTTGCCTTTTGTTCTACTATTACTCTGGCAGACTGATTCTAGTTAAACATAACATGAATAACACACATCATTTTATAATAACACAGACCAACAGGGAAAAAAAAACTTTTTACAAAATTTGAGCTATTCTACATGTATTTTCATGTGCTGAATTTAAAAATGACATTCTTTCATGTATCACATGCCATTTTTTAACAAACTCATAATTTTGTATATCAATATTTTCAGGGTCTTTGCATTTTGTTCCTTTCAATACATACATCATATAAGGTGGTCAGTCATCATCTAAGTTTTTAGCTGTATTGAGGAAAATGAACAGCCAAGGTTTTGTGAACTGTCAAGACAACTTTTGTTACATCTGTGGAGAGTTTATGTTTAAAAAACATCAAAGAAACATTGTATGCTATTTTTAAAAAAATGCAACAAATACGATGTTGAGAATTAAATTGAAGTTTGCTGATCAGACAAGAGCAAATTACCTGAAACATTCACTTGGACATAAAACTTCACCTGCTGACCTGAACTGTACTCAGCAGATGATTCATGAGCACAGAAAAGTGACACTAGTCAAACAGCATTTTTGACAGTAACTCATGACAGGTTCACGAGAATCTCGTGAAACTTACTGAACACAAAACTCACTGACTATGTTACTGAATGCCTATAAAATATTGATGCTCCTTGAATCAATTCATTTGAAATTTCAATGCGCAAGTATGGCTAATCTCACTACAGAACAATGACTCATCATCATTGGATGTTTACAGACTGGATAGTCAGAAAGCGTAGTGGCCAGACAATTTAATGTGGTTAGAAGCATCATTAGTCACCTTTGGAAATGATTTCAATAAACTGTTTCATTTGCAGACCGGCTGTGTAGTGGAAGACCCATAGTCACAACTCCTGCAGAAGGCCGCTTCATACGGCTGCGTCACCTCAGGAATCGATTTTCATCTGTGTCCTCAACAGTCCAGTCAATGACAGCAGCTCATCGAATTTCAGATCAAACGGTCAGGGACCAGTTGCACGATGCTGGTCTTTGGGCTAGAATACCATACAGAGGTCCTGTTCTTACGGACAGGAATCGCCAGAACCGACTGCAGTGGGTGAACTAGCACTGTCAATGGACCATTGCGAATGACTGGAGAAGGGTTTGGTTTAGTGATTACCGCAGAGTCCATGATTGTTACACTCAGAACTGCATAGATGAGGTTCCTCCACATGGTGATGGAGGTGTACTGGTGTGGGGGACGATCAGCTTCATGGGAAGAAGTGACCTGGTGCAAAGTGAAGGATGCCTGAATGCTCAACGATACGTCACTGAAATTCTTCGTGCTCACGTCCTTCTACTTCTGGTTGTACCAGGGTTGATTTTTCAGCAGGATAATGCTTGACTTCATGTGGCACAACTCACCACCCAGTTCCTCACTGACAACAATGTCCAAACCATTCTATGGCCATCCATGTCATCAGACATGAACCCAAAAGAACATATGGATGAACTCAACAGACAAGTCTGCCAGTGAGACATGGCGCCAACAAATCTCTGACAGTTGTCTCTTGCACTGCAGGAAGAGTGGGCAGCCATCCCACAACAGATCCAACAGCTAATCGGTCAAAGAGATGTTCTCTGATACAGACCAGAGGAGGCCATACACCTTACTGAAATGGAGGCATCAAGTCGCAAATCAAATTTAATGAACATCATTTCATTGTTAGAGTCTGAAATTTAGGATTACTCAAGGATTCTGCATAACTCTTGGCATCAAGATTAAAAGAAAAAAAAAACCATTGGTAGGTGGAACATCTAATTGTTGGTATAGAAGTAGAGAACATGAGTTTACTCCCTACTATATCTGTTGGTATAGAAGTAGATAACACAAGTTTGCTCCCTACTATATTTGTTGGTATAGAAGTAGAGAACATGAGTTTACTCCCTACTATATTTGTTGGTATAGAAGTAGAGAACATGAGTTTACTCCCTACTATATCTGTTGGTATAGAAGTAGATAACATAAGTTTACTCCCTACTATATTTGTTGGTATAGAAGTAGAGAACATGAGTTTACTCCCTACTATATCTGTTGGTATAGAAGTAGAGAACATGAGTTTACTCCCTACTATATCTGTTGGTATAGAAGTAGAGAACATGAGTTTACTCCCTACTATATTTGTTGGTATAGAAGTAGATAACACAAGTTTGCTCCCTACTATATCTGTTGGTATAGAAGTAGATAACACAAGTTTACTCCCTACTATATCTGTTGGTATAGAAGTAGAGAACATGAGTTTACTCCCTACTATATCTGTTGGTATAGAAGTAGAGAACATGAGTTTACTCCCTACTATATTTGTTGGTATAGAAGTAGAGAACATGAGTTTACTCCCTACTATATCTGTTGGTATAGAAGTAGAGAACATGAGTTTGCTCCCTACTATATTTGTTAGTATAGAAGTAGATAACACAAGTTTGCTCCCTACTATATTTGTTAGTATAGAAGTAGATAACACAAGTTTGCTCCCTACTATATCTGTTGGTATAGAAGTAGATAACACAAGTTTGCTCCCTACTATATTTGTTGGTATAGAAGTAGAGAACATGAGTTTATTCCCTACTATATTTGTTGGTATAGAAGTAGAGAACATGAATTTCCTCCATACTATATCTGTTGGTATAGAAGTAGATAACACAAGTTTGCTCCCTACTATATTTGTTGGTATAGAAGTAGAGAACATGAGTTTTCTCCCTACTATATCTGTTGGTATAGAAGTAGAGAACATGAGTTTACTCTCTACTATATCTGTTGGTATAGAAGTAGAGAACATGAGTTTACTCCATACTATATCTGTTGGTATAGAAGTAGAGAACATGAGTTTACTCCCTACTATATCTGTTGGTATAGAAGTAGAGAACATGAGTTTACTCCCTACTATATCTGTTGGTATAGAAGTAGAGAACATGAGTTTACTCCCTACTATATTTGTTGGTATAGAAGTAGAGAACATGAGTTTACTCCCTACTATATCTGTTGGTATAGAAGTAGAGAACATGAGTTTACTCCCTACTATATCTGTTGGTATAGAAGTAGAGAACATGAGTTTACTCCCTACTATATCTGTTGGTATAGAAGTAGAGAACATGAGTTTACTCCCTGCTATATTTGTTGGTATAGAAGTAGAGAACATGAGCTTACTCCCTACTATATTTGTTGGTATAGAAGTAGAGAACATGAGTTTACTCCCTACTATATTTGTTGGTATAGAAGTAGAGAACATGAGTTTACTCCCTACTATATTTGTTGGTATAGAAGTAGATAACACAAGTTTGCTCCCTACTATATTTGTTGGTATAGAAGTAGAGAACACGAGTTTATTCCCTACTCTATTTGTTGGTATAGAAGTAGAGAACATGAGTTTACTCCCTACTATATATATTGGTATAGAAGTAGATAACATGAGTTTACTCCCTATTATATCTGTTGGTATAGAAGTAGAGAACATGAGTTTACTCCCTACTATATTTGTTGGTATAGAAGTAGATAACACAAGTTTGCTCCCTACTATATCTGTTGGTATAGAAGTAGATAACACAAGTTTACTCCCTACTATATCTGTTGGTATAGAAGTAGAGAACATGAGTTTACTCCCTACTATATCTGTTGGTATAGAAGTAGAGAACATGAGTTTACTCCCTACTATATTTGTTGGTATAGAAGTAGAGAACATGAGTTTACTCCCTACTATATCTGTTGGTATAGAAGTAGAGAACATGAGTTTGCTCCCTACTATATTTGTTAGTATAGAAGTAGATAACACAAGTTTGCTCCCTACTATATTTGTTAGTATAGAAGTAGATAACACAAGTTTGCTCCCTACTATATCTGTTGGTATAGAAGTAGATAACACAAGTTTGCTCCCTACTATATTTGTTGGTATAGAAGTAGAGAACATGAGTTTATTCCCTACTATATTTGTTGGTATAGAAGTAGAGAACATGAATTTCCTCCATACTATATCTGTTGGTATAGAAGTAGATAACACAAGTTTGCTCCCTACTATATATATTGGTATAGAAGTAGAGAACATGAGTTTTCTCCCTACTATATCTGTTGGTATAGAAGTAGAGAACATGAGTTACTCCCTACTATATCTGTTGGTATAGAAGTAGAGAACATGAGTTTACTCCATACTATATCTGTTGGTATAGAAGTAGAGAACATGAGTTTACTCCCTACTATATCTGTTGGTATAGAAGTAGAGAACATGAGTTTACTCCCTACTATATCTGTTGGTATAGAAGTAGAGAACATGAGTTTACTCCCTACTATATTTGTTGGTATAGAAGTAGAGAACATGAGTTTACTCCCTACTATATCTGTTGGTATAGAAGTAGAGAACATGAGTTTACTCCCTACTATATCTGTTGGTATAGAAGTAGAGAACATGAGTTTACTCCCTACTATATCTGTTGGTATAGAAGTAGAGAACATGAGTTACTCCCTACTATATTTGTTGGTATAGAAGTAGAGAACATGAGCTTACTCCCTACTATATTTGTTGGTATAGAAGTAGAGAACATGAGTTTACTCCCTACTATATTGTTGGTATAGAAGTAGAGAACATGAGTTTACTCCCTACTATATTTGTTGGTATAGAAGTAGATAACACAAGTTTGCTCCCTACTATATTTGTTGGTATAGAAGTAGAGAACACGAGTTTATTCCCTACTCTATTTGTTGGTATAGAAGTAGAGAACATGAGTTTACTCCCTACTATATATATTGGTATAGAAGTAGATAACATGAGTTTACTCCCTATTATATCTGTTGGTATAGAAGTAGAGAACATGAGTTTACTCCCTACTATATCTGTTGGTATAGAAGTAGAGAACATGAGTTTACTCCCTACTATATCTGTTGGTATAGAAGTAGAGAACATGAGTTTACTCCCTACTATATCTGTTGGTATAGAAGTAGAGAACATGAGTTTACTCCCTACTATATCTGTTGGTATAGAAGTAGAGAACATGAGTTTACTCCCTACTATATTTGTTGGTATAGAAGTAGAGAACATGAGTTTACTCCCTACTATATTTGTTGGTACAGAAGCAGAAAACATGAGTTTACTCCTTACTATATTTTTTGGCGTGACGTGCAAGATGGCGGTCGTTTTTAAAACGCTCTCGCCGGCATGCAGAAATCAGCGGAATTCCGCTTGATCTGTTATATATCATGTACCGGGAGTTGAGCATAAGGCTAACAACCATATCCTGGGACCTATCTAGAGGCAACTCCAGATGGGAAAAAAAGATATCTTTATGGAAACTCGCAGAGAAACTAACCGAGCATCAGGGATGCCAACTCCGAAGAGCTCATTCGTCGGCCCCAAACATGTGACAAGGACTGGATTCTGGAATGTGAGAACGATGGCAGCACCAACAAAAACTACTCAGGTCATCAAAGAAATGGAGAGATACCATCTAGACATACTGGGCATCAGCAAAATGCGATGGCCAGAAGCAGGTAAAAGATCGGCGGAAAACGGTAAGTTAATAATACATTCAGGCAGAAATGACGGTAAAATCCGGGACGGAGTGGGCATTATTATGTCAAATGTAGCTGCAAAGAGCCTTGTAGAATGGGAACTGGTGAAACAACCTACGACATGGAAGAATGACAATAATACAGTGTTATGCACCCACGAATGATGCAGATGATGATGTGAAAGACGACTTCTATCACCAACTGCAACAAATCATCAACAAAGTCCCTAAACACGATATCCTAATTGCTATGGGGGACTTCAATGCTATGGTAGGGAAGGATAATACCGACGTTGAAAAAGTGATGGGGAAAGAAGGAATTGACATGGTTAATCACAATGGAGAAAGATTAATTGAAGTATGTCTAACAGAGGGTATGGTCATTGGAGGCACAATATTCCCACACAAAGAGATACATAAAACAACGTGGATATCTCCAGATGATAGAACTAGAAACCAGATAGATCATTTTTGTATTAGAAAGCAATACAGAACATCTCTCATGGATGTAAGGGCTTATAGGGGTGCAGATGCCAACAGTGATCACAACCTGTGCATAGGGAAAATAAAACTAAAATTGAAAAGTCAACACAAGAAATCAGTACACAGAAAGATAAACAGCCACAGCCTACAAGAAGAAAATACTAACATTAATTTCAATCAGGAACTTGCCAATCATTCCAAAACACCCAGTGAAGTTGAGGAGATAGGTATAGATGAGTTATGGAATTCTTACAGCACAGCCATAATCACACCAGCAAAAGTAAGCACTGGACTGGAAAAACCAAACAGAAAAGCATGGAAGTATATACATGAAAGACGAGCAGTCAAATTAGACATGTTGAATGCAAAAACAGATCATGAAAGAGATTTGGCAAAAGCAAAATACAAAGAAATAGACAAGAAAGTAAAAAGTTCAGCTAGAAGGGATAAAAGAGAATACATAGACAATATGGCGAAAGAGGCAGAAAAAGCAGCAAAAACAGGAGACAGCAAAACTTTATATAACATACAAAAGAGGCTAACAGGTACTATTACATCTAAAGAAAGACCAATCCTTAGCAAAACTGGAACACTATTAACATCAAATAAAGACCAAAAGCAAAGATGGGCTGAACACTTCCAAGAAATACTCAATCGACCACACCCAAAAGAATTGTTAAACCTTGAAACCGACTTACCAGCCCCACAACTAAATGTCAATCTAGATAAAATTAAATTGCATGAAATTGAAACAGCAGTGAATTTAATGGCTAACAACAAAGCTGCAGGTGAAGATGAAATAACAGCCGAAATGCTAAAAGCTATCAATAGTGACAACATGAGACAACTACAGAGAATGTTTAACAAGATTTGGAAAGAAGAAAAGGTTCCTTCTAATTGGAAAAAAGGAATCATTGTTAAAATACCAAAAAAGGGCAACCTTAGTGACTGTAACAACTGGAGAGGAGTAACCTTAATATCAGTTGTGTCAAAAGTATTTTGCAAGGTCATTTTGAATAGACTCAAAGATATAGTGGATACTGCAATGAGAGAAGAACAAGCAGGATTTCGAAAAGGGAGAAGCTGTTTCGACAATATCTTTACTCTCAGAATAATACTTGAAGAACATATTGAAAAGCAGAAACCATTAATACTGAACTTCATAGATTTTAAAAAGGCATTTGATAGCATAGATTCATTATGGAGAATTTTATGTCTATATGGAATACCATCTAAAATTGTCAACAACATTAAGGACTTATACAATGGATATGTTTGTGCAGTCAAGACAGAAGAAGGGATGAGTGAATGGTTCCAGATTGAAACAGGCGTGAAACAAGGATGTATACTGTCTCCTTTACTTTTTGGGATTACAATAGACTTCATAATGAAAAAATGCTGTACAAGTAACACAGGTATTGACTGGGTACATGGGACCCAACTAGAAGATCTTGATTTTGCTGATGACATAACTCTTATCAGTAATAATGTGAATTTCATGCAAGAAAAAACAGATAGCCTGTCTTCACTGGCTAGCACAATAGGACTTGAAATTAACAAGGACAAAACAAAAATAATGAAAATTCCTCTCAATCAAAATGGAAAAATACATACAGAAGGGACAGATATTGAAGAAGTCAATCAGTTTGCATACCTTGGCAGCTACATAGACCAGGATGGTGACACTAGAAAGGAAGTTAAGATCAGAACTGCAAAAGCAGCATCAATCTTCAAGAATCTTGAGAACATATTCAATTCAAAAGTTATAAGCACAAAAACCAAGTTAAGACTATTCAATTCAAATATCCACCCATATTTATGCATGAGAAAGTTGGAAAACAACTAAAGAAATAGAAAAGAAATTAGACTCTTCTGAAAACAAATGCATAAGGAAAATACTCGGCATCAAGTGGAATGAATTCAAGAACAATGCAGAGATAAGACAGATGACTGAACAACAACCAGTCTCATGGGTGATCAGGAAAAGGAGATGGACACATGTTGGTCACTTGATGAGAAGAAACGATCAGAGAATCCCAAAACAAGCTATCAAGTGGAACACAACAGGCCGAAGAAAAAGAGGCAGACCGCGTGAAACTCTGAAGAGGACATTATTAAGAGACCAAAAAAGGGCAACCTTAGTGACTGTAACAACTGGAGAGGAGTAACCTTAATATCAGTTGTGTCAAAAGTATTTTGCAAGGTCATTTTGAATAGACTCAAAGATATAGTGGATACTGCAATGAGAGAAGAACAAGCAGGATTTCGAAAAGGGAGAAGCTGTTTCGACAATATCTTTACTCTCAGAATAATACTTGAAGAACATATTGAAAAGCAGAAACCATTAATACTGAACTTCATAGATTTTAAAAAGGCATTTGATAGCATAGATTCATTATGGAGAATTTTATGTCTATATGGAATACCATCTAAAATTGTCAACAACATTAAGGACTTATACAATGGATATGTTTGTGCAGTCAAGACAGAAGAAGGGATGAGTGAATGGTTCCAGATTGAAACAGGCGTGAAACAAGGATGTATACTGTCTCCTTTACTTTTTGGGATTACAATAGACTTCATAATGAAAAAATGCTGTACAGGTAACACAGGTATTGACTGGGTACATGGGACCCAACTAGAAGATCTTGATTTTGCTGATGACATAACTCTTATCAGTAATAATGTGAATTTCATGCAAGAAAAAACAGATAGCCTGTCTTCACTGGCTAGCACAATAGGACTTGAAATTAACAAGGACAAAACAAAAATAATGAAAATTCCTCTCAATCAAAATGGAAAAATACATACAGAAGGGACAGATATTGAAGAAGTCAATCAGTTTGCATACCTTGGCAGCTACATAGACCAGGATGGTGACACTAGAAAGGAAGTTAAGATCAGAACTGCAAAAGCAGCATCAATCTTCAAGAATCTTGAGAACATATTCAATTCAAAAGTTATAAGCACAAAAACCAAGTTAAGACTATTCAATTCAAATATCCACCCATATTTATGCATGAGAAAGTTGGAAAACAACTAAAGAAATAGAAAAGAAATTAGACTCTTCTGAAAACAAATGCATAAGGAAAATACTCGGCATCAAGTGGAATGAATTCAAGAACAATGCAGAGATAAGACAGATGACTGAACAACAACCAGTCTCATGGGTGATCAGGAAAAGGAGATGGACACATGTTGGTCACTTGATGAGAAGAAACGATCAGAGAATCCCAAAACAAGCTATCAAGTGGAACACAACAGGCCGAAGAAAAAGAGGCAGACCGCGTGAAACTCTGAAGAGGACATTATTAAGAGAGGCCAAATTAATAGGCATAAAATCCTTTGATGAGGTTGAAAGACTCGCCGAAGACAGGAAAAACTGGCGAACTACTTTGCGAGCCCTATGTGACGTTTAACGGCACGGGAAGGATATAAGATAAGATATTTGTTGGTATAAAAGTAGAGAACATGAGTTTACTCCCTACTATATTTGTTGGTATAAAAGTAGAGAACATGTGTTTACTCCCTACTATATTTGTTGGTATAGAAGTAGAGAACAGGAGTTTACTCCCTACTATATTTGTTGGTATAGAAGTAGAGAACATGAGTTTACTCCCTACTATATTTGTTGGTATAGAAGTAGAGAACATGAGTTTACTCCCTACTATATTTGTTGGTATAGAAGTAGAGAACATGAGTTTACTCCCTACTATATTTGTTGGTATAGAAGTAGAGAACATGAGTTTATTCCCTACTATATTTGTTGGTATAGAAGTAGAGAACATGAGTTTACTCCCTACTCTTCACAGAATGGCTACTTAGTATACTGCCAGTAATCTTGTGGGTTTGAAGGTTACTTGGGCCAGTAATCTTGTGGGTTTGATGGTTACTTGGCATACTGCCAATAATCTTGTGGGTTTGATGGTTACTTGGTATACTGCCAGTAATCTTCCTGTTTGATGGTTACTTAGTATACTGCCAAATCTTGCTGGTTACTTAGTAAACTGCCAGTGATCTTGCTGGTTACTTAGTAAACTGCCAGTGATCTTGCTGGTTTGATGGTTACTTAGTAAACTGCCAAATCTTGCTGGTTTGATGGTTACTTAGTATACTGCCAAATCTTGCTGGTTTGATGGTTACTTAGTAAACTGCCAAATCTTGCTGGTTTGATGGTTACTTAGTAAACTGCCAAATCTTGCTGGTTTGATGGTTACTTAGTAAACTGCCAAATCTTGCTGGTTTGATGGTTACTTAGTAAACTGCCAAATCTTGCTGGTTTGATGGTTACTTAGTAAACTGCCAAATCTTGCTGGTTTGATGGTTACTTAGTATACTGCCAAATCTTGCTGGTTTGATGGTTACTTAGTAAACTGCCAAATCTTGCTGGTTTGATGGTGACTTAGTAAACTGCCAGTGATCTTGCTGGTTTGATGGTTACTTCTGGTTTGATGGTTACTTAGTAAACTGCCAAATCTTGCTGGTTTGATGGTTACTTAGTATACTGCCAAATCTTGCTGGTTTGATGGTTACTTAGTAAACTGCCAAATCTTGCTGGTTTGATGGTGACTTAGTAAACTGCCAATCTTGCTGGTTTGATGGTGACTTAGTATACTGCCAAATCTTGCTGGTTTGATGGTGACTTAGTATACTGCCAGTGATCTTGCTGGTTTGATGGTGACTTAGTATACTGCCAAGTCTTGCTGATTTGATGCAAAAATTTGGAATTATTTACATAATAGATGAATGACTGACAGCTCTAAATAAAGTCTAAAAGCTGTTTTACTGAACAGTGTGAATAAGTTTGCTTCGGTACCCGTTGGTCATTTGGTACATCTAAAAAAAAGTTATGAGAATTTAGAACTGGTCCTCACAAAGATAAAATATGCTCATCACGAATAAATGATATGTGGAGACTTGAAAGTATTCAGTATGCTTCTTAGTCAGTATGGTCGATATACTAAGTTCCTATGTTATTTATCTTAACTGGGACAGCCGAACAAAAAGTCAGTACTGGGGGGGGGGGGGGGGGGAGATGGACACTGGCCACTTCACATAAAGTTAGGCATCATAAACAATTTGTTAAAACCCTGCCAACTAGTGGAAACTGCTTTCAGTACCTCTGTAATAAATTTTCTCATGTTTCAGAAGCCAAGCTAAAGGAGGGTATTTTTCTTGGAGCAGACATTATTAAAAACTGATGTTTGATGAAAACTTTCTTTCTTCAATTGCAGAAATTGAGAAAGAGGCCTGGAAGTTTTTAAAAAATGTAGTAAGTAAGTTCCTGGGAAATAAAAAAGGAGCCCAACTATGTAGTCATTGTAGAAAACATTCTGGAAAAATTCGGAAACTTGGGATGTTCAATGAGCTTAAATCTTCATTTCGTGCATGTGCATTTGGACTTTTTCCCAGAAAACTTTGGCACAGTTAGTGAGGCCCAAGGAGAATGTTTCCACCAAGATGTGAAGGAAATGGAAAAAACAAGATATCAAGGTCAATGGAATGTTAATATGATGGGCGACTATTGCTGGATGTTAATATGATGGGCAACTATTGCTGGCCTTAGAAAGGCCTTACTTTGAACATCAAAAAGACAGAGACTATGGTAATATCTAATAAACAGAATCCACCAACATGCAGTATAAAATCAAATAGAACTATTCTAAAGCAGGTGCAGAAATTCAAATACCTTGGAGCAGCAATAACTTCAGATGGGAAATGCAGAACAGAAATTAGGAACAGAACAGGCCAAGCAAAGACTACATTTCAGAGAATGTGAAAAATATTATCCATCACATCCTTATCAATGACTTTGCAGACGACATTTGTCTACTATCAAGCAGTCACAAAGATATGCAAGATAAAATAAACAAGCTAACTCAGAATGCAAACAACATAGGACTAAAGATCAACGAAGGAAAGACAAAGTTAATGAAGCAAAATGTGAACAACAGAAATGTACTCAGAGTAGATAGCAAGTTAGTGGAGGAGGTCAATGAATTTGTATACCTTGGCAGTAGAGTAGTAGAAAATGGAGACAGCACAGAGGACATCAACAGCAGACTTACTAGAGCAAAACCAGGCTTTTGCTATGCTACAGACTATATGGAAATCTAAAAAACTAAGCGTGAAGATGAAAATCAGGACATTTAAGAGTAATGTTCTAAGTGTACTACTCTATGGAAGTGAATGCTGGAAAATCACCAAAACAATAGAAAACAAGTTGAATTCTTTCCAGACTAAATGTTTACGAAGAATTAGAAAAATATTTTGGCCAAACACAATAAGAAATAACATCTTGTTGGCAGAAATGCAGATGAAGCCACTGACAGCAATTATTGAGGAAAGACGCTGGCGATGGTTGGGACATGTGCTCCGAATGACTGACAACTCACTACCAAAAATAGCACTAAGATGGACACCACAGGGGAACAGAAGTAAGGGTAGACCAAAAGAGACATGGAGAAGAACAACAGAAAGGATGTTGAGCAATAGAGGGCTCACCTGGGCAAGAGCAGAAAAAAAGGCAAAGGACAGGCATTTGTTGAAAACCCTTGCGGAAGCCCCATGTGCCCTGGGCATTTAAGGTTCAGAGAGAGAGAGATCCTTATTAATGAATGTTAGAAAACGAGTCCTAAAATGCTATACTGAACCTATCTTGTTATATGGAAGTGAATCAATAGGCAGATCTCCATAAAAATCATTGGAAGAAGCAGAAATGTGGTTTATTAGAAGAATACTGCAAATCCCCTGAACAGCAAAAATAACTAATGAAGAATATATGAGAAGAGCTGAAGAGACAAAAAATCTTGTGAAAAAAATAAGAGAGAGACAATATACTTTCATAGGACATGCAGTGAGAAGAGGGGGCATTTAAAATATTATAACAACAGGAAAAATAGAAGGAAGAAGATCAAGAGGAAGACCAAGAGAAATGATACTGGACAGTCTGCTGGGATGGTGTGAGAGGAGATCACCAACTGAGCTGATGGCATGCATGAAGGATCGGGTACTCTGGAGAAGCATAATAACCAAAGCCAGTCGGCACAGCACCTGATGATGATGATGACTATTGCTGGATGTTAATTTGATGAAAGACTATTGCTGGATGTTAATATCTTTGGAGACTATTGCTGGATGTTAATATAATTGGAGACTATTGCTGGATGTTAATTTGACTGGAGACTATTGTTGGATGTTAATATGATTGGAGACTACTGCTGGATGTTAATATAATTGGAGACTATTGCTGGATGTTAATTTGACTGGAGACTATTGTTGGATGTTAATATGATTGGAGACTATTGCTGGATGCCATGCCATGAAAACCTAGAAGACTCATGTAAGAGAAAAACCAACAAGTGCAGCTTCAGTGGCAAAATAAAATGGCACCGCTGATGTTGTTACAGATTAATTATTTTTATTCAATCATGTTACAGAATCAAGTTCAATGTACCCGTACAGTATTGTCACTTCACTAAAAAATGTCTGCAATTTGCAGGAAAACTATATGTGAAGGAGAAAATTTGAGGTCATTTTCAGTTTCAGGGAACCAAAAACCTATAGAAGTAATACAAAATGTTTAAAAAGTTTTTATGATCTTGAATTTTCTAGGCCAGTGTAATTATAGGTTAATTAAAAAATATTACATATTAAAATGTATTAATTTTTTTCCCAAAACACAGCAAAATATAGGACAAAAGCTGTCATTACAGAGTTAAACTACACTAGCAGACCAAGAAGCTACCAATACATTTCAAGACAAAACCAGCACACCAACAAGCTACACATTTCAGGACACAACCAACACACCAACAAGCTACAAATGCATTTGAGGATGCAACTTAACCAGCTAACTAAGAAGCTGCCTTTATACTGCTGGGTTCTATGAATCAGAAAACCAGTCAAATCAACCAGTCTGGTTTACTTGATGTAAAGTACTTTTCATTTCAGGGGACAGTCTAGCAGAACTAGGTGCTATCTACTCTGAGTTTTGCTAAGAAGTATTTTGCTCAACATTATCTCTTATGCAGCTACCTGCACAAAGTGTGAGATAAGAGAATCGCCTTCCTTCACTTTGTGCTTACCTATGTCTATCTGGGCACATTTTGTCTCTGTCTTTCTTACAGGGAGGAGGCCAAAAAAAGCTAAGGTGTTTGATTTTTTTTAGTATGTGATTCTTCAAAAAGGCTTTTGCCTAAATATTGGACTGTTATGTTCTTCATTCAGATGTACTCAACATACTTTCTATTATTCTTGTTTCTACCTACTTTCCTTACCCTTTCTATTTTTATTTTGGTAAAAACTGAACCATACACCTTCTGCACATATAGTATCCATCTTTCCTATTAGAGTATTAATTTTTCCATTGAGGAAGAAGGTGGCAGTAACTGCATATTTAATAGAGTTAAATTTGTCTACTGATTCATGTGAGTTTTCAATCAATGTTATAAATAATAATGTAACATCACACATACTATAAATAATGTAACATCCCATAAACTATAAATAATGTAACATTGCACATACTATAAATAACATCACACATACTATAAATAATGTAATGTCACACATACTATAAATAAACAATGTAACATCACACATACTATAAACTCGCTACAAAGTCCAAAAAGAAGAAATGCCCCCAGAATTCACTAAAAGGGGGGAGAATAATGGATCCACAGGTGACTATACGGAAATGACCATGCCTGCCCCAATTAAATCATGTTCAGAACAGTGGATGGAGTATCCTTGCACCTGTGGTAGTAAATTTAACACTCAATGTGGCATGAAAGTACACAGAATGAAGAAGGGATGTGGTGGTTCCTTGCTGCCCAATACTCAACAGTGCACTGTGATGCTAGTCTCAAATAAGATCTCTGTCATGACATAAACCACAGTACAGAGAATATTCAGGTTGAATCAGGAAGCCCTCCAATGAGACCAAAGACAAAATTAACTTCCCACTAGCAAGTGCCAAAAGCATATGGGAAAACCTGGACATAGTATTATGCAAAGAATTTGACAAACAGCTGAGAGGGAAAAACCTTGAGCAAATACTGAAAGCATTTGGTAACATCATATATTTTCACTGCCACAAAGAGTTTGGAACCAAAAAGGCAAAAAGAGAAAAAGTAACACCAAGAAAGTCCAGAAGACAGAGGAAAATAGAGCCAATAAGACAGCAGAAGAACCAAGAAGAACCATGCCCATGCATTGGAAGTTTGTTTAAAGTTGTACCTGGTCAGTAAAAACTAGCCATTTTGTGGCACGGTCAGTACAACCCTGCTCATTTTGCATCTGGTCAGGTGAGCCAAGTCTATTTTGTGACAGATCAGCACAATCTAGCCAATGGGTAGTATTATGTATGTGCCATATATGATATATACACATTTTTTGGGTAGTTTGAAAACTGAAATATTTCATATTTAAAAATACACAGTAGCTCTAATTGAAAGTAGATGGAGGTGTATGGCTCAGTTTTACAAAAAGATAGAAAGAGTAAGGAAATTGGGCAGAAACAAGAATGGAAGAAAACAAGATAAGTACACACAAATGAAAAACACACAATAATCCAACATTTTGGCAAAAGCCTTTTCTAAGGATCACACAATGGGAAAAACAAAAACAAAAAAAAATAGACTGAAAATATAGACAGCTTTATTGGCCTTCTCCTAGTAAGAAATTTGGAACATAATGCGCCCAGATATTACAGCAACTGACTGAGAAATGATGTAAAGGGATGATCACAAAGGGTACTATATATATGTAAATAACATGGCATTATGGCCCTGATGGCCACAGCTTGTCCCCATCAGAAACCTGTGACCTAAACAAAAGCTGGCCAGATGATGAAAGAGTGAGAAGACAATATGGGGAGGGGTGAATGGAATAAGGTTCACAAAGAATAGAGAATACTGTAGGACAAGACTGTTTGCTAAGCATGCCTAGACAAGGGATCTAACAAAGCTCATTCTTGCCAGAAGTGATTTAAGTTTCATATTCCAGTCCTTTCTGTAGCACCTGATAAGCTTTGTTGACACATTCTTAGCCCATAAAAATCTTATCACACTTCTCATTTCAATGAGAGACCACTTTTTCAGATATCGCGCCATTCTGATGTGTAATTGCACATCTGCAGATCACAGCACACTGTTAAAACATTTAAATTGACAACTACCACAACCTAGTGAATATCAAGGTAAAAAAAAAATAACATAGTCTGTTAAAGTGTCTGTAAACTATGACTCTTGTAACTTTTTTTTTTCCCATCAGTCTACATAATTTTAATTGTGCGTGTTTCACAACTTTAAAGTTTGAAAATTTGACAATTTTGAAAGTGTGTGGTCTGTGTGAGGATGGAGAAGGTCTTTTCTGGCCTGCCAAACAGAAAAGGTTGCCCATGCCTGTCACAGGTAATGACCTATTGTTAAGAGAGACAAACAAGACACCACTGTCAACAGCTACTAAAAGGAGATCAGAGTCAGCAAGGCCTGCCATTTTTTCTCAGTTTTGTAGAGGTGATGAAGTATTTGAAGACATGACTAACATGGTATTATTATCTGAATATACAGCCAGTGGCTGAAATATTTAAGTAGCACAACTGATGGTGCACACAGTATCGGAAGGCTTTAGAACAGTGCCTTATTTTCTAGGCCGGCTGTCTCCACTCAGCTGGAATTAACAATATATTTAGCTTCCTTTAAACTTCTTTGATTTCCACCTATTTTCTGCTATTTATACTCTACTTTCTTGTCTTAGCCCTGTGCATTTCTTCATTCATCAGTTTCGCGTTATCTCCCAGCTATCCTTCTCCCCCCTCCCCCACTCCACCACCACCACCTCCTCCTTCTCTAGCGGCCTAGAGGTATTTATTGCCTACTGATCTTTTTCCTGTGCCCTGCCCCTCCCAATCCACATCATTCTCTCCCTTTCACCACTGCTAACATCCGACTGGTTCAATTTGTTTTTCCAGCCTTGTCTTTAGAGCGTATCTGTTGTATTGTGTAGAAGGAGGGATGTCACAAAGTTAAGTTTTTCATTTTCATTTTTCTTCTTTCATGTTGTGTTAGTTTTTGTATGTAATCCTTGAAAAAGGCTCACGCCGAAATACTGGGATGTTGTATGTTTTTCATTATTTGTGTTTTTTCTCACTTTTCCCACTCCCTCTATCACTTTGTAAAACTGTACCATACACCTCTATCTACCTGTGCACCCTGTATGACTGACAGAGAAGTGAATTTTGTCAATTTATTTGAAAAATATGGTCATCCATTTGTAGGCTCTCAATGTATCATACACAGGAAGATTTTGTGCGCAAAAACATGTTGGTTATCCACTTGTTGGTTATTGTTGCATCATACATGATGGGGCTTTTGTTACAAAAATAATAAATGGAACTTGAGGACATGATGGAAACTGTAATAAAAATTGTTGTTTTATTTCTTCATTGCTCTGAAAAGAAAAAGCAGTTTCAGACTAGATTTGGTTACGTGCATTCTGTGCACTGTAGATTGCTCACGTACAATATTTGTTGGATAAGTTGAGGCTCTTATTGAAAGTCTGGACAAAATCAATCAATTAACAAAAGCTTTCATGTAAAGAAACTTCTGACAGTCTGTATTTGTAAAGTGATGTTCTCTGCAAATTTTATGCACCCATTTAAATGACCAGACCATTAAAAACTATAAAGTTGTGGTAACAGTCTACTCTTGTAAAAACTATAAGGCTGAGGTAATACTCTACTCTTATAAACACTATAAAGCTGATGTAATACTCTACTCTTGTAAGAACTATAAGGTTGTGGTAATACTCCTGTAAAAACTATAAGGTTGTGGTAATACTCTTGTAAAAACTATAAGATTGTAATAATACTTCTGTAACAACTATAAGCTTGTGGTAATACTTTTGTAAAAACTATAAGGCTGTAATAATACTTCTGTACTGTAACAACTATAAGGTTGTGGTAATACTCTAGTAAAAACTATAAGGTTGTGGTAATACTCTAGTAAAAACTATAAGGTTGTGGTAATACTCTTGTAAAAACTATAAGGTTGTGGTAATACTTTTGTAAAAACTGTAAGGCTGTAGTAATACTTCTGTAACAACTATAAGGCTGTAGTAATACTCTTGTAAAAACTATAAGGTTGTGGTAATACTCTTGTAAAAACTAAAGGTTGTGGAAATAGTCTTCATGTCATGTTCAATAACAAAACCAAGATTGGATATATTAATGTGTCAACAGTGGGAATTTTAGTTATTTTCCAGATAAAAAGAAATATGACCCTGATCTTGAAATTCATGAGAAAGTAGAAGGTTTGAACTTTCAAATGTGATATCTGAATGTCACTGAGTCAGCTAGTTTAGTTTACTTCAAGATTTATCAAGTTTAGAAAACTGAAAAGAAAAAAAATTACAGAACTTGTCCAATTTTCCAAACAGTGTAAAACTGATCATGCTGAACTTTGATATTTAATCACTAGATCAATCTGGGCAATTTTAAAATGCAAATAACTGACTTTCAAGGCAGTTCAGTTTGAAGATAAACATTTATTTATTTCAACATCATCAAAGGATTTTATGCCTGTTAATTTGGCCTCTCTTAATAATGTCCTCTTCAGAGTTTCACGCGGTCTGCCTCTTTTTCTTCGGCCTGTTGTGTTCCACTTGATAGCTTGTTTTGAGATTCTCTGATCATTTCTTCTCATCAAGTGACCAACATATGTCCATCTCCTTTTCCTGATCACCCATGAGACTGGTTGTTGTTCAGTCATCTGTCTTATCTCTGCATTGTTCTTGAATTCGTTCCACTTGATGCCGAGTATTTTCTTTATGCATTTGTTTTCAAAAGAGTCTAATTTCTTTTCTATTTCTTTAGTTGTTTTCCAACTTTCGCATGCATAAATGAGGGTGGATATTACATTTGAAATGAATAGTCTTAACTTAGTTTTTGTGCTTATAACTTTTGAATTCCATATGTTCTCAAGATTCTTGAAGGTCAATTCTGCTTTTGCAATTCAAATTCTAACTTCCTTTCTGGTGTCACTATTCTGGTTTATGTAGCTGTCGAGATATGCAAAATGGTTTACTTCTTCAACAGCTGTTCCTTCTATATATATTTGTCCTTCATGGTTAATGAGAAGCTTCATTATTTTTGTTATATCCTCGTTAATTTCAAGTCCTATTTTACTAGCCATTGAAGACAAGGTATCTATTTTTATTTGCATTGATTTCACATTATCAATGAGAGTTATGTCACCTGCAAAATCAAGATCTTCCAGCTGGGTCTCATGTATCCAATCAATGCCCGTTTTACCTGTGCAGCATTTTTTTCAGCATGAAGTCATGGCAATTACAAAAAGCGAAGGAGACAGTATACATCTGTGGTTCATGCTTGATTCAATCTGGAACCATTCACTCATTCCTTCTTCTGTGTTGACTGCACAAACATATCCATTGCAGAGGTCTCTATGATGTTGACAATCTTAGATGGTATTCCATATATTCTTAAAATTCTCCACAATGAACTTCTGTGTATGCTATCAAATGCATTTTTAAAGTCTATGAAGTTCAGAATTAATGGTCTTTGCTTTTCAATATGTTCTTCAAGTATTATTCTCAGAGTAAAGATCTGGTTGAGACAGTTTCTCCTTTTTTGAAATCCTGCTTGTTCTCTCATTGCAGTATCCACTATATCTTGAATTCTATTCAGAATAACTTTGCAAAATACTTTTGACACAACCAGTTATTGCAATCACTAAGGTAGTTTGTTCATACTGTCAATATTAACAGCTTTTAACATTTCGACTATTATTTCATCTTCACCTGCAGCTTTGTTGTTAGCCATTAGATTCATTGCTGTTTCAATTTCATGCAATGTAATTTCATCTAGGTTGACATTTAGTTGTGGGATTGGTAAGTCAATTTCAAGGTTTGTCAATTCTTTTGGGTGTCGTTCATTAAGTACTTCTTGGAAGTGTTCGACCTATCTTCGCTTTTGGTCTTTACTTATTGTTAATAGTGTGCCAGTTTTGCTAAGGATTGGTCTTTCTTTGGAAAGGAACAGAGGCTAACCTGTTACTAACCTGTTGGCCTCTTTTGTATGTTATAAAGTTTTGCGGTCTCCTGTTTTTGCTGCTTTCTCTGCTTCTTTTGCCACATTGTCCATGTATTCTCTTTTATCCCTTCTAGCTGAACTTTTTACTTTATTGTAGTGATATCTATCCATTTCTTGGATTACCTGAGCAGTTTTTGATGGTTCGGCCACTGTTCTTACGCTCCAGAATCTGATCTTTGTAACATACTTGGGGCCAATGAATGTGTTCTTTTGGTTGTTGTCAGGGCTTGGATAAGGTTGTTGGCCTTATGCCCACTCCCACTTTACGATATGTGTTGACGTAAAAGATTCATACAAAAGTATGCCAGCAAGTGTGTTAAAAAGCTCCTGCCATCTTTTATGTCACCCGGAAGCAATCTAACATTAGCTGGTTTTTAATCATTATCAAATGATTTAATAATGTAAAGTTTTCATGTCTAAAGTAATAACTTTGCTTCTTCTTATACAATTCCACACGTTAGACTTTTGTCCAAGGCCAACATTCACAATGCAGAACAATGGCACATAAACACTACTTCCTGATTTGTAGTCAACAGCTTTCATATTTAAAAAAAAAAAATCAACCGCACTATTTGAAATTTTATGCAGACATTAAAGAGGTATAAATGTTTGTGAATATTAACTAAAAATCACACTAAACAAAACTGCACATGTCGAGTTTTAGCAGCATAAAATATCTATCCTGTCCACGATGCAGCAGCAGCTTCACTAAGACTCTGTATTAACACAAACGGACAGACAGATTGTTTGACAGCTGTTCAAGATACAAGTCACACTTTCTGTATGAACAACATTCATAAGTACATTCCTTACTTAAGCAACTTTGATATATTCTCTTCAGTTTTATTTTTTTGTTACATTTTGGCTATGCAAAGACTAACTGCTCACATCTACAGCATTGAATCAAATCAATTACACTTTTGTCAAATAAAAGTGAGAAAAATAATTCCTGCTGGTGTGTGAGGGAAGTTTTTAACAGAAAAAAATTTTCTAGCTTTTGTATACATTGTCAAAAAAGGTTCACCACCCCCAGCCTAGCCTACTTTTGTGTCTGATAAGGGCAGCCTTGCCTATTTTTGTGTCTGATAAGGGCAGCCTAGTCTGTTTTTGTGTCTGTTAAGGACAGTCTAGCCTACTTTTGTGTCTGATCAGAACAGCCTAGCCTATTTTTGTGTCTGATAAAGGCAGCCTAGCCTACTTTTACAGCCTAGCCTACTTTTGTGTCTGATAAAAACAGCCTAGCTTATTCTGTGTCAGATCAGAATAGCCTAGCTTATTCTGTGTCTGATCAGAATAGCCTAGCCTGTTTTTGTGTCTGATAAGGTCAGCCTAGCCTAGTTCTGTGTCTGATCAGAACAGACTAGCCTACTTTTGTGTCTGATCAGGACAGCCTAGCTTAATTTTGTGCTGAATGATTTTGCCACACTTTAGGTTATTATGAAAATCTACTGATCACAGTGGTTAGCTGGCTAAGAGAAGAATCTCTGTGCTGCCATATTTAGATTATTGTACAAAATCAGTGAAAAATCTTACACGTGGTGCTATAAAAATCCAAGCCATAATTTCTCATGTTCAATTATATGTCTGCAATTATTTGACTCATCAGACTTGTTATACTGTCTTGCAAAAGAAAGTTAACACTTCAAATTTTTCCCCTAACTCGAATATTTTGTGCCTGCAATGAAATTTTCTGACAAACTGTGTTAGTAAGGAAGAATTTAAAAAATCAAATTTCAAACACAAGCGAGGTGATATTCACAGTGGTAGGGGGGAGGTGATATTCATAGTGGTAGGGGGGAGGTGATATTCATAGTGGTAGGGGGGAGGTGATATTCATAGTGGTAGGGGGGAGGTGATATTCATAGTGGTAGGGGGAGGTGATATTCACAGTGGTAGGGGGGAGGTGATATTCATAGTAGTGGGGGGGGGTGATATTCACAGTGGTAGGGGGGGTGGTGATATTCACAGTGGTGGTGGGGGGGGGTGATATTCACAGTGGTGGTGGTGGGGGGGGGTGATATTCAGTGGTAGGGGGGAGGTGATATTCATAGTGGTGGGAGGAGGTGATATTCATAGTGGTAGGGGGAGGTGATATTCATAGTGGTAGGGGGGAGGTGATATTCAGTGGTAGGGGGAGGTGATATTCACAGTGGTAGGGGGAGGTGATACTCACAGTGGTGGGGGGAGGTGATATCACAGTGGTAGGGGGGAGGTGATACTCACAGTGGTGGGGGGAGGTGATACAGTGGTGGGGGGAGGTGATACTCACAGTGGTGGGGGGAGGTGATACTCACAGTGGTAGGGGGGAGGTGATACTCACAGTGGTAGGGGGGAGGTGATACTCACAGTGGTAGGGGGGAGGTGATACTCACAGTGGTAGGGGGAGGTGATACTCACAGTGGTAGGGGGGAGGTGATACTCACAGTGGTAGGGGGGAGGTGATACTCACAGTGGTAGGGGGGAGGTGATACTCACAGTGGTAGGGGGGAGGTGATACTCACAGTGGTAGGGGGAGGTGATACTCACAGTGGTAGGGGGGAGGTGATACTCACAGTGGTAGGGGGGAGGTGATAGTCACAGTGGTAGGGGGGAGGTGATATTCATAGTGGTAGGGGGGAGGTGATATTCACAGTGGTAGGGGGGAGGTGATATTCACAGTGGTAGGGGAGAGGTGACATTCACAGTGGTAGGGGGGAGGTGATACTCACAGTGGTAGGGGGGAGGTGATGCAGTGGTAAAAGGACTAAAATGAAAAGTCACACTATCTAATAACGAGCGTGCCCTCCTCTTGCAGCAACCACAGTTGTACAGTGGCACCTCATTGAGTGGATTAAGTTTTGGACTGCAACTTGGAGAAGATTACTCCAACCATGTTTTGAGCTCATTTTCAAGATGTACAAGAGTTTGAGGTGAATTTGGCACATCTTTGGCATGGCAGTCAAGCATATCCCATATATGCTTAATAGGGTTCAGGTCAGGTGACATTGCTGACCATGGATGCAAAACATGAATGTTGTTCTGATGGAGAAATGCTGTGGTTACTCTTGTTTGATGAAGAGCTGCATTTTCATGCATAAAAGTAAAGCCCTGTCCTTGTGCTTGGGAAAATGGCACAACAAAATATCATGTATGTAATTACCATGCAGTCATGTTCCCCCAAATTGGTACCAGCTGCTTTCTAAAATTCTCTGTTATCCTCCTCACATCATGATAATGCCCCCACCAAAGTTCAAAGCCTCTTAGATGCAGTTATGATCATATCATTTATGTAGACATCTGTACACCCTAATCCTACCATAATGCCTTTCTATCATGAATCTGGACTTGTGTGAGAACATGCCAGACTGCCACTCCCCCTATAGCCATTTGTTGTGCACATTTGTCCACTTTTCTGGATGTGGCATGGCTGAAGTCAAGGGCGTCAGACAGGCTGGCATGGACATATGTTGCTTCCCTCAGGCAACATAAAACAAAGTTCTGCAAAATGTGTCTGCTTTGGTAATGCATTTATGGTGTCAGTTGTCCTTTGAGCAGGCTGGAAATGGTTCTGTAAATGAACAGTTCAAATAAATCCGTCCCATCTTTGTGTGGTCACCCTTGATCGTCCTGGCCTTGGGCAGTCTCTTGTGATGCCTGTTAGCTGAAAACATTGTTGTAGTCAATAAATCATTAGTCAGAAGACTTTATACATCCACACAACCGTTACAATCCTTGTTCCATCATTAAGATACCCAGTAATCTGATTTATTTCTGACTTTGTGAGATGCAGCATGATAAAAAATAGCAATTAATCCCGATCTAATGATGGCAAATTTAGTATGATAACCTAATCTTTACAGTGAGTGATAAAAATTACATTTGAAACATATTTATAGGTCAGAAATTGGAAAAACATGCATGTCAAGTGATTTCAGTGTCAGCAGTTTTTTGTGACAGATGAGAAGTGAGTATTGTACACACCTTTACCACTTTCAGGGATTAACATGTACTCGCTACATCGAACCTAAGTGATAGTTTTTAAAATATAAACTTTTCAAAAGTGTTATCTTTCATTTGCAAGACAGTATATATTAAATGTATTTTGTATAATTAGATGCATGTGGCGGAGCATATATGGGGTTGTCCTGAATGCAATGATGCCAGAGTCTGAATTTTTAACTTTGAACTTTTGAAATTTGTATAAATAGATGTGTTCTGTATAAGTAGATGTGTTCTGACTTAAGTCTGGTGTCCTCCTTTCTATCAACACACTATTTCCACACAGAATAATTAATGTATAAGTATATACCTATACACGAAGCACTGCAGTAAAGCTTTTGTATAAGCTAGGAAAAAAGTAGGAACAGCTCTATTACTCAACAATCACAAAGTTGTGACGTTCTGGCATGAGCCTTAATCATACAAACACAAACAGGACGAAGAATTAGAGAAAGGAGATAAAGTATAGATTTGCATGAATCCTTTATTTAAAAAAATAAATAAATAAAATGAACAGAGCATTTAGCTTGAAACAACTGGAAACTTACAAGTTTCAATCAGAAATGTGCTTGTTGCTACATTCAAGAGGAGTTCATTCAGAAATGTGTGGAAATGTGCATGGTGGAATGTAGAGAAAATGTCACAACTTTGTGGTCGTTGAGTAATAGAGCTGTTCTTACTTTTCCCCTAGTTTATACATTTTATTTCCACACAGATTTTTTTATTGTCTGTGCTACAATTCTCAGTAAAAGTATACATTCAAGTCCATTTAATAACAAGATGTGTTACAAATCACTGTGTAATGTGTGTAAAATAAACAGTTGCTGTTAGCAATTTTGTTATCACTGAAATTATTTGCTAATTATAGATGCCACAATTCATCACTTACCTTCACTGAGATTAATGGTTGTGATTATTTGCTAATTATAGATGCCACAATTCATCACTTACCTTCACTGAGATTAATGGTTGTGGTTTAGAAGCAAAAAATGTTCTGACTAGTCCTTCCCTAAAAAAAAGTTTTACAAATAAAAATTATGAATACACTGTAGGCTACTTTGTGCAGTCTTCTATATCTTGTGCTTTTTTCTGTATGTTATCACTGCAATGGCTTATTTGCAGTGTTTTGTACCTTCTGCTGTGCTATGTATCTTGTATATGTTTGCATGACTTTCTGTACATTGTACTGTTCTTATAATTTTCCTGATGTAGTGATGTATCACTGTGTTGTGTACTGTATTCTGCACAGTCCTGTGTGTCATGTGTTCTCTATCTTGTGTAGCGTGTCATCTATTACATGCAAAGTTATATCACTGTACCATTTTCTAATCCTTGTGTTATGCCTGTACATTGTTCTATCCTTTACTTTTGATCTGTATCTGTGAATGATTTATGTGTGGTATATGAGTACAAATGTGATCGTATGCTGACATGTATGTGGTGTGAACCTGTGTGCAACTGTATGGTACTTGTGGTATATACATGTGCTGTATGTGGAGAATCTGTTATGTCTCTGTGAGAAGTGAAACACGTGATCCTACAGAAACTAGAACATTTCACAGATAAATGATTTAAATCAAACAAGGAAGAAATTCAGTTTGTTTTCTCTGTGTCACTCAAGCCAAGAGTACCCAGTGTCATGTGGAACAACCAGCTGCTCATAACATAGAACAACCAGCTGCTCATAACATAGAACAACCAGCTGCTCATAACATAGAACAACTAGCTGCTCATAACATAGAACAACCAGCTGCTCATAACACAGAACAACCAGCTGCTCATAACATAGAACAACCAGCTGCTCATAACATAGAACAACCAGCTGCTCATAACATAGAACAACCACCTGCTCATAACACAGAACAACCACCTGCTCATAACATAGAACAACCACCTGCTCATAACATAGAACAACCACCTGCTCATAACAAGAATATTTTGTAGTCATCTAGAACAACCAGCTGTTCATAACAAACATATTTTGTAGTCATCTGGAACAGCCAGCCACTCTGATGACTGAAGCTGCCTGACACTAGAGAATCCTTACATTCAGAAATATGGATGTTGAAACCATATGGTTTGAATTTGAAATTCAGCTACATTTAACATTTCCTTTCTCCACAATCATATTCTCTCTCTACTAAGCTCTACTCTTCCTCACATGTAATTTATATTTCAGAACCCCCTCACTCACTATATTACAAACCATCAATCCTAACCACATCTATCTATTCCACCCATCCTAACCTCAGCTAGATTACCATTGTATCCCCCTCTCTCTCTTTTCCACTTTCATCACACCCTCTTTACTACCAACTTATCACACATCACAAGCCTTCATTTGTATGATTAAAGTGTACACTGAAATGTCACAACTGTGTACTCATTCATTAATAAAGCTGTTTCTACTTTTGTTTTTAAAAGATTTTAACATCTAGGTATTTGAAATGTTTATTTGCCTCAAAGGCTGATTGTCCAGAAAGATCTATGTTGGGACTTCTTCTCTTCAGTTTTTTTTTTTTCAGAACTGATTTTCATACTGTAGTTTTTACATGCCCTTGCTAAGTTATCCATGTTTTGCTGTAGGTCTTTCTCTAATGTGCCTATAAATGCTTGTTCATCAGCTAATAAAAGGAGTTCATTAACGGTCCATTTATTGAGTGAGCTTTCTGAGTAGTGTTGTGAGTTTAACAACATTATTTCTGGTATTGGGCTACCAGGCAGTTCCATGTTGGAATTCTTACTATCTTATATTTTACACCCTTCCCATGCTGCTAAATGTCAAATGGGGCTCACATGTTAGTTCTGTTTTCAGTGAGCTTATCAACCTTTTAAAACTCATTCCATGCTTAAGGACTAAAATTGGTCATTTCCAGTACGTGAGTTCTGTGCTGTGTGACTATTTTTTCATACCTGTTTTGTTTCTACAAAAACGGTGTAACTTTTTAATTATACACATTTTATTTGTGCATGTCCAGTGACCCCTTTCATCATGGCAGAAGAGTGCTTAGTTACGAGCAATGTCGAGCATGAAAAACAAAGTTGAAAAAAAATTTCAATCTTTGGTGCTGTAGATAGGGGTACTGACATGCTCTGTGACCACCCCACTGCTCTTGAATGTATCCCAAGTAGATCTAGACATATCAGATGACTGGAGAAGTAGTTAGGAGGTTATTTCAGACATTATTTTAGTGAGAATGACCCATATGATCACAAGACAAGACCAACAAGTAGTTTAGGCATCTCATATGGTATAAACTGTACATCTAGACCTAGCCAATGGTAAGAAGGACACAATTATTGTCTAAAAACACCACATTACTTCTTTTTACTACAAAAACTCAGCATTTATGAAATATTCATCCATTTTTAGTTATTATGAAACATAATAAGTACACTTATCATGGAAATACTGTATTTCATTCACTTTTCCAAATATACCCTCGATACATATCAAGACCCACGCTTTTACTCTGGCAACAAATAAAACGCCCATGTTTCTTCTTGCAGCACGAGAAGAGAGGGATTTTATGCCTATTAATTTGGCCTCTCTTAACAATGTCCTCTTTAGAGTTTCATGCAGTCGACCTCTTTTTCTTCAGCCTGTTGTGTTCCACTTCACAGCTTGTTTTGGGATTCTCTAACTGTTTCTTCTCATCACATGGCCAATATATGTCCATCTCTTTTTTCTGACCACCAGTAAGACAGGTTGTTGTTCACTCATCTGTCTTGTCTCTGCACTGGTCTTAAATTCATTCCACTTTATACCGAGTACTTTCATTTGGCATTTGTTTTCAAAAGAATCTAATTTGTTTTCTATTTCTTTAGTAGTTTTCCAGCTTTCACATGCATAAATGAGAGTGGATTTGAATAGAATAATCTTAGCTTTGTTTTTGTGCTTATAACTTTTGAGTGCCTAATTTTCTTAAGATTTTTTAAGGTCAGTGATGCTTTTGCAATTCTAACTTCATTTCTGGTGTCACCATCCTGGTCTATGAGGCTGCTGAGGTAAGCAAATTGGTTGACTTCTTAAACAGCTGTACCTTCTATGTTTATTTTTCCTCCTTGATTAATGGGAAGTTTCATTATTTTTGTTTTTTCCTTGTTAATTTCAAGTCCTATTTTGCTAGCCAGTGAAGACAGAGTATCTGTTTTTTCTTGCAGTTTTATCATTGTCAGTGATAAGAGTTATGTTATCTGCAAAATCAAGATTTTCCAGTTGGGTCTCACGTACCCAATCAATGCCCAGTTTACCTGTGCAACATTTTTTCATTATGAAGTCTACTGCAATTCTAAAAAGCAAGGGAGATAGCATACATCAGTGTGATTGCTTGTTTCAGTCTGGAACCATTCGCCTATTCTTTATTCTGTATTGACTGCACAAACATATCCATTGTAGAGATCCTCAATGATGTTGACAATTTTAGATGGTATTCCATATATTCGTAAAATTCTCCATGGTTAATCTCTGTGTACGTTATCAAATGCCTTTTTAAAGTCTATGAAGTTACGATTAATGGTTTTTGCTTTTCAATATGTTCTTCAAGTATTATTCTTAGAGTAAAGATCTCATTGAGATAGTTCCTCTCTTTTCACAATCCTACTTGCTCTTCCCTCATTGCAGTATCCACTATATCTTGAATTTTATTCAGAATGACTTTGCAAAATATTTTTGATACAACTGATAGTAAGATTACTCCTCTCTAATTATTGCAATTGCTAAGGTTCCTTTTTTTGTGTGTGGGTATTTTAACAATTATTCCTTTTTTCTATTTTGAAAAGACCTTTTCTTCTTTCCATATTTTATTAAACATTCTCTTCAATTGGCTCATGTTGTCACTGTTAATAGTTTTTAACATTTCAGCTGTTATTTCACCTTCACCTGCAGCCTTGTTGTTAGCCATTAGATTCACTGCTGTTTCAATTTCATTCAATATAAATTCATCCAGATTGACATTTAGTTGTGGGATTGGTAAGTTGGTTTCAGGGTTTATCAATTCTTACTATGTAACATGATGGTATGTAGTATGACACAGAGAGCTATTTAATATCCTGCCCTTGATCCACAGAATGTATAACTATAATATATAAGACAAAAGTAGGAACAGCTTTATTAACAAAAGTAGGAACAGCTTTATTAATTAATGAGCATACACTTGTGAAGTTTTGACGTGAACTTAATCATACAAAAACACACAGGATGAAGAAATAGAGAGAAGATAAAATATAAATGCATATGAATGCTATGTGAAAAATAGGAATTGAAAAAAAAAATAGAATAAAATAAAATAAAAAGAATGGAGCACCTAGCTGTGACTTGTGATAAGCTTTGACATGTAACCAAGAGACTGTGTTCAGAAATGCACATGGTGGAGTGTAGAGAATGTTTAAATGGAGACTTGTGAAGTATGATAGATGGGTGGTAAATGGGGAGGGGGAGAACCGTGGAAAGGAGAGATAGTGATACAATGGTAATCTAGCCAGGAGAAAGTGGAATAGGTGATTATAGCTGGGGTAGAGGGTTTGTAATCTGATGCTGTCAGGAGGTTCTGAACTATGTGTTACAAGTGAGAAAGGAGTGGAACTTAGTGCAGAGTGAATATGATTGTGGAAGAGGGGGATGTTAAGTGTATCTGAATTGCGAATTCAAACCATGTGGTTCCAGTGTCCCATATTCCTGAATGTAGCAGTTCTCAAGTGCTAGGCAGCTTCTGTCATCAGTATGACATTTTTTGATGGCTGTTACCAGAAAGTCAGATTTGCCTCTGTGGTTGGGGCCATTGAAATGATTAGGGACTGGTTTTGAAGCATGCTGGGTGATATCATGTTTCCGCATGCAGTCACCTAATCTGAGACCAGTTTCACCAACATAAGTTATCCTGCATCTTTTGCCTAAGACGGCATATACTACATTATGGGACTCGAATGTGAATCCCTAACGGTGAGTGAAGATAGTTTTGGGAAAGATTATCATTTTTGTTTCCCAGACTACAGGGCAGGTAACACAGCGAGAGCTGTTACATTTTCTGGTGCCAACATATGCAAGGTTCCACTTCAGGTGGCTACGGATGAGGATGTCCTTAAGATCTGGTTCACATTTATGTGCTAATAGGATTAGTTGGATTAGTGGCAAATGGTGGTACATAATTTTCTTAACCATCTGACCATGTGGGTGAAAAGGAAGTACTATTTAACTCTGTCAGATGAGGTAACAGGTTTTTTTCTGAATGGCTCTTCATGGTTTATTTTTTGGATACGGTTAAATGCCTTCCAAAGGACATTTTCTAGATAGCAGTTTGGCTCATGTTTGTATTGCCAACAGGGGTGGATCAGAGAAAATGTCGTGAGTGTCAGGGTCTAGCTGAATTACTGGAAGATGACAATAAAGAATTTTCTCAACTATCTGACAATGCGGGTGGAAAAGCAGTACTAACTTAACTCTGTCCGATGGAGTAACAGGCTTTTTTCTGAATGCTTCTTTGCAGTTCACTAGTTGAAGGTTTTACGAAGGACATTTTCTGGGTAGTGGCGATGACCTGACCTATAAAGTCCAAATTATCCTGACACATGCAGCAAAGATGGAGGAGTTAGGAGTATGGGATGGAGTTCTTAAAGGCTTCAGGATGGGAGGAGGTGTAAAGTAAATAGGTGGGCTTGTAAAATACAGAGGTGACAAGGCTGTTTGTGCCAACAGAAATTTTAATGTCTAAAAAGTTGACAGACTTGTCAGAAATTTCATAAGTGAATTTTATGTTATTTATTAAGTGAATTGGTGAATTCAGTAAATTTTTCTAGGTCTCCTTGTGGCATACTGGTGACTCCAATGCCATCATCGATGTACCTTTTATAGAATTCTAGAAGTCTGCCAGTGTAGGTTTCCCATAATTTGACTTCCAGAAAGCCCATAAATAGACATGCATAACTGGGACCCATTTTCATCCCATGTTGAGTCTTATTATGCTATCAGTGTTAGTGGTGGGATGAGGGTCCTGACCAAGAAAACAGCGGAGTGCTAAGAGTCCATCCTCATGGGCGATAGAGGTGTAAATGAAGCAGGCATCAGCTTTGTGTGTAGTTATATACTTAGTTTTATATACTCAACACTAATTATTCGGTTGATCCATAGAAATCCTCAGCTCCTACATACCAAAGATAATTTTATGACAGTCTGGCTTCTCTGTTCTATCTAAAGTGAACAGAAAGTCATATTGTCTGGGTTACCATGAAACTAAACAGATGCAGCTGGTTCCAATTAAATATACCGAACAGCACATATGGAAATGATGTCAATTCACTGTCTTTGATATCTTACTAACACAGTACTGTGACAAAGATGAACAGATGATCAATTAAAAACTGGCAAACTGCAAGGTGAATCTAAGTTATTACTCTAAGCTGATACACAAATGCTGCCTATTTACGGATTTATGGAAAAACGAAATATGGAAAACCTATCTCAGAGTTCTACAGGAGGTGGATGATGGTATCAGAAACACCAGCATGGCAAAGAATAAATTAGAAAAATTCATGAGTTTGCCAACTCTTTCAAAGAGCACTGAAATTTATACCTCATTAATCTCGAACAAGTCTATCAACTTCTTAGACATCAAAGTATCTATCAGCAGGGATTGTCCTTCTATCTCTGTGTTTTACAAACCTACTGACAGCCATACATATCTACTTTAAGCTTCTTACTATTCTGAAACCTGCAAGGATCCATCCCATACTCTCAGCTCCTCCATCTTTGCTGCCCATGTCAAGATGACTTGAACTTTATGGACCAATCAAAAAAATTATTGGAACCATTTCATCATCGCCACTATTCTGAAAGTCTCAGAACACCTTCCACCATATCCAGAAAGTGAGTCACCAAAGACAGTTATGGAAAAAAAAAACCTGTCTCCCTTTAGTGCTTCCTTTCCATTCCCATGGTCAGATGACAAAACAATTCTCTACCACCATCTCCCACTGCCATAGCTTGACCTTGACATGATATCTTCTCTGAACACACCCCTACTTGCCTACAAACACGGAAAAAACGTGAAGGAAATCCTTGTTCCACTGTAACCTTAAGAGAGATCCTATCATTTTTCTGGAACTAGAAAGTGCAACAGCTTTCGCTATGTCGCCTGCTCTATAGTCTGAAAAATGAAATTGGTTACTTTCCCTAAAACTGCCCTCACACTACATGAGGGATTCATACATGAGTTCCACCAAGTAATTTATGCTTTTGTGTACAAAAAAAAAAAAAAAGTTTAGGATAATTTATATTGGAAAGATCAATTTCAGACTAGATGATCACTTTCAGAAACATTTTTATGACATCTCCCATAATGCTTTTATGCCAGTTTCTAATCATTTTAACAGCTCTATCAATAGTGGCATGTCTGATTTTCAAGTAGAAACCATCAAAGAATGTCACTCTGATGACAGGTGTCACCTGGCATTCAAAAACAACTTCATACAGGAATATGGGACCCTGCAACCACATGGATTATCTTCTAATATTCTGTTATACCCAACCTTCCCTTTCTCCACAATCATATTCCCTCCCTACTTAATTCTTATCTATTATTTTCTTACCTGCAATTGATACTCTAGACTCTCTACCCTTACTATATTCATCTACTTCTCCCACCTTTATCCTAGCGTGACAGCCATTGCATCCATCTCTCTCTTTTGAAATAAAATTTGTTCTGTTTGTCCATCTATTTATAAACTTTTTACATTAGACTCTTCTTGCAAGCACTGAACATAAATGATACAATTTTATACTGAATTCTCCTACTATATAGTGGATATTCATCAATGTGCAAGATGACGAGAGTAACTTTGTTGCATGTATGTATTTTCTGTATGGAGTGTGTGGGTAAGAGTGAAATGTAACAGGTTTGTAATTCAACTTTGTTATTTCAGTTTGAATCATGTTAGTACCACCTGATTCAGAATTTCTAGACTAGAGAAACAGTTGTAAGATAACTTGCAGAATGTCAGATGTGCCTATGTACTCAGTTTTTCACTCTTTGCAAATAAAGTTCAGTCAGTCAATCTCTTGCCCCTTTTCTCCACCCTGTCTCTACTGCCAAAATGTACAAACTAGGAAAAAAGTAGGAACAGCTTTATTAATTAATCAGTACACAGTTGTGACATTTTTTGCATGAGCCTTAACCATACAAAAACAAACAAGACAAAGAAACAGAGAGAGAAGATAAAATATAAATTTACATGAATGCTATGTAAAAAATATAAATGGAAAAAAATAGAATAAAATAAAATAAAATGAATGGAGCACTTAACTGTGACTCATAAGAGGTTGTGTTCAGAAATGTGCATGGTGGAATGTAGAAAATATTTAAATGGAGACTTGTGATTTGCAGCCGTACAAGGTAATCCTATCATGCCTTAGAGGCACATAGGGATATGGTGTTAGTGCCCATATTTTCCTTGACCTATCAGCACATCAGAGGGTGATATGGTCAGTGTCACACCTGGCTTTCCTTCCCTAACTCCGGAAGAGGTCAGCTACTCATTTCTACAGCTGGGTGACTGGGGTGCCTTCAGCCACATTCGAACCCCCGACCTTCACCATGTGTGGTAGGTGGGTCGTAAATAAGGATTGGGGGGGGGGGGGGTGGAGAGGGGAGAGATACAATGGTAATCTAGCCAGGAAAAGGCAAAATAGGTGATTATAGTAGAGGTAGAGGGGTTGGTTCTAATGTGATGCTGTGAGGAGGTTCATGTTGTCCACCTGTGTTATATGTCATCTGAGTATTTGCCATGTTCTGTCTGTATGTGTTGTCAATGTGTGTGGTATGTCACCTGTGTATGTTATGTGTGTTTTGTCTTTCTGTGCATGTGTTGTCTAAATATGTGATAGTCACTTGGGTATGTGTGTTTTGTCTTTCTGTGCATGTGTTGTCTAAATATGTGACAGTCACCTGTGAATGTGTGTTTTGTCTTTCTGTGCATGTACTGTCTAAATATGTGATAGTCACCTGTGTATGTTACATGTGTTTTGTTTGTCTGTGCATGTGTTGTCTAAATACATGACAGTCACCTGGGTATGTTATGTGTGTTTTGTCTGTGCATGTGCTGTCTAAATATGTGATAGTCACATGTGTGTTATGGAAAACAGGTAGAGTTAGATGGAAGTCTATGGTGTAGTTTTACAGATGGTGGAAGGAAGGAAGGATGAGGGAGAGAAAGGAAGGAAAAAAGGGAAGGTGAGAGGCAGGAAAAGAGAGAGGGAGGAAGAAAGGGAGGGAGGGAGGAAGGAAGGAAAATGAAATGGTTATGGTTCTAAGGACTGTTATTGCCGGAGGTGGGGTGGGGGATACGCTTTTCACTCCAATGGCGTGTGTCTCAAATAGCCTCTGACAGTCAAGTCTAGCTCCTGGCTTTCTCGTGGCAGAATGTTCAAACTGACAGGAGAAGGGGTGAAGGCGAATATCTGGCGCCTGAAAACCAGAAGCTTCAGGTAGATGAGAGTTATGTTCAGTAGCTCATCTACCGCTGCTGGCGAGATTCTTCAGCTGCTGTGCATGGAGTGGGGCTCCTCCCAGCCAGTGAAGAAAGGTGCGGATGGGGATGTCGCGTGGCACCATTGTGGAAAAGGTGAAAGAAAGGGTTAAGTGAAGTAAACAGTAGTCAAATCACGGCACCTCTGGTCTGGAGGTTGGCCATGTCCTATGTGCACTCATATCTTAACCCAGAGGTTAAGACACTGCTGGCGAGATTCTTCAGATGCTGCGCATGGAGTGAAAATCCTCACAGCCAATGAAGAAAATGCGGAAAAGAAATTAGAGTTGCCGTGCAGTGCCAATGTGAAAATATGATGGAAAGGATAAAGTGAAGCTTAGTCAGTATGTTCATATGTTCAGTAGTCTCGCAGCTAGAGCTACTCATACCACGGCACCTCTGCTCTAGAGGCTGGCCATGTCCGATATACACCCACAGTAGTGAAATATGCGTAAACCGGCTTAAACCAGGGGTGAAACTTAATGGCTACTCATGTCACGGTACCTCCACTCTAGAGGTCGTTCACGTCCTAAACATGCCCATACTGGGATAATATGAATAAACCGGTTCAACCCAGAGTTGGAACTTACTAGTGGTGAGGATTCATCCTCCTAGACAAAAGCTCCATCCTGGTCACAACTGGGAAGGGTAGCAGCCACGACCACAAAATGTTGAAGTCGGAGACACTGGACCAGGGCAGTCTAGATAGGCAACCACCTCTCACCCAGTGGGGATGTATGCGTATCCTAATCACGCTGAGGTTTTCCGGTGAGAAAGTCCAATGATGGACTGGATGGGCAACCACCTCTCACCTGGTGGGGATACACATGTATCCCAAAACATATCAAGGTTTTCCAGTGAGAAAGTCCAACTCTAGGCTGGATGGGCAACCACCTCTCACCCAGCGGGGATATACTGATATCCAAAACACGTCAAGGTTTTCCGGTGAGAAAGTGCAACTCTAGATTAAACTGGTGCAACGAAAACCATGGTGTCACACACTCCCGCTTCTGTGACCCACCAAGAATACAGGCTCAAGCCCTGCGATACTCTGAACCTCTTGTGGTCCTCTCGTGGATCTTGTGTGGTCCTTTTGGGAACCACAGGACCTATCGAGGACCACAGTGATAAATTCAGGAGGATCATGGGGTGGTCTTGGTGGTAGAAATGAACGAAGAAGAAGAAGAAATGGTTATGAAAGACAATAACAACTCAATATTTTGGCAAAATTGCCTTTATCAAGGAAAAACAGAAAGACAAAAAAAAAACAAATAAAAGATGAAAAGGAACTTATCTGTGATCTGCTTTCTCTGAGAAAACCAGGCAAAATATTGGTGCTACAGATAGATAAGTAAATATGAAGAGTTAGAGAGGCAACCAAGCATGGAATATGGCTGACTGGAGACTAGACCAGTGGGAAAAAAAAAAAAAAAGGAAAATAGGGGAATAGCAGCATTGACCTTCACTATCTCACTGACCAGATGGGAAAGTCTGTTAAAGAAAGTGGAAAAGGACACAGGAAATTAATGAGAATAGGATAAGGAGCCAAATGTAGTTGAATGAAGGAAAGTGTTCTTCAGACAAAGCTAATCTGAGAATTCAAATGGGATGGGTGTAAGCAACCAGACTGGAAGATAAAATACTGTGGCAGAGCTTCACAAGCATGTTCATCAGAAGAGCAAGAATGGACAGCAGTGACTGAAATGTCACATTTGCCCTTGTGATTCCTTTGATTACAGTACTGAGGGACAGGTTTTTGCACTTTGTTGGAGATGTCACTGAGGTGTTGTGGAACTGATCTTCTAACCATGAGCTGGTTTCTCCAATATACATCATATTACAAATAACACATTGCTGACAGAAATGCAGATGAAACCAACAACTCTGATTATTGAGGAAATATTCTGGTGATGGTTGGGATATTCACTCCAGATGACTGGTGGCTCATTACCAAAAACAACACTGAGATGAACAGCTTGGGGGTACAGAAGTTAAAGGTAGACCATAGGAGACATGGAAAAGAACAGCTGATGCTGAGTAGTAGAAGGTTAACCTGGACAAGAACAGAAAAAAAATGAAAGCAAACAAAAAAAGAAGAAGGCAAAGGACAGACATTTGTGGAAAGCCCTTGCAGAAGCCCATGTGCCTTGAGCACTTAAAGGTTCAGAGAGAGAGATATTATCACATATATGATATTTCAGGATGTGCAGGTGAAGCTCTTGTGAATGGATATCATGGATTTAGGAAGTTCTAACTGGCTAGTTTCAACAACAAAAGGGGCAAGTGTTGCACCTGCCTTCTGTGTCAGAAAAGGACATATCAACTGACTTGAGGTGGCTTCTGACTAGAAAGTCCTCTAGGTTCTTATCCCACCTGTATGACACTGGAGGAGATTCAGTAGACTGCAGCACGTGTATCATATTCTGGCTGGGGGAGAGATAACAAGATACCTTCACTACCAAACTGTGGGGGGTGCTATGTGAGAACCAGTTTTACACTATGTGAATAGTAGAAGGGTTTAGGACAAAAGGCTTCCTGGCGGGTACAAGGCTGATGCAATCTGATCCCAACATGAGGATATTTTCCAGATAACAATGCTGTTTCAAGAATTTGAGCATCTGGTGGGCCTAATTTAAGAAATCAAGATCTCTGCAACACAAGCAATGTCATCAAAGAAGTTGTGAGAACCTCATTTAAGAAATCAAGATCTCTGCAACACAAGCAATGTCATCAAAGAAGTTGTGAGAAGGGAATGAAGTCCCTCCAAGAGTGAGGGTGAGTGGAGGTGTACAGGGAGTAGCTATGTACATCATTAGGTTTGTAATATACTGATGCTGAGAGACCTGAATGTTCGAAGTATACTGATCCTGAGAAACCTGAAGGTCTGTAATATACTGATGCTGAGAGACCTGAAGGTCTGTAATATACTGATGCTGAGAGACCTGAAGGTTTGTAATATACTGATGCTGAGAGACCTGAAGGTTTGTAATATACTGATGTTGAGAGACCTAAAGGTTTGTAATATACTGATGTTGAGAGACCTGAAGGTTTGTAATATACTGATGCTGAGAAACCTGAAGGTCTGTAATATACTGATGCGGAGAGACCTGAAGGTTTGTAGTGTACTGAGAGACCTGAAGGTTTGTAATATACTGATGCTGAGAGACCTGAAGGTTTGTAGTGTACTGATGCTGAGAGACCTGAAGGTTTGTAGTGTACTGAGAGACCTGAAGGTTTGTAATATACTGATGATGAGTGACCTGAAGGTTTGTAGTGTACTGACGCTTAGTGACCTGAAGGTTTGTAGTGTACTGAGAGACCTGAAGGTTTGTAATATACTGATGCTGAGTGACCTGAAGGTTTGTAGTGTACTGATGCTTAGTGACCTGAAGGTTTGTAGTGTACTGATGCTGAGAGACCTGAAGGTTTGTAATGTACTGATGCTGAGAGACCTGAAGGTTTGTAGTGTACTGATGCTGAGTGATCTGAAGGTTTGTAATGTACTGATGCTGAGAGACCTGAAGGTTTGTAGAGTACTGATGCTGAGAGACCTGAATGTTTGAAGTATACTGATGCTGAGTAATCTGAAGGTTTGTAGTGTACTGATGCTGAGAGAGCCGATGGTTTATAGTGTATTGATGTTGACAGAGCTGAAGGTTTGTTGTATACTGATGTTGTGAAACCTGAAGGACTAGTGGTGACTGTGATGTCAAGAAAGTTCATTGAAATCATAGAGATGAGGGAGGTAAAAGGGATGTCTGCAATAAACTACTTCATAAAGTCAATGAAAACTGTTAAGGTTCTTCTTTGCCTTGTTTGTGATACCAATGCTATTATCAGTAAGTTTATAAAAGACAGGTAAAGAACCTTTATAATGACCTTGGATATGTTATGTTTTTTTTATGCATGTGTAGTATATGCATGTTGTATGTTATCTGGATAAGTTATGTGTGTTTTTTCTGTATTTGTGTACATGTGGTGAGACTGTTTTGTTATGAAGATTTATTTTGCCAAAATAGGTACTTTGTTATTTCTCTCTTGTTATAGCAATATGTACATTGTCATTTTTTTCTTGTAGTATAGTACTATGTACAAATGTCATTTCTCTCTTATAGTTGTAATATGTACAATTGTCATTTCTCTCTTGTAGTAGTAACATGTACAATTGTCATTTCTCTCTTGTAGTAGTTACATGTACAATTGTCATTTCTCTCTTGTAGTAGTAGCATGTACAGTTGTCATTTCTCTCTTGTAGTAGTAACATGTACAATTGTCATTTCTCTCTTGTAGTAGTAACATGTACAATTGTCATTTCTCTCTTGCAGTAGTAACATGTACAATTATCATTCCTCTTACAGTCTTATGTAATTTGTCAACTGTCTCTTGGTATTGTCCTCTTTTGTTATTACTCTATGCAGTTTACAGAAAGGAATAGCAAAGATGGCACACAATGAGTGATTTTTAAAACGAAAACAAGAAACTTACTCCCCTAGAAGAGGCAATGCATCTGGGAACTCTCTTCTGAAAAAGCCCAACAAGTCCTGCTCTGTTGCAATGGACTCAAACATTTCAAATGGCAAGAACAAAGTTGTTGTGTAAGATCTATCCAGATTTGGCAGAGCTATCATCATGTATTCATGTCTTGGCCAAATATGAAGGTAGTTGACTTCCATAGCAAACTAAAAAAAAAAAAAGATAAAAGTAAATATATATATAAATATCATCTTATATTTTATATCCTTCCCATGCTGTTAAACGTCACATGGGGCTCGCAAAGTAGTTCGCCAATTTTTCCTGTCTTCGGCGAGTCTTTCAACCTCATCAAAGGATTTTATGCCTGTTAATTTGGCTTCTCTTAATAATGTCCTCTTCAGAGTTTCACGCGGTCTGCCTCTTTTTCTTCAGCCTGTTGTGTTCCACTTGATAGCTTGTTTTGGGATTCTCTGATCATTTCTTCTCATCAAGTGACCAACATATGTCCATCTCCTTTTCCTGATCACCCATGAGACTGGTTGTTGTTCAGTCATCTGTCTTATCGCTGCATTGTTCTTGAATTCATTCCACTTGATGCTGAGTATTTTCCTTAGGCATTTGTTTTCAAAAGAGTCTAATTTCTTGTCTATTTCTTTAGTTGTTTTCCAGCTTTCGCATGCATAAATGAGGGTGGATACTACATTTGAATTGAATAGTCTTAACTTGGTTTTTGTGCTTATAACTTTTGAATTCCATATGTTCTCAAGATTCTTGAAGACTGATGCTGCTTTTGCAATTCTGATCCTAACTTCCTTTCTAGTGTCACTATCCTGGTCTATGTAGCTGCCAAGGTATGCAAACTGAATGACTTCTTCAATATCTGTCCCTTCTACGTGTATTTTTCCATTTTGATTGAGAGGAATTTTCATATATATATATATCTCGAACCCACTTAATATCACATCACTTTATGTCACAACAAGGATATTGTCACAGAAATTTGTCACCATATTTTTCCATCCAGAGGAGTTAAAAGATTCTGGTTTGTATCTGTATCACAAAATGGGCGAGTCCAAGCTATAAATATCTCATAAAACCTCAGTTTCATGACTCATCAAAGTCAGGCCAGCCGTTTGATCACTGAGTATGTGCTGCATCAACCTTTTCAACATGTGGGCATCAAAACTCAGGTGGTGTGAATGAAGGGCTTACCACGGCCATTTTCCAAAAGAACATGATTAAAACTGAATTGGACTTTCCTTATTCTAGAAAACAGCAGCCATGAATTTCCCTGCTAACTTATGAAACTTGAATTTCTTTGGCTGTGGAGAATCTGAATTTGGTCTCAACATTGCAGTTGCGCAACTATGTTCCATCAACATCATGCCCATGCAACCATGTCCCATCAACATCATGCCTGTGCAACCATGTTCCATCAACATTGTGGCCATGCAACCATGTTCCATCAACATCATGCCTGTGCAACCATGTTCCACAACATCATGCCTGTGCAACCATGTTCCATCAACATCTTGCCTCTGCAACCATGTTCCATCAACATCTTGCCTTTGCAACCATGTTCCATCATCAGTGATGAATCACTCCAAAAAATTATCACTAGACCATTCAAAATGCTACAAAATCAACTGGACATGCCCACTCAGTTTCATCAGCATTCAAACATTTCAGTGCCCACTTGATCAATAGCTTCTGCATACCCAAATGCTCATGAATTATAAACCTAATGTGTTCCCTGTATCTCTATTATCTCATCAATTGTTTTAGCTGAAATCTGTCAATCTGCCAAAATTTCTAGAACTGACACAGTTGAAAGCCTTTCACATCTTGCTGTATCTTCCATCTCAAAATCTCCATACAGAAAGTTAGCACAGCACTTCTTCACAATTGAGTATGATGAGCAGTTGCCTCTGAATGTTTGCAGCATACACTCATGAATTTCATTTAAGTTTTCTTCTGCAAGAACATGAGCTTCATGACAGCACAGAGTTTCACACTTGAAAATTCCACACTTTTCAATGACATAGTTCTGCCACTAAAATAAAGTAAAAAATCAGCATTGTGATCCTACAAACTAGCACTTTACATTATAAAATAATGCTCTTTCCACCTGTCAGTGTACAGCGACAAAATTATTCTCAGATTTTGGGACGTGAGTTGAGCCAATAATTTTTCACCACTTCCTCACAATTGAGAAATTTATGCAATTACAATAAAATAAAGTGATAAAATTATGTAATTACACCTATACGATAGAAATAAATAAATAAAATTATGTAATTACACCTATAAGATAGAAATTTCATTCATTCATTCATCTGCATGTCCCTTGCGGAACTTTGCCTCCCAAACAGCACTCCTATAGGCCTCTCGGTTGAGACCAAGATGGCCTGCTGCTGATGCATCCATTTGCAGATCTTCACTGAAGCCTTACAGCCATCTTCGCCTTAGTCTTCCTCTCTTTCTTTTTCCCTATCCTTCCAAGACGGTTTTCTCTAGATTATCATGACGTTTAATGTGTCCAAAATATTTAAGTTTTCTCTGTTTAATCTTCTTTACTAGCCAGCCTTCTTCAATATTAAGTTCTTTTAGTATGGATATAATAAGATAGAAATAAATATATAAAATTATGTAATTACACCTAGAAGATAGAAATAAACTGAGAAAACTATGCATTACATTTACAAAACACAGACTGAGAAAATTATGTAATTACATTTACAATACAGGTTACAGTTTCTGAACCCCTGTAATAATTTTTAAATGCAAAGAAATATAAGTTTAGCACATCAAAACTTCACAGTATCAGGCTGTGTCAAGTTAATATTACTTAACCTAAGCATAGCAGACATGGGGACATACAACAGTGCGGAATGACTGGGCAATAATTCAAGAAAAAAAAAAGGAATGGGAAACAAATCCTAGTTCTGCTTGTGATGACATGAGAATGTTAAATGGTAAAAAAAAAAAAAACTTAACAGTGAATAAGATAGCAATGATTAATGACACCAACTTTATTATTATCAGTGGGAGGAATGTTCAGTTCCATGTATCCATGTGGGAGATAGTGTTGCTGGTAGTCAAATCGACTTAATTTCATCATCTGTCTTCTCACAGCTGAAAATGCTCCATCAGCACCAATAATAAGGTCCACCTTAGTTTTGATACGGTCACCCTTTTCACTGTTGATATAGCATAACAGAATCATTATAAAGTACTTGCAGAGAGAGTAGGATGACTGAAACACACTGGCAAATGGATGACCTAAGTTTCCAAACTGCATCAATACAAGGAGTGTTGGGTATACTGTTTCTTTTAGAAACACAGACAACAGAATAAGTACAATAAACAGTACAAAGTGGCACAGCATGTAGCTATCCTGTTTATTTTCTCATAGATTTGTTGTAAACTTCACTGCCTATTGATTGTATCTTGTTTGTTCTGCAATTTACTTGTTAGAAATTTTCCCTCATTTAGTAAACTAGTCAGAAGAAATGTGAATGGCAGATTTCTTTCTTTGTTCTAGCAGAAGTATTAAAAGGAGACAGGAGAAACTGGTCAGAGGAGCAGCAGGAGGAGTGAAAATGTAATGTAGCATAAATGACTAAGTGTGCGAAGTACAGTACACAAGGAACACTAAACAGTTACAGGACTAGTAGACTAGAGAAACATGACTCAGTGTACACTATGCTTTATGCTAATTCATGATTACTCCATACTACAATTTTTATATCACTGGAAGCTAAAATAGTGGTTTGTGTTTATACATCATTGCTGGAACGCTCATTCAAACTGTTAGAAGCTGGAACACTCGATTATATTTGTAAATATTGGAATGTTGAATATAGAATTCCACGCATAACTATTAGAATACTGGATAGCACAATCAGCTGCACACGCTGAAACTATGTACTGAGAATAACTTCACATATTCTTACACATTACATTACTACAACTTAGGTGAGATTTAATTATTTGTTACACATAACCCATCTTGATGTGATGATGATGATTTTTAAAATTATGCACTCAGAATTTTGCTGTGTAACCTTCACCTGGTCAGTTAATTTGTTTTTGAATATATTACATTAAAATAATATACTGACCATTAAAGGATATAATTTCCACAATGTTTTGATATGACAGGCAGGTAAGAGGTGCCTTAAAATGAACAAGGAGTAGGAATAATATTTGATGAACAAACAGCAAGGACAACTGTAGGATATTTGAACATCTCGGACTGAGTCCTGCTAGCCCAACTGAAAGGACGACCAATAAACATAAATATTATACAAGTGTACGCTCCAACATCTGAAAGTTCTGAAGAAGATGTACAGCTATTTTATAATGACATAGAGACAGCACTAAAACACACAAAGTCACATGAAGTTACTACAGTCATGGGAGATTTTAATGCCAAAGTTGGTAAAGGAAGAACTTCAGACATCGCTGGTGACTATGGACTGGGGGAGAGGAATGACAAGGGTAGTAAATTAATTGAATGGGCAGGAATACATAGCATGGTTGTAGGAAACACCTGGTTTAAACAACATCCCCAAAGACTGGCAACGTCGTGCAGCCTAGACAAAAAGACTTTTAACCAGATAGACTACATATTAATCAATAAACAATTCCGAAATGCATTACTGACAACAAAAACCATGCCAGGAGCCGACTGCAACAGTGACCATGACCCACTCTGTGGAAAAATTAGAATAAAGCTAAAGAAAGCATGCATAAAAGTGAGAAACATCAAACTGAATACAGAACTTCTTAAAAATGACCAAGAACTGAGAGAAAAATACAAAGTTATTATAACAAATAGATACAATGCAATAGCAAAGATAAATAGTATAGATGAACAATGGGCAATGTTAAGAGATTCTATCAACCAAACTGTTAAGGAGATAATACCACCGAAAAAAGAAGCCCCTAAAAATAAATGCATGATGGACACGAGGAGGAGGAGTAAAAATAACAATGAAAAATATAACAAGATAAATAAAAAAATAAGACACAAATGCAGAGAAGCAAAGGAAGTGTGGTTAACGAACAGTGCAGACAAATAGAGGACTCCGATAATAAAGACGGCAAAAACATGCACAAACGAATTAATTAACTTATAGCCAGGAAGACAAAATACATCACCAGATGCCCCCTGGGAACAATTGTATTAAGAGCACACTTATCTTAACATAGTGTTTATGAGACAGGGAACATAGATCTGTTTGCTTAAAAACTCTGACCTACTTCTGTAGCCCAGAAACTTGTAGCAATCAACACTAATTGTAATTGTTATTTTTGTAAAATGTAATGTCAGGTTGGTGGACGGATGGGGACATGGAGATCTCTGGCGAGGATGAGGGAAGTCTGGTGTGAAACCAATGAATCCAGGACGTGACAAGCCTATGGGTCTTTACAACAATGGCTATCAGAATGATGTAAACAAAACAGAGCCAGTAGACTATGGGTGGTGGGGAATGGATATCACTGAAGCACTCATCAGGTTCCTCATCTCAAAGTCAGACTGTCTTTGTGGAACTGTCTCCAAACCATGTGACATGGAGAAGGGACTTACATACAGCCACCAGAGGCTGGAAAACAAAGTTTTGGCCAGGCCAGCCACACTGTCTTCATGGCAGTCCGAGCAAGACCACAGTCTGCCCTAGCAAGGAAAGGTGCTGAAGTCGGAGTTACCCAGCCAAAAGGCGCATCGCAAAAATCAGGGTACCACGTATTATTGCTAATGAAATGTCTCTATCTGCAGTATTCAAACATGGTGCTCGCCCTGTGAAGACTAACCAGGCAGGTGCAGTGCTGGGCCCCCTGCCTCGAAAGGGTCCACCCAGTGCTACTGGAGGTCCTCTCAGTTCGTCTTGTGAAGTCAGGAGACATGAGAGTAGAGCTACTGGCCAAAAAATACCATGGAAGGAAACAGCCAAAAAGCAAGAACTTAAAATAATGCATTGGAATGCTGAGGGTGTCAGCAGTGTTAGACATGGCTATAGCAAAAAGGTGGAACTAGAGAACATACTTTTTGCAGAGCAGGTAAGTATATGCTGCATACAGGAGACACACCTAACCAAAGATGCCGCCTTTAAAATCAGAGGCTACCAATGTTTCAGATCAGACCAGAGAAGAAAAGGAGGAGTGCTTACACTTGTTAAGAATAACATCAGCGCATGTCAGGTGGGAGTGTACATGGAAGGAGCTGAATACCAGATGATCCATCTAAAAAGTAGTAATACAGATTTCCACCTCCTTAACTATTACTGTCCTAATGACCGCCCACTTGCTTTAGAAACAATCCCACACAAAGAAAGACTGATGGTCTGTGGCGATTTTAACAGCCATTCCCAGAGTTGGGGCTATGACCACATAGACAAGAGAGGAGAGGAAGTTGAGAGCTGGCAGGATGATAATGGACTTCTCCTGATCAACCAGCCAATGGATCCCCCAACATTTTACTCCAGGGCTTGGCATACAACCTCAACACCAGATCTGGCATTCCACTCTCCAGATCTGAAGTGGAACATTACACGTGATGCTGGAAAACAACTTGGAGGTAGCGACCATTGACCAGTCTTCCTGACAATAGAAAATGAACTCCTTAACACCAGCAGCCCTCTCCCCAGATGGAACTATAAAAAAGCAAACTGGACAATGTACAGACATCGTACAGGTATCCTAGTGGGACAGCTGTCCATAGAAGGTAAGGATATTAACAGCATAGTGAAGGAATTCAATGCTTGTATCCTTCAGGCCGCTCGTGAAACCATTCACAGAGGAGCTCACAGGGACTATAAACTATACTGGTCTAGTGAGCTGGGAAAACTCCATGACGACGTGGAAGCAGCTCGAAAAGCAAGCAGAAGATAGACCATGCCAAGAACACCACAATAATTACCAATATTCTAAGGCCAAATTTCAGAGAGCCAAGCTGCAAGCCAGACGGGAAAGTTGGAGAGAGAAAACCTAAACTTTGAAAAGGATGGAAGGAAACTGGAAACTAATCAAACAGTTAAATGATGAGAGTACTGGAAGAAGTACAAAGATTACACTAATACAGGATGTTGCACAGGACTGCACCATTGATATCCATCCAAAGAAAGACCATACAGTGCGCACTAAGCCACAGAAAGAAGAGGAACAAGTCAGAAAAGTGGAGGTCATGGATGCACCAATCACACGCAGTGAGTTAGACCTAGCAGTTAGTAAACTGAAACCAAGGAAATCACCAGGACCAGATGGAGTGTCCAATGAAATGATCAAGAACCTGGGAATGGCGGCAATGGGAAAAGCTGTTGGATATTTTCAATATGTGCTGGAGCACAGGTAAGTTACCTCAAATCTGGAAGGTAGCAAGCATGGTACTACTGCTAAAGCCAGGGAAAAACAGTGATACTGCCTCCAGCTACAGGCCAATCAGTCTCACTAGCTGCCTATGCAAAACGATGGAACGCATCATTGACCTGTGGCTAAAATGGTACCTAGAAAGTGAAAACCTTCTTGTTCCACAACAAGCAGGATTTAGGCAGTACAACAGTACAGAAGATCAAGTGACCTATCTCTCTCAAGAGATTGAGGATGCATTCCAAGAGAAAAATCTTGTACTAGCAGCGTGGATAGACCTGAAGAAAGCCTTTGATAAAGTATGGAAAAAAAAGGTCTGCTGTGGAAACTAAGAAACTGCAATGTGAATGGAAAACTGTACAACTGGATAAAGTCCTATTTACACAACAGAAGAGCTAGAGTAGAAATGGATGGACACAAAAGCCAGAAAGTACTTCTGCGACACGGTGTACCACAAGGAGGAGTCCTTTCACCTACACTATTCCTTGTATTCATTAATGACCTTGTCAAGGAACTTCCCTATGGAATCAAAGTGGCAGTGTATGCAGATGATCTGGTCATGTGGTGTACAGATGAATATGCGACAGTTGCTACACAGAGACTCCAAAGAGCAGCAGACATCTTGACATCATGGACAAACAAATGGTGTGTAAGTATAAACACAGAGAAATCAAGTACCACTCTGTTCACTCTCTCATCTAAACAGAAAGCAGGTAAGATCTTTGTAAATGAAATATCCTTAAGGATGGACAACCAACCCACTTACTTAGGAGCGACTCTTGACTCAAAACTGACCTGGAAGCAACACATCAACAGTGCAGAAGCAAAAACCAGAAGAAAACTAGCCATATTAAGAAAACTGAGTGGAACCACATGGGGAACTAGTGAAAGAATCCTCAAGAATATATATCAGCAAAGTATTCTACCACATTTAGAATATGGCTCAACATCTTGGTGCACAGCATCAAACACTACGCTGCATAATCTAGACACGGTTCAAAATCAGTCACTACGGATTATCACAGGTGCCATGAGGTCCACATCAATAGTAGAAATGCAGAAAATAGTTGACGTTCAAGCACTAAAGGAACGTAGAGACACAAAGGTCATGACCATGGGAGAGAAATTTCTGAGCTCTGTAAGCCATCCCCTGAAGAGAGATTCAATAACTGGGCACTAAGATGGCTTAAAAGAAGCAGCTTCATTCATCAGGCCAAGCGTATGCGTAAGCTGATACCTGACCTTCCAACTGTAGTCGCTCCATTATCATCTGTAACAGAGATACACCATGGAAAGAAGCAGATTATACACAAATAACTATTCAGACTGAAGTGAAAGGTGTGCAGAATGGTGAGATGCAGAGCAGTCTTGTAAGATCAACAGCCACACTTAGTGTTCTAGATGATAAATATCCATGTGACACCTGGATACGTGTGTATACAGATGGATCTGCACACAATGCCATAAAGAATGGAGGGGCAGGAGCACACATTGAATATCCAAACAACACCACTGACAAGATTTCCATACCCACTGGAAAATACTGCAACAACTATGATGCAGAAGTTAGGGCAATTATTGCTGCAGTTGAAAAACTGTCAGACTCCAGAATTGACACATGTCCCATAGTAATTCTCACAGATGCAAGATCAGTACTGGAAGCTCTTCAGTGCAACAAACTACCAGACCTTAAGGATACCTTGTCAAAAATTGGTTTACAACATGGAGTCACTTTGCAATGGATTCCCTCCCACTGTGGGATACCAGGCAATGAGAAAGCTGACCATCTGGCCAAAGAGGGCACTGAAATGGAGCAACCAGACATATCAATCACCTATAATCAGAAGAAAAGCATGATAAAAACCTACAGGAAGCCACAAACACCACCACATGATGACTATCACATGTTAAACAGAAAGGAACAAGTCACCATCTTCCGTCTCCGAACAGGACACAGCCGACTCCGAAGTCAAATGTATACAAAGTTTAAGGTTGGTACTACTAATCTATGTACATGTGCCCAGGTGCCCCAAACTGTGGAACATATACTCCAGAACTGCACAAACTGTGAGACACTGAGAAATAATTACTGGCCCAGTGAAACCACTAAAGAAGATAAGCTCTACGGTTCCATACATGAATTACAAAAAACAGTGAAATTTATCCAAGAGACAGGACTGCAGATATAGACAAACAATGCAAACGAAGAAGAAGAAGAACCACCAGATGCCTGAAATCAGAAGGTAAAATGTAAATGAGAAAAGAAGACATTGTGGACAGGTGGACAGAGTATATCGGTAAGCTATATGGAGGAGAAAGACCAGAATAAACACCAGATACTGAAAACTATGATGGACCACCAATACTTGAAGATGAAATCATAGATGCCATCAAACACATGAAGAAAGGAAATGCAACTGGGCCTGATAATATAACAATAGAAGAAATAGAGGCACTAGAGGAGACAGGAATAAAAATAATAACCAAGTTACTGAATGACATTTACAACAGTGGTTATATGCCCAGTGACCTGCTTAAATCCACGTTTATAGCACTACCAAAGAAACCAGGTGCAAAAGAATGTGATGACCACTGGACTATCAGCCTCTCATGTCACATAACAAAGCTACTTCTGAGAATCATTACGAGAAGAACAAGGAAAAAGATAAAAATGGAAATAGCAGATGAACAGTTTGGATTTGTTGAAGGAAAGGGAACACACAATGCCATTTATGCTTTATGAACACTAACAGAAAGAGCTTTAGAAGTACAGAAAGATCTCTACTTATGCTTCATTGATTACACCAAGGCATTCAACAAGGTGAAACATAATGAAATTATTTAAATGTTTTAAGACATCGGTATACATGGAAAAGACCTGAGGATTGTAAAACATCTATACTGGCAGCAAGAAGCAGCAATTCGAGATGAAAATAGAACTGGAAAATATCAACCTACAAAACAAGGGGTGTGATAAGGATGTGTATTATCTCCAGACCTTTTTTCTCTGTACAGCGAGAATATTCTAAGAACGATCATCACAGAATCAGGCATAAAAATTGGAGGATACAATATTAACAATCTTAGGTATGCTGATGACACTGTACTGATAGCTGAGAACCAACAAGACCTGCAAAATCTCTTGGATAAAGTCACCAAAGAAAGGCTTTACTTTGAACACCAAAAAGACAGAGACTATGGTTATATCTAAGAAACAGAATCCATCAGCATGCAGTATAAATTTAAAGGAACTATTCTAAAGCAGGTGCAGAACTTCAAATACCTTGGATCAGTAATAACTTCAGATGGGAAATGCAGAACAGAAATTAGGAACAGAATAAGCCAAGAAAAGACCGCATTTCAGAGAATGAAAAACATATTATCCAACACATCCTTATCAATGAATGTTAGAAAATGAGTCCTAAAATGCTATATTGAACCTACCTTGTTAGATGGTAGTGAATCATGGAGAATAGGCAAGTCTGCACAAAAATCATTGGAAGCAGCAGAAATGTGGTTTATTAGAAGAATGTTGCGAATCCCCTGGACAGCAAAAATAACTAATGAAGAATGTATGAGAAGAGCTGTCAAAAAATAAGAGAGAGACAATGTACTTTCATAGGACATGCAATGAAAAGAGGGGGCATTGAAAATATTATAACAACAGGAAAAATAAAAGGAAGAAGATCAAGAGGAAGACCAAGAGAAATGATAGTGGACAGTCTGATGGGATGGTGTGACAGGAGATCACCAACATAGCTGATTGCCTGCATGAAGGATCGTGCACTCTGGAGAAGCATAATAGCCAATACCAGTCAGCATGTCATCTGATGATGATGATGATTCACTATGACTGCTATGGACACCTATGAAAATTGTCTGTATAACTTATGTTTGTATACGTCAGTATTGGTCTAACTAAAATGGCATACAGAAGTTTACAACAGGAATCTCATTTGAGTGTTAGTGCACAAAGTGCTGTTCAAGTTTTATTTTTTTTTTTTTTTAAACTGGGCAGTGAACAAGGGACATGGGAATAAATTTAAATCTGTCATAATTCTATCTTAATAAACTTTTTTTTTGTACTCATGATGCTTATGTGCAGATCTGTCACTTTACTACATCAAACATCACATTATATCATCATTTTATTGCATCAAAAATCATGTTATATCATCATTTGAGGAGTTTCATTCCACGCGCAGCAGCCAAAGAATCTCGCCAACAATGTCTTAGTAAAACCCCCGGGTTAAGCCGGTTTAGGCAATCTGCCCCAGTATGGGTGTATATAGGACGTGGCCTGCCTCTAGATAAGAGGTGCTATGATTTGAGTAGTCCTGATCTCGAGACTACTGGTTACTTCACTTAATCCTTTCCTTTACCTTTTCCACAACGGTGCTGCACAGCAACCCTAAACACATTTTTCTTCATTGGCCGGGAGGAGTTTCACCCCATGCACAGCAGCTGAAGAATTGTGCCAGCAGCATTTTACTTCATCAAACTCTGGCTATCTGATATGAATGATGATAAATTTTGTGGTGCTATCTTCATCAGCTTCTAGAAAGCCTTCGGTATGACTGACCATAAGATTCTTATAAAAAAACTGGAAGGTTATAGATTACACCCTGACCTAATAAAATTTATTACATCTTTTCTCCAGGCAGATGAGTAGTTTGTTTCAGAAACAAAATATCTGACTCATCTGTGGCTGATACCAGTGTTTCTCAAGGTTTCATTCTCGGTCCTCTTCTCTTTGCTATCTATATTAACAATCTACCACTTCATTTAAAGTATTCTTCATAAGACCTTTTTTTTTTTGCTGACAACAGTGGCTGTATCAGTGGCTATTGACATCAACAACACTCAGGCGATGCTTCAAAGTTATTATATTTATGTGCCACACCAGATGGCGGTGGTGATCATGCTTCTCCATCTTTTGTGGTCCTTGGTGTTTCTGATTAATTCAGATGCTTTTCTTTCTCCATGCCACTTGGTCAGATATTTTTCGCTCTGCCATCCTCTCTTCTTTTTTCCCTTGAATTTTCCAGTCATTACTGGACTCTATCTTTTGTCTTCTCAAGACATGTCTTCTTCTTATCATTTTAACAAGCTTTCATTGCTCTGAAAATTCTTTCAAAATCATATAAATGATTAAATGGAGTAATAATAATGATATGTTGATAAACACCAACAAAATGAAAGCCATGCTGAAACTTCAGAATGTGACAAAAACTAGTTTTGTGCTGGAACCACAGAAACAGAAAAGGTTCATGAACATTTTAGGCTTCATCACTGATAAAAATTTAACTTCGAATTCTCATGTACATAACCTAACACACTTGCTAGCACAGGAAGTTTACCAACTTGCAAAAACTGAACATTTTATGAATCAAGACACAAGAAAGTCACACTGCATATCAGATAAACAAACACACTTTGATTACTGTTCTACAATCTAGGATTGTTGCTCAATCTCAGAAACATAAAAAGGCCCCACTCACTTCACAAATAAGCTGTAAGTCTGATTTGTGACAAAACACCCAGTACAGACTGCAGATCAGCACAAGCAACTCAAAGTTCTACCCCTCAGATAACAGAATCATTTAAAAAATCTATGTTAATTCACAGAATTCTATGTCACAATGTTCCACCTTAATTCTGACCATTGTTTCAGTTTAACTGTAGACATATCCAAGTTTGTTCACAGAACTTTGTGTCACAATATGAATGAAAAAAGTAGGAATAGTTTTATTAATTAATTAGCACAAAGTTGTGACATTTCAGCATGAACCTTAATCATACAAAAGCACACAGGACAAAGAAACAGAGAAAGAAGATAAATTTACTGAATGTTATGTAAAAAAAAAACAAAAAACTCATATATATACTGTTAAAAAAAAAAAGAACTGCAACACTACTGTAGTCGTAATGGACACCAAATTTCAAACTTGTATCAAAATTTTATTTTACGTAATTAAAGTTTCAATCTTGGCATGAAGAAACTTTAAGACTTTAACAATGAAATGCAATCTTGGCATGAAGAAACTTTAAGACTTTAACAATGAAATGATGTTCATTAAATTTGGTTTGGACTTTTATTCTTTGTAACTGAAGCCTCCGTTTCAGTAAGGTGTATGGCCTCCTCTAGCCTGTATCAGAGAACGACATTTCTTTGACATGGATCCGATTAGCCATTGGATCTGTTGTTGTGGGATGGCTGCCCACTCTTCCCACAGTGCAAGAGACAACTGTCGGAGATTGGTTGGCACCATGTCTCGCTGGTGGACTTGTCTGCTGAGTTCATCCCATAAGTGTTCTATTGGGTTCATGTCTGATGACATGGATGGCCATTGAATGGTCTGGTCATTGTTGTCAGTGAGGAACTGGGTGGTGAGTTGTACCACATGAGGTCGAAAGTTATCCTGCTGAAAAATCAACCCTGGTACAGCCAGAAGTGGGACATAAAGACGAAGAATTTCAGCAAGGTATCGTTGGACAATCAGGCATCCTTCAATTTGCACCAGGTCACTTCTTCCCATGAAGTTGATTGTCTCCCACACCAGTACACCTCCACCACCATGTGGAGGAGCCTCATCCACACAGTTCTGGGTGTAGCACTCATGGACTCTGTGGTAAACTTCTCCGTCTATCGTGTTGCTGGAGCAGAAAGAATGATTCATCACAAAACTAACCTTTCTCCACTCATTCACAACGGTCCATTGATGATGCTGGTTCACCCACTGTAGTCAGTTCTGACGATGCCAGTCCGTAAGAACAGGACCTCTGTAGGGTCTTCTAGCCCAGAGACCAGAGTCGTGCAGCTGGTTCCTGACTGATCTGAAATTCGACGAGCTGCTGTCATTGACTGGACTGTTGAGGACACAGATGCAAATCGATTCCTGAGGTGACACAGCTGAATGAAACAGTCTTCGACAGATGTTGTGACTATCGGTCTTCCACTGTGCAGCTGGTCTGAAACTGTGCCAGTTTCTTGAAATCATCTCCAAAGGTGACTAATGGTGCTTCTAACCACATTAAATTGTCTGGCCTCTACACTTTGTGACTGTCCAGTCTGTAAATGTCCAATGATGATGAGTCGTTCTGTAGTGAGATGAGCCATACTTGTGCACTGAATTTTCAAATGAACTAATTCAAGGAGCGTCAACGTTTTATAGGCATTCAATAACATGGTCAGTGAGTTTTGTGTTCAGTAAGTTTCATGGGATTCTCGTGAATCTGTTATGAGTTATTGTCAAAAATGCTATTTTGACTAGCGTCGTTTTTCTGTGCTCATGAATCATCTGCTGAATACAATTCAGGTCAGCACGTGAAGTTGATGTCCAAGGGAATGTTTCAGGCAATTTGCCCTTGTCTGATCAGCAAACTTCAGTTTAAATTGCAACATTGTATTTGTTGCATTTCTTTCTTTTTAATAGTATATATGAATGGAAAAAGAAAAAAAAATTAGAATAAAATAAAATAAAATGAATGGAGCACTTAGCTGTGACTTGTAAGAAGCCGTGGCTTGTAAGAGGCTGTGTTCAGAAATGCGCATGGTGAAGTGTGGAGAATGTTTATATAGAGACTTGTGGTGTATGGTAGGTGAGTCATAAATAAGGGGGGGGGGACTCTAGAGAGGAGAGAGCGGCAGAATGGTAATCTGGCCATGAGAAGGTGAAATAGGTGAATATAGCTGGGTTAGAGGGGTTGTAATGTGATGCTGTGAGGAGGTTCTGAACTGTGTATTACAAGTGAGAATGGAGTGGAACTTTAGTGCAGAGGGATTATGATAGTGGAAGAGGAGAATGTTATGTGTAGCTGAATAGTGAGTTCAAACCGTGTGGTTCCAGCATACCACATTCCTGAATGTAGCACTTCTCAAATGCTAGGAACCGCAGTCAGAAAAGCTTTATGTACATAACATTCATGTGAATTTATACTTTATCTTTGTTCTCTATTTCTTCATCCTGTGTATTTTTGTATGATTAAGGCTCATGCCAAAATGTCGCAACTGTGTGCTCATTAATTAATAAAGCTGTTCCTACTTTTTTCCTAGTTCATACATTTTGATATCACAGCTTACTACAATGGTTTTGTGTATAGTTATATCTCTCTCTCTCTCTCTCTGAACCTTAAGTGCCCAGGGCACATGGGGCTTCCGCAAAGGTTTTCCACAAATGCCTGTCCTTCGCCTTTTTTTCTGCTCTTGCCCAGGTGAGCCCTCTATTGCTCAACATCTGAGTTATATACTTATACAATAAATATTTCTGTGTCACAATGCTCTGCCTTACATGTGACCACTATTTCAGTCTAATTCTAAACACAGTCAAAGCTTCAAAAAATGTTTTACTGAACCCAGGCTTGATCTGTACAAGAAAACCCTTGCATACTCTGTAGTGCTACTCTGGAATTCACTCCCTTATACTGACTAACTGACTGTCTCTCTGTCTGTGCATGCGTGTGGTTTTTAAAAAAAAAATGTTGTATATCTTATTAAATCGAGCATGTTGGAAGAATGAAAGATGGAGTGATAAAGAGCAGAATGTAAGATGGGCCTGCACACCCAATTCTTCACCCTTTTAAAATAAAGATCATTTATTCATTCATTCTTTCATTCATTGAATCCTCTACAATTTAAAATGCATTAACAACATTTCATCTCTTAACTCCAAACTCTTTCAATATTTGCTTGCCTGCAATTATATGCCTTCTTAAAATATCTAATTGTCTCTCATATCACTGACTTGCCAGATACCAAGTTCTGTTCTAAAATAACACTGTTCTGTATGTAGCTTGTTTAGATATTATCTTAATGAATGTGACAAGAACTACACCAAAAATGATCATGTTAAGAACTGGCAGTAAATTACTAATTTTAAAAAAAAGAAGGAAAACTGAAACTTTTGGGGCTATCAGTTGTTGCAACTAGTTTATATTATCAAACTGTTAAATGTAACCAATGAAATAAGATGGAAGACAATTGGGCTGAATTTGAATGATGATGAATTTGCATGGATGATAGTCAGCCAGTTTTGACTTTGGTTCAGCATGTCAGCATTTTGTCAAGACAAAATCTTGTTAATAATGCAAGAAAAAAATAACTCACATGAAAATTTACTTGTCACTGATATTTATAAAGTATGTTTAATTTTATATTTAAGAAAATAAGTACAAAGTACTGAATGCTGTAATGAAAAAAATCTGGCTTTTAGGAAAGTACTTCATTCAAGATGAAGGACGGATACAGTTACGCCAGTTTTAGAAAATTTTAGCATGATCACTGCCTACTATAACCTACCTACCTATCTACCTGGTGTGTCTATCAATTTTTATATTACTTAAGACCATATATGGGCAACCCTTGGCTGATGGGCCACATTAGGAGAGTGGAAACATTTTCTGTGACCCACAGATGACTTAAGCGGTTTGTTTTAAAAAAATCTTATAATCTGCTGCAAACATTATGAACACTGATTTCATATTCAATCTCTGGAAGTACTTACAAATGTGAACAATTATTTTCTGGACTGAAATTCATCAAATCTAAAAAAAAAGATCAAGGCTAAAAGGCTTAGCAAACAACTTGGAAGTTGCAACATCTATTTCAGCAAATTTTGACCATTTAATAAAAAATTTTGAAGCTCAATTTTATCTCCAACTTTATGTAACATTTTCTTTCAAATAAATCTCTCTTTCTCTCTCTGACAGAAACTGAAAAAATTCACCACAGCAACACTACAGCTCCATGCTGGAACTTCAAAGATGGAAAATGTTAATGAACATAAAACTCTAGGTCTCATGACTGACCACTGTCTCAGCTGGAATCATCATGTGGACAATCTAACCAAACTCACTGTGCAAAAAAATTAACCAATTTGCTAAAATTAAACATTTTCTTGACATAGACACTAGAAAAATATACCACATATCACAGATACAAACACTCTTGGACTACCGTTCCACAATCTGGGATGGCTTCTCTATGTCAAACATGAAAAGACTTTATTCACTTCAAAAATGAGCAGTAAAGTTTATAGATGATAAACATGCAGCACATATTACAAATAAGGACAAACATCTTGATATTCTACCCCTCAAGAAGAGATTTCTTTTCAACATAGCCAAGTTAATTTATAAAATTCTATCACATAATGCTCCACCATATCTGTAGTCATTGTTCAAATCCAACCCAAAACACAGCCAACGATTAAGCAATTGTATTCTTCCAAAACCAAGGCTTGACATGTTTAAAAAAAAGTTTATCTTACTCAGCTACCCACTTTTGGAAAACCCTACAACTCATGTAAACCTTATAACTAATATTTGTTCTTATAATTTCAGACGTTGCAATTTCTGTTTGAGATGGACCCTAAAATATATTTATGTAGATGTGTATACATGTATGAATATGTGTGTATGTCTATATATGTGAATGTGTCTATGTCTGCATATTATGTACATATATGTAATACACATTTTGGGAATCTGCGAACATCAATGGAAAGGATCAGGACACTTTAAGAGCGAGAATGATAATATATTTATATACTCTGGCGGAGAAGTAGGAGGAAAGAATGGAGTGGCTTTTTATTTGGACAAATCAACATCAAAAGCATTACTAGGCTACAATCCAGTAAGTGATAGAATCCTAACAATCAGACTTAAGGGCATTCCTAGAAATGTAACAATCATCCAGATATGTGCACCTACATCAGCAGCAGAAGAGGAGGAAGTAGAAAACTTTTATAACACACTGCAAACGACAATAGACCAGGTACGGAAAATTGATATTGTATTAATAGTGTGCGTGCGTGCGTGCGTGCGTGCGTGCGTGCGTGCGTGTGTGTGTGTGTGTGTGTGTGGTGTGTGTGTGTGTGGTGTGTGTGTGTGTGTGTGTGTGTGTGTGGTGTGTGTGTGTGTGTGTGTGTTGTGTGGTGTGTGTGTGTGTGTGTGTGTGTGTGTGTGTGTGTGTGTGGTGTGTGTTGTGTGTGTGTGTGTGTGTGTTGTGTGTGTGTGTGTGTGGTGTGTGGTGTGTGTGTGTGTGGTGTGTGTGTGTGGTGTGTGTGTGTGTGTGTGTGTGTGTGGTGTGGTGTGTGTGTGTGTGTGGTGTGTGTGTGTGTGTGTGTGTGTGTGTGTGTGTGTGTGTGTGTGTGTGTGTGGTGTGTGTGTGTGTGTGTGTGTGTGTGTGTGGTGTGTGTGGTGTGTGTGTGTGTGTGTGTGTGTGTGTGTGTGTTGTGTGTGTGTGTGTGTGTGTGTGTGTGGTGTGTGTGTGTGTGGTGTGTGTGGTGGTGTGTGTGTGTGTGTGTGTGTGTGTGTGTGTGTGTGTGTGTGTGTGTGTGTGTGTGTGTGTGTGTGGTGTGTGGTGTGTGTGTGTGTATAAAAAAAAAAAAAAAAAAGTTACCTTAGAGCCACATAGGGATATAGTGTTAGTGCCCATATTTTCCTTGACCTGTCAGCACACTAGAGGGTGATATGGTCAGTATCACGCCTGGCCGCCTTTCCTTCCCCAACTCCAGAAGAAGATGGGTACCCATTTCTACAGCTGGGTGACTGGGGTGCCTCTGGCCGGATACAAACCCCTGACCTTCACCAAGAGAGCCCATTGCACTAACCATTTCACCACTCAGACCATATATGTATATATACATATATGTGTTTATGTGTATGCATGTGACAGCATATGTTTGCATTTGCATTTGTATGCCAATATATGTATCTGAAGGTATTTGCTTATATGAAAAGTATAGGTGTGTGTATATATATATATACTGTCAAAGTCTATATTAGTTTAAAGTATGGCTTGATTGTTTATTTTTTATACTTTTCTATAAATTTGTTAGTTTTGAATGAATGTGAGAATTAAGTTTATTCCATGTAGTTAAACAGTGTGCAGAGTGTACGGACAAAAGATAAGTTTATTATTTAGTATTTATTTGATTGCTTCTTCATGCTTATTCATCATCATCATCATCATCATGTGCCATGCCAACTGGCATTGGCTATTATGCTTCTCCAGAGTACACGATCCTTCATGCAGGCCATCAGTTCAGTTGGTGATCTCTCACACCATCCCGTCAGACTGTCCAGTATCATTTCTCTTGGTCTTCCTCTTGATCTTCTTTCTTCTATTTTTCCTGTTGTTATAATATTTTCAATGCCCCCTCTTCTCATTGCATGTTCTATAAAAGTACATTGTCTCTCTCTTATCTTTTTGACAAGATTTTTTTTATCTCTCCAGCTCTTCTCATACATTCTTCATTAGTTATTTTTGCTGTCCAGGGGATTCGCAACATTCTTCTAATAAACCACATTTCTGCTGCTTCTAATGATTTTTGTGCAGACTTGCCTACTGTCCATGATTCACTTCCATATAACAAGATATGTTCAATATAGCATTTTAGAACTCGTTTTCTAACATTCATTGATAAGGATGTGTTTGATGCTTATTATGCTCAACAAATGCTGAATGACTGTGACTGAGTGAAAGTTGTATGATGAAGGGCAGAATGTTAGACAGGTCTATGTGCACAATTCTTAACCCTTTGATAATAAAGTCTGTTCATTCGTTCTTTCTGTGTGTTGTGAGAGAGAGCGAGAGAGAGAGAGAGAGAGAATTTCATAAATTTGACATTAAAAAAAAAAAATGTGTGGCCCATATGATGATGGCAGAAAGGCTGCCCATGCTTACTTTAGACTCTTAATGCAAGCCCTGAATGTAAATGATACAATTTTATATTGATTTTTCGTACCATATAACAGATATTCATTAACGTGCAAGACTACGAGAGTAACTTTGTTGCATGTATGTAGTTATTTCCTGTATCAAGCATGTGGGCAAGTGTGAAACGTAACATGTTTGTCATTTCAACTTGGCTTTTTCAGTTTTGCTATTTCAATCTTAATCATGTCTATTATATGCATAGTATATTTATGGTGCCTGATTTAGAATGTTTTGAACAGAAAGAAAGATACATGATAAACAGCAGAACATCAGAGATGCCTGTAATCTTCACCCTTTGCAAATAAAGTTCAATCAATCAATCTTTTGTTCATTTTTTTCCAGATCTGCCATTTATTTCATCAAACTATTCTTTTCTTCATTTTAACTTCACAATTATAAACTGTTTGCCCCCTGTGTATTCAAATGTATCTCAAACATCTTTACAAACCAAAAGTGGCCATATTCACTCACTCATGACCAGAATTTTTACCAAAAGAAAAATTAAATAAAGCAAATATCAAAATATGCCATTAATAATACAACTTGCAATAAAAAGTTTAAAAAAAGAAATTACTTTTGAAAGACAGCTTCAGCAGAGTCAAAGTCACACGAGAGCAGTTTATGTGAGAAAAATATCTTCACAGTGTCGTACTTCTCTGCAGCTGAAAGAAATTAAAATGTGTCATATGAGTCATATATGTCACAGCACAGGTGTACAAGGAAATAATATGCACAAAAATGTGTTATCAGAGTTACACATCACAGCATAGGTGTACAAGGATGAAATATGTACAAAAAATGTGTGGCAGAAGTTATGTGTCACAGCAGTTTTACAAAGATGAAATATATACAAAAATGTGTCGCATGAGTCTTACATGTCACAGAACAGTTTTTGTACAAGAATAAAATTTGACCAAAAAAAATATCAAATAAAAATATACCTTTATGCAAGGTATGATAAAAAAAATATCAAATAAAAATATACCTTTATGCAAGGTATGATAAAAAAATATATCAAATAAAAATATACCTTTATGCAAGGTATGACCAAAAAATATATCAAATAAAAATATACCTTTATGCAAGGTATGACCAAAAAAAATATATCAAATAAAAATATACCTTTATGCAAGGTATGGCCAAAAAATATTGTAATGATCAACCATAAGCACATGGCATAGTGGGGGAGAAATCTCTTCTACCATCTTTCAAAGTAATCTCCATCAATTGCATTGCAATATTCACAGTGACAACTCCCAGAATGCCTTTTTAGAAGGAATGTCATTCAGTTCAGTGGTTACATGTCGCTGAACATCTTGAATGTGGTCAAAGTGCTTCCCTTTAATGGCTGACTAGAGCCCAGGAATCAACATCTGCAGGAGACTCCGGCTGATTTTCCAGTACTGTGACCCCCTTTTTTCACCAAAATTGACTTCACCATGAGGGATGAATACTGGGGCATTATTGTGCAAAAGATGCCAACTGCTAGATGGTATCAAATTTGGTATCACATGATGGATGCACTTCAGTAAACACTTCATGACACCTTTGTAATAGAAGCCACTGACGGCACAGACTCCTTGTAAATTGTGCCTACACTATCACAAAATGTGATCAGCATTTGGGGGGGGGGGGTCTTTGATCGGCATTCCATGCTTTGTCTTGTGGTTTTGGGAGCAAACTGAAAGCACCAAGACCTGTCACAAACGAATCTAGGAAACTTGCATCGTTCACCGCTGCAAATGAAGTTGTGAGAGTTTTCTACACGATGTGCTTTTTGCTCAGATGTTGAGTTGTGTGGGACAAATTTCAAGCAAACCTTATTTTTCCCCAAATCCTTCTTAAGAATGGCCCCAGCGATTTCAGCTAATGTCTAGCTCCATCATTTTCAATGTCATTTTCAGAGGCCAAAAGTTGTTGAACTTTTTCAACCATGTTAGTGTTTCTGGTGGTCTTTGGATGACACTCTTCGTGTCACCAGAAATGTCCTCCCTACAAAACTTGGCAACTATTCAAAAACATAAGCACAGGACATGGTTTCATCAATGTAGAGAATTTTAACATCTGGAGTGTCTCAGTGGTGGTTTATCCCAGTTTGAAGCAAGACTTAACGTTAACTCTTTGCTCCATGTCTTCCTACTATGACATGTGGCATTTGCATGGACTTACTCACTTTCTCATATGTGCACACAAACACATGCAGACAGGGTGCATCAAAGGTTACCCTACATTTTGCATATATACCAATACATGAAGTTTTTTTCACAGCATCTTCAGTGGTTCTAGTCCTATTTCTATATCAAAACTTGTGAATGTACATTGAATGATTCTCAGTCTGAGAAGCACTGACTGTGTTTACAGTGTTATAGTTATCTATCTAAGACTGGAAGATCTTAATTAAGAACACCTAGTTTAAAATTATTTGTTCTAGGAGCCTACAAGGTGCGTCGACCACGCAGATAGCGGAACAGCCTCTAGACGCAGAGGTCAGCTGTGAATATCTGAATAAACAGTAGCAGACTAAAACATGTATCCTGCTGCCTTGCAGGTTAGTCTCTTTATGCAAAGCTTGTGGAGAAAACCATATACAAACTAAGAAGAAAGACGGAAACCATTACCATACTGCCGTTCCTCTGTCAAATTATGCTATCTAGAAAATATCTCAATCTGAAAGAGACATTAGAAGATCCAAGCTCAATTTAATCCTTTCTTGTCCAAATTTATAAACTGAATGCCTTGTGTTAAATTCAAATTTTGTACAAATCTGACAATTTTCTTTTATTTCCATGTTATTTTTGCACATATATACATTTACCTGTCTTGTTATGTGAGTCAAAAGTTCATCACATTTCTGCAGTGTTTCACTGCTGCACAAAACCAATCAACATAATATATACTTAGCTGTGCTCCCGGTAGTACAAAATGTTAATAATGATGCAATTTCACTCTTAAAAATACAATCCATAACTTTTGATGGTCTTCTGTCATAACTCAACCAATGCGAGGAGTCCTTTGTAGTACTACTCTCAGAAGGCTTTGAGGCCAAGAAATCACACCTGGCTTCAGCTTCTTCCAATGAACTTAATTCCAGTCTTGAAGGAAGTGTGCCATCATGTTGAACAGATGGTAGTGAGAGGGTGCAAGGTCATGACTGTATGGTGGATGGGGCAGGATCTCAATTCCCTCCAATTCTGTGAGTTGTCCACAGACCACACTGGAGGTGCGCAATGGTGCACTGCCATCCTGGAGAAGTACCCTCTTTCTGTTGATGAGTGCTGGGTATCAGGTGCACAGAACAGCATGCAGCTTCAGCTGCTCAGTATACAGATTCTTGTCTATGGAGTGACCAAACGGAACCAATTTCTAGTGCAGAGGGCCCTCGAAGTTCACCAGATGCAAAACATAACCTTCTTCTTAAACTGGCCTCATCAAGCAACCACCTCTGCCACCTGGCCTGGCTGGGGCCATTGGGTACCTGTGTTAGGGTACTACAGGAAAATCCAGTGATGATATGGTTGATTGACTGATTGATCTTTATATCTTTGAGAAACTGTCATGTGAGTGCCAACAGACATCAACATGTCTCTGTGCTTGCTGGGGAGTGAGATCGTGGAAGACACATCAAGGCTGCCTGCTGCTGAACTGGAGCTCAAGCATATGATGAATAACGGTGCCTTGAGAAGGGCCCAGCTGGGCTGACAAGCGCCGAGTACTGCTACTGAGACTGTCTTCAACAGCTTGGCGCAAGGCTTCATCATCGGTGGCTGGGGGTTTGTCTTTGATGTCAGTGTCCCCAGACCTGAACCTCTGGAACCACTTCCTTGCAGTGCTGTCATCAACTGTTTCTTTCCCTTCCACACGCAAATTTCATGAGCAGCTGCAGATGCATTCAGTCTTTTCTTCCAATAATGCCTCAGGAGGACATGAACAACAACCTTGCTGTTCCCATATTTCCTTCTGCTCATCACTTATCTCATGATTCATTGGCTAAAAATGGGTATGCACATTTTCAGAATGATGCAACACATGACATCAGCAAGACGTTACAAATGCCAGTACAGCGTATAAGACAGGAACCTTGACCCAAATTAGGGTATCGAAAAACATGATGAATTTTTGACTCGCTGTAATATATAAAAATAATTTAATACATGAAGTGATAACTGACCTGAAGAAAACTCTTTGGCACAGTGAATGGAGTGATACAAGAAGTGCAGGGAAACTATTTGGGGAAGTGATATAACCATTATGTTCATCTGCTCATTGTTGCAGGTATTACTGTGTTACTTCTTATGTTCATCTGCTCATTGTTGCAGGTATTACTGTGTTACTTCTTATGTTCATCTGCTCATTGTTGCAGGTATTACTATTACTTCTTATGTTCATCTGCTCATTGTTGCAGGTATTACTGTGTTACTTGTTATGTTCATCTGCTCATTGTTGCAGGTATTACTGTGTTACTTCTTATGTTCATCTGCTCATTGTTGCAGGTATTACTATTACTTCTTATGTTCATCTGCTCATTGTTGCAGGTATTACTGTGTTACTTCTTGATTCTCCCTCATAAAATCATGAAATCTGAGATGACAAATGATTCATGTGAAGTGTCAATTTACTTTATCTATCACCACCATCATCTCATGCCATCTCCCCACAGAAGGTCTGCTGCAATGAATCCTGCTCTACTCTGTTTCATGTCTTTGTAGTGCACTCAGCCAAGCTGGTTTCTGTCCATCTCTTGATGCTGGCCACCATCTATGTCACTGTCATCATCTTGTTCTCTTCCTTTTGATCTTGCCCTCAAGAAAGGTCTTCAATGTAGTATTGTGCCTCTTGACATACCCAAAGTGTCTTAGTTGTCATGTTTTTCATGATTTTCAATATTTCTCTTTTCACTTCTAGACAGTTTAGTTTTGTTTTTTTTTTGTTCATGGGATATACCCTATTCTTCTATATATCCACATTTCAAAGGCCTTGATTTTCTTTTCTGTTGTCTTATTCAAGGCCCGAGCTTCTACACCATAAAGGAATACTGAGTACACAATGCATACACAATTTTACAATGCATAATCTCAACTGCTGTGACATTTGTTTTCATATAAAGATCTTCCTCATTCTGCTGAAGGTGTTTTTTGCCACTTCTTTCTATCCGTTAATTTTCACTTCATATTTTCCATTCTCTGCTATTATGTGTCTTAAATACGAGCATCTTTACTTTAACTAACTGACAGTTAAAATACCAATATGAGATGAAAAATCTGGTTTAAAAATGTTTCTTAAATTATATCTGCCACCCATTTAACTAGCTCTGACTATGCAATAGTGGCAAAAACACTTAGAACCAAAAAAAAGCTGAGAGTCCAATGATCTCAGAAGATGAATGGAAGCACAAATTGACAAGAAGTGAGAAATATTGGGGGGGGGGGGAGAGAGAAGGGGAGAAGAAGATCTACTAAAGTAAGTACAAGGAAGTGTGAAAATTTGATGATATGCTTGTTCAGAGGTTCAAAATCAGAATCTGGCGTAACTGCATTCAGGTCAGCCCCATATATGCTCTGCCACATACCGCACCATCTATCCAAAATGCTAATAGTTCCAATTAAGTGTTGTTCTTTATGATGTATTTTCTGCCACACAGTTCAGATTTCCTACCAGCACCTTTAATTTGTCCTAGCTCCAGCAATTTCTTCATAATTACATTGTTCTTCCATTCCCGCTCTTCATTTTCCCGCAGTCTTTCCAATACAACTTTAGCAACTGTCACCCTTATCCATTCTCAGCCTGCCATTTATTTTAGCTTGTCCAGCAAGTCTGTCTGCCACTTCACTGCCATGTACAATAAAGCCATGTTAGGCTCTTCACAGCTGACTGGTTTAATGGATGAACAGAAAGGTTTGTGTTCAATATAAGTATCATGCCCATAGTTGCTGTTTTCCTTGTATATCACCTCCTAATCAATGGCCACAAATATCCCCTGTGAATTAATCATGAGATAAGAAAATCATCTGTGAGTTACACATCAGATAAGAATATCTTCTGTGAGTTATTTTTAAAAAATCAGTGCACCCTAGATATTTTTTCTTCCTATCGCTTATCTGCCTCAATACTGCCTGCAAAGATAATAAACCCATATAAATTACTGAGTACAAAGTTCAAACTTCTCACCTGTAAGGAGGACTTCATTCAAGAATCGGCGGTCAATGGACATGATATACTGCCAAACACAAATAAAAATCTCATTTACTTACATTTCATCTACCAGTGTGAGTAAAAAAGTAACTCTACTTTTTTTATGAGAATAAAATCTACAAATACAACTGAAAATTCCTCATCATTTTTCAAAATAGTCCCAACCACATTCAAAGTTGGTCCACCACCAGTTCACTAATGCCTAGATTCCATGTGAAAAAAAAAATATCTAACTGATCCTGCTGCCAACTATGCATGGCCGCTTTGATCTTATGTCAGTATAGGGAGTGAAATGACTTTATTTCTGTAAGATGGAGAATTACTAATATTCTGAGAACTTTCAGTAATGTCCTGTTTGCTGTAAAATCTGACTAAATTAGGGTGAACTAGTTCAGTACTGAAAGTCTGATTATCATGAGAAAGGTAGAAAGAAGTTTCTAGATCCTAACAGCATGTGTTGTAACTAGCATGAGTTAGAAACAGTGGAAGTCCTGAGATTTCACAGCGGAGACAGGAAATATAAAAACAGAAAATAGAAAACACCAGAGAGGCTCCAACTGAGGAGGCTCAGACATAAGAGTCAGAGATTCTTGGTAGCTGAGTTTTTCTAGACTGATAAGTAGAATCATGCACTGTCATAGATGTTGTATGAGAAGAACAGTTGTTCCAGTCATGTAAAGTATTGTTGTTTGTCCCATTGGATATAATTTTGTGTAGGAGAGTTGGATCATGTTATGTACCAGTTTTTGAGGTTTGTAATATCAGAAGAGGTTCTCCTATTGTTTAGTGTAGGACTTAGGATGGAAGTGTTATAATGTTTTTGGGATGTTGATTCAAGTGGTTGGAACAGCGTGGTCATTCGAATTGAAGTCTGTAAGTATATCTTGAATATGAAACACCATCTAAAATTGTCAACATCATTAGAGATCTCTACAACAGATATGTTTGTGTAGTCAAGACAGAAGAAGGAATGAGCGAATGGTTTCAAATTGAAACAGGCATGAAACAAGGATGTATATTATCTCAACTGCTTTTTGGAATTGCCATAGACTTTATAATGAAAAGATGCTGTACAGGTAAAACCAGCATGGGACCCAAATAGAAGACCTTGATTTTGCAGATGACTCTTATCAGTGACAATGTGAAATCGATGCAGGAAAAAACAGATTCCCTGTCTTCCTTGGCTAGCAAAATAGGTCTTGAAATTAACAAAGACAAAACAAAAATAATGAAATTCTCATTAATCAAGAAGGACAAATATACATAGAAGGAATAGTTGTTGATGAAGTAAACCAATCTGCATACCTTGGCAGCTACACAGACCAGGATGGTGACACCAGGAAGGAAGTTAGAATTCGAACTGCAAAAGCAGCACTGTCTTTCAAAAATCTTGAGAACATATTGAATTCAAAGGTTATAAGCACAAAAAAAGTTAAGATTATTCAATTCAAATGTGACATCCACCCTCATTTATACATGTGAAAGCTGGAAATCAACTAAAGAAATAGTTAAGAAATTAAACTTTTGAAAACAAATGCCTCAGGAAAATACTTTGTATAAAGTGAAACGAATTCCAATGCAGAGACAAGACAGATGAGCAAACAACAACCTGTCTCATGGGTGATCAGAAAAAGAAGATAGACATATGTAGGCCATGTGATTAGATGAAACAATCAGAGAATACCAAAACAAACTATCAAGTGGAGCACAACAAGCCGAAGAAAAGAGGTCGACCACATGAAACTTTAAAGAGGACATTGTTATGAGAAGTCAGTTTAGTGGGCATAACATCTCTTGATGAGGTAGAAATACTCGCCGATAACAGGAAAACTTGGCAAAAAACTATGCGAGCCCTATGTGATATTTAATGGCACGGGAAGGATCTTGTGATCTTGTGTGAATCATGAGCATAAAGTGTGCAACATTTGTGCCAACCAAGTTTGACTGTTGTATCTCTGATAAGTTATGAAACATCTTGACACAAGGAAACATAAAATACAATAGCATAAGAAAATGTACTTAGATTACACCCAAACATTTAAACTGCCTAAGTCATAACAGCAAATTAAATGGGATACATGGGAATTATCTCTGACATCTTCTCTTGCTACATGTACAGTTTTTATCCTGCATTCTTACTTAAATTCTGTTAAATTCATCCTTTTTTGCTGATCCAATATGCCTTTTGTCTGTTTCTGAAAATGTTAAAAATGCGTATATCCCAAAGTTCAGGCCAAATAACTCTAAAATATCCCTTCATCTGAGTTCTCCATTGTTATAAATGGTTATCTAAAGCCTACTTCTTCCAACCAAATTATTTTTTTGGGCATCTATACTAAATAGCATGAAATTAGAGTCCAACCATCAGTACACTTTTTTCAGAATGTTATCATTTAAAGCTCAAAAACTGATTTGTTGACACAATTCTGGTAACTGATTTTTATTCTCTGAATGTGGATTTTTCTTAATTTTTTTGTCTAACTCACTTCTGGATGCATGTTCATATTTGTTGGAAAACATCAACCCTTTCCCATATAAATGTAGGAGTCTGTGTTGTACAGTACAGATGTAAACCTGAAGCTGACATTTTCTGGGTATTTCTGCATGACAGTGACATGTCCACAGTTTGAACACTTCTAACTGACTGTCAAGACCTACAATGTTTTCTGAAATAATAAAAGTATCCTCTCCTGGTGATGATGCAAAGAAAGATGCACTGAGCATGTTGTATCAGTTTTGTTAATATGGTTATATCACATAACATGTACCCACAAAGGGCACACACATCTTTTGTTTCTTCACTGAAATTTACAATGCTATAGAGCAGTGGATTAAAGAGAGAAAACTTAAATATTTTGGACACATTAAACATCATGATAATTTAGAGAAGACCATATTGGAAGGATACATAATGGGAAAAAGAAAAAAGAGGAAGACCAAAACGAAGATGGCTGCAAGAAATCGTTGACGATCTGCAAATGGACGCAGCAGCAGCAGGCCATCTTGCTCACAACCGAGAGGCCTACAGGAGTGCTGTTTGGGAGGCAAAGTTCCGCAAGGGACATGCAAATGAATGATGATGATGATGATAGAGCAGTGGTTCTCACACTCTGTTTTTGCTAATGGCACTCTATCCTCTGTAGTGAGTTCTTGAAGCACCCTATTCTCACACATGCAAGAAAATGATTTGATTGTTGACTGTCAGTCAGGTTTTAAACTGAAACATTCCTGCCACACAGATCTCACAAAAATGACAGAATGTTGGTTATCTAATATAAACAATGATAAATTATGTGGTGCTGTCTTTGTTGGCTTTAAAAAAGTATTTGGCATGATTGATCATGAAATCCTAGTTAGAAAGTTTGAGACTTACAGATTACACCCCGACTTGACAAAATTTATTACATCTTTTCTTTCCAACAGACAACAGGTAGTTTGCTTCAAAAACTCTAAGTCAAGTTCATCTGTAGTTGATAATGGTGTTCCGCAGGGATCTATTCTTGGTCCTCTCCTGTTTACCATCTACATCAATGATCTTCCACTTCATCTCAAAAAATCATCTTGTGACCTCTTTGCTGATGACTGCACAGTTTACACTAGTGACAATAACTGTATTAACCTTGAGTCAACTTTTCAATTTGAAATAAACAGTCTACTTAGGAGCAACGACAACAGAATGCTCATAACACCAGCAAAACAAAATACGCGCTCATTACAAGACAGAAATTAACAAATTCATCAACAACAACACTACAGCTCCACACTAGAACATCACAGATAGAGAATGTTAGCAAACATAAAACTCTAGGTCTCATGATTGACCACCAACTCAGCTGGAATCATCATGTAGACAATCTAACCACTGGAATCATCATGTAGACAATCTAACCAATCTCACTGTACAAAAAGTTCACCAATTTACTAAAATTAAACATTTTCTTGACATAGACACTAGAAAAATATACTACATATCACAGATACAAACACACTTGGACTACTGTTCCACAGTCTGGGATGGTTGTTCCATGTCAAACATGAAAAGACTTTATTCACTTCAAAAATGAGCAGTAAAGCTTATGGATGACAAACTTGCAGCACGTATTACAAATAAGGAGAAACATCTTGATATTCTACCCCTCAAGAAGAGATTTCTTTTCAACAAGGCCACATTAATTCATAAAATTCTATTGCACAATGCTCCACCCTATTTGTGGTCGTTGTTCAAATCCAACCCAAAACACAGTCAACGCTTAAGCAATTGTATTCTCTCAAAACCAAGGCTTGACATATTTAAAAAAAGCTTCTCTTACTCAGCTGCCCACCTTTGGAATGCCCTAACAATTCATGTAAAACTTATAAGTAATATTCAGTGGACAACAAGGGAGGAAGTCCTGCAGAGATCACTAACATGGAATGACATCTGGAAAATGGCACCCTTGAGACTCAGCTTCATCACATCAGAGCTACTTATGACTTTCTGCCTACAGGTTCCAACCTATACAAATGGGGTTTATCAGAAGACACAAAGTGTCCTCTCTGCAACGAAAGGCAAACATTGGAACATGTGCTGTCAGCATGCAGAGTATCATTAGGTCAAGGACGCTACACCTGGTGGCACAACAGAGTGCTGCAGGAACTAGTAGCCATTGTAGACAGGCCAAAAGATAAAGCAAATAACAGCAAAAGAGTTGAGGTCCCACCTAAGTACTTCATAGGCGCTGGTACAACATCGAATATTGAAATCAGGGACATTCCCTTACCATCACTGCTAGATAGTGGAAATGGCTGGGATGTGATAGCGGACCTACCAGGAAGAAGAGAATACCCGATTGCCATCAAGAACACAGGAAAGTGACCGGATATTGTAGTGTACTCCATAGAAAAACAGGAACTAATAATGACTGAGTATGGTTCTGTACGAAACAAGAATAGAGGAGCAGCATCTATTCAAAAGTGAGAAGTACAATGACCTGGTCAAGCAAATGAGACAGGGGGCAGGAGTCAGGGCAAAAGTGATAGCTACAGAAGTGGGAGCGAGAAGATTCGTAGGAACATCAGCATATGACCTATGCAAGTGGGCATAAAGGGACAACAAGAGCAAGGGCACTGAAAAGCCTTTCAGAAACAGCAGAAAAGGCTTCATGATGGCTGTGGAGTATGCAAAACAAGCATTGAGAACATAAATGTTGTTTGCCACAACCAGTACCAGTCCTCCGTGGCTAAATCGCTAAAGACACACCTCACAGTGCAGTGCCAACTCAATCCCGGGATGAAAAAAGCAACAACTCATAAGACCTCTGGGAGTCATGACCCATAGAGACCCACCCCCCTTAGAGTGTCAGGAGTTTAATAGGGCTGACACTCCTGTCGGGGGTACTTCCTCTGATGATCTGAAGGAGTTGAGTTGTTTTGCTCTCTACAGTAGAGAGTTTCCTGCATAAAGTAGTTTAAAGTATGACTTGATTTTGTAAATATATTTATTTTTTATAGTGCTTTTCTATAAATTTTTTAGTCTTGAACGAATGTAAGAATGCAAGTTTACTTCATGTTGTTGCATAAATCATAGTGTAGAGTGTATGGACATAAGATAAGTTTATTTATGTAATCATTTAATTGTGTCTTCATGATTATTATGCTCATTAACAAATGCTGAATGACTATGACTGAGTGAAAGCTGTATGGTGAAGGGCAGAATGTCAGATGGGCCTGTGTGCCCAATTCTTAACTCTTTGAAAATAAAGTATGTTTGTTTGTTCGTTCTGTAATGAGTTCTTGTAGCACACTATACTCTGTAGTGAGTTCTTGCAGCATAGTATTTTTTGTAGTGAGTTCTTACAGCACACTATCTTTTGTAGTGAGTCCTTGTGGCACAATATCCTTTGTAGCGAGTTCTCGTGAAACACTATTCTTTCTAGTGTGTTCTTGTGGTACACTATCCTCTGTAGTGAGTTCTCTTGGCACATTATCTTTTGCAGTGAGTTCTCTTGGCACACTATCTTTTGTAGTGAGTCTTCATGGCACATTATTCTTTGTAGTGAGTTCTTGTGGCACACTATCTTTTGTAGTGAGTCCTCGTCACACACCATCTTTTGTAGCGAGTCCTTGCATTACACTATCCTTTGTGTTGTGAGTCCTTGCATTACACTATCCTTTGTGTTGTGAGTCCTTGCATTACACTATCCTTTGTGTTGTGAGTCCTCTTGGCACACAACATACAAGTTGGCAACACTGTGTGAGACTCAGTCTAAGTGAATGGTCTGTTTGTAGGCTAGCAATCATAACACCATTTTGTTTGCAATCTGGCATGTTTGGATAGTTAGTCTGACTGATGCGTGTTATATGCAGTATTGTTTTAATTTTGCTTTTTAAGTAATTTAAGTTCATAACAGATATGTATGTACAAGAGATGAAGGAAACAAGACCAAGGGGTAGACCAAGACAGAAATACAACATAGAAGAGGATATAAAGGAATTTGGTGTCACAACTGGAGAGAGAAGATTAGGAATAGATAGGAATGGAGGTGAACTTTATCTGTAGCAATGAATGGCTTGGAAACCTGAAGAAGATGATGTTTAAGAGAGAAAAGTTGAAGATGAGTCAGTGACTGTAACAGTGACAAAAGTGATAATGAACTAACTGTAAGTGAAAGCCGTATAGACAGGCATGTAATCTACTGGAACAGTCCGCAAGTACCATGACAGTTATCTAAACTTTGGATTTACGTTCAGTGGAGCTGAAAATCATCCTGTACCAGAATGTGTGGTCTGTCGAGAAAAACTAAGTAACAAATGTGTGGTCCCTAGTAAATTGAAAAGACATTTGAATACCAAACATAGTCACTTATCTGGGAAAGATAAGAACAATTTTAGCCAACTGTTGTCATGGGAAGCAATGCAAGCAAAAATGTTGTTGTTGATCGTCCAACATCTTCAATGATGACCACAGCTTCATCTTGGTTTAAACAGGGTGAGGTGTGTGTCCGTGTGTGACCAACTAGCCCTATACGAGCTCTAAAAGTTTTGCCACACACACGGAACATACATGTCCAGATTCAGTTGTGGGTGCTTGTGCAGCCTTGGCTTTTCGCAATTGCTTGTTTGTGCTGGGCACTTTCAATTCTTGAGCGCTCAGCTCTCTGGGCATCCAGAGTGATTATAGCCCTCCGTGATGGGCGGACTTGTGCTTTGGACTCCCAAGAGTTTGTGTCTATCCCAAAGGCTTTGAGTGAGGTTTTGAGTATATCCTCGTAACGCCTTTTTTGCCTTCCTGCTTTCCGTTTTCCGTTCTGAAGTTCCCCATAAAGGAACTGTTTGGGCAGTCAAGTGTTACTCATTCTGACCACATGCTCTGTCCAACAGACTTGCACCTTTTGAAGCATTGTGTAGATGCTTGGAATTTTAGCTCTTGTGCGGACTTCAGTATCAGGAATCAGTTGTTTCCATTTGATGTTTAGTATTTTCCTGAGACAGCCTAGATGGAAATGATTTAGTTGTCTTGCATGTCTACTGCAGACTGTCCATGTTTCGGCTGCATACATTAGTGTGGTCAGAACAACAGCTTTATAGATCTTTAACTTGGTGGCTGCATACATTAGTGCAGTCAGAACGGCAGCTTTATAGATCTTTAACTTGGTGGTAACACCGAGTCCTCTTCTTTCCCATACATTTTTTCCTAGCCTCCCAAATGCTGCACTGGCTTTTGCTATTCTATTGCTGATCTCAGCATCAAAACTGACTGCCATAGAAAGGGTACTGCCAAGATAAGTGAAATTTTATATGGATTTTAGCTTTTGTCCCTTTATCACGATTTCTGGGTCACTATATTCTTTGTTGGAGGTGGGTTGATACACAACTTATGCTTTTCCGATGTGTATCGTAAGGCCAAAGTTGTCACATGCCACCAAGAAGTTATCAGTAATAGTTTGCATGTTAGATATTGAGTTAGCATTTAGTGCACAATCATTGGCAAACAGAAAGTCTTTGATTTTTGCACTCTTAACTTTTGAGGCAGCTTTTAATTGCCTTAAATTGAAGAGCTTTCCATCTGTTCTATATTTTAACGAAATACAAGCAAAATTGTATGGTATGGTAAGCAACTATGAGGGTCATACCAAAAGTCGTGAGCAAACATTTTTTTAAAAATCAGAAGTTATAGATGGAGAAAATATAAATGTATCACCATAATCTGCATCCTTTTCTTCACTTTTCAACATAATCTCCATTTCTCTGCACATATTTTTCCCATCGTTCTGCAAGTTTGAAAATACTCTCTCAGTAGAATTCCACTCTAGCTGACCGAAGGCAAAGATTCACTGCTTTCTGGACATTCTTTCCACTGTCGTAGTGATGGCCTTACATTTGTTCTTTCACAAAACCGAAAAGATGGTAATCACTGGGTGCCAGGTCAGGGCTATAGGCAGGGTGTGGAAGAATTTCCCAACCTATTTTCTGAATTTCCTCAGCTGTCAAACAGGCAGTTTTTCTCACAGCTTTGTGATCTTCAGTTAACAAATGTGGTACCCAGCAGGCATAAACTTTTCTATAGCCTAGGGTTTCAATCATTTCCTGTACTGCATTGTGTCCTATTCCAAGATTTACAGCAATTTCAGATACTGTGACACATCTGTCTTGTTTAATGATGTCGTCAAGCATTTTCATGTTGCGTTCAGTGGAGGCAGTTCAAGGGTGACCACTGTGAGGCATATCTTGGATGCTCGTGTTTCCATCTTTTAAATGTTTCACCCACCTCCTAACACTGCTAACTGCTAGCACCCATACACACATCTCCATAAGCAAGTTGAAGTCTTTAGTGAATTTCAGCAGCAGGGATTTCCTCTTTAACAAGGAACTCAATAACAGCACGTTGACGAAACGAAACCTGAGCACACGCCATTTTGTTTCTGCTCCGCATGGTCACGTGACACATGATGGTGATGTCATGTGACCTCTACATGAAGTGCAAAGGATGCAGATTAAAGTGATACATTTATATTTTCTCAGTCTATAAATTCTGATTTTTAAACAATTTTTACTCACAACTTTAAGTATGATCCTCATATTTCAGAAAAAGCACAACTAGTCGGTTATCAAGCTGCCAAAATAGTAGCCACAAAAATGCAGCCCCACACAATCACTGAGGATATAATTTTACCTGCCTGCAAGGAAACAGTGATAAATGTTATGTGACAATGCTGCCTAAGAAATATCCTTGGTTTCATTGTCAAACAATACTATTTCCTAGCGGACTGTTAACATGTCTTCAGATATTCAGAGCCATATACCTGAAAAGCTAAGCGACAGTTCAGTATTTTCACAACAGCTCAATGACTTAACATAAGGCACACACTTCAGTGAGTGTTGGAATGGAAGGTGGAGCACATATGAGAATGCCTGAAGTGTGGAGATGCCAGTCTCTGATTACAGTTACTGAGTCAAATGATATAAGTCAGTCAGTTAGTCACTTGCATGGTCTCTTGCAGAACTTTGCCTTCCTAACAGCACTCCTGAAGGCCTCTCTGTTGTAAATAAGATGTCCTGCTGCTGATGCATCCATTTGCAGATCATCAACGATATCTTGCAACCATCTCTACCCTGGTCTTCCTATCTTTCTTTTTCCCATTATGTATCCTTCCAATACGGTCTTCTCTAAATTATCATGATGTTTAATGTGTCCAAAATATTTAAGTTTTCTCTCTTTAATCCTCTTTACTAGCCAGCCTTCTTCAATATTAAGTTCTTGTAGTATGGATATATGTAACACAATAATTAGTGTATAAGTATACAACTATACACGAAGCACTGCAGTAAAGCTGTGATACCAGAGTGTATAAAATAGGAAAAAAGTAGAAGCAGCTTTATTACTTAACGATTACAAAGTTGTGACGTTTCGGCGTGAGCCTTAATCATACAAAAACATACAGGACGAAGAAATAGAGAGAGGAGATAAAGTATAGATTCACATGAATACTAAAAAAAAAAAAAAATTTTTTTAAAAGAGTACTTAGCTGTAAATTGCAAAGTGTGGCTTGTCCACAGAGGCAAATCTGATTTTCTGGTAACAGCCATTAAACAATGTCACACAGATGACACAAGCCGCCTGGCACTTGAGAACCAATGCATTCAAAATTATGGGACGCTGGAACCACATGGGTTAAACTCGCTGTTTAGTTACACGTAACATCATCTTCTTCAATCATTATAGTACCTCTCCACTAAATCCATCCCTTCTTACTTTTCAAACTTCCTCATAGCATCACTCTGCAACCCCGCTATTTTCTCTGCAACCCCTCTTCTCTGCAACCCCTCTTCCCCAATCATCTGTTTCAATTTCTCCTAGCTAGGTCAGTATTGCATCACTCTCTCTCCCCTCCCCAGTTCCCCATCCACCACCCCCAGTTACAACCCACTGACCACATGTCACAGGTCTCTATTTAAACAGTCTCCACGTCCCACTAGATCCATTCCTGACACGCACCGCCAGACAAGCCACACCTTGCAATTTACAGCTAAGTACTCTTTTAAAAAAAATTTTTTTTTTTTTTTAGTATTCATGTGAATCTATACTTGCGACAATATGCACCGCTGATGGACCTTTTGTTTTATGTCAAACCAAGTTGTTTCACCATTTATTCTTACTGCTGCCTGTTGGCCTAGATACAGCAGTGATGTTAACTGCATAAAATGTGTTGGAAATCCCATTTTATCCATTATTTCCCAAAGATTCTGGTGTTGTACACAACCAAATGCCTTTGAATAGTCTATAAAAGATAAATATAGACTGATATTAAAAGATAAATATAGATTGATACTAATATAAGTAATAAATGTAAATTACTTAGCTACATTAAATTTGTTATCAGGACTCAATTACTGAGCAATTCTTTTCTTATACTGAATTGCCCTCAATATCAACCAGATCAGATGTGTATAATTCCATATGCAGCACCTTGGAACTAACCGGGCTGTCTTGAAAAAAACTCTTTCTGTTTACACAGGTGGCGCACCTGCGATGACTGAAAGATTCAAAGGATTTGTCTGAAACAAGATTTCCTGAATGTAGGTTTAGAACATTGCTTCATACATCATGAGGTTCTAATGGTGAAGACTCTTTCAACAGAACTTGAAAGTGTTCTAGACTCAGTTGCTAAGATGGTCAATTTCATCAAGTCAAGAAGTCTTAAGTCAAGAGGTCTAAGTCAAGAAGTCTGTCAAGAAGTCTTAAACTCAAGAAGTAATAGGACAAGACTTCTCAAACAAATGTGCCATGAAGGAGAATCTCAACATGACACTTTGGTTCTTCATATCTATTGGTTGTCAAAAGGTAAAGTCCTTGCAAGATTATATGAGCTGAAGAATGAACTATTAAGTCTATTTAGCATTGAAAATAAGACTTTGATGCTCTGTTAAATGACAAGATTAGTGCTAAAGCAGCCTACATGGGTCATATTTTCAGCCATTTAAATCACCTAAACAAGAGTATACAAGGAAAAGAATATGTGCTAGGCTTAAAATGACAAAATCACTGGATTTTTAAGAAAACTTAGATGTTTCTTCTGACTTTCTAGGTAGATTCATGTGGGAACATGACATCTGAACTGATTTTAAATCACCTCCTAGCTTTAGAGGATAAACGGCACATTATCCATTCATCACTGTTGTCAAGTATAACTTGCTGTGCAATTCCCAGAATCCACAACTGATCTCCCTCTTGTGAAAGATGAGCAACTCACAAACTTCAGTCTGGCCAAACACTTCGAGTGAATTATGGTGAACTGCCTCTTGATAAGTTTTGGATGTTGGTGAAGAAAGAGTATCCAGAAACAGCAGTGGAAGCAGTTAGTACTCTGTTACACTTCTCCTTTGAGGCGGTATCGGTGGCAATCAGAAGGCTGATGGGTCAGGAATTGTCTCATGGTGTTGTGACAGACTCACAGAGCATGCTAAGGAAGACTGATAAGAATTTTCTTTGCAGAGAATGAGTAAACCTGTTGGGACACTCACATGTGAGGAGATTAACATGAATATTCTGTTCCAGGCACAAGGATGTGCACAGAAATAAGTTAGCTGATAGACTGCCTGTTCAAGGCAGGCTGAAAATGGATACGGAGGAACACTGCAAAGGCCATATTAGACAGAGTGTGGGAGGATTAAGAGAGGTAATGGATGGATAGTGTACATATACAGAGACTGACAAATGTAGGATAGAGAAAAGGTACTGCAGGAAAATCTGAACTACGTGGAAGAAAATGCATAATAAACAACCAATATTTGATGCAGCAGAGCATGTACAGGAGTGTCGTGAATGCTATGCCACCCTATTCTGAATTCTGAAATCTCACTTCTCAACCTACTCATGCTTTTCAGCACTAATGAGCATAAAAAACAAGAAACACAAGAGACCTCTCAGTTGAACAGGAAATATATGTATGTACGTCTGCAAATCCACCATGAACTTTATTGCATGAGATGACAAGCTCATGCTTCTTACTGATAACCGAAATCTTTCACTGTAAACCCCTGGAAAATAAATATTTTACAGATTTTTGAAAATGTTGCTCTTCTTCCTTTTTTGAGTATTAATACTGAATGAAGTTATTTTAATTATTTTTACCAGCAATATCACAGTCTCAAATGTTTCATGGCACACCAAGTGAATCTCACACCATACCCTTTTGAAAACCACTGTTCTGTAGTTTCTAAGAAGATAATGACTTACATTTATAATTTTAATATTAATTGCACATGGCTGGTTCTTTTACAGAGTGTGTTGCTTGTAACACTTCATTATCAGTAATGGACTCCAGTTCAGAATTGGTATTTTCAAGTGCAGTGCTACCTTTTTCACATACTGATTCTCATGAAATGTTCTTTTTCTTGGTCCATCATTTCTTCTCTGAAGAATAACTTTTATTCACCCAACAGCATCACAGAGAAACTTCACTATGATTTAGCCATGTACACAGCTACGCCATATTGTGTATAGTGTGGCTGCTATGTGCTTTCTGAGATGAACATTACATAATAAGTGTACAGATTTTTCTCTCTCAAGTGTTTTAATTTGAACATGATCAGGTTACAGTCACACCTAAGTCAAATTTGCTTTAGTAAATAGGTAAAGATAATTTACCTGATCTTTTGTACCATAAAATATGGGTCTCCTATGGCCATTGAGGTCGTGAATCATGCGAGCATGCATTGGAATTCCATTTTCTGTCACTTCTTTATCCAGCCCAACCAGTTTCAAAGCTTCAATTCCTCGGCAGGAGATCGCCAAGTTTATACTTCTTCCTCTCACAACATCTTGAGTTCGTATATCTGATAATATAAGAGCATTTAGTGTTTGTATTATGATATAAGAACATTCAGTGTTTGTATTTATGATGATATAAGAACATTCTTCTTCTTCTTCAGTTTTCCGAGCCATTAAGGCTCACTGCTGCAGATAAAGTTCACCTTCACTCCTAATCTTCTCTCCAGCTGGTAACATCACTTCTTTTATATCCTCTTCTATGTTGTCTTTCTATCTCTGTCTTGGTCTACCTCTTGGTCTTGTTTCTTCATCTCTTGTGCATACATATTTTCATTTGTCTGTTCTCTTCCATTTTTTTAGACCAACCAGTATAATCTGTTCAGTTTCAAGGCATTTATAATTCTTTGGGATTTAAATAGGCTGTTCAGTTCAATGTTTTTTCTAGTTCTCCATTCTCCACTGTTGGTATCCTTTATGGGCCCAAAAGATTCTTCTTAGGATTTTGTTATCAAAGATCTACAAGTTCCTGATCCATACATGACAGCTGGTCCTATAACAGTTTTGTAGATGGCTATATTGGTTTTCTGGAACAGGATTTTGAATTTTAACAGGTGTTGCAGGGCAAAGTATATTTTATTCCTTATATGTACTCTTCTTTTAATTTCCTCACTTACTATGTTGTTGACAAAACCAACAAGGTAGCTGAAATATGTATCAATGTGGAAAAACTGGAAGAAATGGAGAGTTATGAATATCTTGTATCACTACTAACTAATAATGGAGATACAATGAAGGAAATTAAAGGGCAATTTTTGCTCTTCAGAAAGTAAAACAACTAAAGAATCTGTGGAGAGGAACAGACAGATCTACAAAAATAAGATTTTTAAGGGCACGCATCTTTCCCATCACAACATATGCCTGTGAGACCTGTAAATTTAACAAAACAGCTGAGAAACACATAAATACCTTTGAATGTAAATGCTATAGAAGAGTTCTTCAAATATCATGGACACAAAAAAAGAACAAATATATCCATACTGCAAGAACTTGGTATTGAAGAAGGCTGACTAGTAAAGAGGATTAAACAGAGAAAACTGAAATATTTTGGACACATTAAGCGTCATGATAATCTAGAGAAGATGGTCTTGGAAGGGTGCGTAATGGGAAAAAGAAAGAGAGGAAGACCGAGGCAAAGATGGCTGCAAGTGGATGCATCAGCAGCAGGCTATCTTGCTCACAACCGAGAGGCCTACAGGAGTGGTGTTAGGGAGGAAAAGTTCCGTAAGGGACATGCAAATGAATGAATGAACTATGTTGCTTCTGTTGAAGGTTGTGCCTAGATATTTGTATGTTTCTGCTTTCCTAATGATCGTATCTCCAACATTTATATAATCTGAATCATTCTGCTTCTGGTCTCTTGATATCTTCATATACTTTGTCTTATCTTAGTTAATGGTCAAGCCCACTTTCAGTGCCACATCTCTCAGGTGTAAGCAGATATTGGTGACTTCTTGCATAGTTTCCCCCACTAGGTCCATATCAGTGTATCCTAGTATTTTAGGTTGTTTTCTGAACTGCTTTCTTCTTTCACTTTCTGATTACCTTTTCTAGTACCAGGTTGATTAGTAATAGAGATAATGTATCACCTTGTTTTAAACCAGTTCTTATATAGAAGAGTTCTGACTTTCTTCCTTTATATATTACTAAATTCTGTGCATCCTACCATGAATATTCTGGTCAAATTGATTAATTTATTAGGTATCTCAAATTCTTTCATAATTTTCCATAAGCTGCTCCTGTTTATGCTGTCATAAGCTTTTTTAAAGTCAGTGAAGATATTATGTACTTTTCTGCTCTTTGATGTAGATAAAATGTCTGGTCTGCTGTTGATCTATTCTTCCTAAAACCTGCTCCCAGTATGTTATTGCTGTATGGTTTTAATCTATTTAAAAAGTATAATAGATAGTATTTTGTAGCTTGTTTGTAGTAAGGATATTCCTCTGTAGTTTTCACATAAGATAATATTCAGCACTTGTATTTCTGATGATGTAAGAAAACTCAGTTTTTTTTTCTTAAGATATAAGAACATTCAATGTTTATATTTCTGATAAAATAAGAACATTTAGCATTTGTTTTTCTGTTGACATAAGAAGTGTTTGTATTTCTGATGATATAAGAACATTCCATGTTTGTATTTCTGACAATGTAAGAACATTCAGTATTTATATTTTTGATATAAGAACATTCAGCATTTGTTTTTCTGATTATTTAGGATCATAAAGAATGTGTAGATATGATGTTATAAGAACATCTAGAATTTATATATCTGATGATACAACAACATCCAGAGTTCATATATCTGATGATATAACAACATCCACAGTTCATATATCTGATGATATAACAACATCCAGAGTTTAAGAACATCAAGAGTGTATATACAGTGCATATATCTAATAACATAACATCCAGTGTATATACAGTGCATATATCTGATAACAACATCCAGTGTATATACAGTGCATATATCTGATAACAACATCCAGTGTATATACAGTGCATATATCTGATAACATAACATCCACTGTATATACAGAGCATATATCTGATAACATAACATCCAGTGTATATACAGTGCATATATCTCATAACATAACAACATCAAAAGTTTGTACATCTGATGATATCTTCTTTTTCTTCTTATTCTTCTGCATTCAGTTTCATATGCTCAACTTTCAAAACATTGAACTTGGTTGCCTCCATTAATCCTGTTGTCAGCACAAGGTCTTCATAAGAACAAAGAGTTTCTCCTCTGTGCTACTGTCTCAGGGCCATACCTCAGATCTAAGGTCTCTGTATATGGTGCAGTTCTGTAGTATGTGTTCAGTTATCTGTGGGCCATTTTGGCACACACATTGGGTTGCTGGCACAGCCTTTATCTTACACAATAATTGGTGTATAAGTATACAACTATACACTAAACACTGCAGTAAAGCTGTGATACTAGAATGTATAAAATTGGAAAAAAGTAGGAGCAGCTTTATTACTTAACGATTACAAAGTTGTGACGTTTTGGCGTGAGCCTTAATCATACAAAAACATACAGGACGAAGAAATAGGGAGAGGAGATAAAGTATAGATTTACATGAATACTGTAAAAAAAAAAAGTACTTAGCTGTAAATTGCAAGGTGTGGCTTGTCTGGCGGTGTGTGTCAGGAATGGATCTGGTAGGACGTGGAAATTGTTTAAATAGAGACCTGTGACATGTGGTCGGTGGGATGTAACTGGGAGTGGTGGATGGGGAACCGGGGAGGGGAGAGAGAGTGACGCACTACTGGCCTAGCTAGGAGAATTTGAAACAGGTGATTGGGGAAGAGGTGTTGCAGAGAAGAGGGGTTGCTGAGAAAATAGCGGGGTTGCAGAGTGATGCTGTGAGGAAGTTTGAAAAGTAAAAAGGGGTGGATTTAGTGGAGAGGTACTATAATGATTGAAGAAGATGATGTTACGTGTAACTAAACAGCGAGTTTAACCCATGTGATTCCAGCGTCCCATAATTTTGAATGCAGCGGTTCTCAAGTGCCAGGCGGCTTGTGTCATCTGCGTGACATTGTTTAATGGCTGTTACCAGAAAATCAGATTTGCCTCTGTGGTTGGGGCCATTGAAATGATTTGGGACTGGTTTCGAAGCATGCTGGGTGATGTCGTACAGATGTTTTTGCATGCGGTCCCCTAATCTGAGGCCAGTCTCAAAAACGGTGAGATTTACAGCTAAGTACTTTTTTTTTTTTTTTTACAGTATTCATGTAAATCTATACTTTATCTCCTCTCCCTATTTCTTCGTCCTGTATGTTTTTGTATGATTAAGGCTCACGCCGAAATGTCACAACTTTGTAATCGTTAAGTAATAAAGCTGCTCCTACTTTTTTCCAATTTTATACTTCCTTTATCTTATAGAGATGAATGTTGAGGCTGCAGTGTCTGGTTTGTAACCTGAAGATTGTGAATTGTTATTTGTTTAGTCTCAGTATGGGGTCCTGTGGGTATCTGTTGTTTGTTCAAATGATTTCTCTATTTTTGTGCTAGAATGAGGATTCCCACTTCTCTCTTTTTACTGCTTCCTGGAGGACCCCTTTGTGTATGAGTCCAGTGTAATGTAGGGTGCTGGGTATCCAGGTGTTCCAGTGTTTTGGCCTTAATGCGGTGGTGGGGGGTGAGGAGATTCCATGATTTTTTCCTCTCAGTTCTGGGTATTTGGCAATTTATGGCTTTACGGTCCCATTGTGGCATCCAATAATGATTCCGAGTCCTGCACTTCGGAACTTGTTTAGTTTTTGTTGGTTTGGGTTTGCTGCTTTTGTGTATGTGGCCACCATATTCTAGGGTTGGGTGCACATTTCCTACATAAACTTATCTTGTGGTTTATATGTCTGCTCCCCAGCCGGTCCCTGATAATTTGCTTGAGTTTTTGGGTAGCTTTCCTCTCAGTTTCTTCTATATGTGATCCCCATGTCAGTTTTTTGTCAAATTTTACTCCTAGATATTTGGTTTGTCTTCTTTGGGTATGGTCATGTTGTTCAGAGTCAGCATATAATTCTCCATTTTGGTGGACAGGAAGAAGAGTGTAGTGACTGGTTCTTTTTATTGATTTGGACTCTCCACATTTTCTCTCATTCATCCACCCTGTTTATTGCTTATTTCATTCTCATTTTTGTCACCCATATATGTTCTGACTGTGTCTATATTGTGAGGCCATCTGTGTGTCCTGTGGATGTGTGGTGCAGACTGCTTTGGTAGGTCACTGATGAAGATTATGAATAGTGTGGGGGTGATAGCACTCCATCCTGTACCCTTCTGGTATGATTAGCATTTTGTTCTTTTTCCCCTGGAGTTTGACATATCTTGTGTGTGTGTATATATATTTTTTAAAAATCACACAACAGATATTAGCACTTGTAACACTGTTCAATATTTCAACCTGCATAAAAATGTTTGATGTACTACAAAAAAAAATGTAAAAATGGACAAGTTCTGTGGGAATGCTCATAAAGTCTGACTAACACTATTACAATGTCTGACTGATACTATTGCAATGTCTCTATGATACCTGGATAATGTCTGACTGACTGACATGACAATGACTAGACTAAGATAATGTCTATGAGAATGCTAGAACAATGTCTATGAGAACACTAGGACAATGTCTGACTGAAAATAGGACAATGTCTGACACTAGAACAATGTCTGATTGGCGCTAGGATAATGTTTGAGTGATGCCAAGAAAAGTCTATTATGACACTGGGCAACATCTGACTGACATTAGGACAATATCTGATTGATACTGAGACAAAATCTATGACGACACCAGGACAAAGTATGACAATGTCTCACTCACATTATGAAAATATTTGACTGACCTCAAGTTTTCAAAATGAATGATTTTGTCATCATAATGGCTACAACACAAATAAAGACCCTGTTGATTCCTGCCCCCAAATGGCCTGAGGTCAACTCTATTCTTACAACAGCAGTTCAATGTAAGGGCCCTGGCTCATCATCTTATGTATGCCTATAAATGAGAAGAATCAAAAGTTACACTTGTTCCTGCTAACCTTATTAGCAGGTAAAGTCAACATCTGAATTAGTGTTCTAGTGTTATGACCATTACCTTTCCTCATCTCGTACACATCAACCAGGTAACCTCGTTTGGCCAGGTAGCAGGCACAGAGAGCTCCAACCTGAGAATGAAAAAAATTTAAATTTGGAACAATTTAGTGACTAAATGACAGACCCTGATACTGTCCTCTGTCATATCTGTCTCAACATTTAGCATATAACCAGAGTTTTGTTCATGGTGACACTGATAAATGTTCTGGAATTTTTTTTACATAATTTTGACCATAAGTCTGCTCACATGAGCTAGTTCATTCTATTTGTTTCAACACTTATATTTCTATTAAAAAAAATTTTTTTAAACCGTTACAAAAGATTCATTCATTCAATTGCTGTTGCCTGTGCTGTCATGCTGTTTCTAGTTTTGGCCTCACTCTTCTTAGGTTATCTTTGTTCAGTACGTCACTGTTCTCATTCACTCCTTTCTCAAGAAATATTGTCCCTAGTAGTGACTTCATCATTTCTGTTTTTAGACGCCTTTTTCCCCCCAAGAGTTTACACCGAGTTTTATGAGTGGGCCTTTTCTCCAGACTTTGTCAAATACTTTTTCCATATTTATGTTCCATTATGCTTTTCTTTTCCTGGAATGAGTCTTCAATCTCCTGCACTATGTGCACTATTTGGTCTTCTGTTTATCAATTTTTTTTAATCTAAAGCCTGCTTGAGATCTACTTATCAGCATTTTGTTTTCTAGGTGCCATACAGGTCTCGTGTTTATGATTCTTTCCACCATTTTCCTACAGTGCTTAGCAGGCTAATGGGCCTGTTAACTTTCTGGTCTGATTTTTATTTTAACTGATTTTGATTTTTGTTATCATTGTAGCATCCTTTCCTATACTCCCTGGTGTTTAATATTTTAATAATTTTGCTTCTCCCTCTGGACCCTATTGATGTAACATTTGATTTGTGATACCATGTTCACCTGGGGATTTATTTGCACTTCAGGCCTTTTAGAGCTGTTTCTAGCTCCTGCAGGGTAAAATTTACTAACTGGTCTTCTTCGACCATTATTGGTCTGTTGTCACATTCTTTAAGTTCTTTGTGTATTTCTTCTTTTCTTTGGAGTGATGCTTTGACTTGGCTGATGTTCTTGTAGTTTTCCATGAGAGCATTTGCTCTTGATTTTCTGTTAGAGTTTTCCCATGACTTTCTATGATTACTGGCTTGCTTTTTGTATCTCAGTGGTTTAATCTTTTTTTTTTTTTTTTTTGAGGTAACACACAAATGGTTTCTGGATATAACTTTATATTAAGACTAATATATAAATATGCACAAAGCTCCTGGAATAAAGCTGTGATAACAAAATGTTAAAGCTAAATCAAAAGTAGGAACAGCTTTATTAGTTAACAAGCAGATGGTGGAAACACCTCACTTTACACCTTAATCATACAAATACATACAGGACAAAGAAATACGAAAAGAAGATACAATACAAATTCACAAGAATGATATATGACAAATAAGAATGAAAATAAAACTGAATGAGGGGCAACTGATAAGTATGATCTCCAAATGTGCAAAAGATAAGTTTCTGACAATATAAAATGATAAAAATGCTATCAAAATGAATCAAATTCATTTCTCTAACACACTGTAAACTTATTTTTTTTCTTCTTCTTCTTCGTACACACATTAGCAATAAAGCATGGTACCCTGATTTTTGTGATGCGCCTTTTGGCTGGGTAACTCCGACTTCAGCACCTTTCCTTGCTAGGGCAGACTGTGGCCTTGCTCAGACTGCCATGAACACAGTGGTGTAGGCTGGCCTGGCCAAAACTTTGTTTTCCAGCCTCTGGTGTCTGTACTTAAGCCCCTTCTCCACATCAGATCCAGCATGCAATACTGGCTGGCCAGACTGTTCCACAGAGACACTCTGACTTTGAAATGAGGAATCTGATGAGTGCCTCACCTATATCCATTTCCTGCCACCTGTAGTCTGCTGGCTCTGTTTTATTTACATCATTCTGATAGCCATTGTTGTAAAGACCTATAACCTTGTCACATCCTGGACTCATTGGTTTCACACCAGACTTTCCTCATCCCTGCCGGCAATTTCCATGTCCCCATCCATCCACCAACCTGATATTACATTTTACAAAAATAACAATTACAATTAGTGTTGGTTGCTACAGGTTTCTGGGCTACAGAAGAAGGTCAGAGTTTTTAAGCAAATGGATCTATGTTCCCTGTCTCACAAAGACTATGTTAAGATAAGTGTGCTCTTAACACAGTTGTACCCAGGGGGACTTATTTTTCAAACAGCTACACATTTTTACAACTGCAATATCCATTGTTTCATTCTGTTGATGATGAAAGTTTCTGGCTGATGTCTGATCCATTTGAGAACAGCAGCTTCAGCTTTGGCATGCTATGAAAGGTGCTGACTTTTCAACATCTTCAGTTTAGGGAACAGCCAGAGGCTGGACAGTGCAAATCTGGGCTGTTAAGGATGTGAAACAAATGTTACTGTCAGGTTTATTGCAATTTCCTTGGTTTATGCACTGCTATGTGGGCTTGTACTGTCATGATGTACAAGAAAATTGTTCCTTTCAGCCTGATTCTGCAGATGTGTTGTTTGTGTGGCCACAAGGTGTCACAGTACCTTTGGGAACAGTCATTCCTGCAGTCAGAAACTCCATGTAAATAACCCCCATTGCATCCCAAAAATTGGTCAGCATGACTTTTCTTGCCAAAGGAACATTTTTGAATTTCTTGACATTCAGAAAATCTGGAGACAATTGGCTTTTGTCTTCTGGATAATGATGAACCTAGGCTTTGTCATCAGTGACAATATTCAGGAGAACATCATCCCCTTTGAGATGATACAGGTCAAGAAGTTCTTCAGAGACAGTTTTTCTGTGTTCCTTCATGGGACCTGTCAATTGTCATGGGCCCAGCTGGCACAATTTTTTTCTGTAATTGAGCATCTCAGTGATATGGTGCACTCTTCTGTGTACTTATACCACCTAACTGTAGAGCAGTTTCTTTCTGCTTACTTCAGCAAATTTTTTTAAATCATGACATTCACTTTGCATTGGTTCTCAATAGGTCACCCAGGTCTTTGGTCATCAAAGACACTCATCTCACCATTACTACATCTTTAAGCACAAATGACCCATTTGCAGAAATTTTTCACACCCATATGACCATCACCATAAATTGCTTTCAAATGCCTATGAATTTCAATCAGAGGGCAACCTTCTACTGTCAGAATCTCAACTACTGATCACTGCTTTATACCTAACCTTATAATGTCAGAATCTCAGCTACTGATCACTGCTTTATACCTAACCTTATACTGTCAGAATCTCAACTACTGATCACTGCTTTATACCTAACCTTATACTGTCAGAATCTCAACTACTGATCACTGCTTTATACCTAACCTTATACTGTCAGAATCTCAACTACTGATCACTGCTTTATACCTAACCTTCTACTGCCAGAATCTCAACTACTGATCACTGCTTTATACCTAACTCAGATGCAGCACTCATTATTGACACTATTATTTAACAGCTTCAAACACTGCAATCAAACCTGACTCGTTTACACTATACAGTAATGGCTACCTAACTGAAACGCAAACTTTTTTGTCTTATTATTAGAGATTTGACATTGTTGGAGACTTTACTATCAGACAAAAATAGGGAGCACTTAGCTGTGGCCTGCAAGAAGCTACGTCCGAGGACGTGTATGGTGGAGTACTGTGAACGTTTAAATGAAGACTTATGAGGTGCGATAGGCTGATGGGGTCAGGAAAGTGGAAAGGAAAGAGAAGAAGACAATGGCAATCCAGCTGAGAAAATGGTGGGTGAATATACAAATTTGGTAGAGGTAGAGGGTTTGTAATCTTGTACAGGTTCTGGAATATAAGTTATAAGTGAGGAAAAAGCAGAACTTAGCAGACAGGTAATATGATTTAAGAGAAAGGAAATACTCGACGATTAACTGAATTTCAAGTTCAAAACCATGTGGTTCTAGCATCCTACATTTCTGGACATAGCAGTTCTCGAGAACCAGGCATATTCTGTCATCATAGTGACATTGGTTAATAGCTGTTACTAGAAAATCAGACTTGCCTCTGTGTTTGGTGCCACCAAAATGATTATAGACTGGCTCAGATGCATACTGGGAGATGTCATAAAGACGTTCCTAAATGCAGTCATTTAATCTGAGACTAGTCACTCAATAGTTCTCACAAATGTAGGTGACTCAAGGTGGCTATGGATGAAGACATCCTTCAGATTTGGTTTCTGTTTATAGGCTAAAAGGGGGAAATCAGATCAGACTTCGTAAGTGTCAGGATCGAGCTACAGCAGTGGCAGACGGCAACAGAGAATTTAGCTATGAGGATGGAAAGGAAGAACTAATTTAACTCCATCAGATAAAGTCACGGGTTTCTGTTTTTCTGAATGCCTCTTTGTGGTTCACTTTCTGATACAGTTCAAGGCTTTTCAACAGACCTTTTCAGGATAGTAGCATAGTAGCAATGGGAAAAAAAATTATAATAATTTATTAGATTGTTCCACAAAGTTACTTCTGCCACATCAAGAGACACAAAGTTTTGGAGAGGTTGATATTAGAAGGCACAGTGCCCAGCAAAAAAGAAATGGGACGAACTTGCCACAGGTGGGCTTAGGCCATCACGGAAAGTCTGAATATGCCAATGCGAGATGCTGGTCAACTTGCGCAAGACTGCATTGCATTCAGGGATGCAGTGAGAGGGATAATGTTCTGGAAAGGACATGTCATATGAAGGTGGTCCATAAAGTCCAAGTTGCCCTGGCATAGGGAGTGAAGACAGAGGAGATGAGAGTATGGGATGAAATCCTTGTAAGTTTCAGGATGAGAGGAAGTGTAAAGTAGATATGTATAGCTGTTAGTGGGTTTGTAAAACAGTGAGATAAAAAGACTGTCAGTGCTGATAGATACTTCAATGTCTAAAAAGTTGTAGAAAATAAATTCAACTTTCTTTAAACTATTTTGCATTTCCACCAAGCTGCTACCTCTTTTCATTTTGCTATTCATGCCCAACTTTCTAGTCTTAGCTTCGCTCACTTTATTGCATTTTCTCATTCTTGCCACAGACAATTTCAGGTTTATTTTCCAGTCCTTTCTATCCTTCTGTAGCCCACAGTAAGCTTTGTTAGCTCCCCTGTCTAGGCATCCTAGGTGAGAAGTCTCTCAGTATTCTCTATTCCTTCTGAACTTTCCTCTATCCACCCCTCCCCATACTGTCTTCTCACTTTTTTTATCATCTGTGTCAACTGGGTGGCTTTTGTTTAGGCTATAGGTACGCTGTTTACTATATGGTACCCTTTCTCCCTTTAACCTCATTTCTCTCCCTTGTCCATGTGGGTTCATTTCATGCCCATCTTTTCTGCTAGGATGAGACCAAAAAAGTTAAGTCTGTATTTTGCATCTTTTTTGTGTTTTATCTGCTGTGTTGTTTTTTTTTTTTTTTTGTACATGATCCTTGAAAAAGACTTTTGCCAAAATAATGGATTGTTGTATGTTGTTCATCTGTGCCATTCTTGTTTCTGCCCACTTTCCTCATTCTTTCTATATTTTTGTAAAACTGATCTATACACCTTCATTCACTTTATCATTAAAAAAAAACCTCACTCTTCGACACTCACTTTCCTGCATTTTCTCATTCTTGAAAGATTTATCTGAAATTTCAGTAGTAAATTTATAAATTTAATGCTCTTATTAAATGAACTGGCAAACTGAATGAATTTTCTTAGCTCATCTACTGACATACTGGTGACTCCAACCTCATCATCAATGTACCTCCTAAAGAATTCTGAGTGTGCTAGTATAGATTTTCCACAATTGGACTTACAGAAAACCCATAAATAAACATGTGTAACTGGGACCCATTTTAGTTCCCATAGTGACACCACCGATTTGATCAAAATCTGCACTTGAAGGAATTTAGTATTCACCAGGTGTGTCAGTCTTCTTATGGTGCAGTGTTAGTGGTAGGATGAAAAAAGCAAAATCCTCCTTTTCAGGGATAGGGGTGTGGAGGGAGCAGACACTGAAGAGAAAGATGTGATAGGTATGATTCTGAGAGAGTAGGACAGTTGTCAAAGCATTGTTTGTATTGTTCTGAAAAAAATGGCAGTTTGTATTGTTCTGAAAAAAGGGCAGTTTGTATTGTTCTGAAAAAAGGGCAGTTTGTATTGTTCTGAAAAAAGGGCAGTTTGTATTGTTCCACCACCTCAGCTGGAATCATCATTAGACAATGTAACCAAATTCACTGTACAAAAACTTCACCATTTTACTAACATTAACCATTTTCTTGACACAAACACCAGAAAAATATACTACATATCACAGATACAAACACACCTGGATTACTGTTCCACAATCTAGGATGGTTGTTCCATGTCAAACATGAAAAGACTTTACTCACTTCAGAAACAAGCAACAATGCTTAATAATAGACAACAAACATGCAGCACATATTACAAATAAGAACAACCATCTTGATATTCTACCCCTTGAGAAGAGATTTCTTTTCAACAAAGACAAATTAATTCATAAAATTCTATCACACAATGCTCCACCCTATCTGTGGTCATTGTTCAAATCCAATCCAAAACATAGCCAATGCTTAAGCAATTGTATTCTCCCAAAACCAATGTTTGACATGTTTTTAAAAAAATTTCTCTTACTCAGCTGCCAACTCATGTAAATCTTATAAGTAATATTCATTCTTATAACAATTTTTGTCAAATGATATGGAATAAATCTCTCTTTCTCTGAACCTTAAGTGCCTAGAGCACATGGGGTTTCCACAAAGGTTTTCCATAAAAACCTGTCCTTCGTTTTCCGCTCTTGCCCAAGTGAGCCCTCTATTGCTCACCATCCTCTCTGTTGTTCTTCTCCACGTCTCCTTTGGTCAACCTTTACTTCTGTTACCCTGTGGTGTCCATCTTAGTGATATTTTTGGTAGTGAGTTGTCAGTCATTCGAAGCACATGTTCCAACCATCGCCAGCGTCTTTCCTCAATAATTTCTGTCAGTGGCTTCATCTCCATTTCTGCCAACAAGATGTTATTTCTTATGGTGTTTGGACAAAATATTTTTCTAATTCTTCATAAACATTTAGTCTTGAAAGAATTCAACTTGTTTTCTATTGTTTTGGTGATTTTCCAGCATTCACTTCCATAGAGTAGTACACTTAGAACATGTGCACTGTGCCAGTCTTTTAGTCCCTCAAGTATCTTGTTTCTTTGTCTTTCTCTGTCCCTTTTTTCCCTCCAGTTTTCCTGTTGTCATTAAGTATTCCCTTTTTTCTACTATTTTTTCCCATTCTTATTTGTTGTATATTATTCATGTGAATTCATATTTTATCTTCTTTCCCTACTTCTTTATCCTGTGTGTTTTCATATGATTAAGACTAAAACCAAAACATTACAACTGTCTGTTCATTAACTAATAAAGCTGTTTCTACTTTTGTTTTAAATAGTTTTAAAATAATGTGTTTTTTTAATAAGTTTCCACAGTTATTAGCTTCTTCTATCTAGATTTAAATTTTCACTTTTTCTTCCATCCAGCTTCTTCTTGCATCTTGGTTAGCTTCTTTGCTTTTCCTAGCATTTGTTTATTTTTAGTCCGATGTCACTTTTAAAGTCTTCTTTGGTTTTGGCTAGTTTTCTTACCTTTTTTTTTTTCATCACTGTAGGCTAGCATTTTTCTTGCCTCATCATGGTAGATTACATTTTTCTTGCCTCATCATGGTAGGCTAGCATTTTTCTTGCCTCATCATGGTAGGCTGGCATTTTTCTTGCCTCATCATGGTGTGATGGTATTTTTCTTGCCTCATCATGGTGTGATGGTATCTTTCTTGCCTCATCATGGTAGGCTAGTATTTTTCTTGTCTCATCATGGTAGGGTAGCATTTTTCTTGCCTCATCATGGTGTGATGGTATTTTTCTTGCCTCATCATGGTGTGATGGCATTTTTCTTGCCTCATCATGGTAGGCTGGCATTTTTCTTGCCTCATCATGGTGTGATGGTATTCTTCTTGCCTCATCATGGTAGGCTGGCATTTTTCTTACCTCATCATGGTGTGATGGCATTTTTCTTGCCTCATCATGGTAGGCTGGCATTTTTCTTGCCTCATCATGGTGTGATGGTATTTTTCTTGCCTCATCATGGTGTGATGGTATCTTTCTTGCCTCATCATGGTAGGCTAGTATTTTTCTTGTCTCATCATGGTAGGGTAGCATTTTTCTTGCCTCATCATGGTGTGATGGTATTTTTCTTGCCTCATCATGGTGTGATGGCATTTTTCTTGCCTCATCATGGTAGGCTAGTATTTTTCTTGCCTCATCATGGTAGGCTAGCATTTTTCTTGCCTCATCATGGTGTGATGGTATTTTTCTTACCTCATCATGGTAGGATAGTATTTTTCTTGCCTCATCATGGTGTGATGGTATTTTTCTTACCTTATCATGGTAGGCTAGTATTTTTCTTACCTCATCATGGTAGGCTAGTATTTTTCTTACCTCATCATGGTAGGCTAGTATTTTTCTTGCCTCATCATGGTAGGCTAGTATTTTTCTTGCCTCATCATGGTAGGCTAGTATTTTTCTTACCTCATCATGGTAGGCTAGTATTTTTCTTACCTCATCATGGTAGGCTGACATTTTTCTTACCCCATCATGGTGTGATGGCATTTGTCTTACCTCATCATGGTGTGATGACATTTTTCTTACCTTTGTTGTTCTACTTCTTTGGCTGCTATCTGTTTTCAAACAGTATCATTACTCCTCTCTCATGCCCTTCTCTGTCATATTTGAAAGTCTGGTGTCCTCTTACTGTCTGGCTTCAAGTGTGTCTTCTGTATGCATGTACAGTCAACATCCCCTTCCATAAGTTTCTTGTAGATGAATTCTGTCTTTTTATTTGTAATTCCTCCAGCTCTTGTCAGGCTCTTTGGGTCATGGGGTCACACAAGCTCTCTTACCGTAGCTATGTAATAACTCACGAGACAGCAGCAGGGTATGAGTTGTGCTTTGTTTGGCCCCTATCTCAGACCTGTCTGGTCTGGATTACCCTGCCAGGAATTGCTCTCCTATTCACAGCATGTTAACAACTCACATGTCAGTGATAATATTGTATATGTGTTTATATTGAAAAATTTATTGAACATTAATATTTGCACTATATCCAACAAGTTATATGTGTAACTGATACAGCACAACAAGCTATATGTGCAGCTGATAAAGCAAGTAGTTTATTCTCTGAATCTCTTGACTGTTCATCTGCCACACTTTCCCACACAGGTGTAAAGTTTTGGCTTTTGTTTTATTCACACAAAAAACAGAGGACAAAGAAACAGAAAAAAATAAGAGTTAACCTATTTTGGAGCTAGAAACTCCAGCCATCCTTACTGTATCATCTGCCCCATAGTCTTGAGAAATGAAATTGGTTACTATCCTCTAAACTATCCTTGTTATCAATGAAGGATTCATATGCAATGTTCCGTAACATAATACATGTTACTGTATGCAAAAAATGTAGGATAACAATTTGAGGATTTCCCTCCCAGACTAGGTGAACTCATCCAGAAATATCTTTATGACATCTCCCAGAGTGCTTCCAAACCAGTTCCCATTCATTTAATGACTTCCACCACAAGGTAAGACTGACTTCCATGCATCAACCATCAAATGTCACGCTGATTAAATTGCATGACTCCTTGAAAACTGCTTTATATATGAATAATGAACTCTCGAATCACATTGTTTAAATTAAAAATTCATTTCACCCAGTCTTTCTTTCCCAACAGTCATAAATTCAATACAACATTACCTTCCTATTAACACATGATTAGTTTCAGGGAATTAAATCTACATACTAAATAAATATACGCAAAGCCATAGCAGCAAAACTGCTATAACATAATATTAGACTTTTTAGAACAGGACTGAACATGGAGGGAGAAATATCAACAATTAAAACCATACAGATGATACAGTCATCCTTCTAGCAAAGAATCAACAGAACCTAAAGAAATTACTAGATAATACAATCCAAGAATGGGGACTAGAGATCAAAATGAAAAAGACCAAAGGAAAGAACATAAGCCACAGGTGGATATAACAATAAACAAAGAGAAACTGGAACAAGTGACAAACTACAGCTACCTAGGGCATATACATAGGGTTTTGCTTCCGGGTGACATAAAAGATGGCGAGAGCTTTTTAACGCTCTTGCCAGCATACTTTCATATGAATCTTTTGTGTTGACACATATCATAAAAAGGGAGCTGGGCTTAAGGCCAACAACCTTATCCTGAGACCCATCTAGAGGCTAGATAGGGAAAAAACCAATTGTTATGGAAACTCGCAATAAAATCACTCGAGCATCTGGGATACCAGCTCAGACAAGCCCAGACAACAACCAAAAGAACACATTCACCGGCCCCAAATATGTGACAAAGATCAGATTCTGAAATTAAGAACAATAGCTGCAACATCAAAAACTGCTCAGGTAGTCTAAGAAATGGGTAGATGTCCTGGGAATCAGTGAAATGCGATGGCCAGAAGCAGGGAAAAGATTGGCGGAAAACCTAAGTTAATCATACATTCAGACAGAGACGACAGGAAATATCTAGAAGGAGTACGTATAGTTATGTCCACTGTAGCAGCAAAGAGCCTTACAGAATGGGAACCAGTGAACAGTTGTATATTAAGAGCATGATTCTAAATAAGGCACGGAAGAATGACAATCATACAATGCTATGTACCCACAAATGATGCATATAATGAAATAAAAGACAATTTCTATCCCCAACTACAACTCATTAACAAAGTCCCTAAACACGACATCTTAGTTGTCATGGAAGACTTCAACGCCAAGATAGGAAAAGATAACACTGACTTCAAAAAAGTAGGAAAAGATAACACTGACATAAACAAAGGATTGAAAGAAGGGATTGTTACAGTAAATCAAAATGGAGAAAGATTAATTGAATTATGTCTAACAGAGGGCATGGTCACTGGAGGAACAATATTTCCACACAAAGAGATACATAAAACAACATGGATATCTCCAGATGATAGAATCAGAAATCAGATAGATCTTTGTATCAGAAAGCAATTCAGAACATCTCTGATAAATGTAAAAGCATACAGGGGTGCAGACATCAATAATAATCACAATCTGTGTATAAAGAAAATAAGACTAAAACTGAAAAGCCAACACAAGAAAGCATTACTCAGAAAGATAAACAGTCATAGTCTACAGGATGAAAATAATAAGAGTAATTTTAATCTAGAATTTACCAAACAGTTCATTGCATTCAGTGAGGTAGAGGAGACAGACATAGATGAATTATGGAACTCTTACAGCACAGGCATAATTACAGCAGCTAAAACAAGTGCTGGTACTGCAAACAACAAGTAGAAAAGCATGGATATCAGATAACACATGGGAATACACACATGAAAGACGAGCAGCCAAATTAGCCATGTTGAATGTAAAGACAGATCTTGGAAAAGATTTGGCAAAAGCAACATACAAAGAACTAGACAATAAAGCAAAAAGTTCAGCTAGAAGGGATAAAAGAGAATACATGGATAATATAGCAAAAGAAGCAGAGAAGGCAGCAAAAACAGGAAAAAGAAAACTCTATATAACATATAAAAGAGGTTAACATGTACTATTGCATCCAAAGAAAGACCAATCCTTAGCTAAACTGGCACACTATTAACATCAAGTAAAGACAAAAAGCAAAGATGGGCTGAACACTTCCAAGAATTACTTAATCAATCACATCCAAAAAGAACTGATAGACCTTGAACCTGACTTACCAATCCCATATCTAAATGTCAGCCTAGATGAAATTACATTGCATGAAACTGAAACAGCAGTGAATCTAATGGCTAACAACAAAGATGCAGGTGAGGATGAAATAACAGCTGAAATGTTAAAAGCTATTAATATAGACAACATGAAACATCTACAGTGAATGTTTAATAAAGTTTGGAAAGAAGAAAAAGTCCTTTCTAAATGGAAAAAAAGAATCGTTAAAATACCATTAAAAAAAGGCAACCTTAGCGACTGCAATAACTGGAGATAACTTTACTATCAGTTGTGTCAAAAGTATTTTGCAAAGTTATTCTGAATAGAATTAAAGATATAGTGGATACTGCAATAAGAGAAGAACAGGCAGGATTTGAAAAGAGAGAAGCTGTCTTGACCAGATCTTTACTCATTTCAATACTGAAAAGCAAAAAAACCATTAATCCTGAACTTCATAGACTCTAAAAAAAGGCATTTGATAGCATACACAGAGATTCATTCTGGAGAATTTTAAGAATATATGGAGTACCATCTAAGATTGTCAACATCACTAGAGACCTCTACAATGGATATGTTTGTGCAGTCAACACAGAGAAGCAATGAGCAAATGGTTCCAGATCGAAACAGGCACGAAACAAGGATGTATATTATCTTACTTGCTTTTTGGAATTGCCATAGACTTCATAATGAAAAAATGTTGCAGAGGTAAAACAGGCACTGATTGGGTACATGAGACCCAACTGGAAGATCTTGATTTTGCAGATGACATAACTCTTATCAGTGACAATATGAAATCAGTTCAAGAAAAAACAGATACCCTATCATCAATGGCTAGTAAAATAGGACTTGAAATTAACAAGGATAAAACAAAAATAATGAAACTTATTAATACGTAGAAGGAACAGCTGTTGAAGAAGTAAAACAATTTGCATATCTCGGCAGCTACATAGAACAGGATGGTGACACCAGAAAGGAAGTTAGAATTGGAATTGCAAAAGCAGCAATGACCTTCAAGAATCTTGAGAACATATGACATTCAAAAGTTATAAGCACAAAAACCAAATTAATATTATTCAATTAAAATGTAATATCCACCCTCATTTATGCATGTGAAAGCTGGAAAACATCTAAAGAAATAGACAAGAAATTAGACATTCTCAACAAAAAAAAAATGCCTAAGGAAAATACTTGGTATAAAGTGGAATTAATTCAAGAACAGTGCAGAGATAAGACAGATGAGCAAACAACAACCTGTCTAATGGGTGATTAGAAAAAGATGGACATATTTTGGTCATGTGATGAGAAGCCCCAAACAACCTATCAAGTGGAACACAACAGGCTGAAGAAAAAGAGGTCGACCACGTGAAACTCTAAAGAGGACATTGTTAAGAGAGGCCAGTTCAGTGGGCATAACATCCCTTGATGAGATTGAAAACCTCGCTGAAGACAGGATATCTTGGCAAACTACCATGCAGGCCCTATATGACGTTTAGCAGCACAGGAAGGATGTAAGATGTCAGGGCATATGCAAAGCAAGGATGGAAGATAATGAGATGAAGATAAAGAAAAGAAATGGCAAGACACACAATCAACATCATGAAGACAATGCTGTAGTCTAGGAATCTGTTCATTAAAAACAAAAATAAGATTTATAAAATGCTACTGTTTATTCTGCACAACTGTTCTGAGCAGAAACCTAACTCTTAGGTAAAAAGTTGGAGAGAATGACAGATATAGCAGAAATGTGGATCCACAGAAAAGTAGATCACATGTAAAATGACAAGAATGAATGCACAACTATTAGAACAACTACAGGCACAATGTGAACTTTTCAAAGATCAAGAAAACAGAATACTTTGGCCACATATAATGACATAATAATATACTGAAGACCACACTAGAATGAAAGATGGAAGGAAAAAGAGTGAGAGGTAAACAGGGATACAGATGGAAAGACAATATACTCACAGGGTCCTTTTTCTTCATTCATCCAAACATCAACACCAATCTCTCTCACAAATGCAGCAGTTCATCCCATACTTTCATCATCACCATAGAGCTTCTCCTGTAGAGGGCTGAGATCTTTGCCTAGGTGGGCTGACAACTCTGGAGGATGTGACAGAGTGTCTGTTGCTCTTAGCTGCAGGCACATAGGTCTATTGGCCAATTTTCAGCTTCTGGTATAGATGGTGTCACAGCCTGCAATGTCCTATTCTCAGTCGGATGATTGTAACTTGGTCATTTCTTGAGTTTATAGAATTCATCATCTCTTTTTGCTAAGTTGTTTTGTTCATTCATCATTACATACTGCTTTCTGTATGTTTTTTTTTTATATGTTGTGCATCTGTTGCATTCTTTCTCCTTAATTTGCCATTCTGTCTGCTCTTTATTTCCTTGGATGTTACTGTAGGCGGATATCCACTGTATGACTGCTTTATTTATAAGTATTTACAATTTTTCCTTGCACACTCTTTTGACGCAGCAGCATAAGAGTCAAAGTATTTTTTTTTCTTTTTCCTTCTTCCATTCTTATTTCTTGCACATCAATTAGACCTTTTCTTTACTTATTTTTTCATCCTGTACGTTTTTGCAGAAATAAAGCTTAAGTTGAAACGTCACAACTATGTTAAGAGAATAAAGCTGTCATACTTTCTAAAATAATCTAATTATCTGTTATCACGTATGTAGTGCAATGGCATAATGTTTGATATATACAGAAATCTATGTCTAAGAATGAGACATACTTCCGACCTAATTCTGTCCAGCACTAACACTGACTCAGCACTCACCAGGCCTCCTCCACAAACTGCGACATGTTTCCTCGTGCCACCAACCATCTTTCAACCGTTGTAGTTTCAGTGATGTGAAGGACAACATCTGGTGTGAATGACAGGAGGTCTCGTGGGTACTTTACTGTTTATCGGGCACGATTTAGGTCAAGGTCGGGTCACACTGCCAACTTTTTGAGACAAAATAGCATAATTTTTGTACTGTTAGTTTATTTTTCAGTCATATCTATCTATCTATCTATCTATCTAAAGTTGACCTTATTCTATCCTGGCTTACTCGGTAATGATACCCGGTGAAAAAAAAAACAAACAAACATCGACAATAGAACATGTATCTCTTGCGTGGCACGCGACCATTATACACTTATATATCTTTCTGGAACTGCTAACGGATGTGCACTGAAGATGTTGAGGCACAACATCGTATCAGAAAGGGAACTGGCTATGGCGGTTACTTTTTTAAATCCTTGAGTGCAGCTAAAAAGCAGAGGATGTGCACTGCTTCTTTAACAGACTCCACCACCTTGTGAACTATGACGATCCCTGTCCCGTTAGTTATCCTAGGCTTGTTACTAGCGGTACCCAGGGAGAGATGGGACAAGGTCAGCTATGGTTGGCCAATCCTAACGCTAGCATGTCAGCTATGGTTGGTCAATCCTAACGCTAGCATGTCAGCTATTGTTGGTAAATCCTAACGCTAGCATGTCAGCTATGGTTGGTCAATCCTAACACTAGCATGTCAGCTATGGTTGGTCAGTCCTAACGCTAGCATGTCAGCTATGGTTGGTCAATCCTAACGCTAGCATGTCAGCTATGGTTGGTCAATCCTAACGCTAGCATGTCAGCTATGGTTGGTCAGTCCTAACGGTAGCATGTCAGCTGTGGTTGGTCAATCCTAACACTAGCATGTCAGCTATGGTTGGTCAATCCTAACGCCAGCATGTCAGCTATGGTTGGTCAATCCTAACGGTAGCATGTCAGCTATGGTTGGTCAATCCTAACGGTAGCATGTCAGCTATGGTTGGTCAATCCTAACGGTAGCATGTCAGCTATGGTTGGCCAATCCTAACGCTAGCATATCAGCTATGGTTGGTCAATCCTAACGCTAGCATGTCACCTATGGTTGGTCAATCCTAACGCTAGCATGTCACCTATGGTTGGTCAATACTAACGCTAGCATGTCAGCTACAGGTCATTGGCTGCCAAATGGAACAGCGTCTTCGACTTCCCCCACCCCCATTGTATCCTTCCACAAACACGTTAGTTTGTTGTTTTTATTTTTAAAAAATTAATAAAGAAGTCTGCGTGACATAAAATGTTACAAGTATGCGTGTAAAAGCACTTTTTTTTAAATTTTGGTTCCATACATAGGCACCTTCATTTTTACCCCAGAATGTTCGTGAAAGATCTTTCTCTATATCGTACTCTTCATGACATACTAGACCACATCAAACAAGTTTTAGTATCACACTCTTCATTAGACACTAGACCACATCAAACAAGTTTTAGTATCACACTCTTCATTAGACACTAGACCACATCAAACAAGTTTTAGTATCGCACTCTTCATTAGACACTAGACCACATCAAACAAGTTTTAGTATCGCACTCTTCATTAGACACTAGACCACATCAAACACGTCTTAGTATCGCACTCTTCATTAGACACTAGACCACATCAAACAAGTTTTAGTATAGCACTCTTCATTAGACACTAGACCACATCAGACACGTTTTAGTATCGCACTCTTCATTAGACACTAGACCACATCAAATAAGTTTTAGTATCGCACTCTTCATTAGACACTAGACCACATCAAACAAGTTTTAGTATCGCACTCTTCATTAGACACTAGACCACATCAAACAAGTTTTAGTATCGCACTCTTCATTAGACACTAGACCACATCAAACAAGTTTTAGTATCGCACTCTTCATTAGACACTAGACCACATCAGACACGTTTTAGTATCGCACTCTTCATTAGACACTAGACCACATCAAACAAGTTTTAGTATCGCACTCTTCATTAGACACTAGACCACATCAAACAAGTTTTAGTATCGCACTCTTCATTAGACACTAGACCACATCAAACAAGTTTTAGTATCGCACTCTTCATTAGACACTAGACCACATCAGACACGTTTTAGTATCGCACTCTTCATTAGACACTAGACCACATCAAACAAGTTTTAGTATCGCACTCTTCATTAGACACTAGAAAACATCAAACAAGTTTTAGTATCGCACTCTTCATTAGACACTAGACCACATCAGACACGTTTTAGTATCGCAATCTTCATTAGACACTAGACCACATCAAACAAGTTTTAGTATCGTACTCTTCATTAGACACTAGACCACATCAGACACGTTTTAGTATCGCACTCTTCATTAGACACTAGACCACATCAAACAAGTTTTAGTATCGCACTCTTCATTAGACACTAGACCACATCAAACAAGTTTTAGTATCGCACTCTTCATTAGACACTAGACCACATCAAACAAGTTTTAGTATCGCACTCTTCATTAGACACTAGACCACATCAGACACGTTTTAGTATCGCACTCTTCATTAGACACTAGACCACATCAGACACGTTTTAGTATCGCACTCTTCATTAGACACTAGACCACATCAAACAAGTTTTAGTATCGCACTCTTCATTAGACACTAGACCACATCAAACACGTCTTAGTATCGTCACATCTGTGTGCTCGTTAGTTAATAAAGCTGTTCCTCCTTTTTAAAAAAATACTTTTAAAGGTTGTCCTCGTGATGCAGTGTCAGAAAGTAACTGCCCAGTCCGCCCTCAGAAGTCAGAAGTCAGGCAAACTGATGACACGAATTTAAATACACTTTTAAAAAATACTGTAATACAGTATATGACTTCCAAAAAGTATACACATAAGTGGCCGCTGAGTGGAAACAAGCAATAAATATTTTTTCTAAATAACCAAGAAGAAATTTTTTAACATTAGGAGACTCCAGTTTAGAAAGTGTTCGTCGGCGACCAATCAGTCATTTGCATGACCCTTGCGGAACATAGCCTCGCTAACAGCAACCCTCTCAGTTGTAAGCAAGATGCCTGATGTTGATGCGTCCATTCGCAGATCATCAACGATGTCTTGCAGCCATCTTCGAATATATATATATGCGTGAAACTCTGAAGAGAACATTATTAAGAGAGGCCAAGTTAACAGGCATAAAATCCTTTGATGAGGTTGAAAGACTTGCCGAAGACAGGAAAAATTGGCGAACTACTTTGCGAGCCCTATGTGACGTCTAACGGCACGGGAAGGATATAAGATATAAGATATAAGATATATATATATATATATATATATATATATATATATATATATATACATACACACACACACTAGCTGATTACCCGGCGTTGCTCAGGAATTTATTAATTATTAATACTGCGGAGTAGATTTGAGATCGCCATGTTTCTCCTATGAACAAAATTATGTTGCTTCCTCAAAGGTGGGTTCGCCCAAGAAATTATTTATTCTTGCTCCTGGAGGTGAAACTATAAATGATTTGTGTTAAACTAATATTATAGTGAATTTGTAAAAGACTTTATTCTGTAATGCCTGACTTCTTGATCATGATCGAGAACACAAGTCTCAATGAAAAGTGCAATCTCTTAAAGTTAAAAGGGAGATCCGTCGGAATGAGTGGTATCAGTGGGACAAAAACTCCTTTACCCTCTCACTGACCTGTTAAAATAGTTGCTTCAGTTACATTGCCCAGCATCATCTTTACACACAGCCTTGTGCCGTTGCAAAGTTTTGGCGGGTCGAGGTTCCGTAGTAAAAGAATTGGAGATCCCACCCTAATCTTCACCGCCAGCCGATGGGGGCTGAACGTGGACGGTAAACGGAATCGGGAGCGTCATTATTCATCTCAGTAACCCCGAAAACTATGGTTTCGACACCTAATATCGGTCGTTTTAGATTACTTTAACATGTCACACCCATCCCACCCCAACCCTCTCTCACTCACCCCCATCATCATTATCATCATCTTCATCATTATCATCATCACCATCATCATCATCGCCATTCACTCCCACAGGAGGATATCCATGGATAAATGCTCTCCAGTCATCCCTGTTCTTGGAATTATTCTTTGCTTCCTTCCATGTGCATCCATTGTCTCTGAGCACTGTCATAATGTCTCTTCTACAAGTAAGTCTAGGTCTTCCTCGTTTTCGATTTTCTTGATGATTCCATGTCAGTGCTTGTCTTGCTATGCTGGTGTCAGGTTTCCTCAGAGTGTAGCCAATTCACTGGTTTTCCTCTCCATGTTTCCATAACACTCCCGTTTTTTAAGAAGAACAGGTCGTTGACCTATCCCCCAACCTCCTTAGTTGCCTCTTATGGCATACATGGAAGGTGGAAATGGTCCTATTCTTTTCTATCCAAACTTAGATCCGGGCACCGGTAACCGCACAGGACTTGCCATGGGAGGCTATAAATACTGCTATTGTACCAGCACAACTCTATTTCACGATTATCTCCATTAGGTCAATCTTTTTTTCCTTCTTGAATATAGTGGATAGTACGTCACCCCTTCCCGCCCCATCAGTAGGGGTGTTAAGGGTGTCATACCCCCCCCCCCCCACACAGTACTTTTCTTCAGACTGTAAGTCATATGTGTTACAAGTTTGGTTGAAATTGCTCCAGGTGTTCCAGAGTTATGCTGGAACATACACACATACATCCAAATATATATATATATATATATATATATATATATATATATATATATATATATATATATATATATACCAAGAAACCCAACAGCAACATGGAAGGAAGGTCAGCTAGGAATATGAGCTGGCGAGCCACACAGGACATATAGATCTAATTTTAACACTGGGGAAGAGTGTGAGACAGAGGTCAGTACTAGTAATTGTCATGATGGACAAAATCCTGACGGTGTTACTAAGGAAAACTCCTGCATTAAACTAAAAAGAAAAATAAGAGCAGCAACATGGAATTTGAGAAATACAAAAGACGATACTTTTGAGAAATACAAAATCATTTTTCATGAGGGAAAATATCAAATAATGAGTGATAAGATGAGAAGAACGGAGATAAACATTTTGGGAATCTGCGAACATCAATAGAAAGGATCAGGACACTTCAAGAGTGAGAATGATAATATCTTTATATACTCTGGTGGAGAATTAGGAGGAAAGAATGGGGTGGCTTTTTCCTTGGACAAATCAACATCAAAAGCATTACTAGGTAACAGTCCAGTAAGTGATAGAATCCTCACTATCAGACTTAAGGGCACTCCTAGAAATGTAACAATTATCCAGATATGTGCACCTACATCAGCAGCAGAAGAAGAGGAAGTAGAAGACTTTTATAACACACTGCAAATGATGAAAGACCAGGTATGGAAAAATTATATTGTATTAATAATGGGTGATTTTAATACAAAGACTGGTGCAGAAAGAGCAGAAAATGGATATGTTTTGGAAAATTTAGCATAGGACATAGAAATGAGGCTGGTGACAATCTAAAGGCATTTTTCACGGAAAATGAGCTAATGATCACTAACACACTTTTTAAACAACATCCAAGAAGACTTTACACATGGACATCACCTGATGGGAAAACCAAGAATCAAATAGATTACATTTTAGTGCAAAGAAGGTGGAGATCAAGTATAATGTCAGCAAAAACTTTACCAGGTGCTGATTGTGACACAGACCATAAGTTATTAATAGCAGGCGTGAAGATAAAGATAAAAAAGGACAGTTATTGGGTCAAGACCACTCCACTTTGATCTTACAAAAATACCAGAACAATACGGTATAGAAGTGAAGAACCATTTCAAAATCCTAATGGCAGTACAGGAGGAGATGACACCAGAGGAATTGGCTACCCAGGTCCGAGATATCCTAATAATAACAGCTAAAGATATGGTTCCAGTAAAGAAAACACAAAAGAATGGATGGATTACACCAGGCACACTAGAACGGATAAAAAAAACGTAGAGAAATGAAGACACAATGGAAATTGACAAACAACAACAAAGAGGAATATAAATGTTTAACAAAGGAAATGTGAAGAAACATAAGAAAAGACAAAAAGCAATACATACAAGAATGTTGTAAAAGAATAGAAAGACATCAGAAGTGTGGAAGAGATAGTGAAATGTTTAAAGAAATAAAGACATTGACAAGAAATGTCACACCTAAGCTAAGTGTAATTTGTGATGAGATGGGGAATACCTTGACAGAGGAAATTCTAGAAAGATGAAAGGAATATTGCAGAGGAATGTATGAAACAACCGACTGTGAAAGCAGAAATCAACAGTGTGAATTATTATTGGAGGAGAAAGAACCTGAATCGACAATTGAAGTTTTATGGGCAATAAAAAATATAAAAAATGGTAAATCACCAGGATATGATGAGATAACAGCTGAACTTATTAAAGCAGGAGGAAAGGAATGTGCAACAATCTATCATGCACTATGTAAAAAGATGTGGCATTCAGGTATTTGGCCAAAAGAATGGAAAAGAACTATATTCATACCACTGCCAAAAAAGGTTAACTTGAAATCATGCACAAAGTACAGAACTGTTGCCCTGATTAGTCATGCCAGTAAAATTCTGTTAAAAATCATAATTGGTATACTTCATAAGAAAATAGAAGAAGAAATCAATATGGTCCAAACTGGTTTTAGACAAAGAAGAGAATCAAGAGATCATATATTCAATATAAGATTAATAATAGAGAAATGCATAGAGTTTAATGTGAATCTATATTTATCTTTTATATACTATTCAAATGCATTTGATTGTGTACAACACCAGAAACTTTGGGAAACAATGGAAAAGATGGGATTTTAACACATTTGATACAATTAATACCACTACTGTATCTAGACCTACAGGCAGCAGTGAGAATAAATGGTGAAACAACAACTTGGTTTGACATAAAAGGTCCATCAGGGGTGCATATTGTTGCTTTCCTTATTTAACTTGTGTACTGAAAATACAATGAGGAATATTAGAGAAGATGTAGACAAAGAATATTACGATGCCATAACAATTGGAGGTTATGACATACCAGAGATTAGATATGCTGATGACACAGTATTACTGTCCACAACACAAAAGGAGTGGAAAAACTAATTATGTCAGTCCCTAAGAACTGTGAAGAGATAAATCTCTATTTTAATGCAAATAAAACTAAACTGATGACAACTGAAAAAACAAATAAGACAGCTGAAATATATATCAATGAGGAAAAATTGGAAGAATTGGAGAGTTTTGAATATCTTGGATCACTTCTAACAATTATTGATACAATGAGGGAAATTAAAAGGAGGATATCTATCGCTCTTCAAAAAGTAAAACCACTAAAGAAACTGTGGAGAGGAACAGACAGAAATACAAAAAAAAAGATTTTTAAAGGCGTGCATCTTTCCATCTCAACATATGCCTGTGAGACTTGGACACCTAACAAAACAGCAGAGAAACACATAAATGCCTTTGAATGTAAATGATACAGAAGAGTTCTTCAGTTATCATGGACACAAAAAGAACAAATATGTCCATACTACAAGAACTTAATATTGAAGAAGAATGGCTAGTAAAGAGGATTAAACACAAAAAAACTTAAATATTTTAGACACATTAAACGTCATGATAATCTATAGATGGAAAAAAGAAAGAGCGGAAGACCAAGGTGAAGAATGTTGCAAGACATAGTTGATGATCTACAAATGGATGCATCAGCAGCAGTGCATCTTGCTTACAACCGAGAGGCCTACAGGAGTGCTGTTAGGGAGGCAAAGTTCCACAAGGGACATGCAAATGACTGACTGATATATATATATATATATATATATATAAATTGATGTGTGTATGAGTGTATATATGTTTCAGCATAACTCTGGAATGCCTGGAGCAGTTTCAACCAAACTTGGTACACATATGATTTACAATCTGGAGAAATGTACTGTGGCGGTAAACACATCCCTAGCACCCATAAGGACCCTGGGGGTGGGGGGTGGAACAGGGGTGACATGTAAAACTAATCGAAAACCACTGATAATAGTGTGGAATCCGTATTTTTCGTGCTCGCTGAGATGAATAGTGACACTCCCGATGCCGTTTAAATCCATGTTCAGCCTCAGTCGGCATGGGAGGTCTAGGGGTGGGGGTAGGATGGGGGTGACATATACAAATAATCGAAAACGACAAATATTAGTGTTGAATCCATAGTTTTCGGGGTTGCTGAGATGAATAGTGACACTCACGATGCCATTTACATCCAGGTTCAGTTTCCATCGTCAACTGGGGGGGGGGGGGGGATGAGAGAGGGGTGGGTGTGGGATGGGGATGAAATGTAAAAGTAATCGAAAAGGATTGATATTTGTGTCGAGTCTATAGTTTTCAGGGTCTCTGAGATGACTAGTGACACTCCCGATGCCGTTTATGTCCATGTTCAGCCCCCAGGCGGGGGGGGGGGGGATAGGGGGTGAAAAATATGGTGGGATCTCCAATTATTTTATTATGGAACCTCGACCCGCCAAAACTTTGCAACGGCACAAGGCTTTGTGTAAAGAGGATGCTGGGCAATTTAGTTGAAGCAACTATCTTACCAGGACAAGGAGAAGGTGAAGCAGTTTTTATCCCCACGGATAAAACTCATTCCAACGGATCTCCCTTTTAACTTTAAAAGACTCCAATTTCCAGTGAGACTTGTGTTCTCGATCACGATCAACAAGTCACAGGGACAGTTTATACATTACAGAATAAAGTTTTTTTACAAATGCACTATAATATTAATTTAACTCAAAACTTATTATATACAACATTTTTAGTTTCACCTCCAGGAGCAAGAATAAATAATTTATTGGGTGAGCCCTCTTTTGAGCAAGCAACATAATGTTGTCCATGGGAGAAACATGTAGATCTCAAATCCACTTCACAGTATGAATAATTAATAAATTTCCGAGCAACGCCGGGTAATCAGCTTGTGTGTGTGTGTGTACATATATATACATATATATACACAAACACACACATCTTAATCCTTACCGTATCGTTAAAAGTCGCACAGGGCCCGCATGGTAGTTGGCCAAGACTTCCTGTCTTCGTCGAGTTTTTCAATCTCATCAAGGGATGTTATGTCCACTGAACTGGCTTCTCTTAACACTCTTTAGAGTTTCACGTAGTCAACCTCTTTTTCTTCAGACTATTGAGTTCCACTTTATTAGCTTGTTTTGGGATTCTCTGATTGTTTCTTCTCATCACATAACCGACATATGTCCATCTTCTTTTTCTAATCACCAATTAGACAGGTTGTTATTTGCTCATCTGTCTTATCTCTGTGTTGTTCTTGAATTCGTTCCACTTTATATAGAGTATTTTTCTTAGGCACTAGTTTTCAACTGATGGCCTGCATGAAGGATCGGATACTCTGGAGAAGCATAATAGCCAACGCCAGTCGGCACGGCACATGATGATGATGACTAGTTTTCAAAAGAATCTAATTTCTTGTCTGTTTCTTTAGTTGTTTTCCAGCTTTCGCATGCATAAATGAGGGTGGATATTACATTTTAATTGAATAATATTAATTTGGTTTTTGTGCTTATAACTTTTGAATGTAATATGTTCTCAAGATTCTTGAAGGTCAGTACTGCTTTTGCAATTCTAATTCTAACTTCTTTTCTGGTGTCACCATACTGGTCTATGTAGCTGGCGAGATATGCAAAATGGTTTACTTCTTCAACAGCTGTTCCTTCTATGTATATTTTTTCTTCGTGGTTAATGAGAAGTTTCATTATTTTAGTTTTATCCTTGTTAATTTCTCCTTGTACAGCGAAAACATAATGAGAAATATAGAGAACATACCAGTTATATCAGTCCTCGGGTGCAACCTTAACAACTTAAGATGACGACACAGTTCTGATTGTTAAAATTGAAGGGGAGATACAGGCTCTTCTGGACATAGTGGTTCGTGAAAGTAAAAATAAAGGTCTCAGTCTGAACAAAAAGAAGACTGAAGTGATGATCATCTCATAGAAAAGAATACTACCAAAATGTACCATTACCATCGTTGTCACAAATCTGAAGCAAGTTGATAGATTCAAGTACTTAGGAACGATTATAACAACTAATGGGAAATGTCACAATGAAATAAAAAGCAGACGTGCTCAGGCCAAGTCAGTATCCCAGACAATGAGACACATCTTGTGCAACAGATCCATATCAATGGAAACAAGATTCCGAGTACTTAAACGTTACATCGAGCCAATTTTGTTTTAAGGGTGTGAAGCATGGTCTATGAATAAGAGAAAACAGCAAGAAATGGAGGCCATGGAAATGTGGTTTATAAGATGGGTGTTGAAGGTACCATGGACAGCTAAGAAAACCTAAGAGAGGCTGGAGTTAAAAAGCAAATTATAGCAAAGATCAGAGGCAGACAAGTGAGATTTATAGGACATTTCCTGGGAAGAGGAAAACTGGAACACACTGTGGCAACTGGAAAAATTGAGGGAAGAGAGACAGATGAAGACAGAGAGAGAAGTTATTGGATGGGCTATCAGTGCGGCTAGGAAGAAAGTCACCGGCGGATCTCATAATCAACGTAAAGCCAAGGAATTGTGGAGAGAAATGATCGACAGATTCACGCGACATGGCACATAGATTAAATTTATTTCAAGTCATATTTTACTAGATATTGAAGACAGGGTATCTGTTTTTACTTGCATTGATTTCACATTGTCACTGTATATATATATATATAATATATATATATATATATATATATATATATATATAACCAATTTTGAAAGCGCTAAAAATATATGGTCATAAACACACAAGTCCAGCAACAGATGCCTACAAAATAAATGTGTGTTACCAGGTGGGCTACATTCTAAAAATATTTAGGGGCACTCTGCTGAACTGGTAGTTCACGGGTCATTGTACTGGAAACGCTAATTCGAGTTTCAACTTCTGTTCTTCCAAGACTGAGCTAAGTGTTCATTAATTTCATTCATTTATCATTTCTTTAACATAGGATTCATGTGAATCTATACTCTGTCTACTCTCTCTGTTAATTCGTCCTGTTATTTACCTTGTATTTGTATGATTAATTAAGGCTAACGCCGAAACATCACAGCTTTTGGTTAAGTAATACAGCTGTTATTACTTTTCCCCCTAGTTTATACATTTTGGTATCACAGCTTTACTGCAGTGCTTCTCGTATACTTATACTCTAATTAATGTGTGCTACATTGTCATGAAAATCTAGAGAAGACCGTCTTGGAAAGGTACATAATGGGAAAAAAAAGACAGAGAGGAAGACCAAGGCGAAGATGGATGCAAGACATAGTTGATGATCTGCAAATAGATGCATCAGCAGCAGGGCATCTTGCTTACAACCGAGAGGCCTACAAGAGAGCTGTCAGGGAGGCAAAGTTTCGCAAGGGACATGCAAATGAATGAATGAACATTGTGAAGATTGTAGCGCGTACTGTAGGGGGCGCACCAACTTGTTTATAGTAACCAACATGGCGTTTGCGTGGATGCTGTACAAATCTGTAGATATGAGTGTACGTTGTTTCTGATATTACCATACATCTAGTAATTTCCATGTATGTCTTATAACATACAGTAAGTCAGGGGTTCTTTGTGTGTCCTCACTTTATGTCTTATACTAGTCTTTGGTTTTTATGTGACCAGTTTTTGTCATACAGCCATGGCTGGAACCCGCTAATTGCAACTTTTTTTTTTTGATGGAAGAATATGTCATAACCTAAACTGCTTCCAAATATGGTTAACTTTAATTTTCTTATATGTGTATAAATTGTGGGCGGGGGAGGGGAAGAATTGATCCATTCCAGCATCTATCTTTAGAGAATAATAGCAATACATATGACATAAGATAACACTACCAGCCGTTGTTACATTCATCTTTCACAAGTACATGTCAGTTATTTACTACTGATTCAGTCATTACATTAAGGAACCTGGCCATCTTTTGTAGTTCAAATATGGGGCACTCAGTGGGGTGGGGGAAGGGGGTAATGTCATTAATTGAAATTTTAACCAACATCTTTAATCAGTAGGTTTGATTTATAACTTTATAATTGTGCCAATCATTCCTACTTGCTGGAGTTCTCCACAGTTATGCATACTTGCTGTACTTCTCCACAATCATGCCTACTTGCTGTACTTCTCCATAGCCATGCCTACTTGCTGGAGTTCTCCACAGTTATGCATACTTGCTGTACTTCTCCACAATCATGCCTACTTGCTGTAGTTCTCCACAATCATGCCTACTTGCTGAAGTTGTCCACAGTCATTCCTACTTGCTGGAGTTCTCCACAATCATTCCTACTTGCTGGAGTTCTCCACAATCATGCCTACTTGCTGGAGTTCTCCACAGTCATTCATACTTGCTGGAGTTCTTCATAATCATGCCTACTTGCTGGAGTTATCCACAATCATGCCTACTTGCTGTACTTCTCCACAGTTATGCCTACTTGCTGTAATGCTCCACAATCATGCCTACTTGTTGTAATGCTCCACAATTGTGCCTACTTGCTGTACTTCTCCACAGTCATGCCTACTTGCTGTACTTCTCCACAGTTATGCATACTTGCTGTAGTTCTTCATAATTATGCCTACTTGCTGTAATGCTCCACAATCATGCCTACTTGCTGTAGTTCTTCATAATCATGCCTACATGCTGTAATTCTCCACAGTCAAGCCTACTTGCTGCAATTCTCTACAATCATGCCTACTTGCTGTAATTCTCCACAATCATACCCCCTTACTGTACTTATCCACAAAATGAATTTTCTTAAAAAAAAAACAAAACAAACGTTTCTACTAAGATAATTTAAAAATTAAGGGTATTCCTGAAAGTGCAGCAATCAAAAATGAGAATATGGAACATTTGTTTTAAAATAGGGAACATTTAGATATCCCAACCAAAGTAATATAATTCCTGGGACAAATCCTGAAAATATGGGAATGTCCTGTATAATAAGGGACAGTTGATCATTTACATTGTGCCATACAGCATTCACTAAATTTATTTTCTGCTTTCCACACCATATATTATAAACTGTTAATCAATTGAAAATATAAACCATGACCTGTGTGCTATGAGGCACACAAAGAAACACACATGAATCCTTAGCAGTTTGTTGTATTACATATAGCATGGCACACACATGAATCCATAACTTTTTGTTCTATTACATATATCGTGGACACATGAATCCATAACAGTTTGTTCTTTTTTTACATATAGTATGGACACATATGAATCCATTTTGTGTTACATATAGCATGGACACACATGAATCCATAACAGTTTGTTGTATTACATATAGCATGGACACACATGAATCCATTAACAGTATGCTGTATTACATATAGTGTGGACACACATAGAAGCTATTATTACATATGCTGTGGATACATACAGAAATAATTACCTGAGTGCTGTATTATATATTGTATGGATACACATAGAAACCACTGACTGAAAGCTGTATTACATACTGTATGGGCACACATAGAACCACTGACTGAATGCTGTATTATATACTGTTCAAAAAAAGAAATGCAACAAATATGTTGTGATTTAAACTGAAATTTGCTGATCAGACAAGGACAAATTGCCTGAAATGTTCACTTGGACATCAACTTCACATACTGACGTGAGTTGTATTCAGCAGATGATTAATGAGCACAGAAAAGCGACACTAGTCAAAATAACATTTTTGACAGTAACTCATGACAGGTTCATAAGAATGTCTTGAAACTTACTGAACACAAAACTCACTGACTGTTGCATGACACTGGTCTTTTGGCTAGAAGATCCTACAAAGGTCCTGTTCTTACGGGCTGGCATTGGCAGAACCGACTGCAGTGGGCGAACCAGCATCGTCAGTGGACCGTTGCAAATGATTGGAGAAGGGTTTGGTTTAGTGATGAATCATTCTTTCTGCTCCAGTGACATGATAGATGGAGAAGAGTTTACCTCAGAGACCATGATCACTATGCCCAGAACTGCATGGATGAGGCTCCTCTACATGGTGGTGGAGATGTACTGGTGTGGGGGACGATTAGCTTCATGGGAAGAAGTGACTTAGTGTAAATTGAAGGATGCCTGAATGCTCAACAATACATCACTGAAATTCTTTGTCCTCACGTCCTTCCAATGCTGGCTGCACCAGGGTTGATTTTTCAGCAGGATAATGCTCGATCTCATGTGGCACAACTCACCACCCAGTTCCTTGCTGACAACAACGTCCAGACCATTCCATGGTCATCCATGTCATCAGACATGAACCCAAAATAGAACACTTATGGGATGAACTCAACAGACAAGTCCACCAGCGAGATGTGGCACCAACCCAGCTCTGACAGTTGTCTCTTATGCTGCGGGAAGAGTGGGAAGCCATCCCACAACAACAGATCCAATGGCTCATCAGATCCAAGTCAAGGAGACGGCATTCTCTGATACAGCCTAAAGGAGGCTATACACCTTACTGAAATGGAGGCCTCAGTCGCAAGGAATAAAAGTCCAAACCAAATTTAATGAACATCATTTCATTGTTAAAGTCTTAAAGTTTCTTCATGGCAAGATTGAAACATTAATTCCGTAAAATAAAATTTTGATACAGGTTTGAATGTTGGTGTCCATTATGACTACAGTAGTGTTGCGTTTCTTTTTTTGAACAGTATATATTGTATGGACACACATAGAAACCACTGACTGAATGCCGTACTATATATTGTATGGACACACAGAAACCACTAACTGAATGTTTTATGCCAATTAGCTATTTCCAGCTTCAGTGACCTCAAGGGCAAATAACCAAATACAGAAATCAAGTACCAGGCTGTATCTAAATCAAGTAGCAGGCTGTATCTAAATCATGTAGTTTTTGCCAACTTACATAAGAGGGAGAAAAAGTGAATGTTACGAGTAAAGGTGCACTAATTGTTCTTTAATTAGCTTTTCAGGTCTTTTAAAAATATTTTTACATGTTATTTTTAAAATATGTTTTTTGTTAATTTTAATTAGATAAACTACATAATAACCCCACTGGCCATAAAAAGACCTCAGTAGGTCACATATAGCTTGTGGGCTGCCAGTTGGACACCCCTAGCATATGGTGTGGACACGTCTAGAAATAATTAAGTCAGATCTATGCGATATAATCTCTAAAGCTGAGTCCCATAGCATTTGTGTGCTGCAGGGGTGTGAAGTTTTAATGCCTTCACATTTCTAGGTCACTACAGCATTTGAGATAGGGATGCCAACACCTTGCTTTGTTGCCTTTGTTTTCCAAGGGTACCTATTTTTTGAGGCTGGGTTGACCCCGATGCTGGTCAGTCTGAAATTCTGCCTGATTGCAAAATCCAACCAGGGACATTCTGATCGGCAAGTGAGTACACAAACCACAACACCACCACGACACGTGCAATATAATACAGTGATAGAATTAACAGTAAGTAATTAATATTTATGTGTTTATGGTATAAAACAATGATAGAATTAACAGTAAGTAATTAATATTTATGTGTTTATGATATAATACAATGATAGAATTAACAGTAAGTAATTAATATTAATTAGACTCTTTTGAAAACAAATGCCTAAGGAAAATACTCGGCATCAAGTGGAATGAATTCAAGAACAATGTAGAGATAAGACAGATGCCTGAACAACAACCAGTCTCATGAGTGATCAGGAAAAGGAGATGGACATATGTTGGTCACGTGATGAGAAGAAACGATCAGAGAATCCCAAAGCAAGCTATCAAGTAGAACACAACAGATTGAAGAAAAAGGAGCAGACCACGTGAAACTTAAAGAGAACATTGTTAAGACAGGCCAAATTAATAGGCATAAAATCCCTTGATGAGGTTGAAAAGCTTGCTGAAAACAGGAAAAATTAGTGAACTACCTTGCGAGCCCTATGTGACATTTAACAGCACGCGAAGGATATAAGATATAAGATAAGAATTAATATTTATGTATTTATGATAGATGAATGTAACAGGAACTGAAGTAAAACTAGTACTAGTGGAACAGAAGCAAACAGAGATGTATTGTTTAGTTTTACAAAAAAATAATAAAAGAAAGGAAAGAGGAGAAACAACAACTGAAGATAATGAGAAGAATTTGAGGAAGTGAAAAGAAACAATAGTAACAACCCAATATTTTGGCAATGTCCTTTATCAAGGAGAAAAGAGAGGACAACATACATACTGTCCCAGACAGTGCTGGCGATAATGTTTCCAGGTGTGTGATACTTTGTATTTCCAATCAGTTCAAATGCATTTCTTTTTCTGTTCCAATTGGTTAATTTGGTTAGAAATGTTTCTTCCTCTCCTTCTTTTTCCCTTGCATTTTCCTGCCATTACCAAGTTCTCTAGCTTATGTCTTCTCATGACATGTCTAAAGAATTTTGATTGTTATTTTCTTATAATTTCAAATAGTTTTCATTGTTCTGTAACTCCTTTCAGAGCCTCTTCATTTGTTTTTCTGTCTGTCCAGGGTATTTGTTGCATCATTCTCAAAAACAACATTTTTGTTGCTTCCACTTGCTTTATTATCAGTTTGTTAATTGTCCAAACTTCACAACCACACAGAAATATTGGCTCTATATAGCACTTTGATACTCTTTTCTTCACTTATAGGGAATCTTTTATGTGTTATATAATAAGCTATTTTTGCCTTTCTTGTTTGTGTTATAATTTCATATGTCACTTGCTATCAGCTATGACAGTTGTTCTGAGGTAACTGAATTTTCTTATTTGTGTCAGTGCCTTCTCATTTGGTATATTTGTTCTCTTTAATAGTTTTGTTCACTGGTTTCTACAAACTACACAGCTCTCAGCACATTATCATTCTCATAACCAAGGTTTTTGATATTATGATCTTCTATTGTTTTTTAATATTGAGGAAGGCTGGCTAGTAAAGAGGATTAAACAGAGAAAACTTAAATATTTTGGACACATTAAACGTCATGATAATTTAGAGAAGACCATATTGGAAGGATACATAATGGGAAAAAGAAAAAGAGGAAGACCAAAACGAAGATGGCTGCAATAAATCGTTGACGATCTGCAAATGGACGCAGCAGCAGCAGGCCATCTTGCTCACAACCAAGAGGCCTACAGGAGTGCTGTTTGGGAGGCAAAGTTCCGCAAGGGACATGTAAATGAATGAATGAATGATTGTTTTTTATCACTTTCAGATTTTTAATGCTCTCATGAAGTTTTAACTATGCAGTAAGGAGAGACCAGATGGCAGGACACACCCTTGTCTTACATCTTGCTGAGAGGACAACACAACTTTTCCACTCACTTTCCTTTTTAAGAGCCATTTTCTCAAATGAACACAAAAGCATAGTACAAATAGTGAATGTACAATAAATACTGCATGAAGAACAGCAAGATTGAGAGAGAGAGAGATGTTGAGGATGTTTAAACGTCAGAGTAAATTGTGTGTGACTCACATCACTTTACTCCCATATATTTTGCAGTGTTTGGCCAAAGCCAACTTCAAATTGTGCATTTTCGGAACTTTCTCAATTTAAAAAAAAATTTTTTGATCCAAATATGTTTCAGTCCACACTATTGAAAGGCATGTAAATCAAAGGCTAACTACATCATATACTGTGTACCTGTACTCCATGTTTGCAATAACAGTAACTTGATGTTTATATATGAGGGGAAGTCACTAAGTAACTTGCAAATTGAAATATTTTATCAGCGGCAGTTATCAGGTAGTATTTAAATATATCCTTAGATAGTACCATCATCCAACTTTATAATAGTTGTATGTAGGGGGTGCTGGGAGTTACGTGGGCATGCGCAAAGCAATAACAAAATGGCTACCCAACTGTTAGTGTGTACCAAAGAAGAACAGAGAAGTGTAGTGCGATTTTTGTGGGCTAAAGGACATTCAATTGAGGACATTCATAAGGAAATGATTACAGTTTATGCTTAAAAGTGTTCATCACGTGAAGCAGTCTATAACTGGGTAAAAGAATTTTCTCAGGGACACACTGAAATTGTTGAAAAAATCCGACTTGGCCATCCTGTTCTGCAGGGAAGGTTATGCTGACAGTGTTCTGGGATTATCAGGGAGTGTTGTTAACCAAGTTCCAGAAGTATGGTGACAGTGTGAATTCTGTATCATACTGTGAAGTTCTGTTGATGCTATGGGATGTAATTTGAAGAAAATGTCCTGGTCTGCTGACTAGAGGTGTGCTTCTCCTTCGTGACAATGCCAGACCACATATGGCTCAGTTAACCCAGGAGAAAATTAGCCAGTTGGGTTGGGAAGTTCTTGAACATCCGCCCTATAGTTCTGACATAGCTTGTAGTGATTTTCACCTGTTTGGTCCATTGAAAAACCACCTTGGCGGGAGAAGATTCTCGAGTGACGAAGAGGTGGAAACAGAAGTAAAAAAATGGTTCAGAAACCGGACTCCAGATTTTTACGCCATGGGTATTGCATCACCGATTACACGATTGGACAAATATATCAATGTTGGTGGTGATTACGTTGAGAAATATGGGAATAATGTAGGTTCAAAAATTAAAAGTTTTCAAATTACTGTCACATTTAGTTTTTATGTAACAGGCATTTGCAAGTTACTTAGTGACTTCCCCTCGTACTTTTACTCCATGTTTCTATTAACAATAGCCTAGTGTCATCATAATGTCAAAGTTTAACTTCTGATGCTACAATTAGCATATAAAAGTCTGACATCAAACTTTATGACAGTCATGATGTATATTTGCTTGTCATCAGTTTCCATCAAACTTTATGACAGTCATGATGTATATTTACTTGTCATCAGTTTCCTTACAGTTTTACATACACATAATTTTACTTGAATCTGTTTTTACATATGAGCAGTTTCTGAAAGAAATGTGTATGCAAGATGTAAGCAAATGGTAACACACTCTCTGACCTTGCAAATGGTAGCACACTCTCTGACCTTGGCATATGACCTTGCAAGAATTGTTGTGGTTACATGATGGCAGCTCCTCCTATGGGAAATTTTGGCCTTAAAAGCAGTCGTAAGTTTTTCAAGACCAAATGTCTTGTTTAGTAAGGTTAGCACAAATTTTTCAGCGCTCTCTATTCCTGGACCGTGATGAATCAACTTATCTGTCAGATTAAAATGGATCAAAGAGTACTAAAATGGCAAATAAATACTTACTTCCAATTTACATTTGAGTTACCTGACATAGAAAACACAAACACAGATCAGTGAAGAATGAAACTTGAAGTACTGGGTACCAGTAGGCCCACATGGTGCTTGAATTCATCCGACAGTGGGGTTATGCGGAGAATGTCCTTACACTGGTACTGAATCACATCAGCCATGCTACTTGCCAGGAAGCTCTCGCTTCCAAACCCTCCCACAATTCTGATACATGAATAATTAGTGTATAAGTATACATGAAACCACTGCAGTAAAACTGTGATTACTAGGAAAAAAAGTAGGAACAGCTTTATTAATTAACAAGCACACAGTTGTGATGTTTCGGCATGAGCCTTAATCATACAAAAACACATGGAATAGAGAGAGAAGATAAAGTATAAACTCAAATGAATGCTATGTAAAAAATATGAATGGAAAAAAATAATAAAATAAAATGAATGGAGCATGTTGAAGTGTAGAGAATGTTTAAATGGAGACTTGTGGTGTATGGTAGGTCGGCCATAAATAAGGATGGGGGGAGGGGGACTGTGGAGAGGAGAGAGAGTGATACAGTGGTAATCTAGCCGGGAGAAGGTGAAATAAGTGATTATAGGTAGGGTAAAGGGGTTGTAATGTGATGCTGTGAGGAGGTTCTAAACTATGTGTTACAAATGAGAAGGGAGTGGAGCTGGGTGCAGAGGGATTATAATTGTGGAAGAGGGGAATGTTAGGTGTAGCTGAATAACAAGTTCAGACCATGTAGTTTCAGTGTCCCATATTCCTGAATGTAGCGGTTCTTAAGCGCTAGGCGGCTTGTGTCATCTGCATGACGTTGTTTGATGGCTGATACCAAAAGATCAGATTTGCCTCTGTGGTTGGGGCCATTGAAATGATTAGGGACTAGGTTTTAAGCATGCTGGGTGATATCGTACAGATGTTTCTGCATGCAGTCACCTAATCTGAGACCAGTTTCACCAATGTAAGTTATCCTGCATCTTTTGCATACGGTGACATATACATTATGGGACTCGCATGTGAATCCTCATAGAGAGTGAGGATAGTTTTGGGAAAGGTGATCGTTTTGTTTCCCAAACTACAGGGGAGGTAACACAGTGAAGGTGGTTACATTTTCTGGTGCCAACAAATGCAAGGTTCTACTTCAGGTGGCTATCACCATTCTGATAGGTTGGAAATAGTTATGACACTTATGACATACCATCCCCACAGTTTTGCACTGAAAGGTATCTTGTTATGTCATCTACCTCTCCTCCAGTCTGAACCTGATAAACATGCACTCTTTGCTGAACCTCCTCTAGTGGCATACAGACAAGACTAGAACTTAGAGGAACTTACCACTTCTGTACACCATAAACCTACAGAATCTCACAGCTTTCTCTTGTACTCTTCCTCCCACCCCAGGTCGTGTAAGGACTCTATTCCTTTCTCCCAGCTTCTTAGGTTGTGACGTTTGTGTACTGAGGATGGTGATTTCCATGATCAAGCTCACAGACTGTTAGATTTCTTCCGCCAACGCGGTTATCCAGAACATGTTCTCATGTCGTCTTGGAACCACATCAGTCAGATATCTCGGCAACAGGCCCTCACTCCTAAACTGCCCTGTAGCTCGGACAGAGTCAAACTGGTACTCACGCACCACCCTCATAGTTTGGCAATTAAAAACATACTATTTCACCATCTCCATCTCCTCCAAACTGAGCCTGACACACGTGAACTCTTTAGGAAACCCCCATTGGTGGCCTACAGATGAGATAAAAACCTCAGGGACCTGTTAGTTAGAAGTTGCCTTAAGACAGAGGACTCTTTTTATGATACCAGATGTTGCAGACATTGTAGATGCAAAACTTGCCCATTTGTTATTGAGGCTAGCCAGATCTCCTTCCCTAAGTCCATGTTATCAGTTCAGGAGGGCTTTGCCTGCACTTCACGCAATGTCATTTATGCCATTATGTGCAAATGTTGCGATATGAAGTATATAGGGGAGACGGTTTACGCTTAGGAGACCCTTTTTGTCAACATCTTAACAATATTTCCAAGAGGGCATGGACCCCTGTGGCAAAACACTTTTGCCAAAGAAACCACAAGGGAAAATGTGACATTTCTGTTAGTGCAATCTGCTCTTGTTCTTCTGATGTACAATCTTGGAAGGCTCTAGAACAGTTCCATATTTTCCAGGCTGGCTGTCTTTACCCAGCTGAAATTAACAATATATTTGGCTTCCTTTAAACTTCTTTAGATTTCCACCTATTTTCTGTTATTTATACTCTACTTTCTCGTTTTAGCCTTGTGAATTTCGCTGCAGTTCTTCATTCATCAGTTTCATGTTATCTCCCAGCTTCCCTTCTCCCCCCACCCCACACCCCACCCACCACCACCGCCTTCTTCTCTAGCGGCCTAGAGGTATTTATTGCCTCCTGATCTTTTTTCCTGCATTCCGCTCCCCTCCACCTGTACTGTTCTCTCCCTTTCACTGCCACTAACATCTGATTGGTCCAGTTTATTTTCCTTCGTGGTCTCCAAGCCTTGTCTTTAGGGTGCATTCTTTTGTATTGTGTACAAGGAGGGATGCCACAAAGCTAAGTTTTTCATTTTCATTTTTCTTCTTTTATTATATGTTGTGTTTGTTTTTGTATATAATCCCTGAAAAAGGCTCATGCTGAAATATTGGATGTTGTATGTTTTTCATTATTTGTGTTTTTCTCACTTTTCTCACTCCCTCTATCACTTTGTAAAACTACCATACACCTTTATCTACCTGTATTACTATTAAACTAGGATATGCATTACACAACTAAAATTTTCAGTCAGCAAACCAGTTTATTTACCATTATGAAGAAGCACATTTATAACCCACCTACTGCATTATTTTCTCAACTTTTAATGTGATGGATGAGTTTCATGTAAGGACACAAGTTTCTCAATATCAGTTTGAAAAGTGCTAAGAAGGAGGGTTTTACTGCCGATATCTGCTGCTTAATTTTCCCTCAACTCACCTGTTTTCTTCCACTGTCCCCCTACTGCCCCTTTTTCTTTCACTGCCCGCACTCCACTGATCCTTTTTCTTTCACTACCCCTCACCCCACCCAGTCCTTTCCAATGCCCACGGGGAAGGGGGAGGGAGCATCATCGCCAACTTTGGGAAACACTGCTATATGTGATATTGTGTAAGCATTGCAGTATTATGTGTACTGGAGAGACCAGCTTATAGTTAGGAGATCAGTTCTTTCAACACCTCAGTGACATCAACAAGGCACACAAACCAGTTTGTCAGCATTATAATCAAAAGAACCACCAGGGTAAATGTGACTTTTCATTCACTGCCATCCACACACTTATTCATCTTATGAGCATGTTTGTACAGCTCTGGAATAGTGTTTTATCCTCTAGCCTGGATGTTTACACCCACCTGGTCTGAATTCTCAGTTTAGCTTTATGTGTTTTTATCTGTTTTGTCTTTATTGTTGTCGTTGACAAAGGCAATTTTGCAAAAATATTGAGTTGTTGTTTTTCATAATCATTTCATTGTTCCCACTTCTTCCTTCCCTCTCCCTCCCTCCCTCCCTCCTTCCTTTCTTTCTTCCTTCCTCTCTGCCTCCTTCTTCCTTTCCTTCCTTCCATAAATCAGCACCATGCACTTCCTTCAAACTCTACTCCACTGTAACTAGCTTTACAACAGTTACTATCACAGTGGGTACTATCACACCAGTTAGTATCACAGCGGGTACTGTCACAGCAGTTACTACCACAGCAGTTATTATCATAATAACACAGTGGTTACTATCACAGTAGTTACTATCACAGCAGTTATTATCACGGTATCACAGCAGTTACTATCACAGTATCACAGTGGATACTATTGCAGCAGTTACTATCACAGCAGTTGGTTACTATCACATCAGTTATCACAGCAGTTACTATCACAGTATCACAGTGGATACTATTGCAGCAGTTACTATCACAGCAGTTGGTTACTATCACAGCAGTTATCACAGCAGTTACTATCACAGTATCACAGCAATTACTATCACAGTGGTTACTATCACACCAGTTACTATCACAGCAATTAGTTATTATCACAGCAGTTTCACAGTGGTTACTGTCACAGCAGTTGATTACTATCACAGCGGGTACTATCACAGCAGTTAGTTACTATCATGGTTATCCCACTGACATCAGCAGTGTAAAAAGGCAATTTTTTCTTTGTTTTTTTTTCATTCTCAGCACTTGCACCAGTTTCCTGCACGTTGTCTGCCCAGTACCTTGTTGTTGATCACATGAGCATTCATTACATGAAGATTGACAAAGCACAATGTGAGCATTCTTTGTTTAATGCTACTTTGCTTTCATGTCAAATATAACCTCCTATATAATTTCACTGTATGAAAATACATGGAAATTTAGTAAAATATATAAAGTTTGTTGTGTTTTTTTAATGCTGGAAATACTTTGTTTTGCATTAGTCTACCATAAACTGTGGTGTGCACTGGTGAAGAGAATGGTGGCAGAACCAGTAAGATTAAATGTGATGATGGTCAAAAACCCAGCTAAAGTTTGGCTGCAAAGAATTCTGCTGTCAGACCAGAAAAAAGTGCTGAAACTCTGAATATGAGCAGTTTTCATGAAAACACAAGAGTTAACAATGATGAATGAAATGGATAGCCACAGTTAGTTAGTTAGTTGATCCTCTTGGGCCAAAGAAGGCGCATAGGGCGGATGACAAGGCTCTCCATTTCTGGCGATTCCTTGCTACTTGCTTTAGATCTTCGGTGTTTCTGATGAGCATTGTTGAACACTCCTTGGTGATAACTCTTCTTAGTGTGTCTTTGGGTCTTCCCCGGTTTCTTTTACCCCCTAGTGACCACGTAAATGCTTGGTGTGGGAGTCATTTTTCATCCATTCTAGGTATGTGGCTGATTGATGTTAATCCACTTCCGGTTCAAGATGGAGGATTGTTTTTCTTCAGCTTGCTAGGAAACGTTATTTTTTTACAAGATTTTTTGTTCTCTCCAGCTCTTCTCATACATTCTTCATTGTTATTTTTGCTGTCCAGGGGATTCGCAGCATTCTTCTAATAAACCACATTTCTGCTGCTTCCATTGATTTTTGTGCAGATCTGCCTATTGTCCATGATTCACTTCCATATAACAGGTTAGGTTCAATATAGCATTTTAGGACTTGTTTTCTAACATTCATTGATAAGGATGTGTTGCATAATATGTTTCTCATTCTCTGAAATGCAGTCTTTGCTTGACCTATTCTATAATGTAGACAATATGTGATGTAGACAATATGTGGACAATATGTGATGTAAAAATAAAGACTAAGTTAACAAAATCTTTATATTAAAAAAAATGGTAATCAAGCATTCTATCAACAAAGACCTTGCCAAAATAGGCTGTGATTCAGATCAGGAATTCTTCACAGCAATTTCACAATAAATCTGAGGAAACTGAAAAAGCACCTAAATCCATTTCAATACAAGAGAAAGGTGAGGAAAAATGATGCTTTATGAATTAAACAGATATACAGAGGAGCCTATAACCTCATCTGCTAAAGAAGCAATTTAAAGAAATACAACTAAATGAAGGAAATACAATATACATAAAATGTTCATGTTAGTAAAAAAAAAAAAAACTGAGCATAAAAGACAAAGAGTGAAGCTGATACTCTAGAACTAGTCAAGAAACTTCATAAATCAATACATAGCTGAAGTCTACAACAGGTTTAATATGAGAGGGCTTCAGCTGGAGCATTGCTTTGGGGGCACAGATGAAAGCCCTGTTCTAAGAGGCCCCATAGTGGATGAAAAAACAATGGCTAGTCAGTGAGGAAGATGGAAAAAAATTACTTTTACATCTCCTTTAAAAATTTCCTTAGAGGTCCTTGTCATTATCAGCCAGAAATCCTTGACAGCAGCAGTGTAAAAAGGCAATTTTTTCTTTGTTTTTTTTTCATTCTCAGCACTTGCACCAGTTTCCTGCACGTTGTCTGCCCAGTACCTTGTTGTTGATCACATGAGCATTCATTACATGAAGATTGACAAAGCACAATGTGAGCATTCTTTGTTTAATGCTACTTTGCTTTCATGTCAAATATAACCTCCTATATAATTTCACTGTATGAAAATACATGGAAATTTAGTAAAATATATAAAGTTTGTTGTGTTTTTTTAATGCTGGAAATACTTTGTTTTGCATTAGTCTACCATAAACTGTGGTGTGCACTGGTGAAGAGAATGGTGGCAGAACCAGTAAGATTAAATGTGATGATGGTCAAAAACCCAGCTAAAGTTTGGCTGCAAAGAATTCTGCTGTCAGACCAGAAAAAAGTGCTGAAACTCTGAATATGAGCAGTTTTCATGAAAACACAAGAGTTAACAATGATGAATGAAATGGATAGCCACAGTTAGTTAGTTAGTTGATCCTCTTGGGCCAAAGAAGGCGCATAGGGCGGATGACAAGGCTCTCCATTTCTGGCGATTCCTTGCTACTTGCTTTAGATCTTCGGTGTTTCTGATGAGCATTGTTGAACACTCCTTGGTGATAACTCTTCTTAGTGTGTCTTTGGGTCTTCCCCGGTTTCTTTTACCCCCTAGTGACCACGTAAATGCTTGGTGTGGGAGTCATTTTTCATCCATTCTAGGTATGTGGCTGATTGATGTTAATCCACTTCCGGTTCAAGATGGAGGATTGTTTTTCTTCAGCTTGCTAGGAAACGTTATTTTTTTACAAGATTTTTTGTTCTCTCCAGCTCTTCTCATACATTCTTCATTGTTATTTTTGCTGTCCAGGGGATTCGCAGCATTCTTCTAATAAACCACATTTCTGCTGCTTCCATTGATTTTTGTGCAGATCTGCCTATTGTCCATGATTCACTTCCATATAACAGGTTAGGTTCAATATAGCATTTTAGGACTTGTTTTCTAACATTCATTGATAAGGATGTGTTGCATAATATGTTTCTCATTCTCTGAAATGCAGTCTTTGCTTGACCTATTCTATAATGTAGACAATATGTGATGTAGACAATATGTGGACAATATGTGATGTAAAAATAAAGACTAAGTTAACAAAATCTTTATATTAAAAAAAATGGTAATCAAGCATTCTATCAACAAAGACCTTGCCAAAATAGGCTGTGATTCAGATCAGGAATTCTTCACAGCAATTTCACAATAAATCTGAGGAAACTGAAAAAGCACCTAAATCCATTTCAATACAAGAGAAAGGTGAGGAAAAATGATGCTTTATGAATTAAACAGATATACAGAGGAGCCTATAACCTCATCTGCTAAAGAAGCAATTTAAAGAAATACAACTAAATGAAGGAAATACAATATACATAAAATGTTCATGTTAGTAAAAAAAAAAAAAACTGAGCATAAAAGACAAAGAGTGAAGCTGATACTCTAGAACTAGTCAAGAAACTTCATAAATCAATACATAGCTGAAGTCTACAACAGGTTTAATATGAGAGGGCTTCAGCTGGAGCATTGCTTTGGGGGCACAGATGAAAGCCCTGTTCTAAGAGGCCCCATAGTGGATGAAAAAACAATGGCTAGTCAGTGAGGAAGATGGAAAAAAATTACTTTTACATCTCCTTTAAAAATTTCCTTAGAGGTCCTTGTCATTATCAGCCAGAAATCCTTGACAGCAGCAGCCAGACAGTCCTTGTCAGCAGCTGCCAGACAGTCCTTGTCAGCAGCTGCCAGACACTCCTTGTCATTAGCAGCCAGACACTCCTTGTCAGCAGCTGCCAGACAGTCCTTGTCATCAGCAGCCAGACACTCCTTGTCAGCAGCTGCCAGACAGTCCTTGTCATCAGCAGCCAGACACTCCTTGTCAGCAGCAGCCAGACACTCCTTGTCAGCAGCAGCCAGACACTCCTTGTCAGCAGCTGCCAGACAGTCCTTGTCAGCAGCAGCAGCAGCCAGACACTCCTTGTCAGCAGCAGCAGCCAGACACTCCTTGTCATCAGCAGCCAGACAGTCCTTGTCAGCAGCAGAAGCCAGACACTCCTTGTCATCAGCAGCCAGACACTCCTTGTCATCAGCAGTCAGACACTCCTTGTCATCAGCAGTCAGACACTCCTTGTCAGCAGCAGCAGCAGCCAGACACTCCTTGTCATCAGCAGCCAGACACTCCTTGTCATCAGCAGTCAGACACTCCTTGTCAGCAGCAGCAGCCAGACACTCCTTGTCATCAGCAGCAGCAGCCAGACACTCCTTGTCATCAGCAGCCAGACACTCCTTGTCATCAGCAGTCAGACACTCCTTGTCAGCAGCAGCAGCCAGACACTCCTTGTCAGCAGCAGCAGCCAGACACTCCTTGTCACCAGCAGCAGCCAGACACTCCTTGTCAGCAGCAGCAGCAGCAGCCAGACATTCCTTGTCAGCAGCAGCAGCCAGACACTCCTTGTCAGCAGCAGCAGCCAGACACTCCTTGTCAGCAGCAGCCAGACACTCCTTGTCAGCAGCAGCAGCAGCCAGACACTCCTTGTCATCAGTAGCCAGAACTCCTTGTCATCAGCAGTCAGACACTCCTTGTCAGCAGCAGCAGCCAGACACTCCTTGTCAGCAGCAGCAAGACACTCCTTGTCAGCAGCAGCCAGACACTCCTTGTCAGCAGCAGCAGCAGCAGCCAGAACTCTTTGTCAGCAGCAGCAGCAGCCAGACATTCCTTGTCAGCAGCAACAGCAGCCAGACACTCCTTGTCAGCAGCAGTCAGACACTCCTTGTCAGCAGCAGCCAGACACTCCTTGTCAGCAGCAGCCAGACACTCCTTGTCAGCAGCAGCAGCACCAGCCAGACACTCCTTGTCATCAGCAGCCAGACACTCCTTGTCAGCAGCAGCAGCACCAGCCAGACACTCCTTGTCATCAGCAGCCAGACACTCCTTGTCAGCAGCAGCAGCAGCCAGACACTCCTTGTCAGCAGCAGCAGCAGCCAGACACTCCTTGTCAGCAGCAGCAGCCAGACACTCCTTGTCAGCAACAGCCAGACACTCCTTGTCAGCAGCAGCCAGACACTCCTTGTCAGCAGCAGCCAGACACTCCTTGTCAGCAGCATCAGCAGCCAGACACTCCTTGTCAGCAGCAGCCAGACACTCCTTGTCAGCAGCAGCCAGACACTCCTTGTCAGCAGCATCAGCAGCCAGACACTCCTTGTCATCAACAGCCAGACACTCCTTGTCAGCAGCATCAGCAGCCAGACACTCCTTGTCAGCAGCAGCCAGACACTCCTTGTCAGCAGCAGCCAGACACTCCTTGTCAGCAGCAGCCAGACACTCCTTGTCAGCAGCAGCACCAGCCAGACACTCCTTGTCATCAACAGCCAGACACTCCTTGTCAGCAGCATCAGCAGCCAGACACTCCTTGTCAGCAGCAGCCAGACACTCCTTGTCAGCAGCATCAGCAGCCAGACACTCCTTGTCATCAACAGCCAGACACTCCTTGTCAGCAGCAGCCAGACACTCCTTGTCATCAGCAGTCAGACACTCCTTGTCAGCAGCAGCCAGACACTCCTTGTCAGCAGCAGCCAGACACTCCTTGTCAGCAGCAGCCAGACACTCCTTGTCAGCAGCAGTCAGACACTCCTTGTCATCAACAGCCAGACACTCCTTGTCAGCAGCAGCCAGACACTCCTTGTCATCAACAGCCAGACACTCCTTGTCAGCAGCAGTCAGACACTCCTTGTCATCAACAGCCAGACACTCCTTGTCAGCAGTCAGATAGAGATGCTCAGCAGACAATGAAAGAACAAAATATATTCAAACAGCTAAAATCTTTCTCTAAAATCTGATTTCAGATTTTTGCTGTGTATAATACAATAAAGAAAAATGGAGATGTCCTAACACAAAGTAATGATATCCAAGACAGATGGAAAGAATACTGCAAAGAAATGTAGCATGAAATGACAAAGAACATGACAGAACCATAGCAGAACAGATGAAAACTGAACAGCCATAGCTGAACAGATGAAAGCTGAACACGGCAGAGCCATAGCTGAACAGATGAAAACCAAACATGACAGAGCCATAGCAGAACAGAGGAAAAATGAATGTGACAGAGGCATAGCAGAACAGGTGAAAACTGAATGTGACATATCCATAGCAGAACAGGGGAAAAATGAATGTGACAGAGCCATAGCAGAAAAGATGAAAACCAAATGTGACATAGCCATAGCAGAACAGATGAAAAATGAATGTGACAGAGCCATAGCTGAACAGATGAAAACTGAATGTGACAGAGCCATAGCAGAACAGAGGAAAAATGAATGTGACAGAGACATAGCAGAACAGATGAAAATTGAACACGACATAGCCATAGCTGAACAGATGAAAACTGAACACGGCAGAGCCATAACTGAACAGATGAAAACTGAACACGGCAGAGCCATAGCTGAACAGATAAAAACTGAACATGACAAATTATTGCTCAGAAGAGGCTCAAATGTCAGTGCAAATGAAGAACATATGGCAAAGCACCATCCTCCTGCAAATAAAATTAAATGTTCTCAGATCCTGCGACTTCCCAATAGTAACATACAAATGATATTCATTTTCATTGTCACAGTCAGAAAAAAGTACTGCATCTTTCAAGACTAGATGTTATAGAAGTGCTAGCAAAATTGTAAGAGGAGCAACAAAAGCATCTTAGAATAGCTAGAAATGGATGAAAATCTGGCTGCTCAGTTCCGTCAAGCAATAAAATTATCCTTCTTTTGAAATGTTCAATGTTGTGATGACCTTAAGAAAAAAATAATGAAGGATATGACTTCTGGGAAACAATAAAAATGGTGGTCAGTCAAACAATGGATTCAGGTGTAGCGAAAAATGCCAGTTAGATGTCACATTTTTAGACTGAGGTCTGTGTAAAGGACATAAAACACAAAGAATTCTGGCTGTAGAATGATAACGAAATAAATTACATGCTCTAGGTAAATTTACTTTCATTAAACAAGAGCAAGTGAAGAAAGGAATTTAATTAAATCCATAAGAAAATGACAGTCAACATTCACTAGACAAATACTGAGAAGAGGAAAGCTTGAAAAAAATCATAATGACAGGAAAGATAAATAGGAAGAAAGACAGGGGAAGACCAAGAAAAAAAAATGGGCAGTCAAATGTGATGACACAATAAAATGTCACCAAATGGGCTATGGAAAATATCAAGGATCAAGACTAGGGGAGCAGAACAACCTCTAATGCCTGCCAGTGCAGCACCTGATGATGATGACTTTATAAATGGAAAAAAAAAATTGCATTAGAAAATTGAACAAGATATGTTATGGTGTAAAAGTTTGATCAGAATTATTATTTGCTGCAAACTGTATCATGACTTTATGACCCACGGTTACTATGTGCATGAACTCATAAAAAGATGGTAGTTACAGATACAGCAACATGTTTATTTCAGCGGCAGTTGACTCAAATCCCCCAAAATGTCTCATCACAAGTCAGAAGAGTAAGTGACAATACTTTCATATATATAATCATTATTGTAGTGTCTTGTCACTAAATTTAATATATAAACCACACTACAGTAATTTGATGTTACACAACTACCACCAGACACTATACGACAGAAAACATTCATTCTGAGAATTTTAGGAAGCAAAGAGAGAGGCTGCGCACACAAGAAGTGAGGGATGAAATTACAGTAACCTTAAAATATCCCATTATGTGAAGCAAATCACCAAGTCCTATCAAGACTTATACTTGTCTGAAAGGTATGTAAAGTCTGTCTGAAAAGTGTATAAAATCTGTTTGACTGAAAGGTGTATAAAGTCTTTTTGCCTGAAAGGTATATAAAGAAGGAGACAAGGCAAGACAAGACAGTGAGCTTTCATATGTAGTAATTATCATAATTTTTTCAGTTTGCATATCTTGGCAGCTACATAGAACAGGATGGTGACACCAGAAAGGAAGTTAGAGTTAGAATTGCAAAAGCAGCATTGACCTTCAAGAATCTTGAGAACATATGGCATTCAAAAATTATAAGCACAAAAATCAAGTTAAGATTATTCAATTCAAATATAATATCCACCCTCGTTTATGCACATGAAAGCTGGAAAACAACTAAAGAAATAGACAAAAAACATTAAGACTCTTTTGAAACAAATGCCTAAGGAAAATACTCAGTATAAAGTGGAATGAATTCAAGAACAATGCAGAGATAAGACAGATGAGCAAACAACAACCTGTCTAATGGGTATCAGAAAAAGAAGATGGACATATGTCGGTCATGTGATGAGAAGAAACAATCAGAGAATCCCTAAATAACAAGTGGAACAAAATAGGCCAAAGAAAAAGAGGTCAGTTATGTGAAACTCTAAAGAGGACATTGTTAAGAGAGGTCAGTTCAGTGGGCATAACATCCTTTGATAAGATTGAAAATCTCGCTGAAGACAGGAAATTGTGGCAAACTACCATGCGGGCCCTATGTGACATTTAGTGCCATGGGAAGGATGTAATAATTATCATAATGGCTTGTCAGAGAGCTCTGTAATAATTGTCTACAAGTAGGTCACATGTATTTGAATCTAGTCAGGTCTACAAGTAGGTCAAGGCCTACAAATAGGTCAGGGTCTACAAGTAGGTCACCATAATCCATCCCTTTCCAACACTATATGAGAAAGCATTTCATTTTAAATGTAGAAGAGAGCCTTTCATTGTTTTAACTGTAGAAGAGAGCCTTTTATCATTTTAACTGTAGAAGAGAGCTTTCATCATTTTAACTGTAGAAGAGAGCCTTTCATCATTTTAAATGTAGAAGAGAGCTTTCATCATTTTAAATGTAGAAGAGAGCCTTTCATTGTTTTAACTGTAGAAGAGAGCCTTTTATTGTTTTAACTGTAGAAGAGAGCTTTCATCATTTTAAATGTAGAAGAGAGCTTTCATCATTTTAACTGAAGAAGATAGCCTTTCATTGTTTTAACTGTAGAAGAGAGCTTTCATCATTTTAACTGTAGAAGAGAGCTTTTTTCATCATTTTAACTGTAGAAGAGAGCTTTCATCATTTTAAATGTAGAAGAGAGCCTTTCATTGTTTTAACTGTAGAAGAGAGGCTTTCATCATTTTAACTGTAGAGAAATGAAAGTAGATGGAGATGTATGGTTCAGTTTTACAAAGAGATAGAAAGAATGAGGAAAATGGACAGAAACAAGAATGACAGAAAGCAAGATGAGCAAATGAAGAACATACGACAATCCAATAATTTGGCAGAAGGCAGTTTCTTCTCTCCAAGTTTTACTACAGTCATAATTTCTCCCAGAACTTTAGAGAAAACATTTCATTTTAAGTGTTGAAGAGAAGATTTAATTTTAAACATAAGTGGGAAAATTTGTAACTGTCTCTCTCTCTCTCTCTCTCTGAACCTTCCGCAAGGATTTTCCACAAATGCCTGTCCTTCGCCTTTTTTTCTGCTCTTGCCCAGGTGAGCCCTCTATTGCTCAACATCCTTTCTGTTGTTCTTCTCCATGTCTCTTTTGGTCTATCCTGATTTTTTGTCTTTATGCTTAGTTTTTTTGATTTCCATATAGTCTGTAGCATAGCAAAAGCCTGGTTTGCTTTAGTAAGTCTGCTGTTAATGTCCTCTGTGCTGTCTCCATTTTCTACTACTCTACTGCCAAGGTATACAAATTCATTGACCTCCTCCACTAACTTGCTATCTACTCTGAGTACATTTTTGTTGTTCACATTTTGCTTCATTAACTTTGTCTTTCCTACATTGATCTTTAGTCCTATGTTGTTTGCATTCTGAGTTAGCTTGTTTATTTTATCTTGCATTTCTTTGTGGCTGCTTGACAGTAGACAAATGTCGTCTGCAAAGTCAAGGTCCTCCAGCACTGTGTTGAGGGTCCATTGTAATCCTCTGCGTTTGTCTGATGTTGCCTCCTTCATTAACCAGTCTATTGCCAAGATAAATAATGTTGGTGATAGTACACATCCCTGCTTCACTCCTGTTTGTACCCTAAAGCTGCTGGAGGTATGTTCTCCACAGATCACTCTGCACTGAAAACCCTCGTATAGGGCTTTGATTACATTCACTATCTTATGGGGGAGGCCATGCCATCTTAGGATTTTCCACAGTGCGTCTCTGTTGACACTGTCAAAGGCTTTCTCAAAATCTATAAACAATGCATATGTTGTGCTATGCCACTCATTTGCCTGTTCTAATATTTGTCTAAGTACACATATGTGGTCTATGCATGATCTTCCTTTCCTAAATCCTGCCTGGTCTTTTCGAAGTTTTCCTTCGAGTGCTGGTACAATTCTGTTGATGATTATTCTGCAAAATACTTTACTGGTGAGTGGCAGTAGGGTAATGCCTCTCCAGTTTCCGCAATCTCTGAGGTCACCCTTCTTTGGTAGTTTTACTATAAGACCAGTTTTCCACTCCTCTGGAGCTTTTTCTAGATCCCAAATTTGTTGTAATATCCGGCAAAGTTGTTTTGGTGTTTCTGTTTCTTCTGCTTTCAACATCTCAGCAGCCACTTCATCTTCACCTGGTGCCTTGTCTAATTTTAGCTTCTTTATTGCCTCCTTTACTTCACTTATTGTTATTGGTCCTGTATTGATGTTTAGTTCCGTTTTTGCTTCAGGTATGTCTATTGTTTGTGCTGCTTGTGTTCTGTTTAGTACTGTGTTAAAGTGTTCCCTCCATCTTTCAATTTTTTCTCTTTCTCCACTGACCAGTTGTCCCTTTAGTGTCCTTATTGTAACTGTAGGTGACAAGATTTTAACTGTTGGAGAGAAGACTTAATCTTAATTACAGGTGAAGAGTTATAAATAATTTAAACTGTAGAAGAGATTTCTTTTTAACTAGTGGAGAGTACATTTCTTTTTTTAATGTATGAGATCATTTTCATTTTTACTGTAGCAGAGAAAAATATATAATGAGAATCATTTTGTCAGTTTCACCTGAAAATTTCAGGTTTAAAAAGAGAACATTCTTTAGGTTTTGTGAATTTTTAACATATATAGATCAAGTATTGCTGTATGATCTTGAAACTTTGACAGATGGCTAGGAAATTGGAAGCAACAGAGATCTGATTTTGGAGAAAGATACAGCAAATACCTGGACAACCAGAAACACAAATGAAGAGTTCATCAGAGAGGCTTCAGAACATTGGAAACTAGCTAAAATTATGATAAAAAGATAGTGAGAATTTCTTGGACATCTCATGAGAAGACAAGTTAAAGTGACTGGAAAATGCATGGGAAAAAAAAGAGGAGAGGAAGACCAAGAGAAAAATATCTCAGTGGACTAAGTGGCATGGAAAAAAGAGAAGCTTCTGAATTGGTTGGAAACACCAAGGACCACAGAGTGGACAAGCATGATATTGTCCACGCTTTCCAGCTCGGGGTGGCACATAATACTTTCAGTCAGAAAATTGGCAGACTTCTCCCATATTTATGCCAAAAATATGTCACCTGATGCTATAAAATGTCACTTTAAGTTTTGTCTGACAGAAATTAAAACCAAGCCCACACATTAATCTCCCAGCCTGAAAGTTTCCTCCCTAGAAAATTTAAAACCCAGCCCACACATTAATCTCCCAGCCTGAAAGTTTCCTGCCTAGAAAATTTAAAACCCAGCCCACACATTAATCTCCCAGCCTGAAAGTCTCCTCCCTAGAAAATTTAAAACCCAGCCCACACATTAATCTCCCAGCCTGAAAGTCTCCTCCCTAGAAAATTTAAAACCCAGCCCACACATTAATCTCCCAGCCTGAAAGTCTTCTCCCTAGAAAATTTAAAACCCAGCCCACACATTAATCTCCCAGCCTGAAAGTCTTCTCCCTAGAAAATTTAAAACCCAGCCCACACATTAATCTCCCAGCCTGAAAGTCTCCTCCCTAGAAAATTTAAAACCCAGCCCACACATTAATCTCCCAGCCTGAAAGTCTTCTCCCTAGAAAATTTAAAACCCAGCCCACACATTAATCTCCAGCCTGAAAGTCTCCTCCCTAGAAAATTTAAAACCCAGCCCACACATTAATCTCCCAGCCTGAAAGTCTTCTCCTTAGAAAATTTAAAACCCAGCCCACACATTAATCTCCCAGCCTGAAAGTCTCCTTCCCAGTTTTTACAATGTAATTAATAGCTTTTTTTTTCTTAAATAAATGATTATAGTGAGGGACAGGAGAACACGTGATCACATCATCAGAAGTTCTCAGCTGCCTCCCATCTCCTCCATGTCATACTTATATGAAGGAGGATGAAGATACATTCACTGTGAGTACAATGTTGACTTCTGTTGTTGTTTTTTACATATAACTTTCATTCTATATTTCACTTTGTTTCAGATTCAGACTGTGTTTTTGAATAATTTTTGTAGTCATAGTTTTTTTTCATTTCAGAGTGTCAAGATCACTGTCTCACATGTCTGTCATAGTTTTGTTTCACTTCAGAGTGTCAAGATCACTGTCTCACATGTCTGTCATAGTTTTTTTCACTTCAGAGTGTCAAGATCAATGTCTCACATGTCTGTCATAGTTTTGTTTCACATCAGAGTGTCAGGATCACTGTCTCACATGTCTGTCATAGTTTTTTTTCACTTCAGAGTGTCAAGATCACTGTCTCACATGTCTGTCATAGTTTTGTTTCACATCAGAGTGTCAAGATCACTGTCTCACATGTCTGTCATAGTTTTGTTTCACTTCAGAGTGTCAAGATCACTGTCTCACATGTCTGTCATAGTTTTGTTTCACATCAGAGTGTCAAGATCACTGTCTCACATGTCTATCATAGTTTTAGTCAGAAATAAAATTATCACTGTACTAAAACTGTAAAACAATCTTCGACCTGTGAATGAGGAAACACAAGGATTAAGGTGAAAAGATAATGATTGACAGGGTCAAACAACACAGTTCTTTTTTGCAGTACCAGCTCTTAATGCCAGTGCTGGGAGATTCCTATCACTCCTGTTAGGACAGTGGACCAAAGAGAAACAGACTAACTGTCAACTCCTACTAGGACAGTGAACCAAAGAGAAACAGACTAACTGTCAACTCCTACTAGGACAGTGCACCAAAGAGAAACAGACTAACAGTCAACTCCTACTAGGACAGTGCACCAAAGAGAAACAGACTAACTGTCAACTCCTACTAGGACAGTGGACCAAAGAAAAACAGATTAACTGTCAACTCCTACTAGGACAGTGGACCAAAGAAAAACAGATTAACTGTCAACTCCTACTAGGACAGTGGACCAAAGAAAAACAGACTAACAGTCAGTTCTGTAACAGGAATTTCTTTTGTGAAATGTAATTTCAAACACTTTACATGCAAAAGGATTTTGACTACCTGATGCACAGTAACAAATTGTGCAACAAAATTACATCTAGTGTAGGGTGACCAGATGTCTCGTTTTTAATGGGATTGTCCATTTTTTTCTCTCAAGAAAATGTCAACAGATATCAAATGTTCCATTAAAAAAAAAAAAAAAGAAAGAAAGAAAGTGTGTCCCTTTTTCTTTTCACTGTATTCCTTTTTTTCCATAAACTCTTAAATATGAGTTTGTTGCATTTAATAAAAATATTTATCCTATTTCCATTAGATTATGATACATTATACAATAATCCAACCTCATCATCATCATCAGGTGCTGTGGCGACTGGCGTTGGCTATTATGCTTCTCCAGAGTACATGATCCTTCATGCAGGCCATCAGCTCAGTTGGTGATCTCCTCTCACACCTTCCCGTCAGACTGTCCAGTATCATTTCTCTTGGTCTTCCTCTTGATCTTCTTCTTTCTATTTTTCCTGTTGTTATAATATTTTCAATGCCCCCTCTTCTCATTGCATGTCCTATGAAAGTATGTTGTCTCTCTCTTATCTTTTTGACAAGGTTTTTTGTCTCTCCAGCTCTTCTCATACATTCTTCATTAGTTATTTTTGCTGTCCAGGGGATTCACAACATTCTTCTAATAAACCACATTTCTGCTGCTTCCAATGATTTTTGTGCAGATCTGCCTATTGTCCATGATTCACTTCCATATAACAGGTTAGGTTCAATATAGCATTTTAGGACTCGTTTTCTGACATTCATTGATAAGGATACGTTGCATAATATGCTTCTCATTCTCTTTAATGTGTTTTTGCTTGGCCTATTCTGTTCCTAATTTCTGTTCTGCATTTCCCATCTGAAGCTATTATTGCTCCAAGATATTTGAATTTCTGCACCTCCTTTAGAATAGTTCCGTTTAATTTTATACTGCATGTTGGTGGATTCCATTTCTTATATATAACCATAGTCACTGTCTTTTCAATGTTCTGTTCTCTTTCTTTGGCGACTTTATCCAAGAGATTTTGTGGGTCTTGTTGGTTCTCAGCTATCAGTAATGTGTCTTCAGCATACCGAAAGTTGTTAATGTTGTATCCTCCAATTTTTATGCCTGATTCTGTGATGATCATTCTTAGAATATTCTCACTGTACAGAGAAAAGAGGTCTGGAGATAGTACACATCCTTGTCGCACCCCTTGTTTTATAGGTTGATATTTTCCAGTTCTATTTTCAACTTGAATTGCTGCTTCTTGCTGCCAATATAGATGCAAAAACATTTTTGCCATCTATATTGATGTCTTCATGCAGTTTAATAATTTCATTTTAATAATTTCATTATGTTTCACCTTGTTGAATGCCTTGGTGTAATCAATGAAGCATAAGTAGTGATCTTTCTATATTTCTAAAGCTCTTTCTGTTAGTGTTCGTAAAGCATAAATAGCATTGTGTGTTCCCTTTCCTTCAACAAATCCAAACTGTTCATCTGCTATTTCCATTTTTATCTTTTTCCTTGTTCTTCTCATAATTATTCTCAGAAGTAGCTTTGTTATGTGACATGAGAGGCTGATAGTCCAAAGGTCATCACATTCCTTTGCACCTGGTTTCTTTAGTAGTGCCATAAACGTGGATTTAAGCAAGTCACTGGGCATATAACCACTGTTGTATATGTCATTCAGTAACATAGTTATTATTTTTATTCCTATCTCCTCTAGCGCCTCTATTTTTTCTATTGTTATATTATCAGGCCCAGTTGCTTTTCCTTTCTTCATGTGTTTGATGGCATCTATGATTTCATCTTCAAGTATTGGTGGTCCATCACAGTTTTCAGTATCTAGTGTTAATTCTGGTCTTTCTCCTCCATATAGCTCACCGATATACTCTGTCCACCTGTCCACAATGTCTTCTTTTCCCACAGGCATCCTGTGGTATATTTTGTTTTCCTGCCTGTGAGTTCACTAATTCGTTTGTGCATGTTTTTGCTGTCTTTATTATGAGAGTCCTCTATTTGTCTGCACTGTTCATTTAACCACACTTCCTTTGCTTCTCTGCATTTGCGTCTTGTTTCTTTATTTATCTTGCTATATTTTTCTTGGTTATTTTTACTCCTCCTCCTCTTGTCCATCAGTCCTAAGATGTCGTCTGTCATCCATTTATTTTTAGGGGCTTCTTTTTTCGGTGGTATTATCTCCTTAACAGTTTGGTTGATAGAATCTCTTAACATTGCCCATTGTTCATCTATACTATTTATCTTTGCTATTGCATTTTATCTATTTGTTACAATAACTTTGTATTGTTCTCACAGTTCTTGGTCATTTTTAAGGAGTTCTGTATTCAGTTTGATGTTTCTCACTTTTCTGCATGTTTTCTTTAGCTTTATTCTAATTTTTCCACAGAGTGGGTCATGGTCACTATTGCAGTTGGCTCCCGGCATGGTTTTTGTTGTCAGTAATGCATTCCGGAATCATTTGTTGATTAATACTATTTGGTTAAAGGTCTTTTTGTCTGGGCTGCACCACATTGCCAGTCTTCGGGGATGTTGTTTAAACCAGGTGTTTCCTACAACCATGCTATGTATTCTTGCCCATTCAATTAATTTACTACCTCTGTCATTCCTCTCGCCCAGTCCATAGTCACCAACGATGTCTGAAGTTCTTCCTTTAACAACTTTGGCATTAAAATCTCCCATGACTGTAGTAACTTCATGTGACTTTGTGTGTTTTAGGGCTGTCTCTATGTCATTATAAAATAGCTGTACATCTTCTTCATAACTTTCAGATGTTGGAGCGTACACGTGTATAATATTTATGTTTATTGGTCGTCCTTTCAGTTTGGCAAGCAGGACTTGGTCTGAGATGTTCAAATATCCTACAGTTGTCCTTGCTGTTTGTTCATCAAATATTATTCCTACTTTTCGTTCATGTTTCTCACTTCCTGAATATATTATTGTATATTTATCAGAGTTTATCTTCCCTGCACCTGTCTATCTAACTTCACTCATTCCTAATATGTTGATCTTCATCCTTTCCATTTCCCTCTTTACATTTTCTAATTTTCCAGCCTGGAATAAATTTCTAACATTCCATGTTGCTATTTTGAACTTGTTAGTTTTGCCACCAGTAGCTTGATGACGATCTGGCCTCACCTGTGGCTCGTGAGCTGCCCTACCAGACAAGGCTGTTCTAGAGGAACATCCATTAATGTCATTCATGACAAATCTATTACTCTGAATAAGCATAATTCTTCTTGGGAGCTACAACAGTGGTGTCCCATTACCTTCTGTCGGTTTGTGCACGGACTCTCCGCTAGCCTTTGTATTCCCTGTCCTACCCACAAGGCAGTGGGAGCAATAGGTTTTAAGGCGCTTCAACCTGTTTGATTCAAATGTATTTTATGTTGTATCACACAGACCATCATCATCATCATCATGTGCTGCCCTGCAGGACATTAGCAGTCATGCTACTCCATAGTTCTTTTTCTTCTTCATTCGTTTCTACCACCACGATTGCCCCATATGCTACTAAACTTACTCCTGTAATCCTTGAGGTGTAATCCTTACTCCTGTAATCCTTGAGGTGTAATCCTTACTCCTATAATCCTTGAGGTGTCTCATTTAGTATGGAGGCTCAAGGCATCAGGAGGCTTGTCTGTGGTGGGTTACAGAGGAGGTAATGCATGACACCATGGTTTTTATTACACCATGTCTCCAGCATCAGCATTTTGGTGCTCATGGCTGCTATGATCTTGGTGACCAAGGGTAGCTTTTGTCAAAGAGGACAGAGCCTCACCATGTGCCAGGTATGACCCCTCAGGTTAACCTGGTTTAGGCAAAAATTACCCATATGGGGTTTCAGATACAAAAAAGGGCATGCCAACATCGAGAGCAGAGATGCCATAATAAACGTAGCCTTCACTGTTGACCATGAGTCACGATGATCAACCTTCATCATTTCATCTTTTCTGTTATTTGTCCTGCCACACCACCACCTAACTGCCATCCAAAACTTCATGCACCTTAATCACACTTCCCATTGCTGGGCAGGAGGAGCTTTACTCGATGCACAGCAGCCGAAGGATCTCATTTAACATGGCCATGTGATGATGATGATAGTTTCCTGTTTAATTGATTAATTTTTGTCGTGTCGTTATGTTAGATTGTCCATGATTTTTTTTCTCTTGGTCTTCTCCCTGCTTTTCTTCCCAATTATCTTTCTTGTCATTATGATGTTTTCAAGCCCTCTCCTTGTCATTATGATGTTTTCAAGCCCTCTCTTTGTCATTATGATGTTTTCAAGCCCTCTCCTTGTCATTATATGTTCAATTAATGATGACTGTCATTTTCTTATGGATTTAAATAGGTTCATTTCTTAACTTTCTTTTGTCAGACATTTTGTTTATCATCTTAGCTGTTCATGGTACTCTTAACATTCTTTTAAGAAACCATATCTCTGTTGTCTCTAGAAATCTTTGCATCAATCTCTTCTTTATCCATGCCTCACTTCCATATAGTAGATTAGGCTCATTGTATTATATCTTATATCGTTTACGTGCTGTTAGACGTCATATAGTTCACCAAGTTTTCCTGTTTTTGGCGAGCTTTTCAACCTCATCAAGGGATTGGTTTGTTTTGGGATTCTCTGACTGTTCTTCTTATCACTTGACTGACATATGTCCATCTTCTTTTTCTGATCACCCATGAGACAGGTTGTTGTTCACTCATCTGCCTTATCTCTGCATTATTCTTGAATCCATTCCACTTTATGTAGAGTATTTTCCTTAGGCATTTGTTTTCAAAAGAATCTAATGTGTTGTCTATTTCTTTAGTTGTTTTCCAGCTTTCACATGCATAAATGAGGGTGGATATTACATTTGATTTGAAAGATCTTAACTTGGTTTTTGTGCTTATAACTTTTGAATTCCATATGTTCTCAAGATTCTTGAAGGTCAGTGCTGCTTTTGCAATTCTAATTCTAACTTCCTTTCTGGTGTCACCATCCTGGTCTATGTAGCTGCCAAGGTATGCAAATTGGTTGACTTCTTCAACAGCTGTCCCTTCTATGTATATTTTTCCTTTTTGATTAATGGGAAGTTTCATTATTTTTGTTTTTTCCTTGTTAATTTCAAGTCCTGTTTTGATAGCCAATGAAGACAGGGCATCTGTTTTGTTCTTGCAATCAAATTTACATTGTCACTGATAAGAGTTATGTCATCAGCAAAATCAGTATCTTCTAGCTGAGTTCCATATACCCAATCATTACCTGTGTTACCTGTGCACCTCTTTTTCATTACAAAGTCTCTGACAATTCCAATTAGCAAAGGAGATAGTATACATCCTTGTTTCACACATGTTTCAATCTGGAACCATTCACTCATCCCTTCTTCTGTGTTGACTACACAAACATCTGTTGTAGAGATCCTTAATGATGTTGACAGTTTTAGATGATTTTCCATATAGTCTTAAAATTTTCCACATTGAATCTCTGTGTATGCTATCAAATGCCTTTTTAAAGTCTGTGAAGTTTAGGATTAATAGTTTTTGCTTTTCAATATGTTCTTCAAGTATTATTCTTAGATTAAAGATCTGGTTGAGACAGCTTCTCCCTTTTCAAAATCTTGCTTGTTCTTCTCTCATTGCAGTATCCACTATATCTTTAAGTATATTCAGAATGACTTTGCAGAATACTTTTTACACAACTGATAATAAGGTTACACCCCTCCAGTTATTGCAGTCGCTAAGGTTGCCTTTTTTTTTTTGGTATTTAACAATGATTCCTTTTTTCCATTTAGTAGGGACCTTTTCTTCTATTCAAATTTTATTAAACATTCTCTGTAGTTGTCTGATGTTGTCACTGATGATAGCTTTTAACATTTCAGGTGTTATTTCATCTTCACCTGCAGCTTTATTGTTAGCCATTAGATTCACTGCTGTTTTAATTTCATGCAATGTAATTTCATCTAGATTTACATTTAGCTGTGGGACTGGTAAGTCAGTTTCAAGGTCTATCAATTCTTTTGGGTGTGGTCAATTAAGTATTTCTTGGAAGTGTTTGGCCCATCTTTGCTTTTGGTCTTTACTTGATGTTAATAGCGTTCCAGTTTTGCTAAAGGTTGATCTTTTTTTTTTTTTTTTAGGTGTAATAGTACCTGTTAGCCTCTTTTGTATGTTATATAAAGTTTTGCTGTCTCCTGTTTTTGCTGCTTTCTCTGCCTATTTCACCATATTGTCTATGTATTCTCTTTTATCCCTTCTAGCTGAACTTTTTTACTTTATTGTCTAGTTCTTTGTATGTTGCTTTCACCAAATCTTTTCCAAGATTTGTCTTTACATTCAACATGTCTAATTTGGCTGCTCGATTTTCATGTATGAACTTCCATGTGTTTTCTGATTTCCATACGTTTCTGTTTGTTTTTTTGCAGTCCAGGACTTGCTATTTCTGCTGTGATTATGGCTGTGCTGTAAGAGTTCCATTGTAGCATTTTATAGTTATTTTCCTAATGTTCAGTGACAGATTTCACAACATACTCTTCATTTGATTGGAAGCTGTTTTGATCTGACAAATTTTACTCTTAATTTCAGAGGTCCATGTTAGCGCAAGGGTCACTAGAAAACTAATGCCTCCTAATTTTTTTCATACAGAAACTGCAACAAATACAATAACAACAATACTATTTGATAGAGCAATGTCTCAGCTAGAAGTTGATTGTGTGACGGCAGTGCGTGGCTGTCCAAACGTGGCCTGTCTTTCACATTGTTGTCATCACCACTGAAATGTGTCACCCACCACTTCACTGTGGTAACATCCACTGTTTGGTCTCTGTAGACATTCAGCAAGCATCGATGACTGTCAAAGGATTCCATTTTTTCAGTATGGAGGAATTTTATCACAAACCTCTGCTTCATACAAACATCCACATCATAGGTCATTTCGGCAACCTTTTGCTATCTCAACCAGTTTTGTGCAACAGTTGCTCAATGGTTGAAACTTACTTACATGTCAACAGCTTCTGCTTATGACATTTCTGAAAAAGAAAATCAGGAGGCATTACTTTCAGAGTGACCCTTGTAGTAAAATGGAAGAAAAAAAACACACACAAATACTCTCAGAGTGACCCTTGTAGTAAAATGGAAGAAAAAAAAACACACACAAATACTTTCAGAGTGAGTGACCCTTGTAGTAAAATAGAAGAAAGAAAACACACACAAATACTTTCAGAGTGAGTGACCCTTGTAGTAAAATAGAAGAAAGAAAACACACACAAATACTTTCAGAGTGAGTGACCCTTGTAGTAAAATAGAAGAAAGAAAACACACACAAATACTTTCAGAGTGAGTGACCCTTGTAGTAAAATAGAAGAAAGGAAACACACACAAATACTTTCAGAGTGAGTGACCCTTGTAGTAAAATAGAAGAAAGAAAACACACACAAATACTTTCAGAGTGAGTGACCCTTGTAGTAAAATAGAAGAAAGAGAAAAAAAAAACACACACAAATACTTTCAGAGTGAGTGACCCTTGTAGTAAAATAGAAGAAAGAAAACACACACAAATACTTTCAGAGTGAGTGACCCTTGTAGTAAAATAGAAGAAAGAAAACACACACAAATACTTTCAGAGTGAGTGACCCTTGTAGTAAAATAGAAGAAAGAAAACACACACAAATACTTTCAGAGTGAGTGACCCTTGTAGTAAAATAGAAGAAAGGAAACACACACAAATACTTTCAGAGTGAGTGACCCTTGTAGTAAAATAGAAGAAAGAAAACACACACAAATACTTTCAGAGTGAGTGACCCTTGTAGTAAAATAGAAGAAAGAGAAAAAAAAAAACACACACACACACACACACATGCACACGCACACACACGGGCATGAATCATAAATTGAATCAGGGAAGCTGCATTAACAGGAACAACTCTTGATGGAATGCTCAGACATATGTAAATGGTGGAGGGAATAATTTAAATGGTGGAGAGAATAATGTAAATGGTGGAGGTAACAATGTAAACGGCAGAAGGAATAATGTAAATAGTGGAGGGAACAATGTAAATTGTGGAGGGAACAATGTAGATAGTGGAGGGAACAATGTAAATGATGGAGTGAATAATGTAAATGGTGGAGGGAATAATGTAAATGGTGGAGGGAATAATGTAAATGGTGGAGGGAATAACGTAAATGGTGCAAGGAATAATGTCAATGGCGGAGGTAACAATGTAAACGGCAGAGGGAATAATGTAAATAGTGGAGGGAACAATGTAAATTGTGGAGGGAACAATGTGAATAGTGGAGGGAACAGTGTAAATGGTGGAGGGAATAATGCAAATGGTGGAGGGAATAATGTCAATGGTGAAGGGAATACAACTTCAAATGGGTTTTATTAAATATTCCTCCATCTTGGTGCTTAATGGAGTAGTTGAATTGTTGGCTGCTGTTGAGTGGAGTCTTCATATGATAAAGCTGGCAACAGTATTTCTGGGGAAGAACCAGTAACTTGCCCCCTATGGTGCCAGGTGAATCCAAGGTAGTTAGTGCTCAAATAATATGCAGTAGGCCAATGTGCAAGGACATAGAACAGTTCTTTAATTAATATCTGCATGGGCACATAAACTGATAATACCAGGAGCATCCTGTCTACACAAACATCAGACTTACAAATAAGGCAAGGAACTAGCTTCTTATAGAACACCAGTGATGAGGCTTGCTAGTAGCAGCTCAGTCTTTCTATGTCCAGCTGGTCCCACTGGACTGCCCTTCTTTCTTGGTTCCATTGAAATGTCCCCCAGTAACTGACTAGCATTGTTTTATATGCTACACTTGCTGACCCCTGTGTTGATTTCTAGACATGCTTTTGGAGAAAAATGTGGGGACTGGACAACCTAATTACCCACAAATTTACTTATAACAACTTGACTGTGGTAGGCTTATAATGAATCAAGCATTCATTGGAAAGATGAAGCTGCACTCTTTCTAATGCTGTCAGATAAGAGCTAGAACTGGTTACCATTATTTTATAAACAGGAAAGTACTTGTATAATATTGTGCTTGTCTAACTAGTTTACCACATTATATACAAATAAGTGCTTTATATATCAATATATATCAGCTTGGATATATCCAGCAGATGTGGGATAGTTTGGTCTTCTATAATAGCATTATAAAGTGTATAATTAAACTGGTTATTATAACAGTAAGAATAAAATTGATTGATCATGTTACACAAAACTGAAACCAAATGCTGAAGTTTAAACTGATTAGCTGCTGAAGTTGCAGGAATCCTTGCTTACACATTACAGGTGTAATGTTTAGCAATGTGTTCAAAACATATCCAAAATTGACATCAACACATTGAAAGTAATAGATGAAGAATATCGATTCAATGAAATGAATATATGTTAAGAATATATGTAAATTTAATATTGATCATTAGAAGAAATGTTATGTAATGAATAATGAGATGGACTGAGATGGTGCAGACAATGAAAAATGAAGTCATTAGTTTTGGAAATATAATTCACATTGTGAGTGTTTTAGGAATATCTGGCACAAATGTGACTTTAGAGAGAGAGAATTCTCCTCTAATATACATTTTGGAATGGTGAAATGAACCAGTTGTATGTTTAAACTGTAAGAGATAAGAGAAATGAAAACTGGTAAAATTGGTTCAAGTAATGAAAGTGGACAGAGGTGTATGGTTCAGTTTTACAAACAGATAGAAAGAATGAGGAAAGTGGGCAGAAACAAGAATGGCAGAAAGCAAGATGAGTACATACAAATAAAGAACATATGACAATACAGTATTTCAGCAATATAATAGATAAAAGCACAAAAAATAGATGAAAAATACAGACTTAGCTTTTTTTTGGTCTTCTCCTAGTAAGAAAGACTGACACAAAATGCCTGTACTGTACAGGCAGCATTAATAACAGAAACATATTATAAAGATATGTCTTGTATGAACTCTTACAATTTCATAAGGGAGCAGTCAAACATTCTGGAAGAAATTTTGTTATCTGAAAAATATGATAAAGTTATTACTGTGAAATATTGTGCTCATCTTGCTTTCCAGGATCATCAAACTGATGAAGATTTTAACATTTGACATTTAGTATGAGAGCAAGATAGGAATAAATAGTAGACAGCCTGTGCCTATTTATCAAGCTATGACTGACTGTGGCTGGCTCATATCAAGCTGTGACTGACTGTAGCTAGCTCATATCAAGCTGTGACTGACTGTGGCTAGCTCATATCAAGCTGTGACTGACTGTGGCTAGCTCATATCAAGCTGTGACTGACTGTGGCTAGCTCATATCAAGCTGTGACTGACTGTGGCTAGCTCATATCAAGCTGTGACTGACTGTGGCTAGCTCATATCAAGCTGTGACTGACTGTAGCTAGCTCATATCAAGTTGTGACTGACTGTGGCTAGCTCATGTCAAGCTGTGACTGACTGTGGCTAGCTCATGTCAAGCTGTGACTGACTGTAGCTAGCTCATGTCAAGCTGTGACTGACTGTGGCTAGCTCATATCAAGCTGTGACTGACTGTGGCTAGCTCATATCAAGCTGTGACTGACTGTAGCTAGCTCATGTCAAGCTGTGACTGACTGTGGCTAGCTCATATCAAGCTGTGACTGACTGTAGCTAGCTCATATCAAGCTGTGACTGACTGTGGCTAGCTCATATCAAGCTGTGACTGACTGTGGCTAGCTCATATCAAGCTGTGACTGACTGTAGCTAGCTCATATCAAGCTGTGACTGACTGTGGCTAGCTCATATCAAGCTGTGACTGACTGTGGCTAGCTCATATCAAGCTGTGACTGACTGTGGCTAGCTCATATCAAGCTGTGACTGACTGTGGCTAGCTCATATCAAGCTGTGACTGACTGTGGCTAGCTCATATCAAGCTGTGACTGACTGTAGCTAGCTCATATCAAGCTATGACTGATTGTGGCTAACTCACTTAAAATGAGTAAAGCATGTTTGTCTTATCTAGTAAAACAGTCAAATGTCATTTCACATGAGTGATTTGTCTTGTTCTTTTTACTTTATATTTACTGTGAATATCCCATCTTTTTGTCTTCTGTTTGATTTATGTAACATGTTCTCTGCTAGCTGTTGTCTAAAGAGATTAACTGGCAACCAGCATCAGTGGATAATGTCAGTTCTGGTTAGTTTTTTCTGTGTTCAAGATACTCAGAGTGTGCAGACCAGCCATCAGAAGCTGTCATGTGTGGTATTAAAAGTTCAAGATATTGATGTCACATGTGGTATTAAAGGTTCCAGATACTGATGCAGTGTGTAGTAGTAAAGATTCTAGCTATCGATGTAATGTGTAATATTGAAAATTCCAGATATTGATGTAATGTGTAGTGGTAAAGATTCCACCTACTGATATAATGTGTAATATTGAAGATTCCAGATATTGATATAATTGAAGATTCCAAATATTAATGTAATGTATAATGTTAATTCATGTAGAGCAACATCTTTGTAGCTGCAGTCACAAAAGTTTTTTAAATTTGTGAACTTTCATCCTTCCAGAGTAAACCTGAAAATATAGATGAAATGTTTCCCTCTTACATGAGATCTTCACTTCTGGCAAAGTCAAAAGGTCACTACAGTGCTGCATTTGGATCAAAATTACATGCAGAGCTGAATCACAGTACACATGGATCATCACAGCTGCAGCAGCAGACAGGAAAGCCACAGCACCGGCCTGTAATGCTAACGTGTGCTGCTCCAAAATGGCCCACCACCTCCTATAATTCACTTGTAAATTCTATCTCTCATGCTGTCATTCCAGTCTATGACCTGGTGAAGAGAACATACAGAGGAGATGTATTAGATGAAAGATCCCATCTGTTCACAGAACCAGGGATGCCATTTGTACCTAGAACTCTTAAGAGCAACTATGAATCGAAGTTAAAAAACTCCAGATTTTACAACCCACCTCGCATCAAAAGTTGCAGCCAAAGAATAGAAAATAAAAGACTCCAACTTTTAGAGGAAAACAAAAGATTACACAGAAGCACCTCAGCAGGTATCCTGGACACATCACAGCTTTCCAAGCCTATGATGATGGACATTTCTGTTCAGAGCCAAGATGAAAAGTCAGATCATCGGACACAACCCCTGAATATCTCCATGAACAAAGATCACATGAACTGGTTGAAAGAACAGGCTAATAAAGAAAAGATTCAAGTGTGTGAGAGTGATCAGGTAAAATCAGTACATACACCAGAAGTTCATCATGGTAGACATTTTCGCCTTTGCCAAGATGGCCAAAGGGAGGCTATAAAGTTGGAAACACAAAGAAGGTAGTTTGTGAATCTTGATTTTTTTTTTTTTTATTTCTATTTTTTATAGTTGTGATAAAGCTCTCCTCTGTCATCAACTAGGACTCTGACAATTTCTGTATTTTGTGGGACTTAGATGTGCATGAAATGCTTTGTTTGTCCTTCATCCACTGATACCTGTACATGGAGGAAATCCGTTGTAGACTCTTCACCTTTGGAAGCAGTTGGGCTAATGAGTGACAGTAATAAAGATTCTTCAGGCTGTGACAGACCAACAGCTTATGTCCATTTATGTCTTCATTTTGTTCATTTTGATTAATTTGTCAGTCAATGGGCATAATGCTACAGAACTGTATGATATGCAGAATCAGATCTAGTCAGTGAACAGAGTAAACATATAGTTACAGCACTGATTAGCAGAATGTCTAGTCAGTCAATAGAGTAAACATAAAGTTACAGGACTGCATGATGGACATAATGTCTAGTCAGTCAACAGAGTAAACATAAAGTTACAGGACTGTATGATGGACAGAATGTCTAGTCAATCAATAGAATTAATGTAAAATTACAGGATCAGAGGAACTTTGCATGTGATGTTCTACTTCAGATCTAGCAAATGGAATGCCAGGTCTGTGTCGAGGTTGTATGTCAAGCCCTTAAAAATGTTGGGAGATCCTTTGGGTGGTGGTCAGGTGAAATCTAGTTCCTCTCCTGTCTTGTCTGTGTGGTCATAACCCAAGCTCTCAATTTCAGTTTTTGGCTTGTCTGTGTAGTCATAGCCCAAGCTCTCAATTTCAGTTTTTGGCTTGTCTGTGTAGTCATAACCCAAGCTCTCAAGTTCAGTTTTTTTTGGCTTGTCTGTGTGGTCATAGCCCCAGCTCTCAAGTTCCTCTCCTCTCTTGTCTGTGTGGTCATAGCCCAAGCTCTCAAGTTCAGTTTTTGGCATGTCTGTGTGGTCATAGCCCCAGCTCTCAAGTTCCTCTCCTCTCTTGTCTGTGTGGTCATAGCCCCAGCTCTCAAGTTCCTCTCCTCTCTTGTCTGTGTGATCATAACCCCAGCTCTCAAATTCCTCTCCTCTCTTGTCTGTGTGGTCATAGCCCCAGCTTTCAAGTTCCTCTCCTCTCTTGTCTGTGTGATCATAACCCCAGCTCTCAAGTTCCTCTCCTCTCTTGTCTGTGTGGTCATAGCCCCAGCTTTCAAGTTCCTCTCCTCTCTTGTCTGTGTGATCATAACCCCAGCTCTCAAGTTCCTCTCATCTCTTGTCTGTGTGGTCATAGCCCCATTCCTCTCTCCTCTCTTGTCTGTGTGGTCATAGCCCCATTCCTCTCTCCTCTCTTGTCTGTGTGGTCATAGCCCCAGCTCTCAAGTTCCTGTCTGTGTGGTCATAGCCCCATTCCTCTCTCCTCTCATGTCTGTGTGGTCATAGCCCCATTCCTCTCCTCTCTTGTCTGTGTGGTCATAGCCCCAGCTCTCAAGTTCCTCTCCTCTCATCTGTGTCGTCATAGCCCTATTCCTCTCCTCTCTTGTCTGTGTGGTCATAGCCCTATTCCTCTCCTCTCTTGTCTGTGTGGTCATAGCCCTATTCCTCTCCTCTCTTGTCTGTGTGGTCATAGCCCTATTCCTCTCCTCTCTTGTCTGTGTGGTCATAGCCCTATTCCTCTCCTCTCTTGTCTGTGTGGTCATAGCCCCAGCTTTCAAGTTCCTGTCTGTATGTTCATAACCCTAGCTCTCAAGTTCCTCTCCTTTCTTGTCTGTGTGGTCATAGCCCAAGCTCTCAAGTTCCTCTCCTCTCTTGTCTGTGTGGTCATAACCCCAGCTTTCAAGTTCCTCTCCTCTCTTGTCTGTGTGATCATAACCCCAGCTCCCAAATTCCTCTCCTCTCTTGTTTGTGTGGTCATAACCCCAGCTCTCAAGTTCCTCTCCTCTCTTGTCTTTGTGGTCATAACCCCAGCTTTCAAGTTCATCTCCTCTCTTGTCTGTGTGGTCATAACCTCAGCTCTCAGGTTCCTCTCCTCTCTCGTCTGTGTGATCATAACCCCAGCTTTCAAGTTCCTCTCCTCTCTTGTCTGTGTGGTCATAACCTCAGCTTTCAAGTTCCTCTCCTCTCTTGTCTGTGTGGTCATAACCCCAGCTCTCAAGTTCCTCTCCTCTCTTGTCTGTGTGGTCATAACCCCAGCTCTCAAGTTCCTCTCCTCTCTTGTCTGTGTGGTCATAACCTCAGCTCTCAAGTTCCTCTCCTCTCTTGTCTGTGTGATCATAACCCCAGCTCCCAAATTCCTCTCCTCTCTTGTTTGTGTGGTCATAACCCCAGCTCTCAAGTTCCTCTCCTCTCTTGTCTTTGTGGTCATAACCCCAGCTTTCAAGTTCATCTCCTCTCTTGTCTGTGTGGTCATAACCTCAGCTCTCAGGTTCCTCTCCTCTTGTCTGTGTGGTCATAACCCCAGCTTTCAAGTTCCTCTCCTCTCTTGTCTGTGTGGTCATAACCTCAGCTTTCAAGTTCCTCTCCTCTCTTGTCTGTGTGGTCATAACCCCAGCTATCAAGTTCCTCTCCTCTCTTGTCTGTGTGGTCATAACCCCAGCTCTCAAGTTCCTCTCCTCTCTTGTCTGTGTGGTCATAACCTCAGCTCTCAAGTTCCTCTCCTCTCTTGTCTTTGTGGTCATAACCCCAGCTTTCAAGTTCATCTCCTCTCTTGTCTGTGTGGTCATAACCTCAGCTCTCAGGTTCCTCTCCTCTCTCGTCTGTGTGATCATAACCCCAGCTTTCAAGTTCCTCTCCTCTCTTGTCTGTATGGTCATAGCCCAAGCTCTCAAGTTCCTCTCCTCTTGTCTGTGTGGTCATAACCCCAGCTCTCAAGTTCCTCTCCTCTCTTGTCTGTGTGGTCATAACCCCAGCTCTCAAGTTCCTCTCCTCTCTTGTCTGTGTGGTCATAACCTCAGCTCTCAAGTTCCTCTCCTCTCTTGTCTGTGTGATCATAACCCCAGCTCCCAAATTCCTCTCCTCTCTTGTTTGTGTGGTCATAACCCCAGCTCTCAAGTTCCTCTCCTCTCTTGTCTTTGTGGTCATAACTCCAGCTTTCAAGTTCATCTCCTCTCTTGTCTGTGTGGTCATAACCTCAGCTCTCAGGTTCCTCTCCTCTCTTGTCTGTGTGGTCATAACCCCAGCTTTCAAGTTCCTCTCCTCTCTTGTCTGTGTGGTCATAACCTCAGCTTTCAAGTTCCTCTCCTCTCTTGTCTGTGTGGTCATAACCCCAGCTATCAAGTTCCTCTCCTCTCTTGTCTGTGTGGTCATAACCCCAGCTCTCAAGTTCCTCTCCTCTCTTGTCTGTGTGGTCATAACCTCAGCTCTCAAGTTCCTCTCCTCTCTTGTCTGTGTGGCTATAGGTCCAGCTCTGGGAATGGCTGTTAAAATCTCCATGGACCACCAGTCTCTATGTGGGGTTGTTTCCAGAGCAAGCGGGCCATCATTAGGACAGTAGTAGTTAAGGAGGCAGACGTCTTATTACTGATTTTTAGATGGAGCATCTGATATTCAGCTCCTTCCATGTACACTCCCACTTTACAAGTCCTGATGTTATTCTTAACAAGTGTGAGTACTCCTCCTTTTTTCTGTCATGTTGGTCAAGTCTGAAACACTGGTAACTTCTGATTTTAGAGTTACACCTTTGGTTAGTGTCTCCTCTATGCAGATATACTTACCTGCTCTTCAAACAATGTATATGCTCTTTAGATCCACGTTTTTGTTATTCTTGTCTCTAATACTGTTGACACCCTCAACATTCCTTTGCATTATTTTGAAGTTGTTTATTGGTGGGTTACTATTGCTGTATTTTCTGGCCATTAGCTCTACTCTCATGTCTACTGGCTCCTCAAGTTGATCTAGAGGAGCTGAAGTAGCAAGATGGATCCTTTCTGGGCAGGAATATGGCACCATGTTTAGAGACTGCAGATATGGCCATTTCATTAGCAATATTGTGTTGTACCCTGATTTTTGCAGTGCACCTTCTGGTCATCTCCAGCTTCTTTTCTAGTTAGGGCAGACTGTGGTCTTGCTCGGACTGTAGTGAAGATAGTGGTTCAGCTTGGCCCGGTCAGACTTTGTTTTCCAGCCTCTGGTGACAGTACTTAAGCTTCTTCTCCATGTTCTTTTTACAGGATGGGGTTGCTGGCCAACATGCTGTGCTGGCCTGTTGGTCACCTCTTATAACATGTATGGAAGATAACAGAGGCTGTTTTGTGTTTTTATTCTTGCACACTGTATTGTGTTTTTATTCTTGCACACTGCATGTTTCATATGTATTTAGAAACATCTTTTATCTGTGCTGTATTTTTAGAAACATGTTTTTATTTGTGTTGTGCATTTATAAAAATGATTTCACCACAAGTGTTGTGTATTTAGTAACATCCTGTTGTTTGTGTTGCACATTTGTTTTTGAATGGTAATTAGGAGCAAAGATGACTGTGCTAGCGTGACAGCTTTGTTGTCATGGCCAGTGATAAAACCAGAACTGAACCGGATTTTATCCTGCCTGTCTGAAAATAGCTTTTTTTTCCCTTCCTTTTTTCAGGGCAAAGGTAACAGTGGCCCCGTATTTTGCTTTTCAGATCCACCGCAAAACTTCAGATGTGCCATAGTAACTTACTCCTAGTTCATCATAATGCTGTGTGTTGCAACATCTTCACAGCACTGACTATCAAAAACATCCTCAATGTTACAAGGGCATCAGTATTTCATGCATCTCTGACATACTTAACATTTTGATTTTGTAATACAACCTGTATTACTGGAGACACAGGTTACAGAAATCATATGTCTAGGATGCATGGTAACAGGTGATAGGAAATACAAAACAGAAATAACTGAGGATGAGTCCACAAAAGTTATTTATGGAGTGAACAATAATTGTTATTCCCAATATTCAAGGGACAAGTGAAATGAAAAAAAAAAAGAGCGAGAAGTCAGTGACAATGTAGATTTGTGGACAACATAAAAAAGTGGCCTGGATTGAGCTTGGCTGAATGCATCATGAAAAAATCTCCTAGAGATTATATACAGAGCAAGCTGGAGGACCAAGTCAGCCAACTTTCCTTGGGGAGAGGGTACATTGTGATGATGATGCACCATACAGGCCTGTTACACAGATCCAGCCTTAAATTACTTGTGTACAATCTTAAAATAGCTCTCTCTCCCCCGCCTGAGACAAGTGTGATAATAAAAGCATGGTTATGACATTACATGGACAAGGTCTGTAAATCCTTGAGCTTGATGGTTCCTTTGTGTTCAGTTCTGTGCACACCTCTCCTGCCTTTGGCTCTTTTACTCTGTTTAAAATCAACAGACTGTTATGTGATGTCAAGATTACCAAGAGGCAGAACTAAGCAGATTGTAGATTCAAAGTAAATATGCCTAAAATATGCATGGAAAATACAATCATTGAATTATATGTTCTCATATATCTTACAAATACCACAAAGTGGTAAAGTCTTCAAGTTAATCAGCAAAAAAATGTCAAGTCTCAAGTTGAATCTGTGTTGCTATTTTTCTTTTGTGGGTCAATTAGAAGCCACATAAAGTTTGGTTGATCAAATCTAGAGTACAAATCTGCATCTGTATTATATCTTTCATATACTTGATATTTTTTAATTGTTCATACACCTTTCACATATGTCTTTCATAAACTTGATATTTTTGAATTGTTCAAACACTTTTCTTATATAATGTTCATATACATGATATTTTTCTAATGTTCATGCTCAGAGATGAGGAAAACAAGTATCTGGCATTTGCTAAAGAAGTCACAGAAGATGTTCTTTCTCGAGGTATTTTTTCAGACAGGTATGTATAGTTCTGTTCCTCCTTCACTGAAAGGAAAATTTTGATTTGTGCTTGAGGATATTAATAGCAATACTGTTGTAACAGTAAGGTGAAGATATTCTGATAAGCTTATACATGTACAGTGAAGATAATGTTACAAAGTATGGCTACTGGAATCTCACTGTTAACTTTCCCTAATATTAGGTCCATGTAATAAATAACTTGAGAGTCCCTTGAGTTATTTGGAACACATTTGACACAAACCTTGAAGGAACAAAGATGCTCTCTGTTGCATAACCACAAAGGCGCAGAAGTCATGTTTGTCTGATCACTGATATCCCACCAATCAGTCAAATAACACCTGTAATTTGATTGGTTCAGTAAATTTTGGAAATAACTTCCATGTTATTGGTATGGACTAAGCAGATTGGCTTAATTGACTGGGAAAGGGGAGAAGCCAAATTTGTAATAAATGAAAGCATTTTGGCCAGAAAATCTTGCTAAAATGTGTCATGCAAGCAGCCACAAGGTGTACGCATGAGCAACCATGCCAGTATTTTGATTGTGCAGATTGACTTACTATAACCTTTGAACTCAAGATGACACTGTATAACTTGAATGAACTGAGTAGAAGAACTCTTGTTGTACAACATGAACTTGTGTGCCAGTAAAGTTAGCGACAACTTTGTTAATGTGTTGCCTCTATTCCATTTCATTCAAGGTGTATGTGCTGTCTGTGTCCTTTCTTTCATGGTTTGTGTACTGTCTGTGTCCTTTCTTTCATGGTTTGTGTACTGTCTGTGTCCTTTCTTTCATGGTTTGTGTACTGTCTGTGTCATTTCTTTCATGGTGTATGTACTGTCTGTGTCCTTTCATTCATGGTGTGTGTACTGTCTGTGTCCTTTCTTTCATGGTGTATATACTGTCTGTGTCCTTTCTTTCATGGTTTGTGTACTGTCTGTGTCCTTTCTTTCATGGTTTGTGTACTGTCTGTGTCCTTTCTTTCATGGTATATATACTGTCTGTGTCCTTTCTTTCATGGTTTGTGTACTGTCTGTGTCCTTTCTTTCATGGTTTATGTACTGTCTGTGTCCTTTCTTTCATGGTTTGTGTACTGTCTGTGTCATTTCTTTCATGGTGTATATACTGTCTGTGTCCTTTCTTTCATGGTTTGTGTACTGTCTGTGCCCTTTCTTTCATGGTGTATATACTGTCTGTGCCCTTTCTTTCATGGTGTATGTATTGTCTGTGTCCTTTCTTTCATGGTGTATATACTGTCTGTGTCCTTTCTTTCATGGTTTGTGTACTGTCTGTGTCCTTTCTTTCATGATGTATATACTGTCTGTGTCCTTTCTTTCATGGTTTGTGTACTGTCTGTGTCCTTTCTTTCATGGTTTGTGTACTGTCTGTGTCCTTTCTTTCATGGTTTGTGTACTGTCTGTGTCCTTTCTTTCATGGTTTGTGTACTGTCTGTGTCAAACTGCCACTAAACAGTCAGTTCTCTGACATTCTTGTGTTGTAGAATCAGGTTTCAAAGCTGTTTTGTCTTAATTTGAATCAGCATAGCCATATTAAGAAAATTAAGTGGAACCACATGGGGAGCTAGTGAAAGAATCCTCAAGAATGTATATCAGCAAAGTATTCTACCACATTTAGAATATGGCTCAACATCTTGGTGCACAGCATCAAACACTACGCTGCATAATCTAGACAAGGTTCAAAATCAGTCACTACGGATTATCACAGGTGCCATGAGGTCCACACCAATAGTAGAAATGCAGAAAATAATTGGTGTTCAAGCGCTAAAGGAACGTAGAGACACAAAGGTCATGACCATGGGAGAGAAATTCCTTAGCTCTATAAGCCATCCCCTCAAGGAAAGATTCAATAACTTGGCATTAAGCCGGCTTAAAAGAAGCAGCTTCATTCACCAGGCCAAGCGTATGTGTAAGCTGATACCTGACCTTCCAACTGTAGTCGCTCCATTATCATCTGTACCAGAGCATACACCATGGAAAGAAGCAGATTATACACAAATAACTATTCAGACTGTGCAGAATGGTGAGATGCAAAGCAGCCTTGTAAGATCAACAGCCACACTTAGTGTTCTAGATGATAAATATCCATGTGACACCTGGATACGTGTGTATACAGACGGATCTGCACACAATGCCATAAAGAATGGAGGGGCAGAAGCACATATTGAATATCCAAACAACACCACTGACAAGATTTCCATACCCACTGGAAAATACTGCAACAACTTTGATGCAGAAGTTAGGGCAATTATTGCTCAGACTCCAGAATTGATACATGTCCCGTAGTAATTCTCACAGATGCAAGATCAGTACTGGAAGCTCTTCAGTGCAACAAACTACCAGACCTTAAGGATGGCTTGTCAAAAATTGGCTTACAACATGGAGTCACTTTGCAATGGATTCCCTCTCACTGTGGGATACCAGGCAATGAGAAAGCTGACCATCTGGCCAAAGAGGGCACTGAAATGGAGCAACCAGACATACCAATCACCTATAATCAGAAGAAAAGCATGATAAAAACCTACAAGAAGCCACAAATACCACCACATGATGACTATCACATGCTAAACAGAAAGGAACAAGTCACCATCTTCCGTCTCCGAACAGGACACACCCGACTCCAAAGTCATATGTATACAAAGTTTAAGGTTGGTACTACTAATCTGTGTACATGTGCCCAGGTGCCCCAAACTGTGGAACATATCCTCCAGAACTGCACCAACTATGAAACACTGAGAAATAATTACTGGCCCAGTGAAACCACTAAAGAAGATAAGCTCTACGGTTCCATACATGAATGACAAAAAACAGTGAAATTTATCCAAGAGACAGGACTGCAGGTATAGACAGACAATGCGAACGAAGAAGAAGAAGAATCAGCATTCTTGCAGTTTATATTGTTCAGTATTTTTCCTTGATTTTCAAGACATCAGCATATGCTGGAGTGGCTAATGTAGAAATCTTGAGTTAAGTATGCACTTTCATAAATTCACCACAAGTCTTTGACATAAGTCACACAAACTGCATGTGACACAAAACACATGAATTCTTGTGTATGTATGACACAAAATACATGAATTCTTGTGACAAAAAACACATAAATTCTTGTGTGTGTATGACACAGATCAATGAATTCTTGCATATATGTGACAAGAATCACATGAATTCTTGTGTGTATGTGACACAGATCACATGAATTCTTGCATATGTGTGACAAGAATCACATGAATTCTTGTGTGTGTGTGACATAAGTCATGCAAATTATTTGCAAATCACATGAATTCTTGAATGTATAAGACAGACCACAGTTTTATCTCTTATTTTTTCTCATTTTAAGGCTAAAGTAGCACTAATTTGTTGCTCATTCTTCTTGTCAAATATTGTGGCACTTGCACTTGTACGAATTCCCTGTAACTGGGAGCTGTTGTTCTTTGCAGCCGATGCTGTAGAGGTGTTGGGGCACAGCATCATATCAGCATGGGAGCAGGTTATGGCAGCTACTTTTTCAGTCCCAGAGTACAGCTAAAAAGCAGAGGGTGTGTAATGCTTCTTTAGCAGACTCCATCACTGTGGGGATTATGGCAATCCCTGCCCCATTAGCCAGGTTATGCCTGTTATTAGGGATACCATGGTGAGGTGAGACAGGGTCTTGGTCAGTTATGGTTCGCTAACCCTGATACTGGCACATCAGCTGTGGGTCCCTGATTGCCTCATTGGACAAGCATCTTCACCACCAATTATTGTGGCAATTATTCATGTTAAAACAAGCTATCACTTTGTTTCAGTGTTCTCTACATTATACATGTTAAAACAAGCTATCACTTTGTTTCAGTGTTCTTTACAGAGTCTTTGAAAATCAAGTTGAACGACAGAAACATAACCTAGATGAAGTAAGTAAATGTTTCACTGATGAGAGTTTATCTCATTTTGTAAATGTTTACTCAGTGAATGCATTTTTTTTTATCTCATTTTGTAAATGTTTACTCAGTGAATGCATTTATCTTGTAAATATTTCCTTCCTGAAGGTGTTGATATTCCAGAAAAATGCCAGATGGAGCGGTATTGCCTTATATGCGGACAGTTTTTTTTCATTGAAAAAAGTGAATGTGGTTTGTGTGATTTGCTATGGATATATCAAGAATTTTTCACAATGGGGACAGTAAACACCACCAAAATAGTTATGGAAGCACCATCAACAAACCTACTATGATACAATCAGTAAAACATTGATAGGGCACACTGACATGAAGGTTCCACCAAACAGACCGTGTTAACTGAAGGAAGTAACAGAGGAGAATTTTTTTCATTACAGAGCATGCACAGCAGATAAACAAGTGAACAGAAGAAAGGTGGAAAAACTGAGACAAAAACATTTTAACATAGGATATTGGAATTGCAGAAGTGCAAAACAATGAGGACCAAAACTGGAATGTTTAATGGCTGACTTTTGATGTTCTACTTTGTTTTACTTTGATGTTCTAGTACAGTGAGAAACACAAGCAAAAACACTATTTATCCCAGGATACACCTGCTGTGTTCATCTCGTGAATGAAACTCAACATGGTCTTGCAGTTGTCATCAACTCAAAAAACCCTGTACTTAAAACACACAACACCTGAGGATGTAATCATTTACCAAACCGCAGGGTCTCATCAGAATGGACAAATCAGACTTATACAAATCCATCAAACAACACCTCAGTGAATAATTACAAAGTAACTTCCTCCAAAGCATCTACCACACATGACTCACTGCATTACACATAGCCAAGGGTAGTGGTTGCAAATCCCAACTAAATGCTAGATCACGTGCAACACGCAATCAATACAGTATTGGAGTCATTTCTTAAAAACATTGAAGGATATCTTGATGTCAAAGGTGATCATGCCACTCCCCAAGACCAGCAGCAGAGCTAGGAGTTTTTTAACAGTTACAGTTGATAAAAAGAGATTGACCACATGAAACTCTAAAGAGGACATTGTTAAGAGAGGCCAAATTAATAGGTATAAAATCCCTTTATGGAAGTGTCATCTTGTAAATGAGTCCTGCACGAGAGTGTTATGTTGTAAATAAGTCCCGCATGAAAGTGTTATGTTGTAAATGAGTCCTGTATGAAAGTGATGATCTTGTAAATGAGTTTTATGTGAAAGAGTTGATCTTGACTTGTAAATATGTCTGGTATGAAATTACTCATCTTGTAAATGTGCCTTGTCTGAAAGTGTTATTAAATCTTGTAAATGTGTCTTGTCTGAAAGTGTTGATCTCATATTGTAAATGTGTTCTGTATGAACACGTAGTCTCATTTTGTAAATGTGTTTAGTCTGAAAGTGTAATCTCATTTTTGTAAATGTGTCTTGTATGAAAGTGTTGATCTCATGTGAACTCACTTATTTGGAGTAAATAAAGTAATGCAAATATAAACATTTTAAAAAAATATGACTTGCTTCAGTTTGGACTTCTGATTTTCTTATATGTGTGCAATTCCAAAATAAACCTCAGATTGGCTGATAAAAACAGACGGTTGCCATAGCGATATGGCACATTCTCTATAGCAGCCAATAAAGTGTTATCCCACTAACTGCCAACCCACGGTCTATTTTGTTGAGGTGTGCATGAATATTGGCATTGCTGTCAGCTGTGATGTCCATGTTCTACCAGGAAATTCAGGGTGGATGCACAGGTGTTGGTGATGATGGGGAGCAAGGTTGATACTCACTTGAGACTGATGAACTCATTCAAAAAGTTGATCAAGTCATGTGAGATTTTTTATCACCCCTCTTATGGCCCGGCAACATGGTTAGCTGAGTGGTTATATGCTCAGTTTACTAATCTGGTGTGGTACCAGGTTCTAGCCCCAGCAGTGGGCTAGAAAAAAAAGGCTGCGAGGTTCACCCAGCCTCTAACAGTGGGTGCCAAAGAGATCTGGGATGGTAAATTCGGCCAGGCGTGATATTGACCACATCACACTTTCATACACCAAAGGTTGTAAAAATATGGGCCTAATGTCATATCCCCAGTATGCTTTAATGGCACTGGAATGGGAATTTTACCTTTTTTTTTTTAACCTCTTATGGCCCAGACTTGGTGCCAAGCAACTGCCATCTCTTCAGCACAATGAAGGTCTGGCTTACTACCCAGCACTTAGACTAACCAGGAAGAACTGGCTGGCTACCCAGCACTTCAGATTAACCAGGAAGAATTGGCTGGCTACCCAGCACTTCAGACTAACCAGGAGGAACTGGCTGGCCACCCAGCACTTCAGATTAACCAGGAAGAACTGGCTGGCTACCCAGCACTTCAGATTAACCAGGAAGAACTGGGTGGCTACCCAGCACTTCAGACTAACCAGGACCTCATGGCTGGATACCCTGGTGGTGCAGCTCTTACACGAGGGACTGCAAATGCTGATGCCATGGTACATCAGGTGCCTGAATTTTGGTGGCCAGTATATGGAAAAGTAGTGCAGTTGTGTATTTTAAGTTTTATATGTAACACAAATTTTAAGATCTTTTTTTGTGTGTGACTTTTTCTAATCAGCCTGATAGAGGCTGATTTTGGAATAGCTCTCATAGTTAACTGCTAATAATTTACCAAATCATTTTTACATCAGAATGAATCATTTTGCTGTTGTTAAAAAAATTCATTTTATCAAAATCAAAAGTAATATTTTGGATAGACATACAATTTTTATTTGGTTTCAGAATCGAATGAAAAATGTCATTCAAGATCTTTGTAAAAGCATTGGTCTCAGACAGCCACCACTGGATTCTCAGCCAGTGGCTTCACTTCTGGCCAGCAATTATAGGAATAATGTGAGGAGAGGCCAGCCTCAGCACACTACCTGGAACTGCATCAATGAAGGTCACATGCAGGATGACAGCAACAAATTAGCCAGAGAAAAATCTCTCATTATTAAAAATATATCTCCACTGAAAGTTATGGAAGATATATTAAAAAATCAGGAAACACTGAATGTCATGGAAGACACATCCAAAAATCACAAGCCATTGAATGTCATGGAAGACATATCCAAAAATCACAAGCCACTGAATGTCATGGAAGACACATCCAAAAATCATGAGCCATTGAATGTCATGGAAGACATATCCAAAAACCACAAGCCATTGAATGTTATGGAAGACATATCCAAAAATCATGAGCCACTGAATGTCATGGAAGACATATCCAAAAATCATGAGCCATTGAATGTTATGGAAGACATATCCAAAAATCACAAGCCACTGAATGTCATGGAAGACATATCCAAAAATCACGAGCCATTGAATGTCATAGAAGACACATCCAAAAATCATGAGCCATTGAATGTCATAAAAGACATATTCAAAAATGATGAGCCATTGAATGTCATAGAAGACACATAAAAAAATCATGAGCCACTGAATGTCATAGAAGACACATCCAAAAATGATGAGCCATTGAATGTTGTGATAAACTACTCTGGTTTGAATTCAACTTTGGAGTCAACCTCAACAATGAAGTTTGGTCAGACTGAAAATATTTTCAGTACTGTCAGATCTGAGGCAGATCTTCAGGCAGTGTGGACACTGAATGATAGGCTTGATGATGATATGGAGATGACCTTGACCCAGGCTTTGAAGCAATACCAGCTAAGTCTGACAGCCAAAGAAGACAATGATATCAATTCTGATGTCAGAGAACATTTCAGTTCTGATGGAACACTCAGTGAAACCAAAGTCTTGTTGCATGAGAGAGCAGGGGAGACTTTTGATCTGTTATCTAGCACATTAAGAACATAGGGATCAAACTGTACAGTAAGACACACACAGCAAGAAGAAGGCATCAATTTCAGAAAGTGAGAGCTGAAAGTATTTCCTCTGTTACAAAGAATTTTTTTTCAATGAATAAATACCTATGACTCAAAATCTATGAACCAGTTTTCACATCAAGTTGACAGTGCTATGTTCTATAAACAATAATAAAGAACAAATGAAAAGCAAAAATTACACACCTTAATGTTTATAAAAAATAAATAAATGAAAATACCCATACTTGAAAGCCAGTGAACTAATTCTCACATCTGATTTGCCACACCAAGCAAAGAAATAAAATCCACAGGATTATATTCAAACCATAACAATAAAGAAACTATTAAATGCAAAGAAACTATATCCTGAATGTCCATTTCCACTCCTTGAAGTCTTTGCCAAATCCAAATAACTTACGTTTTTCTTATAATGTTCTGCCAAGTAATTCTGTCTTCATGTGTGATTTTCTCATGACACTTGCATTCCTTCAGGTCTTTGTCTCAATATTTTCAGTGATGTTTCATGCAGTTAGAATTTGTAATGCTTTGCTATTCTGTGTCAAATAAAACTCTAAACATTCCAGTTCATTTATTTGTTTGTGTACCTTTAGAAGCAAACAGTTTATAATTGGATTTCTGTAACACTGAAAGCTTATGCAGTAAAGCAATCAATTTTTTCAGTGGAATTAAATTTCAGGAACAATATATCTCATTCACAATAGTAAGTGAACAAAATAAATGCTAAGAAAGCCCTCATTTTCAAAGCAGAAAAAACAAATTGGATTAAACAATGGCACATTTGATTCACAATAAAACATTGCTGAAAAACGAAGAAAGCATTTGTGACTAACAGTCAGTCAATCGATCATTTGCTTGTCCCTTGCGAAACTTTGCCTCCCTAACAGCTCTCCTGTAGGCCTGTCTGTTGTAAGAAAGATGCCCTGCTGCTGATGTGTCCATTTGCAGATCATCAACGATGTCTTGCAGCCATCTCACCTTAGTCTTCCTCTCCTTTTTCCCATTATGTACCATCCCAAGACTGTCTATCATGATGTTTAATGTGTCCAAAATATTTAAGTTTCCTCTGTTTAATCTTCCTTACCAGCCAACCTTCTTCAATATTAAGTTCTTGTAGTATGGACATATTTATTTTTTGTGTCCATATTTGTAAGATGCCTCCTTACCTCCATCGGTCTACAGTACCCGTATAGCCCCCCCCCCCCAACCGATGAGGGTGACGTGAAGCCATGGGTGCAGGTGGTGGATGGAGAGCAGCCGACAGATAATGGTTGGTTATGGTCACCATTCTATGATGGTAGGCAGATGATCTCAATGTAGGGACAATGGCTGTGATCACTGACTAGTACAGTCACTGCCCGGAAGGAAAGCAATGGTCAACTACCTTCTGGAAATATACCAAGAAATCCAAACAGCAACATGAAAGATCAGATAGGAAAAAGATAGGGTTAGGTCTCACAGGCATATGTTGCCATGGGAAAGATCTTCTTCTTCTTCTTCGTTCACTTCTACCACCAAAAACCGCACTGTGAACCTACTGAATTCACACATGTGGTCCTCTTTAGGTCCGGTGGTCCCCTGTGTGGTCCAAAATAGACCACATGAGTTCCACGAAGGACCACAAGGGGTTCAGAGTATCACAGTGCTTTAGCCTGTATTCTTGGTGGGTCTCGGAAGCGGGATTGCGTGACACCGTGGTTTTCATTGCACCAGTTTGGTCTAGGGTTGGACTTTCTCACCGGAAGACCTCGACGTGTTTGGAATATCAGTGCATCCCCGCTGGGTGAGAGGCGTTTGCCCACCCAGGACAGAGTTGGACTTTCTCACCGGAAAACCTCGACGTGTTATGAGATACCCGTGTATCACCGCCGGGTGAGAGGTGGTTGCCCATCCAGTCCAGGGTTGGACTTTCTCACCGGAAAACCTCAGCGTGATTAGGATACGCAGACATCCCCGCCGGGTGAGAGGTGGTTGCCTATCTAGACTTCCCTGGTCCAGTGTCTCCGACTTCAGCATTTTGCGGTCGTGGCCGCTACCCTTCCTAGTTGTGACCAGGATGGAGCTTTTGTCCAGGAGGACGAATCCTCGCCACTAGTGACTTCTACCCCTGGGTTGAGCCGGTTTAGGCATTTCCCAGTATGGGCATGTTTGGGACGGGACCGACCTCTAGGGCAGAGGTACTGTGACATTCATAGCCTTCAAGATTCACCCCTGGTATGAGCCGGTTTAGGCAAAATTCACCAGTATGGGTGTTTATCAGGCGTTACCGACCTCTAGAGCGGAGGTGGCATGACATGTCTAGCCATCGAGTTCCACCCCTGGTGTGTGCCGGTTTAGGCATATTTCACCAGTGTAGGTGTATTTCGGACGTAGGCGGCCTCTAGAGCAGAGGTGCCGTGGTATAGCTCTCGTAGCGATACTACTGGACATACCAGGTTAAACTTCACTTTCCACCACCTTTTCCCATCGGCGCCGCACAGCAACCTTTATTTCCGCATTTACTTCCTTAACCGGGAGGAGCTTCACTCCACGCGCGGCATTTGAAAAGTCAAGCCAGCAGTGACTTAACCTCTGGGACAAACCGGTTCATGCATTTCACACGATATGACTGCACTCAGGACGTGGCCGACCTCCAGACCAGAGGTGCCGTGATTTGACTGTTTGCTTCGCTTTATTCTTTCAACCACCTTTTCCGCAGTGATGCTGCGCGGCAACCTCATTTGCAAATTTCTTCATTGGCCGGGAAGAGCACCGCTCCACGCACGGCAGCTGAAGATCTCGCCAACAGCGGCAGATGAGCTACCAAACGTGACACTCATCTACCCTAAGTAACTGGTTTTCAGGCGCCAGATATTCGCCCTCGCCCCTTCTCCTGTCAGTTTAAACAGTTCTGCCACGGGAAGGCCAGGAGCTGGACTTGACTGCCAGAGGCTGTTTGTGGTGCGTTTGCAGTCCTTAGAACCATGGGAAAGATGAATGCCCTTAAAAATCTGAATTTTGTAGTTCTGCCTGTTCCTCTCCACAGCTTCTTTAGTTGTTTTACTTTCTGAAGAGCGATAGATGTCCTCCTTTTAATTTCCCTCATTGTATCTCCATTATTAGTTAGTAGTGATCCAAGATATTCAAAATTCTCTTCTTCCAATTTTTCCTCATTGATACATATTTCAGGTGCCTTGTTTGTTTTGTCATCAATTTAGTTTTCTTCACATTAAGATAGAAGTTTTGCTCTTCACTGTTCTTATGGACTGACATAATTAGTTTTTCCATTCATTTTTGTGTTGTGGACAGTAATATTGTGTTATCAGCATATCTAATCTCTGGTATTTCATAACCTCCAATTGTTATGGCATTGTAATATTCTTTGTCTACATTTTCTCTAACATTTCTCATTATATTTTCAGTATACAAGTTAAATAAGTAAGGTGACAATATGCACCCCTGACGGACCCCTTGTTTTATGTCAAACCAAGTTGTTGTTTCACCATTTATTCTTACTGCTGCTTATTGGTCTAGATACAGCAGTGATGTTAACTGCGTCACATGTGTAGGAAATCCCATTTCTAATTGTGAATGTTGTGACTAACAGTATGTGAAACAAATTTAATTCAAACACAGAACATCCAGTTGACAATAACAGACATAAAAAAATAAATGTAAAGAAATGACATTTATAATGTGGAGGCAAGAACTTGTGTCTTTAATGGTTGGTCTTCATTGATTTCAGAAAATTCTTTGTAACATTGTGTTTTACAATGTATGCTTTCAGCTAATGATTTTTCTGATATGATGGTAGATGCAGCTTATTTAGCCAGACAGTGCAGGATAACTTCTTCTAACAAAACTAAGCATTCAAACCCAATCTTATGTCTCTGTGTACCTAAACAAAGTTTGGAACTGTTTTTATTAACACTGGAAGTTTATGTAGTAAAGCACTTCATTTTTCCAGTGGACTGAAACTCCACAAAGAATATTTCTGATCAACAATACTAAGTCAGCAAGAGAAATGCTAAGTAAGTCTGTCCAATTAACAATTTAAGAAAAAAAATGATTAAACAGTAGAACATCTGGTTCACAATAATAATTACTACATATACCTTATAATTTGCTGCACAATATTTCTGTCTTTGTGTGTGATCTTTTCATTATATGCGCATTCATTCAAGTCTCTGTCTCAGTATTTACATTCGGTTGTAGTTTTTAGTGATTTGCTGTTAAAAGTACATCTGATTCACAGTGTTAAGTGAACAAATTAAATGTAGAAGATAATGTGCTGCTAAGTACTTCTCTCTTTAGTGGTGGGTCTTCATTAATTGAAAAAAAATGTGTGTAACATGGCGTATAAAATATGGTTTCAGCTAATATTTCTTATGTTTTATTTAGTTAGGCAGTGCTGGATATTTGCTGTGTGTCTAATAAAATTCTAAACATTCAAATCCAGTCTTATGTCTACAAGGCTGTGTGTATACCTATGGTTTGGTTCTTGGATCTCAGCTGATAGAAGTAGCACCAGGTCTTCCATCTCCACTATCACCAATTTTGTTTAATATCTATACTGCTAGTGTTGCTAGGTTACCAAGTGTGGGAGTAGGCAGAAGTCTCACCTGTATTGATGACATACTGATCTACAAACAAGGGCATGATAGGACTGAAACGGCCTGGGTTATGCAAACATCCCTGGATCACTTGTCCAGTTGGTGTGATAATTACAGACCCCCTTGATCAGCCCACATAGCACACAGGTTTTATGGTGTTCTATGAACAACAGCGTCATTAAATACAAGATGCCAGCAATCCACTGCAATGAGATGTGGGTCAAGAGAGCACATGACCTAAAGTACCTGAGATAACATTTTATCAATTGCTGTCATAACCAGTGATCACATTAACCGCCAGTTACCTGTCTGTAATTTACCGATAAAAAAGGAGAAAAAATTTTGGGAGATCATGGGTCACCATAACCAGTTTGTATTATCAAAAACCTAGTAAAAAGCAACCAGTGAAATCAGTTGCTGGATAATCAAGTCAGCACAGGATGATGATGCTCGATTTGGTTGGAGGAGGATGAGCCAGTTTTAACTTTGGTTTAGCATGTGATCATTTTGTAAAGATTAAATCTCACGGCAAATAAGAAACAAAATTTCACATGAGCATTTACTTTCCACTGATGTTTGTAAAGTGTGTTTAACTTTACATTAAAAAAAGAAAGTATATGGTACCAAATGTTGTATTACAAAAACCAATACTTAGCAAAGCACTTTACACAAGATTAAAAGACAGGTACAATTGTATCCATTTTGAAAGATCCAAGCACGATCACTGGTCTTACCATCTGCACACTGACCATGTCACACAACAAGCACAAAAAAGGACATAATGCTATTAAGGCAGTGGCTAAGTGGGATATCTCTCTCTCTCTGAACCTTAAGTGCCCAGGGCACATGGGGCTTCTGCAAGGGTTTTCCACAATACCTGTCCTTTGCCTTTTTTTCTGCTCTTGCCCAGGTGAGCCATCTGTTGTTCAACATCCTTTCTGTTGTTCTCCATGTCTCTTTTGGTCTACCTTTACTTCTGTTCCCCTGTGGTGTCCATCTTAGTGCTATTTTTGGTAGCGACTTGTCAGTCATTCGAAGCACATGACACCAGAGTAGATAGAAGTGAGAGATGATATCAACAGACTCACCAGAGTAGACAGAAGTGAGAGATGATAACAACAAGCTCACCAGAGTAGATAGAAGTGAGAGATGATAACAACAGGCTCACCAGAGTAGACAGAAGTGAGAGATGATAACAACAAGCTCACCAAAGTGATCTTCTTTGTGACTAGAAGACAATGTAGAGAATGGACGGGAGACCGAGTTTGCAATCCAGGGCTCGTTTATGCTCACCCTCAATCATGACCCAGTCATCTTCATGGATGGCTCAGTGCTTTGAGGCAAAAAGAGTGGGTGGGGCTTTGTTGTCTATAGGCGAGCAGACTGGTGACACAGAATGCAGAGGCCTCCTGTACAACAACCAAGGTTCCGTCTTGTCTAGTAGTGCAGGGTGATACACACAGTGTGATGGTGACAGACTGTCAAAAGCATGCCTCACAAGATAGAGAGGGGTTTGCTACATCAAGAATGGGTTCAGCTCTTGTGACAATCCAGTGTTACTAGGCTCAAGTGGATATATTGCCCAGGGAACACGGGAGAGGCAGTGATGTAGCCTATTATGTTGTCTACAACAGGCATGATATCTACAGACGGACAGATATACTGAAATCGGTGGCTGAGGAATTGGTGTAGAAGGAGGAAAGGGCATGTGCTGATAATATGTATCTACAGAGGATGAAAGATAGAGGAGTGAGGATGGGGGAAGGAAAAGCCAGGTGCCTGGCTGGTAGAACCCGAGGTTGCCAAAACCAACAGCTGACAGGCACAATTAGTGTTCATACTCTTTGGTGGTTACTGAAACAGAGCAGAGCATGTATGGATATGCCCCGGTGTGATGATGCCAATTCCTAGATTCAAGAAAGCATGGCAACACACAAAAACAGGGAGACTTTAATATCTATCATTTACTCAAGAACAAAGTTCAATATTTAATGACAGAAAAAAAGAAATATTATGAGGGTCATACCGAAAGTCATGAGCCAAAATTTTTAAAAATCAGAATTTATAGATAGAGAAAATAATGTATCACCTTAACTGCACCCTTTTCTTCACTTTTTAACATAATCTCCATTTCTCTGCACACATCTTTCCTATCACTCTGCAAGTTTGAAAATACCCTCCCGGTAGAATTCCATTCCAGCTGACCGACAGCACAGACGCACTGCTTTCTGGATGTTCTCTCCTGTGTCTTTGTGATGGCCTTGCATTTGTTCTTTCACAAAACCAAAAAGATGGTAATCACTGGGTGCCAGGTCAGGGCTGTAGGCAGGGTGTGGAAGAATTTCCCAACCTATTTTCTGGATTTCCTCAGTTGTCTGGCGAGCAGAGTGAGGCCGAGTGTTATTGTGGTGCGGGATGATTTTCTTTCCAGAGTGTTTATCACGCAATGCATGACTGAGCTTCTCAAGTGTTTCCACATAACCAGCAGCATTTATGTTTTCATTACATTTGAAAAATTTAACAACCAGAATGCACCCCTCTGCATCCAAAAAAAATGGTTTCCATAACCTTCCCAGCAGAATGTCTTTGCTTTCTTCTTGGCTGGAGAATTCAAGTGGTGCCATTCCATACTCTTCCATTTTGTTTCAGGTGCATAATGATGGAACCAGCTCCACAGCTTTCACAATACTCATCAAAAATTCACTGCCTTCATTTTGATATCCCTGAAGGTCTTGAGTGATGGTTTTTCTCACAGCTTTGTTATCTTCAGTCAACAAATGTGGAATCCAGCAAGCACAAACTTTTCCATAGCCTAGGGTTTCAATCATTTCCTGTACTGCACTGTGTCCTATTCCAAGATTTACAGCGATTTCACATACTGTGACACGTCTGTCTTGTTTAATGAAGTCGTCAACCCTTTCCACATTGTGTTCAGTAAGCAGTTCGAGGGCGACCACTGAAAGACATATCTTGGATGCTCGTGTTTCCATCTTTGAAATGTTTCACCCACCTCCTAACACTGCTACCACCCATACACACATCTCCATACACAAGCTGAAGTCTTTGGTGAATTTCAGCAGCGGGGATTTCCGCTTTAACAAGTAACTCAATAACAGCACGATGACAAAACTTCAGCACCCACCATTTTGTTTCTGCTCTGTGTCGTCACATGACACATGATAGTGACATCATGTGACCTCTACATGAAGTGCAAAGGATGCAGTTTAAGGTGATACATTTATATTTTCTCTATCTATAAATTCTGGTTTTAAAAAACTTTTGCTCAGGACTTTCAGTATGTTCCTCGTACTTTAGGAATCTGGTGCAGAAAAAAAAAATGAGTAAATCATTTTGGAAAGTATGAACACTAGTAAATAAAAGAAAAGACTGATTTACACTAGCTATGATTTCAGTAAATCATTTCAGAGAAGAAATCAACACTTTCAAATCATCAATACCAGCTGCTACATATGACCTATGTGAACTAGAAACATTTACTGAAAATAAATGTACTAAATTCTTATCTTATATCCTTCCCGTGCCGTTAAACATCACATAGGGCTCGCAAAGTAGTTCGCCAATTTGTACTAAATTATAGCAGTTAAATATTTTATTCCTAACAATCAGCAAAGTTTACAATTACCTTTTATCTTTAACAAACAATACAGCTGGACTTGATGAAACTGGCAGTAAGATAGTACATTATGATGTACAGTATGTTAAGCTGCACCTGTCATTTCAGATACACTACCATACATTTACATTTATAATCAGTGCATTGCAAAATGTTATTTCCCCAAGGATTTCAAAACTGCAAAAGTGTATCCTCACTTTAAGTATGGCTCATCCAGCAATTTTATGAACTAGAGGACCAATACCCATACTATCATCATTATCACATCTACTTGAAAAACACAAACACAAAATAACTTTACAACACATGCAACAAAACACTTCACTCAATGATGGTCGGTAAGGCTTTAGACTCAATCATTCTTGTCACACAGCTATCACTAAACAACTTAGAATGAACTCTTCAGATTGAGACAAATAATGTAATTAAATGGAGCAGCAACAATGGCATGATCATAAACATCAGTAGAATGAAATCAGCGCTCATTTCAACAAGACGGAAATGGCTAAATTCATCAAAAACAACATACAACTTTCTGCTGGAACATCCTAGATAGAAAACCTTAGCAATCAAACACAGGGTCTCACTACTGACCAGCATCTGCCCTGTGCACAATCTGACAAAGCTCACTGCACAAAAAGTTTATCAGTTAGTCATTTATGAGCTTCACTGACCAGGACACAAGAAAAGCATACTGCATATCACATATACAAACACATTCAGGCTAATGTTCCACAATCTGGAATGACTGCTAAGTGTCAAACAAAAAAAAAAAGCTTTGCTCACTACATGTAGCAGTATTTCGCTGGTCTAAGGGATGTAACTAAGTAAAACTTTGAGAGAACTGAAGACATATAAGTGTTTACTTGAATAATTTAAGATTGTTCTGCACAGGATTTGTTTAAATTGAGAATGTGTGGAAGGTTTTAACTCATGAGACAGTTGGGTTGCAGCGATTATTTTTGAGCATTCAGTTTTGTTTCTGTTGTAGCAATCAAACATGTGCAAGTGAGGAGATGTGGCCATAGGATGTTTCTATAATTAAATGTTATTGTATTATGATAGTTCAGGATGAATTTTTTTGCTAGTGTATTATTTATTCTCCTCATGTGGCAATGATAAGTATTTGCAACTTTAAGCCATCTGGATTTATGTTCTTCATGTTGTTACCTACAGTTTGACATATCATACTATATTACATGCTACATTGGAACCCATCATCATCAGGGGTACATCATTAAACACTGTTCATCAATCAGAACATTTTGAGTATTTGATCTTCACGCTGTCGATAATGTGTGTAATTCATCTGAATCATTGTATGACTGGCCATTAGTCAGAATGCCATGTCATAGTGAAGTTACTCATAATCTGTCACACCCAATGCTACATTGTGGTATATTGTTGGAATCAATAAGATCGATATTTTGTCAAAAGGAAGTAATAAACTTAAAACGTAAAGACAGTTCCTTGTTTTAATATTGATTTTTTTTGTTAGCATAATGCACTGAAAAGAAAGTTAGTCTCAGCTCACGTAATCTTGACTGGTGATGTAAAGTTGCACAGGTTATGTGATGATAGGTTAGGGAAAGTTTAAAGTGTCAACAACAGACTAAATTTAGTAATAGAGAATTAGTTTTTAGGAAGTTGTTTAAGAAACCAAAAGTCATAAAAACATGTAACTTCATATGAATATAGTTTTTTATGATGGAACATTCGGGAAGTTTAGGAAGTTTTTGTAGAGAATATTTCAGAGTCAGAGGAGACTAGGAGTATCTGTGTAGAAAGTGTAAATGTAGTTCAGAAGTTTAGTTTCAGTTCCGTTCTGTCAGAGATGATGTACCTCTGTTTAGCTGAAATGTAGTTCTGAGTTTTCATTCAGCATGTGATGAGATAGACTGGTTATAGAAGTTTTTTTTTTTTTAATATGTGCTTAAGTTTGACTTGAATTGGTAGCTAGTCTGTAGCAGAACAGTGAAAATGTAGTGTACGACTGTAGTAATGTCCTGTTTAGGACAGACACTTGTTGCTGTCATATTTAGGAATGAGACTGGTTTTTTTTAGGCCGTACCTTGAACATCAGAAAGACAGAGACTATGGTTATATCTAAGAAACAGAATCCACCAGCATGCAGTATTAAATTAAACGGAACTATTCTAAAGCAGGCGCAGAAATTCAAATACCTTGGAGCAGTAATAACTTCTGATGGGAAATGCAGAACAGAAAAAAAAGGAATAGAATAGGCCAAGCAAAGATCAGAAAAAAAAGGAATAGAATAGGCCAAGCAAAGATTGCATTTCAGAGAATGAGAAACATATTATCCAACACATCCTTATTAATGAATGTTAGAAAATGAGTCCTAAAATGCTATATTGAACCTATCTTGTTATATGGAAGTGAATCATGGACAATAGGCAGGCCTGCACAAAAATCATTGGAAGAAGCAGAAATGTGGTTTATTAAAAGAATGTTGCGAATCCCCTGGACAGCAAAAATAACTAATGAAGAATGTAGGAGAAGAGCTGGAGAGACAAAAAATCTTGTCAAAAAAAATAAGAGAGAAACAATGTACTTTCATAGGGCATGCAATGAGAAGAGGGGGCATTGAAAATATTATAATAGGAAAAATAGAAGGAAGAAGATCAAGAAGAAGACCAAGAGAAATGATACTGGACAGTCTGATGGGATGGTGTGAGAGGAGATCACCAACTAAGCTGATGGCCTGCATGAAGGATCGTGTACTCTGGAGAAGCATAATAGCTAACGCCAGTCAGCACGGCACCTGATGATGATGAGTGAGAAGTTTTGGGTAATCTTGTGAGTATGAAATATTTTTTTATTAATTGTTGATACTGATTTCTTCCCATATGGCATAATAATGCTGGGAATCCTCTGTTTGTAATCTTGATAAGCCGTGCGGCTTCATCTCATTTTCCATCAGTTCAAACTCATTTTCCTCATTAATAAATGTACTCTATGCGTACTTATTAGTTGGAGTCTTATTGAGTTGATGGAGTTTTTCTGCAGTTAGTTCTATTGTGCAACTGGAAGTCCAGGTGATGTTTTCATTCGTGACACTAGTGTTTTTGATGTAGTAGTAGCAAGCCTGAGCATTGTTGCTGCAGTAGTAGTGCAGTAGTAAGGAGCATGAGCATTGTTGCTGCAGTATTAACGAGTCTGGGCATTGTTGTTGCAGTAGTAACGATCTTGGGCATTGTTGCTGCAGTAGTAGTGAGTCTTGGCATTGTTGTTGTAGTAGTAGCGAGTCTTGGCATTGTTGTTGTAGTAGTAGTGAGTCTTGGCATTGTTGTTGTAGTAGTAGCGAGTCTTGGCATTGTTGTTGTAGTAGTAACGATCTTGGGCATTGTTGCTGCAGTAGTAGTGAGTCTTGGCATTGTTGTTGTAGTAGTAGCGAGTTTGGGCATTGTTGTTGTAGTATGTGCTTAAGTTTGACTTGAATTGGTAGCTAGTCTGTAGCAGAACAGTGAAAATGTAGTGTACGACTGTAGTAATGTCCTGTTTAGGACAGACACTTGTTACTGTCATATTTAGGAATGAGACTGGTTTTTTTTAGGCCGTACCTTGAACATCAGAAAGACAGAGACTATGGTTATATCTAAGAAACAGAATCCACCAGCATGCAGTATTAAATTAAACGGAACTATTCTAAAGCAGGCGCAGAAATTCAAATACCTTGGAGCAGTAATAACTTCTGATGGGAAATGCAGAACAGAAAAAAAAGGAATAGAATAGGCCAAGCAAAGATCAGAAAAAAAAGGAATAGAATAGGCCAAGCAAAGATTGCATTTCAGAGAATGAGAAACATATTATCCAACACATCCTTATTAATGAATGTTAGAAAATGAGTCCTAAAATGCTATATTGAACCTATCTTGTTATATGGAAGTGAATCATGGACAATAGGCAGGCCTGCACAAAAATCATTGGAAGAAGCAGAAATGTGGTTTATTAAAAGAATGTTGCGAATCCACTGGACAGCAAAAATAACTAATGAAGAATGTAGGAGAAGAGCTGGAGAGACAAAAAATCTTGTCAAAAAAAATAAGAGAGAAACAATGTACTTTCATAGGGCATGCAATGAGAAGAGGGGGCATTGAAAATATTATAATAGGAAAAATAGAAGGAAGAAGACCAAGAAGAAGACCAAGAGAAATGATACTGGACAGTCTGACGGGATGGTGTGAGAGGAGATCACCAACTAAGCTGATGGCCTGCATGAAGGATCGTGTACTCTGGAGAAGCATAATAGCTAACGCCAGTCAGCACGGCACCTGATGATGATGAGTGAGAAGTTTTGGGTAATCTTGTGAGTATGAAATATTTTTTTATTAATTGTTGATACTGATTTCTTCCCATATGGCATAATAATGCTGGGAATCCTCTGTTTGTAATCTTGATAAGCCGTGCGGCTTCATCTCATTTTCCATCAGTTCAAACTCATTTTCCTCATTAATAAATGTACTCTATGCGTACTTATTAGTTGGAGTCTTATTGAGTTGATGGAGTTTTTCTGCAGTTAGTTCTATTGTGCAACTGGAAGTCCAGGTGATGTTTTCATTCGTGACACTAGTGTTTTTGTTGTAGTAGTAGCAAGCCTGAGCATTGTTGCTGCAGTAGTAGTGCAGTAGTAAGGAGCATGAGCATTGTTGCTGCAGTATTAACGAGTCTGGGCATTGTTGTTGCAGTAGTAACGATCTTGGGCATTGTTGCTGCAGTAGTAGTGAGTCTTGGCATTGTTGTTGTAGTAGTAGCGAGTCTGGGCATTGTTGTTGTAGTAGTAACGAGTCTGGGTATTGTTGTTGTAGTAGTTACTAGTCTGAGTATTGTTGTTGTAGTAGTAGTGAGTCTGGGCATTGTTGTTGTAGCAGTAGTGAGTCTGGGCATTGTTGTTGCAGTAGTAGCGAGTCTGGGTATTGTTGTTGTAGTAGTAACGAGTCTGGGTATTGTTGTTGTAGTAGTAACGAGTCTGGGTATTGTTGTTGTAGTAGTAGCGAGTCTGGGTTTTGTTGTTGTAGTAGTAGTGAGTCTGGGTATTGTTGTTGTAGTAGTGGGTATTGTTGTTGTAGTAGTAACGAGTCTGGGCATTGTTGTTGTAGTAGTAGTGAGTCTGGGCATTGTTGTTGTAGTAGTAGCGAGCCTGGGCATTGTTGTTGTAGTAGTAGTGAGTCTGGGTATTGTTGTTGTAGTAGTGGGTATTGTTGTTGTAGTAGTAATGAGTCTGGGCATTGTTGTTGTAGTAGTAGTGAGTCTGGGCATTGTTGTTGTAGTAGTAGCGAGTCTGGGCATTGTTGTTGTAGTAGTAGTGAGTCTGGGCATTGTTGTTGTAGTAGTAGCGAGCCTGGGCATTGTTGTTGTAGTAGTAATGAGTCTGGGTATTGTTGTTGTAGTAGTAACGAGTCTGGGTATTGTTGTTGTAGTAGTAGTGAGTCTGGGCATTGTTGTTGTAGTAGTAACGAGTCTGGGTATTGTTGTTGTAGTAGTAACGAGTCTGGGTATTGTTGTTGTAGTAGTAACGAGTCTGGGTATTGTTGTTGCAGTAGTAGTGAGTCTGGGCATTGTTGTTGTAGCAGTAGCGAGCCTGGGCATTGTTGCTGTAGTAGTAGCGAGTCTGGGTATTGTTGTTGTAGTAGTAACGAGTCTAGGTATTGTCGTTGTAGTAGTAATGAGTCTGGGTATTATTACTGCAGTAGTAACGAGCCTGGGCATTGTTGCTGCAATACTGAGACTAGGCATTGTTGTTGCAGTAGTAACGAGTCTGGGTATTGTTGCTGCAGTAGTAACGAGCCTGGGCATTGTTGCTGCAATATCAACATGACTAGGCATTGTTGTTGCAGTAGTAACGAGTTTGGGCATAGTTGCTGTAGTAGTAATGAGTCTGGGTATTGTTGTTGTAGTAATAGTGAGTCTGGGTATTGTTGTTGTAGTAGTAACGAGTCTGGGTATTGTTGTTGTAGTAGTAGTGAGTCTGGGCATTGTTGTTGTAATAGTAACGAGTCAGGGTATTGTTGTTGTAGTAGTAGCGAGTCTGGGCATTGTTGTTGTAGTAGTAATGAGTCTGGGTATTGTTGTTGTAATAGTAACGAGTCTGGGTATTGTTGTTGTAGTAGTAGTGAGTCTGGGTATTGTTGTTGTAGTAGTAGTGAGTTTGGGTATTGTTGTTGTAGTAGTAGTGAGTCTGGGCATTGTTGTTGTAGTAGTAGCGAGCCTGGGCATTGTTGTTGTAGTAGTAGCGAGCCTGAGCATTGTTGCTGTAATAGTAGCGAGTCTTGGTATTGTTGTTGTAGTAGTAGCGAGTCTGGGTATTGTTGTTGTAGTAGTAGCGAGTCTGGGCATTGTTGTTGCAGTAGCAGCGAGTCTGGGTATTGCTGTTGTAGTAGTAACGAGTTTGGGTATTGCTGTAGTAGTAACGAGTCTGGGTATTATTACTGCAGTAGTAACGAGCCTGGGCATTGTTGCTGCAATATTGAGACTAGGCATTGCTGTTGCAGTAGTAACGAGTCTGGGTATTGCTGTTGCAGTAGTAACGAGTCTGGGTATTGCTGTTGTAGTAGTAGTGAGTCTGGGTATTGTTGTGTCACTCAGGAAATACTACAATGACAGGCTTGCCTATTTAGTTTAAAAGCTGTTGAGCAAAATCTTTCAGGCAACAACAACAAGTATAACATAAAAAGCACAGTATATCTCCATTACTTCTTTGTGAGAAATTCTATCTAAGAAGACATTCCACTTGTCCTTGCTAGTCTAGATAAGCTAGCAGTAGAGATACTAGTATAGTTGGTGCTGTGTTGGCACAGCAGCTATATACATCTTGCAGGCATATGTTGTCAACATCATAGGCTCTATCTTCAACATCTTGTGCTGCAACTGGCACTCTGATTGACACAATCTGAGGCGATGATCTGTTACATACACAGACAAGTGCTAAAGCTTATACATACACAGACAAGTGCTAAAGCTTATACATACACAAACAAGTGCTAAAGCTCATTAGTGATAAAAATGAAGCACAGGCCACACATCAGCACAAGTATCCCAGAATTCTGCCCCTCAAAAACAGGTTTATGTTCAACAAGCCAAGTTAGTTTTATTAAATTTGATCACAGAACACCCTGTCTTATCTATGAAAATTAAAACAAAAGTTTAGCCGAACATCTAAACAATATTCTTCTTCCAAAACCTAGACTTTAAATATTTAAGAAAAGCCTTGCTTACTCTGCTTCTCGTCGTTCATATTTCCTCATATACTTGAAAACAATAAGCTATGTTCCTTCCTACAAGTACAGACCTTTTCAATATTGGTGTGTCTACTGGCACTGCACCAGAGTCATTAGAGCCACTGCACATAAGTCCAGTCGATTGCTCTAAATATATTTATTATCTGCAGTTCACAGGCTCCATGGGCAATGGGACCCCCCCCCCCCCCCAAGGATAATTTTTAAAACACTGGAGCCGTAGGCGACCTAGCACGTTCCATGAAGTGGACAGAAAAGCTGGACAGGTAACAAGTAAACTCGGCAAAGTCGGTTGATGTGCCGTACAGTGTCTGTATATATTATATACAGTGTTCTGTTATAAGTTGTTTTTTGTTTGTGTACGTAATCCTCGAAAAAGGCTCACACCGAAATATTGAATGTTGTACGTTTTTCATTTATACATTCTCATCTTACTCTCTTACTTTCTATTCATTTTTTCTCACTTGCTTACTCCCTCTGCCGCCTTATAAACTGCACCATACACCTCTATCTACTTTTATTACACACATATCAACAAATGTTACACACATAATGTATCAACAAATGGTACACACATAATGCATCAACAAATGTTACACACATAATGCATCAACAAATGTCACACACATAATGCATCAACAAATGTTACACACATAATATATCAACAAATGTTACACACATATAAACAAATGTTACACACATAATATATCAACAAATGTTACAAACATAATGTATCAACAAATGGTACACACATATCAACAAACGTTACACACATAATATATCAACAAATGGCACACATATAATCATCATCATCATGTGCCGTTACGACTGGCGTTGAGTATTATGCTTCTCCAAAGTATCCGATCCTTCATGCAGGCCATCAGTTCAGTTGGTGATCTCCTCTCACACCATCCTGTCAGACTGTTCAGTATCATTTTTCTTGGTCTTCCTCTTGATCTTCTTCCTTCTATTTTTCCTGTTATATTTTCAATGCCCCCTCTTCTCATTGCATGTCCTATGAAAGTACATTGTCTCTCTCTTATCTTTTTGACAAGGTTTTTTTGTCTCTCCAGCTCTTCTAATACATTCTTCATTAGTTATTTTTGCTGTCCAGGGTATTCGCAACATTCTTCTAATAAACCACATTTCTGCTGCTTCCAATGATTTTTGTGCAGACTTGCCTATTGTCCATGATTCACTTCCATATAACAAGATAGGTTCAATATAGCATTTTAGGACTCGTTTTCTAACATTCATTGATAAAGATGTGTTAGCTAATATGTTTCTCATTCTCTGAAATGCAGTCTTTGCTTGGCCTATTCTGTTCCTAATTTCCATTCTGCATTTCCCATCAGAAGTTATTACTGCTCCAAGGTATTTGAACTTCTGCACCTGCTTTAGAATAGTTCCGTTTAATTTAATACTGCATGCTGGTGGATTCCATTTCTTATATATAACCATAGTCACTGTCTTTTTGATGTTCAAAGTAAGGCCTTTCTGTTCACTTTCTTTGGCGACTTTATCCAAGAGATTTTGCAGGTCTTGTTTGTTCTCAGCTATCAGTACTGTGTCATCAGCATACCGAAGGTTGTTAATATTGTATCCTCCAATTTTTATGCCTGGTTCTGTGATGATTGTTCTTAGAATATTCTCGCTGTACAGAGAAAAAAGGTCTGGAGATAGTACACATCCTTGTCGCACCCCTTGTTTTATAGGTTGATATTTTCCAGTTCTATTTTCAACTCGAACTGCTGCTTCTTGCTGCCAGTATAGATGTTTTACAATCCTCAGGTCTTTGCCATCTATATTGATGTCTTCAAGCATTTTAATAATTTCATTACGTTTCACCTTGTCAAATGCCTTGGTGTAATCAATGAAGCATAAGTAGAAATCACATAATATATCAACAAATGGTACACACATAATATATCAACAAATGTTACACACATAATATATCAACAAATGTTACACACATAATATATCAACAAATGTTACACACATAATATATCAACAAATGTTACACACATAATGTATCAACAAATGGTACACACATATCAACAAATGTTACACACAGAATATATCAACAAATGGTACACACACAATATATCAACAAATGTAGAATGTCTGAAACAGAATGAAAGTGATAAAGGGCAGAATGTCAGATGGGCTGCATATACAATTCTTCACCCTTTGCATTTGTTTGTTGTGCAAGAGAAAATCTCAGTATAATAGAACATGTAAATGTCCTGTTGGGGATACGGTGTTAGGCCCACATTTCCATGACCTTCGGAACATGAAAGTGTGATGTGTTCAGTAACACAGCTGGCTGCATTTACCTTCCCAGATTTCTCTGCTACCCATTTTTAGAGGCTGGGTTGACCTCAAGGCCTTTTTTGATGTGTACCTGAAAAAAATCCACTGCTGGGCCTGAACACAATACCACCGGATTAGTAAACCGAGCACCTAACCACTCAGCTAACCAGACCACCATAACAGAACATGTACACAATTTAAATGTTTATGTCAAATATGGTCATTATGACCCACATTTCACAATCAGCATAGAAAATGTACTTGTGGTTAAATTCATTGTCATGTATCCTAAAATTCAGGGCTTTACTGTAAATGTGTCTTTGTAAGTACAGTGGATATTGATAATATGAACTGAACACCGTTTTTGACAACAGTATAACAATAACAATGTTGCTGATAACAAGAACCACGTTGCTGACAACAAGAATTGTAACAATAAGTGCTGGCAACTAGAATCTCCAGCACAAAGTTGCTGACAACAAGAATTGTAACAATAAGTGCTGGCAACTAGAATCTCCAGCACAAAGTTGCTGACAACAAGAATTGTAACAATAAGTGCTGGCAACTAGAATCTCCAGCACAAAGTTGCTGACAACAAGAATTGTAACAATAAGTGCTGGCAACTAGAATCTCCAGCACAAAGAACAAACTTTATTTTCAAAAGGTGAAACGACCTGGGCAAACATGCCCATCTGACATTCTGCCCTCCATCATTTCTTTCAAATCCAGTCAATTTAATAACAGCATTACAAACATATAAAATCAATAGTAAATATAAAATGAAAACTAGTACATATGAAGGCTTACTCACATATTCAACACTACATGCACATAAAATTTACATGAAGTTATTTCACATTCTCATACAATACAACACACAACTGATAAAACAATAATGTAGAAGAAGTATTTCAGCTACTAAGTGTAAACTGATTGCTGAGTTAGATAAGCTATAAAGAAAGTAAATTTTGTAAGAGGGTGTGTCATGACAGTCAAGCAAATATTGATGAAATTAAAAGAAGGAATATGAGTTTTAGGTGGAATGAACATAAATGTCAGAAGTGAGCAGCAGAGTACACAAGGCTTTTTTTCATACAAGTCAAATCTGTGTTTTGACAGAAAACAGTCATTCAGACACTGGCTATATTTTGGATTAGATTTTAACAATGGCCACAAGTAGGGTTGAGCATTTTAAGAGAGAATTCTACGAACTAACTTAGCTTGCTGAATACGAGTCTATTTTTGAGCAGCAGAATTCTGAGCTGATCTGCAGTTTATGCTGGATGCTTGTGATCAGCAGGATGTAGCATTTGTTTCTGAAATGATTAAAAGTCTGACAACAGCAACAACAACAACTGCTAATAACAGCCAGAATTTTTAGTATAAAGTTGAAGAGAACAAGAGCTTACAACAAACAAAATCTCTAGCACACAGTTGTGACAAGAACAAAACTTTATACTTCTGATAATAATAATTTTTTTAAAATCCTGTGTATTTTTTCTTAACTACATTACTTACATCTTACATCTTTCCTGTGCCATTAAACGTGACATAGGGCTTGCATGGTAGTTTGCCAAGATTTCCTGTTTTCAGCCAGTTTTTCAACTTCATCATGGTATGTTGTTCCCACTAAACTGGCCTCTCTTAACAATGTCCTCTTTAGAGTTTCACATTATTGACCTCTTTTTTCTTCGGGCTTTTGTGTTCCACTTGACAGCTTGTTCTGAGATTCTCTAGTTGTCTCTTCTTCATTCATTCATTCATTCATTCTCATCACATGACCGACATATGTCCATCTTTTTCTGATCACCCATGAGACAGGTTGTTGTTTGCTCATCTGTCTTATCTCTGCGTTGTTCTTGAATTCGTTCTACTTTATATCAAGTATTTTCCTGAGGCATCTGTTTTCGAAAGAGTCTAATTTTTTTGTGTTTATTTCTGTAGTTTAAGATTTTTAAAGGTCAATGCTGTTTTTTGCAGTTATAACTTCCTTTCTGGTGTTTTTTTTTATACCAAGTATTTTCCTGAGGCATCTGTTTTCAAAAGAGTCTAATTTTTTTTTGGTCTATTTCTTTAGTTTAAGATTTTTAAAGGTCAATGCTGTTTTTTGCAGTTATAACTTCCTTTCTGGTGTCACCATCCTGGTCTATGTATCTGCTGAGATATGCAGAATGGTTTACTTCTTCAACAGAAGTTTCTTTTATGTATATTTTTCCTTCATGATTAATGAGAAGTTTCATAATTTTTGTTTTTTCCTTGTTAATCTCAAGTCCTATTTGACTAGCCATTGAAGACAGGATATCTGCTTTTTCTTGCACTGATTTCACATTGTTACTGATAAGAGTTATATCATCTGAAAAATGAAGATCTTCCAGTTGGGTCTCATGTACCCAGTCAATGCCCGTTTTACCTGTGCAGCATTTTTTCATTATGAAGTCTATGGCAATCCCAAAAAGCAAGGGAGATAATATACATCCTTGCTTCACACCTGTTTCAAGCTGGAACCATTTGCACATTCCTTCTCTGTGTTGACTGCACAAACATATCCACTGTAGAGGTCCCTAATGATGTTGACAATGTTAGATGGTCATTCTGCCTTCTTATTACCAAATATCTTACAATGCCAATGTATTCATTGTACTGCCATTTCACTTGTCTTGTATGTCTGACCTCTCAACCTGAGACAGGTCTGAGTCTATTTCTCTTGTAAGTCTGACCTCTCAACCTGAGACAGGTCTGAGTCTATTTCTCTTGTAAGTCTGACCTCTCAACCTGAGACAGGTCTGAGTTCTATTTCTCTTGTAAGTCTGACCTCTCAACCTGAGACAGGTCTGAGTTCTATTTCTCTTGTAGGTCTGACCTCTCAACCTGAGATAGGTCTGAGTCTATTTCTCTTGTATGTCTGACCTCTCAACCAGAAATAGGATTGTGATCTATTTTTCTTGTAGGTCTGACCTCTCAACATGAGACAAGTCTATGCTAAAAATGACATTATCAGGCAGGTCTAGGTGTACTTTAGATAAGTGAGCCTTTAAACGAGGTGTTCGTGTACAAGTGAAGTCACAGAAGGCACAGTGGTATATTTTCTTTTTGGCTGTTTTAGATCTGGTCTGACTGGTTCTGTCTCTCTCATGTGTAAGTAAGTGTTTCCTTAGCTGTGTTGGGCGTATACAAGAATAAGAACAATAGGGACACTGGTGTGGTTTCTGGTCAGAATGTGTCAAGACATGCTCTCTGAAGTCTGCTGCTCGATTGCCTACATAATTGCACATGCTACAGCTGAATCTGTGTTTGTTGTCATGCTGAGAGAGAATATGAATTTTTAAGCTGTCTTCCTTCTTGTATTTGGCACTACACATAGGACAACAGAAAGGATACTCATATGTATGCTGCAGGAGGTGGATGTTCATCTGCTGCTGCTGGACACATGTGTAGCTACAGAACTGACATTGTAGAGGCTTCTGACCATGACTGAATTTGTGTTTCTTCAGTAGATATGCTGACCTGCAGGTCATGGCACACAGGTCACAGTGGTACAAGTTCTCTCCCAGATGTTTAGCTACATGAACATGGATCTTGTTCTAGTATTTGTGAATGTTCATTTAACATCTTGGCAGCTGAGTGATTTCTTGAAGGTCTACATGGCTCTTGTTCTTGTTCTAGTATTTGTGAATGTTCATCTAACATCTTGGCAGCCGAATGATTTCTTGAAGGTCTACATGGCTCATGTTCTTGTTCTAGTATTTGTGAATTTTCATCTAACATCTTGGCAGCTGAGTGATTTCTTGGAGGTCTACATGGCTCTTGTTCTGTTTGTTCTAATATTTGTGAATGTTCATCTAACTCAATCTTGATAGCTGCCATCTCTGGCACATGCTGACTTTGTGCTACCTCTGATGTCTGCTGGCTGACTTCTCTGACAACTTCTACAAGACAGTCCACACGCTGCAGACTCATCTGATCCAATGTTATGCTACTAAAGTCTTGCACTGTAAACTGTTCCTGCCACTCTGTGACTTCTCCATCCCACTGCTGAATGTTGGAACACACAGTTTCTTCAACACTCTGTCCAGCAGCATAAGGCTCAGGTTGACCAACAGTGTTAGCAAATATGACAGTTTGATTCTCTGAAGCATCCACAACATCACGTAGGTTGCCTATGGTTGTAATCATCTCAGGTGGAACAGCATGTTGGTCATTACATGTAGTTAAAATAACTTTGTTTTCAGGACAGAGTGACACTCCTCTCTGACCTGAAGCAGAAGTCAGGTAAGCGCCGTGTTGACTGTGACGCCGTTTGTGTTCTCTGAGAGACGATAACTTGGAACATGAAAAATGGCATAAATCACAAGAATATGTATTCAGGCCCGTATGAGACTTTTTATGTTTTTTGAGACGAGATGGCACAGTACACATATAGTCACACATATCACACTGGAGCACACCCTGCTCTAACCTACACAAGACAGCATCCCTCTCACTATCCTTTCCTCTGTGTACCAGGATGTGAGCCCTCAAGCGTGACTGACGGATACAGGAATAACTGCAGTGCGGACATTTTATAGGTTTGCAACTGGAGTGAATGAGCACGTGACGTCGAAAATCTGCATAACGATTTCCAACATATTTGCACTCGTGACATTTGAACTTATGAACATTTGAATGAGTGAGCATGTGCACTTTTAACCCAGCCTCTTTCTTGTATGTGGCCTGACATAAGTTGCACTGAAATGGTGCATCTGTCTCATGAAGAAGCAAGTGTGCTTTCAGCTGAAAGTTTTGTATACAAGTATACTCACATTTTGGACACTGTATGGGTTTTTTCATTCCATGTGTTAAAATATGAATCTTGAGGTTCCTGTCTCTGTGACAAGCATAATCACAATGAGGACACTTAAATTCTTTAACTTCAGAATGAATCTTCATATGTTCTTTCATATTTGTAGATGTCTTAAACATGGCAGAACAAACATCACAGAGAAATCTTTTTTCTTCCAGTCTGGAATCAACATTATTTACTCTTGGTTTTTCTTCTATGCCTGATTCATCAACTTTGGAATATGCCACCTTAGAGATGCTTCTTACTTTATTCTTAGCATGTCCTAATTTGCCTAGTCTAGATGGGTGAAACTTTTGCTTGAAGTCTTCTATATCCAACTGGTTGATGGAAATAAGCTTTCTTCTTCTTCTTCTATGTCTGGATTGAAACTGTTGCTTCTTAGGCTGCATTTTTCTTTTGAAATTTTCAACATCTAATTCTGGGTCTGATGGAGCACCACCACATTTCCTTTTCTTCAAATTTAAAACTTTCACATCCAATCTCATCTTGGAACATCCAGTTTTCTTCACTCCATATTTACCCTCTACATGGAGCATAATGAAGCTACAGGAAAAAACCCTGCAACTTAGACAAGGTCAAATGTGTACAAGAAACCATGTGGTTTGTTTGTTCTCACACTGGTTTGTTGATTCTTACATTTGTTTGTTGGTTCTCACACTGGCTTGCTGGTTCTCACACTGATATGTTGGTTCTCACACTGGCTTGCTGGTTCTCACACTGATATGTTGTTCTCACACTGGCTTGCTGGTTCCCACACTGATATGTTGTTCTCACACTGATATGTTGGTTCTCACACTAACTTGTTGGTTCTCACACTGGCTTGCTGGTGATATCTGGTGATATCTGAGGATGAACATGAATGTGTTCTTTTACCATAACTTCTCTGACATCAGGTCTCAATTCTACATCTGAAGAAATATAAAACTTCAAGCAGTCTGTCATTATTTTTACAAATTCATTTTCCCCATACGTTAACAAGAGAAACACAAACAAGAACTGTTATTCCCTTATCAGACCTACCCTGTTCAACAAACATGAAATCAATTAAAAGTCACCACAGAATGTATAAAATGTACTTCGGTTCAGCAGATCGATTTGAGATGATTGGTTAGTGACCAGTTAACTACAAACATCACATCACATGAGATAAATGGTCAGTGACTATAACAACAAACATCACATCACATGAGATAAATAGTCAGTGACTATAACAACAAATATCACATCACACAAGATAAATGGTCAGTGACTATAACAACAAACATCACATCACATGAGATAAACAGTCGGTGACTAACTACAAAAATTACATCATATGTGATTACTGGTTGGTGATTTAACTACAAATATGAGATGACTGATATGCGACTGTAACTGCAAACATCATATCACATGAGATAAATATGAGGGTCATGCTCAAAGTCGTGAGCAAAAATTTTTTTTTAAATCAGAATTTATAGATAGAGAAAATATAAATCTATCACCTTAATCTAAAGTCTTTGCACGTCTTCATGTGTCACGTGACCACATGGAGCAGAAACAAAATGGTGAGTGATGAAGTTTCGTTTCGTTAACATGCTGTTATCGAGTTCCTCATTAAAGAGGAAATCCCCACTGCTGAAACTCATCAGGACTTCAACTTGGTTATGGAGATGTGTGTATGGGTGCTAGCAGTGTTAGGAGGTGGGTGAAACATTTCAAAGATGGAAACATGAGCATCCAAGATATGCCTCACAGCGGTTGCCCTCAAACTGCCTACTGAACACAGCATGGAAAGGGTTGATGACATTATTAGACTTGTCACAGTATCTGAAATCACTGTAAATCTTGGAATAGGACACAATGCAGTACAGGAAATGATTGAAACCCTAGGCTATAGAAAAGTTTGTACCCGCTGAGTCCAAATGTCCAGAAAGCAGTGGGTCTGTGCCGTCAATCAGCTGGAATGGAATTCTACCGGTAGGGTATTTTCAAACTTGCAGAGTGATGGGAAAATTGTGTGCAGAGAAATGGAGATTATGTTGAAATGTGAAGAAAAGGATGTAGGTTAAGGTGATACATTTATATTTTTTTTATCTATAAATTCTGATTTTTAAAAAATGTTTTCTCATGACTTTTGGTATGACCCTCGTAGTCAGTGACAGTAACTACAAACATCACATCATATGAGATAATTGGTATGTGACTGTAACTACAAACATCACATCACATGAGATAACTGGTATATGACTAACTATAAACATTATATCACATGAGATAAATGGTATGTGACTGTAACTACAAACATCACATCACATGAAATAATTGGTATGTGACTTAATTACAATCACATGAAATAACTGGTATGTGACTAACTACAAACATATCACGAGGTAACTGATCAGCGACTGTAACTACAAACACATCACATGAGATAATCGATCAGTGATTGTAACTACAAACAACACATAACATGAGATGATTGGTCAATTAATGTGTAACTACAAATATGCCAAATTTTCCCTCACATTAGTCATTTACTTCATTTCCCTCCAGAAAAATCTCATTCTGACTGAAGTATCTTTTTGTCTCAAACTTCACACATCTTTTAACTCTGTAACATCATTACTGACATCACACAATATCTACTTAACGTTATGAATGGCAAGATAAGGGATAGGACTGGCCAAACTGACGGGTCTCTCGGTCAGTCTTAGGCTTAAGTTGTGGGATCGAACTGAAAACAGATCGCCTTCCATTAGACAGGGCTCTCACTGGTGCTACAGAGTATATGTACCATGATGCTATTCTCCTTCACAAGAGGAAACTGGAAAACTCATGGACCTGATTGATGTGCCAAGATAACATTATTAACTGGTAAGACAATCTTTACTACTGCCACCGTGCCGTGTACTACTGCTACTGATTATATTAAACATTTGCTGCTGTTGAAGCAACACATTAATGGATATCTAACTAAACTAAGCAGAGTTTAGATGATTACCACAAGGGATTTTTTATAACAAACAAAAAAAAAAAAGAAAATAGCTACAGCCACTAAAGTAAACTTGTCATGGGTTACAAATAAGAAACACTACAGTTAACCTGTCATGGATTATATATCAGAAACACTACAGTCAACTTGTCATTCATTCATTCATTTGCACATCCCTTGCGGGACTTTGCCTCCCTAACAGCTCTCCTGTAGGCCTCTTGGTTGTGAGCAAGATGCCCTGTTGCTGATGCATCCATTTGCAGATCGTCAACGATGACTTGCAGCCATCTTCGCCTTGGTCTTCCTTTCTTTCTTTTTCCCATTATGTATCCTTCCAAGACTGTCTTCTTTAGATTATCATGACGTTTAATGTGTCCAAAATATTTAAGTTTTCTTTGTTTAATCCTCTTTACTAACCAGCCTTCTTCAATATTAAGTTCTTGTAGTATAGATTTATTTGTCCTTTTCTGTGTCCATGATATTTGAAGAACTCTTCTGTAGCATTTACATTCAAAGCCATTTATGTGTTTCTCAGCTGTTTTGCTAATATGTTGCCATGGGAAAGATGCATGCCCTTAAAAATCTTATTTTTATAGTTCTGCGTGTTCATCTCCACAACTTATTTAGTTTTACTTTCTGAAGAGAGATAGATGTCCTCCTTTTAATTTCCCTCACTGTATCTCCATTATTAGTTAGTAATGATCCAAGATATTCAAAACTCTCCACCTCTTCCAATTTTTCCTCATTGATATACATTTCAGCTGCCTTGTTTATTTTGTCAGTTTTCAACAATTTAGTTTTCTTCGCATTAAGATAGAGGTTTTGTCTTCACTGTTCTTACGGACTGACATAATTAGTTTTTCCATTCCTTTTTGTGTTGTGGATAGTAATACTGTATCATCAGCATATCTAATCTCCGGTATTTCATAACCTCCAATTGTTATGGCATTGTAATATTCTTTGTAACACAAAATAATCAGTGTCTAAGTATACAACTATACATGAAGCACTGCAGTAAAGCTGTGATACCAAAATGTATAAAGCAGGAAAACAGTAGGAGCTTTATTACTTAAGGATCACAAAATTGTGCCATTTCAGCGTGAGCCTTAGTCACACAAATACATACAGGACGAAGAAACAGAGAGAGGAGATAAAGTATAGATTCACATGAATGCTATTAAAAAAAATAATAATGAACTTAGCTGTAACTATAAGAAAATGTGGCTTGTCCGACGATGTGTGTCAGAAATGAGCATAGTAGGGCGTAGAGGATGTTTAAATGGAGACCTGTGATGTGTGGTCGGTGGGTCGTAATTGTGGGTGGTGGGTGGGGAAACCGTGGAGGGGAGAGAGAGTGGTACAATGTTAATCTAGCCAGGAGAAAGTGAAATAGATGATTATAGTTAGGGTAGAGGGGTTGTAATATGATGCTGTGAGGAGGTTCTGAATTATGTGTAACACATGAGAAGGGAGTGGAGCTTAGTGGAGAGTGATTATAATTGTTGAAGAGGAGAATGTTAGGTGTAGCTGAATAGCGAGTTTATGGTTCCAGTGTCCCATAATTATGAATGTAGCAGTTCTCAAGCGCTAGGCGGCATGCATCATCTGCGTGACACTGATGGCTGTTACTTGAAAATCAGATTTGCCTCTGTGGTTGGGGCCACTGAAATGATTTGGGACTGGTTTCGAAGCATGCTTGGTGATATCGTACAGATGTTTCTGCATGTGGTCCCGTAATCTGAGGTCAATCTCACCCATATACGTTATCCTGCATCTTTTGCACACAATGACATATATCACATTACGGTACTTGCATGTGAATCCCTCATGAAGAGTGAGGACAGTTTTGGGAAAGGTGATATTTTTGTTCCCCAGACTACAGGGCAGGTAATGCAGTGGGGGCAGTTACATTTTCTGGTACCAACATATGTAAGGGTCCACTTCAGGTGGCCGTGGATGAGGATGTCCTTAAGGTTTGGCTCACGTTTGTATGCCAACAGGGGTGGATCAGAGAAAATGTCACAAGTGTTGGGGTCAAGCTGAATTAGCGGCAGATGACGATAAAGAATTTTCTTAACCATCTGACCATGCGGGTGGAAAGGCAGTACTAAGTTAACTCTGTCTGAAGGAGTAACAGGCTTTTTTCTGAATACTTCTTTGCGGCTCATTAGCTGGATACGGGTGAAGGGTTCATGAAGGACATTTTCTGGGTAGTGGCGATGACAGAAAAATTCTAATAACTTGTTGGACTGATCTATAAAGTCCAAATTATCCTGACATATGCGGCGAAGACAGATGAGTTAAGAGTATCGAATGGAGTTCTTACAGGCTTCAGGATGGGAAGAGGTGTAAAGTACAGAGGTGACAACCCTGTTTGTGCCAATAGAAATTTTAATGTCTAAAAAGTTGACAGACTTGTCAGAAATTGCATAGGTGAATTTTATGTCATTACTAGCTGATTACCCGGCATTGCCTGGGTATTTATCTCAATCAACAAAGTTCTATTCATTTCCACAACCTTTTAGACAGTTTTACAACATTCTATTCATTTCCACAGCCTTCTAGAAGGTTCTACAGAGGTCTATTCAGTTCGACAATCTTCTAGAAGGTTCCACAATGTTCTATTCATATCCACAACCTTCTAGAAGGTTCTACAGAGTCTAGACAGTAATACACAGTTCTATTCCTTCCATTTGACTAAACATGGGCTTAATTGTCATCAAGACCGTCACCAATCAGCTTAGCAACCCTAAATACTATGGATTTGACACTAATCTCTGTCTATCTGAAAATTTTATTTTTCACCACTTCTAACCCCCCCCCCCCCCCCCACAAGATGGAGGCTGAACTTGCAAGTGCCACAATTTATCTCGGCAACCCCAATAACTATGGATTCGACACTAATATCGATCATTTTCGGTTACTTGTACATATGACCCCATCCACCCCCAACCCTAGGACCCCATGGCGATTGTGGTTGACTTGGACTTAAACAGCATCAGGAGTGTCACTATTCATCTCACCAACCCCGAACACTATGGATTTGACGATAATATTGTTTATTTTTGATTATTTTTACATGTCACCCCAACCTCTAGAGGTCTTAGGGGTATTCTAGTGGTGATTTAACCCCAAATGTACTTTGTCCAGATTGTAAGTCATATGTGTACCAAGTTTTGTTGAAATTGTTCCAGTGTGATGCTGGAACAGATGTAAGTACTTCATACTCTTCAGTTTTATATTTTTTTTTCTTGATGCTTATCTTAGCTTTTTATTGTATTTTATTATATTCTATAATTGATTTTAATTGAAATTAACAAAGACAAAACAAAAATAATGAAAATTCCCATCAATCAAAATGGAAAAATACACATAGAAGGGACAGATATTGAAGAAGTCAATCAATTTGCATACCTTGGCAGCTACATAGACCAGGATGGTGACACTAGAAAGGAAGTTAGGATCAGAATTGCAAAAGCAGCATCAATCTTCAAGAATCTTGAGAACATATGGAATTCAAAAGTTATAAGCACAAAAACCAAGTTAAGACTATTCAATTCAAATGTAATATCCACCCTCATTTATGCATGCGAAAGCTGGAAAACAACTAAAGAAATAGAAAAGAAATTAGACTCTTTTGAAAACAAATGCCTAAGGAAAATACTCGGCATCAAGTGGAATGAATTCAAGAACAATGCAGAGATAAGACAGATGACTGAACAACCAGTCTCACGGGTGATCAGGAAAAGGAGATGGACATATGTTGGTCACTTGATGAGAAGAAATGATCAGAGAATCCCAAAACAAGCTATCAAGTGGAACACAACAGGCCGAAGAAAAAGGGGCAGACCGCGTGAAACTCTGAAGAGGACATTATTAAGAGAGGCCAAGTTAACAGGCATAAAATCCTTTGTTGAGGTTGAAAGACTCGCCGAAGACAGGAAAAATTGGCGAACTACTTTGCGAGCCCTATGTGACGTCTAACGGCACGGGAAGGATATAAGAAGATAATTGATTTACTCATTATAACACTTTTTTAAAAATTTCTGTGACGCGGTTTATAGTTCTACATGGATGTAAGTGCTTTATGGTTTTAATTTTTAATTTTCTTTTTATTATTGTATTCTATAATAGATTCATTCATTAATCTTTATATTTTTACATAGATGACTTGCCATTATACTTTCCATGGGAGACTACACATGCTTCTATTAGACCAGTACCACTCTATTTAACGGTTATCTCCCTTAGACCATTGTTTGTTCCTCTGTGACTTAGTAGATAAGACCTCCATCCCCTTTGCACTCCACTTCCATTGCAGATAGGGGTGTCTTAGCCCCCAAATTATACATCTCCAGATTGTAAGTCATATGTGTATCAAGTTTGGTTGAAACTGTTCCAGGCATTCCAGAGTGATGCAGGGAAATACATACATACATACATTTATATATATATATATATATAAAGATTGAGTCGGCAAATTCAGTAAATTGTTTTAGGTCTTTCTGTGGCATACTGGTGACTCCAATGCTATCACTGATGTACCTTTTTAGCTGGTCTTGTGGCATACTGGTGACTCCAGTGCCATCATTGATGTATCTTTTATAGAGTTCTGGAAGTCTGCCAGTGTAGGTTTCCCATAATTTGACTTCCAGAAAGCCCATAAATAGACATGCATAACTGGGACCCATTTTCATCCCCATGGCAACACCACTGATTTGTTCAAAGTATTCGCCTTTGAGTTCAAAAGAATTTAGGTTTAGTACTAGCTGTGTAAGTCCGATTATGGTGTCAGTGTTAGTAGTGGCGTGAGGGTCTTTGCTGAGAAAATAGCAGAGTGCTAAGAGGCGATCCTCATGGGGAATAGAGGTATATAGGGAGCAGACATCAAGGAGAAAGATGTGATATGTATGGTGTTGAAAGAGTGTGATCATATCAAAAGTTGTTAAGGCGGGTTTGTACCTTTCAAAAAAGAGGGTAGTTTGAGTACTAGCGGCTGGAAAATGCTGTCCAAAAAGTCAGAAATGTACTCAGTGGGGCATGAGCATGCTGATACAATAGGACATCCAGGATGACCGGGTTTGTAGATTTTAGAAAGAAGATAGAAGGTGGGTTTGCCTAAATAGCTGTCCTTAATGTGAAGAGAAACAGTTTGGGGTGGGTTTGAGAATCTATAATCAGGTCTTTAATGGTTGCTTCCACTTTAACATTATCTGAACTGGTAGCATCGTTTTTACATGGGGCATGATTTCACACCATGTCGTATCAATGTACAGATATAAAGCTTGGGAAGGTGTCCAGCGATATTTATGGTGGTCATAATGAGCAAATGGGTCATCAGGGTTTTGTGGGAGTTGATTAGATTCTTTGTTAGCAAAGTAATATTTAAGTTGTAGTTGACAGTGGAAATGTTTAACATCGGCGAGTAAAAAATAGCAATCACACTGAGGGCAGACAGGAATAAATTTAAGGCCTTTGCCGAGGACTTGTCTCTCATAATTAAAAAGAGACAAGTCGGGGGGAATACAGACTACATTAGAAGTTGGAGGATAAGGAGGAGAGGAGGAATCATCTATGGGTGTGGGTGTGAGAACTTGAATGTGCTGTGTAATCTGGGAAGGTATGTCGGATGGTATTAAAGAAGTCTGATGATCAAGTGAGATAGATGCCTGTTGGTCATGTGGCAGAAAAGAGGGGCTGACTGGAGGGTAGATCACCTCTAGAAGCAGAAGAGACCGGCTGTAGTGGGGGTAGAAGCAGCAGTCGGCTATGTTTATGTTCTTTGCCTGAGACATAGGACTGGTAATGCTGGCGATTTGTGACGTGTATGTGTTTGATAAGAAGGAGAACACGGTTGTCTGATGTGTAGGAGTGAAGGCGGCATTCAAGGCTATCTTTTACCCGATCGAGGTTGGACAAAAGACTTCTGTGATTCTGAATGAATGTGACTAAAGTGCTGGGAAAGTTGTACTGGAAGATCAAATGAGAGTTAAGATGTACAAAAACATTTGTCGCAGTGAAAGCAACTAAGTAACACATAATAATTAGTGTACAAATATACAACTGTACACGAAGCACTGAAATAAAGCTGTGATACCAGAATGTATAAAGTAGGAAAACAGTAGCACTGGCTTTATTACTTAATGATCACAAAGTTGTGACATTTCGGCGTGAGCCTTAATCATACAAAAATATACAGGACGAAGAAATAGAGAGAGGAGATAAAGTATAGATTCACATGAATGCTATTTAAAAAAATAATAATGAACAGAGCAGTTAGCTGTAACTGTAAGATTGTGTGGTGTGTCCGACACTGTGTGTCAGAAATGAGCATGGTATGGCGTAGAGACTGTTTAAATGGAGACCTGTGATGTGTGGTTGGTGGGTCGTAACTGGCGGTGGTGGGTGGGGAAACAGTAGAGGGGAGAGAGAGTGGTACAATGTTAACTTTGCCAGGAGAAGGTGAAATAGATGATTATAGGTTCTAAGGACTGCAAATGCGCCTCAAACAGCCTCTGGCAGTCAAGTCCAGCTCCTGGCCTTCCCGTGGCAGAACTGTTTAAAGTGACAGGAGAAGGGGCGAGGGCGAATATCTGGCGCCTGAAAACCAGTTACTTAGGGTAGATGAGTGGCACGTTTGGTAGCTCATCTGCCGCTGTTGGCGAGATTTTTCAGCTGCCGTGCGTGGAGCAGTGCTCTTCCCGGCCAATGAAGAAAGGTACAAATGAGGTTGCCGCGCAGCATCACTGCGGAAAAGGTGGTAGAAAGGATAAAGCGAAGCAAACAGTCAAATCATGGCACCTCTGGTCTGGAGGTCGGCCATGTCCTGAGTGCAGTCATGTCGGGTGAAATGCATGAACCGGCTTGTCTCACTGCTGGCGAGACTCTTCATATGCCGTGCGTGGAGTGAAGCTCCTCCCGGTTAAGGAAGTAAATGCGGAAAAGAAATAAAGGTTGCTGTGCGGAGCCGATGAGAAAAGGTGGTGGAAAGTGAAGTTTAACTGGTATGTCCAGTAGTATCGCTACGAGAGCTATACCACGGCACCTCTGCTCAAGAGGCCGCCCACGTCCGAAATACACCTACACTGGTGAAACATGCCTAAACCGGCACACACCAGAGGTGGAACTTGATGGCTAGACATGTCATGCCACCTCCGCTCTAGAGGTCGGTAACGCCTGATAAACACCCATACTGGTGAATTTTGCCTAAACCGGCTCATACCAGGGGTGAATCTTGAAGGCTATGCATGTCACAGTACCTCTGCTCTAGAGGTCGGTCCCGTCCCAAACACGCCCATACTGGGATAATGCCTAAACCGGCTCAACCCAGGGGTAGAAGTCACTAGTGGCGAGGATTCGTCCTCCTGGACAAAAGCTCCATCCTGGTCACAACTAGGAAGGGTAGTGGACACGACCGCAAAATGCTGAAGTCGGAGACACTGGACCAGGGAAGTCTAGATAGGCAACCACCTCTCACCCGGCGGGGATGTTTGCGTATCCTAATCACGCTGAGGTTTTCCGGTGAGAAAGTCCAACCCTGGACTGGATGGGCAACCACCTCTCACCCGGCGGTGATACACGGGTATCTCAAAACACGTCGAGGTTTTCCGGTGAGAAAGTCCAACTCTGGCCTGGGTGGGCTACCGCCTCTCACCCAGCGGGGATGCACTGATATCCTAAACACGTCGAGGTCTTCCGGTGAGAAAGTCCAACCCTAGACTAAACTGGTGCAATGAAAACCACGGTGTCACGCAATCCCGCTTCCGAGACCCACCAAGAATACAGGCTAAAGCACTGTGACACTCTGAATCTCTTGTGGTCCTTTCGTGGATCTCGTGTGGTCTATTTTGGACCACACAGGGGACCATGGGACCTAACGAGGACCACAGGCATGAATTCAGTAGGTTCACAGTGCGGTTTTTGGTGGTAGAAGTGAACGAAAAAGAAGAAGAAGAAGATGATTATAGTTGGGGTAGAGGGGTTGTCACGTGAATCTATACTTTATCTCCTCTCTCTATTTCTTTGTCTTGTATGTTTCTGTATGATTAAGGCTCACGACGAATCATCACAACTTTGTAATTGTTAAGTAATAAAGCTGTTCTTACTGTTTTTATATTTTATACATTTTCATAATATTCTTTATCTACATCTTCTCTACATTCCTCATTATATTTTCAGTATACAAGTTAAATAAGTAAGGTGACAATATGCACCCCTGACGGACCTCTTATTTTATGTCAAACCAACTTGTTGTTTAACTGTTTATTCTTACTGCTGCTTGTTGGTCTAAATACAGCAGTGATGTTAATTGTATTAAATGTGTTGGAAATTCTTTTTTTTTTCCATTATTTCCCCAAGTTTCTGATGGCGTACACAATCAAATGCCTTTGAGTAGTCTATAAAGGATAAATATAGATTCACATTAAACTCTCTGCATTTCTCTATTATTAATCTTATATTGAATACATTATCTCTTGATCCTCTTCCTTGCCTGAAACCAGCTTGGACCATATTGAGGTCTTCTATTTTCTTACGAAGTCTACCCATTATGATTTTTAACAGAATTTTACTGGCATGACTAATCAGGGCAACAGTTCTGTAGTTTGTGCATAATTTCAGGTTACCCTTTTTTGGCAGTGGTATGAATATAGTTATTTTCCTTTCTTTTGGCCAAATACCTGAATGCCATATCTTTTTACATAGTGCATGATAGACTGTTGCACACTCCTTTCCCCCTGCTTTAATAAGTTCAGCTGTTATCTCATAACATCCCAGTGATTTACCAATCTTCAGATTCTTTACTGCCAATAAAACTTCTATTGTCGGTTTGGGTTCTTTTTCCTCCAATAATAATTCACACTGTTTATTTCTGCTTTCACAGTCGGTTGTTTCATACATTCCTTTGCAATATTCCTTCCATCTTTCTAGAGTTTCCTCTGTCTCTGTCAAGGTATTCCCCATCTCATCACAAATTACATTTAGCTTAGGTGTGGCATTTCTCGTCAATGTCTTCATTTCTTTAAACATTTCACTATCTCTTCCACACTTCTGATGTTTTTCTATTCTTTCACAACTATCTGTATGTATTGTTTTTTTATCCTTTTTTATGTTTCTTCGTACTTCTTTTGTTAAAGATTTATATTCCTCTGTTTGTGTTTGTCACTTTCCATTGTGTCATCTCTCTACGTTGTTTTATCAGTTCTAGTGTGCCTGCTGTAATCCATCCATTCTTTTGTGTTTTCTTTATTGGAACCATGTCTTTAGCTGTTGTTATTAAGATATGTCTGGCCTGCATAGCCAATTCATCTGGTGTTATCTCCTCCTGTATAGCCATCAGGATTTCAAAATGGTTCTTCACTTCTACACCATATTGTTCTGGTATTTTTGTAAGATCAAAGCGGAGTGGTCTTGATCCCATAACTGAATTTTTTATCTTTATCTTCATGCCTGTTATTAATAACTTATGGTCTGTGTCACAATCAGCACCTGGTAAAGTTTTTGCTGACATTATACTTGATCTCCACCTTCTTTGCACTAAAATGTAATCCTATTTGATTCTTGGTTTTCCCATCAGGTGATGTCCATGTGTAAAGTCTTCTTGGATGTTGTTTAAAAAGTGTGTTAGCAATTATTAGCTCATTTTCCATGCAAAACACCTTTAGATTTTCACCTGCCTCATTTCTATGTCCTATGGTAAATTTCCCCACAACATATCCTTCGTCTTCTGCTCTTTCTGTACCAATCTTTGCATTAAAATCCATTATTAATACAATATCATTTTTCCATACCTGATCTATCGTTCTTTGCATTGTGTTATAAAAGTCTTCTACTTCCTCTTCTTCTGCTGCTGATGTAGGTACATACATCTGGATAATTGTTACATTTCCAGCAGTGTCTCAAGTCTGAGGATTCTATCACTTACTGGATTGTAACCCAGTAATGCTTTTGATGTTGATTTGTCCAAGTAAAAAGCCACTCCATTCTTTCCTCCTAATTCTCCACCAGAGTATATAAAGATATTATCATTCTAGCTCTTGAAGTGTCCTGATTCTTTCCAATGATGTCTGCAGATTCCTAAAATGTGTATCCCCATCCTTTTCATCTTGTCACTTATTATTTGATACTTTCCCTCATACATACTTCTCACATTCCGTGTTCTTACTCTTATTTTTCTTTTTAGTTTGATGCAGCGGTTTTTCTTAGTAACATCATCAGGATTTTGTCCGTCATCACAATTACTAGTTCTGACCTCTGTCTCACACTCTTCCCCAGTGTTAATATTAGATCTATCTGGCCTGGGGGACTCACCACCAGATCTTTTTCCTATCTGATCTTTCATGTTGCTGTTTGGGTTCTTGGTATATTTACAGAAGGTAGTTCACCAATACTTTCCTTCCAGGCAGTGACTGTACTAGTCAATGATCATAGCCATTGTCTCTACATTGAGATCATCTGCCTACCATCATCAACATTATCTGTCAGCTGCTCTCCCATTCCATCTCCTATGGCTTCACGTCACCCTGATCGGTCAACTTGTCATGGATTATAAATATGAAACACTACAGTTATCTTGTCATGGATTATACAGTAGAAAAACCTAAGAACTGAAAAAATGATCATACAAAATAAATAGACAGCAGAGTTCATCTTCTTGTGGCTGCAAGGAAAAAAAAAAGACAGACCCAACAAAGAAAATACTAAAATTCTGCAGCCAAATATGTCTATTATCAATAATAGAAAGGAAAAAAAAATAATCAAAATTTACTAACTAATAACTGAGATACAATGAGGGAAATTAAAAGGAGGACATCTATCACTCTTCAGAAAGTAAAACAAATAAAGAATCTGTAGAGAGGAACAGACAGAACCACAAAAATAAGATTTTTAAGGACATGCATCTTTCCCATCGCAACATATGCCTGTGAGACCTGGACACTTAACAAAACAGCTGAGAAACACATAAATGCCTTTGAATGTAAATGCTACAGAAGAGTTCTCCAAATATCATGGACACAAAAAAGAACAAATATATCTATACTACAAGAGCTTAATACTGAAGAAGGCTGGCTAGTAAAGAGGATTAAAGAGAGAAAATTTAAATATTTTGGACACATTAAACGTCATGATAATTTAGAGAAGACTGTATTGGAAGGATACATAATGGGAAAAAAGAAAGAGAGGAAGACCAAAACAAAGATGGTTGCAAGGCATCGTTGACGATCTGCAAATGGATGCAGCAGCAGCAGGCCATCTTGCTCACAACCGAGAGGCCTACAGGAGTGCTGTTTGGGAGGCAAAGTTCTGCAAGGGATATGCAAATGAATGAATGAATCAATCAAAATTTAGAGAAGTCATCTGTACTAACTTTTATTTAAAGTGATTAAAAACATTGAGAAGATTCACACAAAAATATTAACAAAATTATAGTCATCCACACAAAAACATAATGACATAAAGTCATCCACACAAAAAAACATCACAAATATAAAGTCATCCACACAAAAACGTAATCACAAATATAAAATCATCCATACAGGAACACATCGAGATTATAAAATCATCCACACAAAAAAACATAATCGAAAATATAAAATCATCCACACAAAACATAATCACAAATATAAAATTATCCACACAAAAACAATATAAAACATGTTGTTCACTGAATTTGAATGCAACATGCAGAATTTTTTTTGCTTAAGTATATAAAACGAAATAAACATACTCAGATCCATTCCAATAGTGCTGTAGTAAAAAATAAATGGACTTGTTTTCAGTCAGAATATGTTTATTCATGAACAGAGCACACAGTTGTAATGTTTCAGTGTCTGCCTTTTTTATACACAGAAAATCTAAATTAACAAAGAAGAGGGGGGAGGGGAAAAAAGGGTGGAGGGGGGGTAATTTAGTAACTTGTATGATGCCGTCAAAAATATACATCTAGTCTTTGTTTCCTACTTCCTCATCCTGAATGAAAAAATTGAATATGATAAATGTGTGCTCTGACAAGGAATGAACCCATTTTTTAAAGCAGTCTAATTATGTGAATGTATAATGCTGTATTCTCCCTGGTTGTAATGAAATAGCTAAAATGATATAAGCAGTAGGGGAAAGTAACACATTTATCATGCTCTGTGTTGTAAGATCTCAAAAAAGTTGCCCCAAGGACCAGAAACGCTCAATTTACATATCTCTGCTGAAGAAGGGCAATCTAAAAATATGTACGAACTAAAGAACTATTGCTCTTATAAGTCATGCAAGCAAGATACTGCTATGAATCATACTGAAAAGGATGGAGGGAAAAACAGAACAAGAAATACAAGAAGTACAGGCAGGTTTCAGACCAGGCAGAGGCACCAGAGATCATATACTAAACATGAGGAACATCATAGAAAAGTGTAGAGAGTTTAATGTGGATCTATACGTCTGTTTTGTAGGCTACTCCAAAGATTCTGACTGTGTACAACATCAACAATTATGGTCTATTATGAATAACATGGGTTTTCCTGGTCATCTGGTACACCTCATAGCCAGACTGTACCAAGTACAGCAAGCAGCAGTGAGGGTAGATGGTGAAACATCGTGTTGATTTGATGTACTCCATACCTGTTTAACATCTGTGCCAAAAACATCATGAGGAATGTAAGAGATGAACAGGAAACATCTAAATTTGACTCTTTCAAAAAACATCAGGGGCCACCAGATTCCAGAAATTAGTTACACAGATGATACTGTCCTTCTATCAAACAGCTCAGAAGGATTCTCTCAATCAAAAGACACAGTGAAACTCAGGACCTCTTTTTAAACACCAACAAAACCAAAGTAATGATAACTGAAATGAGAAGCAAGCCCAATATTACACTGGACCATCAAGAGCTGGAAAATGTAAATAAATTTGAATATCTAGGTTCAATCATCAAAACCAATGGCAACTGTGCAGTGGAAATAAAAAGAACAGTAGCAGTTGCATCACAGACACTAGCACAAATGAAGAGTATGTGACACAGTACCAACAAGAAAACAAAGTTATGTTTACTAAGACCTTACATATTCCTAATGGCAACATATGGATGCGAAACATGGAAACTTAACAAATCACTAGAAAAGAGAATGAAATGTTACAGAAGGGCACTTAGAATATTATGGATAGAACAAAACTCAAATAAACAGATATTGATGCGATTAGATGTAGCAGAAAACTGGCTCATTAACACCATAAAAATTAGAAAGTTGAGATATTTCGGGCACATCAAGAGACACAACAGCCTAGAGAGGACGACAGTATAAGGCACAGTGCCCAGCAAAGAAAAATGGGAAGACCTCACCACAGGTTGACTCTGGACTCAGAACATCATGGAAAGTCTGAATGAGTCACTGCGAGACGCTGGTCAACTTGTGCAAGACTGTACTGCATTCAGGGAGGCTGCGAGATGGACAGTGTTCTTGAAAGGACACATCACATGAATGAACAAATAAGGTTGCCACATTCTGTAAAGGAAAAACGGGCATTTTTCTCAGACTGACAAACAATAGCAGACATGTTCTAAGAGCTAAGAATTTTGTTTTCAAACAGCTTATCCAAGGAAAGAATATAAATCACACCATACTAATGTTATCACTTAGCTGAGAAGAGCAGAAACTATTGATGTTTCATGTATGCATATTAGCTATGTTTAATGTCTTAAACTTTGCATAGTTTTGGAATTAAAACAGCTCAAAATTAATTCATGAAATGTAGAACATTCTTTATCTGAGTATAAACTTATTTTTACTATTGGATATTTACCTTCAAGATCCTTCATCATCTTATGTCTTGCTGCTAGTATTTATCTGAGTACAAATGTATTTTACTGTCAGATATTTACCTTCAAGATCCTTCATCATCCTGTGTCTTGCTGCTAGTATTTTTCTGAGTACAAATGTATTTTACTGTCAGATATTTACCTTCAAGATCCTTCATCATCCTGTGTCTTGCTGCTAGTATTTTTCTGAGTACAAATGTATTTTACTGTCAGATATTTACCTTCAAGATCCTTCATCATCTTATGTCTTGCTGCTAGTATTTTTCTGAGTACGAATGTATTTTACTGTCAGATATTTACCTTCAAGATCCTTCATCATCTTATGTCTTGCTGCTAGTATTTTTCTGAGTACGAATGTATTTTACTGTCAGATATTTACCTTCAAGATCCTTCATCATCTTATGTCTTGCTGCTAGTATTTTTCTGAGTACGAATGTATTTTACTGTCAGATAACTTCAAGGGGAGAAGCTGTCTCAACCAGATCTTTACTCTAAGAATATTACTTGATGAACATATTGAAAAGCAGAAACCATTAATACTGAACTGCATAGATTTTAAAAAGGCATCTCATAGCATACACAGAGAGATTCATTATCAAGAATTTTAAGTCTATATGGAATACCATCTAAAACTGTCAACATCATTAAGGACTTCTACCATGGATATGTTTGAGCAGTCAAAACAGAAGAAGGGATGAGTGAATGGTTCCAGATTGAAAAAGGCATGAAACAAGGATGTATACTGTCTCCTTTGCTTTTTGGAATTGCAATAGACTTCATAATGAAAAAATGCTGCACAGGTAACACAGGTATTGACTGTGTACATGAGGCCCAACTAGAAGATCGCTGATGACATAACTCTTATCAGTAATAATGTGAATTCCATGAAAGAAAAAACAGATAGCCTGTCTTCACTGACTAGCAAAATAGGACATGAAATTAACAAGGACAAAACAAAAATAATGAAACTTCTCATTAATTAAAATGGAAAAATACACGTAGAAGGGACAGATATTGAAGAAGTCAATCAATTTGCAAACCTTGGCAGCTACATAGACCAGGATGGTGACACCAGAAAGGCAGTTAGAATTAGAATTGTAAAAGCAGCATTAATCTTCAAGAATCTTGAGAACATATGGCATTCAAAAGTTATAAGCACAAAAACCAAATTAAGACTACTCAATTCAAATGTAATATCCACCCTCAATTATGCATGTGAAAGCTGGAAAACAACTAAAGAAATAGAAAAGAAATTAGACTCTTTTAAAAACAAATGCTTAAGGAAAATACTCAGCATCAAGTGGAATGAATTCAAGAACAATGCAAAGATAAGACAGATGAGTGAACAACAACCAGTTTCATGGGTGATCAGGAAAAGGAGATGGACATATATTGGTCATGTGATGAGAAGAGAAGATCAGAGAATCCAAAAACAAGCTATCAAGTGGAACATAACAGACCAAAGAAAAAGAGGCAGACCATGTGAAACTCTAAAGAGGACATTATTAAGAGAGGCCAAATTAATAGGCGTAAAATATGTTGATAAGGTTGAAAAGCTCGCCGAAAACAGAAAAAAATGCCGAATTACCTTGTGAGCCCTATGTGACATTTAACTGCACGGGAAGGATATAAGATATTTACCTTCATGATCCTTCATCATCATGCCATCCTGCTCCTAGTATTTATCTGAGTATAAATGTATTTTACTGTTGGATATTTACCTTCAAGATCCTTCATCATCCTGCTCCTAGTATTTATCAGAGTATAAATGTATTTTACTGTTGGATATTTACCTTCAAGATCCTTCATCATCCTGCTCCTAGTATTTATCAGAGTATAAATGTATTTTACTGTTGGATATTTACCTTCAAGATCCTTCATCATCCTGCTCCTAGTATTTATCAGAGTATAAATGTATTTTACTGTTGGATATTTACCTTCAAGATCCTTCATCATCCTGCTCCTAGTATTTATCAGAGTATAAATGTATTTTACTGTTGGATATTTACCTTCAAGATCCTTCATCATCCTGCTCCTAGTATTTATCAGAGTATAAATGTATTTTACTGTTGGATATTTACCTTCAAGATCCTTCATCATCCTGCTCCTAGTATTTATCAGAGTATAAATTTATTTTACTGTCAGATATTTACCTTCAAGATCCTTCATCATCATGCCATCCTGCTCTGAGTATTAACCAGACTTCAAATTTCTGGAAAGATCTTGCCGCTGACCGACATAATTATAGAAATCTGAGTGGCTCATTGAATAATTAAAAGTACATTTAATTATTGCTTCAACTGCTGAGATGTGAAGGCAATTTCATTCCTCTGTTCACTGCACACTATTGAAAGAAAATAGCCTTTCCACATTTGCATTATGCCCAGGAACACTAAAGATAAATTCACACAGTTTTAGTAACTCTGAGTACTACTTTAAAGATTCAGACTGTCCAAAGAAATAGGTCTACAGTAATTGCTTATTTTAGAAGCAGTTTTACTTTTAAAAGAACCCAGTATAACCAAGCACTTTTATAGTCATGCCATTTTTAGAACTACGGCACTGTGCAATCAAAGGGATACATTTCTCAGCATCATGGTTACCAGCATCAGTGGCAAGACCAAAATAGTAGGAATTTGCTACATCATCACATGACTGATTGATAGTGAGAGGGGCTAAAATAGGTTTTACTTTGTTGCTTTAGTTCTCCCCAATGCCACGTTTTTTAAAAAATTGTTGCCGTTTTGAAATCATTAAAAATTTTAGAGTTTAACTTGGTAGTGCAATCCATTGAAGTGAACAACATATGATGTTTAATTATGTAACAGCACATTGTCAGTTCCACCACATGTACCGATTTTTCCTGTTCTGAAGATAACTGTCTAGTCTTTTATAAGTGCTTGCAGAATACATCTTTGATTTATGTTTTTCCATCGCTACATGGTCTTTTATATCCACTCTTCAGCCATGCAAACTGGCAATGTATCACTTACACATTTTAGTTCTCCTTCATGGCCATTTCTTCCTCATTTTATAAAAGACCAGTTTTGTGAATATTTTTCCTGAAATGAACAATTTCAGGCAGTTTGAAGACACTTCAGATGGGATTTTTTCAACACTGATAGTAATGACAAAGCACTTATTTTTCTTTCTTTCACTAGTCATAAATCTCAGAGAGATGACACATTATCAGTTTTCAGGTATAAAAGTATAATGACAAGTATAATGATAAAACAGATATTTTTCTTACCAAAGCATGAAAAACTTGAAGCCACTGTAGCCTCCAAAAACAAGTAAATTATAAGACTGTGGGTATGAAAGATGTTGCACCTTAAACTGTTTTCCAGACACATACTCGTTTCCTTCTGGCGTGGAGCCGCGGTGAAGACATAACGTCGCCAATAGAAAACGTCCTCCTGCCAAAACAAAAAAATGAAAAACGAAATCCATCAATTCCAACTCGGAGACAGAAATAACAAATTAAATTTCCGCCGCTTTGTTATTTTAAAGTGTGTACTTGAAATCGTTGGGAGAGAGAACTCGAATGCAAAGTTCTTTCACTTGAAAGGAAAAACAAAAACCGGGACAAAAACTGTCTCGGAAAAACGGGACGTATGGCAAACCCTATGTATGAATGAATGTATTGAAAGAATGCTATATTTTACTGCAAATACAAAAATAAAACTATATAAAGCATTTTTCAAATACGTACAAACTCAGTATGCAACACGATCGTACAAACTCAACCCCTCTTCTCGAATCTGACAATTCTAGCTACAAAGCTTGTTTCCTGTTCCGGTCATATGCCAAGAGTTCTCTGCCGATAGAAGCCATTTAGACTAATGCACTTTTTACTAACCTGCTGATTAATCGCCATTAACGCATGCTGTTACCGCATTAAACATTTCTGTGATTAAGTTTTTAATGCAGCACTAACTTTACTTACTTTATTTTACTTTATCATTCCTCTTATACCGTGAAGTGTCGAGGGGACAAGCATTTGACTTTTTTTTTTTTGGGGGGGGGGGGGACCAAATAGATGGCCCCAGCGACGGTCATGTCATAATTAGCGAATGTCTCTGATACCATCTATCCATCTCTTTCTCTGATACCGTCTATCCATCTCTTTCTCTGATATCATCTATCCATCTCTTTCTCTGATATCATCTATCCATCTCTTTCTCTGATACCGTCTATCCATCTCTTTCTCTGATACCGTCTATCCATCTCTTTCTCTGATACCGTCTATCCATCTCTTTCTCTGATACCGTCTATCAATCTCTTTCTCTGATACCACCTATCCATCTCTTTCTCTGATATCATCTAACCATCTCTTTCTCTGATATCATCTCTTTCTGGGTCTTCTTCTTGATTTGTGTCCTCGAGTTCTGTGGCTGAAGGCTCTCGCGGCTGGCTGTGAGTGTATCATTCTCAGTGACCGAACTATTTTATTCTTTGCTTCTCTGTGTGTCGTAGACATGATGTAGTTCCTACCATCTGTCTTTTGGTGTCCTTTCTTAGCTTGTAAAACCTGGTAAGGTTTGCTGCTTTCCTAAACATTTTATTTCACATATGGTTATTTTATTCTGTTTCTTAGTAAGTGCCCATATCTCAAAAGATATGGAGGCACAGCATTGGTAGGTATATGCTGCAGAAACAACAGCCTATCCAAAGCTGGCAGCAATCAAGATCAAACAAATCAACCAAGAGGTGAAAATCATAATCCGCAGCCAGTGCAGATCTGAATGAAAAAAGAAACTGAAATGCAACAATGAGCCAGATCCAATACATCAGCTACAAAGACATCAGTGTACCATCCTCTTCCGCCTAAGGACAGGCCATTGCAGACTACTGAGCCACCTACATCGATTCAAAATGTGCGAGCTTTACAACGGATTTTCCCGTTGCGCACGCCTGTAAATATCCAAAATTAACTCTCTACAGGGGAGACTACTATTTCTTTCTTTCTATCCAACTAATTAGCTACCCTGTTCTATTACATATGGTCTTCACTTTCTCTCTCTCTCTCTCTCTCTCTTTGTATTTGTTTGTTTGTTTGTATAAAAACTGAATCATACACCTCTGTCCACTTAATTAGAGAAAGATAGAAAGATTAAGTATTTTGGTGCAAGCCTCTGTTTGTCAAATTATTTTTTTTAAATCGCAACACACAGCAAATTTATCGAAGGCTCGTAATCTTAGACAGCAAGCAGTGGGGCATATAATACCTTCGTATTTCTCAGACCCAAACCAATACCGTGATAGACCTGGGGTCAGTTTTGTGACACTCTGTCTGCAGACAAAGAACAGGTGCAACAAAACAAGAGTGACTAAATGACACTCTGTCTGCAGACAAAGAACAGGTGCAACAAAACAAGAGTGACTAAATGACACTCTGTCTGCAGACAAAGAACAGGTGCAACAAAACAAGAGTGACTAAATGACACTCTGTCTGCAGACAAAGAACAGGTGCAACAAAACAAGAGTGACTAAATGCAAATTGCATGGAAACAGAACATCATGACCAAGGCAACACAAATGTAAAAAAAAAAACAAAACCACAAATTAACAGGCAGAAAGACATCACAAAACTGGATTATAATAGGAAGAGAAGAAATAATAGATAGCTGAAATGAATACATCAAAGACCTCTACAGTAATGAAAGACCTTATCCAAACCCCAGAAACAACAATGATGGAGCTCCTGTGATAGCAGCAGATCTCACAGAATACAAATGAAGAGTAATAAAGCACCAGGTCCAGACAACATAACTAAAGAAGAGTTGGAAACACTAGAAGAATATGGAGTAGAAGTAATAACTAAACTTTTGAATGACATCCACAATGCTGGATGTATACCAAACGATTGAAGTAAATCGATTTTTATTGCTATACCAAAGAAACCAGGCGCAGTAGAATATGAAGATCACAGAACAATAAGCCAAGTGAGTCTCGTTACCAAAATTCTGCTGCACATAAGCAACGAGTATGAGCTAAAATAAAACCAGAGATTACAGAAGAACAATGTGGATTTGCCAAAGGGAAGGCTACAAGTAATGCAATATGCATGCTAAGAATGCTTGCAGAAAGAGTTACAGTTGTTAAAATTGATTTAAATTTGTGTTATATTCATTTCTGCAAGGCCTTTGACAAATCAAGCCACAACATTCTTCTTATCAATCTTCTTATGCCATCAGCGTCACAGGGAGTTTCAGACATTGGTCCAGAGCATGGTGAGCAGCATGGGCAGCTGTCATGTTATGTTTCCTCATTGCGCCTTTCTTACTTACTAGTCACTTACTAGGTCAACCTAGTAAGGAAATGTTAGAAAAAGCAAGCGTAGATGAAAGAACCTAAGAATTATTAAAAACATTTACTGACAGCAATAAAAGTGGAGCAGGAAATTGGCAAGACTTGCTCTAGACAGGATTGGCTGGAGAACCTTTGTTGATGCCTTATGCTTCTGTGGACGATACATGCTTAGATCGAGGGGTGTACGACCATGACCGTTTACATGTGCTTGCCCTCTCCTTCTAGTTTACAAGAAGAAGAAACAGTGGTTATATATGATATATTATAGCACAGGGGTAAGCTGTCACAAGTAGAAAGATGCCCCTTTTATAAGTGCTGCTATCAGGAAAAGCTGTCTAGTGTTATCAGTGTGAAGTTCAGATTGAATGATCTTCTTAAATCTCTCATACTTTGCATTCCTGGCTACATGCTAAGAATGTCAAATAAACCAGGCAATCCACCAGGACAACAAGGTCACAAAACTGAGTCTGGCAATCCACATGACTTAATAATTAACGTTTGTGAAGAACCAACAGTCTAAAAAATATATGTCAGACAGACACAAGATTAATATGAGGAAGATGAGGGTGATGTTATATAAGATGTGCAGAAAAAAAAATACTTCTGTCACATGGCAGGAAAATTTCACGAGCCTGAACATAATATCTTCCGGCAACACAAGAATTTGCCATTGGAAGTCGTAAGTTCTATATTAAAATCTTACATCCTTCCCGTGCCATTAAACGTCACAAAGGGCTCACATAGTTGTTTGCCAAGTTTTCCTGTTCTCAGTGAGTCTTTCAACTTCATCAAGGGATGTTATGCCCACTAAACTGGCTTCTCTTAACCACCCTTTAGAGTTTCACGTGGCTGACCTCTTTAGAGTGTCATGTGGTCAACCTCTTTTTCTTTAGCCTGTTGTGCTCCACTTGATAGCTTGTTGTGGTTTCTTCTCATCACATGGCCTACATATGTCCATCTTCTTTTTCTGATTACCCATGAGACAGGTTGTTGTTTGCTCATCTGTCTTATCTCTGTATTGATCTTGAATTTGTTTTACTTTATACCAAGTATTTTTCCTTAGGCACTTGTTTTCAAAAGCATCTAATTTCTTGTCTATTTCTTTACTTGATTTTCAGCTTTCGCATGAATAAATGAAGGTGGATATCACATTTTAATTGAGTAATCTTAACTTGGTTTTTATGCTTATAACCTTTGAATTCCATATGTTCTCAAGTTTTTTGAAGGACAATGCTGCTTTTGCAATTCGAATTCTAACTTCTTTCCTGGTGTCACCATCCTGGTCCATGTATCTGCCAAGGTTTGCAAATTGGTTTACTTCATCAATTGTTCCTTCTACATATATTTTTCCGTTTGATTAATGAGAAGTTTCATAATTTTTCTTTTGTCTTTGTTAATTTCAAGACCTATTTTGCTAGCCAAGGGAGACAGGGAATCTGTTTTTTCCTGCATCTATATCACATTGTCATTGATAAGAGTTATGTCATCTGCAAAATCAAGATATTCTATTCAGGTCTCATGTACTCAATCAATGCCAGTTTTACCTGTACAGCATCTTTTCATTATAAAGTCTATGGCAATTCAAAAAAGCAAGAGAGATAATATACATCCTTGTTTCATGCCTGTTTCAATCTGAAACCATTCGCACATTCCTTCTTCTGTCTTGGCTGCACAAACATATCCGTTGCAGAGATCTCTAATGATGTTGACAATTTTAAATGGTATTCCATATAGTCTTAAAATTCTCCACAATGAATCTCTATGTATGCTATAATATCCTTTTTTAAAGTCTATGAAGTTTAGGATCAATGGTTTCTGGTTTTCAATATGCTCTTCAAGTATTATTTTTAGAGTAAAGATCTGGTCGAGACAGCTTCTTCCTTTTCAAAATCCTGTCTGTTTTTCTCTCATTGCAGTATCCATTACATCTTTAATTCTATTCAGAATCGCTTTACAAAACACCTTTGACACAACTGACAGTAAGGTTACACCCCTCCAGTTATTGCAGTCACTGAGCTTGCCTTTGTTGGGTATTTTAACAGTATTATAATACCAGGGATAAAAATATGCCAGATTCACATACTTCATATATATATGGAACAACACATAAGTTCCTCAATGGAAGAAATGAAGTTCTCTCACAAGATTACCAAAATCACTAATAAAAAATAATGCACTTGTCCTAAAAATGGCAAAACAAAACAAACACCTACATTTTGAGAATCTCTGTAACTATATATTGTCCTGAAGAAAAGGACAAACACACACAAACTTCTACAGAAGCATCATAGCTGATAACCTCTAGCCCATTATGACTGAAGCAAAGGAACTCTCTATCTCAATGCAAAGAAAACTAAATTGATAACAAATGACAAAACAAACAAGGCAGCTGAAATATGTATCAATGAGGAAAAAGTGAAAGAAGTGGAGAGTTTTGAATATCTTGGATCATTACTAACTAATAATGGAGATACAATGAGGGAAATTAAAAGGACATCTATTGCTCTTCAGAAAATAAAACAACTAAAGAAATGTGTGGAGAGAAACAGACAGAACTACAAAAATAACATTTTTAAGTCTTGCATCTTTCCCATAGCAACATATGCCTGTGAGACCTGGACACTTAACAAAACAGCTGAGAAACACATAAATTCCTTGGAATGTAAATGCTACAGAAGAGTTCTTTAAATATCATGGACACAAAAAAGAAATATATATCCATACTACAAGAACTTAGTATTCAAGAAGACTGGCTAGTAAAGAGGATTAAACAAAGAAAACTTAAATATTTTGGACACATGAAACGTCATGATAATCTAGAGAAGACCATCTTGGATGGGTACATAATGGTAAAAAGAAAGAGAGGAAGACCAAGGCGAAGATGGCTGCAAGACATCATTGATGATCTGCAAATGGATGCATCAGCAGCAGGGATTCTTGCTCACAACCGAGAGGCCTACAGGAATGCTGTTAGGGAGGCAAAGTTCCGCAAGGGACATGCAAAGGAATGAATGAATGAATGCAATATTTAAATTGTTATTCTATGTATCTGGGGCAATGTGATATAGATGCAGGAAAAATATTGCAGACCCAAGAAATTTCATTATTAACTGATTTTATGCTTGACTTAATTTGCATTTTCATTGATTGTCCCTTACATTGTTTTGCCTTTATTGCTGAATAATGTCTTAATGTCATGTTGATTGTCAGTGCTAACTGTTTGTGTTTGTTGGGTTCATTGTTAGATTAAAACTGTTGTATTACTGAATTCATACTTCGTGATTTGTACTGCATATCCTTGTATTGTTGTGTTGATTGAATGCTTGAGGATTTAGGCAAACTCAGCATACAATATAGCAAGGAGGGGAGAGCCTGAGTTGGCGGTCATGATGGGGGAAGCTAGATCGGCCTCGAGTACGGCAGTACATTGCCAAGGATTGTTGGTCTGTAACCATCCTGAGAAAATATTCCTCTCAATAATTATTAATGTAAATTTGCACCAAACAACTTTTACACTCCGTTAAGAATCATGATGTTGATGATGATGATGATGATGATGATGACGATGGTGGTGGTGGTGGTGGTGGTGGTGGTGGTGCTGATGATGATGATGATGATGATGGTGGTGGTGGTGGTGGTGATAATGAAATTGGCAGATGTCAAGAAATTAAATTGAAGTATGCTAAGGATGTGTGTAAACATTTGATTTATTTCTCCCTATACAGTGAGAATTTCTTGTGTTATATAGATGAACTACCTGGAATATATTAGTGGGGGGGGGGATACAACTTAAACAGCTTGAGATATGCAGATGATATAGTCTTAATAGCATAACAGCAAAGAGTGAAAAAAGAACTGTAAGGATTGTTGGACATAGTAGAAGAAAGTGAGAACAAGGGCCTTACACTGAACAAGAAGAAAACAGAAGTTATGGTCAACTCAAAGAAAAAAAAAGTGATTCCTGAATCTAAAATAACTAAACTGCACAATACTGAAACAGGTGGACAAGTTTAAATATTTGGGGACACTACTGACCTCAGATAGTATATGCCTAACTGAGATAAAGAGCAGAATAATGCAAGCCAAAATAATTTTTCAGAAAATAAAAAGCATTCTGTACAATTGATAATGAGGAAGATTACTGCAGTGCTATATTGAGTCAGTTTTACTTTAAGGGTGTGAGCCATGGTCAGTCATTAATGATGTACAATGCCATTTGGAAATGTGGTTCCTTAGAAGAGTGCTAAAAATATCTTGAACAGCAGCGAAATCAGACGAGGAGGTTCTGGGAGAGGCTCGTGATGCAAGACAATCAATCAAGTGCCGTGCCGCATGGCGTAGGCGATCATTTCTCTCCACAATTCCCTGTCTTTAGACTTGATTATGAGATCTGCAGGTGACTTTCTTCCTAGCCACACTGACAGCCCATCCAGTAACGTCTCTCTCTCTCTCTCTCTCTCCCTCTGTCTCTTCTTCCCTCAGACTTTTCCAGTTGCCACAAGGTGTTTCAATTTTCCTCTTCTCATAAAATATCCTACAAATCTTGCTTTTAAAAATCTACAGATCATCCCTTTTAACTCCAGCCTCTCTTAAGACTTCTTTGTTGGTTTTCTTAGTTGTCCATGGTACCTTCAACATCCTCCTTATGAACCACATTTCCATGGTCTCCATTTCTCGCTGTGCTCTCTTATTCATGGACCATGCTTCACATCCATAAAACAAAATTAGCTTTATGTCACATTTAAGTACTCGGAATCTTGTTTCCATTGATATGGATCTGTTGAACAAGATGTGTCTCATTTTCTTGAATGGTGACTTGGCCTGAGCAGTTCTGGTCTTTATTTCATTGTGATATTTCCCATTAGCTGTTATAATTGTTCCTAAGTACTTGAATCTATCAACTTGTTTCAGTTCTGTGCCATCGATGGTAATGCAACATTTTAGTGGTAATCTTTTCTTTGAGATGACCATCACTTCAGTATTTTTTTTTATTCAGTCTGAGAATACCACTTTTACTTTCACGAACCACAATGTCCAGAAGAGCCTGTAGCTCCCCTTCACTTTTAGCAATCCTATGTTGTCTGCATATCTTAAGTCTCACTCCCAATTTTATGTCTTGGAATGTTCCTATTTGGTTCTCAATCTTCACTGCTGCTGATTGCTGTCAGTATATGTTTTTGATGAGTTTCAGATCTTTCTCATCTATGTTGATGTCTTCCAGCATTCTTATAAATTCTGTGTGTCTCACTTTATCGAATGCTTTACAGTAGTCTATGAAGCATAAATATAGGTCCGTCTTTACTTCTATTGATCTTTCCATCAGTGTTCTCAATATACATATGGCATTACTTGTGCCTTTTCCTGCGATGAAGCCACACTGTTCTTCAGCGATTTCTTGTTTTATTTTGCCCCTGACTCTTCTCATGACAATACGAAGCAGGATTTTGATAACATGGCTCATAAGACTAATGGTTCAATGGCTTCACATTCAACTGCACCTTGTTTCTTTGGTAGGGCAATGAAAACTGATTGCAAAAGGTCTGATGGGACATGGTTACTGTTATAGATGTCATTCAGCAATCTGGTAATTATTTCTAAGCCAAGCTCTCCTAATGCTTCTAATTCTTCCTTGGTGATTTATCTGGTCCTTGTGCTTTGTTGTTCTTCATGTGTTTGATGGCTTCTTCCACTTCTGCTTTTAATATGGGAGGCCATTAATTATTATTTCGTATATCTAGTTCGCCTCTGTTGTCTTCATAGAGTTCTCTAATGTATTTGCACCACTGTGCCATTATTTCATCTTTGTCCACTATTGTAGGCCCCTCTTTTGACTTGAGGCAACCAGTATTGTGGTATGTCCTTTTGTTTGTTAACTCCTTTATTTATTTGTACATATCTTTTGCGTTTCCATGATGGTTTCTCTATTTCTTTAAATTTCTTATTTTGCCAGTCTTCTTTAGCTTTATTGCATTTGTGTCTTATTTCTTTATTTATTTTGTCATACTCATCTTTATCTTCCTTAAAACTTCTTCTCCGACCCATTAGTTGCAAAATTTCTTCTGTCATCCACCCCTGTTTAGTGTGTCGTTTATTTGGAGGTAGAATTTCAATAGATGTTTGCTGAATAGTCTTTAAGCATATTCCATTGTTCATCATCAATCGTTTCAATCTTCTCTACAGCATTTTACCTATTATGTACTATGGTTCTATATTGTTCTCATATTGCATTATCTTTCCGTAACAGCTCTCTATCTAGTTCTTTGTTTTTAGCTGCTACCTTTAACCTCTTTAGCCTGATTCTCACTTTTCCTACGACCGGGATGTAATCACTGTTGCAGTCTACGCTTGGTCTTGTTTTCATGGATATTAGTTAATTCCTGAATCTTCTGTTGCTCATAATGTAATCTATCTGGTTACGTATGTCATTATTTGGGCTTTTCCATGTCCGTAGTCGCCTTGGGTGTTGTTGAAACCAAGTACTTCCTATTATAATTTGATTCTTTTCTGCCCACTCAATCAGCATCTCTCCTCTTGTATTTCTGATACCTAGTCCATACTTACCAATAGCTTCATTGTCTTATTCAGTCCCTAGTTTCCCATTTAAATCACCCAGCACAAAGTTTACTTCCCATGGTTTGCACTGTTTCATTGCCATGTCCAGACTGTTGTAAAATTCTTTTATCTCATCATCAGAGCTGTCTGAAGATGGTGCGTATACTTGGATGAGATTTGTGTCTATTGAGTGGCCCTGTAGTTTAATCATTAACACTCTGTTTGATATGCACCAGAAACCTTTCACACTTCTTGCTGTCTTCTTATCCGATATTATGCCAACTCCATTTCTAGACTGGTTTCCCACGAAATATATTATTTTGAAGTCTTTATGATCTCTGCTTCCTGCTCCAATGGTATCAGAGAAAGAGACGGATAGATGGTATCAGAGAAAGAGATGGATAGATGGTATCAGAGAGACATTCGCTAATTATGACATGACCGTCGCTGAGGCCACCCATTTGGTCCCCCCCCCAAAAAAAAAAACGTCAAATGCTTCTTCTAATCATTCTTCTCTCTAGACTTCACGGTACAAGAGGAAGGATAAAAAAAAGTAAAATAAAATAAGTACTAATGATCAAGCATGGTTCATTAATATCAATTGTCTAATTGTCTCAATCATGAGTTCCATTTCTACCAGTTCCCTATATACACCAGCTGTTTCTTGGGTTCCTACCTTTCTTCTTGTCCCACATCTTCTCCCTCTATCCTTTACCTTATGACTTTGGTCATCGGTGCCCGTGCACCTGGTAGCTCATTCTGTCTCTCCCTTCTTTACTTTTCCTTCGCACACTCTACCATACGACTTTGGTCGTCGGTGCATTCTGCACCTGGTAGCCTCCTATATTAAGTCAATACTACTCTGTTGCCTGCGCAACCGTCTCCTTTCTTCCATAACTCCTTCCTCCCTTCTTCCATAGCTCCTTGTCACGTTCAACCTCACTATACATGCATGTAATCATCAGTGTAATCATTATATAATAAATACAATCAGAAATGATACTCACATAATCAATTAACATATGCAGTGCCCCTCTAAGTGCACTCGACACCTTTAATGAAGGAATATAATTCTAACCCAAAATTACTGAACACCAAATCACAACGGCTTAAAGAACGAGTTTTAAGTAATTATGCACAAAAAGACAAAGAAGTGAAGGAATCATGCCGTCAAGATAAACGTCAGTATTATGACAACTTAGCAGAGACAGCAGAGAAAGCAGCATATACAAATGACATGAAAACCATATATAAAATCACAAAGCAGATGACAGGTAACTTCAATACAAGATGTGAAAGTGCAGTAAGAACACAAAATGGACAACTGGTCAGTGGAGAAAGAGAAAAAATTGAAAGATGGAGGGAACACTTTAACACCCTACTAAACAGAACACAAGCAGCACAAGCAATAGATATACCTGAAGCAAAAGCGGAACTAAACATCAATACAGGACCAATAACAATAAATGAAGTAAAAGAGGCGATAAAGATGCTAAAATCAGACAGGGCACCAGGTGAAGATGAAGTGACTGCTGAGATGTTGAAAGCAGAAGAAACAGAAACACCAAAACAACTTTGCCGGATATTACAACAAATTTGGGATTTAGAAAAAGCCCCAGAGGAGTGGAAAACTGGTCTTATAGTAAAACTACCAAAGAAGGGTGACCTCAGAGATTGCGGGAACTGGAGAGGCATTACCCTACTGCCACTCACTAGTAAAGTATTTTGCAGAATAATCATCAACAGAATTGTACCAACACTTGAGGAAAAACTTCGGAAAGAGCAGGCAGGATTTAGGAAAGGAAGATCATGCATAGACCATATATTTGTACTTAGACAAATATTAGAACAGGCAAATGAATGGCATAGCACACTTTGACAGTGTCAACAGAGATGCACTGTGGAAAATCCTAAGATGGCATGGCCTCCCCCATAAAATAGTTAATGTAATCAAAGCCCTATACGAGGGTTTTCAGTGCAAAGTTATCTGTGGAGAACATACCTCCAGCAGCTTTATGGTACAAACAGGAGTGAAACAGGGATGTGTACTATCACCAACATTATTTATCTTGGCAGTAGACTGGTTAATGAAGGAGGCAACATCAGACAAACGCAGAGGATTACAATGGACCCTTAACACAGTGCTGGAGGACCTTGACTTTGCGGACGACATTTGTCTATTATCAAGCAGTCACAAAGATATGCAAGATAAAATAAACAAGTTAACCCAGAATGCAAACAACATAGGACTAAAGATCAACGTAGGAAAGACAAAGTTAATGAAGCAAAATGTGAACAACAGAAATGTACTCAGAGTAGATAACAAGTTAGTGGAGGAGGTCAACGAATTTGTATACCTTGGCAGCAGAGTAGTAGAAAATGGAGACAGCACAGAGGACATCAACAGCAGACTTACTAGAGCAAACCAGGCTTTTGCAATGCTACAGAATATATGGAAATCAAATAAACTAAGCATAAATATGAAAATCAGGATATTTAAGAGTAATGTTCTAAGTGTACTACTCTATGGAAGTGAATGCTGGAAAATCACCAAAACCATAGAAAACAAGTTGAATTCTTTCCAGACTAAATGTTTACGTAGAATTAAAAAAATATTTTGGCCAAACACCATAAGAAATAACATCTTATTGGCAGAAATGCAGATGAAACCACTGACAACAATTATTGAGGAAAGACGCTGGCGATGGTTGGGACATGTGCTCCGAATGACTGACAACTCACTACCAAAAATAGCACTAAGATGGACACCACAGGGGAGCAGAAGTAAGGGTAGACCAAAAGAGACATGGAGAAGAACAACAGAAAGGATGTTGAGCAATAGAGGGCTCACCTGGGCAAGAGCAGAAAAAAAGGCGAAAGACAGGCATTTGTGGAAAACCCTTGCGTAAGCCCCATGTGCCCTGGGCACCTAAGGTTCAGAGAGAGAGAGATAATTCTAACCCAACAATCGTTATCCATTTCCTATTACTCGTGTGCATAATTATGCACCATATTATAAACCCTTCATCTACACACAGAAACCTTAGGAAAACAACATTACAGAGGAGGCGCTATACTTTGATTATAACACAACTACAGTTACCTCTAACACATTTAGGTACATAATCAATATACGAAGAACGACTCATTTTCAACATATCTACCTTTACCTCACGAAAACATTAGACGATACTATAGTGAAATCGTTAATTCCTGTTATATATCTATGTTTGCCCTCTCTATCTACACGCGATGCATTTGGAACCAGCCCCACTGGTTGATCATGCCAGAAAGACTGTTCTTGTATCTCCCCCTTCTTACACGTCCGTCCATGCAACTGTAATCTCCCCTTTCGCTAAGTTTTGTCTCCTTGCTCCATTTTTCTTTTAAACGAATTTGTCAATACGTATAATAACCATCTCAGTTCATGAACAGGATAAAAGAAAATATAACAGCCATTAGTTCTTCTCACACAAACCTCCCATGTTCTGTTCAAATTCAATGTGTCCTTATATGTTCTGTTCACATTCAGTGTCCTTACAGTTGCATCTTTTGATTTCAAGTTTAGTTCTCATTTCCTCCTCAAATAATGGTTCGCCTCTGGACAGAGTTGCTGTCCACGTGACTCAGAGTTGCCGTCCACGTGACTTGATCTTTCGCGGGTTCTTCCAAGAGTTAATGTCTGACATAGAAATCTACCATTGATGATTCACAAAAATCTTTACATCTTCATTCCCGCTACAAGGTCGCCATGCGAAACTTGTTTGGAAATACGGTTGTCATTTATTCTTGTTACATGTCCAGCCATCTCAATTTTCTGCTTCTTAGCACTGTCATCACTGCACGCTGCAGAACCCCACAGTTTGCTACTTTATATTGCCACTTGATCAAGATCTGGAGAGCATGTGCATACCTCAAGATAGGTGCAGACAAGGAGCACCCACTGCACCAAGAGCTCATACAAGAAAAGGGTAACAGGCTAAAGACAGGCAAATCGTGGATAGGTCGTGCAGAAGATGTTATCAAGCAGGTCTGTGAAGCCAACAACATCAGCCCTGGCGAGGAATGGATACCGGTGCCTTCAGCGTTAAGGAGCATCTTGGCTTGCACTGTCAGGCTTGACAAGAGGAACAAGGAGCAGAGTCCACATGTTGTGAATGCTGAGGTAAACGCCCTCATCAGTGAAAAATATTGTAGGATTAAACCTCGAAAAAATCGTTGACAAAGCACTTTTAGTGAGACGTGAGAGAAAGAAAAATCACAAGAGAATTACCTGGGATTCGAACACGGACTCCGGTAGGACGAGCAGCCGTCTAGCCACGAGAGAACAGCGTACTATCGACTTAGCCAACTAGCTTTGTCAACGATTTTTTCGAGGTTTAATCCTACAATATTTGTTATCTTACTTTACCGTACCAAAACCTCGTAGTTTCCTATTTATAAAAAATTGTTCATCAGTGAAAACTCCAGTGAGGCAGATGTTATTTAAACAGATGGGTCCCTTGTACAGCACCAAAGGAGTGTATGGACATTCACAGCACGCTCAGTTACACAAAACAATCCAGGAAGCCAGACGTGCCTTTGCTATGACCACAAGCAACATGGCGATGGATGTGATGGCGGTGAAGAAAGCATTTGTCTGGCTGGAGTCACAGGACTATGCCCATGTTTGCTTACTAAGTGAGTCAATGAGTATGATCCGGAAGGTTGAGGCAGGTTCTGTATGCAGTCAGTGGCTTGAGTCATTGCATACATCAACGATCAGCACAGTCACCTTCATCTATGGACCCAGGCACAGGGGCATCCAGGGAAATGAGAGAGCTGATAGGTTGGCAGGTTCTGTCATCATCGCAGTTTGACGGCCTCTGGACAGAGCTGACATTAGTGGAGGACTTCAGGGGCAGCAAATCCACATCGCTGCTTAGTCTGAGAGAACCATGAGTACAGACTGACATGACCAAGAACAAGAGGCGTACTGGACACGCGAGAGGACTTGTCAACCAAAACAGGACGGTATGTTGAAATGGGGGAGGGCGAGGGAGGGGATCTGAGTACCTATAGACATGTCCAGAGTGTAATGATGATGAGCCCCCATACCATTCATTCATTTGCACTCCTGTAGGCCCCTCGGTTGTGAGCAAGATGGCCTGCTGCTGTTGCATCCATTTGCAGATCGTCAACGATGTCTTGCAGCCATCTTCGTTTTGGTCTTCCTCTTTTTCTTTTTCCTATTATGAATCCTTCCAGTACGGTCTTCTCTAAATTATCACGACGTTTAATGTGTCCAAAATATTTAAGTTTTCTCCCTTTAATCCTCTTTACTAGCCAGCCTTCTTCAATATTAAGCTCTTGTAGTATGGATATATTTGTTCTTTTTTGTGTCCACGATATTTGGAGAACTCTTCTGTAGCATTTACATTCAATGGCATTTATATGTTTCTCAGCTGTTTTGTTAAGTGTCCAGGTTTCACAGGCATATGTTGCGATGGGAAAGATGCATGCCCTTAAAAATCTTATTTTTGTAGTTCTGTCTGCTCCTCTCCACAGATTCTTTGTTTTACTTTATGAAGAGCGATAGATGTCCCCATACCATAACCCATATATCTATATATAATTAATTATATACGTGAACACATAGCTAAGTATTAATGACATTTTTATTTTGTAAGACTATTAAGAAGCAGATACATGTTGTTCGTGTGTTTTACGGAGCATTATTTTGCGGAAACGACTATACAGAAGAGACCATGCCTGCCCCAGTTAATTCGAGTTCAGAACAGCGGATGGAGTATCCATGCACCCGTGGCAGGGAATTTAACACTCAACGTGGCATGAAGATACACATAACGAAGAAAGGATGTGGTGGTTCCTTGCTGCCCAGTACTCAACAGTGCACTGTGACGCCATTCTCAGATAATACATTAGAAGATCTTTGTTAGGATATAAACCATAGTACAGGTAATATTCAGGTTGTGTCAGGCAGCAGGGAGGCAATGTAGTCCTCCGACGAAACCAGAGACAGGATTAACTTCCCACCAGCAAGTGCCAAAAGCATATGGGAAAACCTGGACACAGTATTACGCAAAGAATTTGACAAACAGCTGAGAGGGAAAAAAACCTTAAGCAAAAACTGGAAGCATTTGGTAACATCATATATCTTCACTGCTACAAAGAGTTTGGAACCAAACATGCAAAAGGAGAAAAAGTAACACAAGAAAGTCCAGAAGACGGGGGAAAATAGAAGCAATAAGACAGTAGAAGAACCATGCCCGGAAAATGTTCAAGAAGGCACATGAATCGGAAAAGTAAGGATTACGATAGGTTTAGCAGCATCTAAAATCTAGGCACAATGCCCTTTGCAGAGCTGAAAGACTATGTAAAAGAAAGAGGGAAACCAGATATGCAACAGAGTTCTACAGAGATCCCTTCTGGTTTGCCAAGCAGTTATTTGAACAGCCAAAATCAGGTTCGCTGAAAGCAGGTAAGGAGGTGCTCGAGGAATATCTGAGCAAGACATACTCTGATAAAAATAAGCATTCTCCTCTCGAGAACATGAAAGGTCTAGTGTGGCCTTGTGCACCAGGCAGCAAACTCAAATGCAGCCCAACAACCTTACAAGAACTAGAGAGCGTCGTAAGAAAAGCCAATGGCAAATCAGCACCTGGCCCAAATGGCGTTCCTTACGTACTGTACAAAAGATGCCCAGAAGCACTAAAGAAGCTCTATAAACTCCTAAGAACAGCATGGACCAATGGATTCATAAACAAAGAATGGAAAAAGGCTAACGGACTATGCATCCCAAAGGAGCAGAATTCCACTGAGATCAACCAGTTCAGACCCATCTCACTTATGAATGTGGAAGGAAAGATATTCTTCTCCATGATGGCAAAGAGACTAACAACATACCTCCTAGATAATGGTTACATTGATACATCCGTGCATAAGGGAGGAATTCCAGGTTACCCAGGATGTTGTAAACATTTGATTTGATTTGGGATGATGATAGAGGCTGGGGATGAGTTGATTATTATTTATTACTTCTTATTCTTCTTCTTGTTAACTCTTTTATATCGTATCTCCCTTTTTATTTTTCTCCATTTATTTACTTTACTCCCTCATCTCGCTTCTCCCTCCAATCTCACGCCTTCATCTTTTAACTTTAGTCACTCTTTATCGCCTTCAAATGGCCTTCAATGGAGATTTCTATCATGCTCATGGCTTATATCGCTAGCTTAATGTAATGAGATGGTCCCCAATGAAGTACAGCTGTGCCTGGAACACTCTCAATTACCGAGCCTCTTTTCGTCTGTCAGCTGGTGTCCATATATATATATAAGCTCCCCTAAATAACCTTATGGCTGGAAAAATACACTTATCATCTCAATCATTCTAGCACCTCCAACAGTCAATAAATACCCAGAAGGCATAAATGTGATCCAGGAAAATTAAGGATTTAGTTTATTAACATCACCAGACACCGCACACATTTACACCCGACAACGTATAAACACACCTATCTCCCCTTGGCAATTCAACACAATGCTCAAGAAATATGAGCATATCATGACACATCAACATGAAACAACCACAAGTGGCACTCTAAGTGACGCTCTTAACATTTCAACATCTCTCTTAATCTCTTGTATTCATTTTTTTCTCTTAGAATATATCTTATAATTAATTTAGAACTGGCTACAATCCCTTCATACACATAGAAGCTAACTTGTCAATTCACACATCACATATATGCACAGAAACTCTGCATGCGCCAGCATATAAAACATATATTGTTCAAAAAATGAAACGCAACAAATACGATGTTGCGATTTAAACTGAAGTTTGCTGATCAGACAAGGGCAAATTGCCTGAAACTTTCACTTGGGCATCAACTTCATGTGCTGACCTGAATTGTACTCAGCAGATGATTCATGAGCACAGAAAAGCGACAGTAGTCAAAACAGCATTTTTGACAATAACTCATGACAGGTTTACGAGAATCCCATGTTATTGAATGCCTATAAAAGATTGACTCTCCGCGAATCAATTCATTTGAAAACTCAGTGCGCAGTTATGGCTCATCTCACTACAGAACAACGACTCATCATCATTGGACGTTTACAGACTGGACAGTCACAAAGTGTGGTAGCAAGACATTTTATTGTGGTTAGAAGCACCATTAGTCGCCTTTGGAGACGATTTCAAGAAACTGGCTCAGTTGCAGACCGACCACGCAGTGGAAAGCCCATTGTCACAACTCCTGCAGAAGGCCACTTCATACGGCTGCGTCGCCTTAGGAATCGAATTGCATCTGCGTCCTCAACAGTCCACTCAATGACAGCAGCTCGTCGTATTTCAGATCAAACGATCAGGAACCGGTTGCACGACGCTGATCTTTGGGCTAGAAGACCCTACAGAGGTTCTGTTCTTACGGACCGGTATTGCAGTGGGCGAACCAGCATTGTCAATGGACTGTTGCGAATGATTGGAGAAGGATTTGGTTTAGTGATGAATCATTCTTTCTGCTCCAGCGACACGATAGAATTTACCGTAGATTCCATGAGCGCTATGCCCAGAACTGTGTGGATGAGGCACCTCCACATGGTGGTGGTGTACTTTTGTGGCAGACGATCAACATCATGGGAAGAAGTGACCTGGTGAAAATTGAAGAACGCCTGAATGCCCAATGTTACGTCGCTGAAATTCTTCATCCTCACATCCTTCTACTTCTGGCTGCACCAGGGGTTATTTTTAAGCAGGATAACACTAGACCTCATGTGGCATAACTCACCAGCCAGTTCCTCGCTGACAACAATGTCTAGACCATTCCGTGGCCATCCATGTCATTAGACATGAACACAATATAACACTTATGGAATGAACTCAACAGACAAGTCTGCCAGCAAGATGTGGCACCAACCAATCTCCGACAGTTGTCTCTTGCACAGCGGGAAGAGTGAGCAGCCATTCCACAACAACAGATCCAACGGCTAATCGAATCCATGTCAAGGAGATATCGTTCTGTGATACCGGTCAGAGGAGCCTAAACATCTTACTGAAACAGAGGCCTCTGTAGCAAAGAATAAAAGTCCAAACCAAATTTAATGAACATCATTTCATTGTTAATGTTTTAAAGTTTCTTCATGCCAAGATTGAAACATTAATTCCGTAAAATAATATTTTGATACAAGTTTGAAATTTAGTGTCCGTTGGGGAAGGAAAGGCGGCCAGGCGTGATACTGACCATATCACCCTCTAGTGTGCTGACAGGTCAAGGAAAATATGGGCACTACACCATATCCATATGTACCTCTAAGATGTGAGAGGATTACCTTTACCTTTTTTTACGGCTATAGTAGTGTTGCGCTTCTTTTTTTCCGAACAGTATATAACGGAAATATGAAAAGATTCAATGACAAGTATGCAGGAAACTCTCAACTGTAGAGAGCGGAACAACAACACAACTCCTTCAGATCATCAGATGGTAAGGTAGTGTCCTTGATTTCAATATTTGATGTTGTACCAGCGCCTATGAAGTATTTAGGTGGGACCTCAACTCTTTTGCTGTTGTTTGCTTTATCTTTTGCCCTGTCTACAAGTAAATTCAACCATGATGATTCAAGATGAAAATGAACGATGAATATAGGATACCATTAATAAATCATGAGCAGCACAACCACGTGCGCCACACACAAACAGAAAAATCACATTCCAGTGTCTATAAATCAAAAGTTAACTTGTACATTCATGAAGCACGATAATGAAAAGTTACTATAATGACAACGTACGCACTTCAATGTCTTAACTCACTAGGCGCATCATTAAACACTCAACATTGTACACTGAACACTTCTCACAGTATATACTTACACAACTCTGCCATCAACATAAAAAAAAAAATTACGTAGGCGAATGTCACCCACATGAGCCGGCTGGAACAGCACCTAGGTTCATCGCCAGACAATCTTTGTATTCCACACCATAAATATATAACTGATAACTTCATAAGACACCTCAGAATATCACGACATGGCTCCCCTAGAATATGTGCTCTCGCCACGAGCTCTACACACAAACTGCTCTTTTCTCAACACATTACATCCTGACCAAACCCAAGGAGCCGCTTGACCTGTTTTCCCCGAACCGGCCACTTTCAGGAAAACTAAATCAAACTCACCCCCTGTTTCATAATGTCTCGAGCATGCTTCAGTGATTTGGGAAGCTATTCAACAAGCAAGATCTGGAAAGCAGTACCTACAGGTAATATGGCTTGGCTCAGTACCATACCAGATGATGTGGATAGCACTAGATATGTATCATGTGCCAAAAGAAATCACAAATATGCTGAAAATGTACTTCACAGGGTTTCACATGAGATTTGGAGCATCAGGATATATTACAAGATGGACTGAGCTCCAGGTTGAAATTGCAATCGGCTGTACAATATCCCCCATACTGTTCGTACTAGCCATGCAAGTAATCATGAAAGCAGCAGAAGGCCTAAGGTTCAGAAATGGATGTCAAATGCCACCACTAAAAGCGTTCATGGATGAAACAACAGTAATAACAACCAGTCTTCTTCTTCTTCTTCGTTCGCATTGTCTGTCTATATCTGCAGTCCTGTCTCTTGGATAAATTTCACTGTTTTTTGTAACTCATGTATGGAACCGTAGAGCTTATCTTCTTTAGTGGTTTCACTGGGCCAGTAATTATTTCTCAGTGTCTCGTAGTTGATGCAGTTCTGGAGGATATGTTCCACAGTTTGGGGCACCTGGGCACATGTACACAGATTAGTAGTACCAACCTTAAACTTTGTATACATATGACTTCGGAGTCGGCTGTGTCCTGTTCGGAGACGGAAGATGGTGACTTGTTCCTTTCTGTTTAGCATGTGATAGTCATCATGTGGTGGTGTTTGTGGCTTCCTGTAGGTTTTTATCATGCTTTTCTTCTGATTATAGGTGATTGGTATGTCTGGTTGCTCCATTTCAGTGCCCTCTTTGGCCAGATGGTCAGCTTTCTCATTGCCTGGTATCCCACAGTGGGAGGGAATCCATTGCAAAGTGACTCCATGTTGTAAGCCAATTTTTGACAAGGCATCTTTAAGGTCTGGTAGTTTGTTGCACTGAAGAGCTTCCAGTACTGATCTTACATCTGTGAGAATTACTACAGGACATGTATCAATTCTGTAGTCTGATAGTTTTTCAACTGCAGCAATAATTGCCCTAACTTCTGCATCAAAGTTGTTGCAGTATTTACCAGTGGGTATGGAAATCTTGTCAATGGTGTTGTTTGGATATTCAATATATGCTCCTGAACCTCCATTCTTTATGGCATTATGTGCAGATCCATCTGTATACACATGTATCCAGGTGTCACATGGATATTTGTCATCTAGAACACGGTATAGAAGTGAAGAACCATTTCGAAATCCTGATGGCTGTACAGGAGGAGATGACACCAGATGAACTGGCTATGCAGGCCAAAGATATCTTAGTAACAACAGCTAAAGACATGGTTCCAATAAAGAAAACACAAAAGAATAGATAGATCACAGCAGGTACACTAGAACTGATAAAACAATGTAGAGAGATGAAGACGCAATGGAAAGTGACAAACAACAACAAAGATAAATATAAAACTTTAACAAAAGAAGTACGAAGAAACATAAGAAAAGACAAAAAACAATACATACAAGATTGTTGTGAAAGAATAGAAGAACATCAGAAGTGTGGAAGAGATAGTGAAATGTTTAAAGAAATGAAGACATTGACGAGAAATGTCACAGCTAAGCTAAATGTAATTTGTGATGAGATGGGGAATACCCTGACAGAGACAGAGGAAATTCTAGAAAGATGGAAGGAATATTGCAAGAGAATGTATGAAACAACCGACTGTGTAAGCAGAAATCAACAGTGTGAATTATTATTGGAGGAGAAAGAACCCGAACCGACAATGGAAGAAGTTTTATGGGCAATAAAGAATCTGAAAAATAGTAAATCACCAGGATGTGATGAGATAACAGCTGAATTTATTAAAGCAGGAGGAAAGGAGGCATTTGATTGTGTACAACACCAGAAACTTTGGGAAATAATGGAAAAAATGGGATTTCCAACACATTTGATACAATTAACATCACTGCTGTATCTGGACCAACAAGCAGCAGTAAGAATAAATGGTGAAACAACAAGTTGGTTTGACATAAAACAAGGGGTCCGTCAGGGGTGCATATTGTCACCCTACTTATTTAACTTGTATACTGAAAATATAATGAGGAATGTTAGAGAAGATGTAGACAAAGAATATTACGATGCCATAACAGTTGGAGGTTATGAAATACCAGAGATTAGATATGCTGATGACACAGTATTGCTGTCCACAACACAAAAAGGAATGGAAAAACTAATTATGTCAGTCCGCAAGAACAGCGAAGAGCAGAACCTCTATCTTAATGCAAAGAAAACTAAATTGATGACAACTGACAAAACAAACAAGGCAACTGAAATATGTATCAATGAGGAAAAACTGGAAGAAGTGGAGAGTTTTGAATATCTTGGATCGCTACTAACTAATAATGGAGATACAATGAGGGAAATTAAAAGGAGGACATCTATCACTCTTCAGAAAGTAAAACAAATAAAGAATCTGTGGAGAGGAGCAAACAGAACCACAAAAATAAGATTTTTAAAGGCATGCATCTTTCCCATAGCAACATATGCCTGTGAGACCTGGACACTTAACAAAACAGCTGAGAAACACATAAATGCCTTTGAATGTAAATGCTACAGAAGAGTTCTCCAAATATCATGGGCACAAAAAAGAACAAATATATATATACTACAAGAGCTTAATATTGAAGAAGGCTGGCTAGTGAAGAGGATTAAAGAGAGAAAACTGAAATATTTTGGACACATTAAACGTCATGATAATTTAGAGAAGACCGTATTGGAAGGATACATAATGGGAAAAAGAAAAAGAGGAAGACCAAGACGAAGATGGCTGCAAGACATCGTTGACGATCTGGAAATGGATGCAACAGCAGCAGGCCATCTTGCTCACAACCGAGAGGCCTACAGGAGTGCTGTTTGGGAGGCAAAGTTCCGCAAGGGACATGCAAATGAATGAATGAGAACACTAAGTGTGGCTGTTGATCTTACAAGACTGCTCTGCATCTCACCATTCTGCACACCTTTCACTTCAGTCTCAATAGTTATTTGTGTATAATCTGCTTCTTTCCATGGTGTATGCTCTGGTACAGATGATAATGGAGCGACTACAGTTGGAAGGTGAGGTATCAGCTTACGCATACGCTTGGCCTGATGAATGAAGCTGCTTCTTTTAAGCCGTCCTAATGCCAAGTTACTGAATCTCTCCTTCAGGGGATGGCTTACAGAGCTAAGGAATTTTTCTCCCATGGTCATGACCTTTGTGTCTCTACGTTCCTTTAGCGGTTGAACACCAACTATTTTCTGCATTTCTACTATTGGTGTGGACCTCATGGCACCTGTGATAATCTGTAGTGACTGATTTTGAACCTTGTCTAGATTATGCAGCGTAGTGTTTGATGCTGTACACCAAGATGTTGAGCCATATTCTAAATGTGGTAGAATACTTTGCTGATATACATTCTTGAGGATTCTTTCACTAGCTCCCCATGTAGTTCCACTCAATTTTCTTAATATGTGTAGTTTTCTTCTGGCTTTTGCTTCTGTACTGTTGATGTGTTGCTTCTACGTCAGTTTTGAGTCAAGAGTCACTCCTAAGTAAGTGGGTTGGTTGTCCATCCTTAAGGGTATTTCATTTACAAAGATCTTACCTGCTTTCTGTTTAGATGAGAGGGTGAACAGAGTGGTATTGATTTCTCTGTGTTGATACTTACACACCATAACTAGCATGGTAATAGCAAGCAGTGTTTATATTGCAACTGGCACAGTAATAGCAAGCAGTGTTTATGGTGCAAGTGGCACAGTAACACCAAGTAGTGTTTATGTTGCAAGTGGCACAGTAATAGCATACAGTGTGTATGCTGCAATTGGCAGTCATAGCAAGCAGTGTTTATGTTTCAACTGGCACAATAATAGCAAGCAGTATTTATATTGCAACGGGCACAGTAATAGAAAACAATGTTTATGTTTCAACTGGCACAGTAACAGAAAACAGTGTTTATTATGCAATTGGCCGCAACGAGCACAGTAATAGGAAGCAGTGTTTATGTTGCAACTAGCATAGTAATAGCAAGCAGTGTTTATGTTGCAACTGTCCCAGTAATAGCAAGCAGTGTTTATGTTTCAACTGGTACAGTAATAGCAATCAGTGTTTATGCTACAACTGGTACAGTAATAGCAAGCAGTGTTTATGTTGCAACTGGTACAGTAATAGGAATCAGTGTTTATGCCGCAACTGGCCCAGTACTAGCAACCAATGTTTATGTTTCAATTGGCCCAGTAATAGAAAATAGTGTTGATTTTGCAATTGGCTGCAACAACCACAGTAATAGCAGGCAGCGTTAATGTTTGGTCCAGTAATACCAAGCAGTGTTAATGTTGCAACTGGCACAGTAATAGCAATCAGTGCTCATGTTGCAACTGGCCCAGTAATGGCATGCAGTGTTTATGTTGCAACTGGCCCAGTAACAGCAAGCAGTGTTTATGTTGCAACTGGCACAGTAATAGCAAGCAGTATTTATGTTGCAACTGGTACAGTAATAGCAAGCAGTGTTTATTTTGCAAAAGATTCAGTAATAGCAGTGTTTATGTTGCAAAAGATCCAGTACTAGCAAGCAATGTTTATGTTGCAACTGGTACAGTAATAGCAAGCCGTGTTTATGCTGCAACTGGCACAGTAATAGAAAACAGTGTTCATGTTTCAACTGGTACAGTAATAGCAAGCAGTGTTTATGCTGCAACTGGCACAGTAATAGCAATCAGTGTTCGTGTTGCAACTAGCCCAATAATGGCATGCAGTGTTTATGTTGCAACTGGCCCAGTAATGACATGCAGTGTTTTTGTTAAAACTGCCCCAGTAATAGCATGCAGTGTTTATGTTGCAACTGGCACAGTAATAGCAAGCAGTGTTTATTTTGCAAAAGATCCAGTAATAGCAAGCACTGTTTATGTTGCAAAAGATCAAGTACTAGCAAGCAATGTTTATGTTGCAACTGGCACAGTAATAGAAAGCAGTGTTAATGCTGCAACTGGCACAGTAATAGCAAGCAGTGTTTATGTTGCAACTGCACAATAATAGCAAGCATTGTTTATGCTGCAACTGGCACAGTAATGGCAAGCAGTGTTTATGTTGCAACTGCACAATAATAGCAAGCACTGTTTATGCTGCAACTGGCACAGTAATGGCAAGCAGTGTTTATAATGTTCATCCATCATTTTGTGCCATCTCCTCATGGAAGGTTGGCTGCAATGAATCTCCACTCTGTTCTGTTTATCTTTGTAGAGCACTCAGCCAAGCTTGTCCCTGTCCATCTTGTGTTGTCAGCCCATCTATATCGCTGTCGTCCTCTTGTTCTTTTCCCTTTGATCTTGCCCTCAAGAAGGGTCTTTAATATAGTATTGTGCCTCTTGACATGGCCAGAGTGTTTTGGCTATCTTGTTTTTATAATTTTCAATATTTCTCTTCTCAAGTTGGTTTAGCACTTCGTTGTTTTTTTATTCTGCCTATGGAATATGCTCTATTTTTCTGTATATCCACATTTCGAGGGCCTCGTTCTTTTCTGTTGTCTTATCCAAGGTCAAGGCTTCTGCACCTTAAAGGAATATTGAATATATGTAGCATTTTACGATACATAATATCAGTTGCTGTGATATTTGTTTTGATGTAAGGATCTTTCTCTTTTTGTTGAAGGTGTTTTTTAGCCAGTCCTATTCTTGAATATTCATGGACAGAAAAGAAAACAAACAATGAAGTGTTAAACCAACTAGTTGTGAAAAGAGAAATATTTAAGACAGCCAAGACACTCTGGCCATGTCAAGATCGAAGGGATCTCGAAGGGAAAAGAACAAGAGGACGACAGTGATACGCTTTCCATCCTCTGTTATCATGTGTCCCAAACACCTGAAGATTTACACCTGTTCAAATAATTCTCCATTTATTTTTGTATTTATTGCTGGGTTTCTTTCTCTTTTGCTGATTACCATGACATTTGTCTTTTTGGTATTTACTTCCAGTCTGTACTTTTGACTTTCATTTATTCATATCACTAGATTCTGTAGGTCTTTTTGGTTCTCTGCTATCAGCACGGTGTCATCTGCATATCATAGGTTATTGATTGCTATTCTATTAATGTTTAATCCAAGCATCTCACTAATTTCTTTGATTACCTTCTCTGGAGAAAATGTCTTCGTTACAAATAAAAGCTCCATCCTAGCTCTTAAAATGGTATTGTGCTAAGACATTCATTGCAATGTGGCTTCAAAATATGAGATCAGTGTTATGAGTGTACCTCTGATGAATACTTGTGTTTTTCTCTTGTGGGTGAGACTTCAATCTCTGAATGAAATATAACTTTTAGTCTGACAACACTCAGCCACAAACAGCCTTAACATTGTCCCATCAATTATGAACAAACACACGATCTTGACACATACATCCTACCACATGCAGGCACATACAACCACGCACATCCTACCACATGCAGACACAAACAGTCAACATATTAGCATATACCAATGGATGAAGGAAAAAAAACCATCATCTTATCAAATTAAGAAATAATGTTTAATTTCATCATATAACATGCGGACAACCACACACCCATGACATCATCTTACTACATCCAGACAGACACATAACCTTAACACAATTCTACCAACAAAGTAACCCACATATCAAATTATAGTTCAACTCTTAAATAAAACACAGGTAATACCAGAATTTGTATGAGTCTTACATTCAACACTTTCTCTGCGATAAACATGCAAAAACAACAAAATTATATATCTACGTAGTGCATTTTAAGATAATTCAATGACAAGTGTGTGGTGAGATATCTAACATAAATTCTTTGCTTAGAAATATCAAGAAGAGAATGTCCAGTCAAAGAAAATGGAACAAAATAAAATATTAACACTAATATCAATAAATACCTGGAGGAGAAAACTACCATTATTTGCACTAGCAAGATCCCAACAGCATAATTTATTATATCTGTGTGTAAGTATAGGAAGGAGTTTACTGCAAGTTACATATTGGATTTGTTTACCGTCTACATTCACATACAGGATTACAGACTACTGTGTGTCTATCTGTTTGAGATCAATGCTAAATATAACATTATCAGGGAGGTCCAAATGAACTTTGGAAAGATGAGCTTTGAGTCTGGAGGTGCGAGTACACGAAAACTCACAGAAGGCACAGCGATAGGCCTTAGGCATGGCCACTCCTATCCTTCGGTTGGTAGTTCTCTCCTGCGAATGAACAAGCATATGTGCCTTGAGGCGTGACTGGCGAATGCAAGAGTAGGAACACTGAGGACACTGAAGAGGTTTGGAGGTAGAATGAGTAAGCATGTGTCTGCGGAAGTCTGCTGAACGGTTACCTGCATAGTTACACAGATTACAAGCAAATTTTTTTATATTCTGGTGAGACATCATATGAATCTTCAGACTCTCTTCTTTCTTGTATGTAGCACTACACAAACTACAGCAAAATGGGTGCTGGTATTTGTGTTGCAGCAAGTGGTTTGTCAACTGCTTTTTCTGGATACATTTGTAGTCACAGAACTGACACTGGAGAGGCTTTTCTCCATGAATAAATTTGTGCTTCTTAAGCAAATATGAGGAGGAACAGCCTTGTCCACACACATCACAGGTATACGGCTTCACTCCATAATGTTTGGACATGTGAGACTTGAGTCCCTCTGCAGACCGACAAGTGTATTCACACTCCTTACATCGATATGGTTTCTCTCCGGTATGGATCTTCATGTGATCCTTCAGACCCATCTTTCGCTTACAGGAAAAGTCACAAAGTTCACACGAGAACATCTTCTCTGTAGTGTGACACAGAAGATGATCTTTCATCCTAGATGTGTCATTACACATGTAGTCACAGTGGGCACATTTGTATTTTTTCACAGATGAATGCTTCTTCATGTGTGCTGTAAATGTGGATTTGTAATCACAAGAAAAATCACACTGCTCACAGTGAAATCTTTTGGACTTTGAATGATTCTTCGGTGGTTTCTTAACAGGTGGGACATCTTCAACTGCTACTGCCTTAATCTTTGATGGACTTGGCTTAATGTCTGGCAGTATTTCCTGCAAGACCTGGCCAGGTTCCTCTAGTGTTTCTATTTGCTGTACCTGCTCAAAATGTGCCTGTGCTAACTGTTGGGCCAGATGTTCTGGGGCTGCTTCTGTCTGGATGATATAAGTCTGTCCACCATCTGAAGTTGTAATGGTGTAAGTCTCACCCCCTTGCTTTCCTGCAAAAGCAGCAAATGCTTGGAACTGATCCTCATCCATGTGCTCAGGAGCCCAGTCTGCCTCCATGTCTAAAGTCTGTGTGGTAGGGATGTTTACATAGCTCGTCTGATTAGCATCAGCTTCCGCTTGCTCCTGCTCTAGTTTCTGCTGGTAAGCAAGTGGGAAGCTGGTACCAGTGTATGTTCTCTGTGAGCTGTGCGTCTTGATGTGGCGCTTCAAGCGGGATGGTTGAGTACAAACATAGTTACAAATATCACAACGGATAATTCCCTCCTGGCTGTGGCAAGCTTTGTGATCTTTTAACCGTGGTGCACTCAGACAGCTGAAGCTGCACATATCACATCTGAGAAGCGGTTTGTCTTGTGAATGTATTTTGAGATGAGCCTTCAGACGCCACTGACGTATGCAAGTGTAGCTACAGACAGAACATTTGAGCGGCTTGTCTGTTGAATGTGTTAGCAAATGTCTCTTAAAGTCTCCATAACGGTTTCCAGCATAGTTACAGAGAGAGCACTGAAATTTGGTCACATTTTCATGTCCAAGCATATGTACTTTCAGGCTCTCTTCTTTTTTGTATGTTGCATTGCAAATTTTGCAGACAAATGGTGTTTCAGTTTCATGCTGTATGAGATGAGCTTTCATCTGAAAGTTCTGTGTGCATGAATATCCACACTGTGAACAAAGAATAGGTTTACTGTCAGAGTGTGTGAACATATGTCGCTTCAAGTGACTTGCTGTATGGCAGGCGTAATGGCACTTTTTACATCGAAACTTCTTCTCCGAGTGGATGATCATGTGTTGCCTAAGTAAAGTTCTTGTAGCTGCTCTATAACTACAAACATTACAACCAAATATTTTAGAGCCTTGGGGACCAGTCAGTTTTTGTTTTTTCAGTTTCTCATAGTCAATGTGAGATGAATGCACTTCCCCACTGTCTTTTTCAATGTGGCTGACCTTCTTGTTAGCACTTTTCTGTTTAATTACAAGTAGTTTACCAGCATCAACAATGTCTGCAGGGACTACTTTCTTATCTTCATCTGAGTTTGTCTCTGCCATACCTATCTGTCTCTCCTGTAAAGTAGTTCTGTTTATTTGCAGAACTGGAAGCATATTAGTTTCTTGTTCTTGCATGATGCCCATACTAGTGACTTGCATTGGCATAATGATGGCATCTTGTGCAGGGAGCATATCTGACCCTTGCATGTGGATCACTGCCCCATTATGGACTGTACCCATGGAGTCAACAAGAATACTTTGATCTATTTTCTCCTGGAAAATGGCTTCCTGACCAACAGATTCAAAAATAAATTGCTGATCAAGGTCTTGATCTTGCTCCTTCACATATAAAATAATTTCTCCATCTTGGCTGAAAGCATCTTGAGAGTTCTGACAAGCAGCTTCTACAACATTTCTCAGGTTGTCTGCATTGATCTCAGAAATATTTAAAGATGGTGGCAAGCATATGGTAATGCTGTTTGATGTGACAGGATTCATGACTGTATCTTTGTGCTGACTAGCAAGCAAACGGTCAGCTTTCACTGGGTACAGTTTTTATCTGGGGAAATATTCAAACATAATGTGCTATTAAACTTCAGTCTCATATATAACACAAAAAACAAAACAAAACAAAAAAAAACACAGTGTGACATTACTTCTCACATCTGACACATCAAATGATAATATGATATGATAAACCTCACATATAATAATAATGGAACATGTTCATGGAACTTACAACTGTGAATAAAGAAAAAGGCAATGGAGATAATAACTGAACCAGTACAACCTTCCAGCCAAAAATGAAGCACTGCTACCAGGAAAAAGTTTGTCTGGAATCAGCCTCATAACTTCAGGATTGACTGCTATGGCCCTGACTCGGTGGGCAGCAGCTCTATTATGTTTGCATTTGATCATAGTTTTGTGGAGGCACAGAAAACTCACCATGACATGACTGAAGACTCAACAAACTCTGACTTGTCAGATCATAGGTCTTGTCTTTGGTTTAGGACTAACAGCAACAACAACAATAATGTGGACTACTTTTAACCTAGATCAGACAAACCCAAGATATTTGTATTAAAAAAAACAACTTTCTTCTTCAATATTGTTGCAGAATCGACTGTGATATGTCTCACAGGCTCTAACAAAAGATGCAAGGATCAGCTCGCATCTACTACCTTCTTGTTAGTCCAGCTGTAAAACTGGGAGACAGCTACTACTGACAAATTTCCTCTGGGGATGAAGAATATGTGCCCCATAACTGTGGCTGTGAAACAATTTAGATTAACACTGAGTACACGTGCATGTCGCTGGATAAAGACAAAAATGGATATCATTCACTACTCTGTCCCATAAATATGGGACTATGCTTAGGTCACACCCGCTGAATAGGTCTCTTGACTTGTATGCACACTTCTCCAATTGTCGCCATGCAGAACATTGAATCCCCCGTGTGGTACCCGGGATCTGCAAAGAATAGGACTGTACCCTACCATGCATGATCGTAAAAGGCGATTAAGGAGGGTTCAGCATAGGGCCAGCAACCCTATCTGGTAAAAAACTATCAGACTGCTACAGAAACAGAAGCAAGGGAAAAAGCAAATGCCGGTGGAAGGAGAAATGCTTATCAGGAAACTGAGCCCATGAAGGTTGTGGATGAAAGCCAGCCACTGGAAGTCCCCAGCCCGACTGCAGACCTCCTGGAACCTAAACAAAAGATGCAAATAGGCAGCTGGAATGTAAGAACACTAAACCAGACTGGAAAACTAGCACAAACCATCAAGGAAATGCACAGATACAAACTAGACATACTAGGAATACAAGAAGCAAGATGGACAGGACAAGGCAGAAGGAAATTAACAACACAGCACACAGAAGATACAATAATATGGTCAGGTAAAGAAGATCTTCATGAAGGAGGAGTAGCATTGATTATAACAAAAGAAGCATCAAGAGCATTGCTGAAATGGACCCCAATAAATGAGAGATTATTATATGCACGCTTCAACTCAAGATTCACGAAGCTGTCTATTATAGTTTGTTATGCACCAACAGAAGCAGCTGAAGAGGAATTAAAAGATTTTTACAACAGCCTCCAAGCCACAGTAGAAACAATACCCAAGCATGATATGCTACTCATCTTGGGCGACTTCAATGCAAAAGTAGGTGAAGGAAATGAAGATAGAAGAAGAATCATGGGAAGAGAAGGAATCGGAGAAATAAATGAAAATGGAGAAAGACTGTGCAGTTTCTGTGAAGAAAACATGATGACCATCGGAGGGACAATTTTCCAACACAAAAACATCCATAAGGTGACTTGGAGGTCACCAGATAAAACAACAGAAAACCAAATCGATCACATACTAATAAACAACAAGTGGAAACGGTCACTACAAGATGTGCGAGCAAGGAAAGGAGCAGATATAGGAAGTGATCACAACCTTCTGGTAGCAAAAATAAAACTAAAATTAAGGAAAGCCAGAATCGGAGAACATAGAAAGATACATTTTGATACAAGAAAACTGATAGACCAGCAAACAAGAAATGAATTCTCAATAATACTTAAGAACCGCTTCAGTGTCCTACAAGATGAAGCAGAAATGTCCATATTAGAGGAAACAGCAAAAGAGGTGCTGGGATATCGGAAAAGGAAAAAAGAGGAATGGATAAGTGAGACCACATGGGAAAAGATAGAGCAAAGAAAAGAAATCAAGAAAAAATTACTGAACACCAAATCACAACGGCTTAAAGAACGAGTTTTAAGTAATTATGCACAAAAAGACAAAGAAGTGAAGGAATCATGCCGTCAAGATAAACGTCAATATTATGACAACTTAGCAGAAACAGCAGAGAAAGCAGCATATACAAATGACATGAAAACCATATATAAAATCACAAAGCAGATGACAGGTAACTTCAATACAAGATGTGAAAGTGCAGTAAGAACACAAAATGGACAACTGGTCAGTGGAGAAAGAGAAAAAATTGAAAGATGGAGGGAACACTTTAACACCCTACTAAACAGAACACAAGCAGCACAAGCAATAGATATACCTGAAGCAAAAGCGGAACTAAACATCAATACAGGACCAATAACAATAAATGAAGTAAAAGAGGCGATAAAGATGCTAAAATCAGACAGGGCACCAGGTGAAGATGAAGTGACTGCTGAGATGTTGAAAGCAGAAGAAACAGAAACACCAAAACAACTTTGCCGGATATTACAACAAATTTGGGATTTAGAAAAAGCCCCAGAGGAGTGGAAAACTGGTCTTATAGTAAAACTACCAAAGAAGGGTGACCTCAGAGATTGCGGGAACTGGAGAGGCATTACCCTACTGCCACTCACTAGTAAAGTATTTTGCAGAATAATCATCAACAGAATTGTACCAACACTTGAGGAAAAACTTCGGAAAGAGCAGGCAGGATTTAGGAAAGGAAGATCATGCATAGACCATATTTGTACTTAGACAAATATTAGAACAGGCAAATGAGTGGCATAGCACAACATATGCATTATTCATAGATTTTGAGAAAGCCTTTGACAGTGTCAACAGAGATGCACTGTGGAAAATCCTAAGATGGCATGGCCTCCCCCATAAAATAGTTAATGTAATCAAAGCCCTATACGAGGGTTTTCAGTGCAAAGTTATCTGTGGAGAACATACCTCCAGCAGCTTTAGGGTACAAACAGGAGTGAAACAGGGATGTGTACTATCACCAACATTATTTATCTTGGCAGTAGACTGGTTAATGAAGGAGGCAACATCAGACAAACGCAGAGGATTACAATGGACCCTTGACACAGTGCTGGAGGACCTTGACTTTGCGGACGACATTTGTCTATTATCAAGCAGTCACAAAGATATGCAAGATAAAATAAACAAGTTAACCCAGAATGCAAACAACATAGGACTAAAGATCAACGTAGGAAAGACAAAGTTAATGAAGCAAAATGTGAACAACAGAAATGTACTCAGAGTAGATAACAAGTTAGTGGAGGAGGTCAACGAATTTGTACACCTTGGCAGCAGAGTAGTAGAAAATGGAGACAGCACAGAGGACATCAACAGCAGACTTACTAGAGCAAACCAGGCTTTTGCAATGCTACAGAATATATGGAAATCAAATAAACTAAGCATAAATATGAAAATCAGGATATTTAAGAGTAATGTTCTAAGTGTACTACTCTATGGAAGTGAATGCTGGAAAATCACCAAAACCATAGAAAACAAGTTGAATTCTTTCCAGACTAAATGTTTACGTAGAATTAAAAAAATATTTTGGCCAAACACCATAAGAAATAACATTTTATTGGCAGAAATGCAGATGAAACCACTGACAACAATTATTGAGGAAAGACGCTGGCGATGGTTGGGACATGTGCTCCGAATGACTGGCAACTCACTACCAAAAATAGCACTAAGATGGACACCACAGGGGAGCAGAAGTAAGGGTAGACCAAAAGAGACATGGAGAAGAACAACAGAAAGGATGTTGAGCAATAGAGGGCTCACCTGGGCAAGAGCAGAAAAAAAGGCGAAAGACAGGCATTTGTGGAAAACCCTTGCGGAAGCCCCATGTGCCCTGGGCACTTAAGGTTCAGAGAGAGAGAGAGAGAGAGAGAGAGAGAGAACATTGAATACATCTACCTAATGGACATCATGGCGACTAAAGTATGTATAATTTTCTCATGACTTCGATTGTGTTCTATGTAATTATTAGTTAACAATCTGTCGGGTGTCAGGTACAAAACAAACGCATGATTTAATCGCAATAAAGCACGTACTATATTGATTACTCAAAGCTTTGCAAACATTTCAACAAATTACTTTTCCTCCAACACTGTTGATTAATTTCAGTTTCATTCTGTAACTTTGATATTCAAATGTTGTACAAAAACGATGTTGCGGACATGCAAGTGGAAAGAAAGAATAAAAGCCAGGTGTGGTGTGTGTGAGATAGAGAGAAGACAGGTTTGTTTACCTTATCCAGGATTTTGTGCAGGTTTAGTCATCAAACATGGCAGCGGGCGAGCAGACGACCAAAGGACGAGCGTGACGCGGAAATCAGGCACAGTGCTTGCCACCTTCTTTTACCACACAGGTCAAACCGGTACACACTCGAAGCCTAAAAACTCATGACATGTTTTTCTTGCAGACGCTTTTACGCGCTAAATCCTTGGGAAAGTTTGAAATTTACGAGTAATTAACTATAATTTTATATTTTATCATGACAATTTCAGTTAAATTTCAGAACTCTACAAGAAAATTATATTTGGCCACATTGTTTTTTAGGCAAATGCCAATGCGGCAATGTAACCCCTGAAATAAATATAGGTCATGTACCAGATTTTGGCTTGGACGACGCTGTGAGCCAAACTTTATAGGGGACAAAAAGGGAGTTTTTAATGCCCATTTGAATGTTTTAAAAAACCCAAGAGGGCAGAAGAAAATGTGTATGTGGTTTCTTCAAACTTATAAAATATCCGTGAGACCACTGCGCTAAAAATGAAAACTAATTGATTTTTCTTAAAGGCAAGATCTCCATTATTCAATAACAGTGTAGTCAGCTGTGGCTTTCCTTTTTACACATAAACATGCAAGAAGAAAAATAGGAAAGCAAGAGACACCACAGAATACATATTAGAGAAAAAATGTGTTATAAGAAAATTTTTAAAGTACTTAGTTTAATGTTCTATAGAAATCTCTTCGTGTGTAGCGGGGTATGGATATTCCCTATCAAAAGAAAAGTAAAACCATTCCTTCCACTAGTCTTGGGCAAGGTGGAGTACCGTTAGGTCCCCCAATCAGGGATATGTGAAGCCACCAGAGCAGGTGGTGAATGGAGCAGTCAGCAGTTATTGCCTACAATGGCAGGCAGAGGATCTCAACTGTGCAGACAATGGCTACGATCACCAACTTGTAACAGTCACTGCAAAGAAGAAAAGGAATAGCAGACTACCTTCTTGCACTGCCAGGAAGCTTATCATTGCAAACCTGAGAAAGTCTGAATATGTCATTACGAGACGCTGGTCAGCTTGCCCAAGTCCGCATTACATTCAGGGAGGCGGTGAGAGTGGGAGACAGACACATACGAGTTTATACTAAGAGGATGGTATATATCAAAGGAAGAGTGCCAGAAAATCCTGACGTGAGTGATACGAGTTGTTGTAGTTGTAGTGAGTGATACGAGTTGTTGTAGTTGTAGTGAGTGATACGAGTTGTTGTAGTTGTAGTGAGTGATACGAGTTGTTGTAGTTGTAGTGAATGATACGAGTTGATGTAGTTGTAGTGAGTGATACGAGTTGTTGTAGTTGTAGTGAGTGATAATAGTTGTTGTAGTTGTAGTGAGTGATATCCATTTTTGTCTTTATCCAGCGACATGTACTCAGTGTAAATCTAAATTGTTTCACAGCCCCAGTTATGGGGCATATACAAGGTCTGACAATTAAGTAATGAGACTAATTCCATAAAAAATAAAATAAACAACAGTTGAAGATATAACCTGTATTTTATTCAAAGTAAGCTCCTTGTTCATTGATACAGCGAGTGGCACGATCTAACAAACACTGGAACGACCTCTGCACTTCTTCTGTTGGTATGGCCCACTCCGTGTTACGGCCTTTCGGATGTCAACAGTGTCATAAAAGAAGCGTCCTTTCAATGGTAACTTTAATTTCTGGGGAGTATAGTGGATGGTTGAGAACACACACTTGTTTTGGGGCCAATAATTCATGTACAACTACCGCCAGGGGAGCCGGTGCATATCATGAAGAAGGAAAAAAAAAAACTGCCAAGTGTTGAATACTCGAGTCGGACTCAGAGAATCCATTTCAATGGGCGTTTCAAAATGAACTTTGGCAGTGACAGTCTGTCCCTTTGGAATAAATTCTTTGTGAATAACTCCTTTGCTGTCGCGGAACCACATTGTCTTAACTTTCGACTTTTGAAGACGAAATTTTGTTTCCTTTTGGGAATGATGATGGCTTCCACTGAGCGCTTTGGCGTTTAGTTGTGGGATCATAGTGGAAAATCCATGTTTCATTTTCTGCAACAATCAAATTTAAGAAATGTTTATTTCTGTAACACGTTTTGATTATGTCTTTTGCGTACTCAACACGCTGATGTTTTTGGTCATCAGACAATACATGTGGTACAATACCAGCAAGCAACATATCCATCTCGCATACCGTCCACAATAGAGAAGTAACCACTATACGATAACGATCAATGCCGTCAAAAACCATACAATAGGTTTTACACACGCACTGGGCCGTCAAAAACCATACAATAGGTTTTACACACGCATTGGGCCGTCAAAAACCATACAATAGGTTTTACACACGCATTGGGCTGTTAGCGCAACCTTTACCTTGTGGAGATGAGCCTTGAGTCGACAATGTCCGGTTCGTAACCTGAAGATTGTGGGTTGTTGTTTGTTTACCACGATAGTCAGATAGCTCTCAAGGCTATACAAGATGAAGAACCACTTAACAAGAGATGTAATGGAGAAAGTAAAGCAGTTCTCCGTGACAAACAGGATAGCGCTACTTAGTTTTGTAGGAAACAAAACAGCCAACAGGCTAGCATGAACAGGCACAAAGAAAGAACAATTCATGCACAGAATGTCGAAAATGAAAAAAATAGTTAAAAAATATCAAAAACATCTGGGGGGAAAAGGACAAACAGTAAATATCCACAGGAACTCATGCTAAGAAGTCTGTGTACCATTGCGATAACTGTACAAGATTAACATTGATGGCGAGAAATGAGGGTGGGGGCGGGAAATTAAACCAAGTAATTCATTGGTTGTATCGCAGTCTGGTCCAGGAAAATTTTAAACACCTGTTTTATTTGGGCCTTAATGGCTCGGGAAGCTGAAGAAGAAGAAGAAGAAGCAGGAGTTTTATTTGAGCCTTATTGGCTCGGAAAGCTGAAGAAGAAGAAGAAGAAGCAGGAGTTTTATTTGAGCCTTATTGGCTCGGAAAGCTGAAGAAGAAGAAGTTTTCTTTGGGCAAATTGGCCGTTAAAAAGACGCGTGTGTCTCGGTACTAGCGAGGAGGTGCTCTGTCTTGTTGAAAACTTGACCGTCTTCCTGAAACTCACCCATCAATCAGTCAGTTAACATGCTCATATAAGAATACAGTTACAGAATATTCCTCATAAGAAGAAAGGTCCACATATCTCTTTCGCAATGGGTGATTAAAAACAACTCACACATGTTTGCGGTACTCCCTAGTGTAATAGTTTGACTATTTATAATTTTAAGACACCCCTGAAATAGTATTGGCGCCAACTAAAATGGTTTTCTACTGGTTTGATCATTGTCTACTTGTGGAGTACAGTTTGAACTTATACATTTCTTCTTGTTGTTGGTGTTCTAACAATCACCTAATTTTCTATATTATACACTGAGAAAATACAACAAGACACCCAGGCTTCCAACTCCACAAAATAATACAAATACAACAGCTTAACATAACTTGGCAGTCTTCCAACCAAAACAACTGGTCAACAATGAGAATTCCAACAAAGCCAACTGGTGTAGTATTTCATCAGACCACGCACATTTATTAATGGACAAAATGAGGGTGAAATCATGAATGATGGCAACATAGCCATCAGGCTAACAAGAATTACATTAACAGTGCCCGGCGTGAGCGAACTCTCTACCTTACAGTACCTTACAATGTACTATACACAAAAAAATCAATACTTACAACATTATCAACAAAACCTCAATCAACACAGGGAAAAACTAATTCTTCCATTCACTACCAACAAATTGCCAATGATAGAAATTCTTCCTAAACGAGATTCCAATCTGCAATAAAATTATTAAAATTCTTCCTACATCACAAACAAAATAAACTCCTACTACAACAAACAAGTAAGGCTCTCTCTACCACATACTAGAGTCAATCACACAACCTTTCTCTAACACATTCTGACCAAAGACTAACTTTCTCAGCCCATGCATACCTCCCGCTCAACTCAACCACGTGACCTCGAATTTTCTTGAACCACGTGCTTGGCAAGCAGTGATGAGTTGTGGTCTACCACAACTACAGGGTTATACACTATACACTCTGTACAGAATTGTTATTCTGTTACACTAGATCCTCTGACCTGACAGCTTGTGACTTTTTTGTAGGGTTATACCCCTCCTTCCCTCCCACTTCCACGGGATCTAACTATTCTAAAGCAGCGAATCATTGACGTCATCGCACCTGTTACTTCAGATATGTGACGTAATCGCACCTGTTACTTCAGATATGTGACGTCATCGCACCTGTTACTTCAGATATGTGACGTCATCGCACCCGTTACTTCAAATATGCTACGTAAAACCTTGGTCTAGCAACCAAATGGTCGAGGGTTCGAATCCCCAGCTGAGCGGGATTTTTTTTCCGACCAATATGGCCCCGAGGTCGACCCAGCCTCGTAAAATGGGTACCAGAGAAAATCTGGGAAGTAAAGGCAGCGAGGAAAGGAACTGGTCACCCTACCTCATACGCTGATGACCCAGCATAATGAGGTCTCTAACGCTTCACCCCCTACGGCATTTGCTATAGGACTATCTTTACTTTTAAAACCTGGAAGGAACTCAACTACAGAACTGGCGTATGCCACGCCACCCGGGGGTAGGGGGCTCCCTGACACACGGAGTCTAAAACTTTGATAATTTCTAATTTCTTTACAAAATAACATACACTTTCTTCATTTTGCTGCATGTTCTACATATGACATCTGGAGAGTGAAAAGGAAGTTCTGGAACACTTTTTTCTTTTTTTTTAAAATCTCTGGAATTGCGAGCTTGATGTTCTTTGCAGTCGACACGGTGACGATATCGAGGCACATCGTTGTTTCAGATTGGGAACTAGTTACATAGCTACTCCATCAGTCCCTGAACGAAGCTAAAATTCAGAGCCGTTAGCCAGGCGAGGCCTGTTACTGGGAGTACCAACGAAAAGGGAAGGACAGGGTCCTGGTCAGTATGATTAACCAACCCTGACGCTAGTATGTCAGCTATGTGTCTATGACTGCAAATCGGATAGTCTTCGCTAACGTAATATATTCTTGACTCGAGAACTTGAAGAAGTTACATTATTAAACTTTATTAAACCGGTGAGTGATATCCCTTTATTGAAGTTGATGGGAGACTCACGCTGAATTGATTTCATCCGGTGAAATTCCACATCATCAACATTGTTGAGTTAATTCATGTAAGATTATTTTTGTTTTGTGCTTGGAATTTACAACAGACAAAATGTAAAATGTGTTATTGGATTCGTTTTCTCTTAATTTGTGCCCTTTCTCAGCTAGGATTGACTGGTTGACTACAGACACATCGCTTCTTCATTGTCATTTCTGTCGGGCCCAATTCTACCAGTATTTGATGGCAATTTTTCCAGCTCTGATTTCGTTGCGAATGTCTTCTGTCCTCCAATCTTTGACTTCTCAGATAACGCAGCGCTTCTACAAGGACTATCCCTTCATGCTGCTTGGTCGTTCACCATTTCTTTACAGTCCTCTTGGTAGGTCCAATGAAAGGGAGGTTTAGCCGATACGTCTCGGGCCTGGATGATTTCCACAGTTTCACAAAGTGGATGATAGCATAGTGGATGAAGGTAAAGTGGATGAAGCCACAGTGGATGAAGGCAAAGTGGATGAAAGTGAACTGGATGAAAATGGGATGGCAAATCAATATTTTAAGGGGATGAGGGATAGTTTTCCATTGCCTTACAAAACTTCACTTGGAGGCACTGTCCTTTGGCTGATCTTCTTCTTCTTCGTCTTCTTCATCTTCATTAAGGCTCATTGGTGCAGATAAAGTTTGCCTCCATTCCTCTCTATTCCTAATCTTCTCTTTTCAGTTTGTGACACCAATTTCTTTTATATTCTCTTCTGTGTTGTCTTTCCATCTCTGTCTTTGGCTGATAGGAAAAAAAATTCAGATGTGTTAAACATATTCTTTCATCTCACTTTTTGTGAATTCATAATTGCCCTCCATCTAGAAGCTTGCCGTAAAGTATTTACTTGGGAATATGGCTGCCATCTGTTCTTGCAACATGAATCATTTTCATGTTCTGAGTTTTGTAACCCCCCGTGTGGTACCTGGGATCTGGGCACATGCCTGGGAAGCAAAGAATAGGACCACTATAACTTACTACACATGATCATAAAAGGTGACCAAGGAGGGTTCGGCATAGGGCTAGCACCCCTATCTGGTTAAAAAAAATCCATCAGACTGCTACAGAAACGAGGGAAAAAACAAATGCAGGTGGAAGGAGAGACGCATATCAGGAAATTGAGCCCATGAAGGTTGTGGTTGAAAGCCACTCACTGGAAGTACCCAGTCTGACTGCAGACCTCCTGGAACCTAAACACAAGATACAGATAGGCAGCTGGAATGTAAGAACACTTATCTTATCTTATATCTTATATCCTTCCCGTGCTGTTAGACGTCACATAGGGCTCGCAAAGTAGTTCGCCAATTTTTCCTGTCTTCGGAGAGTCTTTCAACCTCATCAAAGGATTTTATGCCTGTTAATTTGGCCTCTCTTAATAAGAACACTTAACCAGACTGGAAAACTAGCACAAACCACCAAGGAAATGCACAGATACAAAGTAGATATATTAGGAATACAAGAAGCAAGATGGACAGGACAAGGTAGAAGGAAATTAACAACACAGCATACAGAAGATACAATAATATGGTCAGGTAAAGAAGATAACCATGAAGGAGGAGTTGTATTGATAATGGCAAAAGATGCATCAAGAGCATCGCTAAAATGGACCCCTATAAATGAGAGATTGTTATATTCATGCTTCAACTCAAGATTCATGAAGTTGTCTATTATAGTTTGTTATGCACCAACAGAAGCAGTTGAAATGAAAGAAGAGTTTTACAACAGCCACCAAGCCACAGTAGAAACAATACCCAAGCATAATATGCTATTCATCTTGGGCAACTTCAGTGCAAAAGTAGGTGAAGGAAATGAAGATAGAAGAAGAATCATGGAAAGGGAAGGAATCTGAGAAATACATGAAAATGGAGAAAGATTGTGCATATTCTGCAAAGAAAACATGTTGACCATAAAAGAGAGCAGTTTTTCAACATAAAAACATCAATAAAGTTTCTTGGAGGTCCGCAGACAAAACCACAGAAAACCAAATTGATCACATACTGATAAACAACAAGTGGAAATGATCACTACAAAATGTGAGAGCAAGGAAAGGAGCAGATGTAGGAAATGATCGCAACCTTCTAGTATCGAAAATAAGACTAAAATTAAGGAAAGCCAGAATCGGAGAACCAAGAAAGGCACGCTTTGATACAACAAACTGAAAGACCAGCAAACAAGACAAAGTAGAAATGTCCATACTAGAGTAAAATGGAATGAATGAATATTTTTAAAGGGTAAAGAATTTGGCACGCAGGCCTTTCTTACATTCTGCACCTTCATCACTCCATCTTTCATTCTTCCCACACACTCGATTAATACAAGTATACAAATTACATTAGGAAAAAAAAACATATCAAAAGAGTGTAAGATTAAACTATTGCATTCAAAGTAAAAGAGAAGAAGTAATTAACCTAATAAAATAGCTCTCTCACATACATACACACGCACACACAGACATATACATAATCAAAAATACATTGTCAGTACAGATCTTCTAACATATGTTTTTTAACAAACATTAAAATAGTTTCTAACAATACCTAATAAGTTACTTTTCAGACTATGTCATTTTAGTATTTAATGGCTGGCGAGTCATGGGTTGAGAGAGTGCTGGTTATTCTATGGAGGTATATAATTACAAGCAAATAAATAATGAATCAGGTTTGAGTTAAAGGATGAAGTATTACTAATGGATTTTAAATGGTAGGGGAGGGTGATCCAGAGCTGTACTGCAGAGCATGCAAGGCTTTTCTTGTACAGATCAATCCTGGGTTTAGGAAGAAGGCAGTTTTTTAAACGCTGGAGTGGCGAAGTGGTTAGTGCATTGGTCTCTCATGGCAAAGGTCAGGGGTTCGTATCCGGCCGGAGACACCCCAATCACCCAGCTGTAGAAATGGGTACCCGACTTCTTCTGAAGTTGGGGAAGGAAAGGCGGCCAGGCGTGATACTGACCTTATCGCCCTCTAGTGTGCTGACAGGTCAAGGAAAATATGGGCACTAACACCATATCCCTATGTGGCTCTAAGGCATGAAAGGATTACCTTTACCTTACCTATGTCTAGTGCTATACGTAAATAGTGACCACAAGTAAGGCAGAGCATTGTGCGACAGAATTCTGTGAACAAACTTAACTTTGTTAAAAATGACTCTATGTTGTTGAAGTATATGTGTAACCTCAGGGAGTTTTCCTAACAAGTGATAAACATTTAGATGGCCAACATGTAGTACGTCGTATCATGGCCACTCTGCTTTCTGGGTCATATAACAATGTAACAAGTATTATATTTTAGTAAAAATAAAATAACTGATCAGACAGACTTACTCATGCAACAGTCAGACTTCTATCATATAATTATACGCGTACGTTTAAGCTAGTGGAGATAATGAATATAAATAAATTTATAATATACTGACAAACAATTAGGGGAGAAAAAAGTACAAAAATCAACAATGCAATGAACGTTATGTAAGTGTAAATTGTAAGACTGTGTGACAATATTAGCTGTAAACTAGCACTAAGAAATTTGTGTTCTGCTGTAAGAAGTTCTGTGGTTTTTGTGTGTTTTGTTTTAGTTCAGTTAGGTTTATCAACAGATGTTAAAATGTGCTGGAAGTTTCAAATATCAGGTGTCTGTATGCGGGTGTTGCATGTTGATTGTGTAGTAGGGACATCATATATGCCTGGCTCAGAGCTTCAGGACTTAATTGCGTTAGATATTGTAGCTGAAAGTTCCATGGATAATGATGCGGGGTTCTTGTGTTTGTGTCCTATACAGTTGTTGTGGTATTCCTAAATGGTGATTGTGCAGGAGTCTCCATGTTGTTTGCTGTACTATACTGTTGGTATAATTTGTTGATCTTGCCATGTAGGCAGGGGCGGGAACATGGAATCTGGCTGTTTGAGTGTGTTGTTATGTTCTGCTCAGTTCTTGCTGGATATTTGATATTTTTGGCAAGGATGCTGCTGCCAGTCTTGTTAATGTGGATGTGGTCTCTGTAAAGGCGTTTTTTGGGAGCACCTGTGGCTGAAGTAAAAAATGATGTGTTGTTTATAAAAACCACTGTGTTCTGCAGACAGAATGTTTTTAGTATTTTGTTGTTAATATCCACCATACGGCATCCAGGACCAGAACAAGATGGAATGATGGATGAAATGTTTATGGAAGTGTTGGGGTATTTCTTCTTGATGGTGGATATCAAGTCCTGTATATCAGAGGGCTGAAGACTTGGCCGTTCGTGCTGTTATTAATGTCAACATGTACGGTCATTCTCCTCACTCTGATCGACATCAAGTCATCTCAGTGAAAAAAATTACTGAGCACCAAATCACACAAATCGCACTGAAAGAACAAGTCTTAAATAAAAATGCACAAAAAAGACAAAGAGGTGAAGGTATTGTGCTGCCAAGATAAATTGTGTGTAAACTGTTAATACTACGACAAGTTAGCAGAAGCAGCAGAGAAAGCAGCATATGCAAATGACATGAAAACCATTTACAAAATCGCAAAGCAGATGACAGGTAGCTTTGGCACAAGATGTGACAGTGCAATAAGGACACGTAAGGGACAACTGATCAGTGGAGAAAGAGAAAAAATTGAAAGATGGAGGGAACACTTCAACACTCTACTAATCAGAACACAAGCAACACAGACAATAGATATACCTGAAGCAAAGATGGAACTAAACATCAATACAGGACCAATAACAATAAGTGAAGTAAAAGAGGCAATAAAGAAGCTAAAATTAGACAGAGCACCAGGTGAAGATGAAGTGACTGCTGAGATGTTGAAAACAGAAGAAATAGAAACGCCAAAAGATTCTAAGGACTGTTATTGCCTGAGGTGAGGTAGAGGATACGCTCTCCACTCCTATGGCGTGCGTCTCAAATAACCTCTGACAGTCAAGTCCAGCTCCTGGCCTTCTCATGGCAGAACTGTTTAAACTGATAGGAGAAGGGGTGAAGGCGAATATCTGGCGCCTGAAAACCAGACGCTTCGGGTAGATGAGAGTCATGTTTGGTAGCTCATCTACTGCTGCTGGTGAGATTCTTCAGCTGCTGTGTGTGGAGTGGGGCTCCTCCCGGCCAGTGAAGAAAGGTGCAAATGGGGTTGCCACGCGGCACCACTGTGGAAGAGGTGAAAGAAAGGATTATAGTCAAACCACAGCACCTCTGGTCTGGAGGTCGGCCACGTCCTAAGTGCACTCATATCAGGCGAAATGCCTGAACTGGCTTAACCCAGAGGTTAAGACACTGCTGGTGAGATTCTTTGGATGCTGCGCATGGAGTGAAACTCCTCCCAGCCAAGGAAGAAAATGCGAAAAGCAATTAAGGTTGTTGTGTGGCGCCAATGTGAAAAGGTGATGGAAAGGATAAAGTGAAGCTTAATCAGTATGATCAGTAGTATCACGGCGAGAGCTACTCATACCAAGGCACCTCTGCTCTAGAGGCCGGCCACATCCGAAATACACCATACTGGTGAAATATGCTTAAACTGGCGTACATCAGGGGTGAAACTTGATGGCTGTGCGTGTCACGGTACCTCTGCTCTAGAGGTCGTTCACGTCCTAAACACGCCCATACTGGGATAATATGCCTAAACCGGCTCAACCCAGGGGTGGAAGTCACTAGTGCCAAGGATTCATCCTCCTGGACAAAAGCTCCATCCTGGTCACAACTAGGAAGGGTAGTGGCCACGACCACAGAATGCTAAGTCGGAGACACTGGACCAGGGCAGTCTAGATAGGCAACCACCTCTCACCTGGTGAGGATGTATACATATCCTAATCACGCTGAGGATTTCCGGTGAGAAAGTCTGCTGGACTGGATGGGCAACCACCTCTCACTTGGCGGTGAAACACGGGTATCTCAAAACAAGTCGAAGTTTTCCAGTGAGAAAGTCCAACTCTAGCCTGGATGGGCTACCACCTCTCACTCAGCGGGGATATACTGATATCCAAAATATATAGAGGTTTTCCAGTGAGAAAGTCCAACTCTAGATTAAACTGGTGCAACAAAAACTGCAGTGTCACTCAATCTCGCATCTGAGACCAACCAAGAATACAGGCTCTAGCCCTGTGATACTCTCAACCTCTTGTGGTCCTCTTGGGGATCTTGTGTGGTCCTTTTGGGGACCACGGGACCTATCAAGAACTACAAGCATAAATTCAGTAGGATCACAGGGCGGTCTTGGTGGTAGAAGCGAACAAAGAAGAAACACCAAAAGAACTCTGCCAGATACTACAACAAATTTGGGATCTAGAGAAAGCTCCAGAAGAGTGGAAAACTGGCCTTATAGTAAAACTACCAAAGAAGGGTGGCCTCAGAGATTGTGGGAACTGGAGTGGCATTACCTTCCTGCCACTCACCAGTAAAGTATTCTGTGGCATAATCATGAACAGAACTGTACCAGTGCTTGAGGAAAAACTTTGGAAATAGCAGGCAGGATTTAGGAAAGGAAGATCATATATTTGTACGTAGACAAATATTAGAACAGGCAAATGGGTGGCATAGCACAACATAGGCATAGTTTATAGATTTGAGAAAGCCTTTGACAGTGTCAGCAGAGATGCACTTTGGAAAATTCTACGATGGCATGGCCTCCCTCAAAATATAGTGAATGTCATCAGAGCCCTATACAAGGGTTTTCAGTGCAAAGTGATCTGTGTAGAACACACCTCTAACAGCTTTAGGGTACAAACAGGAATGAAGCAGGGATGTGTACTATCACCAACATTATTTATTTTAGCATTAAACTGGTTGATGAAGGAGGCAACATCAGATAAACACAGAGGATTACAATGGACACTTGACACAGTGCTGGAGGACCTTGACTTTGCAGATGAAATTTGTCTTCTTTCAAGTAGCCCCAAAGATATGCAAGATAAAATAAACAAGCTAACTCAGATTGCTCAAAATAGGATTAAAGACGTAGGGAAGACAAAGTTAATGATGCAAAGTGTGAGCAACAGAAGTGTACTGAGAGTAGATAACAAGTTATTGGAAGAATTGGTATATCTTGGCAGTATAGTAGTAGAAGATGGAGTCAGCATAGAGGATATCAGCTACAGACTTACAAGAGCAAACCAGGCATTTTCAATGCTGCATTCTACAGTGATACCTTGGGATCCGAACTTAATCCATTCTAGAATCCTGCTCAAATTTCAAATTGTTTGAGTTCCATGGCAATTTTTTTCCTTTAAAATAATGGAAATTGGATTAATCTGTTCCTGGGTCCCATGAACTCAAATTTTTGAAATGATTTTAACAGTAAATACTATGGATTTTGAGATACGAAGGGAAGCCACTAAGTAACTCACAAATTGAAATATTTTATTAACAGCAGTTATCAGGTAGTATTTAAATATATCCTTAGATAGTACCATCATCCAACTTTATAATAGTTGTATGTAGGGGGCACTGGGAGTTATGTGTGCATCCGCAAAGCAATAACAAAATGACTACCCAACTGTTAGTGTGTACCAAAGAAGAACAGAGAAGTGTAGTGAGATTTTTATGGGCTAAAGGGCATTCAGTTGAGGACAATCATAAGGAAATGATTACAGTTTATGCTCAAAAGTGTTTATCACATAAAGCGGTCTATAACTGGGTAAAAGGATTTTCTCAAGGATGCACTGAAATTGTTGACAGTCCGACTTGGCCATCCTGTTCAGATTGCAACAGAAATGACTGTGCAATGTGTGAATGAGATTATTAGAGCTGATAGACGAGTAACGATAGACAGTGTAGCAAGTGCAGTCAGATGTTCACATGGCTTAACCTACAGAATAATGCATGAGCAACTGAATTTTCAGAAAGTTTGCTCACATTGGGTACCCAAAGATCTGAATGATGATCACAAAATGAACCGATTTGGTTTGTCATTACAGCATCTCTGTCATTATGCATATGAAGGTGAAGACATGCTCCAAAGGATTGTTACTGGAGACGCATCTTGGGTGCACCACTACCAACCCGAATAAAAACGTGCCTCAATGCAGTGGAAACGCCTGTCATCGCCATGTGCAAAAAAATTCAAGATTATGCCTTCTGTGGGGATGGTTATGCTGACAGTGTTCTGGGATTATCAAGGAGTGTTGTTAACCAAGTTCCAAAAGTATGGTGACAGTGTGAATTCTGTATCGTACTGTGAAGTTCTGTCAATGTTATGGGATGCAATTTGAAGAAAATGTCCTGGTCTACTGACTAGAGGTGTGCTTCTCCTTCATGACAATGCCAGACCACATACGGCTCGGTTAACCCAAGAGAAAATTAGCCACTTGGGTTGGGAAGTTCTTGAACATTCAACCTGTAGTCCTGACTTAGCTCCAAGTGATTTTCACCTTTTTGGTACATTGAAAAACCACCTTGGCGGGAGAAGATTCTCGAGTGACAAAGAGGTGGAAACAGAAGTAAAAAAATGGTTCAGAAAGTGGACTCCCAATTTTTACGCCATGGGACACTGATTACACAATGGGACAAATGTATCAATGTTGATGGTGATTACGTTGAGAAATAGGGGAATAATGTAGGTTCAAAAATTAAAAGTTCAAATTACTATCGCATTTATTTTTTTTTGTAACAGGCATTTGTGAGTTACTTAGTGACTTCCCCTTGTAAAATATTAACAAATAATAATAATATTTTAATAAAAAATGTAAATTAATAAAATTAAAAATATAAAAACTTGTATTTACCATAAAAAGGAATGATGTGGAAGCTGAAGGAGGAGGAGAGAGATTAGTGCTTGGAAGGTGAGTTACCCTCCATGATAACATCAGGTAACTGCGTTTCTGGTGGTTCTGGTGTCTGCATTCTTTGCCTCTTCATCCCCTTTGCTAAGGTGCTACTTGTAGAGGGCTTGGGATCACTGGTCGTGGTGTCTTTTGAGAACCAACGTTCCAAAGTGGTCTGATGTTGGTGACCTTTTTGAACTTTTATAAAATGTTCAATGATGTTATCATTGAACAAGTTAACACACCTGTTAACAAGGGCTTTATTAGGGTGCCACTTCTCAATGACTGCCTGTGTTTTTGACCACATTCTGAGAAGATCCTTGATTTCAGCAGTGGGAATGGTTCCAGCGTCTCCCTCTTCCCCTCTCCTGAAGAAATTTCTTCTGCTGCTGCTGCTGGTTGAGGTGCTGAAGCTTTTCTGTTGTCAGTTCAGTCCCGTGATCTGTAAAGTAGGAGAACATAGTTTTGTAGGATTAGACCGTGAAAAAATCTTGGATAAAGCACGTTAGTGAGACATGAGAGAAATAAAAGTCGCAAGAGAATTACCTGGGATTCAAACACGGACTCCAGCAGGATGAGCAGCTGTCTAGCCATGAGAGAACAGCGTACTATTTACTTAGCCAACTAGCGCCCCAAAAAAGGTGTCTTTAGTAACTGTTCAGTAGACATGAGGGATCGTGACAGATGGAAAGAAATGAGGTCGTGACACAGAAATTCCGTAGCTTAAATTCAGTTTCTCTAGTAGATACCAACTTTTTAGACAAACATACACACGCTCCTGCCATGTCTGGTGCAAACTTAAACAACGATAACAGTTTGTTATAAATAGGAAACTACGAGACTTTGGTACTATAAATTAAGAGAACACAGTTTTGTAGGATTAGAACTTGAAAAAAATCATTCCTTAAACTTAAAATTGTTCCTTAAACTGTACCTGAAACTAACTTCATGTAATAATTATTTGTTCGTTTGTTATTGTTGTTTAGGTTTGCAGCAGACTTGGCAGGAGACTGTATGTTTGTCTAAAAAGTTGGTACCTGCTAGAGAAACTGAATTTAAGCTACAGACTTTCTGTGTCAAGTCCTGTGATGGTCCACTAACTCATTAACATCCTATTTGCTGACTTCCAAACCCATGGACTTGCCCAGAGCTATGATTTCAGGAACAACAGGTGGTTCCTCAAAGCCTTCGAAGCCCGTTGCAGCAACACATTCAGGCCAGAGATTTTTCCAGCCTGAGTTCATTGTCCTCAAAGACACTTCCCTCCATGCTTTCTCGATGACTCTTAAACAATGGAAGATATTGTAGTGATCCTTCCAGAACTCTTAGAGGATCATTTCTGTTTCACTTGTAACTTCAAAACATCTCTGGAACATAGCCATGGTGTACAGTTTTTTGAAGTTCGAGATCTCCTGCTGGATAGGAGGAGTGGTATAGGGGGGCAAATATTTTATCTTGATGAAACTATATTTGTCCACCAAATCATCTTCTAAGCCTGGAAGATGCGCAGGAGCATTGTCCAGGACAAAAAGATCCTCCATCTGGAGATGTTTCTCCTGTAGATAAGCCTTTACTAAAGGAGCAAACTCCTGGTGTATCCATTCAGTGAAGAACTGTCTGGTAACCCAGGCTTTCACATTCTGTCTTCACATAACATTAAGTTTGCTCTTAATGATGTTATTCTTCTTAAAGACTCTTGGATTCTCTGAATGGTACACGAGAAGAGGTTTGATCTTGCAGCCCCCACTAGCATTACCCACACAGCAAGAGAGTAAGGTGGTCTTTCATTGGTTTATGGCCTGGTGCAGAATTTTCTTCCTATGAGATGTACGTTCACCTGGGCATCTTTTTCCAAAAGAGGCCTGTTTCGTCACAATTGAACAGTTGGTTTAAAACATATCCCTCACTATTCACAAACTCCTTAAACTCCTTTACAAACTTTTCTGCTGCTTCCGAATTAGAACTGGCAGCCTCTCCGTGCATAACAACACTGTGGATCCCAGTCCTTTTCTTAAAGTTCTCGAACCACCCCCTACTGGCTTTAAAACTCCTCCTTTTGAGCACCAGTAACAGGCATGCTTTTCACTATTTCATCATGGAGGACCTTGGCTTTCTCACAAATTGTCACCTCAGAAATCACGTCACCAGCCATCTGTTTTTCATTAGTCCAAACTAAGAGGAGTTTTTCCATCTCTTCCATGCTTTTTGATCTCCTAGAGGTCAGTGTCGTACTTTTTTATCTCCTAGAGGTCAGTGTCGTAATGCCTTTTGCCACATCAGCTGTTTTGATAGCTTCTTTATTTTTCAGAATTGTACAAACAGTCGATGTAGGCATCCCGAACATAGTAGCGAGATCAACCACACGTGTACTGCTTTCATGCTTAGCAATAAGATCTTTCTTAACTTCAGTTGTAGCTCTAACAGCTTTTCTCTTACTCTTATTTTCCTCACTACACTTTTTAGGACCCATGGCAAATACACTAAGTTGTTATTATATAAACAAAATAACAGGAAACAGCCACAAAAGCATAAAATTAGCAGCGAAAATCATACGAGATGCTTTCACTAAGCTTCCAACAACAGACAGAACAACAAAGCTTATGCGTGGCCTGAATGCTGGGGAAATGTACGCACAAACATATGTGAAAAAATGTGCTGGCCTTTCGGATTCCAAAGCAGCGTTTGGATTCCGAGGCAAAATTTGCTAGAAATTTTTGTTTGGATTCCAATTTGTTTGAGTTCTGGGGCGTCCAGATTCCAAGGTATCACTGTATATGGAAATTGAAAAAAAATTAAGCATGAGGATGAAAATTAGGACACTTGAAAGTAATGTTCTAAGTGTAACAATTTTTTTTATAAATACTAAACTACGAGTCTTTGGTATGGTAAAGTAAGAGAACACAGTTTTATAGGATTAGACCTTGAAAAAATCATAGACAAAGCACTTTAGTGAGACGTGAGAGAAAGAAAAATTACAAGAGAATTACCTGGGATTCGAACACGGACTCCAGTAGGACAAGCAGCCATCTAGCCACGAGAGAACAGCATACTATCAACTTAGTCAACTAGCACTCCCAAAAATGGTGTTTTATTGACATAGTTAACTATTCAGTAGACACAAGGGATTTTGACATCCGGAAGGAAATGAGATCGTGACGCAGAAATTCTGTAGCATAGATTCAGTCTCTCTAGCAGGTACCAACTTTTCAACAAACATACACACGGTCTCCTGTCATGTCTGGTGCACACTTGAACAACAATAACAAATGAACAAATACTTATTACATGAAGTTAGTTTCAGATATAGTTTTAAGGAACAGTTTTTTATAAATAGGAAACTATGAGGCTTTGGTACGGTAAAGCAAGAGAACACAGTTTTGTAGGATTAGACCTCGAAAAAATTGTAGACAAAGCACTTTAGTGAGATGTGAGAGAAAGAAAAATCACAAAAGAATTACCTGGGATTTGGACATGAACTCCAGTAGGACGAACAGCCGTGTAGCCACAGGAGAACAGAATACTATCAACTTAGCCAGCTAGCATCCCCCCAAAAAAGGTGTTTTATTGACATGGTCTTTAGTAACTGTTCAGTAGACATGAGGGATTGTGACACCCGGAAAGAAATGAGGTCACGACACAGAAATTCCATAGATGAACAGTTACTAAAGATTATGTCAATAAAACACCATTTTTTGGGGGTACTAGTTGGCTTAGTCAATAGTACGCTGTTCTCTCGTGGCTAGACAGTTGCTCGTCCTACCAGAGTCCATGTTCGAATCCCAGGTAATTCTCTTGTGATTTTTCTTTCTCTCACATCTCACTAAAGTGCTTTGTCTATGATTTTTTCAAGATCTAATCCTACAAAACTGTGTTCTCTTGCTTTACCGTACCAAAGCCTCGTAGTTTCCTATTTATAAAAAATTGTTCCTTAAAACTATACCTTAAACTAACTTCATGTAATAAGTATTCGTTCGTTTGTTATTGTTGTTCAAGTGTGCACCAGACATGGCAGGACATCATATGTATGTTTGTCTAAAAGTTGGTACCTGCTAGAGAAACTGAACCTAAGCTATGGAATTTCTGTGTCACGACCTCGTTTCTTTCTGTGTGTCATAATCCCTCATGTCTACTGAACAGTTACTAAAGACCATGTCAATAAAACACCTTTTTTTTGGGGGAGCTAGTCGGCTGTTGATAGTATGCTGTTCTCTCGTGGCTAGACGGCTGCTCGTCCTACTGGAGTCCATGTTTGAATCCCAGGTAATTCTCTTGTGATTTTTCTTTCTCTCATGTCTCACTAAAATGCTTTGTCCATGATTATTTCGAGGTCTAATACTACAAAACTGTGTTCTCTTACTTTACTGTTCTAAGTGTACTACTCTGTAGAAGTGAATGCTGGAAGTCACCAAAACCATAGAAATTACCTGAATTCTTTCCAGACTAAATGTTTACAAAGAGTTAGAATAATATTTTGGACAAACACCATAAGAAATAACATCTTGTTGGCAGAAATAGAGATGAAGCCACTGACAGCAGTTATTGAGAAAAGATACTGGCGATGGTTGAAACATGTGCTCCGGATGACTGATGACTCATTATGAAAAATAGCACTAAGATGGACACCACAGGGGAACAGAAATAAGGGTAAACCAAAGGAGACATGGAGAAGAACAACAGAGAAGATTGCTGAGTAAACCAAACAATACTGGACAAGGAGCAGCTTCCATGCTGGAGCAAACCAAACAGTACAAGGAGCAGCTTCCGTGCTGGAGCAGACCAAACAATACAAGGAACAGCTTCCATGCTGGAGCAGACCAAACAATACAAGGAACATCTTCCATGCGGAGCAGACCAAACAATACTAGACAAGGAACAGCTTCCATGCTGGAGCAGACCAAACAATACTAGACAAGGAACAGCTTCCATGCTGGAGCAGACCAAACAATACTAGACAAGGAACAGCTTCCATGCTGGAGCAGACCAAACAATACTAGACAAGGAGCAGCTTTCATGCTGGAGTAGACCAAACAATACAAGGAACAGCTTCTGTGCTGGAGCAGACCAAACAATACTGGATAAATAGCAGCTTCCATGTTGGAGCAGACCAAACAATACTGGATAAGTAGCAGGTTCCATGTTGGAGCAGACCAAACAGTACTGGATAAGTAGCAGGTTCCATGTTGGAGCAGACCAAACAATACTGGATAAGTAGCAGGTTCCATGCTGGAGCAGACCAAACAATACTGGATAAGGAGCAGCTTCCATGCTGGAGCAGACCAAACAATAAAAGGAGCAGCTTCCATGCTGGAGCAGACCAAACAATGCTGGAGCAGACCAAACAATGCTAGAGCAGACCAAACAGTGCTGGAGCAGACCAAACAATGCTAGAGCAGACCAGACAATGCTGGAGCAGACCAAACAATGCTGGAGCAGACCAAACAATGCTGGAGCAGACCAAACAATGCTAGAGCAGACCAAACAATACAAGGAGCAGCTTCCATGCTGGAGCAGACCAAACAATGCTGGAGCAGACCAAACAATGCTAGAGCAGACCAAACAATACAAGGAGCAGCTTCATGCTGGAGCAAACCAAACAATGCTGAAGCAGACCAAACAATACTGGAGCAGACCAAACAATACTGGATAAGGGGCAGCTTCCATGCTGAACAGACCAAACAATAATGGACAGAGCTCTTTTGGAAACTGACCTCACCATTCTCAACTGTCACAAAATGACCCTTGTGCTGACCATGGAGTCTAATTCAGACCAAACATTGACATGATGTTAATGTTGTCTGAAGCAAGCAACTGTGGATGTGAACTGGATGGTACTTAGGCATAATGGAAGCAACTATATACTGTATACAGAGTCATGATCTGCAAGGGTAAGGGCATTATGTACAAGAGAGCATATCATGCTTTTCAATATAGTGCAGATGGAAATCTACTCAGCAGTTTAGGGCCACAGAAGAGACAACAGTGGGACAGGACTGCAAGTGTTAATAGCCTCTGTGATGGTCAGAAGAGATTGTGACATCATGGAAGTTGAGGCATAAGGTAACCAAGAAAATGGTAATCATGTAGGACTGACTTCATGATGCCTAAAGAGGAAAAAGTGGCACATGAGAATGACATGTGGGTGGTCAGGTACAAATTCAAGCTACTGGCAGCTGACTCAGAAAGACAGTGCTGCCTTACATTTGCATAGAAAGTGTCATCTGAAAAGTCCCTTTATAAGTTCTTGACTTCTACAGACATATGACCAATAATACAGATGTAACAGTGCTGATAAGCATCAAAGATGAGGATGGTATGCCATTGACTTCTGATCCCCAGAATGACAGAGCTTTGTCTGACAGGGGCACATGGATAGTTTTTGAGTATAAGTATATATAAAACTAGATGTATAAATTACACACAAATTTACATCAGACATGTCTCGGATGTTAAAATTGTTAAGAGAGGCCAGTTTAGTGGACATAACATCTCTTGATGAGGGTGAAAAGCTTGCCGAAAACAGGAAAACTTGGCGAACAACAATGCGGGTCCTATGTGATGTTTAGCGGCATGGAAAAGATGTAAGATGTCTAGGATGGCTGTGGCAGAAGAAGCCAGACAAGGGATGTGTTACATAGGCAACATTACAGTCGGAGATAAAATGGGTGACACTGTCTGACAAGGGACAGTTTGCCAGTGCAACTGGGCATATGGTTCCACTGAGCTTTGGGTACATGATATCATTCAGTACCACTCTTGGCCACAGGACTACGTTGTCTTTACCAATGACTGTGTCAGCAGAGGACATCAAAGTGGTTGGGAGCATTACTGTTTACTTCGATGGAAGGACATTTGAGGAAAGAACAGGTGCAGCTGACATCACAATCTGTAGTATGATGATGAAAATTGAAGCAACCACTGCTGCAATCACTGGGCAAAAACATTCATTCATTCATTCATTGGGCTCTCAAAGCATGCTTTGTAAAATCAACAGGGGCATGCTTCTCAGAGAGTGGGCCTACAGTTTACTTGCATACTAACAGATTGCAGGCCTCACATAGATTTACTGCCCTGGACATGCAGGATTTCATGTTAATGAGCAGGCTAACCTGTCTGCCGGAAAGCCCCTATGCATGGGACTGGACAGTTTGGGCATATTGAAGGCTTTTATAGACATATTTTATGGAGATGAAGAGCTTGAGTAAGAGAATAAACCCCTACATGTAAATAATGAAGATCTGGGTGGTGAGGCACAATGAAGAACGAGCAAGTTTCCTATATAGACAGCATATGACGGGGACATTCAGTATAACTTACCTTACATTGCTTACTGGAAAGGGTGGCAGAGCAGATATGAGAATGCCCTTATGGCAGCAACAGTACCTCTTGAGATTGAATATAGTAGAAATGGGAGCAGTTTGAAATTTGCAGAGAAAGTCTCGTAATATTTATCTCCCAGCTGTAACTGAGTCACTAACTTGGTCGCTATCTCTTCTTCCCAAGGTGTGCTTATTTGCGCATGCTTTGATCCGACTGTCACACATATTTTATAATGTTTTGCTTGGGTGCTTTCTGCAAATTTTATGTGTATAGGAAATTCTTTACATAAATACAAATTTACATATGTCAGTTTTTTGTATTTTGAGAGCTGTCAGTATTTTGTCTTTAAGTGGATTTGTGCATATGTTTTTCTTTTCTTTTTTTTTTTCATCTAACATGAGCAGTAGAAACTGTTGAGTCTTTACTCCAGACTTTCAAATCTGACTTCATTAACTCCAAAATTCTACTGAGCACAGCAGCATGTTAAAATGTCATGCATATTTATGAGGGTGAAAACAGAAATGAGATTCATGTTACATATTGTGATTTCTTCTATGCAGACTCATCATGTTCTGTACTGTGATTTCTTCCACACAAACTTGAGTATCACATTACATATTGTGATTTCTTCCATGTGGACTTGAGTATCACATTATATATTGTGATTTCTTCCACGCGGACTTGAGTATCACATTATATATTACGGTTTCTTCCATGCAGACTCGAGTATCACATTATATATTGTGATTTCTTCCATGCAGACTCATCGTGTTCTGTACTGTGATTTCTTCCACACAGACTTGAGTGTTATGTTATATATTGTGATTTCTGTCACAGACTTAGCATCATGCTACATATTGTATAATGTGATTTCTTCCACACAAACTTGAGCAAGACTTGAGCATCATTCTCATTCATTCATGTGATATGTCCTTTCCAGAACATTGTCCATCTCACAGCCTTCCTGATTGCAGTACAGTCTTACACAAGTTGACCAGCGTCTTGTAATGACACATTTCCGTGATGTCCTGAGTTCACTTGCAGCGAGGTCATCCATTTTCTCTTTTGCCGGGCACTATGCCTTTTACTGTCAACCTCTCCAAACTACTGTGTCTCTTGATGTGGCTAAATTATCTCACCTTTCTAATTTTTATGGTGTTAATGAGCCAGTTTTTTGGTACACGTAATCCCATTAGTATATTTGATTTTCTTTCTGTCCATGATATTCTAAGTGCCCTTCTATAACATTTAATTTCAAATGCTATTATTCTCTTTTCTAGTGATTTGTTAAGTGTCCATGTTTCGTGTCCATGTTTCGCATCTGTATGTTGCCACTGGGAATATATGTGATGAGTCTAAACATTTCGGTGAATTGTATCAGCAAACAAACAAAATAGAAGATACAAATTACTTTTATTGGCCTTCAGAATAATCGCCATCCTTCACAACACACTTTTGAAAACATTCATAAAGCTTTTGGAAACTGTCAGCAAAGGCCTCTTTAGGAGTTTGTCACAAAACTGCTGTCACACATTCTTGGATTGGCGCCAAGTCTGCAAAACATCTGCTTTTCATGATGCTTTTCAGGTGGGAAAACAGAAAGAAGTCCGCGGATGCCAAATCAGGGGAGTACAGTGGATGATCGAGAACAGGTATGCTACGCAGAGCCAAGAATTGGCGCATATGGATTGTGTCCATGCTTCTGCTTGTCGACAGCTGACTTGAACATGACTCATCCTCAGTCATTTTCTTCCCATTGTGAAAGCATTTGAACCAGTCGTAAACACATTTTCTGTTCATGGTTTCCGTCCCATACACTTGCACCAACATTTCATGGACCTACATTGCCGTTTTCCCCGGTTTGTAGCAGAACTTGATTTTCACTCGTTGCTCCGTTGAACTGTAACTTTACATGTCACACAATGTTTGACCCCAGTATGTTTACTCTGTCAGTCATGTGTAATCCACACTAGGTGGTGCTTCTCAACATGTCTCTGGATAGCCAGTCCTTGGCCATGCACCTGGGCCATGTTGTCACTGAGATATCGGACCATTGACCGAACTTTTTAGACACACCTCATATAAGCTTTTAGTAAACAGCTTTGTTTTCTTGTTGGAACCTTGCCACATACTCTTCTTTTGTGCTAGTTTCTGTGATGCAACTGCTAGTCTTCTTTTGATTTCCACTGTGCAGTCGCCATTAGTGGTAATGATTGAGCCTAGATATTCAAATTTATTTACATTTTCCAGCTCTTGATGGTCCAGTGTAATTTTGGGCTTGCTTCTCATTTTGTCAGTTATCATTACTTTGGTTTAGTTGGTGTTTAAAAAGAGGTTCTGAGATTCACTGTCTTTTTGTTGAGAGAATCAACTGTTGCAGTCCTTCTGAGCTGTTTGATATAAGGACAGTATCATCAGTATGTCTAAGTTTTGGAATCTGGTGGCCCTCAATGTTGAAAGAGTCAAATTTAGCTGTTTAAGAACATCATGCTACATAATGTATATTGTGGTTTCTTCCACACAAACTTGAGCATCAAGTTACATTTTACATGTTATTTATTCCATACAGACTTCAGCATCAAGTTACAGGATATGATTTCATGAACTGAGGATCATGGCATTGATTGGAATTTTTCAGCTTATAGATGTGACATTAATGAAATTGTTGCCAATCTTCATTTTTTCTCTTGTGGCACTGAGCTCACAACAACCTCCGGGTGTACCACCACGACAACCTCCAGGTGTACCACCACAACAGCCTCCAGGTGTACCACCACAACAGACTCCTCATCATCAGTCACCTCAGCAAGAATTACCACATAAGGAGCATGGGCATCGAGAACAATCATTAGAATTTGCATCAGAAATTCACAATATTGAGTATGCAATATATTGTGGTTTTGTTTGTGTCCTTTATCAGAGTATAATATATTATAGCTTTGTTGGTGTACTTTATCAAAGTATAATATGTTATAGTTTTATTAGTGTATTTTATCAGAGTATATGTTATAGTTTTGTTGGTGTACTTTATCAGAGCATAATAGTTTTATTGGTGTACTTTATCAGAGTGTAATATACTACTGGACAAAAGTTAAGGGCTGGTTTTTTCAATTCTTACAAAAACAAAATCTGCTGACTAACAAACAAGCCATTAGTACCAAAGAAACAGCATTTAATACTGAACAAATTCAATCATTTCATTTGCAAATCAGGATAGAAATACAGCAAGAATACAGCTTTTGGTGAGTGCTGCCCTGGTCAAACACATTTGCCCTTGTAAAACTGGCGCTGAAACTTATGAAATGCTACAGTCAGCTTTTGGTGAGTGCTGCCCTGGTCAAACACATTTGCCCTTGTAAAACTGGCGCTGAAACTTATGAAATGCTACAGTCAGCTTTTGGTGAGTGCTGCCCTGGTCAAACACATTTGCCCTTGTAAAACTGGCGCTGAAACTTATGAAATGCTACAGTCAACTTTTGGTGAGTGCTGCCCTGGTCAAACACATTTGCCCTTGTAAAACTGGCGCTGAAACTTATGAAATGCTACAGTCAACTTTTGGTGAGTGCTGCCCTGGTCAAACACATTTGCCCTTGTAAAACTGGCGCTGAAACTTATGAAATGCTACAGTCAACTTTTGGTGAGTGCTGCCCTGGTCAAACACATTTGCCCTTGTAAAACTGGCGCTGAAACTTATGAAATGCTACAGTCAACTTTTGGTGAGTGCTGCCCTGGTCAAACACATTTGCCCTTGTAAAACTGGCGCTGAAACTTATGAAATGCTACAGTCAACTTTTGGTGAGTGCTGCCCTGGTCAAACACATTTGCCCTTGTAAAACTGGCGCTGAAACTTATGAAATGCTACAGTCAACTTTTGGTGAGTGCTGCCCTGGTCAAACACATGTGAGTGGTTTTCCTGCTTCAGAATTGGGTGCTGATTGAAGATGACCGCCGCCCTGCCAGACTGTCCCCCTCCCACACCAGTGAGACTGTGGCATATGTGCGAGAAATAATTCACGCTAATATCTAACAGTCAGAGAGGTAGCAGAGAATGTAAGGAACAGCAGTTGCTGTTTGCCATTAAATTCTAAGTGAAGATTTGGGTATGAAACATGTGTCAGCAAAACTTATGCTCTGTTTCCTGACTATGGAACAAAAGGAATATTGCATGTTATTTTGCACTGATTTCCATAAGCAAATCCCAAAAAATCCCAACTTCATGTCATCAATAATAACTGGTGATGAAAGCTGGATGTAGAGATATGACCTGGAAACAAAGCAGATGTCATCCCAGTGGAGAGCATCTTCATCTCCTCGATTGAGGAAGGTACACCAGGTGAAGTCCAATGTCGAGACCATGTTGATTGCTTTCTTTGACTCTGATGGACTAATTTATCATGAATCCCAAAAGGGCAGACAGTGAATACAGAATTTTACATAGGAATCCTATTATGCCTCCATGATGCTGTGCGCAGACATTGTCTTGAGAAGTGGTGTACTGGCAGTTGGATTCTTTACCATGAAAGTGCCCCTGCACACATGTCAAAACAAATGAATTTTTGATAAAATCCATATTATGTTGCTTCCACACCCTCCATGCTCACCTGATCTTGTTCCCTATGACTACTTCTTGTTCCCACATCTGAGGAAAACATTAAAAGGTCATTGATTTGATGAAGTTGAAGAGATTCAAACAAATGTAATGAGACAAATTAAGGTTATCTCACAAAGTGACTTCCAGAGATGCTTCCATAAATGGCAGGACTGCTGGAATAAGTGTATACAATCACAAAGAGTCAGCATTGAGGGAGGCTAGACCAAGAAGCAGGTAAGTCTGTTCATTTAATCAAAAAAGATTCAGTCCTGAAACTTCATGTGTATGTATGTATATGTGGTTCTGATGCTAGAATAGATATAGTATATCTGCAGTTCTGATGTTAGCATATGTACCATTATATCTGTAGTTCTGATATTAGATTACTTATATTCATGGTTCTGGTGTTAGTATATATGTTATATCTATAGTTCTGATGTTAGTATATGTATCATTAAATCTGTAGTTCTTATCTTAGCATATTTGTTGCTATATGTGCAGTTCTCATGTTAGAATGTACATAGTTGTATCTTTGATTCTGATGTTGGCATATTTATAAAATATGAACAATAAGCGAGTTAAATTCTGATATTTTCTTCTATCTAGGCATGTCTTGGAGCATTTGGAAAAAGTTGTTGCCACAAAATCTAAAGATCAGATGACACCAGAAGAGCTTGAATTCCACTATTTTAAGACCCACGATTATGACGGCAATAATAAGCTTGATGGAGTAGAGATTGTGAAAGCATTAACTCACATCCATCCTGGTCAGTTTTACTAGATGTTTGTCAGTCACAGATTATATATTGTTGTGTTGTCTAGGTGACAGTTTATATCATATTGTCCTAGTTTATTTTATGTTGTCCTATCTCTTTGTTCATATTGAGCTGCCATCATGCCCTTTGTCACAGCGTACATTTTGTTGTTGTGTCCTTTATTATCTTGTAATTTTTATCTGTTAACACTGCTGTCCTTATTTCTGTGACAGTTTACATTGTGTTGTCTAGTCCTTTGTGACAGTTTAATTTGTGTTGTCCTCTATGAAAGTCTATACTGTGGTGTCCTGTGTTATGTAACAGATTGCTTTGTGTTGTCATGTCCTCTGTTAATATTATACTGTCCTATTTTCTGTGACAATTTATATTATGTTGTCTGGATATCAGTGACAGTTTACTTTGTGTCATGCAATCCTGTGATAGTTTCTATGCTATACAATCCTATGTGATAGTTTATTCTGTTATCTTGTACTCTGTGGTAGTTTACTTTGTGTTATCATATCCACTTTGGCAGTTTGCTTTATGTTGTCCAGTCCTATGACAGTTTGTGTTATGGTATTGTGATGGTTTACTTTTGCTCTCATTCACATTTATAACAAAATTTAACATTGAGTGATTAAAACATATTTTTTTTTAGCCAGCAGGGATATTTATCTCTGACCTATCATGACACTTTGGAATTTTATACATACATACGTACATACGTACATACATACATACATACTTGTACAAACCCACAGCAGGTCCCCATTGTTTCATCATGCATTTCATCAATTTGTTCTTTTGCCACTTTTAATTTATAACAATCATCTGTTCACTCGGTGCATGGTTTTGTCATGTTTTTCCATTGTCATGCCAAAGCAGACAGATGGATGCTTCTCATGAGATTACGGCATAATTTATTCTTTCTCAACAGTTGTTTTTTTTCTTTTCTTTTCTGGCAGTGGTCATGACTTTCATTTTTTTCAACATTGATTTTCATGTTGTGGGTTTTACACACTCTTGCTAAGTTATCCATGTTCTGCTGTAGGTGTTTCTCTGATGAATGCTTAGTTGTCAGCAAAAAAAGGAATTTATTTATAGTCCATCTATTGGATATTTCTTCTGAGTGATGAGTTTAATGACACTGTTTTTGGAGCTGGTACATCAGGCATCTTGGTGAAGTTCTTAACATGCACAATGATTTCTTTACATATGTTATCAGTGTGTGTTAGAATAGTAAAGAAGATAGTATACAGCCATGCCTCATTCCTGATTTTATTATGAATGATTTGGAGACGCTGGTCAACTTGTGCAAGACCATATTGCATTCAGGGAGGCTGTGAAAGGGACAGTGTTTTGGAAAGGACATGTCACATGAATGAATGGTTTGGAGTGTTCTGCATTTGTTCTAACTGTACACTGGTTACTTTCTTATGGGTTTTTGCATAAGTTGATTAGATGTGTACAAATTCAGTAATGATGTATGATTTCCAGTTTATATCTATCTGCTTTATCAGATACTTTTTCTTGATCTGCATAAGCTGTGTGCAGCATCTGTGTTAAACTGATTTTTCTGTTGGCTGTCTTAGAGAGAAGATGGCATCTGTGCAGCCTCAATTTTTCCTAAATCCCACCTGAGTTTCATTTAATTGTGGTTCATTCATTGACTAATCTTTTTTCCAGAATCTTGCAGGATGGTTTTCCAGTATGACTAAGTTCTGAGAGCTTTGTCCTTTGGGGCTGTTGGGAATGGATTCTTTAATTTCAGCTACTAGTATGTCTGATTCATTGTACGAGGTGAAGTCACTAAGCAACTCACAAATGCCTCTTACAAAAAAACTAAATGTGAGAGTAATTTGAAAATTTTTATTTTTTAACCTACATTATTCCCATATTTCTCAACGTAATCGCCACCAACATTGATACATTTGTCCCATCGTGTAATCAGTGATGCAGTACCCATGGCATAAAAATCGGGAGTCCGATTTCTGAACCATTTTTTTTACTTTTTTCCCACGTCTTTGTCACTCGAGAATCTTCTCCCACCAAGATGGTTTTTCAATGGCCCAAACAGGTGAAAATCACTTGGAGCTAAGTCATGACTATAGGGTGGATGTTCAAGAACTTCCCAACCCAACTGGCTAATTTTCTCTTGGGTTAACTGTCGTATGTGGTCTGGCATTGTCATGAAGGAGAAGCACACCTCTAGTCAGTAGACCAGGACATTTTCTTCAAATTGCATCCCATAACATTGACAGAACTTCACAGTATGATACAGAATTCACACTGTCACCATACTTTTGGAACTTGGTTATCAACACTCCTTGATAATCCCAGAACACTGTCAGCATAACCATTCCCGCAGAAGGTGTAAACTTGAATTTTTTTTGCACATGGCGATGACGGATGTTTCCATTGCATTGAGGCACATTTTGATTTGGGTTGGTAGTGGTACACTCAAGATTTGTCTCCAGTAATAATCCTTTGGAGCATGTCTTCACCTTCATATGCATAATGACAGATGCTGCAATGACAAACCAAATCGGTTCATTTTGTGTTCATCATTCAGATCTCAGGGTACTCAACGTGAGCAAACTTTCCGAAAATTCAATTGCTCATGCATTATTCTGTAGGCTAAGCCATGTGAACATCTGATTGCACTTGCCACACTGTCTGTCGTTACTCGTCTGTCAACTCTGATAATCTCATTCACATGGTGTACAGTTGCTTCTGTTGCAATCTGAACAGGATGGCCAAGTCGGACTTTGTCAACAATTTCGGTGTGTCCCTGAGAAAGTTCTTTTGCCCAGTTATAGACCGCTTTACATGATAAACACTTTTGAGTATAAACTGTAATCATTTCCTTATGAATGTCCTCAACTGAATGTCCTTTAGCCCACAGAAATCGCACTACACTTCTCTATTCTTCTTTGGTACACACTAACAGTTGGGTAGCCATTCTGTTATTGCTTTGCGGATGCCCACATAACTCCCAGTGCCTCCTACATACAGCTGTTATAAAGTTGGGTGATGGTACTATCTAAGGATATATTTAAATACTACCTGATAACTGCCACTGGTAAAATATTTCAATTTGCGAGTTACTTAATGACTTCCCCTCATATATATATATATATATATATATATATATATATATATAGATATATACGAGGGGTGATTGATAAGTTCTCGACATAAAGTACAAATACTTGAAATGCACAGTTGATATTAGGTGCATTTGTAGGCACGTTAATGTAAGATTAAACACCGATTTTCAAGAAATTAAATGCAACCAATTTTTTTTTAACAGCCTACTGAAGTGGTAAGGTAAAGGGTGGCAGAAATTGAGAAAATGGATAAAATTTCTCAAAGAGTAGTCATTCGCTACTTCTGCATCAAGGGCTTATCATTGAAGAAGATCCACGAGGATATGGTAGAGACTCTAGGGGAGAGTGCCAAGAGACAATCTTGGCCATTTTTCTGCAGATCCTGAAAATTTTCTTCAGCAATTTGTGACTGGATGAGACTTGAGTCATCATTTTCAACCAGAAACTAAAGAACAGTCAAAGCAGTGGAAGCATCATGGATCCCCACCTCCAAAGAAAACAAGGGTGGTTCTGTCTGCACACAAAGTGATGGCTTCCATCTTTTAGGATTCAGAAGGTGTGCTGGTGGTAGACTATCTTCAAAACGGCAGAACGGTCACTGGGGCCTATTACACTAACCTTTTGAAGCAACTGCAGGTCAAATTGAAGGAAAAGTGTGGAGCGAAATTGATGAGAGGAGTCATCTTTCATCAAGACAATGCTCCAGTTCACAAATTGGCAGTGGCAATGGGTGCCATTCATGAATGCAGGTTCCAGCTTCTTGAACATCCTTATTCCTCAGATTTGGCCCCTTAGGACTATTACCTGTTTACCAAACTCAAAAAAGGAGCTCAGTAGTTGCAGATTTGCTTCAGACGATGATGTAATTCATGCTGTAGACCACTTTCTACTGGCACAAGATGCTGACTGTTACAAAGAAGGGATCCTTATGCTCCAGGATTGCTGGACTAAGTGCATAAACTTGCATGGGGACTATGTTGAGAAATAACCCAAAAAAGGTGTCCACAAATAATCCGTTGTACCTTATGCTGAGAACTTATCAATCATCCCTCTTATATATATATATATATATATATATATTCTCATGTGATGAGAAGAAACAATTGGAGAATCCCCAAACAAGCTATCAAGTGGAACACAACAGGCCGAAGAAAAAGAGGTTGACCACATGAAACTCTAAAGAGGACATTGTTAAGAGAGGCCAGCTCAGTGGGCATATCATCCTTTGATGAGATTGAAGAACTTGCTGAAGACATGAAGTCTTGGTGAACTACCATGTGGGCCCTGTGTGACGTTTAGCGGCATGAGAAAGATGTAAGATATATATATGACAATGTCAGTGTGATGACAGAAACTGTCAAGCACTTGTTAACTGCTACATACGTGAATATTGTATCCAGAAACCATGTAGACTGAACTCAGAATTCAGGAATACATGGACTTTCCTTTTTCCACAAAAATATTCCCTCCCTACTAAGTTTTCATCTAATCTTTCCTCACCTGCAGCTGATATTCTTCACCACACTAGATTACAAACCCTCTGCCCCAACTACATTATTCACTTGTTCCTCCTCACCTCCCCCAACCCTTTTCTTGGCTTAACCATTGTATCCCTGTCCTTCCTTTCCCCACCTTGTGTTTACTACCAAGTCGTATTAGTATCACACCTAATAAACATTCACCATGTGCACTCTCAGATGCAGCTAGCACAGTTAAGTGCCAGAGTGGGGCTGGATTCTGTTTGTCCTGAACAAGTGTAGCCTCCTTATTGGGCTACAACCCAATAAACGACAGCATACTCACAGTCTGATTTAGAGGTAGAAAAAGAAATATAACACTTATTCAGGTGTATGCTCTAACACCAGCCTCTGATGTAAAAGACTGCAAAGAGTTTGTGATGGCCTACAGCAGACCCTGGAAAGAACTGACAAACAAGTTATTAAGGTAATAATGGAGGATTTTAATGCTAAAATTGAAGAAGAAAGACTAGATCGTGAAATAAAAGTGAAGGGACTCCATGGTCTGGGCCAAGACATGACAGAGGTGAACAGTTAATGACATTCTGCTGAGAGAACAATCTCACCATCACAATACTTCAAGCAACATCCCCGATGATTATACGCATGGATGTCCCCAGACGGAAAGACCAGAAACCAAATGGACAATATTGTAACTCGGCAAAGATGGAGTTCGTGTATCTCATCCATCAAAACATATCCTAGAGCAGATTGTGACTCTGACCATGAACTTCTGGTGGCAAATTTCAAGATCAAATTAAAAAACATTGTGAAAAGTAACAAGGTAATTAGGTATGACACAAGCATCCCATTTAAATACAACACTGATGTCGAGAATAAATTTGAAGTCCTAACAGAAGTGCAGGAAGAAATGACACCAGACAAGCTTGCCCACATCAGAGTTGCTTATATTACATCTGCCAAACTCTACTACCGAAAAGAGCAATAAAGAAGCAAGATTACAATTTGGAAGAAACTGTGATGCTAACTGAAGAAAGAAGGAAATCAAGTCCAAAAAAGATGCTGAGAACCAAGTGTAATAAAACATTTTCTGTTTCTTCTTGCTTAATAAATGTTCATTTTGGTGCATAACTGAGGGTTTACTGACAGTGTCTCATTGTTAAGGAAAATCGCTATTTCTTACAAATGTAAACCCTCTTACAACCTACTTCACCTTCTTTAATATTGGGAGTTCGGCTAAATTGCTGCCTTCAGAAAAAGAAAAGGTGCCCAATTTACAGCAGTGCATGTTGCATCCTCTATTTCCGTACGCTTCCAACAGATTCGACCCAAATTCTTGCTTTCATAGTTAGTGTCCTTGATCTGCTACCCCCTCCTAATTTATCTTCCCAAATCTACTAGCATACATCTCAAACACCGCCAACATCAAATTAACACTTATGAAACCTGATATATCTAAACACAAGAGAAAAAGATTTATTTAACACTACATAAATACAAGAATCACTCACTTTCATTTAGTTCTCGAAAACCTACCAAATAAAACATGCGTTGCACGTGCCTCATTGACAAAACCTCTTCTAGTACAATTCAACAAAGTATCAACTTGGCACTGCTGCTCCAAATGTTTTCTCCTCGTTCACAAGTTCCCTACTCATCTAGTTATAGCTGACCATTGATTATTAGCAACAATCCTTCCGTCTTATGTCTGGTCACTACCTGACATTCAACTTAATCCCGTCCATCCTGTTTCCTTCAAGGACAGTTGATTAAAAACTCCCTGTCACATGCCCCATTTGCAGACTTTGCCTGCGCCCCACATATAACATAATACATAATTTATGAAAAAAAAATGATAGTGATGTAAACAATTACTTACACATATTTTTGGCTCACTATAAAAACCAACACAGATCAATGATTATACACTTATCATTTATGAGCCACACAGCTTAAAAAACTGATTTAACATGAAACACGTGTGCACACCTTACGCTTAGACAACACAACTTCATGTCATTAATCATCTCGTAATATAACAACGTGCTTTCAAGCGTAATAAGAAATTTAAATCACACAATGAACTTTTCAAACTTCTTAACCATAAACTTAGCAGAAAAAAAAGTTAGTAACATACACACTTAACAAAACTTGACCTCTGGCTTACTACACTTTACAAATAATTGACTTCCACAACACATGAGGTGGCCCGAACAGCACCTTGAGATCATTGCTGACAGTTCCATATATGCACAATCACTTGACTTAAGACAAACTATACAACAACTACACGATATCACATATGATCGCTCCCCAAGTAGACATGTGGTGCCAGTCGTATGGCCTCACAAAGACTGATCCCACCTAACACATTTTTATGATCTACCTTCTGAACTCTCACTTGACCATTAGCATGCTCCCTCTGTACTGAAAACTGTGAAGGATTGAGTTCCTGAACTTCAAAACTGGCTGTGTTCAGAAGATCAAGCCTGGCTTCTTCATAAATCTCCTTTTTTTTCAATAAAATAAAAAAACAAAACAAAACCAGTAAACAATGTTAACACATCAAAATCAGCCAAAAAAAAAAAAAAATAAGTAGATTATTCATCATTACAATTTTTAAACACTACCTAACTATCCATGATTGCTGTTTGGGTTTCATGGTATATTTTCAGAAGATAGTCTACCACTGCTTTCCTTCCAAGCAGTGACTGTACTAGTCATTGATCGTAGCCATTGTCCCTACACTGAGATCATCTGCCTACCATCATAGAATGGTGACCATAACCAACATTATCTGTCGGTTGCTCTCCCATTCCATCCACCACCTGCTCCCAAGACCAAGGCGAAGATGGTGGCAAGACATCGTTGATGATCTGCAAATGGATGCATCAGCAGCAGGTCGTCTTGCTCACAACCGAGAGGCCTACAGGCAAAGTTCCACAAGGGACATGCAAATGAATGAATGAACCTAACTACCCACACAACTCTAATAATAATGAAACAACTACATAATTACTTAATATCCCTGTAAAAAGAAAAAAACACAGGAACATACACAAGCATAATAGCAAAAAATATTTAGTACTAAATGTCCTCCTTCCTCTTGTTATTTCTAATGTCTTTGAAGCCAAATTAGGCCAACATTCTTGTGTATACAATCTTTGGAGGTACTGAGTGAACCAGGAAGTTGCAGTAATCAGTTAGCAAGCCATACACTTTACCACAAGATTTCTCTCTGTAGATCCTGTCCTAACTTGACCTTTATTATCTCCTTTCCAAGGAAAACGAAGAAACTTGCATATACCTGTAGATGGTTGATTGAATTCATCTGTAAATACACACACAAAAATTAACACAATGTTTTTCAACACTGTTCACCAGTTTTCTTAACTGCCCTGAACTTGCTTGTTTTTCATAGTTTTAGTCCATTTTCGAACCACATCTGTTCCTGTCACGTATAAATTGAACTTGCTGTTGCAGTGTCATATTTTGTCTAGGTTCGGTATGACCTAGCTTGCTTTGTTCTTGATGAATATTACATTTTGGCAGTCGATCTTGCTTGTCGCTGAGACATTTACGAAAACTCTCGACGTACAGACACACTATGGTCACTGCTATCTGAATGTGAAATCTGCTGAGTTTTCCAAATGCTGCTTCTTCCTATCATATTGACCGTTATAGCTGTCTGACTTTTAAAACCAACACTTTTTAGCCACATGATTTCCATGGCCACAAATGAAACACCGCCTGATGTTATTTGTTTCAGGAGCTCTGCCTATAGTTTCACTTATTCTACACTGTTTTGGCATGAGATGTGTAGTAGCCGCATCATGATTCGAACACAGTCTTTTCTGCAACTCATCCTCCTTCACTGCCGCCTTTACCATATCATCAAATGATGCAAACACTTTTCTCAGTAACTTGGATTTTCTGGTCTTGTCACCTACTGTATCCACAAAACAATTCATAATTTGTCTCTGAGTTATGTTATGACATTTTGACACTAACTTAATAAAACTTTCTATTAACATTTAAGTGTTCTCACCTTCTCCTTCACTGTATAAGAAATATACAAAAGACATCAAGAAACAAGTTGGACATGACAAAAACAAATATGTAAGGGATTCTTGCAGCAGAATGGAAAGAATGTTAGATGGCAGAACTTGTAAAAGTTTGTTCTCTGAAACAAAATTGTTGAAGACTTTCAGGTTGGAAACATCCCTTCATGTAATTAATGAAAAACAAGGGAAGTAACTAACAGAAAACAAAGACATCTTGAACAGATGGGAAGGGTACTGCTAAGAGTTATACCAAGAGGCAAACAGTACAGAAAATAATGACAGTGAGGTGAAGATAAATGAAGAACCCAAACCCTCTTTGGAGGAGGTTAGAGATGGCATTAGGAATCTTAAAAGGGAGAAGCCCTTGGCTGCCATAAGGTAACAGCTGAAATGATACCAGCGGTAAGCCTTACTTTGAACATCAAAAAGACAGAGACCATGGTTATATATAAGAAACAGAATCCACCAGCATGCAGTATTAAATTAAACGGAATTATTCTAAAGCAGGTGCAGAAATTCAAATACCTTGGAGTAGTAATAACTTCAGATGGGAAATGCAGAACAGAAATTAGGAACAGAATAGGTCAAGCAAAGACTGCATTTCAGAGAATGAGAAACATATTAGCTAATACATCTTTATCAATGAATGTTAGAAAACGAGTCCTAAAATGCTATATTGAACCTATCTTGTTATATGGAAGTGAATCATGGACAATAGGCAAGTCTGCACAAAAATCATTGGAAGCAGTAGAAATGTGGTTTATTAGAAGAATGTTGCGAATCCCCTGGACAGCAAAAATAACTAATGAAGAATGTATGAGAAGAGCTGGAGAGACAAAAAACCTTGTCAGAAAGATAAGAGAGAGACAATGTACTTTCATAGGACATGCAATGAGAAGAGGGGGCATTGAAAATATTATAACAACAGGAAAAATAGAAGGAAGAAGATCAAGAGGAAGACCAAGAGAAATGATACTGGACAGTCTGACGGGATGGTGTGAGAGGAGATCACCAACTGAGCTGATGACCTGCATGAAGGATCGGGTACTCTGGAGAAGCATAATAGCCAACGCCAGTCGGCACGGCACCTGATGATGATGATGATGGTAGGAGAAAGTAGCACCTGCATTTATCATGCTCTGTGCTGTAAGATCTGGAAAAGCAGAAGTTGGCCCAAGGACTGGAAACACTCAAATTTACATATCTCTGCCCAAGAAGGGCAGTCTAAAAATGTGTATGAACTATAGAACTATCGTGAAGCAAGATATTGCTATGAATCATATTGAAAAGAATGGAGGGAAAATAGAACAAGAAATACAAGAAGTACAGGCAGGTTTCAGACCAGGCAGAGGCACCAGATATATATTAGACATGAGGAACATCATAGAAAAGTGTAGAGGAGTTTAATGTGGACCTACACACCTGTTTTCTAGACTACTTCGAAGCTGCTGACTGTGTACAACATCAATAATTATGGTCTATTATGAACAACATGGGCTTTGCCAGCCATCTGGTTCACCTCATAGCCAGAATGTACCAAGAACAGCAAGCACCAGTGAGAGTAGATGGTGAAACATCATGTTGGTTTGATATACGAAAGGGAATAAGACAAGGATGTATCCTTTCTCCATACCTGTTTAACATCTGTGCCAATGACATCATGAGGAATATAAGAGAGGAACAGGAAACAACTATATTTGACTCTTTCAACACTGGGGGCCACCAAGATTCTGGAACCAATATATGCCATCCTTCTGTCAAACAGCTCAGAAGGACTGCAACAGTTGATTCTTTCAACAAAAAAAAACAAAACACATCTACGCTTAGAACCTCATTTTAAACACCAACAAAACCAACGTAATGATAATTGACAAAATGAGAAGTAAACTAAAAATTACATTGGACCATTGAGAGCTTGAAAATATAATTGAAATATCTAGGCTCAGTCATCACCACCAATGGCGATTGCATGGTGGAAATCAAAAGAAGAATTGCAGTTGCATCACAGAAATTCGCACAAATGAAGAGTGTGTGGCAAGGTACCAAGAAGAAAACAGTTTCCCAGTGGCAACATATGGATGCAAATCGTGGACACTTAACAAATCACTAGAAAAGAGAATAACAGCATTTGAAATGAAATGTTACAGAAGGGAACTTAGAATATCATGGATAGAAAGAAAATCAAATAAAGAGATATTGATGGGATTAGGTGTCAGAAAACTGGCTTGTTAACACCATAAAAGAGATACTTCGGTCATATCAAGAGACACAATAGTTTGGAGAGGTTGCTAGTAGAAGGCATAGTTCCTGGCAAAAGAGAAAAGGGATGACCTCGCCGAAGATGGACTCGGGACATCATAGAAAGTCTGAATGTGTTGCTGCAAGACGCCGGTCATCTTGCACAAGACCGTATTGCATTCAAGAAGGCTGTGAGAGGCACAACATTCTGGAAAGGACATGTCACATGAATGAATGGTTTTTTCCATTCTTGTTTGTTATGTATCATTCGTGTGAATTCATATTTTCTCTTCTTTTGCTTGTTCCTTTATGTTTTTGTATGTTTAAGATGCAGGCCGAAACACAACAACATTTGCTTATTAATTAATAAAACTGCTCCTACTTTTGTTTTAAATAGTCTTAATATTTTTTTTTCTCTCAGTGTTTGTGATAGCTGGAGTGAACTGCCATAGTAGACTTTGAGTTGCTTCCATTCTTTAGGGTTTTTGAGGGTATTTCTTTGTTTCTGGTCATTAATTCTTTCTTTATGTAATTGAAACTTGCCCCTTTTAAGTAATTTTTGGTGATTTCCGTGACTTTTCAAAACATTGAATTTTTCTGCCTGTAAAACAATTTTCTCACCTCCGTGCTCACTCAGACTTAGAAGTCCTGCTCTTGCTTTCGTTGCTGTTAATTGTGAGCACTGAAGGTACCCCGTGATGATTCAGAGTCAGACATTTTCTTCTGAAAGTTCATTGCATAATGGCTCATTTCATATTCCATAAAAAGTATGTCATAATGGCTCATTCCATATTCCATAAAAAGTATATAATTATGAGTTTAAATATAAGGGAGAATAAAAAAGTAAAGATAATTGGAAATTACATGATAGCTACAATGGATAGAAGCAGCACACATTCGCAATTACTGATGAGTAGTTCAAACATGCACAGTGCAACACTTTGCCCTTAGTCTGATTTAAACCAATATCAAATAAACATGGAAAATCCACTTGTTGAACAACATGCCATAGTGAGATTTCTTTTGGCTGAAGAGTGAAGCCTTCTGAAATTCACCATAGGATATTGGCTCATTACAGAAATGAAAATGGCATGACTTCAAGAAAAGTTTAGTAGTGAGTAGAAAGGTTTCAGGTGGGAAGAATAAGTGTAAGTGATGAAGCTTAACCAGGTATAAAGTCAGCATAATGCTCACACAAACCCACATCAGCAGGGCACACATTTTAAATTGGCAAAGACTAATGGATTACATTGTCAAGTGTTGCTGCACATTTGGGTACCAGCTATGGCATCACGGGTACCATAAAGCTTGCACTACTTGGGTTAAAACAAAAATTCCTGTTCTTATGCCATTAAAGCATACTGGGGATATAGTGTAAGGCCCATATTTCCATAACCTTCAGCAATGATGGTGTGATGTGGTCAGTTTCACGCCTGGCCGCATTTACCTTCCCAGATTTCTCTGGTTCCCAATTTTAGAGACTGGGTGGTCCCTGGACTTTTTGTATACCAGAAAAAAATTGCTCTGCCGGGACTTGAAACCACTCCCACCGGATTAATAAACTGAGCACTTAACCACTCAACTAACTGGGCAGATGGATACTCAAACAGTGTACCTGTCTGCACAAGCAGCACCTCATGGAGGCTGGAAGGCAGTTCCTGAAATGTCATGAAGAAGATCTGAGAGTTCTGGAGCAGATTATCACCAGCTGTGAGATATGGGTCCATCATTGTGAACTGGAGAGCAAGAGAAAAAGCATGTGGTGGAAACACCCGTTTTCTCCGGTTAAAGAAGAAACTCAGACAGCAGGCCTCTATTAAGAAAATCATGCTGCCCTTTTTTGGGGATATAATAGCTCCTATTTTAGCACATTTTCAAAAACAAACATTGACCAAGCATACTGTGCTATGCTTAGAGAGAAACTGAAACACACACATTACAGCAAAAGAAGAGGAATGCTGTCAAAAGCATTCTTGATACACCATGATAATGCACATTCCCATGCAACGGCCGCAACAGTGGAGCCAGTGTAACAGCTACAGTTTGAATGTATTCCTCATCCCTCTTTACAGTTCTGATCTGGTGCCATGCAGTTATCATAACTTTGGTCCACTTAGAGAGGCTCAGCATGGTCACAGGTTTACATGTGATGATGAGGTTAAGGAAGCAGTACAGAACAACCAAAAGCTTCATCCAAGGATTGAAGAAGCTGGTGGAACAATGTCAGAAATGTATAGACCTGCAGGGGGACTATGTGGAGAAGTGATACAGTTTTTATGTTCGTTTGTTCAGAAGGAAAAAACATTTGAGGGAAACATACATGTACATTCCTGTTAAAATGATGTCAGTGTGGATGATGCTATGCATACTGAATTTTCTGTTCCTTATTAATCAGCATGAATGTGATATGTTTAGAAATGTACTAAATATTTGATTAAAATTTATATTCAGTCAAATAATGATGAGATTCAAATATTCATATTCTTTTTCTTCTTCAGCTTTCCGAGCCATTAAGGCTCATCGCCACAGACAAAGTTTGCCTCCATTCTTCTCTATTCATAATCTTCTCTCTCCAGTTGGTAACACCTATTTCTTTTATATCCTCTTCTATGTTGTCTTTCCATCTCTGTCTTGGTCTACCCTTTGGTCTTGTTTCCCTCATCTCTTGTGCATACATAATTTTCATTTGTCTGTTCTCTTCCATTCTTTCTACAAATATTCATATTCAGAACAAAATTCATATAGTAAAATTTCCAAAACTAACAGTTCTTCGTGGTGTAGATTTACATGTGGAGTATAAAGTTTATGCGGTTTTCTAGAAACTTTGATAGTTGTAGGCTTCCTCTGTATGGCTGAAAATAGTGAGTCATGATAAATGAAAACAATTTATTCGAATTATTTTTTTTAAAAATTAATAAAAGTGTTTCAGGTAATTGCTTGAACTTGAGTTTTAATTCTTGTTAAACTTACATCTTACATCCTTCCCATTCCATTAAATGTCACATAGGGCTCACATGATAGTTTGCCAAGTTTTCGGTGAGCTTTTCAGTCTCATCAAGGGATGTTATGCCCACTAAACTGGCCTCTCTTAACAGTGTTTGTGAGTTTCACGTGGTTGACTTCTTTTTTCTTTGGCCTGTTGTGTTCCACTTTATAGCTTATTTTGGGATTCTCTGACTGTTTCTTCTTATCACGTGACCGACATATGTCCATCTTCTTTTTTTGACCACCCATGAGACAAGTTGTTTGTTGATCTGTCTTATCTCTGTATTGTTCTTGAGTTAATTCCACTTTATACCAGGTATTTTCCTTAGGCATTTGTTTTCAAAAGAGTATAATTTCTTGTCTATTTCTTTAGTTGTTTTCCAGCTTTCGCATGTTGGTGGATATTACATTTGAATTGAATAATCTTAGCTTGGTTTTTGTGCTTATAACTTTGGAATTCCATATGTTCTCAAGATTCTCGAAGGTCAATGCTGCTTTTGCATTTCTAATTCTAACTTCCTTTCTGGTGTCACCATCCTGGTCTATGTAGCTGGCGAGATATGCAAAATGGTTTACTTCTTCAGCAACTGTTCCTTCTACGTATATTTTTCCTTCATGATTAATGAGAAGTTTCATTATTTTTGTTTTTTTCCTTGTTAATTTCAAGTCCTATTTTGCTAGCCAGTGAAGACAGGATGTCTGTTTTTTCTTGCATGGAATTCACATTGTTACTGATAAGAGTTATGTCATCAGCAAAATCAAGATCTTCTAGTTGGGTCCCATGTACCCAGTCAATGCCCATTTTACCTGTGCAGCATTTTTTCATACTGAAGTCTATGGCAATTCCAAAAGCAAGGGAGATCTTCTTCTTCTTCTTCTTCGTTCACTTCTACCACCAAAAACCGCACTGTGAACCTACTGAATTCACACATGTGGTCCTCGTTAGGTCCGGTGGTCCCCTGTGTGGTCCAAAATAGACCACATGAGTTCCACGAAGGACCACAAGGGGTTCAGAGTATCACAGTGCTTTAGCCTGTATTCTTGGTGGGTCTCGGAAGCGGGATTGCGTGACACCGTGGTTTTCATTGCACCAGTTTGGTCTAGGGTTGGACTTTCTCACCGGAAGACCTCGACGTGTTTGGAATATCAGTGCATCCCCGCTGGGTGAGAGGCGTTAGCCCACCCAGGACAGAGTTGGACTTTCTCACCGGAAAACCTCGACGTGTTATGAGATACCCGTGTATCACCGCCGGGTGAGAGGTGGTTGCCCATCCAGTCCAGGGTTGGACTTTCTCACCGGAAAACCTCAGCGTGATTAGGATACGCAGACATCCCCGCCGGGTGAGAGGTGGTTGCCTATCTAGACTTCCCTGGTCCAGTGTCTCCGACTTCAGCATTTTGCGGTCGTGGCCGCTACCCTTCCTAGTTGTGACCAGGACGGAGCTTTTGTCCAGGAGGACGAATCCTCGCCACTAGTGACTTCTACCCCTGGGTTGAGCCGGTTTAGGCATTTCCCAGTATGGGCATGTTTGGGACGGGACCGACCTCTAGGGCAGAGGTACTGTGACATTCATAGCCTTCAAGATTCACCCCTGGTATGAGCCGGTTTAGGCAAAATTCACCAGTATGGGTGTTTATCAGGCGTTACCGACCTCTAGAGCGGAGGTGGCATGACATGTCTAGCCATCGAGTTCCACCCCTGGTGTGTGCCGGTTTAGGCATATTTCACCAGTGTAGGTGTATTTCGGACGTAGGCGGCCTCTAGAGCAGAGGTGCCGTGGTATAGCTCTCGTAGCGATACTACTGGACATACCAGGTTAAACTTCACTTTCCACCACCTTTTCCCATCGGCGCCGCACAGCAACCTTTATTTCCGCATTTACTTGCTTAACCGGGAGGAGCTTCACTCCACGCGCGGCATTTGAAAAGTCAAGCCAGCAGTGACTTAACCTCTGGGACAAACCGGTTCATGCATTTCACACGATATGACTGCACTCAGGACGTGGCCGACCTCCAGACCAGAGGTGCCGTGATTTGACTGTTTGCTTCGCTTTATTCTTTCAACCACCTTTTCCGCAGTGATGCTGCGCGGCAACCTCATTTGCAAATTTCTTCATTGGCCGGGAAGAGCACCGCTCCACGCACGGCAGCTGAAGATCTCGCCAACAGCGGCAGATGAGCTACCAAACGTGACACTCATCTACCCTAAGTAACTGGTTTTCAGGCGCCAGATATTCGCCCTCGCCCCTTCTCCTGTCAGTTTAAACAGTTCTGCCACGGGAAGGCCAGGAGCTGGACTTGACTGCCAGAGGCTGTTTGTGGCGCGTTTGCAGTCCTTAGAACCAGCAAGGGAGATAATATAAACCCTTGTTTCACGTCTGTGGAACCATTCACTCATTCCTTCTTCTGTGTTGACTGCGCAAAAATATCTGTTGTAGAGATCCTTAATGATGTTGGCAATTTTAGATGGTATTCTATATATTCTTAAAATTCTCCTCAATGAGTCTCTGTGTATGCTATCAAATGCCTTTTTAAACTAGCGTTGTGTAATTAGTAAGTTAACTCGGCAAACTTTCTCCAAGTGTGTATAACAGTATGTAAGAAAGTTTTAAAATTTATTGTTAAATTTATGTTAATAATTATATTATCACTTGCATAGTCATAATTTGTAGTCTTCTTTTTACACAAATCTGCTGTTTATATTCAGATTCATAGTCATCCAAAGAAAACTGAATATTTGTATTCAAAGAAATACTTAAAAAAACAGTAATCAGTACATGTGTAGAAATTTCAGTATTTCATTACTTGTGTAGAAATTTCAGTATTTCATTACTTGTGTAGAAATTTCAGTACATATGTAGAACTGATGTATTTCAGTACATGTGTAGAAATGATGTATTTCATTACATGTGTAGAAATGATGTATTACAATGTTTCATTACATGTGTAGAAATAATGTATTACATTATTTCGTTACATGTGGTAGAAATGATGTATTTGAGTAGGTATGTTGAAATGATCTTGTCTTCTTCCTCATGTATTTCTCGGTGTTGAGAGGACAGGTAGATGTCTTGATAGTGCTTGCTGGTGTGCTTCGTATAAGAGGATATTTATATCGTTTCTTCACCTCATGTGTGGGCAACCTCTTCCTCTGTTACCTGCGAATCTGAGTGTGAATATTTTTTGTGGTATACTGTCTGGTGGTAGTTGTGTAATGTGGCCAACATCTTATTTTTATCATGATGATTTTCTTTTTGTTTTTGGCAGTTAGTGTCTATATCTGACATTGATAACAGAGTTGGGATGATAATTGTGTTGTACAGTGCTCTTTTTGTTTCATTTGTGATGTACTTGATTAAAGGTATCATTTGTCAAATGACCTGATTCACTTTATTGCATGTGTTCTCAATCTGAGCATCAGTTTTCCCCGAGGATGATATTATGCCACTTAGGTATTTGAAATGTTTCACTTGTTTCAAGAGCTGGTTGTCCAGGAAAATCTTTGTTGGGATTTCTTCTCTTGCTTTGATCATGACTTCCATTTTTTCAGCACTGATCTTCATGCTGTGGCTTCTACATGCCCTTGCTAAATTATCCATGTTCTGCTGTAGGTCTTTTTCTGATGTGGCTACAAGTGCTTGATTGTCAGCCAAAAGGATGTCATTTATGGTCCATCTGTTTGGTATGTTTTCTGAAGGATGCTGCTGGTTGGTTGGCATTGTTTCTGGAGTTGGACTGCTGGGCAGTTTTGTGGTGAAATAATGTGTATGTTAGCCACTTTGCAAATGTTGTCAATGTATGTTATGCATAGTAAGGGAGATAGTAGACAGCTATGCCTCACTTCAGATGTATGATGAATGATTTGGAGTGTTCCATATATATTCTAACTGTACAAGGACTGTTTTCTTATAGGTTTTTGCTTAAGTTGATCATTTGTGTATTAACTCCATTATATCATAAGATTTCCCACCATTTGTATTTATCTACACTATCAGATGCTTTCTCTTGATCTACGTAAGCTTTATGCAGTATCTGATTGTGTTCAACTGATTTTTCCATTAGTTCTTTTAGGGAAAAGATGGCATTTGTACAGCTTCTATTTTTCCTAGAAATGGTTTATTTCAGTATTTAAGTGTATGTTGAAAAAATGTATTTCAGTACATGTGTAGAAATGGTGTATTTCAGTATATGTGGAGAAGTGATGGGTTTCAGTATATGTGTAACTGTGATGTATTTAAGTATATGTGTAGATATGAAGTATTTAAGTATATGTGTATAAATGATGTATTTAAGTATATGTGTAGACATGATGTATTTAAGTATATGTGTATACTAGTTGCCATTAAAAATACACTGCTTGATCGAACTATTGTGAAGTGTAAAATGTTCATGTACGTGAGCCAGTTTCAAGCTCCAATGCATAGAAGTGTGGCAGTTAATGTCATGACATTTTCCTGGCTATGTGATGTTTATTTTAAATTTGGCATGCAAGTATGGCAGTCAGTGTAATGACATTTTCCTGGAACTGTGATGTTTAAATTTGGCATGCAGCATGATCAAATCAACTTTTTCTTCATTTATGGCCTTATTAAAAATTGCATGACTTTGAAATTTTGCACACACACATCAGACAAATTTAAGCAAGTAAAAGGCTATCATCTGTTTCCATTGAAAGAAATTCTGTCAATGTTTTTTTCATGTCCCAATTGTTGTCACAAGAGTGATGGCAAGCTGTTGGTTTGCTTAGCAGTGGAGTGATGACCAGAGATGTTGCCAGACATTTTCATTGTGACCATTCGACTAAGTGAGGCTGAACCAGCAATTCCAGGCAACAGGTAGCACAAATGACTGTCTGAGACCTGGTCAGTCTCGTGTAACAATACAAGCTCAAGATTTTGCAATCCTATTGATCCATCTGTGCAACCATTTCCAAACATGAGCTCAGCAGCACATACACTGTCTCTCTGCAACAGCATGAGATGCTGATGCCAAGCCTGCGTTAATGTCTCACACATACACTGTCCCTCTGCAACAGCATGAGATGCTGATGCTAAGCCTGCTTTAATGTCTCACACGTACACTGTCCCTCTGCAACAGCATGAGACGCTGATGCCAAGCCTGCTTTAATGTCTCACACGTACACTGTCCCTCTGCAACAGCATGAGACGCTGATGCCAATCCTGCGTTAATGTCTCACACGTACACTGTCCCTCTGCAACAGCATGAGACGCTGATGCCAAGCCTGCGTTAATGTCTCACACGTACACTGTCTCTCTGCAACAGCATGAGACGCTGATGCCAAGCCTGCGTTAATGTCTCACACGTACACTGTCTCTCTGCAACAGCACGAGACGCTGATGCCAATCCTGCGTTAATGTCTCACACGTACACTGTCTCTCTGCAACAGCACGAGACGCTGATGCCAAGCCTGCGTTAATGTCTCACACGTACACTGTCTCTCTGCAACAGCACGAGACGCTGATGCCAAGCCTGCGTTAATGTCTCACACGTACACTGTCTCTCTGCAACAGCACGAGACGCTGATGCCAAGCCTGCGTTAATGTCTCACACGTACACTGTCTCTCTGCAACAGCACGAGACGCTGATGCCAAGCATGCGTTAATGTCTCACACGTACACTGTCTCTCTGCAACAGCACGAGACGCTGATGCCAAGCCTGCGTTAATGTCTCACACATACACTGTCTCTCTGCAATAGCATGAAACACTGATGCCAAGCCTGCGTTAATGTCTCACACATACACTGTCTCTCTGCAACAGCATGAAACACTGATGCCAAGCCTGCATTAATGTCTCACACGTACACTGTCTCTCTGCAACAGCACGAGACGCTGATGCCAAGCCTGCGTTAATGTCTCACACATACACTGTCTCTCTGCAATAGCATGAAACACTGATGCCAAGCCTGCGTTAATGTCTCACACATACACTGTCTCTCTGCAACAGCATGAAACACTGATGCCAAGCCTGCATTAATGTCTTGGGGTGGGGGTCACATATTGCATTAATGATGGCTGCCACTTCATGGAGTGTGGTGTCAGTTTTTTTTTTTTGCACCTAGGGTAGACAACTGCTTCTGAATTGTGTCATGTTTAAGAACAATGCAAGCTTATATTGGTAAATTAATGAGAAATATGAAATCAATGGATTTATGTATTTTTATATCTGGTACAATGACTTATGGTGTAAAATAAATAAAGCAGTGCATTTTTTATGGCAGGTAGTATATTTCAGTATATATGTAGACACTATATGTGTAGACATATCTCACTATATATGTAGACAGGATGTATTTCAGTATATGTGTAGACACGATGCATTTCAGCATATGTGCAGACATGATGTATTTCATATATGTGTAGAAATGATGTATTTCAGTTTATGTATGAAAATACATGATGTATTTCAGTATATGTGTAGATATGATGTGTTTCAGTATATTTGTAGACATGATATATTTCTTTATATTTGTAGATATGATATATTTCAATATATTTGTAGTATGATATTCAGTATAAGTGTAATTATGTATATCAGTATATGTGTAGACAAAAAAGGCCATTGGTACCATGTTCTTTTTCCTGGGCTGCTGCTTTTATGTGATATTTGTTGATAATGATAGCTTGTGACAGCTGGCAAGTTTCTTGACAGTTATTTTCCCTACACCATTCATGTAAACATTCATTTTGATCATTTCCCTGATCTCATTCAACTATCACTTCTTCCTCCTATTTCTATCATATTTTTTTTATTTTTTCAGAAAACAACGCAACAGACACCAGTAGCACCCTCCATGTTGTGGCAGAAGATGAACTCATTGTAACTGTAGACAATATTCTCAACACATTTGACCCAAATAAGGATGGTTATATTGAGTACTTTGAGTTCAAAAGAATGTCCAGGGCTCAGACAGCCACACCACAAGCCAAAGGTTAATCACATGACATCAGCCATATTGTTCAGGAAGGAGACATTGACATTTAATATCATATGACAACAGAATATTTTTTAATCCAAAAAAAAAAAAAGCATTCCAGACTTTATAAGAAAAGTAGTTAGTTCTTGTGCCATAATTTCTTGCTTTTTATCAGACATCATTGCTTTATTATATCTACAAGAAAATAAATTGATTAGCTTCACTTTGTTGTTTGTACCTGCAGGAAAATCAGTTAGCATCACTTGATCATTGTGCCTACAAGAAAATCAATTAACGTCACTTGATTGTTGTACCTACAAGAAATCAATCAGTGTGGCTTGATTGTTCTACCTACAAGAAAATCAGTGTCACTTGATTGTTGTACCCACAATAAATTGGTTAGCACTTACCCTGTTATGATCTGTTAAACATCATATTGTAAAATAAATAATCTTTCAGATAGATTTGTTTCATTGAGTATTTAATTGTTTAGAATTTTAAATTGTCTAAGATCTTTAATTAATAGTGAACTTCACAGTTTATTTAAATCCTAAAGAATTATAAATGTCTTGAAACTGAACAGATTATGCTGATTGGGCCATGTGGAAAGATTGGAAGAGAACAAATGAAAATGATGTATGTACAAAAGATGAAGGAAACAAGATCAAGGAGTAGACCAAGACAGAGATGGAAAGGCAACATAAAAGAGGATACAAAGGAAATTGATGTCACCAACTGGAGAGAGAAGATTAAAAATAGAGAGGAATGGAGCAATGATCCTTAATGGCTCGTAAAGCTGAAGACGAAGAAGATCCTTAATTCTTCCCGTGCCATAGTCGCTACAGAGAGGATTTCCGATTACTGAGTTGCGTGCCATAGTCGTTATAGTGACGGTTCATTTGTTTCAATAAAACCAACCGGTGTAACATTTAGATTGTACATATTTCATTCGCGTTTCCGGTGACACTTTTCAGAATGGTGGAAGAGTCCTTAGTTACGAGCGATGCCGAGCGAGAAAAAGGAAGAGAAACATCGAAATTTTTCAATTTTTGACGATGTAGATAGGGATATGGACATGGCCTGTGACCACCCCACTGCTCTTGAATGTATCCTAAGTAGATTTAGACATATTAGATGACTGGAGAAGTAGTTAGTAGGTTATTTCAGACATTAATTTAGCGAGAATGCAACATAGAATCACAATACGAGATCGACAAGAAGATCTAGACATCTCAGATGGTAAGTAGTGCATATCTAGACCTAGCCGATGGTGAGCTGGGCACAGTCATTGTCTAAAAACATCACATTACTTCTTTTTTCCTAAAAAACTCTGCATTTATGAAATTTTCATACATTTAGTTATACTTTGAAACATAATAAGTACACGGAAGTACATGGAAATACTGTTTTCCATTCCATTTTACAACTATGCCCACTATACAGATCAGGACCCGTGCTTTTTGTGTGGCACGGACGGGAACATCTGCATTTTTTTCTCGGGCACAGGAAGAGTTAATCCGCTTCCTGTACATCCTTCTAACTCAAAGAGGCATGCTAGAGAGTTGAACGGTGCATTTAATTTTAATTTTCAGGATTTTGTGGGTTTTTTTTTTTAAAGTAATAGCAAAACACAGTATTTTTCCCAGACATAGATTCACATCAGATGAAACTAGAAAGATTGTTGAAATATTTTCCCCAGACATAGATTTGCATCAGATGAAACTAGAAAGATTGTTGAAATATTGGTTTTTCCAGACCTAATAAATTCACACCAGATAAAACTAGAAAGATTGTTAAGTATTGGTTTATCCAGACCTCGTAGTGATCAGATGAAACTAGAAAGATTGTTGAATTAATTTTTTCAGTCCACATAGATTCACATCAGATGTAACTAGAAAAGATCACAGACTCAGTTTTCAATAAGGAAATTGATTTAGCTTAGAGATATAAAAAATGAATCCATTTATGATAATTCTTGTTTGCCATTTTATTACTTGGTAGGTATGAATGAAAGTAAAACTAACACCAGCAGGAAGTGTATGATGCAGAAGCTAAACTCAGTCCCATTAATCAGTCTCATTAATTCAAAGAGAAAGGAAGAAGATACAGAAAAATAATAAAAACTGAATTTGTTTCAGTCTTTTTAACTTATATCTTATATCCTTCCCTTAACGTTAAACGTCATATAGGGCTTGTATAGTCAAAAGAGTCTAATTTCTTGTCTATTTCTTTAGTTGATTTCCAGCTTTCGCATGCATATATGAGGGTGGATATCACATTTGAATTGAATAATCTTAAGTTGGTTTTTGTGCTTATAACTCTAAATTGCATAATAGTCTCCTGTTATTGTTTTCTAATCTAATCTCTAAGTGCCATGCCGTGTGGCATAGTCGATCATTTCTCTCCACAATTCCGTGTCTTTTGTATTGATACTGACATCCGCCGGTGACTTTCTTCCTAGCCACACTGACAGGCATCCAATAACTTCTTTCTCTGTCTTCCTCTGTCTCTTCTTCCCTCAATTATTCCAGTTGCCACAGTGTCCTCTAATTTTCTTCTTCCCAGGAAATGTCCTATAAATCTCGCTTGTCTGCCTCTGATCTTTGCTATAATTTGTTTTTAACTCCAGCCTCTCTTAAGACTTCTTCATTGGTTTTCCTAGGTGTCCATGGTACCTTCAACATCCTTCTTATAAACCACATTTCCATGGCCTCCATTTCTCGCTGTACTCTCTTATTCATGGACCATGCTTCACACCCATAAAACAAAATTGGCTCAATGTAACATTTAAGTACTCAGAATCTTGTTTCCATTGATATGGATCTGTTGCCAAGATGTGTCTCATTGTCTGGAATGCTGACTTGGCCTGAGCACGTCTGCTTTTTATTTCATTGTGATATTTCCCATCAGTTGTTATAATCATTCCTATGTTCTTGAATCTATCAACTTGTTTCAGATTTGTGCCATCGATGGTAATGGTACATTTTGGTGGTATTCTTTTCTTTGAGATGACCATCACTTTAGTCTTCTTTTTATTCAGGCTGAAACCTCTATTTTTACTTTCATGAACCACAATGTCCAGAAGAGCCTGTAGCTCCCCTTCACTTTTTTGCAATCAGAACTGTGTTGTCTGCATATCTTAAGTTGTTATTGTTTTACCATTCTCCAAATAATCATATGATTCCTTGAGCACTGAAAAAAAAGGGTGGCCATCACCTTACCAGCCAGTGGAACAGTCTTTGCCTTCTTCAGCAGACTTTCACCATTCATTGTCCATTGCTTAGACTGCTTACAGTCAGGTGTATAGTGGTGGATCTATGTTTTGTCCATGGTCACGAGCCAACACAAAAGCTTCCATGGGTTGTGGATAAACATTGAAATATCCTTTTCTATGCGTTTTTGGTCAGCAGTCAACAAACATGGCACCCATCACCCACAAATCTTTTTAATGTGCAATTTCTCATGCAGGATGTTAGAAACTCATTCACTTGAGATGCCTACAGTCTCTGCTGTCTTGCACATTTTCACTTGGCAGTCTTTCATAACGATACCTTTCATTTTTTAAACAGTTTCCAGTGTGATGACATCCGCAGGGCATCCAAAGCACCTTCATCTTCAGTGCTTGTTCAGCCACATTTAAGCTCATTTATTCTTAAATACAGTCTTCAGTGATGGAGTAGTCCCCCCATGAACTTCATCCAACTATGCTTCTTTCTGTGAGACTGTCCGCATCTTTAAATAAAAATGTATTGTTGGGTCTCAGCTATCAGTACTGTGTCGTCAGCATACCGAAGGTAAATAAAGATGATACCTCGTGTAAATGTTATAATACTGGAGGTAATGCTCCATTTAAATATTGTAGTACTGGAGGTGATGTTCCATGCAAATGTTGTAATGCTGGAGGTGATGTTCCATGCAAATATTGTAGTGCTGGAGGTGATGTTCCATGCAAATATTGTAGTGCTGGAGGTGATGTTCCATGCAAATATTGTAGTGCTGGAGGTGATGTTCCATGCTAATGTTTTAATACTTGCGATGTTCCATGTAAATGTAGTATTGAAGGTGATGTTCCATGTACGTGTTGTAGTACATGAAGTAGTGTTCCATGTAAATGTTGTAGTATTGGAGGTAAAGTAACAGAACACAGTCTGTGTGGTTAGACAAAGCACTTTTAGACATGAGAGAAAGAGAAATCACAAGAGAGTTGCCTGGGACTTGAACCATGGACTCAGATAGGGTTAGCAGTCTAGCCATGAGATAATGGCATATCAACGAACTTCGCAATCTAGCACACACACACACACACACCCAGAAAAAAAGGCATTTGATAGCAAAGCCATCAGTGCCTGTCCAGCTGAAAATCATGATACCCAGAAAGGAAAAATGAGGCCATAACACAAAAATTCTGTTGCTTAGATTAAGTCTCTTACAGATACCAATTTTTTCAGACACAAACATGCACACATGACACAAAACTTCTGTTGCTTAGATTCAGTCTCTCACAGATACCAACTTTTTCAGACACAAACATGGTCACATGACACAAAAATTCTGTTGCTTAGATTAAGTCTCTTACAGATACCAATTTTTTCAGACACAAACATGCACACATGACACAAAACTTCTGTTGCTTAGATTCAGTCTCTCACAGATACCAACTTTTTCAAACATGCTCTCATGACACAAAACTTCTGTTGCTTAGATTCAGTCTCTCACAGATACCAACTTTTTCAGACACAATTATGCACACATGACTCCTGCAATGTCTAGTGCACACTGAACAGCAATAACAGCAAACAAACAAATACTTGTATAAAAGAGATATTTGTTTGTTGCTGTTGTATGAAAAAAGCTGATAACCAATAAATAATTCTAAAATTTGAAAATTTGTATTATTTACCATTGATATTTTTGTGGTGCAGAAAAGTTCACCCAACATTTTTTCACAAGCCACACAAAGAGCTGCATGCTTCACATGAGCCATGGTGTGGCCACCCCTGATATATCTGACTAAAATAACAAAGAGACCAAGTACAGTAAATATCCTGAAACTGATTTATTTCCAGTTGTGAATGAAGAAGAAGATTTATTTCCAGTAAAAGTCTAAGTGTGTGAAATTATTTCATTAGATATGGCAAACTCATTTTTACTGTAGATATATATAAAATCGATGGCCAGAAGCAGGTAAAAGATCGGCGGAAAACGGTAAGTTAATTATACATTCAGGTAGAAATGACAATAAATTCCGAGACGGAGTGGGCATTATTATGTCAAATGTAGCTGCAAAGAGCCTTGTAGAATGGGAACCAGTGAACAGTCGTATAATAAGAGCACGATACAACCTACGACACGGAAGAATGACAATAATACAGTGTTATGCACCCACGAATGATGCAGATGATGATGTGAAAGACGACTTCTATCACCATCTACAACAAATCATCAACAAAGTCCCTAAACACGACATCCTAATTGCTATGGGGGACTTCAATGCTAAGGTAGGGAAGGATAATACCGACGTTGAAAAAGTGATGGGGAAAGAAGGAATTGACATGGTTAATCAGAATGGAGAAAGATTAATTGAAATATGTCTAACAGAGGGCATGGTCATTGGAGGCACAATATTCCCACACAAAGAGATACATAAAACAATGTGGATATCTCCAGATGATAGAACTAGAAACCAGATAGACCATTTTTGTATTAGAAAGCAATACAGAACATCTCTCATGGATGTAAGGGCTTATAGGGGTGCAGATGTTAACAGTGATCACAACCTGTGCATAGGGAAAATAAAACTAAAATTGAAAAGTCAACACAAGAAATCAGTACACAGAAAGATAAACATCCACAGCCTACAAGAAGAAAATACTAACATTAATTTCAATCAGGAACTTGCCAATCATTCCAAAACACCCAGTGAAGTTGAGGAGATAGGTATAGATGAGTTATGGAATTCTTACAGCACAGCCATAATCACAGCAGCAAAAGTAAGCGCTGGATTGGAAAAACCAAATAGAAAAGCATGGATATCAGATAAAACATGGAAGTATATACATGAAAGACGAGCAGTCAAATTAAACATGTTGAATGCAAAAGCAGATCATGAAAGAGATTCGGCAAAAGCAAAATACAAAGACATAGACAAGAAAGTAAAAAGTTCAGCTAGAAGGGATAAAAGAGAATACATAGACAATATGGCGAAAGAGGCAGAAAAAGCAGCAAAAACAGGAGACAGCAAAACTTTATATAACATACAAAAGAGGCTAACAGGTACTATTACATCTAAAGAAAGACCAATCCTTAGCAAAACTGGAACACTATTAACATCAAATAAAGACCAAAAGCAAAGATGGGCTGAACACTTCCAAGAAATACTCAATCGACCACACCCAAAAGAATTGTTAAACCTTGAAACTGACTTACCAGCCCCACAACTAAATGTCAATCTAGATGAAATTAAATTGCATGAAATTGAAACAGCAGTGAATTTAATGGCTAACAACAAAGCTGCAGGTGAAGATGAAATAACAGCCGAGATGCTAAAAGCTATCAATAGTGACAACATGAGACAACTACAGAGAATGTTTAACAAGATTTGGAAAGAAGAAAAGGTCCCTTCTAATTGGAAGAAAGGAATCATTGTTAAAATACCAAAAAAGGGCAACCTTAGTGACTGTAACAACTGGAGAGGAGTAACCTTAATATCAGTTGTGTCAAAAGTATTTTGCAAGGTCATTTTGAATAGACTCAAAGATATAGTGGATACTGCAATGAGAGAAGAACAAGCAGGATTTCGAAAAGGGAGAAGCTGTCTCGACCAGATCTTTACTCTCAGAATAATACTTGAAGAACATATTGAAAAGCAGAAACCATTAATACTGAATTTCATAGATTTTAAGAAGGCATTTGATAGCATACACAGAGATTCATTATGGAGAATTTTATGTCTATATGGAATACCATCTAAAATTGTCAACATCATTAAGGACTTATACAATGGATATGTTTGTGCAGTCAAGACAGAAGAAGGGATGAGTGAATGGTTCCAGATTGAAACAGGCGTGAAACAAGGATGTATACTGTCTCCTTTACTTTTTGGGATTACAATAGACTTCATAATGAAAAAATGCTGCACAGGTAACACAGGTATTGACTGGGTACATGGGACCCAACTAGAAGATCTTGATTTTGCTGATGACATAACTCTTATCAGTAATAATGTGAATTCCATACAAGAAAAAACAGATAGCCTATCTTCACTGGCTAGCAAAATAGGACTTGAAATTAACAAGGACAAAACAAAAATAATGAAAATTCCCATCAATCAAAATGGAAAAATACACATAGAAGGGACAGATATTGAAGAAGTCAATCAATTTGCATACCTTGGCAGCTACATAGACCAGGATGGTGACACTAGAAAGGAAGTTAGGATCAGAATTGAAAAAGCAGCATCAATCTTCAAGAATCTTGAGAACATATGGAATTCAAAAGTTATAAGCACAAAAACCAAGTTAAGACTATTCAATTCAAATGTAATATCCACCCTCATTTATGCATGCGAAAGCTGGAAAACAACTAAAGAAATAGAAAAGAAATTAGACTCTTTTGAAAACAAATGCCTAAGGAAAATACTCGGCATCAAGTGGAATGAATTCAAGAACAATGCAGAGATAAGACAGATGACTGAACAACAACCAGTCTCACGGGTGATCAGGAAAAGGAGATGGACATATGTTGGTCACTTGATGAGAAGAAATGAGCAGAGAATCCCAAAACAAGCTATCAAGTGGAACACAACAGGCCAAAGAAAAAGGGGCAGACCGCGTGAAACTCTGAAGAGGACATTATTAAGAGAGGCCAAGTTAACAGGCATAAAATCCTTTGTTGAGGTTGAAAGACTCTCCGAAGACAGGAAAAATTGGCGAACTACTTTGCGAGCCCTATGTGACGTCTAACGGCACGGGAGGGATATAAGATATAAGATATATAAAATCAGAAGTCAAACTCAATTCCAGATATATAAAATCATATGTCAGACTCATTTTTAGATATATAAAATCATGTCAAACTCATTTTTAGATATATAAAATTATATGTCAGACTCATTTTTAGATATATAAAATCATATGTCAAACTCATTTTTAGATATATAAAATTATATGTCAGACTCATTTTTAGATATATAAAATCATATGTCAGACTCATTTTTAGATACATAAAATCATGTCAGATTCTTTTTTGTGACACAAACATGTAATTATTTGCCAGACTTGAATAAAAGTTTGTGAAAGTGTCTTTTGTGTAAAATCTAGGGAAATCCAGCATGCATATTGTGTAAAATCTAGGTAAATCCAGCATGTATATTGTGTAATATCTAGGTAAATTCAGCATATATGTTGTGTAATATCTAGGTGAATCTAGTATATATATTATGTAATATGTAGATAAATCCACCATATATATTATGTAATATGTAGATATATCCTTGATGTTCAATTAATTTTATTGCGAGTTTCCATAACAGTTGGTTTTTTCCCCATCTAGAGTTGCCATACAAAGTCCCTTCTGAATGGAAAAAAAGGAATCATTGTTTAAATACCTCAAAAAGGCAACCTCAGTGACTGCAATAACTGGAGGGGTGTAACCTTACTATCAGTTGTGTCAAAGATGTTTTGTAAAGTGATTCTGAATAGAATTAAGGATGTAGTGGATGCTGCAATGAGAGAAGAACAGACAATTTTGAAAAGAAAGAAGCTGTCTTGACCAGATCTTTACTCTAAGAATAATACTTGAAGAACTTATTGAAAAGCAGAAACCAATAATCCTGAACTTCATAGACTTTAAAAAGGCATTTGATATCATACACAGAGATTCATTGTGGAGAATTTTTAGACTATATGGAATACCATCTGAAATTGTCAACATCATTAGAGATCTCTACAATGGACATGTTTGTGCAGTCAAGACAGAAGAAGGAATGAGTGAATGGTTTCAGATTGAAACAGGTGTGAAACACCGATGTATATTATCTCCCTTGCTTTTTTGAATTGCCATAGACTTTATAATGAAAAGCTGCTGTACAGGTAAAACAGGCATTGATTGAGTACATGGGACCCAAATAGAAGATCTTGATTTTGCAGATGACATAGCTCTTATCAGTGACAATGTGAAATCGATGCAAGAAAAAACAGATTCCTCATCTTACCTGGCTAGCAAAATAGGTCTTGAAATTAACAAAGACAAAACAAAAAATAGTGAAACTTCTCATTAATCAAGAAGGTAAAATATATGTAGAAAGAATAGTTGTTGATGGAGTAAACCAATTTGCACACCTTGGCAGCTGTATAGACCAGGATGGTGACACCAGGAAGGAAGTTAGAATTGCAAAAGCAGCGTTGTCCTTCAAAAATCTTGAGAACATATGGAATTCAAAGGTTATAAGCACAAAAACCAAGTTAAGATTATTCAATTCAAATGTGATATCCACCTTCATTTATGCATGCGAAAGCTGGAAATCAACTCAAGAAATAGACAGTAATTTGAAAACAAATGTCTAAGGAAAATACTTGGTATAAAGTGGAGTGAATTTAAGAACAACACAGAGATAGGACAGATGAGCAAACAACAACCTGTCTCATGGGTGATCAGAAAAAGAAGATGGAGATATGTAGGCCATGTGATGAGAAGAAACAATCAGAGAATACCAAAACAAGCTATCAAGTGGAGAACAACAGACTGAAGAAAAAGAGGTCAACCATGTGAAACTCTACAGAGGACATTGTTAAGAGAAGCCAGTTTAGTGGGCATAACATCTCTTGATGAAGTTGAAAGACTCGCCAAGAACAAGAAAACTTGGCAAACAACTATGCGAGCCCTATGCAACGTTTAACAGCATGGGAAGAATGTAAGGTAAGAGTTGCCTCTAGACAGCTGAGCATACAACAACCTGTCTCATGGGTGATCATAAAAAGAAGATGGACATATGTCAGTCATGTGATGAGAAGAAACAATCAGAAAATCCCCAAACAAGCTATCAAGTGGAACACAACAGGCCAAAGAAAAAGAGGTTGACCATGTGAAACTCTAAAGAGGGCATTCTTAAAAGAGGTCAGTTCAGTGGGCATAACATCCCTTGATGAGATTGAAAAACTCACTAAAAACAGAAAATCTTTGCAAACTACCATGCTATGTGACGTTTAGCTGCATGGAAAGGATGTAAGATGTAAGGAGATAAATCCACCATGTATATTGTGTAATATCTAGGTAATAAGGCAACTGAATTATATATCAATGAGGAAAAATTGAAAGAGGTGGAGAGTTTTGAATATCTTGGATCATTACTAACTAATAATGGAGATACAATGAGGAATATGAAAAGGACATCTGTCGCTCTTCAAAAAGTAGAAAACTAAAGAATCTGTGGAGAGGAACAGACAGAATTACAAAAATAAGATTGTAAGGGCATGCATCTTTCCCATCACAACATATTCCTGTGAGACCTGGACACTTAACAGAACAGCTGAGAAACAAATAAATGCCTTTGATTGTAAATACTACAGAAGAGTACTTCAAATATCATGGACACAAAAAAGAACAAATATATCCATACTACAAGAACTTCATATTGAAGAAGGTTGGCTGGTAAAGAGGATTAAACAGAGAAAACTCAAGTAGTTGGATACATTAAACGTCATGAGAATTTAGAGAAGACAGTCTTGGAATGGTACATAATGGGACAAAGAAAGAGAGGAAGACCAAGGCGAAGATGGCTGCAAGACATCGTTGGTAATCTGCATTTGTATGCATCAGCAGCAGGACATCTTGCTTACAACTGAGAGCCCTACAGGAAAGCTATTAGGGAGGCAATGTTTCGCAAGGGGCATGCAAATGACTGAATATCTAGGTAAATCCAGCATATATATTGTGTAATTCATTCATTCATTCATTTGCATATTGTGTAATATCTAGGTAAATCCAGCAAGTATGTTATGTTTTATATAGGTAAATCCAGCTTGTATGTTGTGTAATATCTAGGTAAATCCATCAAGTATCCATGTTTCATACAGATACCACTCATAAATCATGCATGTATGTTGTGTAATACATGAATAATTAGTGTATAAGTATATAAAACCAAGTATATAAATATACTGTAGTAAAACTAATAACAGCATGTTAAAACTATTTTTTTTAAAAGTAGAAACAACTTTATTAATTAACTCGCACACATGCTGTGATGTTTTGGTGTGCGCCTTAATCACAAAAGTATGCTGGACAAAGAGAAAAGGAAAGAGTTTAAAATATAAATTGACATGTATGCAATGCAACAAATAGGAGTGGAAAAAAATAGAATAAATGGAGTAGTTAGGTTTTCCTTGTAAGAAGCTGAGTCCAGGAGTGCAGTTCTGATGACTGAAGCCAACTAGTGCTTGAGATCCAGCACAGTCAGGAGTAAGGGACACAGGAAACACATGGCTTGAAATCAAACTTGAGCTACATTTAACATTCCCCTTCTCTACAATCATATTTCCTCTGTTCTAAGTTCTACTCTTTCCTCACCTGCACCACATTTCAGAATCACTGCACTAGATTACAAACCCTCTGCCCCAACCACATTCACCTGTTCCAGCCACCCTTCTCTCAGCTAGATTACCAGTGTTATCTTCCTTCCCTTGGACTCCACCTCCTCTTTACTGCCTACCTATACCACACAACACAAGTCACAATTTAAACATTCTAACCACTCTAGCACACTCACTCCTGGACACAGCTTCTTACAAGTCATAGCTAAGTGCTCCATTTATTAAATTTTCTCCCATTCCTGTTGTATAGCATTCAAGTGAACTTGTATTTTATCTTTCCCTATTTCTTTGTCCTGTGTGTTTCTAAATGATTTAAAGTGCAAACCAAAATGTCATAACTGTGTGCTCATTAATTAATAAAGCTGTTCCTAGTTTTTTCTCTAATAGTTTTAACAGGTAATATCCAGATAAATCTAGCATGTATGTTATGTAATGTACAGTAAATCCAGCACTGTAACAACCTTATAAGGATTGGGAGTAATGACCTTCAGTATCCAGTAACCATTTGTCTGTCACGGCAAGTACAGAAATATTGTATGGATGAAAATTTAACCGATGTTTAAGATTTTTTGTTTACTGAGCTCAGTGATACGTTCACTTCTTGCGACACTTTCCTTAAGGACTTGCATGGACTTTTCAGGATTCTGTCTCGGACATCTAGACACTTTTCTTCAGGCACAGCAGGCCTACCAGATTGTGAAGCATCTTCCACAGTTCCGTATCACGAAACTTATTCAACAAATTTCTAACCGTAGTGCGATGGGGAGGTTGTTTATCAGGAAATTTTGCTATAAATCTTTGAACAACCATCTGTGTGTATCGACTGCCATTTCGAAACACTTGTTCAGCCAAATAAATTCTTTCTTCTGTTGATAACACCACTTTCTGTTTTGAGTGCAACAAATTACTCCAGCAGATGACAACCATTCACTGCATTTTTCTTCACAATTGACTGTCAGGAACACACACACACACACCTGCTAATAAAACTCTTAATATAACAGGCACATTAGACAGAGCTGTGACATCAGATGCAGATATAAACACAGCACTGAAATCATACACTGAACAGAATACTGTATGCACTTATAGATGCTTGCATGTAATTGTAAGAGGGTAACTTGTGGTGACGAGTATAACATATTTCAGCTTGATGCTTTCATTTATGCTTATATTAACTTTTCTTATTGTCTGTGCTATAGGGGAAAGGGTGATTGTTTACATTCTATAAAGCAGAGAAATAGGCATTGTTGTAATCTGCATTAAATCTGTAAGACAACTAGAGAGAAGTGTTGTTAATATGGTGTGAATGAATGGAAGTGTTGTTGATAGTATTGTAAAACATGATTGGTGCAAGATTACAAGATATTAAATTGGAGGAAATTATTTATGGAAAAATGGATAATAGACCAGAACAGTTCTCTTGTTATGTACTTAGAGGAATAATTCTGTCTCCCTCATTAATAATTTACCAACCTAAGTTCCTTGGGCCATGTAAAATGAATGAAAGAGAACAGACAAGCGAAAATTATGTACACACAAGAGATAAGGGAAGCAAGACCAAGGAGTAGACCAAGACAGATGGAAGACAATGTATTTGAGGATATAAAAGAAATTGGTGTCAGCCGCGCAGAGCCGCGACGAGCTGCACAGCGTGGGCTGCTACTGCTGTCGCACAGGCCAACCGTTCTTTTGGCGAAAAAGCCCTCTTGAGTTCATTGCGTGGGGAGACAGGCTTTCGCTCCCTTTCCGGACGGCGAGAGTTAAGGTGTTTCGATGCAGAAGCCAGTAGTTTGTCCGTCGAGCGAAGCATGTAAACGGCTAGCCAGCCAGGTTCGTGATAACGATGTAGTACGGTTTTGTCGACCGATGGTCTCGAAATTGGCCCATCTCTCTCAAAGAGTATCGGGTCTGCAGTATGTAATGTGCGTATGTTGTGGGTGGCTGGGCTCTCTTCTCGTCTCGTTCGCTAGAACAGAGAGAGCCGCCGGCCGCGCCCGCGGGTTAAAGGAAGTGAAACGCCGCCGGGGTCGAAAGGGATCCGCTCTGAGCAGAGCGCTGTCTCCCTTGCCCCGCGTCGGTCTGTCGGTAGATATCCGACTAAGGTTCGCTGAAGAAAGCTATCTGGTTGATCTTGCCAGTAGTCATATGCTTGTCTCAAAGATTAAGCCATGCATGTCTAAGTTCACACTGTCTCACGGTGAAACCGCGAATGGCTCATTAAATCAGTCGAGGTTCCTTAGATGACATGATCCTACTTGGATAACTGTGGCAATTCTAGAGCTAATACATGCTTACCAAGCTCCGACCCTCATGGAAAGAGCGCTTTTATTAGTTCAAAACCAATCGTCGTTGCCCTTCGCGGGGCGCGGCGTCCCAACTGCTGACTCTGGATAACTTTGTGCTGATCGCATGGCCTTCTGTGCCGGCGACGCATCTTTCAAATGTCTGCCCTATCAAATGTCGATGGCGCTGTTGGCGAGATTCTTCAACTGCCGTGCGTGGAGCGGTGCTCCTCCCGGCCAGTGAAGAAAGGTGCAAATGGGGTTGCCGCGCAGCATCACTGTGGAAAAGGTGGTAGAAAGGATAAAGCGAAGCAAACAGTCAAATCACGGCACCTCTGGTCTGGAGGTTGGCCACGTCCTGAGTGCAGTCACATCGGGTGAAATGCATGAACCGGCTTGTCCCAGAGGTTAAGATACTGCTGGCGAGACTCTTCGAATGCCACGCGTGGAGTGAAGTTCCTCCCGGTCAAGGAAGAAAATGCGGAAAAGAAATAAAGGTTGCTGTGCGGTGCCGATGTGAAAAGGTGGTAGAAAGGATAAAGTGAAGTTTAATCGGTATGTCCAGTAGTATCGCTGCGAGAGCTATACATACCACGGCACCTCTGCTTTAGAGGCCAGCCACGTCCGAAATACACCTACACTGGCCTAAACCGGCACACACCAGGGGTGGAACTTGATGGCTAGACATGTCATGCCACCTCCGCTCTTGAGGTCGGTCATGCCTGATATACACCCATACTGGTGAATTTTGCCTAAACCAGCTCACACCAGGGGTGTATCTTGAAGGCTATGCATGTCACAGTACCTCTGCTCTAGAGGTCGGTCACGTCCCAAACACACCCATACTGAGATAATATGCCTAAACCGGCACAACCCAAGGGTGGAAGTCACTAGTGGCGAGGATTCGTCCTCCTGGACAAAAGCTCCATTCTGGTCACAACTAGGAAAGGTAGCGGCCACGACCCTAAAATGCTGAAGTCGGAGACACTGGACCAGGGCAGTCTAGATAGGCAACCACCTCTCACCCGGCGGGGATGTTTGCGTATCCTAATCACGCTGAGGTTTTCCGGTGAGAAAGTCCAACTCTGGACTGGATGGGCAACCACCTCTCACCCGGCGGTGATACACGGGTATCTCAAAACACGTCGAGGTTTTCCGGTGAGAAGGTCCAACTCTGGCCTGGGTGGGCTACCGCCTCTCACCCAGCGGGGATGCACTGATATCCTAAGCACGTCGAGGTCTCCCGGTGAGAAAGTCCAACTCTAGACTAAACTGGTGCAGCGAAAACCACGGTGTCACGCAATCCCGCTTCAGAGACCCACTAAGAATACAGGCTAAAGCCCTGCGATACTCTGAACCCCTTGTGGTCCTCTCGTGGATCTCGTCCTTTCGGGGACCACACAGGAGACCACAGGACCTAACGAGGACCACAGGCGTAAATTCAGTAGGATCACAGTGCGGTTTTGGTGGTAGAAGCGAACGAAGAAGAAGAAGAAGAAATTGGTGTCACCAAATGGAGAAGATTAATGATACAGAGGAATGGAGGCGAATTTTATCTCCAGCATTTAGCCTTAATGGCCCAGAAAACTGAAGAAGAAGAAAAAAACCAAGATTCCCTTCCCTGTTCTGTTGCATGCTTAATATTACATAACCAAGGTTCTCTTCCTTGACCTATTGTATGGTAATGTAATTACATAATCCAAGTTTCCCTTCCTTGACCTATTATTGTTGTTCGTCCATCGTTTTCGATGATGACCACATATTCATCTTAGTCAAAGTAAGGAGAGGTGTGCCCGCGCATTACCAATTAGCCCTATACGAGCTCTAAAAGTTTTGCCACACACACGGAACATGTATGTCCAGATTCAGTTGTGGGTGCATGTGCTGCCTTGGCTTTTCGCATTACGCGTTTGTGGCGGGCATTTTCAATTTTAGAGCGCTCTGCTGTCTGAGCACCTAGGGTGGTTAAAGCCCTCCATGGTGGGCCGACTTGTGCTGTGGACTCCCAAGAGTTTATGTCTATCCCGAAGGCTTTGAGTGAGGTTTTGAGCGTATCCTTGTAACGCTTTTTTTTTTGCCCTCCAGTTTTCCGTTCAGTAATTCTCCATAAAGGAGTTGTTTGGGCAGTCGAGTGTTACTCATTCTGACTACGTGCCCTGTCCATCGAATTTGCCCCTTTTGAAGCATTGTGTAGATGCTTGGAATATTAGCTCTTGTGAGGACTTCTGTATCAGGTTTCACTTGCTGCCATTTGATGTTCAGTATTTTTCTGAGACAGCCTAGATGGAAATGATTTAGTAGTCTTGCATGTCTACTGTAGACTGTCCATGTTTCGGCTGCATACATTAGTCGGTCTGAACTACAGCTTTATAGATCTTTAACTTGGTGGCTGCATATATTAGTGCGGTCAGAACGACAGCTTTATAGATCTTTAACTTGGTGGCTGCATACGTTAGTGTGGTCAGAACGACAGCTTTATACATCTTTAACTTGGTGGCTGCATACATTAGTGTGGACAGAACAACAGCTTTATAGACCTTTAACTTGGAGGCTGCATACATTAGTGTGGTCAGAACAACAGCTTTATAGACCTTTAACTTGGTGGCTGCATACGTTAGTGTGGTCAGAACAACAGCTTTATAGACCTTTAACTTGGAGGCTGCATACATTAGTGTGGTCAGAACAACAGCTTTATAGACCTTTAACTTGGTGGCTGCATACATTAGTGTGGTCAGAACAACAGCTTTATAGACCTTTAAATTGGTGGATGCATACATTAGTGTGGTCAGAACAACAGCTTTATAGACCTTTAACTTGGTGGCTGCATACATTAGTGTGGTCAGAACAACAGCTTTATAGACCTTTAACTTGGTGGCTGCATACATTAGTGTGGTCAGAACAACAGCTTTATAGACCTTTAACTTGGTGGCTGTATACATTAGTGTGGTCAGAACAACAGCTTTATAGACCTTTAACTTGGTGGCTGCATACATTAGTGTGGTCAGAACAACAGCTTTATAGACCTTTAACTTGGTGGCTGCATACATTAGTGTGGTCAGAACAACAGCTTTATAGACCTTTAACTTGGTGGCTGCATACATTAGTGTGGTCAGAACAACAGCTTTATAGACCGTAACTTGGAGGTAACACTGAGTCCTCTTCTTTCCCATACATGTTTTCCTAGCCTCCCAAATGCTGCGCTCCCTTTAGCTATTCTGTTGCTGATTTCAGCATCAAGACTGACTGCCCTGTAAAGAGTACTGCCAAGATAAGTGAAATTTTCTACGGATTTTACCTTTTGTCCTTTTATCACGACTTCCGGGTCAGTACATTCTTTGTTGGGGGCAGGTTGATATATGACTTCTATTTTTCCGATGTTGATCGTAAGGCCAAAGTTATCAGTTATCTGCCTTTGATACTGTCAACAGGGACTGGCTAATAATGGCAAAATTTGGATGCCCGGCCAGGTTCATTGTGTACAACACCAGTAACTTTGGGAAATAATTGAAAAAATGGGATTTCCAACACATTTGATACAATTAACATCACTGCTGTATCTAGACCAACAAGCAGCAGTAAGAATAAATGGTGAAACAACAACTTGGTTTGACATAAAACAAGGGGTCCGTCAGGGGTGCATATTGTCACCTTACTTATTTAACTTATATACTGAAAATATACTGAGGAATGTTAGAGAAGATGTAGACAAAGAATATAACGATGCCATAACAATTGGAGGTTATGAAATACCAGAGATTAGATATGCTGATGACACAGTGTTACTATCCACAACACAAAAAGGAATGGAAAAGCTAATTATGTCAGTCCGTAAGAATAGTGAAGAGCAAAACCTCTATCTTAATGCAAAGAAAAGTAAATTGATGACAACTAACAAAACAAACAAGGCAGCTGATATATGTATCAGTGTGGAAAAACTGGAAGAAGTGGAGAGTTTTGAATATTTTGGATCACTACTAAGTAGTAATGGAGATGCAATGAGGGAAATTAAACAGAGGACATCTATAGCTCTTTAGAAAGTAAAACAACTAAAGAATCTGTGGATAGGAGCGGACAGAACCACAAAAATAAGATTTTTAAGGGCATGGATCTTTCCCATCGCAACATATGCCTGTGAGACCTGGACACTTAACAAAACAGCTGAATGCTTTTGAATGTAAATGCTACAGAAGAGTTCTTCAAATATCATGGACACAAAAAAAAACAAACAAATATATCTATACTACAAGAACTTGAAGAAGGCTGACTAGTAAAGAGGATTAAAGAGAGAAAACATAACTATTTTGGACACATTAAACGTCATGATAATCTAGAGAAAACCGTCTTGGAAGGGTACATAATGGGAAAAAGAAAGAGAGAAAGACCAAGGCAAAGATGGCTGCAAGACATCGTTGAGGATCTGCAAATGGATGCATCAGCAGCAGGCTATCTTGCTCACAACCGAGAGGCCTACAGGAGTGCTGTTAGGGAAGCAAAGTTCCACAAGGGACATGCAAATGAATGAATGAATGAGCTTTGTGGCATCATTCCTTGTACACAATACAACAGAATACTCCATGAAGACAAGGCTGGGAGACCACAAAGGAAAACAAATTGAACCAATCGCATGTTAGCGGCCGTGAAGGGGAGAGAACAATGCAAGTGTGTGTTTTGTGGCGGTGGGGGAGGGGCTCGGGTAATAGATCAGGAGGCAATAAATACCCCTAGGACGCTAGAGAAGAAAGTGGATAGGGCGGGCGGGGGGGGGGGGTAAAGAAAAGAAGATGGGAGATAAGTGAAACTAGAAAGAATTATACACCCAAGAGGCCACAAGCCCGCTGAGCAACACAACATGTTATGCCTCTCGCCCTCAAGATCCGACTCTGGCCAACAATCACCAGGTTTGTGACACGATCAGCGAACTCATTCGTGAGACTCCTTCTGCTACACATCTTCGTATCCATGACATCTGTTTATGGAAGCCACCCTTTTATCTACTTCCCAAGATACACAAACCAGATAACACAGGAAGGCCCATAATTTCAACTTATTCCTGCCGCACAGAACAAATCTCTGACTTTCTTGATAGTATTTTTCAACCTTTTGTTACTAGTCTGCCTACTTATCTGAAGGACACGAATAATGCTCTCTCTGCTTTTGAGACCCTCACATTCATGTCTGGTCACGCTTAGCGCATTTTCACTCTTGATGTAGCGATCCTGTACACATCTATCCCTCATGATCAGAGAAGTTATTTCTAAACAAAAAACGCCATCCCTCTATTCCTGTCTATATTATGCGCCTTACACGACTTGTTCTCGAACTCAACCCGTTTGAATTCAATGGCCTGTACTTCGACCAGATTAGTGATGTGGCCATGGGTACCAAAATGGGCCCCAGCTACGCATGTCTATTCATGGGTCATTTCAAACACAAGGTTCTGGAATTCCATAGAGGTCCTTTTTCAGCCTTCTATAGACCGCTACATAGATGATGGCATTGGAGTCACATCTATGCCAGAGGAAGACCTTGACTACTTCATTAGTTTCGTTAAGAAGTTCAGTCCTGTCATTTCTTTCACCTCCCATGTCTCTGCAACTTCAGCTAACTTTCTCAACATTGCCTCACAGCTATCTCTTGTACTCTTCTTCCCACTCCAGATCGTGTAAGGACTCTATTCCCTTCTCCCAGCTTCTTAGATTGCGACGTTTGTGTACTAAGGATGGCGATTTCCATGATCAAACTCACAGGATGTTTGATTTCTTCCGCCAACATGGTTATCCAGAATATGTTCTCTCGTCGTTTTGGAAACGCATCAGTCATATATCCAGGCAACAGTCTTTCACTCCTAAACCGCCCTGTAGTTCGGACAGAGTCAATCTGGTACTCACATCACTTCCATAGTTTGGCAATTAAAAACATACTATTTCGCCATCTCCATCTCCCCCAGACCGACCCTGATATACGTGAACTCTTTGGGGAACCCCCATTGGTGGCCTACAGAAGGGACAAAAACCTCAGGGGCCTATTAGTTAGAAGTCGCCTTTAAGACGGAGAACTCGTTTTATGCTTTCAGACGTTGCAGACGTCGTAGATGCAGCACTTGCCCGATTGTTATGAGGCTAGCCAGATCTCCTTCCCTAAGTCCACTTTATCAGTTCAGGAGGGCTTCATCCGAACTTCAGGCTTATTTATGCCATTATGTGCAAACGTTGCGATATAAAGTATATAGGGGAGATCGGTTTACGCTTAGGAGACCGTTTTCGTCAACATCTTAACGATATTTCAAAGAGGGCATCGAATCCTGTGACAAAAAACTTTTGCCAAAGAAACCACAGGGGAAAAAGTGACATCTCTGTTAATGCAATCTGCTATGGTTCTTCTGATATACGATCTCGGAAGGCTCTAGAACAGCGCTTTATTTTCCAGACAGGCTGTCTCCACCCAGCTGGATTTAACAATATATTTAACTTCTTTTATTCTTCTTTAGATTTCTATCTATATTATGCTATTATACCCTACTTTGTCCCCCCCCCCCCCCCATGCATTTCGCTGCATTTTTTCATTCACCAGTTTCACGTTATCTGCCAGATTTCCTTCTTCTCTAGCGGCCTAGAGGCGTTTATTGCCTCTTGATCTCTTTCTCAAGCCTCCGCCCACACCCGCATCGTTCTCTTCCATTCACGGCCGCTAACATCCGATTGGTTCAGTTCGTTTTCCTTTGTGGTCTACAAGTCTTGTCTTGAGAGTGAATTCTGTTGTAGTGTATGCAAGGAAAGATGCCATAAAACTAAGTTTTTCATTTTCATTTGTCTTCTTTTACTTTATGTTTTGTTTGTTTTTGTATGTGATCCTTGAAAAAGGCTCACGCCGAAATATTGGTATGTTTTTCATATTTTGTGTTTTTTCTCACTTTCCTCATTCCCTCTATCGCTTTGTAAAACTGTACCATACACCTCTATCTACCTGTTTTACTAGAACCAGTTTTACCACAGTCTAGTTAATTTGGCCAGCTGTGTGTTGTTTGCCTGTTGGCGCTAATGAGTTTGAAAATGTACACGACTGTACAGCTATTACAATCTACCGCCACTGCACTAAACGCTTAGTAACAACTGTCACTCAGGAACAAACAAGACTACGACGACGTCAGTGGCCAGTTTTACTGACATGCAGACTATCAATCAACCTACGACACTGACAGATATCACGATGATTTTTCATGAGTCATAGTCGATATTTAACTGCTTACAAAAGAACAACATCTTTAATGATGGAAAGATGAGGAGTACCTGATGAGATGAGTATGAAGTTATTCAATAAAAGAAACACTGAAATAGTACACTTACAGCAGTTCCCGCCATAGGGAAGCAAGATTCAGATCCAAAACTCCAACTTACAACAGCAAAATCATTGCCAGAAAACACAAACATCATTACTGAAAAAAAATCAGTCTGTCCTAAGAGGACCAAGACTTTAACTAAATTACATCATACAACAACTGCTAAACTCATGTCCTAAACGGGAAAATAAAACCGTTGAACAATAGACACTAAACCTACATCCTAATCATTTCTCTAAAACAAAACCAGGTGGACCAACTTGTCCATACTACCTCTAAAGTACTTCCATAGCCATCCTTTTCCCTTCTAGCCCCTTTTCCCTAGTGGTTTTATACTACAACTTTTCCCACTCGCTTCTCATGTTGCACGCTTATTTCATGACTTTTGCATACCCTTTGACTTCCTCAACAAGAGCACTTAGTATGTAAAATCAAATTGACAATGTTCAAAATCTTCTTATGTCCCATACATTTGAACACACTTTCGCGATATCCCCCTTCCACTCCCCCCTCGAGATTTACTCCCTGGAAATTTCCCAGAGGGAATATCTGCACAATGTAGCATCCTGGATATAATAAATTCTAGTCCGGTTCTTTTCTCAATCATTAGTGAACCACCAACATGGTCATACAATTTACATACAAAAATAAGCCAGCGTATCCACGCCGTATCAACACACTGTTCATAGTTCAAGTCTTTAATAAGTTATATTCAACATGAGTCAGCGTATCCACGCCGTATCCGCTCAACCTGATGTGACCTACCTACCACATGAAGGATTAGCTAAACGCTTATCCGTAACACATAAGTTCGCCGGTGCAATCCACATACCGATGCATTCTGCACCTGGTAGCCTCCTATCTTAATTCAATACTGTTCTGTTGCCTGCGCAACCACCTCCTTTCTTCTATAACTCCTTTCTCCCTTCTTCCATGGCTCCTTGTCACGCTCAACCTCACTATACATGCATGTAATCATCAGTGTAATCATCATATAATAAATACAATCAGAAATGATACTCACATAATCAATGAACATATGCAATGCCCCTTTAAGTGCACTCGATACCTCTAATAAATGAATACAAGTCTAACCAACAATCGCTATCAATTTCCTATTTCTCATATGCATAACTACAATACCCTTCATCTACACACATACACTTTACGAAAACAACATTACAGAGGAGGCGAAATAACTATGATTCATAACACAACTACGCTCTACACACTTGCTACATATACACGCTAATAAACTAAACGACTACATTTTAAACAATGCGCCTTTCCCTCAACGGATACTGGACAACACTAATATGAATTCGTTCACTCCTGTTATTTATCCATGCTTGCCCTCTCTATCTACACCCGATGCGTTTGGAATCACCCCCACTGGTTGGCCATGCCAGAAAGACGGTCCCCCCATCTCCCCCTTCTCACAGTACCTCTCGCTACGTTTAATGTCTCAGCGCCACATTTTAGTACCTCTCGCTAAATTTCAAACTTTTCAGTGCCGTTATAGTGAAATTTAGCCTATTAACACCTATACCAGTGGTCGGCAACCCTTTTATAGTGTTGTGCCTAAGTAATGTTGCAAAGTCACTCGGCATGCCAACGCCCACCATATTTTTATATACAATAAACATTGAAATACATTAAATAACTATATTATTCCTTGTTGATCAGATTATTCAATATTTTAATATAAATAGGAACAAATACAAAAATCATGCTTTGTAAAATTTAATTTCTGAACATATTATTTGGAACATGAATCCATAGTCTTTTGTCAAAAAGTCTTTTTTGTTAAAAATAACTTTATTTTCGTTCAACAATCAGCAATTACACAGTTAGTTTAGATGATGTGAACTGGGGATGGCTGTCGTGAGATGAAATAATGCAATGGTGGGCTTTTACAAAACATGAGATGATAGTGATTCGTACAAGAAAGGTAATAATTTATATATAAATTGTAATTTTTTTTATAACACAATTGTACACGAATTTCATGACTCTGTCTGTCTGTCTGTCTGTCTCTCTCTCATACGCTTGCTAACATCAAGGCTTTGTCTCTTACAGTGGTTGGAGGTGATCAAAAGCATCGTCAGCTTATTGTTATCTCTATTGTCGTGTCGCTGTCTGTGTCCAAGTTCTGCCTGGTTTATCTTCAAACATGGCTTCCGTGCTATCTTAATCCCCATCGAGGGTAAAGGTGTCTTCTGGTCAACTTGTCGCGTCCTGTCTGAAGATCATTGTCTGGTCAGTTTGTTGGGGCAAGGCTAATCCAGTCTGATAAAATTTGTCGAAGAACCGGGTGTAACATGGTAAATATGTATATAAAAACTTTACAAGGAGTGTATGGTTGTTTCCGCGACAATGAAAAAATGAATGGTTTGGACAAGATAAAAATAAATGCAGTATCATTCATTAAAGACATTTTGTAACTCTCTCTCTCCTCTCTCTCTCTCTCTCTCTCTCTCTCTCTCTCTCTCTCTCTTTCTTTCATTCTATCTATCTCAAACGCTCGCTACTGCTAAAGCTTTGTTTCATGGAGGATTACATTTCTGATAACATAGCAATAGAAGGAATAGAGGCGCTAGAGGAGATAGGAATAAAAATAATAACCACGTTACTGAATGACATTTACAACTGTGGTTATATGGCTCCTGACCTGCTTAAATCCACGTTTATAGCACTACCAAAGGAATGTGATGACCAATCAGCCTCTCATGTCACATAACGAAGCTACTTCTGAGAATTATTATGAGAAGAACAAGGGAAAAGATAAAAATGGAAATAGCAAATGGACAGTTTGGATTTGATGAAGGAAAGGGAACACACAATGCCATTTATTCTTTACAAACACTAACAGAAAGAGCTTTAGAAGCACAGAAAGATCTCTAATTATACTTCATTGATTACACCAAGGCATTCGACAAGGTGAAACATAATGAAATTATTAAAATGCTTGAAGGCATCAACATCGACGGCAAAGACCTGAGGATTGTAAAACATCTATACTGGCAGCAAGAAGCAGCAATTCGAGTTGAAAATAGAACTAGAAAATATCAACCTATAAAACAAGGGGTGCGACAAGGTTATGTGCTATCTCCAGACCTTTTTTCCCTATACATCGAGAATATTATAAGAACGATCATCACAGAGCCAGGCATAAAAATTGGAGGATATGTAGCATTTCATTGTAAGTAATGATTAATGTTGTTATTACTATTATTGATGAATATGATTATGAAAATATACTGTAAAGAATATAGTAACATCGAAAAGCGACAGAGAAAACTGGAGAGGAAAGGAAGAGAAAGGTATAGAACTTCCATGACACGACAACAAGACGCGGACAAAAATAAACAGTGGAAACAGTGAATAGAAAAAGACGAGACTCAGTGACGCTAACACAAAGGAAGGACGCCAGAAAGTAGGATGGTCCAGTGATAACAAAGCAGTGACTGGACGTTGACACGCGTAAACAAAATAGAAAAGTCGAATAGAAAAGGCAGACACAATGAAAAGCGAGGACACAATAAACCTCCGACATGAAATAGCAAGATAATGACTTAGGTAAATAACAATTGTATAGACGGAGTTGATACTTAACACCTGTTAGGTGACGCAATTGCGCAAGGGTTTTAAATAAAGAAGTGACCAACTCGGCCAGCTGACCAATTAAATATTTAGAGGCGTAACCTATTGAACAATTGACTAACAACATATAAGTAACGGGGCAGTTTGAATGACGGAGAATCAGAACGATCATGGGAACCAGTGGACATCTGAAGGGTAGAGAAAAATACTTATTGGTTAATCCATCAAGCTGCACTTGAAGATAAAAAGGAGACAGGAGACAGGACAGTCAGAACGAAGAGGGGAACGAGGAAGAAGAAGAGACAAAGGAGGGAGCCCGAAGACGGAAGAACAGACAATAAGAATAAGGAAGAGGAACCAAGTAGTACGAAGAAGGAAGAAGAAGTAGAGGAGAGGAGACAGTCAACGGAGCCCCGAAGACAGAGGAACAAAGACGGTCAGTGAGCTGAGACCGGTCCAGACAAGAGAAGAAGAATTATAAGACAGAAGAACACCATCTCAGTATGACATTTATAGATACAATATTAACAACCTTCGGTATGCTGACGACACAGTACTGATAGCTGAGAACCAACAAGACTTGCAAAATTTCTTGGATAAAGTCGCCAAAGAAAGTGAACAGAAAGGTCTTACTTTAAACATCAAAAAGACAGAGACTATGGTTATATCTAAGAGACAGAATCCACCAACATGTAGTATAAAATTAAACGGAACTATTCTAAAGCAGTTGCAGAAATTTAAATAACTTGGGGCAGTAATAACTTCTGATGGGAAATGCAGAACAGAAATTAGGAACAGAATAGGCCAAGCAAAGACTGCATTTCAGAGAATGAGAAACATATTGACCAACACATCCTTATCAATGAATGTTAGAAAACGAGTTCTAAAATATTATATTGAACCTATCTTGTTAAATGGAAGTGAATCATGGACAATAGGCAAGTCTGCACAAAAATCATTGGAAGCAGCAGAAATGTGGTTTATTAGAAGAATGTTGCGAATCCCCTGGACAGCAAAAATAACTAATGAAGAATGTATGAGAAGAGCTGGAGAGACAAAAATCTTGTAAAAAAAAAAATAATAATAAGAGAGAGACAATATACTTTCGTAGGACATGCAATGAAAAGAGGGGACATTGAAAATATTATAACAATAGGAAAAATAGAAGGAAGAAGATCAAGAGGAAGATCAAGAGAAATGATACTGGACAGTCTGACGGGATTGTGTGAGAGGAGATCAACAACTGAGATGATGGCCTGCATGAAGGATCGTGTTCTCTGGAGAAGCATAATAGCCAACGCCAGTCTGCACGGCACCTGATGATGATGAGGATTACAGCACGTCAACATTTTCAATTCTCTTTGTCGAAACAGATCTTAGAAAATTCTAGGACTAAACGTGCAGAACTAAAAGTCTTGGAACGACTGGATATCAAGCGTTTGGCTTTTTTCAAGTCATTTTTTTAAGGGCACGTATCCGTATTACTAACAACAGATTTTGTGTTACAGTCCTAGAGGACTGACTTTACCAGTGTCCATAAATGACAGCCGAGAGAACTCTACAGGTTGAAGGATGGGAAGTGAGAGAGAGCGTATAGGGCGGAAACAGAGCTCGGTCAAGGTCAATCACTGTCGCTCCACACTCACTCAGTAACTGCATCAGATTGTACAGTGTGCATACTCTGTCTTTTTTTTTCAGAAAAACTCAACAGCCTAAGTCTTTGTCCTTCGGATAAGTAGGCAGAATAGTTGCAAAAAGTTTAAATATACAGATCAGAAAGTCAGAAGTTTGTTCCGTAGGAGAGCAAGCTGAAACTATGGGCCTCCCTTGATTGTCTGGTTTGTGGATCTTAGGAAGTAGATAACAGGACGGTTTCCTTAAATACCTGTCATAGATATGTAGATGAGAAGCCAAGAAAGAAAAACTAGTTTCATGGATGAATTCATTGATCGTTTCTTGAACCTGATGGTTGTTGGCCAGAGTCGAATCTTGAGGGCGAAGGGCATACAATGTTGGGCTGCTCAGATGTCATGGCCTCCTGAATGTCTATTTATCTCCAACAAACGATGGGCCTACCCTTGTCTGCACTCTTTATCACGATATCTCATCTACGCTGGAGTTGTGAAAGTGCGCCATGCTCCCCGGGGTCAGGTTAGTGTCGTACACGGGGAAGGTGAAGCTTGTAGATTCCATGAATGATCAATGTAAAGGTCTAGGGACCTAGATGCTCCTGCAGATAGTGTCCATTTGGATGGCTCTTATGAAAAACGAGAGAAAAGATCATCATTGGAAGTGGACCGAGATGATAAAGACCGAGGAACGTCTGGGAAATGTAATTTCAAGCGCAGACTACGAGGAAATCGATGGGCATCTTGAAGAACTGGTCAGCAGATGGATGGAGGGAACCAAATTGTAAACCTTTACTTAAGACAGACAATTCATCAGTCGACAGTGTAAAATCAGGATAAATGCAGACAACTTCAATGGGAGCAGGGACGTTAATTGTTTTAAGTAGATAGTGAAGCAGGGCGATAGGAGAAAGTCCCGTTGTTGTTGTTGTTGTTGTTTTGAGAGTAGAGAACGAATGAACGAACATACTTTATTTTCAAAAGGTTAAGAATTGGGCACTCAGGCCCGTCTAATATTCCGCCCTTCATCATACAGCTTTCACTCAGTCACAGTCATTCAGCATTTGTTAATGAGCATTAATAATCATGAAGACACAATTAAATGATTACATAAACAAATAATAAACTTACCTCTTGTCCATGCACCCCACACTCTGTTTTATGCAACAGCACGAAATAAACTTGCATTCTTACATTCATTCAAAACTAAAATTTATATATTGTTCAAAAAACAAAAACAAAAAAAAGAAACGCAATACTACTGTAGTCGTAATGGAAACCAATTTTCAAATTTGTATCAAAATTTTATTTTATGGAATTAATGTTTCAATCTAGGCATGAAGAAACTTTAAGACTTTAACAATGAAATAATGTTCATTAAATTTGGTTTGGACTTTTATTCTTTGCGACTGAGGCCTCCGTTTCAGTAAGGTGTATGGCCGCCTCTGGCCTGTATCAGAGAACGACATCTCTTTGACATGGATCCGATTAGCCGTTGGATCTGTTGATGTGGGATGGCTGCCCACTCTTCCTGCAGTGCAAGAGACAACTGTCGGAGATTGGTTGGCGCCACGTCTCGCTGGAGGACTTGAATGTTGAGTTCATCCCATAACTGTTCACAGAATGGTCTAGATGTTGTTGTCAACGAGGAACTGGTGGTGAGTTGTGCCACATGAAGTCGAGCGTTATCCTGCTGAAAAATCGACCCTGGTGCAGCCAGAAGTGGAAGGACATGAGGACGAAGAATTTCAGCGACGTATCGATGGACATTCAGACGCCCTTCAATATTCACCAAGTCACTTCTTCTCATGAAGTTGATCGTCCCCCACACCAGTACACATCCACCACCATGTGGAGGAGCCTCATCCACACAGTTCTGGCTGTAGCTCTCATGGACAATGCGGTAAACTCTTCTCTGTCGCCGGAGCCGAAAGAATGATTCATCACTAAACCAAACCCTTCTCCAATCATTCGCAACAGTCCATTGACAATGCTGGTTCGCCCACTGCACTCGGTTCTGGCAATACCAGTCCGTAAGAACAGAACCTCTGTAGGGTCTTCTAGCCCAAAGATCAGCGTCGTGCAGCCAGTTCCTGACCGTTTGATCTGAAATTCGACGAGCTGCTGTCATTGACTGGACTGTTGAGGACGCAGATGCAAATCTATTCCTCAGGTGATGCAGCCGTATGAAGCGGCCTTCGGCAGGAGTTGTGACTATGGGTCTTCCACTGTGTGGTCGGTCTGCAACTGAGCCAGTTTCTTGAAATCGTATCCAAAGGCGACTAATGGTGCTTCTAACCACATTAAATTGCCTGGCCACTACATTTTGTGACTGTCCAGTCTGTAAACATCCAATGATGATGAGTACTTCTATAGTGAGATGAGCCATACTTGCACGTTGAATTTTCAAATGAATTGATTTGAGGAGCATCAATCTTTTATAGGTATTCAATAACATGGTTAGTGAGTTTTGTATTTATTAAGTTTCACGGGATTCTTGTAAACCTGTTATGAGTTATTGTTAAAAATGTTGTTTTGTCTAGTGTCACTTTTCTGTGCTCATGAATCATCTGCTGAGTACAATTCATGTCAGCACATGAAGTTGATGTCCAGGTGAATGTTTCAGGCAATTTGCCCTTGTCTGATCAGCAAACTTCAGTTTAAATCGCAACATCGTATTTGTTGCATTTCTTTTTTTTTTAACAGTATATAGAAAAGCTGTTAAAAATTAGAACAATCAAACCATACTTTAAACTACTTTAGACCATGTTTAGGGAGGGATATATTCCATATCAAACAGAGACAAAGTCTGAAGTTATAAGAACGAATATTACTTGTAAGTTTTACATAAGTTGGTAAGGCATCCCAAAGATGGGCAGCTGAGTAAGAGAAGCTTTTTTTTTAAAGATGTCAAGACTTGGTTTTGGAGAATACAAGTGCTTAAGCATCGACTGTGTTTTGGTTTGGATTTGAATAACGACCGCAGATAAAGTGGAGGATTGCATGATAGAATTTTATGAATTAACTTGGCCTTGCTGAAAAGAAATCTCTTCTTGAGGGGTAGAATATCAAGATATTTCTCCTTATTTGTAATATGTGCTGCATGTTTGTCATCGATAAGCCTTACTGCTTGTTTTTGAAGTGAATAAAGTCTTTTCATGTTTGACATGGAACAACCATCCCAGACTGTGGAACAGTAGTCCAAGTGTGTTTGTATCTGTGATATGTAGTAAATTCTTCTGGTGTCTATGTCAAGAAAACGTTTAATTTTAGTAAACTGGTAAACTTTTTTGTGCAGTGAGTTTGGTTAGATTGTCTACATGATGATTCCAGCTGAGGTGGTGGTCAATCATGAGAACTAGAGTTTTATGTACACTAACATTCTCTATCTGTGAAGTTCTAGAATGGAGCTGTAGTGTTGTTGTTGGTGAATTTGTTATTTTCTGTCTTGTAATTAGCATGAATTTTATTTTGCTGATGTTTATGTGCATTCTGTTGTTGTTGCTCCAGTTAATTAGAGCGTTTATTTCAATTTGAAGAGTTGACTCAATGTTAATACAGTCATTGTCACTAGTGCAATCTGTGCAATCATCGGCAAAGAGGTTACAAGACGATTTTTTTGAGATGAAGTGGAAGATTATTGAGTTGATAGTAGAACATTTTCTCATTCTCGCCGCAGGCGATTTAAGGTTAATTTTCCAGCCCTTTTTATCATTTTCTAGTAGGTATAAAGCCATGACAGCTTCCTTGTCTAGTAATGAAGATAGATATTCTCTAGCAGCTACAAGACCATGACAGCTTCCTTGCCTAGTATTGAAGATAGATATTCTCTAGCAGCTACAAGACCATGACAGCTTCCTTGCCTAGTATTGAAGATAGATATTCTCTAGCAGCTAGAAGGCCATGACAGCTTCCTTGCCTAGTAATGAAGATAGATGTATATGGCTCAGTTTTTAAACAAGGTAGAAACGGAATGAGAACAATGAGCAGAAACAAGAGTGGCAGAAAGTAAGATGTGCACATATAAATGAAAAAATACCACACTCTAATAAGTCTTTTTCAAGGATCACATAAAAAAAAACAACACAACAGATAAAAACACAAAAAAACAAATGAAAAATTAAACACTTAGTTTTTTGGTCTCCTTGTAAGAAAGACAGAAGCTTTATTACATTGTAGGAAACAGAGGAAGAGTACATCCACACAGGAAATAGATGGAGAAAATTGCAGAAACCTTTAGGAAGGAAATTAGACCCTAGAAATATCCCGTGCAAATTCTGGAACTCTATCAAGACATCCATGTGCCCCCCCCCCAACCCCCCCCCCCCCCCAGTACTGAAATGTGGACAGAAAAGAAAACTAAGAGACAATACTAGACAAAGAGACATATTGAAAGCCAAGAGAGACTGAAAGCTAGGCCTCATGTACAAGATATTAGTACAATATATGAGTACAAAAGAGAAGTTTTTAAAAGAAATTAAAAAAAAAAATACTAGTCCAATGAAAACTCATATGATGAAGATTAGCATTTATTTTAACAATAAAGTGTTTTAAATAATACAGTACATTTTTTAAAACTAGCATATTGCTGACATAATAGATTATAGTATTCGCATGATTGTATTGCTGAGATAATAAACTACTGTGTTAGTATGATTTTTATTGATGTAATAAAATGCAGATCTGGTGAAAGCAACATACAAAGAACTAGACAAGAAAGTAAAAAGTTCAGCTAGAAAGGATAAAAGAGAATACATAGACAATATGGTGAAAGAGGCAGAAAACACAGCAAAAACAGGAGACAGCAAAACTTTATATAACATACAAAAGAGGCTAACAGGTACTGTTACATCTAAAGAAAGACCAATACTTAGCAAAACTGGAACCCTATTAACATCAAATAAAGACCAAAAGCAAAGATGGGCTGAACACTTCCAAGAAATACTTAATCGACCACACCCAAAAGAAACCAACTTACCAGCACCACAACTGTCAGCCTAGATGAAATTAAATTGCATGAAATTGAAACAGCAGTAAACTTAATGGCTAACAACAAAGCTGCAGGTGAAGATGAAATAACACCTGAAATGCTAAAAGCTATCAACAGTGACAACATGAGACAACTACAGAGAATGTTTAACATGATCTGGAAAGAAGAAAAGGTCTCTTCTAAATGGAAAAAAGGGAATCATTGTGAAAAAAACAAAAAAGGCAACATTAGTGACTGTAACAATTGGAGAGGAGTAACCTTAATATTAGTTGTGTCAAAAGTATTTTGCAAGGTCATTTTGAATAGACTTAAAGATATAGTGGATACTGCAATGTGAAAAGAACAAGCAGAATTTCAAAGAGGGAGAAGCTGTCTCTACCAGATCTATACTCTCAGAATAATACTTGAAGAACATATTGAAAAGCAGAAACCATCTGAACTTCATAGACTTTAAAAAGGCAATTGATAGCATACACAGAGATTCATTATGGAGAATTTTAAGTCTATATGGAACACCATCTAAAATTGTCAACATCATTAAGGACTTCTACAATGGATATGTTTGTGCAGTCAAGACAGAAGAAGGGATGAGTGAATGGTTCCAGATTGAAACATGTGTGAAACAAGGATGTATACTGTCTCCTTTACTTTTTGGGATTACAATAGACTTCAAAATGAAAAAATGCTGCACAGGTAACACAGGTATTGACTGGGTACATGGGACCCAGCTAGAAGATCTTGATTTTGCTGATGACATAATTCTTATCAGTAACAATATGAATTCCATGCAAGAAAAAACAGATAGCCTGTCTTCACTGGCTAGCATAACAGGATTTGAAATTAACAAGGACAAAACAAAAATAATGAAGATTCCCCTTAATCAAAATGGAAAAATACACATAGAAGGATATTGACAGATATTGAAGAAGTCAATCAATTTGCATACCTTGGCAGCTACATAGACCAGGATGGTGACACTAGAAAGGAAGTTAGAATCAGAATTGCAAAAGCAGCATCGATCTTCAAGAAAGTTGAGAACATATGGAATTCAAAAGTTATAAGCACAAAAACTAAGTTAAGACTATTTATTTCAAATGTACTATCCACCCTCGTTTATGCATGTGAAAGCTGGAAAATAACTAAAGAAATAGACAAGAAATTAGACTCTTTTGAAAACAAATGCATAAGGAAAATACTCGGCATCAAATGGAACGAATTTAAGAATAATGCAGAGATAAGACAGATGACTGAACAACAACCAGTCTCATGGGTGATCAGGAAAAGGAGATGGACATATGTTGGTCACTTGATGAGAAGAAATGATCAGAGAATCCCAAAACAAGCTATCAAGTGGAACACAACAGGCCAAAGAAAAAGAGACAGACCGCATGAAACTCTGAAGAGGTCTTTGTTAAGAGAAGCCAAATTAACAGGCATAAAATCCCTTGATGAGGTTGAAAGACTCGCCAAAGAGAGGAAAAATTGGCTAACTACTTTGCGAGGCCTATGTGACGTTTAATGGCATGGGAAGGATATAAGATAATAAGATAAGATATAATAATAAACTACAGTGTTGGTATGATTTTATTCCTGACGTAATAAACTACAGTGTTAGTACAATTTTATTGTCTATGTAATAAACTATGGTATTAGTATGATTTTGTTGCCTATGTAATAAATTAGTGTTAGTATGATTTTGTTGCCTATGTAATAAACTAGTGTTAGTATGATTTTATTGGGACAGATAAAAGGGATGGCAACTGCAGTAAAACTGGTTGAAATAAATAAGGTGGATAGAGGTGTATGGTGCAGTTTTACAAAGTGAGGGAGGGAGTGAGTAAGGTGAGAAAAAACAAATAGAAAGTATGAGAATATATAAATGAAAAACATACAACATCCGATATTTCGGCGTAAGCCTTATTCGAGGATACATACAAAACAAGACAAAAGCATGAAGAACTTATCTGAAATGTCTTCCTCTGAGTTAGGACAGAAAAGTGTGTAGTAGAAGAGAGAAGGAAAGACCACGCTGCCTCTGAGCAAAAGATGCCCGATAGAGCCAATCGTGAAGAAGAGGTGGAGAGAGGGGAGGAGAACAAGTGGGAGAAAGGGGTGGGGGGAAGGCAATAGAGGTGTCGGGGGGAGGGAAAAGGGGACGCAGGGAGATAGTGAATGAAGAATATAAACACCTACAGGGAGAAAATGTGAAATTGGTAAATAGGACAAGACCCTAAATACACCAATATGTTGGCGGAGAAGAAAATAGGGTGGTGGTAGGGAGGGGTAGCATGGAGAAAGAAAATAGAGTTTAAAAAAAGGCCAGTGGAAAAATAAAGAACTTACAGAAAGCTGAAGACATTGTTAATTCCAGCTGGGTGGAGACAGCCAGTCTGGAAAATAAGGCGCTGTTCTAGGACCCTCCGAGATCGTACATCAGCAGAACAAGAGCGGATCGCACTGACAGAAATGTCATGTTTACCCCTGTGGTTGCTAAGGCAAAAATGTTTAGCCACAGGTGTCCAGGCCCTCTTAGAAATATCACTGAGATGCTGGCGAAATTGATCTCCTAACCGTAAGCCAGTCTCAATTATGTACTTCAAACCGCAACGTTTGCACATGATAGCATAAATAACATTCCGTGAAGTACAGGTGAAACCCTCCTGAACTGACAACGTGGACTTAGGGAAGGAGATCTGGCTAGCATCGACAACAAATGGACAAGTGTTACATCTACGGCGTCCGCAACGTCTGGTACCGTAAAACGTGTCATCTGTCTTAAGATGACTACGAATTAAAAGGTCCCTGAGGTTCTTGTCCTGTCTGTAGGCCACCAATGGGGGTTCCCCAAAAAGTTCACGTGTCTCAGGCTCAGTCTGGAGGAGATGGAGATGGCGAAACAGTATGTTTTTAACTGCCAAGCTATGAAGGTGGTATGTGAGTACTAGTTTCACCCTGTCCGAGCTACAGTGCGGTTTAGGGGTGAGGGCTTGTTGCCGCGATATATGGCTAATGCAGTTCCAAGATGACGAGAGAACGTGTTCTGGATAGCCGCGTTGACGGAAGAAATCTAACATTTTATAGCCTTGATCTTGGAAATCCAAATCCTCATTACACAAACGTTGCAACCTAAGAAACTGGGAAAAAGGAATAGAGTCCTTACACGATCTGGGATGGGAAGAAGAGTACAGGAGGTAGCTGTGAGAGTCTGTAGGTTTATAGTGGATAGAAGTAGTGAGCCCGGAAGGGCCGATAGAGATGGCAATGTCAAGAAAGCTAGCGGAAGTAGCAGAGACATGGGAGGTGAACGAAATGACAGGATTGTACTCCTTAACAAAACTGATAAAGTTGTTAAGGTCTTTCTCTGGCACTGATGTGACCCCAATGCCGTCATCTATGTAGCGTCTATAGAAGGCGGGAAAAGGGCCTCTGAAGGCTCTCAGAACCTTGTGTTCGAAGTGGCCCATGAAAAAACACGCGTAGCTGGGGCCCATCTTGGTACCCATGGCTACACTGCTAATCTGGTCGAAGTAAAGGCCATTGAATTCAAAAGAACTGAGTTGGAGGACAAGTCGTGCAAGGCGCAGAATAGTAGAAGTAGGAATAGAGGGATTGCGTCTTTGGTTCAGAAAGAACTTGACGGCCTGAAGCCCCTGATCATGCTGGATGGATGTGTATAAGGACACTACATCAAGGGTGAAGATACGGTAGGTGTGACCAGGCAGGAGTGTAAGGGTCTCAAAAGCAGTGAGAGCATGATTGGTGTCCTTAAGATAAGTAGGCAGACTAGTGACCAGAGGTTGAAAGATGCTGTCAAGAAAGTCAGAGATTTGTTCCGTGGGGCAGGAACAAGCAGACACTATGGGGGAAGACATTTCAGATAAGTTCTTCATGTTTTTGTCTTGTTTTGTATGTATCCTTGAATAAGGCTCACGCCGAAATATCGGATGTTGTAGGTTTTTCATTTATATATTCTCATACTTTCTATTTGTTTTTTCTCACCTTACTCACTCCCTCCCTCACTTTGTAAAACTGCACCATACACCTCTGTCTACCTATGATTTTATTGCCTATGTAATAAACTACAGTGTTAGTATGATTTTTGTTAATGTAATAAACTACAGTGTTAATATGATTTTTGTTAACATAATAAACTACTGTACAGTGTTAGTATGATATTTGTTAATGTAATAAACTGCTGTGTTGGTATTATTTTAGTTAATGTAATAAACTAGTGTTAGTTTGATTTTTGTTGATGTAATAAACTACAATGTTAGTATGATTTTAGTTCGCATAATAAACTACTGTACAGTGTTGGTATGATTTTTGTTAACATAATAAACTACTGTTTGCGAACGAAGAAGAAGAAGATAAACTACTGTACAGTGTTGGTATGATTTTTGTTAAAATAATAAACTACAGTGTTGGTATGATTCTATCCTTTATTATGCCCTGGGAAGTAAAAGAAAAATGCTAGTGAGATTTGTTTTATTGCAACCTTTTTTTGTTGTGGTTATTGTTGCTGTGGTCTGCAGCTGAACTGGCAGTATCTCCAACGTATGCTGTACATTTATTTAATCTGTTCTGTCATCTTTATCTCGGCTTAACCGTCATTGTATCACTTTCTCCTATGCCTCTCCCTCCATCCCCTCTTTAAACCATGGAGATTTGAATCACAACCCACAAGTCTTCATATAAGCATTTACAACCTTGCACAAACTCTAGGACACATCTTCATACAAGTCACAAAATAAGCTCACCCAATGCCAAATGTTGAGGTCGCTAAGTTGCTTTAGCATCTTCTATGTGCATGACTTCATTGAATATTTCTGTTATATCTTCCATGAATGTCTTTAATGGTGGAGTCTGGCATCCAAATTCTCCATGAATGTCTTTAATGGTGGAGTATGGCATCCAAATCCTCCATGAATGTCTTTAATGGTGGAGTCTGGCATCCAAATTCTCCATGAATGTCTTTAATGGTGGAGTCTGGCATCCAAATTCTCCATGAATGTCTTTAATGGTGGAGTATGGCATCCAAATCCTCCATGAATGTCTTTAATGGTGGGGTCTGGCATCCAGTTCTGAACCTGACACTCTCTGCTTCTCTCGGGATTATTTGCAGTGTTTGTACAAACAGTCTGCTTTTCTCAGGATTATTTGCAGTGTTTGTACAAACAGTCTGCTTCTCTCAGGATTACTTGCAGTGCTTGTACAAACAGTACTGAAGATATTATACAGTTGACTGCAAGTATTATCTGCAGCTGCATCCATCTCATGATATATCTCATTGCTCTAAATCTCATGGTGAAACTCTGTGAAGTACATTCTCTGTAGTTTTGTGATTTTTTTCCCCAGCACTTGGTCAATTTCCATCTGATGTGGCAGTGAAGCACAATCATTAGCTAGATCAAGGATCAAGCCTTATTACCTTCAGTCTTGCAGAGCTTATTGTGTAGATTTCACTGACAAAATGACAGCCCAGCACATGTTATAGGACTGTCCTTCATTTGAAGATGACAGCCCAGAACATGTTACAGGACTGTCCTTCATTTGAAGAACATGCTGTATGATGATCTTGACAGCCTAAGACAAATGACAGCATAAGACAAATGACAAAGACAAATGACAGTGTAAGACAAGTGACAGCCTAAGACAAATGACAGCCAAAGGCAAATGACAGACAGGCCAATGATGGGCAAAGACAAATGACAGCCTAAGACAAATGACAGCCTAAGACAAATGACAGCCTAGGACAAGCTTATGCATTCTTCATATATATCAAAATTGATGCCTGGAAGTGTTTGAAGAAGTATAGCTTTCCAGATCATTGAGATATGTCCAAAACATCCTTGGGAACCAAGAATTCCTTCTTTCTGCAAGGATGTGTCAATTTATCCATTTTCTACAAGATATGTTATTAGTTTTTGTATCATTACTAAGAGGAATGTCTTCTCTTATACATTCAGAAGTAAGTGAATTTGCTGATATCAATGGAATTTTGCTCTTTCTTTATGTATGCTCCTTTCATCTACTTCCATTCCTTATTCATGAATCCTTTATCAAAGCAGCTCTGGGGAGTTTATAGAGTTTTTTCTGCACTCTGAGGGATCTCTTATGCAATATGTATATGACACCATTCAGGTCAGATGCTGATTTATATTTAGCCTTCCTTATGATGCCAATAGGCCGAAGAAAAAGAGGCAGACCGCGTGAAACTCTGAAGAGGACATTATTAAGAGAGGCCAAATTAACTGGCGTAAAATCCCTTGATGAGGTTGAAAGACTCGCCAAAAACAGGAAAAATTGACAAACTACTTTGCGAGCCCTATGTGACGTTTAACGGCACGGGAAGGATATAAGATATAAGATAAGATAATGCCAATTATTTTTTGCAAGGTTAGTAGACCATGAGTTATTAATAGCAGACACGAAGTTAAAGATAAAAAAGACAGTTATTGGATCAAGACCACTCCGCTTTGATCTTACAAAAATACCAGAACAATATGGTATAGAAGTGAAGAACCATTTCGAAATCCTGATGGATGTACAGGAGGACATGACACCAGATGATTTGGCTACACAAGCCAGAGATATCTTAATAACAACAGCTAAAGACATGGTTCCAGTAAAGAAAACACAAAAGAATGAATGGATTACAGCAAGCACAGTAGAACTGATAAAACAACGTAGAAAAATGAAGATACAATAGAAAGTGACAAACAACAACAAAGAGGAATATAAATCTTTAACAAAAGAAGTACGAAGAAAAACAAGAAAAGACAAAAAACAATACATACAAGATTGTTGTGAAAGAATAGAAGGACATCAGAAGTGTGGAAGAGATAGTGAAATGATTAAATAAATGAAGACATTGGGGAGAAATGTCACACCTAAGCTAAATGTAATTTGTGATGAGATGAGGAATACCTTGACAGAGACAGAGGAAATTCTAGAAAGATAGAAGGAATATTGCAAAGGAATGTATGAAACAACCGACTGTGTAAGCAGAAATCAACAGTGTGAATTATTATTGGAGGAGAAAGAACCTGAACTGATAACAGAAGAAGTTTTATGGGCAATAAAGAATTTAAAAAATGGTAAATCACCAGGATGTAATGACATAACAGCAGAATTTATTAAAGCAGGAGGAAAGGAATGTGCAACAATCTATCATGCACTATGTAAAAAGATATGGCATTCAGGTATTTGGCTAAAAGAATGGAAAAGAACTGTATTCATCCACTGCCAAAAAAGAGTAACCTGAAATTATGCACAAACTACAGAACTGTTGCTCTGATTAGTCATGCCAGTAAAATTCTGTTAAAAATCATAATGGGTAGACTTCATAAGAAAATAGAAGAAGAAGTCAATATGGTCCAAGCTGGTTACAGGCAAGGAAGAGGATCAATAAAATATATATTCAATATAAAATTAATAAACTTTAATTAATTTCAGAGAAATACAGAGAATTTAATGTAAATCTATATTTATCCTTTATAGACTACTCAAAGGCATTTGATTGTGTACAACACCAGAAACTGTGGGAAATAATGGAAAAAATGGGATTTCCAACACATTTGATACAATTAACATCATTGCTGTATCTAGACCAACAAGCAGCAGTAAGAATAAATGGTGAAACAACAAGTTGGTTTGACATAATACAAGGGGTCCATCAGGGGTGCTTATTATCGCCTTACTTATTTAACTTGTATACTGAAAATATAATGAGGAATGTTAGAGAAGATGTAGACAAAGAATATTATGATGCCATAACAATTGGAGGTTATGAAATACCAGAGATTAGATATGCTGACGACACAGTATTACTGTTCACAACACAAAAAGGAATGGAAAAACTAATTATGTCAGTCTGTAAGAACAGCAAAGAGCAAAACCTCTATCTTAATGCAAAGAAAACTAAATTGATGACAACTGACAAAACAAACAAGGTAGCTGATTATATATATATCAATGAGGAAAAACTGGAAGAAGTGGAGAGTTTGAATATCTTGGATCACTGCTAACTAATAATGGAGATACAATGAGAGAATTTAAAAGGGGGACATCTATCGCTCTTCAGAAAGTAAAACAACTAAAGAAACTGTGGAGAGGAACAGACAGAACTACAAAAATAAGATTTTTAAAGGCATGCATCTTTCCCATTGCTACATATACCTGTGAGACCTGGACACTTAACAAAACAGCTGATAAACACTTAAATGCCTTTGAATGTAAATGCTACAGAAGATTTCTTCAAATATCTTATCTTGTCTTATATCTTATATCCTTACCGTGCTGTTAAACATCACATAGGGCTCGCAGAAGTAGTTCGCCAATTTTCTTCGGCGAGTCTTTCAACCTCGTCAAAGGATTTTATGCCTGTTAATTTGGCCTCTCTTAACAATGTCCTCTTCAGAGTTTCACGCGGTCTGCCTCTTTTTCTTTGGCCTGTTGTGTCCCACTTGATAGCTTGTTTTGGGATTCTCTGATCATTTCTTCTCATCAAATGACCAACATATGTCAATCTCCTTTTCCTGATCACCCATGAGACTGGTTGTTGTTCAGTCATCTGTCTTATCTCTCCATTGTTCTTGAATTCATTTCACTTGATGCCGAGTTGAAAAAAGAGTCTAATTCAAATATCATGGACATAAAAGAACAAATATATCCATACTACAAGAACTTAATATTGAAGAAGGCTGACTAGTAAAGATGATTAAAGAGAGAAAATTTAAATATTTTGGACACATTAAATGTCATGATAATCTAGAGAAAACCATCTTGGAAGGGTACATAATGGGAAAAATAAAGAGAGGAAGACCAAGGTGAAGATGGCTGCAAGACATCGTTGATTATCTGCAAATGGACCAGATTAGCAGTGTAGCCATGGGTACCAAGATGGGCCCCAGCTATGCGTGTCTGTTCATGGGCCACTTCGAACACAAGGTTCTGAGAGCCTTCAGAGGCCCTTTTCCTGCCTTCTATAGACACTACACAGATGACGGCATTGGGTTCACATCAATGCCAGAGGAAGACCTTAACAACTTTATCAGTTTTGTTAAGGAGTACAGTCCTGTCATTTCGTTCACCTCCCATGTCTCTGCTACTTCCGCTAGCTTTCTTGACATTGCCATCTCTATCGGCCCTTCCGGGCTCACTACTTCTATCCACTATAAACCTACAGACTCTCACAGCTACCTCCTATACTCTTCTTCCCATCCCAGATCGTGTAAGGACTCTATTCCTTTTTCCCAGTTTCTTAGGTTGCGACGTTTGTGTAATGAGGATTTGGATTTCCAAGATCAAGGCTATAAAATGCTAGATTTCTTCCGTCAACGCGGCTATCCAGAACACGTTCTCTCGTCATCTTGGAACCGCATTAGCCATATATCGCGGCAACAAGCCCTCACCCCTAAACCGCACTGTAGCTCGGACAGGGTGAAACTAGTACTCACGTACCACCTTCATAGCTTGGCAGTTAAAACATACTGTTTCGCCATCTCCATCTCCTCCAGACTGAGCCTGAGACACGTGAACTTTTTGGGGAACCCCCATTGGTGGCCTACAGACAGGACAAGAACCTCAGGGACCTTTTAATTCGTAGTCATCTTAAGACAGATGACACGTTTTACGGTACCAGACGTTGCGGACGCCGTAGATGTAACACTTGTCCATTTGTTGTCGATGCTAGCCAGATCTCCTTCCCTAAGTCCACGTTGTCAGTTCAGGAGGGTTTCACCTGTACTTCACGGAATGTTATTTATGCTATCATGTGCAAACGTTGCGGTTTGAAGTACATAATTGAGACTGGCTTACGGTTAGGAGATCAATTTCGCCAGCATCTCAGTGATATTTCTAAGAGGGCCTGGACACCTGTGGCTAAACATTTTTGCCTTAGCAACCACAGGGGTAAACATGACATTTCTGTCAGTGCGATCCGCTCTTGTTCTGCTGATGTACGATCTCGGAGGGTCCTAGAACAGCGCCTTATTTTCCAGACTGGCTGTCTCCACCCAGCTGGAATTAACAATGTCTTCAGCTTTCTGTAAGTTCTTTATTTTTCCACTGGCCTTTTTTTAAAACTCTATTTTCTTTCTCCATGCTACCCCTCCCTACCACCACCCTATTTTCTTCTCCGCCAACATATTGGTGTATTTAGGGTCTTGTCCTATTTACCAATTTCACATTTTCTCCCTGTAGGTGTTTATATTCTTCATTCACTATCTCCCTGCGTCCCCTTTTCCCTCCCCCCTTCCCCCCCCCCCGACACCTCTAGCGGCCATCATGTTTCTATTGCCTTCCCCCCACCCCTTTCTCCCATTTGTTCTCCTCCCCTCTCTTCACCTCTTCTTCACGATTGGCTCTATCAGGCATCTTTTGCTCAGAGGCAGCGTGGTCTTTCCTTCTCTCTTCTACTACACACTTTTCTGTCCTGACTCGGAGGAAGACGTTTCAGATAAGTTCTTCATGTTTTTATCTTGTTTTGTATGTATCCTCGAATAAGGCTCACGCCGAAATATCGGATGTTGTATGTTTTTCATTTATACATTCTCATACTTTCTATTTGTTTTTTCTCACCTTACTCACTCCCTCCCTCACTTTGTAAAACTGCACCATACACCTCTATCTACCTTGCAAATGGATGCATCAGCAGCAGGTTATCTTGCTCACAAGCGAGAGGCCTACAGGAGTGCTGTTAGGGAGGCAAAGTTCTGCAAGGGACATGCAAATGAATCAAATAATTAGTATACTTTAATTCAGTACCTAGGGGACTAATTCACAGCAGTCCTTCCACTATGAGGGTCATGTTGACATTTATCTGATTAAGTCCTGTCTGATGTCTCTCAACCATGTATTAACTTGCTCTTTTATTTCAGTGTTCAACATATAACCCTCCACCATATAAACAGGTAATAGAATAATTTTATTTACATTTTATAGTTTATTTTGCTGAGAGAGTGTAACAAATCGTGTTTGCTTTATTTTGATCAGAGAATATAAGAAATCTCTGTTTACTTTATTTTACTCAGAGAGTGTAAGAAATCTCTGTTTGATTTATTTTACTCAGAGAGTGTAAGAAATCTCTGTCTGCTTTATTTTATGCAGAGAATGTAAGAAATCTCTGTTTGCTTTATTTTACTCAGAGTGTGTAAGAAAATTTTTTCTGCTTTGTTTTACTCAGACAGTGTAAGAAATTTCTGTTTGCTTTATTTTAGAGTGTAAGAAACCTCTATTTGATTTATTTTACTTAGAGAATGTAAGAAATTTTTGTTTGCTTTATTTTACTCAGAGAGAGTAAGAAATCTCTGTTTGATTTAATTTATTCAGAGAGTGTGCTTTATTTTACTCAGAGTGTGTAAGAAGTCTCTTTCTGCTTTATTTTACTCAGACAGTAAGAAATTTCTGTTTGCTTTATTTTACTTAGAGAGTGTAAGAAATCTCTATTTTATTTATTTTACTCAGAGAGTGTAAGAAATCTCTGTTTGCTGTATTTTAGTTAGAGAGTGTAAGAAATCTCAATTTGTTTTATTTTACTTGGAGAATGTAAGAAATCTCTGTTGACTTTATTTTACCCACAGAGTGTAAGAATTTTCTGTTTGCTTTATCTTACTGAGAGAGTATAAGAAATCTGTATTTGACTTATTTTACTCAGAGAGTGTGTTCTATTTTACTTAGAGAGTGTAAGAAATCTCAATTTGATTTATTTTGCTTGGAGAATATAAGAAATCTCTGTTTGCTTTATTTTACACAGAAAGTGTAAGTTATCTCTGTTTGCTTTATTTTACTAAGAGAGTGTAAGAAATCTCTGTTTGCTTTGTATTACCCAGAGAGTGTAAGAAATCTCTGTTTACTTTATTTTACACAGGGAGTGTAAGAAATTTCTGTTGACTTTATTTTAAAAAGAGAATGTAAGAAATCTCTGTTTACTTTATTTTTTACAGAGAGTGTAAGAAGTCCCTGTTGACTTTATTTTATGCAGAGAGTGTAAAAAATCTGTGTTTGCTTTATCTTACTCAGAGAGTATAAGAAGTCTGTATTTGATTTATTTTACTCAGAGAGTGTTTTTTTTATTTTACTTAGAGAGTGTAAGAAATCTCTGTTTGCTTTATTTTACCCAGAGAGTGTAAGAAATCTCTATTTGGTTTATTTTACTCATATAGTGTAAGAAATCTCTGTTTGCTTTATTTTATTCAAAGAGTGTAAGAAATATCTGTTTGCTTTATTTTATTCAAAGAGTGTAAGAAATCTCATTTTTCTTTATTTTACTCAGAGAGTGTAAGAAATCTTTGTTTGCTTTATTTTACCCAGAGAGTGTAAGAAATCTCTATTTGTTTTATCTTACTCGGAGAGTATAAGAAATCTGTGTTTGATTTTTTTACTCAGAGAGTATGTTTTATTTTTCTTAGAGAGTGTAAGAAATCTCTATTTGATTTATTTTACTAGGTGAATATAAGAAATCTCTGTTTCCTTTATTTTACCAAGAGAGTGTAAGAAAACTATGTTCACTTTATTTTACCCAGAGAGTGTAAGAAAACTATGTTCACTTTATTTTACACAGAGAGTGTAAGAAAACTATGTTCACTTTATTTTACCCAGAGAGTGTAAGAAAACTATGTTCACTTTATTTTACCCAGAGAGTGTAAGAAAACTATGTTCACTTTATTTTACCCAGAGAGTGTAAGAAAACTATGTTCACTTTATTTTACCCAGAGAGTGTAAGAAATCTGTGTTTATTTTATCCAGGGAGTGTAAGAAATCTCTGTTTGCTTTATTTTACTAAGAGAATGTAAGAAATCTCTGTTCGCTTTATTTTACCCAGAGGTCATAAGAAATCTGTGTTTGCTTTATTTTACCCAGAGAATGTAAGAAATCTCTGTTCGCTTTATTTTACCCAGAGGTCATAAGAAATCTGTGTTTGCTTTATTTTACCCAGAGAGTGTAAGAAATCTCTGTTTGCTTTCTTTTACTGAGAGAGTATAAGAAATCTGTGTTTGATTTATTTTACTTAGAGAGTCTGTTTTATTTTAATTAGACAGTGTAAGAAATTTCAATTTGATTTATTTTACTTGGAGAATATAAGAAATCTGTGTTTGCTTTATTTTATTACCCAGAGAGTGTAAGAAATCTCTATTATTTTACCCAGAGAGTGTAAAAAATATCTGTTTGCTTTATTTTGCTGAGATGCTGTAAGAAATCTCTGTTTCCTTTATTTTACTCAGAGAGTGTAAGAAATCTCTGTTTGCTTTATTTTACTCAGAGTGTGTAAGAAATCTCTATTTGATTTATTTTACTATGAAAGTGTAATAAATCTCTATTTGCTTTATTTTAGTTAGAGAGTGTAAGAAATCTCTATTTGATTTTTTTTACTTAGAGAATGTAAGAAATTTCAGTTGATTTTATTTTACTCATAGAGTGTAAGAAATCTCTGTTTGCTTTATCTTACTCAGAGAGTATAAGAAGTCTGTGTTTGATTTATTTTACTCAGAGAGTGTTTTTACTTAGAGAGTGTAAGAAATCTCTGTTTTCTTTATTTTACCCAGAGAGTGTAAGAAATCTATTTGCTTTATTTTACTCAGTGAGTGTAAAAAATCTCTGTTTACCTTATTTTACCAAGAGAGTGTAAGAAATCTCTGTTTGCTTTATTTTACCCAGAGAGTGTAAAAAATCTGTGTTTGCTTTATTTTATCCAGAGAGTGTAAGAAATCTCTGTTTAGTTTATGTTTCCCAGAGAGTGTAAGAAATCTGTGTTTGCTTTATTTTATCCAGAGAGTGTAAGAAATCTGTGTTTACTTTATTTTATCCAGAGAATGGAAGAAATCTCTGTTTCCTTCTTCTGAGTTCATCAAATTTTTCCCATTTTATTTTCTCACAAATTCGTGCTCCTCCTTTCTCTAGATTAGATAATTGCATGAACTGTCATCAAGCAGACGTGCTAATAGCAGAATAAATTTTCTTCAAACATTATTTGAAATGGGCTAAAGGCAGTATAGCACTGGTGTGAAACTTGAAGTGGAAATAAAATTCTCTCTTGTACTGTGGCCTGCTATCCTTATTGTAGTGCATTCAACACAATTAAAAAAAAATAGTGCAGTTAGATTGTTCTACCAAACTATATTTTTCTACAAGTTTGGGGTGAAGTAGTCATCTTATGAGTGCTGTTTAAATAATAAAATTTAATGGCAGTGAGTTCTCTGCCTTGGTAAATTTCTGTATCTTTGCACACATGTATTGACAAATAAGTTTATAGTTTTAAAAAAATCCATTTGTTCAATAGTTTTATTCCAAGTAATATTTACCTACAGACACTAAGAAAAGTAATCAGTCACTACATTTTCATTTTAGTGGTTAGTTAGTTAGTTAGTCAGTTAATCAGTCAGTCAGTTAGTTAGTTAATCAGTCAGTCAATCAGTTAGTTAGTCAGTTAGTCAGTCAGTCAGTTAGTAAGTCAGTTATTCAGTCAGTCAATTAGTTAATCAATCAGTCAATCAGTTAGTCCATTAGTCAGTCAGTCAGTCAGTTAGTTAGTCAGTCAGTCAGTCAGTTAGTTCATCAGTCATTCAGTCAGTCAATTAGTTAGTTAATCAATCAGTCAATCAATTAGTTAGTCAGTCAGTCAATTAGTTAGTTAATCAATCAGTCAATCAGTTAGTTAGTCAGTTAGTCAGTTACTTAGTCAGTCAGTCAGTTAGTTAGTCAGTCAGTTAGTTAGTTAGTCAGTCAGTCAGTTAGTTAGTTAGTAAGTTAGTTAGTTCATCAGTCATTCAGCCAGTCAGTCTCTTAGTCAGTTAGTTAGTTAGTTAGGAAGTCTGGTGCAGTTGTGAAATCCTGGCAGTGTATATGCTAAAAAGCACTGGTGACAGTGGAGAGCCTTGAGGTAATCTTGGCACAATGATCCTAGGCTCTGAGGTCCATGATTCACATCACAGTGCCACAGTTCTCTTTAGAAGAACTGAGGCTACTCACCACATAATCCAGATGTCAATGCACATTTCCATCACAAGGCACAGGAGTATTGTGTAGACTGTTAGAGGTATCCTCCAGATCCAGTACAGCAACTGCGTCTCTTCTTTCCTCTGAAACCCTTCATTTACATTGTATGTCAGTACAGATGTTTTGCTTGTTGTATCTCTGCCAGGTCAATAGACACCTAGTGTTTCATGTTCTGCTGTAGGTCATTCTCTGATGTAACTATAAGTGCCGGCTGTCAGCAAAAAAGAGTTTATTTATGGTCCACACCTTAGTAATATAAAAAGTTACCTCTCTACTTTTAACCATATAATTTTGTAATGTGGCTATGGTAATACAGTTATTCAAATCTTTCACTTTGGCTCTGTCCATGTTTAGATTTTGTTGCACAGAATAGTAAACTATTATGATTAAAATCCTCTCAAGTCTTTAAAGTATAAATTCTATTCTACTTTTGCGAAGTAACACAAAAATGATACAGATACATTAAAAAAATTGTTACTAACTTTAAATTGAAGTTTTTCATTTCTTGACAATATGTTACAAGCATAGTCTGCTAATCAATGAATGTGCAACATGTTACATGTTTAGTCTGATAATCAGTGAATTTGCAATATATGGATAGTTATATTGAACAATTTTGAAAGTTTTTTTTTGCCTGACTATAATAATTGGATTAGTTTGCAAGCTTCAGTTGAATTGAGTGAAGGAAATCTATGAAGAATTATTCTGCTCACAAAATACAGCAGATTATTATGATTTAGCAGCACTGGATGACCTCTTCTCATTGGACTTTGAACTACCACTGAATCTTTTTTTAAATCAAGGTAAAGAATAATTAAAAGTATCATTTTAAAAATCTGTTTTACATTGAATATTTTTCTCTTGACAAAGTGCTTATGTGTGACAATAATTCTGGAGTGACTGGTGCTCAACCAGAGTAGATGATGTTAAGACAGGAGGAACTCTACAGTGAACCATGCCTTGGGCACCAACGACACTAAGGTCAGCCACGCCAGAGGTCACAACTAGCAGTCTGACTTTAGAATGTGATAAATGTTTGTCATCTAAAAAATCTAATAAATGTATAAGAATGACTTTTTGCCATTTAATTTATGATATTACAACACTGGCTACATTATCACTTCTACACATTTAAGTTGAAAGTCATGCAGGGCATATGGCAGATATGTCATATACATAAAACAAAAAAGAGAATTATCAGAATGTTAATAATCTGAAAGCATTAAATGTAGTCTTCCTTTTGTATGCTGACCACATGGCTTCCAGGCTTACACACACAATCTAGATCAAGCAAGTGAAACTCTTGTCCCCATCTGCTGTGTGTAGACTCCTTTTCTGGGTAAATTTTCACTTGTAGCTTCATCTCAACCAGCGCACCATTTTCAAGCTGAAAAGAAAAGCAGTCTAAAAATAATCATAACTTTCACTAGAAAACAAATGCTTGAAATAGCTTTGTCTATAAGGAAACAAAGCAATCAGGTAGCTATTTAAAAAAAAATACAAAAAACAAATCACCTAAAAATGTTAGCTTTGCTTAATAAGAAAAAAAAGTAACTCAGAAATGTTAGGTTTATTGAGTAAGAAAAGAGCTCATTAGAAGTGATTTTGTTGAGATAGAAAAGAGCTCATCAGAAGTGATTTTGTTGAGATAGAAAAGAGCTCATCAGAAGTGATTTTGTTGAGATAGAAAAGAGCTCATCAGAAGTGATTTTGTTGAGATAGAAAAGAGCTCATCAGAAGTGATTTTGTTGAGATAGAAAAGAGCTCATCAGAAGTGATTTTGTTGAGATATAAAAAAGCTCATTAGGAGTGATTTTGTTGAAACACAAAAGGCACATGTTGGAAATACTAAATTTGTTAGCAAATTTCTTTAAAAAGTTAAAAAAGTGTTAACTTTCTATTTTTTTTTTTTTTAAGTCAGAAATGTTAACTTTCTAATTTAAAAAAAAATCTCCCATCACTTCATGTGACTTTGTGTGTTTCAGGGTTGTCTCTATGTCATTATAAAATAGCTGTACATCTTCTTCAGAACTATCAGCTGTTGGAGCGTACACTTGCCTAATATTTATGTTTATTGGTCGTCCTTTCAGCTGGGCTAGTAGGACTTGGTCTGAGATGTTCAAATATCCCACAACTGTCCTTGCTGTTTGTTTGTCAAATATTATTTCTACTCTTCGTTCATGTTCCTCACCTTCTGAATGAAAATATTATTATATATTTATCAGAATTTATCTTCCCTGCACCTGTCCATCTAACTTCACTCATTTCTTCATCCTTTCCATTTCCCTTTTTTACATTTTCTAATTTTCCAGCCCGGAGCAGAGTTCTAATATTTCATGTTGCTATTTTGAATTTGTTAGTTTTGCTACCGGTAGCTTGATGACGATCTGGCCTCACCTGTGGCTCGTGAGCTGCCCTACTGGACGAGGCTGTTCCAGAGGAACAATTCACTAATTTGATCAATATAAAATGCATCAACTTTGCTGACACTCCTCTAACTTGGTCAGTATAAAACTCATCGACTTGGCTGACACTTCACTAACTTGGTCAGTATAAAACTCATCGACTTGGCTGACACTTCACTAACTTGGTCAGTATAAAACTCATCGACTTGGCTGACACTTCACTAACTTGGTCAGTATAAAACTCATCGACTTGGCTGACACTTCACTAACTTGGTCAGTATAAAACTCATCGACTTGGCTGATACTTCACTAACTTGGTCAGTATAAAACTCATCGACTTGGCTGACACTGCACTAAATTGGTCAATATATAACGCATCAACAATTCATAATCTACCTCAATGACAACGGGCAAGTGTGTCCTGGCCCCGCTCTTAGTGACATCACATCCTACAGTTGACCAGTCAGCGTGGTATATGCAACAGTTGTCCTCATTTCTCTGTGGCTTTTGTCTATCAATTTCCAACTTCTCGGCCTTCAGCAGAATTTGTCTGTGGTTGACAAATATGAAAGAAAACAATAACAATTAGAACAAATAATATCATAGAAGCATCAGTCAAAGAGAACACAATGAATAACATTCCATGAATAGATTGCGCATTCTCCAAGACTTCACGTCTACTAGCATACACAGTACCGAGACTGCTCCACCCAGTTTATAAGTCCCCTCTACCCCCCACCTCCACCCAGATTGCTCCCAACCCAGCTTTCACTTGGAGGGGGGGGGGAACCACATTTTGTTTACAATGTCATACGATACCACTTACCCACCACCCTCGCTAGCTATATCCACTGACAAAGAATATATACTTCAGGTATATCCTGTATCATAGGTACTTGCATATCTATATGTACCATAAGTACTTGTATATCTAAATGTATCATAGGTACTTGTATATCTAAATGTATCATAGGTACTTGTATATCTAAATGTATCATAGGTACTTGTATATCTAAAAGAAGAGGAGTCTGGCTTGCCTAGGGTGGTGGTAAGTGGTCTTGTATGACATTGTAAACAAAATGTGATCCACCCCCACTCCCCCCACCCCCAACGAACTGAGCTGGTGTTGGAAAGAGGGGGAGGGGGTAGAGGGGGCTTCTAAACTTGGTGGACCAGAGTCTGTACTGTGTATACTAGTTCTATACTTGGTGGACCAGAGTCTGTACTGTGTATACTAGTTCTAAACTTGGTGGACCAGAGTCTGTACTGTGTATACTAGTTCTAAACTTGGTGGACCAGAGTCTGTACTGTGTATACTAGTTCTAAACTTGGTGGACCAGAGTCTGTACTGTGTATACTAGTTCTATATACTACCTGTTAATGCTTTTTCTTTATACTACTTGTTTATAATACTTTTTTATATTACTTGTTTATACAACTTGTGTATACTAGCTGTTTATACTAGTTGTGTATAATAGTTGTTTACACTAGTTGTGTATACTATTTGCGTATACTAGTTGTGTATACTAGTTGTGTATACTAGTTGTGTATACTAGTTGTGTATACTAGTTGTGTATACTAGTTGTGTATACTAGTTGTGTACAATAGTTCTTTATACTAGTTGTGTATACTAGTTGTGTATACTATTTGTGTATAATAGTTGTTTATACTAGTTGTGTATACTAGTTATTTATACTAGTTGTGTATACTAGTTGTTTATACTAGTTGTGTATACTAGCTGTGTATAGTATTTGTGTATAATAGTTGTTTATACTAGTTGTGTATACTAGTTGTTTATACTAGTTGTGTATACTAGTTGTTTATACTAGTTGTGTATACTAGCTGTGTATAGTATTTGTGTATAATAGTTGTTTACACTAGTTGTGTATACTATTTGCGTATACTAGTTGTGTATACTAGTTGTGTATACTAGTTGTGTATAATAGTTGTTTATACTAGTTGTGTATACTAGTTGTGTATACTATTTGTGTATAATAGTTGTTTATAATAGTTGTGTATACTAGTTATTTATACTAGTTGTGTATACTAGTTGTTTATACTAGTTGTGTATACTAGCTGTGTATAGTATTTGTGTATAATAGTTGTTTATACTAGTTGTGTATACTAGTTGTTTATACTAGTTGTGTATACTAGTTGTTTATACTAGTTGTGTATACTAGCTGTGTATAGTATTTGTGTATAATAGTTGTTTATACTAGTTGTGTATAATAGTTGTTTATACTAGTTGTGTATAATAGTTGTTTATATTAGTTGTGTATACTAGCTGTGTATACTAGTTGTGTATACTAGCTGTGTATACTAATTGTGTATACTAGTTGTGTATACTAGCTTGGTCAGTATAAAACTCATCGACTTGGCTGACACTGCACTAAATTGGTCAATATATAACGCATCAACAATTCATAATCTACCTCAATGACAACGGGCAAGTGTGTCCTGGCCCCGCTCTTAGTGACATCACATCCTACAGTTGACCAGTCAGCGTGGTATATGCAACAGTTGTCCTCATTTCTCTGTGGCTTTTGTCTATCAATTTCCAACTTCTCGGCCTTCAGCAGAATTTGTCTGTGGTTGACAAATATGAAAGAAAACAATAACAATTAGAACAAATAATATCATAGAAGCATCAGTCAAAGAGAACACAATGAATAACATTCCATGAATAGATTGCGCATTCTCCAAGACTTCACGTCTACTAGCATACACAGTACCGAGACTGCTCCACCCAGTTTATAAGTCCCCTCTACCCCCCACCTCCACCCAGATTGCTCCCAACCCAGCTTTCACTTGGAGGGGGGGGGGAACCACATTTTGTTTACAATGTCATACGATACCACTTACCCACCACCCTCGCTAGCTATATCCACTGACAAAGAATATATACTTCAGGTATATCCTGTATCATAGGTACTTGCATATCTATATGTACCATAAGTACTTGTATATCTAAATGTATCATAGGTACTTGTATATCTAAATGTATCATAGGTACTTGTATATCTAAATGTATCATAGGTACTTGTATATCTAAAAGAAGAGGAGTCTGGCTTGCCTAGGGTGGTGGTAAGTGGTCTTGTATGACATTGTAAACAAAATGTGATCCACCCCCACTCCCCCCACCCCCAACGAACTGAGCTGGTGTTGGAAAGAGGGGGAGGGGGTAGAGGGGGCTTCTAAACTTGGTGGACCAGAGTCTGTACTGTGTATACTAGTTCTATACTTGGTGGACCAGAGTCTGTACTGTGTATACTAGTTCTAAACTTGGTGGACCAGAGTCTGTACTGTGTATACTAGTTCTAAACTTGGTGGACCAGAGTCTGTACTGTGTATACTAGTTCTAAACTTGGTGGACCAGAGTCTGTACTGTGTATACTAGTTCTATATACTACCTGTTAATGCTTTTTCTTTATACTACTTGTTTATAATACTTTTTTATATTACTTGTTTATACAACTTGTGTATACTAGCTGTTTATACTAGTTGTGTATAATAGTTGTTTACACTAGTTGTGTATACTATTTGCGTATACTAGTTGTGTATACTATTGTGTATACTAGTTGTGTATACTAGTTGTTATACTAGTTGTGTATACTAGTTGTGTATACTAGTTTGTATACTAGTTGTGTACAATAGTTCTTTATACTAGTTGTGTATACTAGTTGTGTATACTATTTGTGTATAATAGTTGTTTATACTAGTTGTGTATACTAGTTATTTATACTAGTTGTGTATACTAGTTGTTTATACTAGTTGTGTATACTAGCTGTGTATAGTAGTTGTGTATAATAGTTGTTTACTAGTTGTGTATACTAGTTGTTTATACTAATTGTGTATACTAATTGTTTATACTAGTTGTGTATACTAGCTGTGTATAGTATTTGTGTATAATAGTTGTTTACACTAGTTGTGTATACTATTTGCGTATACTAGTTGTGTATACTAGTTGTGTATACTAGTTGTGTATAATAGTTTTTATACTAGTTGTGTATACTAGTTGTGTATACTATTTGTGTATAATAGTTGTTTATAATAGTTGTGTATACTAGTTATTTATACTAGTTGTGTATACTAGTTGTTTATACTAGTTGTGTATACTAGCTGTGTATAGTATTTGTGTATAATAGTTGTTTATACTAGTTGTGTATACTAGTTGTTTATACTAGTTGTGTATACTAGTTGTTTATACTAGTTGTGTATACTAGCTGTGTATAGTATTTGTGTATAATAGTTGTTTATACTAGTTGTGTATAATAGTTGTTTATACTAGTTGTGTATAATAGTTGTTTATATTAGTTGTGTATACTAGCTGTGTATACTAGTTGTGTATACTAGCTGTGTATACTAATTGTGTATACTAGTTGTGTATACTAGCTGTGTATACTAGTTGTGTATACTAGCTGTGTATACTAATTGTGTATACTAGCTGTGTATACTAGCTGTGTATACTAGTTGTGTATACTAGCTGTGTATACTAGTTGTGTATAATAGTTGTTTATACTAGTTGTGTATAATAGTTATTTATACTAGTTGTGTATAATAGTTGTTTATACTAGTTGTGTATACTAGTTGTTTATACTAGTTGTGTATAATAGTTGTTTATACTAGTTGTGTATACTAGTTGTTTATACTAGTTGTGTATACTAGTTGTTTATACTAGTTGTGTATACTAGTTGTGTATACTAGTTGTGTATAATAGTTGTTTACACTAGTTGTGTATACTATTTGCGTATACTAGTTGTGTATACTAGTTGTGTATACTAGTTGTGTATAATAGTTTTTATACTAGTTGTGTATACTAGTTGTGTATACTATTTGTGTATAATAGTTGTTTATAATAGTTGTGTATACTAGTTGTTTATACTAATTGTGTATACTAATTGTTTATACTAGTTGTGTATACTAGCTGTGTATAGTATTTGTGTATAATAGTTGTTTATACTAGTTGTGTATACTAGTTGTTATACTAGTTGTGTATACTAGTTGTTTATGGGGGACTTCAGTGCTAAGGTAGGGAAAGGTAACACTGACATTGAAAAAATAATGGGGAAAGAAGAAATTGACATGGTTCATCAGAATGGAGAAAGATTAATTGAAATATGTCTAAGAGAGGGCATGGTCATTGGAGGTATAATATTTCCATACAAAGAGATACACAAAACAACATGGATATCTCCAGATGATAGAACTAGAAACCAGATAGACCATTTTTTTTATTAGAAAGCAATATAGAACGTCTCTCATAGATGTAAGGTCTTATAGGGGTGCAGATGTTAACAGTGATCACAACCTGTGCATAGGGAAAATAAAACTAAAATTGAAAAGCCAACAATCAGGAACTTGCCAATAATTACAAAACACACAGTGAATTTGAGGAGATAGGTATAGATGAATTCTTACAGCACAGCCATAATCACAGCAGCAAAAGCAAGTGCTGGACTGAAAAAAGGAAATAGAAAAGCATGGATATCAGAAAACACATGGAAATATATCATCATCATCATCATCAGGTGCTGTGCTGACTGGCGATGGCTATTATGCTTCTCCAGAGTACCCGATCCTTCATGCACGCCATCAGTTCAGTTGGTGATCTCCTCTCACACCATCCCGTCAGACTGTCCAGTATCATTTCTCTTGGTCTTCCTCTTGATCTTCTTCCTTCTATTTTTCCTATTGTTATAATATTTTCAATGCCCCCTCTTCTCATTGCATGTCCTATGAAAGTACATTGTCTCTCTCTTATCTTTCTGACAAGTTTTTTGTCTCTCCAGCTCTTCTCATACATTCTTCATTAGTTATTTTTGCTGTCCAGGGGATTCGCAACATTCTTCTAATAAACCACATTTTTGCTGCTTCCAATGATTTTTGTGCAGACTTGCCTATTGTCCATGATTCACTTCCATATAACAAGATAGGTTCAATATAGCATTTTAGTACTCGTTTTCTAACATTCATTGATAAAGATGTGTTAGCTAATATGTTTCTCATTCTCTGAAATGCAGTCTTTGCTTGGCCTATTCTGTTCCTAATTTCTGTTTGGCATTTCCCATCTGAAGTTATTACTGCTCCAAGGTATTTGAATTTCTGCACCTGCTTTAGAATGGTTCCGTTTAATTTTATACTGCATGCTGGTGGATTCTGTTTCTTAGATATAACCATAGTCTCTGTCTTTTTGATGTTCAAAGTAAGGCCTTTCTGTTCACTTTCTTTGGCGACTTTATCCAAGAGATTTTGCAGGTCTTGTTGGTTCTCAGCTATCAGTACTGTGTCGTCAGCATACCGAAGGTTGTTAATATTGTATCCTCCAATTTTTATGCCTGGTTCTGTGATGATTGTTCTTAGAATATTCTCGCTATACAGAGAAAAAAGGTCTGGAGATAGTACACATCCTTGTCGCATCCCTTGTTTTATAGGTTGGTATTTTTAATTTTATTTTCAACTCGAACTGCTGCTTCTTGCTGCCAGTATAGATGTTTTACAATCCTCAAGTCTTTGCCGTCTATATTGATGTCTTCAAGCATTTTAATAATTTCATTATGTTTCACCTTATCAAATGCCTTGGTGTAATCAATGAAGCATAAGTAGAGATCTTTCTGTACTTCTAAAGCTCTTTCTGTTAGTGTTCGTAAAGCATAAATGGCATTGTGTGTTCCCTTTCCTTCAACAAATCCAAACTGTTCATCTGCTATTTCCATTTTTATCTTTTGCCTTGTTCTTCTCATAATGATTCTCAGAAGTAGCTTCGTTATGTGACATGAGAGGCTGATAGTCCGGTGGTCGTCACATTCCTTTGCACCTGGTTTCTTTGGTAGTGCTATAAACGTGGATTTAATCAGGTCACTGGGAATATAACCACTGTTGTAAATATCATTCAATATATACATGAAAGAAAAGCAGTCAAATTAGACATGTTGAATATAAAAACAGATCTTGGAAAAGATCTAGTGAAAGCAACATACAAAGAACTAGACAAGAAATTAAAAGTTCAGCTAGAAGGGATAAAAGAAAATACATAGACAATATGGCGAAAGAGGCAGAAAAAGCAGCAAAAACAGGAGACAGCAAAACTTTATATAACATACAAAAGAGGCTAACAGGTACTGTTACATCAAAAGAAAGACCAGTTCTTAACAAAACTGGAACCCTATTAACATCAAGTAAAGACCAAAAGCAAAGATGGGCTGAACACTTCCAAGAAATACTCAATCGACCACACCCAAAAGAATTGTTAAACCTTGAAACTGACTTACCAGCCTTACAACTAAATGTCAACCTAGATGAAATTAAATTGCATGAAACTGAAACAGCAGTGAATTTAATGGCTAACAACAAAGCTGCAGGTGAAGATGAAATAACACCCGAAATGCTAAAAGCTATCAACAGTGACAACATGAGACAACTACAGAGATTGTTTAACAAGATTTGGAAGGAAGAAAAGGTCCCTTCTAAATGGAAAAAAGGAATTATTGTTAAAATACCAAAAAAAAAGGCAACCTTAGTGACTGTAACAATTGGAGAGGAGTACCCTTAATATTAGTTGTGTCAAAAGTATTTTGCAAGGTCATTTTGAATAGACTTAAAGATATAATGGATACTGCAATGAGAGAAGAACAAGCAGAATTTCGAAAAGGGAGAAGCTGTCTCGACCAGATCTTTACTCTCAGAATAATACTTGAAGAACATATTGAAAACCAGAAACCATTAATACTGAACTTCATAGACTTTAAAAAAGGCATTTGATAGCATACACAGAGATTCATTATGGAGAATTTTATGTCTATATGGAATACCATCTAAAATTGTCAACATCATTAAGGACTTCTACAATGGATATGTTTGTGCAGTCAAGACAGAAGAAGGGATGAGTGAATGATTCCAGATTGAAACAGGCGTGAAACAAGGATATATACTGTCTCCTTTACTTTTTGGAATTGCAGTAGACTTCATAATGAAATAATGCTGCACAGGTAACACAGGTATTGACTGGGTACATGGGACCCAACTAGAAGATCTTGAATTTGCTGATGACATAATTCTTATCAGTAACAATGTGAATTCCATGCAAGAAAAAACAGATAGCCTGTCTTCACTGGCTAGCATAACAGGATTTGAAATTAACAAGGACAAAACAAAAATAATGAAAATTCCCCTTAATCAAAATGGAAAAATACACATAGAAGGATATTGACAGATATTGAAGAAGTCAATCAATTTGCATACCTTGGCAGCTACATAGACAAAGATGGTGACACCAGAAAGGAAGTTAGAATCAGAATTGCAAAAGCAGCATCGATCTTCAAGAATCTTGAGAACATATGGAATTCAAAATTATAAGCACAAAAACCAAGTTAAGACTATTCAATTCAAATGTTATATCCACCCTCATTTATGAATGTGAAAGCTGGAAAACAACTAAAGATATAGAAAAGAAATTTTGAAAACAAATGCCTAAGGAAAATACTCTGCGTCAAGTGGAACGAATTCAAGAACAATGGAGAGATAAGACAGATGACTGAACAACAACCAGTCTTATGGATGATCAGGAAAATGAGATGGAGATATATTGGTCATTTGACGAGAAGAAATGATCAGAGAATCCTAAAACAAGCTATCTAGTGGAACACAACAGGCCGAAGAAGAAGAGGCAGACCGCGTGAAACTCTGAAGAGGACATTGTTAAGAGAGGCCAAATTAACTGGCGTAAAATCCCTTGATGAGGTTGAAAGACTCGCTGAAGACAGGAAAAATTGGCAAACTACTTTATGAGCCCTATGTGACATTTAACGGCATGGGAAGGATATAAGATATAAGAATTTGGCCTCTCATAACAATGTCCTCTTTAGAGTTTCACGTGGTCTGCCTCTCTTTCTCGGCCTGTTGTGTTCCATTTGATAACTTGTTTTGGGATTCTCTGATTGTTTCTTGTCTTCATGTGATCAATGTATGTCCACCTCTTTTTTCCTAATCACCCATGAGACCGGTTGTTGTTCGCTCATCTGTCTATCTCTCTGTTGTTTTTTAGTTCCTTCCACTTGATGCTGAGTATTTTCCTTTGTATTTTTAAGAGTCTAATTTATAGTTGTTTTCCAGCTTTCGCATGCATAAATGAGGGTGGATTTTACATTTGAAACAAATAGTCTTAACTTGGTTTTTGTGCTTATAACTTTTGAATGAAGATAGATGCTGCTTTTGCATTTCGAATTCTAACTTTCTTTCTGGTGTCACTGTCCTGGTCTATGTAGCTGCCAAGGTATGCAAACTGATTGATTTCTTCAACAGCTGCTACTTCTATGTGTATTTTTCCATTTTGATTAATGGGAAGTTTCATTATTTTTATTTTATCCTTGTTAATTTCAAGTCCTATTTTGCTAGCCAGCAAAGACCAGATATCTGTTTTTTCTTGCATGGAATTCACATTGTTACTGATAAGAGTTATGTCATCAGCAAAATCAAGATCTTCTATTTGTGTCCCATGTACCCAATCAATAGCTGTGCTACCTGTGCAGCATTCTTTCATAATGAAGTCTATTGCAATTCCAAAAAGCAAAAGAGACAGTATATATCCTTGTTTCACACCTATTTCAATCTGGAACCATTCACTCATCCCTTCTTCTGTTTTGACTGCACAAACATATCCATTGTAGAGCTCCTTAATGATGTTGACAATTTTAGATGGTATTCCATATAGACATAAAATTCTCCACATTGAATCTCGTGGGTGCATAACACTGTATTATTGTCATTCTTATGTGTCTTTGGTTATATCATCATCATCATCATCATCATGTGCGTGCCGACTGGCGTTGGCTATTATGCTTCTCCAGAGTACGCGATCCTTCATGTAGGCCACTTTGGTTGTATCGTGCTCTTATTATACGACTGTTCACTGGTTCTCATTCTACAAGGCTCTTTGCTGCTACATTTGACATAATTATACCTACTCCCTCTTTTTGTTTTTCGTCGTCTCTGCCCGAATGTATTATTAACTTACCGTTTTCCGGTTTTACTAGTTGTGTATACTTGTGTTTATACTAGTTGTGTGTACTAGTTGTGTATACTAGTTGTGTATACTAGTTGTGTATACTAGTTGTGTATACTAGTTGTGTATACTAGTTGTGTATACTACTTGTGTATAATACTTGTGTATATTAGTTGTGTATACTAGCTGTGTATGCTAGTTGTGTATGCTAGTTGTGTATACTACTTGTGTATACTAGTGGTTCTAAGGACTGCAAACGCGCCACAAACAGCCTCTGGCAGTCAAGTCCAGCTCCTGGCCTTCCCGTGGCAGAACTGTTTAAACTGACAGGAGAAGGGGCGAGGGCGAATATCTGGCGCCTGAAAACCAGTTACTTAGGGTAGATGAGTGTCACGTTTGGTAGCTCATCTGCCGCTGTTGGCGAGATCTTCAGCTGCCGTGCGTGGAGCGGTGCTCTTCCCGGCCAATGAAGAAATTTGCAAATGAGGTTGCCGCGCAGCATCACTGCGGAAAAGGTGGTTGAAAGAATAAAGCGAAGCAAACAGTCAAATCACGGCACCTCTGGTCTGGAGGTCGGCCACGTCCTGAGTGCAGTCATATCGTGTGAAATGCATGAACCGGTTTGTCCCAGAGGTTAAGTCACTGCTGGCTTGACTTTTCAAATGCCGCGCGTGGAGTGAAGCTCCTCCCGGTTAAGGAAGTAAATGCGGAAATAAAGGTTGCTGTGCGGCGCCGATGGGAAAAGGTGGTGGAAAGTGAAGTTTAACCTGGTATGTCCAGTAGTATCGCTACGAGAGCTATACCACGGCACCTCTGCTCTAGAGGCCGCCTACGTCCGAAATACACCTACACTGGTGAAATATGCCTAAACCGGCACACACCAGGGGTGGAACTCGATGGCTAGACATGTCATGCCACCTCCGCTCTAGAGGTCGGTAACGCCTGATAAACACCCATACTGGTGAATTTTGCCTAAACCGGCTCATACCAGGGGTGAATCTTGAAGGCTATGAATGTCACAGTACCTCTGCCCTAGAGGTCGGTCCCGTCCCAAACATGCCCATACTGGGAAATGCCTAAACCGGCTCAACCCAGGGGTAGAAGTCACTAGTGGCGAGGAATCGTCCTCCTGGACAAAAGCTCCATCCTGGTCACAACTAGGAAGGGTAGCGGCCACGACCGCAAAATGCTGAAGTCGGAGACACTGGACCAGGGAAGTCTAGATAGGCAACCACCTCTCACCCGGCGGGGATGTCTGCGTATCCTAATCACGCTGAGGTTTTCCGGTGAGAAAGTCCAACCCTGGACTGGATGGGCAACCACCTCTCACCCGGCGGTGATACACGGGTATCTCATAACACGTCGAGGTTTTCCGGTGAGAAAGTCCAACTCTGTCCTGGGTGGGCTGACGCCTCTCACCCAGCGGGGATGCACTGATATTCCAAACACGTCGAGGTCTTCCGGTGAGAAAGTCCAACCCTAGACCAAACTGGTGCAATGAAAACCACGGTGTCACGCAATCCCGCTTCCGAGACCCACCAAGAATACAGGCTAAAGCACTGTGATACTCTGAACCCCTTGTGGTCCTTCGTGGAACTCATGTGGTCTATTTTGGACCACACAGGGGACCACCGGACCTAACGAGGACCACATGTGTGAATTCAGTAGGTTCACAGTGCGGTTTTTGGTGGTAGAAGTGAACGAAGAAGAAGAAGAAGAAGAAGTGTATACTAGTTGTGTATACTAGATTTGTATACTAGTTGTGTATACTATGTGTATATATTAGTTGTGTTGCTTCTAAAACTGCAGTAATTTCATATACTCAGTTCTTGTCCATATCTCATAAATAAAAAGTACTATATGCTCTATACAGCGCAGGGACACATTTCCCAAGATTCTTGGCAGTTTTTTTATTTGTTTGTGCCTTCTGCTTGGTATGAACATTTGCGTGTGTCGTATTTTTATTATTGACTTAATTTTCATTGTGCTTTTTCCTTCTGTCGTCATTAGCTTTCATAAGCAGAGACGTTGTGGTTTTGTATGAACAGTGAAGAGCAAAAACTCGATTAGTGCAAAGTAAAAAATGCTGACATTATGGTCTCAGTACTAGCGTACATTCACTTATTGAGAGACTTGTGAAGAAACAATAGATAGTCGTAGTCCAACTAAGATTATTGCACATTTCTACTCCAGTCTGCCTTTGCCTATCGTAGCGCAGTATTTATGTATCCCATCTGTTGTACCGTATTATTATAAACAGCCGAATTCATTTAGTAGAAAATGGTATGAACAAGATGAAGCGAAGAAATGTGCTTCAGACGGAAATGCTTTCAGTTTAAAAAAGGGCTGTAAAAGAAAATGACAACGACAGACTCAATGAACAAAAAACCAAGACATTTTTGAGTGGCTAATTTCGAAATTAGGTTATAATGCATAATGTAAAATCACCAATGGCATGGCCTATAGATCAAGAGGTTTTTTCCCCGGAAAATGATGCCTTCTAGAACTTACATTTACAAGAAACAAATGTAACATTTGGAAATAAAATAGAGAGTGGGAGATTATAAACATTATCGACCCGCCTTCAACAAATTGTGCACTAGATGCTACAAATATCGATTAGATGTGAACATTCGGGAGTTGCTTCAAAGAATTTAAAAAGAAATCTTTCAAAGCTATAGCCGAATTTTTTTCTGGCACGTACCAAACTACCCGGAGTCCAGCCAGCATCACATCAGACTGTTATGTGCCGAAGGTCGTGGAAACGTGCCTAACACCGCATCCCCATTATGCCTTAATAATAAATGCACAGGAATTGTACATTTACCTTTCAAAACTATCTTACATCCTTCCCATGTCGTTAAACGTCACATAGGGCTCGCATTGTAGTTTGCCAAGATTTCATTTTTAGGCGAGATTTTCAACCTCATTAAGGGATGTAATTCCCACTAAACTGGCCTCTCTTGACAATGTCCTCTTTAGAGTTTCTCGTGGTCGACCTCTTTTTCTTTGGCCTTTTATGTTCCACTTGACACTTGATAGCTTGTTTGGGGACCCAGACATAAGTCCATCTTCTTTTTCTGGTCACTCATGAGACTGGTTGTTGTTTGCTCATCTGTCTTATCCACTTTATACCTAATATTTTCCTGGGGCATTTGTTTTCAAAAGAGTATAATTTCTTGTCTGTTTCTTTAGTAGTTTTCCAGCTTTCAGATGCATAAATGAGGGTGGATATTACATTTGAATTGAATAATCTTAACTTGGTTTTTGTGCTTATAACTTTTGAATTCCATATGTTCTCAAGATTTTTGAAGGTCAAGGCTGCTTTAGTTCGAATTCTAGCTTCCTTTCTGGTATCACCATCCTGGTCTATGCAGCTGCAGAGGAGATATGCAGCTTGGTTTACTTCAACAGCTATTCCTTTTATGTATATTCTTCCTTTTATGTATATTCTTCCTTCATGGTTAATGAGAAGTTTCATTATTATTATTTTTTCCTTGTTAATATCAAGTCCCTTTTTACTAGCCACTGAAGAAAGGGTATCTGTTTTCTCTTGCATTGATTTCACATTGTCACTTTTAAGAGTTATGTCATCTGCAAAATCAAGATATTCTAGTTGGATCTTATGTACACAATCATTGCTCATTTTACACGTGCAATATTTTTTTCATTATGAATTCTATGGCACTTCCAAAAAGCAAGGGAGATAATATGCATCATTGTTTCACGCCTGTTTCAATCTGGAACCATTCACTCATTCCTTCTTCTGCGCTGAGTTCACAGACATATCCATTGTAGAGGTCTCTAATAATGTTGACAATCTTAGATGCCATTCCATATATTCTTAAAATAAATTATCCACACTGATTCTCTGTGTATGCTATCAAATGCCTTTTTAAAGTCTATGAAGTTCAGGATTAGTGGTTTTTGCTTTTAGATATGTTCTTCAAGTATTATTCTTAGAGTAAAGATCTGATCGAGACAGCTTCACTCTTTTCGAAATCCTGCTTGTTCTCTCATTGTAGCATCCACTATATCTTGAATTCTATTCAGAATAACTTTGCAAAATACTTTTGACAGAACTGATAGTAAGGTTACTCCTCTCTAATTAGTGCAATCGCTAAGGTTGCCTCTTTTTTTGTGTGGTATTTTAACAATGAGTCCTTTTCTCGATTTAGAAGGGACCTTTCCTTCTTTTCAAACTTTATTAAACACTCTCTGTAGTTTTGTCATGTTGTCACTGTTGATAGCTTTTAACATTTCGGCTGTTATTTCATCTTCACCTGCAGCTTTTTTTGTTAGCCATTAGATTCACTGCTGTTTCGATTTTATGCGAAATAATTTCATCTAGGTTGACATTTAGTTGTGAGTGCGAAATAATTTCATCTAGGTTGACATTTAGTTGTGAGACTGGTAAGTCAGTTTCAAGGTTTATCAATTTTTTTGGGTGTGTTAAGTATGTGTTAGAGGTGTTCAGACCAACTTTGCTTTTGGTCTTTATTTGATGTTAATAGTGTGTCAGTTTTGTCAAATATTTGTCTTTCTTTGAATGCAGTAGTACCTGTTAGCCTCTTTTGTATTTTATTAAAGTTTTGCTGTTTCCAAGTTAGCCTATTTTGTATGTTATATATAGTTTTGCTGTCTCCGAGTTTTGCTGCCTTCTCTGCTTCTTTCGCCATATATTCTCTTTTATCCCTTCTCCCTGAACAGTTTACTTTATTGTCTAGTTCTTTGTATGTTGCGTTTGCCAAATCTTTTCCAAGATCTGTCTTCACATTCAACATGACTAATTTGGCTGTTCGTCTTTTATATATGGTATGTATTTCCATGTGTTACTTGATATCCATGCTTTTCTACGTTTTTTTTTACAGTCTAGCACTTGCTTTTGCTGCTGTGATTTTGGCTATGCTGTAAGAATTCAAGATGCATCTATATCTGTGTCCTCCACACCATTGAGTGCTGCAAACTGTCTGGTAAGTTCCAGATTGAAATTACTCTTAGTATTTTCATCCTGTAGACTATGACTATTTATCTTTTTGAGTATTGCTTTCTTGTGCTGGCTTTTCAGTTTTAGTCTTATTTTCCCTATACATAGATTGTGATCACTGTTGACATCGGCACCCCTATATGCTCTTACATCTGTCAGAGATGATCTGAATTGCTTTCTAATACAAAATTGATCTATCTTTTTTCTGGTTCAATCATCTGGAGATATCCATGTTTTTTATGTATCTCTTTGTGTGGAAATATTGTTCCTCCAATGAGCATGGCCTCTGTTAGACATTTCAATTAATCTTTCTCCTTTCCGATTTACCGTATCAATCCCTTCTTTCCCCATTAATTTTTCGACGTCGGTGTTATCTTTTCTAACTTGGTGTTGAAAATCTCCCATGACAATTAGGATGTCGTGTTTAGGGACTTTGTTAATGAGTTGTTGTAGTTGGTGATAGAAATTGTCTTTTAGTGATAGAAATTGTCTTTTATTTCATCATATGCATCGTTCGTGGGTGCATAGCATTGTATGATTGTCACTTGTTATTTTGTATCTTGCTCTTAATATACGACTGTTCACTGGTTCCCATTCTGTAAGGTTCTTTGCTGCTACAGTGGACATAATTATGCCCACTCCTTCCAGAGTGTGGATGAAGGTTCATAGATGAAGGAAAAGTTCTCTGCACCTTCCAGAGTGTGGATGAAAGTTCGTAGATATGGGAAACGTTCCCTGCACCTTCCAGAGTGTGGATGAAGGTTCATAGATGAAGGAAAAGTTCTCTGTGGCTTCCAGAGTGTGGATGAAAGTTCATAGATATGGGAAACGTTCCCTGCACCTTCCAGAGTGTGGATGAAAGTTCATAGATATGGGAAACGTTCTCTGCACCTTCCAGAGTGTGAATGAATGTTCATAGGTGTGGGAAAAATTCCCAGCACCTTTCAGCTTGTGGATGAAGATTCATAGATGTGGAAAATTTCCCTGTTCCTACCTGGGTCTTTTCCCTGAAATGTGCTTATCATCATACGATCGTTATCGTATATCGTTGTGCCTCCTTGTATTGCAAAAAAAAAATAATAATAAAAAAAATTAGAGTCTGTTTCTTTTTGAAATTTTCAGTTGAATTAATTTTTATTTGTTTTCTTATTCATTTTTTATCTATGAAATAACCATTTTATTTTGCATACCTGCAGTTAAAGAGTTTAAATACAGAATTTTACAATATAGCATTCTTCTCCTAAATTGCTGTGTTATTCATTTGAGGGCAGAAACTTTCTCATTCTGTTGAAGGTGCATTTAATCGTTTCTTTTCCTGTGGTTACTTCTGGTTTTATTTTACCAATCTCTTCTGGTTTTATTTTACCAATCTATGTCCTATATGGCGGCCTAGTTAGCTGCTCGGTTTACTAATCCGGTGGTAAGGGTTCAGTCCCACGGGTGGGATGTTTTCTAGTACACACCAAAAAGGTCCTGGGGTTCACTCAGCCTCTAAAAATGGGTACCAGAGAAATCTGAAAAAGCATATGTGGCCAGACATGATACTGACCACGTCATCACACTTTCATGTGCCAAAGGTCATAGAATGTACGCGCCTAACAGCGTATCCCCAATCCACCTTAACGGCACGGAAACTGGAAGCTTACCGTTTTATGTTCTATATTCACGCCAATTTTCATCTGTTTCATTGTTTCTCCATTTATTATTATATTTACAAATGATTTTTGTTCTTTCTGCTGATTACAATGGCTCGCTGTAGTTTAATTTTTTCATTTCCAGAGCAAATTGTTAATATGTGTTGATTATTTGTGTCACAAAATTTAGAGATGAATAGCTTTGTATCATTACGGGCACATTTTATTCCCGATACAAAATTGTTTATCACTCCTATGGCTTTATCATCTACTTGTATATTAATCTCTTTGAGGCGTTAAATGTTCATAACTAGCCACGTCAAAAGGCATAGAACGGTACAAGGAAAGCTTAATTGTTCTTCGGTTATTACTTTAATTAAGATTGGTCATTCGTTTTTATATTATGGATTTGATTGATTGATTGATTGATTGTTGTTGTATGTGTGTGTGTGTGTGAATGGAGTTTTTTTTCTTTAGAATGAATGGTTTAAAAAAAGAAACGACTATGATCAGCCATCGAGAATTTGGCGAATTTCATTTTCATACTGCAATGTAAAATTCATTTTCATGCTGCAAGGTAAAATTCATTTTCATACTGCAAGATAAAATTCATTTTCATGCTGCAAGGTAAAATTTGACGAGGTTCACTTTCGTGGGATGTTTATAGCGCAAGACAGAATTCATTACTGGCAAACTGGACACGTTTAGTTGATATTTTTGCACTTGCGAGCCTCATAGTTCCAGAATAAATCACGTGAGAAATAACTGATGGCCCTGCCCTGTCTCTAGAACATAGAGTTTCTTAAAACTTCCCTTGTCTTCAGACATGCCAACTGGTTTAGAATTAGAATTCTTTGTGATGTATGGCATTTTGACGCTAATGAGTTTTCAAATGGGTCTCACTTAGTATATACTGTAGAAAATTAAGAGTTTGGGGGAGGAAGCGGGGGGGGGGGGGGGGAAGGAGAGAGAATAACATGAAAAGAGAGGACTGCCTTGAATGTCGCATTACACGAGGCAATAAAAACATCTTGTCTGTTATCTTCCTTACAAGCCGACACAATTAGAGAGGCAGTCAGCATTAAAGCTTTTATTTCTACTGAGATAAAAAAGTTGAGCATTGTCCGTCTCATAACATTCTGTCCTGCCCTTAGAGGATAGGAGGGAGATGTATAAATATATAAATGAGCAGCTACACCTTACATCCTTTTAGCAGTCTTCCAACGATATGCGCCATGATGTTACGGTTAATATTGACTTGTGGAATGACCACTGAGCTCCTTTTTTTGAGTTTGGTAAACAGGTAATAGTCCGAAGGGGCCAAATCTGAGGAATAAGGAGGATGTTAAAGAAGCTGGAACCTGTATTAATGAATGGCAGCCATTGCCACCGCCGACTTGTGAACTGGAGCATTGTTGTGGTGAAAGATGACTCTTCTCGTCAATTTCCCTCCACGCTTTTCTTTCAGTTTGACCCGCAGTTGCTTCACAAGATTAGCGTAATAGGCCCAGGTGACCGTTCTGGCCTTTTGAAGATAGTCTACCTTCTGAATCCCAAAAGACGGAAGCTATCACTTTTCCTTTCAGACAGAACCACCCTTGCTTTCTTTGGAGGTGGGGATCCATGATGCTTCCACTGCTTTGACTGTTCTTTGGTTTCTGGTTGAAAATGATGAACCCAAGTCTCATCCATAGTCACAAATTGCTGAAGAAACTTTTCCGGATCTGCAGAAAAATGGCCAAGATTGTCTCTTGACATGTTGAGACGCTATCGTTTGTGATTAGCTCCAAGAAGTTTCAGGACCTTTGTCATTTGAAGATCATTGTGAATAATGGCATGAACACGTCCCTGGGAGATGCCCAACTCAATAGCAATGTACCGCTCATTTAGTCGACCTCCATTATCATGTCATGGATTCTGCCGGTGGTTTCATCGGTGGTTACCATTCTTGGTCTTCCTGGACGGGGATCATCTTCCAGACTCTCTCTTCCATGTTTGAATTGAGCTGCCCAATTCTTCACTATGCTGTAAGAAAGGGCACTCTCCCCTAGAGTCTCTACCATATCCTCATGGATCTCCTTCGATGTTAAGCCCTTGATGCAGAGGTAGCGAATGACTGCTTAATGAGAAATTTTATCAATTTTCTCGATTTCTGCCACCCCTTACCACTTCAGTAGCCTGTAAAAAAAATTTATTGCAGTTAATTTCTTGAAACTTGGTGTTTAATCTTTATATCTGATCTACAAATGCACCTAATACCAACTGTGTGTTTAAAGCATTTGTACCTTATGCCTAGAATTTATCAATCATCCCTCGTACATTATACTTAAACATGTCTTTAATTTCAATTTCATAACTTAATTCTAATATCAATATCTATCGAAAATTGACTGCACAAATATTTTCAAGATTCGTTAATGAACATCAAAGATGCAGCACTAAATTGGAAGAACAATGCACGAGAAGGCTTTTGAAGAGAAGCAGTTTTCAATGCAAAAGTCTTATGCGAAAAGCTAGATATCAGAATTGGAACGTGAGTTAATATATGCATATGATGTGATGTTTCCATAGTCATGTTTGTAGCTATGCATATGTGGTGTCTGCATAGATGTGAACGATTGCTGCGTTTTGAATCGAGGAGTGTACGACCTTGACCGAAAAGTAATCGTCCACGAGACTTAGTAGGATGTTGTTCCGTGGTTATGCGTGATGGATCATTCTTGTTCATTAGTGTCTAAGGCATGGCCGGTTTATGTTTTGTTTTCGTTGTGCATATGGACTATTGCTGTAAAATTCTTTTTTATTATTTGATTTGGACGACTGACTGTCTAGCTATGATTTCTGCCCATGCCCACCTCATGTGGTGTAAGTTTTAAGTCACTGTGAAGTAAGTTTTGATGTAATTTTCGATATCATGTATGTAGTGATGAAATTTGTGTTGAAGGTGAAGTTCTGTTCAAGTGTTATATGTTATAGTGATACATGTATTTTGGTTGTAATTGATTGCTTATTGAATATGCTATGCTTTCATCTTGATCATCATTCACATTTTTAGTTATTATCACATTTATGATCTTATATGCTCATTGAAATGCACATTAATTATCATAATTTTCATTCATATTCATTATCACATGTTTTATACATAATGATTATTTATGAAGGTTTTTGATATGCTATTCGTTCACATTGCTTGCTTGCTCTCAATTTGATCATTATGTATATTACAAGTGCAGCTGTTGGCTGCGAGATTTTTCATGTCTTATTGTTGTGAAGTATCATGAATTTATGTTGAAGAAATGCTAGAAGATCGAATGATGATTGCACACTTGTTCTTGTAGAGGTCTTATGTAAGGGCTCTGTCAGTTTCTAGGATATATGTTCATGGAGTTCATCATAGTGATATTGCAGACAAGTTGAATGTTCATTATTGCATAATATCAGTCCTGAGTTATTATTGCATTGCATCTTCATCCTCATTGATTCGTTTATCATTGCTCTTCCATATCATTGATTAATGTTTTATTGTGATTATGCTGGTTATCATTGCCAGTTGTGGTTATGGTGTTGTTGTTGTTGAGGTCTAGTCTTGTGATTAAATGTATTTTTTATTACAAACTTGCTGATTCATATTGTACATATTATGTTTGTAATGTGTGTTGAATGTCTGATGCTTCAGCAGTATTCAATCACATTAAGCATACAACAGGCAAAGGAAGGGGAACTTGAGTTATGTAACTATATAAAGCATACAACAGGCCAAGGAAGGGGAACTTGAGTTATGTAACTATATAAAGCATACAACAGGCCAAGGAAGGGGAACTTGAGTTATGTAACTACATAAAGCATACAACAGGCCAAGGAAGGGGAATTTGAGTTATGTAATTATATAAAGCATACAACAGGCCAAGGAAGGGGAACCTGGGTTATGTAATTATATAAAGCATACAGTAGGGCAGGGAAGGGGAACTTGAGTTATGTAATTATATAAAGCATACAGTAGGGCAGGGAAGGGGAACTTGAGTTATGTAACTATATAAAGCATACAGTATGGCAGGGAAGGGGAACTTGAGTTATGTAATTATATAAAGCACACAGTAGAGCAGGGAAGGGGAACTTGAGTTATGTAATTATATAAAGCATACAACAGGCCAAGGAAGGGGAACTTGAGTTGTGTAATTATATAAAGCATACAACATGCCAAAGAAGGGGAACTTGGGTTATGTAATTATATAAAGCATACAGTAGGGCAGGGAAGGGAAAGTTGGGTTATGTAATTATATAAAGCATACAACAGGCCAAGGAAGGGGAACTTGAGTTATGTAATTATATTATGCATACAATAGGTCAAGGAAGGGAAACTTGGGTTATGTAATTACATGAAGCATACAGTAGGGCAGGGAAGGGAAAGTTGGGTTATGTAATTATATTAAGCAAACAATAGGTCAAGGAAGGGGAACTTGAGTTATGTAATTACATTAAGCAAACAATAGGTCAAGGAAGGGAAACTTGAGTTATGTAATTACATTAAGCAAACAACAGTTCAAGGAAGGGAAACTTGGGTTATGTAATGAGGGAGACAGAATTATTCATCTAAATATAGTTGTACAAGTAATGGGGATTGTTTTGGGCTCTTTGTCTATTTTTTTTTTTCATATATAAATCCCCCCACTTAATATTTTGTTAAACCTGCACCAATCAAGTTTTACGCAGATGAATATGCGACAGTTGCTACACAGAGACTCCAAAGAGCAGCAGACATCTTGACATCATGGACAAACAAATGGTGTGTAAGTATCAACACAGAGAAATCAAGTACCACTCTGTTCACCCTCTCATCTAAACAGAAAGCAGGTAAGATCTTTGTAAATGAAATACCCTTAAGGATGGACAACCAACCCACTTACTTAGGAGTGACTCTTGACTCAAAACTGACGTGGAAGCAACACATCAACAGTGCAGAAGCAAAAGCCAGAAGAAAACTAGCCATGTTAAGAAAATTGAGTGGAACCACATGGGGAGCTAGTGAAAGAATCCTCAAGAATGTATATCAGCAAAGTATTCTACCACATTTAGAATATAGCTCAACATCTTGGTGCACAGCATCAAACACTACGCTGCATAATCTAGACAAGGTTCAAAATCAGTCACTACGGATTATCACAGGTGCCATGAGGTCCACACCAATAGTAGAAATGCAGAAAATAGTTGGTGTTCAACCGCTAAAGGAACGTAGAGACACAAAGGTCATGACCATGGGAGAAAAATTCCTTAGCTCTGTAAGCCATCCCCTGAAGGAGAGATTCAATAACTTGGCATTAGGACGGCTTAAAAGAAGCAGCTTCATTCATCAGGCCAAGCGTATGTGTAAGCTGATACCTGACCTTCCAACTGTAGTCACTCCATTATCATCTGTACCAGAGCATACACCATGGAAAGAAGCAGATTATACACAAATATCTATTCAGACTGAAGTGAAAGGTGTGCAGAATGGTGAGATGCAGAGTAGTCTTGTAAGATCAACAGCCACACTTAGTGTTCTAGATGACAAATATCCATGTGACACCTGGATACGTGTGTATACAGATGGATCTGCACATAATGCCATAAAGAATGGAGGGGCAGGAGCATATATTGAATATCCAAACAACACCATTGACAAGATTTCCATACCCACTGGTAAATACTGCAACAACTTTGATGCAGAAGTTAGGGCAATTATTGCTGCAGTTGAAAAACTATCAGACTCCAGAATTGATACATGTCCTGTAGTAATTCTCACAGATGCAAGATCAGTACTGGAGGCTCTTCAGTGCAACAAACTACCAGACCTTAAGGATGCCTTGTCAAAAATTGGCTTACAACATGGAGTCACTTTGCAATGGATTCCCTCCCACTGTGGGATACCAGGCAATGAGAAAGCTGACCAACTGGCCAAAGAGGGCACTGAAATGGAGCAACCAGACATACCAATCACTTATAATCAGAAGAAAAGCATGATAAAAACCTACAGGAAGCCACAAACACCACCACATGATGACTATCACATGCTAAACAGAAAGGAACAAGTCACCATCTTCCGTCTCCGAACAGGACACAGCCGACTCCGAAGTCACATGTATACAAAGTTTAAGGTTGGTACTACTAATCTGTGTACATGTGCCCAGGTGCCCCAAACTGTGGAACATATCCTCCAGAACTGCATCAACTACGAGTCACTGAGAAATAATTACTGGCCCAGTGAAACCACTAAAGAAGATAAGCTCTATGGTTCCATACATGAATTACAAAAAACAGTGAAATTTATCCAAGAGACAGGACTGCAGATATAGACAGACAGTGCGAACGAAGAAGAAGAAGAAGAAGAAAGTTTTACAGATATGTGTACTGATATATGTAGCTATGTGTATGTGATGCCACGCATCACATAACTCTGGTCCTGTGGTAGAAGATGAGATTGTATATATTGTAAGTAAGGCCGCAGAGTCGGCACACAAATCTTCCAGTCAGGCCATAAATCTATTTAATATTCATTAAACTTACTCAGATTATAAATATACTTAATATTCATAAATTTACTCAGATTATAAATATACTTAGTAGTCATAAATTTACTCAGATTATAAATATACTTCATATTCATAAACTTACTCATATTGTAAATATACTTAATATTCATAAATTTTCCGTAGCATAACCACAACACAAAACATTACATCATAGCTACATGAATCAAACTACTACTGTTGAAGGAATAAAAAATAAAATGCAACGAAGTATATATGTAATGAATCTTTAAAAAATGTTTGAGCATAAACAAAGTTGGTCACTTGATGAGAAGAAATGATCAGAGAATCTCAAAACAAGCTATCAAGTGGAACACAACAGACCAAACATGAAATATATTTAATACAAGAAAAGGGAACAAAAAGTGTCAATAAATGAACATATAAAATACACTTCCATGCATTTAATATGTTAAATAAATCTATGAAAAATGTGTCCTCAGAAAAAAAAAAGAATTGCTTCAGTTAAATTTTCCACCACAGATACTTTCAGATGTGTTCAATTGTCTGTCATAAGAGCAAAGAACAACCTTTAAATGTTAACTCGGTGACAAAGTAATAACCATCAGGGCAAACATCTCTTACAATTTCAGGATATAAATGAATGGCTATTTACATTGTTAGTTTTTATGAATAGTCAAATTTTTCGACTTCGTTAATGCAAGTGAGGAATGCATTCAAAATGTATAATCTTGTAGTTCTCTGTGGATTTGAGGGAATCATTCTATGTGCGGCATTGCTTTGTTTGTTCCTTGTGGTCTAAATATTTCTTGAAATTAAAATCATCATTAGAGATAATGAAGCTGAAGACATAGAACTTCATCCTGTTGACACTCTTGTAACCCATTGATTCTAATGCTAAGAGCAGTTTCCCTTTAGTGAACTGCTTATCATCCAACACAATTCAGTGCACTATGCCTAATAAATAGATGCTAGAAGATCTTGTTTTCTAATAGTAGATCCTCCATTTGTTTCAGTAAAGCAGCAATGATATCTGCAACTCTTTCTCTTTGGGCCAAGTGAAAAATTTTTTCTCTTCTCCATCAAGAAAATCACAAGAGAGATGACGACTGCCGTAAAACTGGTTCTAGAAAGTAGATGGAAGCGTATGGTTCAATTTTACAAACAGAAAGAGTGAAGAAAATGGACAGAAACAAGAATGACTGAAAGCAAGAAGCGCATATACAAATGAAGAACAAAAAAAAATCCAATTTTTCGACAAAAGCCTTTTTTCAAGAATCACACACAAAAACTACACAATAATTAAAACAGATACAAGAAATATAAACATGATGTGCTCATCCTCCTTTCTGCCATTCTTGCTTCTGCACTCTCCTCACTCTTTCTATTTTTATATATATATATATATATATATATATATATAAAATTGAATCATACACTCCACCTACTTTCATTACAAGAAAATCATGGAATTAAATCCTCCATTTTTTTACCACATAGCGATTTTGTCACCCATGCCCGCCCTATTTCACTTGAGGGTTGGTCATGTCCACAAGAAAGGGTTTCACATCACGAACTGCCCCCGTGTGTGGTATGACAGTAACAACCTATTTTCCCTATGGGTTTCTTCAGCATAAAATCAGTTTTAGTTGTTTTCTTGTTACAGCACAAACTAATTTTCTCACTTTGTGAAACAGAGAAGCATCATGTTCAACTTGCAAACTGTCTCTTATTGCCAAATGCTGTGTGTGCACAATACAGTGGGTATGATGAATTCGGGACAATTCTCAGACTATTTCAGCAAGATTATCTAGAAGATCATCAAGTTGTTGTTGTTGCTGTTGTTGTGCAACACCTTCAATTTATTCTTCAGTTTCTAAAATGCCAATATCTATCAAAATTCTCCTTAGCCATAACCATTAGCTACACTCATTAGTTTAAATGTACTTAACATGTTTGGAGTGTTGTCAGTTACAATGAAAAACAAAACTTGCTATTAAGTTTATAATTTTGCAGAAACTTTTTCCGCAAAGATCTGGAGATATTCCTTGATCCGATGAACTTCTGTATCTTCTAGTGACTTCTAGTAATTCTAGTGACATCTAAGTTATTCCATTCTTGTCACAAACCTATCAGACATTTAATGCAATATATAGTTCAATCTGTAGCATGTGCAGGCGTCCGGTTTAAGACATACAAAGCATGTCTTTAAAAAGTTTTTTTTTAAATTCTTCCCTTTGGTGAAAGGTTTCATCAATCACAGATTTTCTGATGCTGTCTCTTTCAGTAGAAACGCTAAGTTTATGGGCCACTTCTCCATTCAGATCTAAAAATGCCGGTCGTGAAAATAATGACAAATGTGCACAAATGGTACACATACATTTATTAATGGCAGATTGAGAGATGATTTCATGAAGATGGAAAAAAGTACTGCCTCATGACAGAGTTTTCAATTACGGGAAACTACGCAACTCCCAGGCAAGAACTTGTTTGCCATATGGGGAGAGAGAGCCTAAAACAATAAATACTTAAGCACTCATACTTACATATGTATGGAAATATCAGCACAGCTGAAATTCTCAACACATCACTGAAATTTCCATAAATGAAAAAATTGACCACTAACACAGTGTCCACAGTTAAACTGACAAACTGGATAACACCATGGCTGTCTATCTAAAATGTCCTAAGAGGACAAAAACTAGCAAATTTCATGCGACCGACTGTCCTAAAAAGGACAAACGACAATTTACACTCTACATCTGCAAAACCCAGCTGAAACTACCAACACGAGAACTACATTAACTTGAACTACTACTAAATGATGTTCAGTTCTGCTCCACATCTCAACTACCTCTCTTCTAGCCTGTTGTGAAGGCTCACTCGGGCTTCCCACGAGTGTACGACGTGGGGGCGAATAGTCACTTATTCACGTGACCCGGAAGTGTAGGACCTATAAACACCGAAGAATGCGTGGCGGGAAGAAGGAGAGCAGAAAACCAGAGTACATGGCAGGGAGTTAAAATTCGCCTCCTTTGTGTTAGCCCCAGCCGACCTCACAATGTTGATTCTAATGTAAGGTGGATTATATGATGTGTTGTGAAATCATACTGTGCTACTGGATTATCGTCACTGTCGTCGTATTTGAAGATTTCGCTGATTTTTAAAAATCTTGTCATATTTGGATTGGCACACATCAAGGTCCATCCTGTGTTTTCATTCGAATTATAATGTTATGTCTATGGTATCAGGAGATACCTCGCCCGGGCAGCTATAGCTGCACAATCACTGAGGTGCATCTGCACCTGGTAATTCCTAGTGATGGGAGGAGGCACACTAGTGGCAGCTATGTGAATATTTCAGTGCATTAGCACAAATAGAGATTATGTGAGAATTCAGTGCATTAGCACAAATGGAGATTATGTGAGAATTCAGTGCATTAGCACAAATGGAGATTATGTGAGAATTTAGTTCATTAGCACATGATCTGTGTAGTATTTCAGTGCATTAGCGCATGGAGATCTGTGTAGTATGGAGAGGTGGGGTTCGTGGCAGCAGCGGCTGAAATGTGTTATCAGTGCATCGGTACATTATTGAGAAACATGTATAATTGCTTAGTAGGACCAGAGGAGCCCAGGCCAATCTGGTCCACTGATTTAGTTGTTACTTAGAGGTAATACATTGTATTTATATCATCCTTTGATTTTCATGATGATACATGTTGATGTCCTGTGTTTGTAATGTCTGTGGTGGCTTCACTTTGATATATGTAGAGAGTGTTAATAAATAGATCTAAACTGATGGCTGACTTGGTGATATGTATTTCATTTTGATGTGATGTATGAATGTAAGATACTGAATTAACTGGCATGTAGTATCCTTGGAGGGGAGAATCTGGGTTGGCCGTCAAGGGGGTCTCGAGATCTTGGCTACGCAGTACGGTAGTACTGCCAAGGTAATGCCTGAAACAGCAGCAGGGTTGATCTATTGATTCCCACTCTATCCACACAATGTAGATTTAGCGTCAGCTAAGTTTACACCGTCCTAATTGTTTTTATTTCTGCGTCTCTACCTATCTGTTCAGACTCTGTGCTCTTTCGTGCGACTTTACAGCTCAGTCATCGCACTGCATAAGCCTAACTTTGACGCCTAAGTTTCCAAAAATAGATTTCTAACAAGGGAAACTACTCTTTCTTTACTCCGTTTAAAGCAATAGTCCCCCTTTTCTCATATCTAAACTTTTTCCTATGGCTAATTCTGTCACACACACATGAACTCATAAAAGAGCAAGTACATACATATGTATGAAGGAATTGATCTCACTGATCAAATAAATGCCTGTACACATAGTCACTTATCTAAAATTGCACGTCACATTAGGCCACACACAGTATATACGCATCAGCTTATCTCATCATCATCATCATCATCAGGTGCCGTGCCGACTGGCGATGGCTATTATGCTTCTCTAGAGTACACGATCCTTCATGCAGGCCATCAGTTCAGTTGGTGATCTCCTCTCACACCATCACGTCAGACTGTCCAGTATCATTTCTCTTGGTCTTCCTCTTGATCTTCTTCCTTCTATTTTTCCTGTTGTTATAATATTTTCAATGCCCCCTCTTTTCATTGCATGTCCTATGAAAGTACATTGTCTCTCTCTTATCTTTTTGACAAGGTTTTTTGTCTCTCCAGCTCTTCTCATACATTCTTCATTAGTTATTTTTGCTGTCCAGGGGATTCGCAACATTCTAATAAACCACATTTCTGCTGCTTCCAATGATTTTTGTGCAGACTTGCCTATTGTCCATGATTCACTTCCATATAACAAGATAGGTTCAATATAGCATTTTAGGACTCGTTTTCTAACATTCATTGATAAAGATGTGTTAGCTAATATGTTTCTTATTCTTTGAAATACAGTCTTTGCTTGGCATATTCTGTTCCTAATTTCTGTTCTGCATTTCCCATCTGAAGTTATTACTGCTCCAAGGTATTTGAATTTCTGCACTTGCTTTAGAATAGTTCCTTTTAATTTAATACTGCATGTTGGTGGATTCTGTTTCTTAGATATAACCATAGTCTCTGTCTTTTTGATGTTCAAAGTAAGGCCTTTCTGTTCACTTTCTTTGGCGACTTTATCCAAGAGATTTTGCAGGTCTTGTTGGTTCTCAGCTATCAGTACTGTGTCGTCAGCATACCGAAGGTTGTTAATATTGTATCCTCCAATTTTTATGCCTGGTTCTGTGATGATTGTTCTTAGAATATTCTCGCTATACAGAGAAAAAAGGTCTGGAGATAGTACACATCTTTGTCGCACCCCTTTTTTTTATAGGTTGATATTTTCCAATTCTATTTTCAACTCGAACTGCTGCTTCTTGCTGCCAGTATAGATGTTTTACAATCCTCAGGTCTTTGCCGTCTATACTGATGTCTTCAAGCATTTTAATAATTTCATTATGTTTCACCTTGTGAAATGCCTTGGTGTAATCAATGAAGCATAAGAAGAGATCTTTCTGTACTTCTAAGGCTCTTTCTGTTAGTGTTCGTAAAGCATAAATAGCATTGTGTGTTCCCTTTCCTTCAACAAATCCAAACTGTTCATCTGCTATTTCCATTTTTATCCTTTTCCTTGTTCTTCTCATAATTATTCTCAGAAGTAGCTTCGTTATGTGACATGAGAGACTGATAGTCCGGTGGTCGTCACATTCCTTTGCACCTGGTTTCTTTGGTAGTGCTATAAACATGGATTTAATCAGGTCACTGGGAATATAACCACTGTTGTAAATGTCATTCAGTAACTTGGTTATTATTTTTATTCCTGTCTCCTCTAGTGCCTCTAAGCTTATCTAGAACTTCATTTTATTATAATTTAATTTAATGTAATTTATTTTGATTTAATTTATTTATTTGAGGGTGAAACTCATTTATGATGATATTACAAAGTGGGCATGCAGGTAACTCTCTAATATAGAGAGCGAAATAGGTTTCTGGATACATAGAGAGAAACAGCTACACAGCTTTCTGGATATATAGAGTAACAGCTACACAGCTTTCTGGATATATAGAGAGAAACAGCTACACAGCTTTCTGGATATAGAGAAGAAACGGCTAAACAGCTTTCTGGATTATTAAATGATGAACTTTCCATTCTACCTCTCCCTGTTATACAAGTGTTTCGGCCCTTTAAACTCTTGACACTCTTAAGAGGATGTGGCCTTCTGGATTATGATCTCCAGAGGTCTGTAAGTCGTTGATTGTTTTATTTTCCTGCTCCTGGGCTTAAACCACCATCTCCCGTGTGACATGGACTCGTGAAACTTATTAGCTTCACACGAATGGTGTTAAAAGTGACAAATTAAGTTATTTTAAATTTTACCACTTCTTACTGCACTTGCTACATAGCTAGCATGAAGAATTTTCTGCTGTTACTGAAAGACTCATCAATACTTTTGTTCTTTAAATGTAATGTTAATAAATAAATGTCATATTCTGTCTATTTATCTTTAAATACAACGGCGGACTTTGTGTACTTAAAAATAAATAATTTCATTCATTTAACACTGTAAATAAATTAGTATATCTAAATTCAATCAAGTAAAATAGTAACCCGTTGTCTACAACACAACCCGATAGAAATAGTGATGATGTTTCATCACAGATATAGTACTTCAGCCTGCACAAAACCAGATAGAAATAGTGATGATGTTTCATCACAGATATAGTACTTCAGCCTGCACAAAACCAGATAGAAACAGTGATGATGTTTCATCACAGATATAGTACTTCCGCCTGCACAAAACTGACAGTTTTTTCCCACTTACTTCAGTGCGTGAGTTCCAGTGGGTGAGAAAAGCGGCAGAATCTGGACAGATGGCAGTAACCAGCACTGGATACTTCATTAAACTGAAAGTTCATCCTCAGATGTTAACTTTGCCTAGACTGATTATTAAATCACTGCCAGAAGGTTTAGAGGCCGAGTCAGAAAATGTACCGACTCCGAAATCTAATTATGCTTTTGCCCAACCTTTTAAATCACAATGAGGAGATAACCGCGATCAGATTTTCATAACCAACGCCTGGGTAACTTTCTCAAGTCGCGTCCATCACGCCGTGGGAAAACTCTAACTTCACGATTCCAACTCTAGGCTTCATGATTTCAACTCTATGACTTCACGATTTCAGCTCTAGACTTCACGATTCCAACTCTAGGTTTCATAACCTTAATTGATGCATCATCAACAAACCACTGCACAAAATATCGATATTTCCCTCGGCAAAGATATTGTTGATTCAGAGCTGACAAGTTTTCATAACACAGAAGTTGATGGAAAGGAGATGTTTTCAGAGATCTGTTTTTAAATAATGATATTGAAAACATGAAAACTGTATCTGCAGCAGTATATTAGAATAAGTACAGTGATGGGGAAAACCCGATCCTCTGGTTGTCGCTTATTCATTCATTCATTCATTCATTTGCATGTCCCTTGCAGAACGTTGCCTCCCTAATAGCACTCGTGTAGGCCTCTCGTTTGTGAGCAAGATGGCCTGCTGCTGATGCATCCTTTGCAAATCATCAACAGTGTCTTGCAGCCATCTTCGCATTGGTCTTCCTCTCTTTTTTTTCCCATTATGTACCCTTCCAAGACGGTTTTCTCTTGATTATCATAACGTTTAATGTGTCCAAAATATTTAAGTTTTCTCTCTTTAATCCTCTTTACTAGCCAGCCTTCTTCAATATTAAGTTCTTGTAGTATGGATATATTTGTTCTTTTTTTGTGTCCATGATATTTAAAGAACCCTTCTGTAGCATTTATATTCAAAGGCATTTATGTGTTTCTCAGCTGTTTTGTTAAGTGTCCAGGTCTCACAGGCATATGTTGCAATGGAAAAGATGCACGCCCTTACAAATCTTATTTTTGTAGTTCTGTCTGTTCCTCTCCACAGATTCTTTAGTTGTTTTACTTTCTGAAGAGCGATAGATGTCCTCCTTTTAATTTCCCACAGCGATAGATGTCCTCCTTTTAATTTCCCACATTGTATCTCCATTATTAGTTAGCAGTGACCCAAGATATTCAAAACTCTCCACTTCTTCCAGTTTTTCCTCATTGATACATATTTCAGCTGCCTTGTTTGTTTTGTCAGTTGTCATCAACTTAGTTTTCTTCGCATTAAGATAGAGGTTTTGCTCTTCGCTGTTCTTACGGACTCATAATTAGTCTTTCAATTTCTTTTTGTGTTGTGGACAGTAATACTATGTCATCAGCATATCTAATCTCTGGTATTTTATAATATCCAATTGTTTTGGCATCGTAATATTCGTTGTCTACATCTTCTCCAACATTCTTCATTATATTTTCAGTATACAAGTTAAATAAGTAAGGCGACAATATGCACCCCTTGTTTGATGTCAAACCAAGTTGTTGTTTAACCGTTTATTCTTACTGCTGCTTGTTGGTCTAGATACAACAGTGATGTTAATTGTATCAAATGTGTTCGAAATCCCATTTTTTTCAATTATTTCACGTTTCTGGTGTTGTGCACAATCAAATGCCTTTGAGTAATCTATAAAGGATAAATATAGATTCACATTAAACTCTCTACATTTCTCTATTATTAATCTTATATTGAATATATGATCTCTTGATCCTCTTCCTTGCCTGAAACCAGCTTGGACCATATTGACTTCTTCTATTTTCTTATCAAGTCTATCCATTATGATTTTTAACAGAATTTTACTGGCATGACTAATCAGGGCTACAGTTCTGTAGTTTGTGCATAATTTCAGGTTACCCTTTTGGGCAGTGGTATGAATATGGTTCTTTTCCATTCTTTTGGCCAAATAAATTAAATACTTTAAAAGGTGCTGATTGTGACACGGACCATGAGTTATTAATAGCAGACATGAAGATAAAGATAAAAAAGACAATTATTGGGTCACGACCCTCCGCTTTGATCTTACAAATATACCAGAACAATATGGTATAGAAGTGAAGAACCTTTCGAAATCCTGATGGCTGTACAGGATGAGATGACACCAGATGACTTGGCTACACAGGTCAGAGATATCAGCTAAATACATGGTTCCAGTAAAGAAAACACAAAAGAATTGATGGATTACAGCAGGCACACTAGAACAACGTAGAGAAATGAAGACGCAATGGAAAGTGACAAATAACAGCAAAGAGAAATATAAATCTTTAACAAAAGAAGTACGAAGAAACATAAGAAAAGGCAAAAAGCACTACATACAAGATTGTTGTGAAAGAATAGAAGGACATCAGAAGTGTGGAAGAGATAGTGAAATGTTAAAAGAAATAAAGACATTGACGAGAAATGTCACACCTAAGCTAAATGTAATTTGTGACGAGATGAGGAATACCTTGACAGAGACAGTGAAATTCTAGAAAGATGGAAGGAATATTGCAGATGAATGTATGAAACAATCGACTGTGAAAGCAGAAATGAACAGTGGTTGTCGGTCTGGTAGAACAAAGCACCGTGCGGCACTTAGCAGACAAGGACTAGCAGAAGTGAGAATGTTTTAATAGAAGGGAATAGTTGCGTTAGCCTTCGAGTGAAAAAGTCGCAGTTTTTGTCTTGGCTACATGAGTAGTAACATTGTCATCAAGTTTGTATGATGGGCTAGATATATTTGTAACATGTTGTCCCCTTGGGCAAAGTTTTGTGTACTTGATGTGTAGCAGAGCTATAAGTTTTGAAGTGCTGTATCATGATTTTGTGTAATGTCCTTCCTATGGAATTCTGTAAATTGTGAGGATGGACATTTTTGTATATTATCTTGGTAAGGTTTTTCTTCCAACGGCAAACCAGTTCTTGCCGGAAGTCTGTTTATATTATTTTGTCACCTATCATGTGACAGCAGTCTTGCTCATCATCATCTACTCATCCACGTCTTCCCATCAATAAAGATTATGTGAATTTGTTAATCGCTAGTTGTCTGTTGACCGCTATAATCGTCAACATTTTTGTCTGAGAGAATCTGCTGTGACGTTCCAGTTGTTGATATTGTTTGGTGTCGGAATGCCTGGTTTGTGCGTATAACTAAAACGCAAAAATGAAAGTTCCAAAGAAATAAGTACTCTAAATGACACTAAACAAAATTTTAAATTCTTCGGTGGTTCTCTAACCACAGTTCATTAAGGCAACCATTCTCTCTTATTCTAGAAGATGTTCAGATATAGATATACAACTTCACTGGTGCCGTGCTGGGCTAGTAGCAGTAATATTTCACAACAGTAATGAGAATTCTATTTCTGTTGGCGCCGTGACCAGCGCTTTCTTTTACAGGCAAGTGTGTCACCAGTTCTTATCTCACGACATTCAACTTCTTTAGCTGCACCTTTTTATACGGTCAGCACAATTTTTCTTTGGTTATGCCAAAGACTAGTCCTTCTTTCTTTGAGAGCACGATTTCTACTGCTTTGTTAGACCCTTTCTATTAGTGCCGGCAGCAAGTTTCTGCTAGTTGCTATACGCTGTTTGTTTATGTAGCGGCTTGTATTGTGCACTGTATCTCTTTGTGATAGCTTGTACTTGTTATGTCAGCTATTACATATGTAACTATGCAGTCAGTTACTGGATGTTTAGTTGTAGGTAGTGAAGCTCATTTGGGATAGAATAGGCTTAGCTAGAATAGGTTCATCAGCAGTATGCTGTTAGCATAGGAGTTGATAGGCCTTAGTTAGGCAATCAAGTTTATTCATCGGTTAGATACATAGTGATCGTAACCCGGATGGTCATTTTACGTCAGGGTCCTTAATTGTGAGAGCTGAAGGACAAGTTTTCTAGTAGGTCTATAAATTGTGGGGCTGTACATTCAGGGCTTTTGTTTGGAGTTGTTAAAGTCGTCGCCGAAGTCAGCAGTTCCAGTTAGAAGTGGCACCCCTTGCCTGCAGTACGATACAGGGCATCGGATCCTGAACCTTTAATGTTATCCTAGGATCCAGGAGTTCTTGCTACATTCTGTTCAACGCAGAAAAAGAGAGGTAAACAGTCTCAAATTAACTGTTTGCTACATTTCTGTGTTCAGATTTTCAGAATTGTAATCAAGGAACATTGTATGCATAGATCAGCTTTTCAGAATCTTCATTAAGGAACATTTTATGCATATCTCTTATTGGATGGACTTGATAGTTTTCTCGGCATAACACATCTTGGTATATAGATACGAGGAACACTGAGTATAGCCAGTCGCCAGGTGTCCTCCTCGTCAGTGGGATACTACTAAGGACATTTATTTCTTTTTGCTGTGACATTTTGTGTTTTGACATTTAGGACATTGAATCTTCACAGTTGCAGATATTACTTTGTTTTTCAGGAATAGTTAGTAGTGTTTTGTTGATACCTCATATATTCTGAATTTCATATTGTACTGCACTGTATTGCATATTAATATTGTTTTGCTTTTGCTTCTTGTAATGCTTTGTTTATAGCATAGTAGAACTAGTTGTTTCCTCTAACTGAACGTCGCACGATGGCTTCAGCTTTGTCCACGTCAGATTTTCTGGGCTTGTTGCAAGATTCCCTGTACCAAGTCAGTAATGACTGGAAGTTCGGACAGGTCATGATGGCCGTGGAAAGGTTCGACGGGGACCCAGAAAAGTTAAACCAGTGACTAGAGGAGCTTAATAAGCTCATGGAGTTGAGAACTGCCGATCTGCCAGCGAAAAAGAACTTGGTGTACCTGCGCAGCACAGGTTCCTTGGCGGAATTTGTTAAGCAGCCCTCCATCTTCCAGAGTCCTGGGAGGAGTTTGTGTCTGTTTTCTTAGCACGTTGTGATGTGTTACAGACACCCCAAGAGGCTTGGCATATGTTAACCTCAATTCGTCAGACTCCGGGAGAGTAAGTTCAAGAATTGGCTGACCGCATCAGCCAGGCAGCCAAAGTTGCCAACTTTACAGCAGAACTGGTTTCTCCGCTGGCTCAGAGGCAAGTGCTGCAAGTGTTCGTGGATGCTCTTCTTCTCAGAGGTTTACAGATGAAATTGTTAAGGGACAAACCAAATACTTTTATTAAAGCATTTGATATTGCTTTAGAAGAAAATATGTTAACTAAATCGATGAACCTTAGTTGTGCTTCCAGGCAGGGTCTTTTTACAGGTCCTCAGCCTAGAAATGAGATGGCGGCAGTGAAAGAGAGGCTAAGACACAGTTCTCTGAGATGGCCGGCTTGAATACCTCTTAAAGAGGAAGGTAGGCCGACCAACAGAGGTCCAATACCAGACCCAGGAGACCTGTACGTACATAACCACTAGACAACAGGTCATGTTATGAGTGTGATAAATATGATCACATTGCTAGAGAGTTTGTAGGCAGAAGCCTGGAAATACTCAGTCATATTTAAACTGACACGTCGGTGCCCTGTGAGCTCGTGTGCTTCCAATAGAGTTTTCACACCATTTAGGTCTGCCAAATGTGGTTTATTAGAAGAATGTTGCGAATCCCCTGGACAGCAGAAATAACTAATGAAGAATGTATGAGAAGAGCTGGAGAGACAAAAAACCTTGTCAAAAAGATAAGAGAGCGACAATGTACTTTCATAGGACATACAATGAGAAGAGGGGGCATTGAAAATATTATAACAGCAGGAAAAATAGAAGGAAGAAGATCAAGAGGAAGACCAAGAGAAATTATACTGGACAGTCTGACGGGATGGTGTGAGAGGAGATCACCAACTGAACTGATGGCCTGCATGAAGGATCGGGTACTCTGGAGAAGCATAATAGCCAACGCCAGTCGGCACGGCACCTGATGATGATGTCTGCCAAACAATCCATCTCGTTTTTGCATGCTTCACCACTACTCTCGGTGGCTGCAGATCTCCATGCGCCTACTTCTGTCCTTGTTTCTATTGAGTCTTGTAGAGTTAGGGCGTTATTAGACACAGGTGCTAGTGTCTGTCTCATCAAGGATTCTGTGTACAGATCCTTACCATCTGCTCCTAGACTCTTGCCTGCTAGAGTTACTCTGTAGACTGTTGCTGCAGCTTCAATGAGGATAACTGGCAGAGTTTATTCTGTGTAAAGAGTAAACAGCCAAAGTAAACAGTGCAAACCACGGGAAGTAAACTTTGTGCTGGGTGATTTAAACCCGAAAGTAGGTACTGAACAAAACAATGAAGCTACTGGCAAGTATGTTCTAGGAATCAGAAACAAAAGAAGAGAGATGTTGATTGAGTGGGCAGAAAAGAATAAAATGATAATAGGAAATACTTGGTTTCAACAACACCCTAGGCGACTATGGAACAATTTTTTTATATAAATAGGAAACTACGAGGCTTTGGTACGGTAAAGTAAGATTATAAATTTTGTAGGATTAGACCTCGAAAAAATCGTAGACAAAGCACTTTAGTGAGACGTGAGAGAAAGAAAAATCACAAGAGAATTACCTGGGATTCGAACACGGACTCTGGTAGGACGAGCAGCCGTCTAGCCACGAGAGAACAGCGCACTATCCACTTAACCAACTAGCACCCCCCCCCCCAAAAAAAAAAAAGATAAAGATGAATATCCGCTGTTGGCGAGATCTTCAGCTGCCGTGCGTGGAGCGGTGCTCTTCCCGGCCAATGAAGAAATTTGCAAATGAGGTTGCCGCGCAGCATCACTGCGGAAAAGGTGGTTGAAAGAATAAAGCGAAGCAAACAGTCAAATCACGGCACCTCTGGTCTGGAGGTCGGCCACGTCCTGAGTGCAGTCATATCGTGTGAAATGCATGAACCGGTTTGTCCCAGAGGTTAAGTCACTGCTGGCTTGACTTTTCAAATGCCGCGCGTGGAGTGAAGCTCCTCCCGGTTAAGGAAGTAAATGCGGAAATAAAGGTTGCTGTGCGGCGCCGATGGGAAAAGGTGGTGGAAAGTGAAGTTTAACCTGGTATGTCCAGTAGTATCGCTACGAGAGCTATACCACGGCACCTCTGCTCTAGAGGCCGCCTACGTCCGAAATACACCTACACTGGTGAAATATGCCTAAACCGGCACACACCAGGGGTGGAACTCGATGGTTAGACATGTCATGCCACCTCCGCTCTAGAGGTCGGTAACGCCTGATAAACACCCATACTGGTGAATTTTGCCTAAACCGGCTCATACCAGGGGTGAATCTTGAAGGCTATGAATGTCACAGTACCTCTGCCCTAGAGGTCGGTCCCGTCCCAAACATGCCCATACTGGGAAATGCCTAAACCGGCTCAACCCAGGGGTAGAAGTCACTAGTGGCGAGGAATCGTCCTCCTGGACAAAAGCTCCATCCTGGTCACAACTAGGAAGGGTAGCGGCCACGACCGCAAAATGCTGAAGTCGGAGACACTGGACCAGGGAAGTCTAGATAGGCAACCACCTCTCACCCGGCGGGGATGTCTGCGTATCCTAATCACGCTGAGGTTTTCCGGTGAGAAAGTCCAACCCTGGACTGGATGGGCAACCACCTCTCACCCGGCGGTGATACACGGGTATCTCATAACACGTCGAGGTTTTCCGGTGAGAAAGTCCAACTCTGTCCTGGGTGGGCTAACGCCTCTCACCCAGCGGGGATGCACTGATATTCCAAACACGTCGAGGTCTTCCGGTGAGAAAGTCCAACCCTAGACCAAACTGGTGCAATGAAAACCACGGTGTCACGCAATCCCGCTTCCGAGACCCACCAAGAATACAGGCTAAAGCACTGTGATACTCTGAACCCCTTGTGGTCCTTCGTGGAACTCATGTGGTCTATTTTGGACCACACAGGGGACCACCGGACCTAACGAGGACCACATGTGTGAATTCAGTAGGTTCACAGTGCGGTTTTTGGTGGTAGAAGTGAACGAAGAAGAAGAAGAAGAAGAAGATGAATATAACAAAATAAATAAAGAAATAAGACAAAAATGCAATAAAGCTAAGGAGGAGTGGCTAAATAAGAAATGTAGAGAAACAGAGACACACCATCATGGAAACTCAGGAGATATGTACAAACAAATAAGGGACTTATTAACAAACAAAAGGACATACCACAAGATTGGTTGCCTGAAGTCAAAGGATGGGCATACAATAATAGTCAGAGATGAAATAATGGCAAGATGGAGCGAATATATTAGAGAACTCTATGAGGACAATAGAAGCGAAACAATATATACAAAATAATAATGAAGCACATCCCATATTAAAAGCAGAAGTGGAAGAAGCCATCAAACACATGAAGAACAACAAAGCACCAGGACCAGATAAATCACCAAGGAAGAATTGGAAGCATTAGGAGAGCTTGGCTTAGAAATAATTACCAGATTGCTGAATGACATCTATAACAGTAACTATGTCCAATCAGTCCTTTTGCAATCAGTTTTCATTGCCCTACCAAAGAAACAAGGTGCAGTTGAATGGGAAGACCATTGAACCATTAGTCTTATGAGCCATGTTACCAAAACCCTGCTTCGTATTGTCAGGGGCAAAATAAAACCAGAAATCACTGAAGAAAAGCGTGGTTTCGTCGAAGGAAAAGGCACAAGTAATGCCATATATATATTAAGAACATTGATAGAGAGATCAATAGAAGTAAAGATAGACCTATACTTATGCTTCATAGACTATTGTAAAGCATTTGATAAAGTGAGACACACAGAAATTATAAGAATGCTGGAAGAGATCAACATAGATGGGAAAGATCTGAAACTTATCAAAAACATATACTGGCAGCAATCAGCAGCAATGAGGGTTGAGAACCAAATAGGAGCATCCCAAGACATAAAATTGGGAGTGAGACAAGGATGTGTTCTATCTCCTGGCCTCTTCTCCTTGTACAGTGAAAACATAATGAGACATATAGAGAACATGCCAGGAATATCAATTGGCGAGTACAACCGTAACAACTTAAGATATGCAGATGACACAGTCCTGATTGCTAAAAGTGAAGGGAGCTACAGGATCTGCTGGACATCGTGGTTCGTGAAAGTAAAAATAAAGGTCTTAGCCTGAAAAAAAAAAAAAAAAGACTGAAGTGATGGTCATCTCAAAGAAAAGAATACCACCAAAATGTAGCATTACCATCGATGGCACAAATCTGAAACAAGTTGATAGATTCAAGTACTTAGGAACGATTATAACAGCTGATGGGAAATGTCACAAAAAATAAAGAGCAGACGTGCTCAGGCCAAGTCAGCATCCCAGACAATGAGACACATCTTGTGCAACAGACCCGTATCAATGGAAACAAGATTAAAAAGTAAAGTAAAGATAGTCCCATAGCAAATGCCGTAGGGGGTGAAGCGTTAGAGACCTCATTATGCTGGGTCATCAGCGTATGAGGTAGGGTGACCAGTTCCTTTCCTCGCTACCTTTACTTCCCAGATTTTCTCTGGTACCCATTTTACGAGGCTGGGTCGACATCGGGGCCGTATTGGTCGGAAAAAAAATTCCGCTCAGCTGGGGATTCGAACCCTCGACCATTTGGTTGCTAGACGAGTGCGAAACAAGATTCCGAGTACTTAAATGTTACATCAAGCCAATTTTGTTTTATGGGCGTGAAGCATGATCTATGAATATAAGAGTACAGCAAGAAATGGAGGCCATGGAGATGTGGTTTATGTGAAGGACGTAGAAGGTAACATGGACAGCTAAGAAAACCAACGAAGAAGTCTTAAGAGAGGCTGGAGTTAAAAGGCAAATTATAGCAAAGATCAAACGCAGACAAGCGAGCTTTATAGGACATTTCCTGAGAAGAGGAAAATTGGAACACACTGTGGCAACTGGACAAATTGATGGAATAAGAGAAAGAGGAAGATAGAGAGAAAAGTTACTGGATGGGCTGTCAATGTGGTTAGGAAGAAAGTCACTGGCGGATCTCATAATCAAGTCTAAAGACAGGGAATTGTGGAGAGAAATGATGGCCTAAGCCACGCGGGACGCTGCTTGAGTTACTTACCTATTTCTGTTGCTGGTGTTACTGTTTCTCACTGCTTCTATGTGGTTCATAACAAAAACCGTTTCGCCATCTTGGGCATGATTTTTTGTCTCGTTCTAGTGCTATCACTAATCGCTTTGATTACAAGTCTAACACATTCTTCTTATATCCTTCCCGTGCCGTTAAACGTCACATAGGGCTAGGAAAGTAGTTTGACAGTTTTTTCCTGTCTTCGGCGAATCTTTCAACCTTATCAAGGGATTTTATGCCTATTAATTTGGCCTCTCTTAACAATGTCCTCTTAACAGTTTCACGCGTTCTGCCTCTTTTTCTTTGGCATGTTGTGTTCCATTTTATAGCTTGTTTTGGGATTCTTTGATCATTTCTTCTCATCACGTGACCATCATATGACCATCTCCTTTTCCTGATCACCCATGAGACTGGTTGTTGTTCAGTCATCTGTCTTATCTCTCCATTGATCTTGAATTCGTTCCACTTGATGCCGAGTATTGTCCTTAAGCATTTGTTTTCAAAAGAGTCTAATTTCTTGTCTATTTCTTTAGTTGTTTTCCAGCTTTCGAAAGTATAAAAGAGGGTGGTTATTACATTTGAACTGAATGGTCTTAACTTGGTTTTTGTGCTTATAACTTTTGAATTTCATATGTTCTCAAGATTCTTGAAGATTAATGCTATTTTTGCCATTCTAAATTTAACTTCCTTTCTGGTGTCACCATCCTGGTCTATGTAGCTGCCAAGGTATGCAAATTGATTGATTTCTTCAATATCTGTCCCTTCTACGTGTATTTTTTCATATTGATTAGTGCGAAGTTTCATTATTTTTGTTTTGTCCTTGTTAATTTCAAGTCTTATTTTGCTAGCCAGCGAAGACAGGATATTTATTTTTTCTTGCATGGAATTCACATTGTTACTAATAAGAGTTATGTCATCAGAAAGTCAAGGTCTTCTAGTTGGGTCCCATGTACCCAGTCAATACCTGTGTTACCTGTGCAGCATTTTGTTCATTATGAAGTCTATTGTAATCCCAAAAAGCAATGGAGACAGTATATATCCTTGTTTCACACCTGTTTCAATCTGGAACCATTCACTCATCCCTTCTTCTGTTTTGATTGCACAAACATATCCATTGTAGAAGTCCTTAATGATGTTGACAATTTTAGATGGTATTCCATATAGACTTAAAAATCTCCATAAAGAATCTCTGTGTATGCTATCAAATGCCTTTTTAAAGTCTATGAAGTTCAGTTTTAATGATCTCTGCTTTTCAATATGTTCTTCAAATATTATTCTTAGAGTAAAGATCTGGTCGAGACAGCTTCTTCCTTTTCGAAATCCTGCTTCTTCTTCTCTCATTGCTGTATCCACTATATCTTTAAGTCTATTTAAAATGACCTTCAAAATACTTTTGACACAACTGATATTAAGGTTACTTCTCTCCATTTGTTACAGTCACTAAGGTTGCCTTTTTTGGTATTTTAACAATAATTCCTTTTTTCCATTTAAAAGGGACTTTTTATTCTTTCCAAATCTTATTAAACATTCTCTGTAGTTGTTTCATGTTGGCATTATTGATAGGTTTTAACATTTCGGCTGTTATTTCATGTTCACTTGCAGCCTTGTTGTTAGCCATTAAATTCACTGCTGTTTCGATTTCATGCAATGTAATGTCATCTAGGTTGACATTTAGTTGTAGGGCTGGTAAGTCAGTTTCAAGGTTTAACAATTCTTTTGGGCGTGGTCGATTAAGTATTTCTTGGAAGTGTTCAGCCCATCTTTGCTTTTGGTCTTTACTTAATGTTAATAGGGTTCCAGTTTTGCTAAGGATTGGTCTTTCTTTAGATGTAATGGTGCCTGTTAGCCTCTTTTGTATGTTATATAAAGTTTTGCTGTTTCCTGTTTTTGCTGCTTTCTCTGCCTGTTTCGCCATAATGTCCATGTATTCTCTCTTATCCGTTCTATCTGAACTTTTTTACTTTCTTGTCTATTTCTTTGTATGCTGCTTTCGCTAGATCTTTTCCAAGATCTGTCTTCTTTACATTCAGCATATCTAATTTGGCTGCTCGTCTTTCATGTATGTACTTCCACGTGTTTTCTGATATCCATGCTTTTCTATTTGGTTTTCTCAGTCCAGCGCTTGCTTTTGCTACTGTTATTATGGCTGTGCTGTAATAATTGCATAATTCCTCTATACCAATCTCCTCAACTTCATTGATTGTTGTGGAATGATTGACAAGTTCCTGATTGAAATTACTGTTTGTATTCTCTTCTTGTAGGCTGTGGCTGTTTATCTTTCTGTGTATTGATTTCTTTTGTTGGCTTTTCAGTTTTAGTTTTATTTTCCCTATACACAGATTGTGATCACTGTTGACATCTGCACCCCTATGCCCTTTCATCTATGAAAGATGTTCTGTATTGCTTTCCAATACAAAAATGATCTATCTGATTTCTAGTTCTAACATCTGGAGATATCCTCGTTGTTTTATGTACCTCTTTGTGTGGAAATATTGTGCTTCCAATGACCACGCCCTCTGTTAGACATATTTCAATTAATCTTTCTCCATTCTGATTTACCATGTCAATTCCTTCTTTCCCCATTATTTTTTCAACGTCAGTCTTATCTTTCCCTACCTTAGCTTGAATTCCTCCATAGCAATTAAGATGTCGTGTTTAGGGACTTTGTTGATGATTTGTTGTAATTGGTGATAGAAATCGTCTTTCACCTCATCATCTGCATTGTTTGTGAGTGCATAACACTATATTATTGCCATTATTCCGTGTCTTAGGTTCAACATTCACAACAAGAAAATTCCATTAGATTTAGATGCACACATTGTGTCCAGCGTTCTTCTCTTCTTTCTCCCCGGTCTGATAATCTTATTCCTTTGAAACTTAAGGCCCAGGTATATTTCTTATCTGGAAATTCTTATATGATGCAAGGTATGGAGACACCTTTCTTACTGTCACAGCCGGAGATAGAGCTGGTAGACTCAGTCTATGAGCCTCACACTCGTCATTATTCCGTGATGACAATAATCAAAGTCTGTGAGCCTCACACTCGTCACTATTCCGTAATGACAGTAATCAAAGTCTGTGAATCCCACACTCGTCACTATTCAGTGATGACAGTAATCAAACTCTGTGAATCCCACACTCGTCACTATCCCGTGATGACAATAATCAAAGTATGTGAATCCCACACTCGTCACTATTCCGTGATGACAGTAACCAAACTCTGTGAATCCCACACTCGTCACTATCCCGTGATGACAATAATCAAAGTCTGTGAATCCCACACTCGTCAATATTCCGTGATGACAATAATCAAAGTATGTGAATCCCACACTCGTCACTATTCCGTGGTGACAGTAATCAACATTCAAGTAAGCACATCAAGTTTAAGCGCCGATGTGTTCTCGGTAAACTGACTCCACTCACAGAGACTAGACTCTTTTTCTCACGTCTCACTATAGTGCTTTGTCTAGGATTTTTTCAAGGTCTAATCCTACAAAACTGTGTTCTCTTACTTTACCGTACGAAAGCCTCGTTTTCCATTTATATAAAAATTAGCTTTCTTCTGGGGACGTGCCGTTTTTATAGACGTTTCATTCCCCATTTTTCGGAGATCGTGGGTCCCATTGTTGACCTCACCAAGAAAGTTCATCGATTAAAATGGTCTACAGCCTGTCAATTGAGGTTTGAGTTTCTGAAGGATCTCCTTGCGAAGATACCGCGTCTCTCACATCCTTATTTGCAGAAACCACTTACCATGTATACAGATGCCTCCAATGTTGCGGTTGGAGCCTATTTAATGCAGACGGCTTCCAGTTCTGATGGGCTCTCTGTTGAAGAGCCAATTTATTTTCTGTCGCAGAAGCTGTCGCAATCCCAGACTAAGTGGTACACTTTCGAGAGGGAAGCGTATGCTGTCCATAACACCACGCAGAAGTTGAAGTATTTTCTGTCGAATAGACACTTCGTAGTGAAGTCTAGCCATAGATCACTGCTGGATACATTCCTCAGTCGGCATATGTTAGACGTCAAGTTGCAGAGGTAGTTTGCTAACATTCACACCAGGAACTTGGAGATGTTGTTTCATCCAGGTGCGAGGGAGGAAGCCCTAGCACGTCTTGATGGTGCTACCTGTGTTCCATTACGAGCACACGTTGTTTACAGGGACGTACCTCCACAACAAGGGACTGAGACATGTGTCATCAAGTTAGTGAGCATCGTTGAGGACTATTCACAGGCAGACACCCTTCTTTTCATACACTGCTCAATTCAGACTGACCTACATTGTCCCTGTTACTTGAAAGAGAAAGCAGATAGGGCGACAAACACTTCATGTTCCATAACACACGATATCACCATTAAAGTTTCGCTGCTTAGTGGGTCTTTCTAGCGGCAGTATATTCCCGATTATTTTAAATCTAAGTCGTTGCGTCTCACAAGAGAGAGATACTCCCCTCCATCGCCTCCTCGTTTTGTCCCAAGGTTTCTGCCATGGTTCCCGAAGGAAATCCAGCAGAGAGTGGATGCTGGGGCTCACTCCTCAGACCACTATATGGAGGTGGATGCTGGGACTCATCCCTCAGACTACTATATGGAGGTGGATGCTGGGACTCACCCCTCAGACTACTATATGGAGGTGGATGCTGGGACTCATACCCCAGACCACTATATGGAGGTGGATGCTGGGACTCTCCCCTCAGACTATTATATGGAGATGGATGTTGGGACTCATCCCTCAGACTACTATACGGAGGTGGATGCAGGGACTCATCCCCCAGACCACTATACGGAGGTGGATGCTGGGTCTCACCCCTCAGACTACTATATGGAGGTGGATGTTGGGACTCATCCCTCAGACTACTATATGGAGGTGGATGCTGGGACTCACCCAACCCCCAGACCACTATATGGAGGTGGATGCTGGGACTCATCCCTCAGACTACTATACGGAGGTGGATGTTGGGACTCATTACTCAGACTACTATATGGAGGTGGATGCTGGGACTCATCCCCCAGACTCGTCACTATTCCGTGGTGACAGTAATCAACATTCAAGTAAGCACATCAAGTTTAAGCGCCGATGTGTTCTCGGTAAACTGACTCCACTCACAGAGACTAGACTCTTTTTCTCACGTCTCACTATAGTGCTTTGTCTAGGATTTTTTCAAGGTCTAATCCTACAAAACTGTGTTCTCTTACTTTACCGTACGAAAGCCTCGTTTTCCATTTATATAAAAATTAGCTTTCTTCTGGGGACGTGCCGTTTTTATAGACGTTTCATTCCCCATTTTTCGGAGATCGTGGGTCCCATTGTTGACCTCACCAAGAAAGTTCATCGATTAAAATGGTCTACAGCCTGTCAATTGAGGTTTGAGTTTCTGAAGGATCTCCTTGCGAAGATACCGCGTCTCTCACATCCTTATTTGCAGAAACCACTTACCATGTATACAGATGCCTCCAATGTTGCGGTTGGAGCCTATTTAATGCAGACGGCTTCCAGTTCTGATGGGCTCTCTGTTGAAGAGCCAATTTATTTTCTGTCGCAGAAGCTGTCGCAATCCCAGACTAAGTGGTACACTTTCGAGAGGGAAGCGTATGCTGTCCATAACACCACGCAGAAGTTGAAGTATTTTCTGTCGAATAGACACTTCGTAGTGAAGTCTAGCCATAGATCACTGCTGGATACATTCCTCAGTCGGCATATGTTAGACGTCAAGTTGCAGAGGTAGTTTGCTAACATTCACACCAGGAACTTGGAGATGTTGTTTCATCCAGGTGCGAGGGAGGAAGCCCTAGCACGTCTTGATGGTGCTACCTGTGTTCCATTACGAGCACACGTTGTTTACAGGGACGTACCTCCACAACAAGGGACTGAGACATGTGTCATCAAGTTAGTGAGCATCGTTGAGGACTATTCACAGGCAGACACCCTTCTTTTCATACACTGCTCAATTCAGACTGACCTACATTGTCCCTGTTACTTGAAAGAGAAAGCAGATAGGGCGACAAACACTTCATGTTCCATAACACACGATATCACCATTAAAGTTTCGCTGCTTAGTGGGTCTTTCTAGCGGCAGTATATTCCCGATTATTTTAAATCTAAGTCGTTGCGTCTCACAAGAGAGAGATACTCCCCTCCATCGCCTCCTCGTTTTGTCCCAAGGTTTCTGCCATGGTTCCCGAAGGAAATCCAGCAGAGAGTGGATGCTGGGGCTCACTCCTCAGACCACTATATGGAGGTGGATGCTGGGACTCATCCCTCAGACTACTATATGGAGGTGGATGCTGGGACTCACCCCTCAGACTACTATATGGAGGTGGATGCTGGGACTCATACCCCAGACCACTATATGGAGGTGGATGCTGGGACTCTCCCCTCAGACTATTATATGGAGATGGATGTTGGGACTCATCCCTCAGACTACTATACGGAGGTGGATGCAGGGACTCATCCCCCAGACCACTATACGGAGGTGGATGCTGGGTCTCACCCCTCAGACTACTATATGGAGGTGGATGTTGGGACTCATCCCTCAGACTACTATATGGAGGTGGATGCTGGGACTCACCCAACCCCCAGACCACTATATGGAGGTGGATGCTGGGACTCATCCCTCAGACTACTATACGGAGGTGGATGTTGGGACTCATTACTCAGACTACTATATGGAGGTGGATGCTGGGACTCATCCCCCAGACCACTATATGGAGGTGGATGCTGGGTCTCACCCCTCAGACTACTATATGGAGGTGGATGCTGGGACTCATCCCTCAGACTACTATATGGAGGTGGATGCTGGGACTCATCCCCCAGACCACTATATGGAGGTGGATGCTGGGACTCATCCCTCAGACTACTATATGGAGGTGGATGTTGGGACTCATTACTCAGACTACTATATGGAGGTGGATGTTGGGACTCATTACTCAGACTACTATATGGAGATGGATGCTGGACTCACCCCTCAGACTACTATATGGAGGTGGATGCTGGGACTCATACCCCAGACCACTATATGGAGGTGGATGCTGGGACTCTCCCCTCAGACTATTATATGGAGATGGATGTTGGGACTCATCCCTCAGACTACTATACGGAGGTGGATGCAGGGACTCATCCCCCAGACCACTATACGGAGGTGGATGCTGGGTCTCACCCCTCAGACTATATGGAGGTGGATGTTGGGACTCATCCCTCAGACTACTATATGGAGGTGGATGCTGGGACTCACCCAACCCCCAGACCACTATATGGAGGTGGATGCTGGGACTCATCCCTCAGACTACTATACGGAGGTGGATGTTGGGACTCATTACTCAGACTACTATGGAGGTGGATGCTGGGACTCATCCCCCAGACCACTATATGGAGGTGGATGCTGGGTCTCACCCCTCAGACTACTATATGGAGGTGGATGCTGGGACTCATCCCTCAGACTACTATATGGAGGTGGATGCTGGGACTCATCCCCCAGACCACTATATGGAGGTGGATGCTGGGACTCATCCCTCAGACTACTATATGGAGGTGGATGTTGGGACTCATTACTCAGACTACTATATGGAGGTGGATGTTGGGACTCATTACTCAGACTACTATATGGAGATGGATGCTGGAGCTCACCCCTCAGACTACTATATGGAGGTGGATGCTGGGACTCACCCCTCAGGCTACTATATAGAGGTGGATGCTGGGACTCACCCCTCAGAACACTATATGGAGGTGGATGCTGGGACTCATCCCTCAGACTACTATATGGAGGTGGATGCAGGGACTCACCCCTCAGAACACTATATGGAGGTGGATGCTGGGACTAATCCCTCAGGACACTATATGGAGGTGGATGCTGGGACTCACCCTTCAGAACACTATATGGAGGTGGATGCTGGGGTCACCCCTCAGACTACTATATGGAGGTGGATGCTGGGACTAACCCTTCAGACTACTATATGGAGGTGGATGCTGGGACTCACTCCTCAGAACACTATATGGAGGTGGATGCTGGGACTCACCCCTCAGAACACTATATAAAGGTGGATGCAGGGACTCACCCCTCAGAACACTATATGGAGGTGGATGCTGGGACTCATCCCTCAGAACACTATATGGAGGTGGATGCTGGGACTCACCCTTCAGAACACTATATGGAGGTGGATGCTGGGACTAATCACTCATACTACTATATGGAGGTGGATGCTGGGACTAACCCTTCAGACTACTATATGGAGGTGGATGCTGGGACTAACCCTTCAGACTACTATATGGAGGTGGATGCTGGGACTCACTCCTCAGACCACTATATGGAGGTGGATCCTGGAGTCACCCCTCAGAACACTATATGGAGGTGGATACTGGGACTCACCCCTCAGAACACTATATGGAGGAGGATGCTGGGACTCACCCCTCAGTCTACTATATGGAGGTGGATGCTGTGACTCACCCCTCAGACTACTATATGGAGGTGGATGCTGGGACTCACCCCTCAGACTACTATATGGAGGTTGATGCTGTGACTCACCCCTCAGACTACTATATGGAGGTGGATGCTGGAGCTCACCCCTCAGACCACTATATGGAGGTGGATGCTGGAGCTCACCCCTCAGACTACTATATGGAGGTCTATGCTGGAGCTCACCCCTCAGACCACTATATGGAGGTGGATGCTGGAGCTCACCCCTCAGACCACTATATGGAGGTGGATGCTGGAGCTCACCCCTCAGACCACTATATGGAGGTGGATGCTGGAGCTCACCCCTCAGACCACTATATGGAGGTCTATGCTGGAGCTCACCCCTCAGACCACTATATGGAGGTCTATGCTGGAGCTCACCCCTCAGACCACTATATGGAGGTGGATGCTGGGACACCCCTCAGACCACTATATGGAGGTGGATGCTGGAGCTCACCCCTCAGACCACTATATGGAGGTCTATGCTGGAGCTCACCCCTCAGACCACTATATGGAGGTGGATGCTGGAGCTCACCCCTCAGACCACTATATGGAGGTGGATGCTGGAGCTCACCCCTCAGACCACTATATGGAGGTGGATGCTGGAGCTCACCCCTCAGACCACTATATGGAGGTGGATGCTGGAGCTCACCCCTCAGACCACTATATGGAGGTGGATGCTGGAGCTCACCCCTCAGACCACTATATGGAGGTGGATGCTAGAGCTCACCCCTCAGACCACTATATGGAGGTGGATGCTGGGACACCCCTCAGACCACTATATGGAGGTGGATGCTGGAGCTCACCCCTCAGACTACTATACGGAGGTGGATGTTGGGACTCATTATTCAGACTACTATATGGAGGTGGATGCTGGGACTCATCCCCCAGACCACTATATGGAGGTGGATGCTGGGTCTCACCCCTCAGACTACTATATGGAGGTGGATGCTGGGACTCATCCCTCAGAACACTATATGGAGGTGGATGTTGGGACTAATTCCTCAGGACACTATATGGAGGTGGATGCTGGGACTCACCCTTCAGTCTACTATATGGAGGTGGATGCTGTGACTCACCCCTCAGACTACTATATGGAGGTGGATGCTGGGACTCACCCCTCAGACTACTATATGGAGGTGGATGCTGGGACTCACCCCTCAGACTACTATATGGAGGTGGATGCTGGAGCTCACCCCTCAGACCACTATATGGAGGTGGATGCTGGAGCTCACCCCTCAGACTACTATATGGAGGTCTATGCTGGAGCTCACCCCTCAGACCACTATATGGAGGTGGATGCTGGAGCTCACCCCTCAGACCACTATATGGAGGTGGATGCTGGAGCTCACCCCTCAGACCACTATATGGAGGTCTATGCTGGAGCTCACCCCTCAGACCACTATATGGAGGTCTATGCTGGAGCTCACCCCTCAGACCACTATATGGAGGTCTATGCTGGAGCTCACCCCTCAGACCACTATATGGAGGTGGATGCTGGGACACCCCTCAGACCACTATATGGAGGTGTATGCTGGAGCTCACCCCTCAGATCACTATATGGAGGTGGATGCTGGGACTCACCCCTCAGACCACTATATGGAGGTGGATGCTGGAGCTCACCCCTCAGACCACTATATGGAGGTGGATGCTGGAGCTAACCCCTCAGACCACTATATGGAGGTGGATGCTGGAGCTCACCCCTCAGACCACTATATGGAGGTGGATGCTGGAGCTCACCCCTCAGACCACTATATGGAGGTGGATGCTGGAGCTCACCCCTCAGACCACTATATGGAGGTGGATGCTAGAGCTCACCCCTCAGACCACTATATGGAGGTGGATGCTGGGACACCCCTCAGACCACTATATGGAGGTGGATGCTGGAGCTCACCCCTCAGACTACTATACGGAGGTGGATGTTGGGACTCATTACTCAGACTACTATATGGAGGTGGATGCTGGGACTCATCCCCCAGACCACTATATGGAGGTGGATGCTGGGTCTCACCCCTCAGACTACTATATGGAGGTGGATGCTGGGACTCATCCCTCAGAACACTATATGGAGGTGGATGTTGGGACTAATTCCTCAGGACACTATATGGAGGTGGATGCTGGGACTCACCCTTCAGAACACTATATGGAGGTGGATGCTGGGGTCACCCCTCAGACTACTATATGGAGGTGGATGCTGGGACTAACCCTTCAGACTACTACATGGAGGTGGATGCTGGGACTCACTCCTCAGAACACTATATGGAGGTGGATGCTGGGACTCACCCCTCAGAACACTATATGGAGGTGGATGCAGGGACTCACCCCTCAGAACACTATATGGAGGTGGATGCTGGGACTCATCCCTCAGAACACTATATGGAGGTGGATGCTGGGACTCACCCTTCAGAACACTATATGGAGGTGGATGCTGGGACTAATCACTCATACTACTATATGGAGGTGGATGCTGGGACTAACCCTTCAGACTACTATATGGAGGTGGATGCTGGGACTCACTCCTCAGACCACTATATGGAGGTGGATGCTGGAGTCACCCCTCAGAACACTATATGGAGGTGGATACTGGGACTCAGCCTCAGAACACTATATGGAGGTGGATGCTGGGACTCACTCCTCAGACTACTATATGGAGGAGGATGCTGGGACTCACCCCTCAGACTACTATATGGAGGTGGATGCTGGGACTCACCCCTCAGTCTACTATATGGAGGTGGATGCTGTGACTCACCCCTCAGACTACTATATGGAGGTGGATGCTGGGACTCACCCCTCAGACTACTATATGGAGGTTGATGCTGGAGCTCATCCCTCAGACCACTATGTGGAGGTGGATGGTTTTGCATCAGCAGTTCCCATGTCGGTGGATGATCTCCGACCCCGTCATAGGCGGAAGCAGATGAAGTGAGAAGAGACCCGTCATCAGTCTTGGAAGTATCACTGTCCTCACAGTGAAGATTACACTCCTTACGAGATCTCAACTAGGGCCGATTGCGATTCAGAGCTTGGTCAGTTGTACGTCTCGGATCGAAAACTAGTTGTGGCAATAGGACAGATACTAGAGGGTGTGGACCTTGGGTACTTTACACTGACAATGGCTCACAGGGCACTCATGGAGAAGTTCCCTTCCTTCGAGCTGAACGAGAGGAAGCAGTATATTAAATGTGTGGTGGTCCCATTGCTCCTCCTTCTTGTCTAATTGGAAATAATTTAGTACATTTGCAGAAGCATGTTAAGACACTAAGTAGATATTGTTCTTTGTGTAAAGACTACATCCTTAGCTCCTGTCCTGTTGATATCCCAATGACTTATACACAGTGGAAAGCAAAAAGATCATTATATAAAGTGTGTAAATATATGAATATTTGTATTACGAGTCATAAATGTTAATTGTACTAATTTGTACTAATTGTGTATGCAATTATCCTATTGAAGGATACAATGTTTTTTCATTCAGTGTGTATGCTATCTCACAGTTTGGAGAGAGAAGATAGAAAGAATATATATATATATATATATATACTTTTTTTGGTCAGAGATTTGACTGCAAATCTCTACACTGGGAGAGGGTGTAAATGTAGCAGTTTATTAGAATAAGTACAGAGTGATCGGAAAAACCTGATCCTCTGATTGTCGCTTTGGTAGAAAAAAGGTAGATAGAGGTGTATGGTGCAGTTTTACAAAGTGAGGGAGGAAGTGAGCAAGGTGAGAAAAAAAACGAATATAAAGTATGAGAATGTATAAATGAAAAACATACAACATCCGATATTTCGGCATGAGCCTTATTCGAGGATACATGCAAAAACAAAATACAAACATATATAACTTATCTGAAGCGTCTTGCTCTCAGTAAAGCGGAAATGTGTGTGGAAGAAGGAGGAGGAGGAAAAAAAAAACCGTTGCCTACAGACAAAGGATTCCCGATATAGCCAATCATAGCGAAGAAACGGAGAGAGGAGGACGCGGAGAGAGGAGGAGAACAAGTGGGAGAAAGGGGTTGGGGGAATGCAATAGAAACATGATAGCCGCTAGAGGTGTCGGGGTGGGGGTGGGGGTGGGGAAAGGGGAGAGAAAAGAGGACGCGAGAGATAATGAATGAAAAACTTAAACACCTACAGGGAGGAAATGTAAAACTGGTGAATGGGACAAGACCAATATGTTGGCAGAGAGGAAATAGGATGGTGGTAGGGAGGGGTAGCATAGAGAAAGAAAGTAGAGTATAAAAAAGGCCAGTGGAAAAATAAAGAAGTTACAGAAAGCTGAAAACATTGTTAATTCCAGCTGGGTGGAGACAGCCAGTCTGGAAAATAAGGCGCTGTTCTAGGACCCTCCGAGATCGTACATCTGCGGAACAAGAGCGGATCGCACTAACCGAAATGTCCTGTTTGCCCCTGTGGTTACCAAGGTAAAAATGTTTAGCCACAAGTGTCCAGGCCCTCTTAGAAATATCATTGAGATGCTGACGAAATCGATCTCCTAACCGTAAGCCAGTTTCCCCTATGTACTTCAAACCGCAACGTTTGCACATGATAACATAAATGACATGGAGGTGGATGCTGTGACTCACCCCTCAGACTACTATATGGAGGTGTATGCTGGGACTCACCCCTCAGACCACTATATGGAGGTGGATTCTGGAGCTCATCCCTCAGACCACTATGTGGAGGTGGATGGTTTTGCATCAGCAGTTCCCATGTCGGTGGATGATCTCCGACCCCGTCATAGGCGGAAGCAGATGAAGTGAGAAGAGACCCGTCATCAGTCTTGGAAGTATCACTGTCCTCACAGTGAAGATTACACTCCTTACGAGATCTCAACTAGGGCCGATTGCGATTCAGAGCTTGATCAGTTGTACGTCTCGGATCGAAAACTAGTTGTGGCAATAGGACAGATACTAGAGGGTGTGGACCTTGGGTACTTTACACTGACAATGGCTCACAGGGCACTCATGGAGAAGTTCCCTTCCTTCGAGCTGAACGAGAGGAAGCAGTATATTAAATGTGTGGTGGTCCCATTGCTCCTCCTTCTTGTCTAATTGGAAATAATTTAGTACATTTGCAGAAGCATGTTAAGACACTAAGTAGATATTGTTCTTTGTGTAAAGACTACATCCTTAGCTCCTGTCCTGTTGATATCCCAATGACTTATACACAGTGGAAAGCAAAAAGATCATTATATAAGTGTGTAAATATATGAATATTTGTATTACGAGTCATAAATGTTAATTGTACTAATTTGTACTAATTGTGTATGCAATTATCCTATTGAAGGATACAATGTTTTTTCATTCAGTGTGTATGCTATCTCACAGTTTGGAGAGAGAAGATAGAAAGAATATATATATATATATATATATATATACTTTTTTTTGGTCAGAGATTTGACTGCAAATCTCTACACTGGGAGAGGGTGTAAATGTAGCAGTTTATTAGAATAAGTACAGAGTGATCGGAAAAACCTGATCCTCTGATTGTCGCTTTGGTAGAAAAAAGGTAGATAGAGGTGTATGGTGCAGTTTTACAAAGTGAGGGAGGAAGTGAGCAAGGTGAGAAAAAAAACGAATATAAAGTATGAGAATGTATAAATGAAAAACATACAACATCCGATATTTCGGCATGAGCCTTATTCGAGGATACATGCAAAAACAAAATACAAACATATATAACTTATCTGAAGCGTCTTGCTCTCAGTAAAGCGGAAATGTGTGTGGAAGAAGGAGGAGGAGGAAAAAAAAACCGTTGCCTACAGACAAAGGATTCCCGATATAGCCAATCATAGCGAAGAAACGGAGAGAGGAGGACGCGGAGAGAGGAGGAGAACAAGTGGGAGAAAGGGGTTGGGGGAATGCAATAGAAACATGATAGCCGCTAGAGGTGTCGGGGTGGGGGTGGGGGTGGGGAAAGGGGAGAGAAAAGAGGACGCGAGAGATAATGAATGAAAAACTTAAACACCTACAGGGAGGAAATGTAAAACTGGTGAATGGGACAAGACCAATATGTTGGCAGAGAAGGAAATAGGATGGTGGTAGGGAGGGGTAGCATAGAGAAAGAAAGTAGAGTATAAAAAAGGCCAGTGGAAAAATAAAGAAGTTACAGAAAGCTGAAACATTGTTAATTCCAGCTGGGTGGAGACAGCCAGTCTGGAAAATAAGGCGCTGTTCTAGGACCCTCCGAGATCGTACATCTGCGGAACAAGAGCGGATCGCACTAACCGAAATGTCCTGTTTGCCCCTGTGGTTACCAAGGTAAAAATGTTTAGCCACAAGTGTCCAGGCCCTCTTAGAAATATCATTGAGATGCTGACGAAATCGATCTCCTAACCGTAAGCCAGTTTCCCCTATGTACTTCAAACCGCAACGTTTGCACATGATAACATAAATGACATTTCGTGAAGTGCAGGTGAAACCCTCCTGTACTGATAACGTGGATTTAGGGAAAGAGATCTGGCTGGCCTCGACAACAAATGGACAAGTGTTGCATCTACGGCGTCCACAACGTCTGGTACCATAAAAAGTGTCATCTGTCTTAAGATGACTACGAATTAAAAGGTCCCTGAGGTTTTTGTCACGTCTGTAAGCCACAATGGGGGTTCCCCAAAAAGTTCACTTGTCTCAGGCTCGGTCTGGAGGAGGTGGAGATGGCGAAACAGTATGTTTTTAACTGCCAAGCTATGGGGGTGGTACGTGAGTACTAGTTTCACCCTGTCCGAGCTACAGTGCGGTTTAGGGGTGAGGGCTTGTTGCCGCGATATGTGGCTAATGCAGTTCCAAGATGACGAGAGCTCACCCCTCAGACCACTATATGGAGGTCTATGCTGGAGCTCACCCCTCAGAACACTATATGGAGGTGGATGCTGGAGCTCATCCCTCAGAACACTATATGGAGGTGGATGCTGGAGCTCATCCCTCAGAACACTATATGGAGGTGGATGCTGGAGCTCATCCCTCAGAACACTATATGGAGGTGGATGCTGGGACTCACCCCTCAGACTACTATATGGAGGTGGATGCTGGGACACCCCTCAGACTACTATATGGAGGTGGATGCTGGGACACCCCTCAGACTACTATATGGAGGTGGATGCTGGGACACCCCTCAGACCACTATATGGAGGTCTATGCTGGAGCTCACCCCTCAGACCACTATATGGAGGTGGATGCTGGAGCTCATCCCTCAGAACACTATATGGAGGTGGATGCTGGAGCTCATCCCCCAGAACACTATATGGAGGTGGATGCTGGGACTCACCCCTCAGACTACTATATGGAGGTGGATGCTGGGACTCACCCCTCAGACTACTATATGGAGGTGGATGCTGTGACTCACCCCTCAGACTACTATATGGAGGTGTATGCTGGGACTCACCCCTCAGACCACTATATGGAGGTGGATTCTGGAGCTCATCCCTCAGACCACTATGTGGAGGTGGATGGTTTTGCATCAGCAGTTCCCATGTCGGTGGATGATCTCCGACCCCGTCATAGGCGGAAGCAGATGAAGTGAGAAGAGACCCGTCATCAGTCTTGGAAGTATCACTGTCCTCACAGTGAAGATTACACTCCTTACGAGATCTCAACTAGGGCCGATTGCGATTCAGAGCTTGATCAGTTGTACGTCTCGGATCGAAAACTAGTTGTGGCAATAGGACAGATACTAGAGGGTGTGGACCTTGGGTACTTTACACTGACAATGGCTCACAGGGCACTCATGGAGAAGTTCCCTTCCTTCGAGCTGAACGAGAGGAAGCAGTATATTAAATGTGTGGTGGTCCCATTGCTCCTCCTTCTTGTCTAATTGGAAATAATTTAGTACATTTGCAGAAGCATGTTAAGACACTAAGTAGATATTGTTCTTTGTGTAAAGACTACATCCTTAGCTCCTGTCCTGTTGATATCCCAATGACTTATACACAGTGGAAAGCAAAAAGATCATTATATAAAGTGTGTAAATATATGAATATTTGTATTACGAGTCATAAATGTTAATTGTACTAATTTGTACTAATTGTGTATGCAATTATCCTATTGAAGGATACAATGTTTTTTCATTCAGTGTGTATGCTATCTCACAGTTTGGAGAGAGAAGATAGAAAGAATATATATATATATATATATATATACTTTTTTTTGGTCAGAGATTTGACTGCAAATCTCTACACTGGGAGAGGGTGTAAATGTAGCAGTTTATTAGAATAAGTACAGAGTGATCGGAAAAACCTGATCCTCTGATTGTCGCTTTGGTAGAAAAAAGGTAGATAGAGGTGTATGGTGCAGTTTTACAAAGTGAGGGAGGAAGTGAGCAAGGTGAGAAAAAAAACGAATATAAAGTATGAGAATGTATAAATGAAAAACATACAACATCCGATATTTCGGCATGAGCCTTATTCGAGGATACATGCAAAAACAAAATACAAACATATATAACTTATCTGAAGCGTCTTGCTCTCAGTAAAGCGGAAATGTGTGTGGAAGAAGGAGGAGGAGGAAAAAAAAACCGTTGCCTACAGACAAAGGATTCCCGATATAGCCAATCATAGCGAAGAAACGGAGAGAGGAGGACGCGGAGAGAGGAGGAGAACAAGTGGGAGAAAGGGGTTGGGGGAATGCAATAGAAACATGATAGCCGCTAGAGGTGTCGGGGTGGGGGTGGGGGTGGGGGAAAGGGGAGAGAAAAGAGGACGCGAGAGATAATGAATGAAAAACTTAAACACCTACAGGGAGGAAATGTAAAACTGGTGAATGGGACAAGACCAATATGTTGGCAGAGAAGGAAATAGGATGGTGGTAGGGAGGGGTAGCATAGAGAAAGAAAGTAGAGTATAAAAAAGGCCAGTGGAAAAATAAAGAAGTTACAGAAAGCTGAAAACATTGTTAATTCCAGCTGGGTGGAGACAGCCAGTCTGGAAAATAAGGCGCTGTTCTAGGACCCTCCGAGATCGTACATCTGCGGAACAAGAGCGGATCGCACTAACCGAAATGTCCTGTTTGCCCCTGTGGTTACCAAGGTAAAAATGTTTAGCCACAAGTGTCCAGGCCCTCTTAGAAATATCATTGAGATGCTGACGAAATCGATCTCCTAACCGTAAGCCAGTTTCCCCTATGTACTTCAAACCGCAACGTTTGCACATGATAACATAAATGACATTTCGTGAAGTGCAGGTGAAACCCTCCTGTACTGATAACGTGGATTTAGGGAAAGAGATCTGGCTGGCCTCGACAACAAATGGACAAGTGTTGCATCTACGGCGTCCACAACGTCTGGTACCATAAAAAGTGTCATCTGTCTTAAGATGACTACGAATTAAAAGGTCCCTGAGGTTTTTGTCACGTCTGTAAGCCACAAATGGGGGTTCCCCAAAAAGTTCACTTGTCTCAGGCTCGGTCTGGAGGAGGTGGAGATGGCGAAACAGTATGTTTTTAACTGCCAAGCTATGGGGGTGGTACGTGAGTACTAGTTTCACCCTGTCCGAGCTACAGTGCGGTTTAGGGGTGAGGGCTTGTTGCCGCGATATGTGGCTAATGCAGTTCCAAGATGACGAGAGAACGTGGTCTGGATAGCCGCGTTGACGGAAGAAATCTAGTAATTTGTGGCCTTGACCCTGGAAATCCAAATCCTCCTTACACAAACGTCGCAACCTAAGAAGCTGGGAAAAAGGAATAGAGTCCTTACACGATCTGGGATGGGAGGAAGAGTACAGGAGGTAGCTGTGAGAGTCTGTAGGTTTATAGTGGATAGAAGTAGTAAGCCCGGAAGGGCCGATAGTGACGGCAATGTCAAGAAAGTTAGCGGAAGTAGCAGAGATATGGGAGGTGAAAGAAATGACAGGATTGTATTCTTTAACAAAACTGATAAAGTTGTTAAGGTCTTCCTCTGGCATTGATGTGATCCCAATGCCATTGTCTATGTAGCGTCTATAGAAGGCGGGAAAAGGGCCTCTAAAGGCTCTCAGAATCTTGTGTTCGAAGTGGCCCATGAACAGACACGCGTAGCTGGGGCCCATATTGGTACCCATGGCTACACCACTAATCTGGTCAAAGTAAAGGCCATTGAATTCAAAAGAATTGAGTTGGAGGACAAGTTGTGTAAGGCGCATAATAGTAGAAGTAGGAATAGAGGGATTGCGTCTTTTGTTCAGAAAGAACTTGACGGCCTGAAGTCCCTGGTCATGTGGGATGGATGTGTATAAGGATACTACATCAAGGGTGAAGATACGGTAGGTGTGACCAGGCAGGAGTGTAAGGGTCTCAAAAGTAATGAGAGCATGATTGGTGTCCTTGAGATAAGTGGGCAGACTAGTGACCAGAGGTTGAAAGATGCTGTCAAGAAAATCAGAGATTTGTTCCGTAGGGCAGGAACAAGCAGACACTATGGGCCTTCCTGGGTTTCCTGGTTTGTGAATCTTAGGGAGTAGATAAAAAGATGGTTTCCCCAAGCAGCTGTCGCGGATGTGAAGATGTGTAGCCGAGGGAGAAAGACCAGACTTGGTCTTGTGGATGAGTTCGTTGGTCGTGTCATGAACATGGTGGTTGTTGGCCAGAGTCGGATCTTGAGGGCGAGAGGCATAAAATTTAGTGTTGCTCAGCTGGCCCATGGCCTCCTTGATGTACAATTCTTTCTTCCAACAAACAATAGCTCCGCCCTTGTCTGCACTCTTGATCACGATATCTCGCCTACGCTGAAGTTGAGAAAGTGCGCGTTGCTCCCCGGGGGTCAGGTTCGAGTGTCGTACACGGGGAAGGCGAAGCTTGCGGATTTCGTAGAGAGTGTGATCAATGTAGAGGTCCAAGGCACGAGACACTCCTGCTGAAGGTGTCCAGGTGGATGGTTGTTTGGAGAAGCGAGAGAAAGGGTCATCATCGGAGGTGGATTGAGATGATGAAGGTTGGGACGCGTCTTGGAAATGGAACTTTAAACGCAGTCTGCGATGGAAACGGTGGACATCTTGAAGGAGTGAGAACTGGTCAGCAGAAGGACGGAGGGGAACAAACTGTAAACCTTTCCCCAGGACAGACAATTCATCAGCTGAAAGAGGAATATCCGGAGGGATACAAACCACCTTAGTGGCCCCCAGAAGCGGTGGCGGGTCAGGGAGAGGCCGTAGAGGGACGGATAGCAGAAAGTTTCTGCTTTTTGAAAGAAGAAAGTTGCAGGTAGAATTGTCTGTTGGTGGAGTGAATAATCTCACGGATCAGGCGATAGATGAGGTAATTATCATGTGTAATGTGGTGGAGACGGGCAGAGAGTAGAGCGATCTGACTATCAAGGTCCGAGAGGAGTTTAATGTGTCCCTCCACAACACAGCGCATGCGTTGAAATGCGCAATTAGTTTCGATAGCACAAAGGCGGTGACGGATTCTGGGGTGGAGAGTGCCCATGGCCGGTGAAAACTTAGAAGTAAAACCTTTGGGAACAACCCTCAGGCGAAGACAGTTGTTGAGAAAATTAATGTGAGAAGTGAACCGCGTCTTCTTGTACGGGGCAAAAGCGAGGTCAGTGGCGGTACGGGAAAGGAGAGGTGACAAAAGACTGAAAGAGAGAGTAATAAAAGACTTGAGAGATTTGGTGATACGATTTAAAGAAGGCATGGTGACCAGAAGAGATATCGAATGACTGGGGTGTGGAGGGAGAGTAGAGGCTAACCTGACACGCACAGAAGGAATGAAAACGGAGATGAATGAAGAGATGATAACAGGTGAGGGAGATGAAACCTACCAGGAAAGGGTACACTCTGAAAAAGAACAGTGGGATAGACAGAGGTGTATGGTGCAGTTTTACAAAGTGAGAGAGGAAGTGAGCAAGGTGAGAAAAAAACGAATATAAAGTATGAGAATGTATAAATGAAAAACATACAACATCCGATATTTCGGCATGAGCCTTATTCGAGGATACATGCAAAAACAGTTTTGCATTGGTAACCACAGGGGCAAACAGGACATTTCGGTTAGTGCGATCCGCTCTTGTTCCGCAGATGTACGATCTCGGAGGGTCCTAGAACAGCGCCTTATTTTCCAGACTGGCTGTCTCCACCCAGCTGGAATTAACAATGTTTTCAGCTTTCTGTAACTTCTTTATTTTTCCACTGGCCTTTTTTATACTCTACTTTCTTTCTCTATGCTACCCCTCCCTACCACCATCCTATTTCCTTCTCTGCCAACATATTGGTCTTGTCCCATTCACCAGTTTTATATTTCCTCCCTGTAGGTGTTTAAGTTTTTCATTCATTATCTCTCGCGTCCTCTTTTCTCTCCCCTTTCCCCCACCCCCACCCCCACCCCGACACCTCTAGCGGCTATCATGTTTCTATTGCATTCCCCTAACCCCTTTCTCCCACTTGTTCTCCTCCTCTCTCCGTTTCTTCGCTATGATTGGCTATATCGGGAATCTTTTGTCTGTAGGCAACGGTTTTTTTTTCCTCCTCCTCCTTCTTCCACACACATTTCCGCTTTACTGAGAGCAAGACGCTTCAGATAAGTTATATATGTTTGTATTTTGTTTTTGCATGTATCCTCGAATAAGGCTCATGCCGAGATATCGGATGTTGTATGTTTTTCATTTATACATTCTCATACTTTATATTCGTTTTTTTTCTCACCTTGCTCACTTCCTCCCTCACTTTGTAAAACTGCACCATACACCTCTATCTACCTTATTTATATTAACCAGTTTTACTGCAGTCGCCATCCCTTTTATCTGGTAGAAAAAAGCACCGTGCGGCACTTGAACTAGCAGACAAGGACTAGCAGAAGTGAGAAATGTTTAAACAGGAGGGAATAATTGGGTTAGCATTCGAGTGAGAAAATCACAGTTTTTGTCCTGGCTATATGAGTAGTAGTATTGTCATCAAGTTTGTATAATGTGCTAGATTGTAATACGTCCCCTGGGATAACGTTTTGTGTACTTGAAGTGTAGCAGAGCTATAAGTTTTAAGTGCTGTATTATGATTCTGTGTAATGTCCTTCCTAATGGAATTCTGTAAATTGTGAGGATGGACATTTTTGTATATTATCTGTGTAAGGTTTTCCTTCCAACGGCAAACCAGTTCTTGCCGGAAGTCTGTTTATATTATTTTGTCACCTATCATGTGACAGCAGTCTTGCTCATCATCATCTACTCATCCACGTCTTCCCATCAATAAAGATTATGTGAATTTGTTAATCGCTAGTTGTCTGTTGACCGCTATAATCGTCAACATTTTTGTCTGAGAGAATCTGCTGTGACGTTCCAGTTGTTGATATTGTTTGGTGTCGGAATGCCTGGGTTGTGTGTATAACTAAAACGCAAAAAGTTCCAAAGAAATAAGTACTCTAATTGACATTATCACTAACCTTCTCTCAGTTGTTATCACTAACCTTATCTCATTTGTTATCACAAATTATTTCAGGAATCTAATACAGAATAAATCAGACAGTAAATCAATTTGGAAAGCCATAAATACCCTATCAAATAAAAGAAAAGAATTTGATTCTCAAGCCATCAATCGTGCATACACTAGCGCACATATCAGTACACATTTCAGAGACGAAATCAACGTTCTTAAATCATCAATATCAGCTCCTGTATGCGACTTACATGAACTACAAACATTCCTGGACAGCAGATGTACTGATTTTAAACAGTTACACATTCCATTCTTAACAGTCAGTGAAGTTCACAGTCATCTCTTAACCTTAAAAAACAACAATACAGCTGGGCTTGATGATATTAGTAATAAGATCTTACGTTATGCTGCACCTGTCATTTCACATACACTAACATATATTTACAACCAGTGCATTGCAAAATGCTATTTCCCTGAGGCTTTTAAAACTGCTAAGGTGTATCCTCGCTTTAAATCTGGCTCATCCAACAATCTTACCAACTATAGACCAATATCCATATTATCGTCATTATCAAAACCACTCGAAAAACACATACACAAAATAACTCTACGACACATGCAAGAGAACAATTTACTCATAGACAGTCATTCAGGCTTTAGACCCAATCATTCCTGCCACACAGCTCTTACCAAAATGACAGAAAACTGGTTAGTAAACATAAATGAAGACAGACTATGTGGTGCCATCTTTGTCGACTTTAAAAAGGCATTTGATATGATTGACCACGATATTCTTGTAAGAAAAATAAAGACTTATAGACTGCACCCTGACCTAATAAAATTAATTGCATCATTTATTTCAGACAGACAACAGGTAGTATTCTTCAACAATTCTCTATCAAATTCTGCTAAAGTTGACACTGGTGTTCCGCAAGGTTCTATTCTAGGCCCGTTGCTCTTTGCTATCTATATCAATGATCTTCCACTTCATCTTAAACACTCTTCTTGTGACCTTTTTGCCGATGATTGCACAGTCTACACCAGTGACTACGATTGTGTTAATCTAGAATCAACTCTTCAGGTCGAGTTATACAATTTAATTGGATGGAGCAAAAATAATGGCATGATTATAAACACCGATAAAACAAAATCAATGCTCATATCAACAAGACAGAAACTACAAAATGCAACAAAAACAACACCTGTATGCGACTTACATGAACTACAAACATTCCTGGACAGCAGATGTACTGATTTTAAACAGTTACACATTCCATTCTTAACAGTCAGTGAAGTTCACAGTCATCTCTTAACCTTAAAAAACAACAATACAGCTGGGCTTGATGATATTAGTAATAAGATCTTACGTTATGCTGCACCTGTCATTTCACATACACTAACATATATTTACAACCAGTGCATTGCAAAATGCTATTTCCCTGAGGCTTTTAAAACTGCTAAGGTGTATCCTCGCTTTAAATCTGGCTCATCCAACAATCTTACCAACTATAGACCAATATCCATATTATCGTCATTATCAAAACCACTCGAAAAACACATACACAAAATAACTCTACGACACATGCAAGAGAACAATTTACTCATAGACAGTCATTCAGGCTTTAGACCCAATCATTCCTGCCACACAGCTCTTACCAAAATGACAGAAAACTGGTTAGTAAACATAAATGAAGACAGACTATGTGGTGCCATCTTTGTCGACTTTAAAAAGGCATTTGATATGATTGACCACGATATTCTTGTAAGAAAAATAAAGACTTATAGACTGCACCCTGACCTAATAAAATTAATTGCATCATTTATTTCAGACAGACAACAGGTAGTATTCTTCAACAATTCTCTATCAAATTCTGCTAAAGTTGACACTGGTGTTCCGCAAGGTTCTATTCTAGGCCCGTTGCTCTTTGCTATCTATATCAATGATCTTCCACTTCATCTTAAACACTCTTCTTGTGACCTTTTTGCCGATGATTGCACAGTCTACACCAGTGACTACGATTGTGTTAATCTAGAATCAACTCTTCAGGTCGAGTTATACAATTTAATTGGATGGAGCAAAAATAATGGCATGATTATAAACACCGATAAAACAAAATCAATGCTCATATCAACAAGACAGAAACTACAAAATGCAACAAAAACAACACTTCGGCTCTGTACAGAAACATCACAGATAGAAAACGTTAGCGAGCACAAAACACTAGGTCTTATTATTGACCAACATCTGACCTGGAACTCTCATGTGCAATGTCTAACAAAACTCATCGCACAAAAAGTATACCAATTAGCTAAAATTAAGCACTTCATAGATCAAGACACTAGGAAGACATACTACATAGCTCATATACAAACACATTTAGACTATTGCTCCACAGTTTGGGATGGTTGCTCAGTGTCAAATACAAAGAGGCTTTGCTCTCTCCAAAAGCGAGCAGTAAAGCTCATTAGTGACAAAGATCAAGCACAAACAACTAATCATCACAAACGTATCAAAATACTACCCCTTAAGAACAGGTTCCTCTTCAACAAAGCCAAGTCAGTACATCAGATTCTTTCACGGCATGCCCCGCCTTATCTATGGAGCCTGTTTAAATTTAGCCCAAAGTGCAGCCAACGCTTGAACAACATATGTCTTCCAAAACCTAGACTTGATCTTTACAAGAAAATCTTTAGTTATTCTGCTGCTCATCTTTGGAATACCCTCCCATCCTATATAAAAAATATAAATTATACTCCTTCCTACAACTACAAGCTTTCCAAGTACCTATTTGATGTCGACTACATGCCTCCATGAATTATAAAACTTAAAAGTTATCTTAAACTGCTCTTACAGACACTGAATACAATTAATTGTTTTCTGTATAGTCCCGAAAATTTTGTTTAGTAGATAGTCATTTATAATGTATGTAGTTACTTCTGTACTGAGTGAATGTTTAAGAGCGAAACGTAAATGTTATATTTTATTTTATGTCTCTCAGCTTCAGTGTTAATTATGTTTGTTATATGAACAGCATATTTGTAGAATGTCTGGAATAGAGTGAAAGATGTATGATAAAGGGCAGAATGTCAGACGGGCCTGCTTGCCCAATTCTTAACCCTTGAAAAATAAAGATTATTCATTCATTCATTCATTCTCTCTCTCTCTAACCTATGACGTCATACTTCCCGCTAGTCGCTCGCAGTCACGCAACACATTCCTCTCACACAAGGTGGCTCTAGCATTCTCCTTCTTGTCCATTTTTTGGGTTCCCTGAATTGATGCCATGCCTGCCAGGTTGTCCTCTTTCTCATTGCCTTTGACTCCCGCATGACTCATGTCAAACTGGATAATCGAGAGCCCAGTAGAAGCTGGTACCACACCATACGAAAGAAATTTCTCTAGATTCTCTGTAACAAGCTTTGGGAGTCTGTTACAATGACCAAATGCGAGTCACCCTGCTCCACCAATTAAAAAAATTACTTCCAATGCTGCCTGCACCTCCATTCTCATCCTCAAAGTAATAGTTGCATAGGCTCCTGATTTACTGGCAATCGGTTTGCCGTTATGGTAGACAATATAGGCCCATCCACTTTTTAGGCCTCGTGCCACTGACCTGTCTGTGAAGACCACAGGGGTCACGTGGGTTGGAGTGATGCCGAATTTGTTCCTGCACCTGGGCTTCTGTTTTACCCTGAGCCCAGTATGGGGATCAGACACAAAGTTGCAAAAGTCAAGGCTTATCTCACAAACGGTCGGAAACAGCACTCATCCCTTGTATAAATCGCTGGCAGTAATGAACGAGTGTCGTATTAGACATGGTAGTTCATGGATGGCTGAGGCTGAAACATCTATTAGTGTTGTGTGTGCTGTGGAGGGTATAGCAAAAGAAGCGCAGTGGATAGAAGTGAGAGATGATGCCAGCAGGATCACCAGAATGATTACCACGACTGGAAGAGAATGTAGAGAATGGATGAGAGGCAAGTCTGAGTTTGCAGTTAAACAGCTCGTTTACGCTCATTCGAATGTCAGACGGGCCTGCGTGCCCAATTCTTAACCCTTTTGAAATAAAGATCAATCAATCAATCAATCAATCATTCGCAGCCACATGACCCAGTCATCTTCCCGGACGACTCAGTGCTGGGAGGCAATAAGAGTGGATATGGCTTCGTTGTCTATATACGAGGTGGACTGGTGGCACAGAAAACAGGGGCCTCCTGTACGACGACATCTGGCATGAAGATGGAAACTGAGGCAGTGACCAAGGATCTGTCCTGGCTAGTTCGGCTGGATGATACATACGGTGTGGTGGTGAAAGGTAGGATGATACACAGTGTGGTGGTGACAGGCAGGATGATACACAATGTGGTGGTGACAGGCAGGATGATACACAATGTGGTGGTGAAAGGCTGGATGATACACACGGTGTGATCAGGCAGGATGATACATACGGTGTGGTGGTGAAAGGCAGGATGATACACAGTGTGGTGGTGAAAGGCAGGATGCTACACGCAGTATGATGGTGAAAGGCAGGATGCTACACCCAATATGGTGGTGAAAGGCAGGATGCTACATCCAGTATGATGGTGAAAGGCAGGATGATATACACAGTATGATGGTGAAAGGCAGGATGATATACACAGTATGATGGTGAAAGGCAGGATGATATACACAGTATGATGGTGAAAGGCAGGATGCTACACTCAGTTTGGTGGTGAAAGGCAGGATAATACACACGGTGGTGACGGACCCTCAGAGAATGCTTCGCAAAATAGAGAGGGATTAGCTACGTCATGAATGGATTCAACTCTTGCGACAATCCAGTGTCATCAGGCTAACGTTGATATACGAGGGGAAGTCACTCAGTAACTCGCAAATGCCTGTTACAAAAAACTAAATGCGACAGTAATTTGAAAACTTTAAATTTTTGAACCTACGTTATTCCACTATTTCTCAACGTAATCGCCACCAACATTGATACGTTTGTCCCATCGTATAATCAGATAGCCATGGCGTCAAAATCGGGAGTCCACTTTCTGAACCATTTTTTTACTTCTGTTTCCACCGCTTCGTCACTCGAGAATCTTCTCCCGTCAAGGTGGTTTTTCAATGGACCAAACAGGTAAAAATCTCTTGGAGCTAAGTCAGGACTATTGAGTTGGTGTTCAAGAATTTCCAACCCAACTGGCTAATTTTCACTTGGGTTAACCGAGCTGTATGTGGTCTGGCATTGTCATGAAGGAGAAGCATACCTCTAGTCAGGACGTTTTCTTCGAACTGCATCCCGTAGTATCGACAGAACTTCACATTACGATACAGAATTCACACTGTCACCATACTTTTGGAACTTGGTTAACAACACTCTTTGATAATCCCAGAACACTATATAGCAGTATATTGAATGTTAGGATGTAAAATAGATAACTCATCTGAGAATTGGAGCATTTGTATAAAACGAGTTATCTTCTAAAGCATCAGCTGTTTGTGAGTAGAGTCCATCTCCTTTGTCTCGGATTGCACGAGGGTCACGGATGGGGAATGACAGGAAAAAGGTCAAGTGAGAGAAAAATCATATGACTGAGGGACAGGTGTGTTTTGTGTATCGTCTCAGACAGACGTAGATTAGGCTGTTAGAAATGTTGTTATTTAGTGAAATAGATGTAGAATAGAGTGTATTACGTTGTTCGGATGGCGATAGTAGTCTGCCGTAAATATATATCGTGGAGATGTCCAGTCTTGTGTCCACGGATTTTGTTGATGCCTTTGTCGTTCTCGTCATATCGCTCATGGACTCATCGTCACCCCATGCATCATTAAAGTCATTTCAACTGTAAAGTTTCTGCTTCTGTATTACTATTTCCACTGAGAGAGAATGAACCTGGGAGCAAGTAAGTCTGTGAAGTGAGTAACAAAACAGACGCAAAACAACGTAGAATAGTAATGTAAGAAAGAACATTATTCCAGTGGACAGTAGTGGAAATCTACACAGAAATGAATAGCAATACATCTATAGTTTATATTCTACACACAGAAGAGCAGGAGATACAATGAATCACCATCCGATTATTCTGCTTTAAGTGGTGCTCGTGACTGACACTCTTTCACGGCCAACAACAACAATAACAACATCAGCGACGACACTGCTTTCGTTAGTGCTGACGTTAGTGCTGACGTTAGTGCTGACGTTAGTGCTGACGTTAATGCTGACGTTAGGCGCGTTTGTACATGTTCTACATTACTCCTTCGTAATGCAGAGGATACATAATGGGAAAAAGAAAAAGAGGAAGAGCAAAACGAAGATGGCTGCAAGACGTCGTTGACGATCTGCAAATGGATGCCGCAGCAGCAAGCCATCTTGCTCACAACCGAGAGGCCTACAGGAGTGCTGTTTGGGAGGCAAAGTTCCGCAAGGGACATGCAAATGAATGAATGCAGAGTCTGGGCGTTTTCTTTCATGGCTGTTTTAAGTGGGGCAATGATCAGACCTACACCTCACGGAAAACTTGTGTAGTCCTGCCTTGTGACCGGCGCTGTGTCAAGGCTACATTGTGGCGTACGTGCCTAGCGCACTTCGTTACAGACTTTTTGTATTATATTACTGGATTATGCTTCTTCAACGTTTCGTGGTTGCTGTTTTTACAATTCTGATCCTAATCACCAGGCTGCATGTTATCCACTGCATTCTACATTGTTATGGTGCAGAAGTAGTCCATATGGAATTCTGCTACAACAGGTCACATTCGCTATGTGGATTTATTTTCTTGTATTTCGCCTTCGACTCTTTTGAAAACAAATGCCTAAGGAAAATACTCGGCATCAAGTGGAATGAATTCAAGAACAATGCAGAGATAAGACAGATGACTGAACAACAACCAGTCTCATGGGTGATCAGGAAAAGGAGATGGACATATGTTTGTCACTTGATGAGAAGAAATGATCAGAGAATCCCAAAACAAGCTATCATGTGGAACACAACAGGCCGAAGAAAAAGAAGCAGACCGCGTGAAACTCTGAAGAGGACATTGTTAAGAGAGGCCAAATTAACAGGCATAAAATCCTTTGATGAGGTTGAAAGACTCGCCGAAGACAAGAAAAATTGGCGAACTACTTTGCGAGCCCTATGTGACGTTTAACGGCACGGGAAGGATATAAGATATAAGATAAGATTTCGCCTTCCTTACAAGAAAAGGATTTCATGTTGTCCATATATGGGCACCCAGTTTGCTCGTCCTCGTACAGCTACGGCTGTATCCACGGGAATTGTGCCACCAGTATCTGTCGGATAGTCATATGTTGCAGTGACGGTATCATCAGGTATACTTGAGCCTACTTGCTGTTACCTGAGAGGGCCAAGCTTGGGTCCTGTACTTGCCTGCATGCAGAAGGAGCCACTCCCTGGTTCTCTAGATTGAAGGTTACTGTCCTGTTTGCTGTTTGCCTTGCATGAATGGAATCGTCTGGAACTTGGATTATTGCTGTGAAGTTCCAGTCTCACCCAGTTGTCTGTTCGTGTTGGATAGCTGTCCCGCGGAGGTCGAATGCCGCTGCTTAGCTTGTTACCCTAGCAAACTTATTACAATTTCAACTACGAACTCGGTTTATTTTCATCTGAACTGAACTGGATTACATAGGATAGATATCTTTCAGTGCTTTGACATTCCTACCGCTTATGGAAACTATTACTGGATAGTAGAGTTGTCACTTTTGTGCACTGACGATATGAACATATTCTGGATGAAATATCATCGATTTCAGTGACTTGTTTTGGACATTAATATATGAACAATTTTGTTGTGATGTATATCACTAAATTGTGTTCTTTTGGCAGTAAACTTTTTTGTTTTTGGACATACAACTAGTGATAGATGTTATTGATTAGAAAAGTTGTTATTCTGAGAATTTCTTACAGGTAACAGAACTGATGTTGACTGAAATGAGACTATAACACTGAGACCAGGTATCCTGTGTTCCACAAAAGTAAAATTGGTACCTGTTTGTTTTGCTATGAGACAGTTACCTTTCCCAGAAATGTCCTGTTCTGGTGGTTATACTGTTCGGAGTGAAAAGCCCACCAGTTAGTGCTTTACAGGACAGATGTATAAGTCTTTACCGTTAGAACGAGCTTAATGCTTACTAACTGGTAGTTATAGAATTAGACGTTACATAACTCGGATTTTAGTATGATGGAGGTTTGCAACATATATATGTGCTTCCTCTTGATGTTTACCTCGCCCGACATATGTAGAGCTTACATGAGGTCACGGCTATGGTAAGTTTATCGCAGAGGTATTGTATTAGACCTAGATTATTCCATTTTGGGCCTGTACTTATGGTACGTGGCATATAGTTCTTTGGGAGGACTTATTGTAAAGCGGATCGTCTTTTACTCATTTTCCTGTAATGTCCATGTTGCGGATAGTCTCATGCGACAGATATAGGTTGGATTGTTATGATACCCTTATGCATATACCCAATTCTGCTCATGTTGCGAGAAGGCACATGTGACAGATATAGGATGGTTTGTTATGGAGATTGCATATGTTATACTCTACTACTCATAGCGTTGAATATACACGTGAGAGTGGATAGTTTTTTGAATATTGTACAAAGACAGCAGTAAAGCTAATGTCTATAAAGAGATATTGGATAAATGATAGAGAAATGGTAGCCAGGTGAGAGAAACTTTCCATGGTTGGGTACGCAGTGTGGTCTGTTAATACCCTTGCGGGTGCCCTTGATGATAGAGCCAGAATACTCCGCATACCTGAGTACTGGATTGGAAAAAAAATTCTATATGGGTTGAACTGTTGAGTTCCTTATATCCGACTGGTTTAAAAACCGATTGGTACACCTTGTGGGTCGAGCTAAGGTTGTGTTAGATAGTGGTTAATTTGATTAATTCTCTTTTTGAGAGTTTTCCCTTCAGTAAAACTCTGCTTAGGGGGGTGGGAGATATCTATAACAGTATATTGATTGTTAGGATGTAAGATAGATAACTCATCTGAGAATTGGAACATTTGTATAAAACGAGTTATCTTCTAAAGCATCAGCTGTTTGTGAGTAGAGTCCATCTCCTTTGTCTCGGATTGCACGAGGGTCACGGATGGGGAATGACAGGAAAAAGGTCAGGTGAGAAAGAAATCATATGACTGAGGGACAGTTGTGTTGTGTGTATCGTCTCAGACAGACGTAGATTAGGCTGTTAGAAATGTTGTTGTTTAGTGAAATAGATGTAGAATAGAATGTATTACGTTGTTCGGATGGCGATAGTAGTCTGCCGTAAACATATATCGTGGAGATGTCCAGTCTTGTGTCCACCGATTTTGTTGATGCCTTTTCTCGTCATATCGCCCATTGACTCATCGTCACCCCATGCATCATTAAAGTCATTTCAACTGTAAAGTTGCTATGAACCTGGGAGCAAGTAAGTCTGTGAAGTGAGTAACAAAACAGACGCAAAACAACGTAGAATAGTAATGTAAGAAAGAACATTATTCCAGTGGACAGTAGTGGAAATATACACAGAAATGAAAGTAATACATCTACAGTTTACATTCTACACACACAGAAGAGCAGGAGACAGAATCACGCCGAGTAACCTGCTTTATGTCAGCATAACCTTCCCAACAGAAGGCGTAATCTTGAATTTTTGCACATGGCGGTGACGGGTGTTTCCATTGCACTTGAGGCACGTTTTGATTCGGGTTGGTAGTGGTGCACCCAAGATTCGTCTCCAGTAATAATCCTTTGGAGCATGTCTTCACCTTCATATGCATAATGACAGAGATGCTGCAATGACAAACCAAATCTGTTCATTTTGTGTTCATCATTCAGATCTATGGCTACCCAACGTGAGCAAACTTTCGGAAAATTCAGTTGTTCATGCATTATTCTGTAGGTTAAGCCATGTGAACATCTGACTGCACTTGCTACACTGTCTATCGTGATTCGTCTATCAGCTCTAATAATCTCATTCACATGTTGCACAGTCGCTTCTGTTGCAATCTGAACAGGATGGCCAAGTCGGACTTTGTCAACAATTTTGGTGCGTCCCTGAGAAAATTCTTTTACCAGTTATAGACCGCTTTACGTAATAAACAATTTTGAGCATAAACTGTAATGATTTCCTTATGAATGTCCTCAACTGAATGTCCTTTAGCCCACAAAAATCGCATTACACTTCTCTGTTATCTTAATTTGCTCTTACAGACACCGAATACAATTAATTGTTTTCTGAATAGTCCCGAAAATTTTGTTTAGTAGATAGTCATTTATAATGTATGTAGTTACTTCTGTACTGAGTGAATGTTTAAGAGCGAAACGTAAATGTTATATTTGATTTTATGTCTCTCAGCTTCAATGTTAGTTATGTTTGTTATATGAACAGCATATTTGTAGAATGTCTGGAATAGAGTGAAAGATGTATGATAAAGGGCAGAATGTCAGACGAGCCTGCGTGCCCAATTCTTAACCCTTTTGAAATAAAGATCAATCAATCAATCAATCAATCTGTTCTCCTTTGTTACACACTAACAGTTGGGTAGCCATTTTGTTATTGTTTTGCGCATGCGCAAATAACTCCCGACGCCCCCTACATACAACTATTATAAAGTTGGATGCTGGTACTATCTAAGGATATATTTAAATACTACCTGATAACTGCCACTGATAAAATATTTCAATTTGCGAGTTACTTAGTGACTTCCCCTCGTATTGCCCAGGGCATGCGAGAGTGGAGGCAATGAGGTAGCTGATCATGTTGCATGTAGCGCTGTTGCAACAGATATGATTCCTACGTATGGACAGATATACTGAAGTCAGTGATCAGTGTTACTGTTCAGGAGGAGGAAAGGGCTTGTGTTGATAATATGTAAGTACATAGAATGAAAGACAGAGACGTGTGAAGAGGAGGAAAGGGCTTGTGTTGATAATATGTAAGTACATAGAATGAAAGACAGAGACGTGTGAAGAGGAGGAAAGGGCTTGTGTTGATAATATGTAAGTACATAGAATGAAAGACAGAGACGTGTGAAGAGGAGGAAAGGGCTTGTGTTGATAATATGTAAGTACATAGAATGAAAGACAGAGACGTGTGAAGAGGAGGAAAGGGCTTGTGTTGATAATATGTAAGTACATAGAATGAAAGACAGAGACGTGTGAAGAGGAGGAAAGGGCTTGTGTTGATAATATGTAAGTACATAGAATGAAAGACAGAGACGTGTGAAGAGGAGGAAAGGGCTTGTGTTGATAATATTCATATATATATATATACATATATATATACATACATACATATATATAGAAAGAGAGACAGAGAGAGAATGAAAGACAGACGTGTGATTGGGGGGATGCGGGGGAGAGTGGAGTGGCTGGTTGGTAGAATTCGAGTTTGCCAGAACCAACAGCTGACTGACACAATTAGTGTTTATACTCTTCGGTGGTTACTGAAACAGAGAGCAGAGTATTTATGGGTATTCCCTGAATGCGATGATGCTAATTCCTAGATTCAAGTCATATGAATCTGGACGGTAGTCTGGGGGTGGCCATAGACGACACTGACACTACAAAACGTGGCAGCTGCAATTAACACTAAAAAAAAAAACAGAGAAAATACAGAAGACACGGAAGGAAATAGAGAACACACGCAGAGATAGAGTATCTTATCTTATATCTTATCTTAAATTTTATCTTATATCTTATCATCTTATATCTTATCTTATAATCTTACCTTATATCCTTCCCATGCCGTTAAACGTCACATAGGGCTCTCAAGGTAGTTCGCCAATTTTTCCTGTCTTCGGCGAGCTTTTCAAACTCATCAAAGGATTTTATGCCTGTTAATTTGGCCTCTCTTAACAATGTCCTCTTCAGAGTTTCACGCTGTCTGCCTCTTTTTCTTTGGCCAGTTGTGTTCCATTTTATAGTTTGTTTTTTTTTTTTTTTGGGGGGGGGGGGGATTCGCTGACTGGTTCTTTTCATCACGTGATCAATATATGTCCTTTTCCTGATCACCCATGAGATTGGTTGTCGTTCAGTCATCTGATTATCTCTGCATTGTTCTTGAATTCGTTCCACTTGAAGTATTTTCCTTAGGCATTTGTTTTCAAAAGAATCTAATTTCTTTTCTATTTCTTTAGTTTTCCAGCTTTCGCATGCATAAATGAGAGTGGATATTACATTTCAATTGAATAGTCTTAACTTGGTTTTTGTGCTTATAACTTTAGAATGCCATCTGTTCTCAAAAGATAGGATATCTCTTTCTCTCTGAACCTTAAGTGCCCAGGGCACATGGGGCTTCCGCAAGGGTTTTCCACAAATGCCTGTCCACCTTTTTTTCTGCTCTTGCCCAGGTGAGCCCTCTATTGCTCAACATCCTTTCTGTTGTTCTTCTCCATGTCTCTTTTGGTCTACCCTTACTTCTGTTCCCCTGTGGTGTCCATCTTAGTGCTATTTTTGGTAGTGAGTTGTCAGTCATTCGGAGCACATGTTCCAACCATCGCCAGCGTCTTTCCTCAATAATTGTTGTCAGTGGCTTCATCTGCATATTAGGATATACTAATACACTAATTATTGTGTGTTACACATAGAGAATCAACATCAAAAGCATTATTAGGTTACAACCCAGTAAGTAATAGAATTCTTACAGTCAGACTTAAGGGCACTCCTAGAAATGTAACAATCATACAGATATATGCATCTACATCAGCAGCAGAAGAAGAGGAAGTAGAAGACTTTTATAACACACTGCAAACGACGATAGACCAGGTACAGATAAATGATATTGTATTAATAATGGGGGATTTTAATGCAAATACAGGTACAGAAAGAATAGAAGATGAAGGACATGTTGTAGGGAAATTTAGCATAGGACATAGAAATGAGGCAGGTGACAATCTAATGGCTTTTTTGCATGGAAAATGAGCAAATGATTGCTAACACACTTTTTAAACAACTTCCAAGAAGACTTTACACATGGTCATCACCTGATGAGAAAACCAAGAATCAAATATATTACATTTTAGTGCAACGAAGGTGGAGATCAAGTATAACATCAGCAAAATCTTTACCAGGTGCTGATTGTGACACGTACCATGAATTGTTAATAGTAGACATGAAGATTCATTCATTCATTCGTTTGCATGTCCCTTGCAAAACTTTGCCTTCCAAACAGCACTCCTGTAGGCCTCTCGGTTGTGAGCAAGATGGCCTGCTGTTGCTGCATCCAATTGCAGATCGTCAACGATGTCTTGCAGCCATCTTCGTTTTGGTCTTCCTCTCTTTCTTTTTCCCATTATGTATCCTTCCAAGACGGTCTTCTATAAATTATCATGACGTTTAATGTGTCCAAAATATTTAAGTTTTAATCCTCTTTACTAGCCAGCCTTCTTCAATATTAAGCTCTTGTAGTATAGATATATTTGTTCTTTTTTGTGTCCACGATATTTAAAGAACTCTTCTGTAACATTTACATTCAAAGGCATTTATGTGTTTCTCAGCTGCTTTGTTAAGTGTCCAGGTCTCACGGGCATATATAGCTATGGGAAAGATGCATGCCCTTAAAAATCTTATTTTTGTGGTTCTGTCTGGTCCTCTCAACACGTGACTCGGCAACCATCAAGTACTAAAATGACATAGTTAGAAAAGCAACTTGTTAGATATTGTTAGAAATTATTTTAATGTCTGTTAAAAAAAACATATGTTAGAAGATCTGTATTTACAATGTATTTTTGTTTATTTTATTTATGTCTGCGTGTGTATGTGTGCATGAGTGCTATTTTATCAGGTTAATTACTTCTTCTCTTTTACTTTGAATGTAGTAGTTAAATCTTACACTCTTTTGGTATGTTTTTTCCTAATTTAATTTGTATATTTGTAGTAAATCAAGCGTGTGGGAAGAATGAAAGATGGAGTGATGAAAGGCAGAATGTAAGACGGGCCTGCGTGCCCAATTCTTTACCCTTTAAAAATAAAGATTATTCATTCATTCAAGAAAAGATTATTCATTCTCCACAGATTCTTTATTTGTTTTACTTTCTGAAGAGTGATAGATGTCCTCCTTTTAATTTCCCTCATTGTATGAAGATAAAGATAAAAAAGACAGTTAGGGGATTAAGACCACTCCGCTTTGATCTTACAAAAATACCAGAACAGTATGGTATAGAAGTGAAGAACCTTTCGAAATCCTTATAGCTGTACAGGAGGAGATGACAAGAGATGATTTGGCTACATAGGCCAGAGATATCTTAATAACAACACCTAAAGACATGGTTTCAGTAAATAAAACACAAAAGAATGGATGGATTACAGCAGGCATAATAGAACTGATAAAACAACGTAGAGAAATGAAGACTCAGTGGAAAGTGACAAACAACAACAAAGAGGAATATAAATCTTTAACAAAAGAAGTACGAAGAAACACAAGAAAAGACAAAAAACAATACATACAAAATTGGTGTGAAAGAATAGAAGGACATCAGAAGTGTGGAAGAAATAGTGAAATGTTTAAAGAAATGAAAACATTGACGAGAAATGTCACACCTAAGCTAAATGGAATTTGTCGTGAGATGGGGAATACCTTGACAGAGACAGAGGAGATTCTAGAAAGATGGAAGGAATATTGCAAAGGAATGTATGAAACAACTGATTGTGAAAGCAGAAATCAACAGTGTGAATTATTATTGGAGGAAAAGAACCCGAACCGATAATAGAAGAAGTTTTATGGGCAATAAAGAATCTGAAAAATGGTAAATCACCAGGATATGACGATATAACAGCTGAATTTATTAAAGCAGGAGGAAAGGAATGTGCAACAATCTATCATGCACTATGTAAAAAGATATGGCATTCAGGTATTTGGCCAAAAGAAAAGGAAAATAACTATATTCATACCACTGCCAAAAAAGGGTAACCTGAAATCATGCAAAACTACTGAACTGTTGCCCTGATTAGTCATGCCAGTAAAATTCTGTTAAAAATCATAATGGCTAGACTTCATAAGAAAATATAAGAAGAAGTTAATATGGTCCAAGTTGGTTTCAGGCATGAAAGAGAATCAAGAGATCATATATTCAATATAAGATTAATAATAGAGAAATGCAGAGAGTTTAATGTGAATCTATATTAAGCCTTTATAGACTACATAAAGGCATTTGATTGTGTACAACACCAGAAACTTTGGGAATTAATGGAAAAAATGGGATTTCCAACACATTTGATACAATTAACATCACGGCTGTATTTAGACTAACAAGCAGCAGTAAGAATAAATGGTGAAACAACAAGTTGGTTTGACATCAAACATGGGGTCCGTCAGGGGTGCATATTGTCGCCTTACTTATTTAACTTGTATACTGAAAATATGAAGAAATGAGCAGAGAATCCCAAAACAAGCTATCAAGTGGAACACAACAGGCCGAAGAAAAAGGGGCAGACCGCGTGAAACTCTGAAGAGAACATTATTAAGAGAGGCCAAGTTAACAGGCATAAAATCCTTTGTTGAGGTTGAAAGACTCGCCGAAGACAGGAAAAATTGGCGAACTACTTTGTGAGCCCTATGTGACGTCTAACGGCACCGGAAGGATATAAGATAAGATATAAGATACTGAAAATATAATGAGGAATGTTAGAGAAGATGTAGACAAAGAATATTATGATGCCATAACAATTGGAGGTTATGAAATACCAGAGATTAGATATGCTGATGACACAGTATTACTATCCACAACACAAAAAGGAATGGAAAAACTAATTATGTCAGTCCGTAAGAATAGTGACGAGCTAAACCTCTATCTTAATGCGAATAAAACTAAATTGATGACAACTGGCAAAATAAACAAGGCAGCTGATATATGTATCAATGAGGAAAAACTGAAAGAAGTGGAAAGTTTTGAATATCTTGAATTGCAGCTAATTAATAATGGAGATACAATGAGGGAAATGAAAAGGAGGACATCTATCGCTCTTCAGAAAGCAACACAACTAAAGAATCTGTGGAGAGCAACAGACAAAACTACAAAAACAAGATTTTTAAGGGTATGCATCTTTCAAATCACAACATATGCCTGTGAGACCTGGACACTTAAGAAAACAGCTGAGAAACACATAAATGCCTTTGAATGTAAATGCTACAGAAGAGTTCTTCAAATATCATGGACACAAGAAAGAACAAATATATCCATACGACAAGAACTTAATACTGAAGAAGACTGGCTAGTAAAGAGGATTAAAGAGAGAAAACTTAAATATTTTGGACACATTAAACGTCATGATAATCTAGAGAAAACAGTCTTGGAGGGGTACATAATGGGAAAAAGAAAGAGAGGAAGACCAAAGCAAAGATGGCTGCAAGACATCGTTGATGATCTGCAAATGGATGCATCAGCAGCAGACCATTTTGCTCACAACCGAGAGGCCTACAGGAGTGCTGTTAGGGAGGCAAAGTTCTGCAAGGGATATGCAAATGAATGAGTGAATGATTGAATGAATGAATGAATACACGTAGAGATAAAATTCAGTTCCCAAGACGCCCCGGCGAGATAGGGGCCTAATTAATGGGATCAGACAGCAAGGTTTTGAAAGTTGTTTAAGATTTTTACAGAGCAGTTTTAAGAGTAGGTTTTTGTAGGTTTGAACTAAAGCACGAACTAACATAGCAGAAACTAAGACTAGGCCTCGCAGAACTTGTAGTCAGAGCATACGCTGATTCACTTTAGCGCGACAAATGAAGTGGAAAAACAATATGCCGTCTGATTTGTTACAGAAATAAATTACTTCAACTTGTTCGATCGGATAATACAGATATACTTCACAATAAGTGCCGTATTTGAGTTATATTTTAACTGTATGTTCTGGGAAATTTCTTCTTAAAAACACATCTTGGCAACAATTGATCCACAAATCAAACAAAGGTCATTATACAGTTCCATTCTAAGGTATGAATTTTCAGTTTTATCAGGTCAAAAGTTGATACAATTAGATGACAAGCTGAACTATATGCATATTTTGTTGCTGATTTTTGTTCGCAATGCTTTGTCACGTGATAGTTGTTTGCCTACAGTAAGCCTTGAAGTGTTATGTCGGGTTACTGTTGTCTGTCTACGGTAAGACTTGAAGTGTTATGTTACTGTTGTCTTTTTACAACAGAGCATGAGTGCTGTGTTATAGTACTGTTATCTTCCTACATTAGAAGTTTGTAAAAATTCTATCCCATACTCCCAACTCCTCCGTCTTCGTTGCATATGTCAGGATAATTTGGACTTTATAGATCAGTCCAACAAGTTATTAGAATTTTTCCGTCATCGCCACTACCCAGAAAATGTCCTTCGCGAAGCCCTCAACCGTATTCAACTAGTGAGCAGCAAAGAAGCATTCAGAAAAATCCTATTACTCCATCGGACAGAGTTAAGTTAGTACTGCCTTTCCACCCGCATGGTCAGATGGTTAAGAAAATTCTTTATGGTCATCTGCCACTAATCCAACTCGACCCCGACACTCGTGACATTTTCTCTGATCCACCCCTGTTGGCATACAAACGTGAGCCAAACCTTAAGGACATCCTCGTCCACAGCCACTTGAAGCAGAGCCTTACATATGTTGGTGCCAGAAAATGTAACCACCCCCGCTGCGTTACTTGCTCGGTAGTCTGGGAAATGAAAACGATCACCTTTCCCAAAACTATCCTCACTCTTCATGAGGGATTCACATGCGAGTCCCGTAATGTGATATATGTCATCGTATGCAAAAGATGCAGGATAACGTATATTGATGAGACTGGCCTCAGATTAGGGGACTGCACGCAGAAACGATATCACCCAGCATGCTTCGAAACCAGTCCTAAATAATTTCAATGGCCCCAACCACAGAGGAAAATCTGATTTTCTGGTAACAGCCATCAAACAATGTCACGCAGATGACACACGGCGTCTAGCGCTTCTCTTCAACAATTATAACCCCTCTCCAATTAGCTTCACTTCCTTCTCACTTGTTACACATAGTTCAGAACCTCCTCAACATCATATTACAGGAATAGAGAGAGGGAGGGATAGAGAGAGGGAGAGGTTAACATTGTACCACTCTCTCTCCCCTCCACGGTTTCCCTACCCACCACCCCCAGTTACGACCCATCGACCCACAACATAGGACAAGCCACATCTTCTTACAGTTACAGCTAAGTGCTCTATTCATTACTAATTTTTAAAAAAATAGCATTCATGTGAATCTATACTTTATCTCCTCTCTCTATTTCTTCGTCCTGTGTGTTTTTGTATGATTAAGGCTCACGCCGAAACGTCACAAATTTGTAATCATTAAGTAATAAAACTGCTCCTACTTTTTTCCTAGTTTATACATTTTAGTATCACAGTTTTACTGCATTGCTTTGTGTATAGTTGTATATTTATATACTGATTATACAGTAGAGAATAAGTGCTGTGTCACGACATTGTTATCTTTTTTTACAGTAGAGCATAAGTGCTGTGTCATGGTATTGTTATCTTTTTTACAGTAGAGCACGAGTGCAGTGTCGTTGTATTTTTATCTTTTTACAGTAGAGCATGCGTGTTATGTCATGGTATTGTTATCTTTTTACAGTAGAGCATGCGTGTTATGTCATGGTATTTTTATCTTTTTACAGTAGAGCATGCGTGTTATGTCATGGTATTGTTATCTTTTTATAGTAGAGCATGCGTGTTATGTCATGGTATTTTTATCTTTTTATAGTAGAGCATGCGTGTTATGTCATGGTATTGTTATCTTTTTATAGTAGAGCATGCGTGTTATGTCATGGTATTTTTATCTTTTTATAGTAGAGCATGCGTGTTATGTCATGGTATTGTTATCTTTTTATAGTAGAGCATGCGTGTTATGTCATGGTATTTTTATCTTTTTATAGTAGAGCATGCGTGTTATGTCATGGTATTGTTATCTTTTTACAGTAGATCATGAGTGCAGTGTTATGGTATTGTTATCTTTTGACAGTAGAGCACGAGTGTTGTGGGTGTCTGAGTGGCGAGGTGGTTAGTGCACTGGTCTCTCATGGCAAAGGTCGGGGGTTCGAATCCGGCCGGAGGCACCCAAGTCACCCAGCTGTAGAAATAGGTTCCCAAATTCTTCTGGAGTTGGGGAAGTAAAGGCGGCCAGGCGTGATTCTGACCATACCACCCTCTAGTGTGCTGACAGGTCAAGGAAAATATGGGCACTAACACTGTGTCTCTATGCGCCACTAAAGCATGACAGGATTACCTTTACTTTTTTTTAATGAGTATTGTGTCATGGTATTGTTATCTTTTTATAGTAGAGCATGAGCGTTGTGTCATGGTATTGTTATCTTTTTATAGTAGAGCATGAGCGTTGTGTCATGGTATTGTTATCTTTTTATAGTAGAGCATGAGTGTTGTGTCATGGTATTGTTATCTTTTTATAGTAGAGCATGAGCGTTGTGTCATGGTATTGTTATCTTTTTATAGTAGAGCATGCGTGTTATGTCATGGTATTGTTATCTTTTTATAGTAGAGCATGAGCGTTGTGTCATGGTATTGTTATCTTTTTATAGTAGAGCATGCGTGTTATGTCATGGTATTGTTATCTTTTTATAGTAGAGCATGAGCGTTGTGTCATGGTATTGTTATCTTTAGAGCATGAGTGTTGTGTCATGGTATTGTTATCTTTAGAGCATGAGCGTTGTGTCATGGTATTGTTATCTTTAGAGCATGAGCGTTGTGTCATGGTATTGTTATCTTTAGAGCATGAGCGTTGTGTCATGTTATTGTTATCTTTAGAGCATGAGCGTTGTGTCATGGTATTGTTATCTTTAGAGCATGAGCGTTGTGTCATGGTATTGTTATCTTTAGAGCATGCGTGTTATGTCATGGTATTGATATCTTTAGAGCATGAGCGTTGTGTCATGGTATTGTTATCTTTTTATAGTAGAGCATGCGTGTTATGTCATGGTATTGTTATCTTTTTATAGTAGAGCATGCGTGTTATGTCATGGTATTTTTATCTTTTTATAGTAGAGCATGCGTGTTATGTCATGGTATTGTTATCTTTAGAGCATGAGTGTTGTGTCATGGTATTGTTATCTTTAGAGCATGAGTGTTGTGTCATGGTATTGTTATCTTTTTATAGTAGAGCATGATTGTTATGTCATGGTATTGTTATCTTTAGAGCATGATTGTTGTGTCATGGTATTGTTATCTTTAGAGCATGAGTGTTGTGTCATGGTATTGTTAACGTTCTATATGAGAGTATTATGTTTTTTGTCTAATGTGTATGTGTATGTGTGGTTTGGGGGTGGTGGTGGTAGGTGGAGGAGGGAATTATGTCCTCTGTGAGTTCCGCCATGATCTCTACAAAACGAATACGGCGCCATGTTCTCTCGTTCTTTTGCGAAGTACGCTTGAAATCAGACAATAGATTGACATTAAGAGTACACTTGAAACCAGACAACAAATTCACAATAAGAGGATACCAGACATTCAAACAAGACAGAGAAGGACACAAGGGAGGAATTATGACACTGATTCGAACCCAAGTAGCTGTGAGGTCGGTGTTGATTGTGTTGTTAGAGCGAGAGAAAGTTTGGTCAGTTCTGTGCGAGGCAATGGTCGGTAACGTGGTGGAATCGTGTCTAAGTCAGTATGAGTGGATCGTTTTAATGTTTAGAGTTCGTCAACATTTTCTTTTCTGTGATGTAGGAATGACAGATTGTTTGTGCCAGATCCCAGAAAATCCGCGCCGACCTCATGTAGTGTAAGTTTTTTCGTTGTTTACGTGTCAGTAATTGTGCTGAGGTGAAGCCTTGTTCTGTTGTCAATGGTAAGGTGTACTGTGACGTACGCAGTTTATCGTGAGAAGTAGTTTTGGTTTAATACATCAGCAAGGCGAAGGATTCTGTGTATTGTGTGTGAACGTAGTCAACTTATAACTAAAGTTTGAGCCAAATGTTGCCAATAATTGGCAACGTTTTCATTTTACTGATGTTCTTTTACATTGATTATGAATTGCATTTTCTATCATCACAGTCTCATTGCTATTTCCTTTGTGTTTTGTTGTTGTAATGTTCTTGTAATTTTTTGGTGCACTTTAGATGCTAAATGTGTTTTGAGCCAAGGTAACTTTAAGTATGGATTTCATTGATGAGTTATACGAAAAGCGTGGGTATTATCATTGTAACCAATAAAACAGGGTGTGCGATAGGGGTGTGTACTACCTTCAGACATTTTTTATCTGTACAGCGAGAATATTCTATGAACGATCATCGGAGTATCAGGCATAAGAATGGGAGAATACAACATTAACAACCTTCGGTATGCTGATGACACAGTACTGATAGCTGAGAACCAACAAGACCTGCAAAATCTATTGGATAAAGTCGCCACAGAAAGTGAACAGAAAGGCCTTACTTTGAACATCAAAAAGACAGAGACTATGGTTATATTTAAGAAACAGAATCCACCAAAATGCAGTATAAAATTAAATTTAAAAAAATTAAAACAGGTGCAGAAATTCAAATACCTTGGAGCAGTAATAACATCAGATGGGAAATGCAAAACAGAAATTAAGAACAGAATATGCCAAGCAAACCCCCGTGTGGTACCCGGGATCTGCAAAGAATAGGACCACTGTACCCTACCACGCATGATCGTAAAAGGCGACTAAGGAGGGTTCAGCATAGGGCCAGCAACCCTATCTGGTAAAAAACTATCAGACTGCTACATAAACAGAAGCAACGGAAAAAGCAAATGCAGGTGGAAGGAGAAATGCGTATCAGGAAACTGAGCCCATGAAGGTTGTGGATGAAAGCCAGCCACTGGAAGTCCCCAGCCCGACTGCAGACCTCCTGGAACCTAAACAAAAGATGCAAATAGGCAGCTGGAATGTAAGAACACTAAACCAGACTGGAAAACTAGCACAAACCATCAAGGAAATGCACAGATACAAACTAGACATACTAGGAATACAAGAAGCAAGATGGACAGGACAAGGCAGAAGGAAATTAACAACACAGCACACAGAAGATACAATAATATGGTCAGGTAAAGAAGATCTTCATGAAGGAGGAGTAGCATTGATTATAACAAAAGAAGCATCAAGAGCATTGCTGAAATGGACCCCAATAAATGAGAGATTATTATATGCACGGTTCAACTCAAGATTCACGAAGCTGTCTATTATAGTTTGTTATGCACCAACAGAAGCAGCTGAAGAGGAATTAAAAGAAGATTTTTACAACAGCCTCCAAGCCACAGTAGAAACAATACCCAAGCATGATATGCTACTCATCTTGGGCGACTTCAATGCAAAAGTAGGTGAAGGAAATGAAGATAGAAGAAGAATCATGGGAAGAGAAGGAATCGGAGAAATAAATGAAAATGGAGAAAGACTGTGCAGTTTCTGTGAAGAAAACATGATGACCATCGGAGGGACAATTTTCCAACACAAAAACATCCATAAGGTGACTTGGAGGTCACCAGATAAAACCACAGAAAACCAAATCGATCACATACTAATAAACAACAAGTGGAAACGGTCACTACAAGATGTGCGAGCAAGGAAAGGAGCAGATATAGGAAGTGATCACAACCTTCTGGTAGCAAAAATAAAACTAAAATTAAGGAAAGCCAGAATCGGAGAACACAGAAAGATACATTTTGATACAAGAAAACTGATAGACCAGCAAACAAGAAATGAATTCTCAATAATACTTAAGAACCGCTTCAGTGTCCTACAAGATGAAGCAGAAATGTCCATATTAGAGTTCAATAAAACACTACAGGAAACAGCAAAAGAGGTGCTGGATATCGGAAAAGGAGAAAAGAGGAATGGATAAGTGAGACCACATGGGAAAAGATAGAGCAAAGAAAAGAAATCAAGAAAAAATTACTGAACACCAAATCACAACGGCTTAAAGAACGAGTTTTAAGTAATTATGCACAAAAAGACAAAGAAGTGAAGGAATCATGTCGTCAAGATAAACGTCAATATTATGACAACTTAGCAGAAACAGCAGAGAAAGCAGCATATACAAATGACATGAAAACCATATATAAAATCACAAAGCAGATGACAGGTAACTTCAATACAAGATGTGAAAGTGCAGTAAGAACACAAAATGGACAACTGGTCAGTGGAGAAAGAGAAAAAATTGAAAGATGGAGGGAACACTTTAACACCCTACTAAACAGAACACAAGCAGCACAAGCAATAGATATACCTGAAGCAAAAGCGGAACTAAACATCAATACAGGACCAATAACAATAAATGAAGTAAAAGAGGCGATAAAGATGCTAAAATCAGACAGGGCACCAGGTGAAGATGAAGTGACTGCTGAGATGTTGAAAGCAGAAGAAACAGAAACACCAAAACAACTTTGCCGGATATTACAACAAATTTGGGATTTAGAAAAAGCCCCAGAGGAGTGGAAAACTGGTCTTATAGTAAAACTACCAAAGAAGGGTGACCTCAGAGATTGCGGGAACTGGAGAGGCATTACCCTACTGCCACTCACTAGTAAAGTATTTTGCAGAATAATCATCAACAGAATTGTACCAACACTTGAGGAAAAACTTCGGAAAGAGCAGGCAGGATTTAGGAAAGGAAGATCATGCATAGACCATATATTTGTACTTAGACAAATATTAGAACAGGCAAATGAGTGGCATAGCACAACATATGCATTATTCATAGATTTTGAGAAAGCCTTTGACAGTGTCAACAGAGATGCACTGTGGAAAATCCTAAGATGGCATGGCCTCCCCCATAAAATAGTTAATGTAATCAAAGCCCTATACGAAGGTTTTCAGTGCAAAGTTATCTGTGGAGAACATACCTCCAGCAGCTTTAGGGTACAAACAGGAGTGAAACAGGGATGTGTACTATCACCAACATTATTTATCTTGGCAGTAGACTGGTTAATGAAGGAGGCAACATCAGACAAACGCAGAGGATTACAATGGACCCTCGACACAGTGCTGGAGGACCTTGACTTTGCGGACGACATTTGTCTATTATCAAACAGTCACAAAGATATGCAAGATAAAATAAACAAGTTAACCCAGAATGCAAACAACATAGGACTAAAGATCAACGTAGGAAAGACAAAGTTAATGAAGCAAAATGTGAACAACAGAAATGTACTCAGAGTAGATAACAAGTTAGTGGAGGAGGTCAATGAATTTGTATACCTTGGCAGCAGAGTAGTAGAAAATGGAGACAGCACAGAGGACATCAACAGCAGACTTACTAGAGCAAACCAGGCTTTTGCAATGCTACAGAATATATGGAAATCAAATAAACTAAGCATAAATATGAAAATCAGGATATTTAAGAGTAATGTTCTAAGTGTACTACTGTATGGAAGTGTAAGGAGGGGAAAAAGTAAGCAAGCAGTGACCCGGTTTTGATTGGAAATCCCACTGGCCAGAGACGGCCACGTGTGAATGGAAAATCCCCAGGCGTCCGGTCCGGCGATGACGAGGTATATAAGAAAAGGGAGAAGCATAAAGGGGGATAAGTTGAGCTCGCGAAGGTAGCGACCAGTCGTGGACGAAGATAATCAGTTTCCGAGAGACGGAGGCTGGCGTGTGTATTTTAGTTTGTGCGCCTTTGTAAGCAGTATTGAACTCATATTATTCAAGGAAATTTTATTTGTTTAATATATTTTTTTAGTAACGCCCGTTAGAATTATATGGACATCATGTGCATCGGATTTGTGATTTGTGATGCTTTATGGATCAGAGTTTTGTAAAATACAAGAATCGTGATTTTATAAAAAGGATTGTTTTCGTATTCCGGTTATTTTATATGTAAGGTGTGAACGTATGGTAAGGTCATCCTTCCACCTCTCAGCACAACGACGGCCAGACAATTATAAAAGATTAAAATAAATAAATCACATCAATCTAGAGTCAAAGTGACATATTACCACATGTGGTGACCGTGACCCAACGAACCTTCATTGCATATATATTGTTTCGATATGTCAGCTGACCTGGTTACAAACCATTTGGATTAATACTGGTACATAGGAGGTCACCGTTTGCACTAACAGCGCTGAAAAGAGGCCAGTCAGATTTCCGTGTTTGGCGAGTGTACAGGGGAAATTCCACCACGGAAAGATCAAAGCTCAGCGCCCACGTGCGTGTTATGTAACATCCGGACAGAGGCTCCAACAAGCTGTGCTTTGAAGAAAAGTTCCCGTATGAAGAAAACCCTACTGAAAGTTCCAGTTAGAGTGGAGTAGTCCTAGGCGGAAGAAATTTGTGTTAGTCGCGGAACGGGCAGGCTGGACAGTAAGTCAGTACGGAGAATCACGTATAGTGCTGCAGTGTGAACAAGCACACAGTATAAAGAAAAATATTTGAAAATCTCGGAAAATATTTCTACAAATATTCAACCAATAATCTTCGTCAAAAGGCCAAGTACCATGGAGACTGCAACAAATATCGAACCCAAACTAGAAGCTGACCCGGTCACCACAATGACCGAAGCTTTGAGACAATTAAAGATGACCTTCGCCACTCAAGGTTTACCCTGCCACATCGATACCTACGATGGCGATCCACAGAGATTCCAACAATGGATAGAACAGACAGAAAAATATGCGTTTGTGCATAACCTACATGATTCGCAAAAGAAAAACATATTCTTTATTACAGCCAAGGGGAGTGTTTCAGACTTTGTCTCCAGGCGAATTCAAGAGAACTCAGACGAAACATATGCGGATTTTAAGAAAGAACTAGCTAAATGTTTCAGCAAAGGCATCGATCCGCACGCAGCCTTGAGACAAATAAGCAATTTGAAGCAACACAAAGAAGAGCCAATCCAAAACATGGCAGAAACAATGATTAAACTGGCAAAACAAGCCTTCGACAACGACAAGATACTTCAACCGGCCACACAGAATTTGCTGGCAAATTTTTTTATAGACGCTGTGTATGACAAAGCAATCAAAACGAAGTTAATCAAGAAAGACCCACAGACATTAAACTCGGCAATCAATACAGCTATCGAAATAGAGCAGTTCACAAAAAGACTAACATCCCGCATGGCCAACGGTGAGAGCCCATGCCCGAAAACTGAACCAATGACTTCTTCTTTACGCACCGACAGTGCTACACAAAGACAAGCTGCCTCGGAAAGCATAATTCAAAGCACGGCCACCGTGGCCCAGGTCTCTTATCAGGACACGCAGACGAACATACAATCAAAACCATGTTTCAACTGCGGTATTCATGGGCACATAGCTCGCCAATGCAGATATGAATCTACACCAGTATCAAACAGAAGTTCATGGAGGAGCACGCAGACCAACCATGATTATACACCACCCAGATTCACCAGACCATCTGAGGACCGATACAGAACACCACGAGAATCCACACCAAAATACAGAGTCTACAACCAACAGAGAAAGCGCTCGGAAAACTTCAACGGAGGTATGGTAAACGGTCCACTCTACCTCAACAAGTAGCAACGGGCCGTATCACAACACTTGAAAACGGCACAAACGCAACTTCCACCATTCCCGTGCAGATAAACAACACCATCATCCACACACTCATCGACACTGGCAGTGAAGTTAGTCTGATCAGACAAAACGTATGGGAAACTATTCGCTCAAACACGGTATTACTGCCCACTCTGGACTGTCGATAATTACGAATTACGGGCAAAAGGAATCACATGGATAAACATATGCATAGGAGGACAAAATCATAAACAAAAGTTTATGGTTGTAGACAGAATGTGCAGACCCGCCATACTAGGCAGAGACTTTCTATCTCACACAAAAGCAACGGTGGATTTCGGAAGCATGCAACTATCGATTGGAAATACCAAAGTACCTATGAAAAACGAATACGAGATTTGCTCAACGATCAGAGCTACTTGTGATGTCGCAATTAAACCCCAAACAATAATCATCGTACCAGCAAAATTGCAGAGACTTTTACCTGCATTTAAGGACACGGAGTTAATGATCACTATTCACCAGAACAGTGTATTACTTCACGAACCTTGTGCTGAAACTATAGACAGTATCGTTAACCCTGATAAACAAGGAAAATGCCTCGTGACTATAGCCAACAACTCCAACAGGCATTTTAGAATAAAAAAGGACAAATCATAGCAAAAGCAGAGTTCGGCCTCGACATAAATAATATAACTAAACAACAAACTCAGAACAACGCAAATACCACCAGATCTACTGATAGAATCCAACAACTGCTTGCAGAAATGCAGGTACATCCAGAACACGAGGCCGCTATCAAAACGATAATATACAAGAATCAAGACATTTTCGCAAATAACGACTTAGAATTGGGCAGAACTAATACCGTCCAGCTGCACATAGACACTGGAGCCAACCCACCAGCACACACAAAACCATACCCTACGCCACTCAAACACAGAGGCATTATAGAGAAAGCAATCAAGGATATGCTAGAGGCAAAGATCATAGAACGAGCACCACTATCCAAGTGGAACTCACCGATAGTTATAGTAAAAAAAAAGGACGGAACACATCGCTTTTGCTGCGATTTTAGAGGACTAAACAAAATCACGACTCCCATCACATACCAGATGCCCAACGTGGAAGAAATTATGTCAGTACTCAACGGCGCAAAATACTTTACCACACTAGACGCTAAATCAGGATATTGGAGTATACCCCTAACAGATGACTCTAAAGTGAAGACCAGTTTCACATCCAGTTTTGGAAAGTTCATGTTTACCAGAAATCCGTTTGGCGTCGCAAACGCTGCTGCAGCATTCATGGCATTAATGGATGAAGTACTGTACGGATTATCAGACCACGCCATAGCGTACATAGATGACATACTGATTTTTACTAAGACATCGATTCAAGACCACATCAAACACATACAATCTGTGTTTGACAGGCTAAGACAACATGACGTCAAGTTGAAAATGGCCAAGTGCAACTTCGCACAGAACAAAATCAATTATTTAGGCTTTACCATCAGTAGCCAAGGCATCACACCAGATAAAGAGAAAGTAAAGGCAATGGCAGAGATAGCCACACCAAGGACAATAAAACAAATACGAAGTTTTATAGGAACAATATCGTACTACAGAAGGTTTATAGACAATTTTTCCCACAAGGCAGAGCCCTTAATCGCGCTCACAAGAAAATATAGCCGATTCGCCTGGTCGCCAGAATGTCAAAGGGCATTCGACACACTAAAAAACGACCTCATGCGACAGACTATGCTCGCATTCCCAGATTTAAATAAACCGATGATACTTTACACAGACGCATCAGCAACAACAGTAAGCGCCGTGTTGCTACAAGACAACAGCACAAGACAGAGAGAGGAAAATCTAAAACCAATCTACTTTCTATCCCATAGACTAAGTGAGTCACAAAGCAAATGGCACATCAACGAGAAGGAGGCATACGCCATAGTGTACGCGTTACAGAAACTCCACAAATATGTGTTACACTGCCAGTTAAGCATCCGAACAGACAGTATCGGACTTATAAACCTAATGAACGCCAAGCACAAGAACTTCAAAATACAACGATGGAGTCATTTCATCCAAGCCTACACTACAGACATTCGTCATATCGCAGGAGCACGGAACCTCGCCGACCAGTTTTCTCGGCCAGGAACAGAACAGTATAAGGACAACAATCACCAGACAGCAGAAACTGTCAACAAGCAGGATAACATGCTTGAAATAAACACCATCAACTCTTCATCCTTTCTGCCAACCGATTTCCCCATATACGATCCCTTCCCACAACCACAACCAATATCCGAAGTCCTACCAGCCCCCACCGAACAGTTACCCACCCCTCCCATCATGGCAGATGAGCAAGACCTGGACGAGGAGATAAGACAATTAAAAGCAGATATGAAGCACAACCGATTACCAAGAAAAACCAGTGAAAAGTTCAGAATAGTGAATAACGTGCTATACAAAGTAAAAGAAGACGACGACGACTACAGGTTGAGAACCGTCACGCCCCAACATCTACAACAACAGGTGTTATCACAATACCACGATAATAACGGGCATATGGGGACGGAAAAAACGTTGAAAGCCATACAAATAGGATACTATTGGAAGAACATGAGAGAGGACGTAAACCAGCACATAGAGCAGTGCCAAACCTGCAAAACAAGAAACTTGTTACCTATAAAAAATCCGCTAGAAATATCCGATACCCCACCGGCATGCATGCTGAAATTAAGTATCGACTGTTCAGGACCTTATCCAATCACCACATCAGGCAACAAGTACATCGTGCATGTAACAGACGAATATTCCGCATGGACGGAGTGTTTTCCAACGCCAAACATCCAAAGTAAAACAGTAGCTGACTTGGTAATCGACAATATCGTCCCAAGACATGGAGTACCAATTACCATAGTCACAGACAACGGTCCCGAGTTTCGCGGAGAACAATTCCAGACTATGGTGAAACGCTATAACATTCACCATATCTTCACAACACCATACCATCCTCAAGCCAACGGGACAAACGAGAGACAGCATCGCACACTAAATGATATTGTTGCCAAGCTGGTAAACACGGAGGTCAGTAAATGGGACGAGTACTTGACCCAGGCGGTGGCAGCGATGAATATGAACATTTCTAAACGAACAGGATACTCCCCATTTTTCCTCATGTACGGGAGACACCCCATTCTACCCCTGGACGCCATCCTGAGACTACGAACACACTGCTACAGTGAAAATGATTCTATAGAACACACGCTAATGAGACAACATAAGGCTTTTATACAAGTGATAAACCACATAAACAGAACCAAAGACGCACGAAAGCAAAGGTACGATGAACAAAGCACAACTGAGGACATTTCTATAGGTGATCCAGTATACTTATTAAACCACCACATGACATCCAAACACGACAGCAAATGGAAAACGGGATTCTTTGTTCTAAAAAAGTTATCTCCAGTATCATTTATAATAAAGAACCAACTGACAGGGAAAATACAACGAGTCCACGCAAACCATTTGAGAAAGGCCAAACAAGATTGGAATATCCCTACAGACGACAGAAACAATCAGCGCAGACAGGCTACACTCAGTATAGCACCCAACAACGATGACGACACCGACGATGAGATAGTAGTAGACTCTTCGAAATCAGAGACCGAACCTGACAGTACGCAGGTAGAAATAACGGAGGAAGAAGTCGCATCCACCCCACAGGTAGCAGTAGACAGCGAAGACAGTACCACTCGAACAAGTACATCCTTACTAGTACATGAAAACCAACCACCCGCCGAATCAGAAGACGGAGCTACAGAGCAGAGCGTCGAACAACGAGTAGCACCCCTGCCCACATTACACGACCAAGTACAGTATATGAGAAATACTGCAAGGCACACAAAAGTACAAAAATAGGCCAGACCAACACACCAACAGGGTAACCGGAGGAAGACGACACGCAACTACAGCAACATGGGTACTGGTCCCAAAAAAGAAGGACATAAAGACTTTGAGTTCAGGATATGTAACTATTCTACAATGCATATATAAAATTTATTGTATTCCATACAAAAAATTTTGTAAACAAAACCAGAGGGAGTATGTAAGGAGGGGAAAAAGTAAGCAAGCAGTGACCCGGTTTTGATTGGAAATCCCACTGGCCAGAGACGGCCACGTGTGAATGGAAAATCCCCAGGCGTCCGGTCCGGCGATGACGAGGTATATAAGAAAAGGGAGAAGCATAAAGGGGGATAAGTTGAGCTCGCGAAGGTAGCGACCAGTCGTGGACGAAGATAATCAGTTTCCGAGAGACGGAGGCTGGTGTGTGTATTTTAGTTTGTGCGCCTTTGTAAGCAGTATTGAACTCATATTATTCAAGGAAATTTTATTTGTTTAATATATTTTTTTAGTAACGCCCGTTAGAATTATATGGACATCATGTGCATCGGATTTGTGATTTGTGATGCTTTATGGATCAGAGTTTTGTAAAATACAAGAATCGTGATTTTATAAAAAGGATTGTTTTCGTATTCCGGTTATTTTATATGTAAGGTGTGAACGTATGGTAAGGTCATCCTTCCACCTCTCAGCACAACGACGGCCAGACAATTATAAAAGATTAAAATAAATAAATCACATCAATCTAGAGTCAAAGTGACATATTACCACAGAAGTGAATGCTGGAAAATCACCAAAACCATAGAAAACAAGTTGAATTCTTTCCAGACTAAATGTTTACGTAGAATTAAAAAAATATTTTGGCCAAACACCATAAGAAATAACATCTTATTGGCAGAAATGCAGATGAAACCACTGACAACAATTATTGAGGAAAGACGCTGGCGATGGTTGGGACATGTGCTCCGAATGACTGACAACTCACTACCAAAAATAGCACTAAGATGGACACCACAGGGGAGCAGAAGTAAGGGTAGACCAAAAGAGACATGGAGAAGAACAACAGAAAGGATGTTGAGCAATAGAGGGCTCACCTGGGCAAGAGCAGAAAAAAAGGCGAAAGACAGGCATTTGTGGAAAACCCTTGCGGAAGCCCCATGTGCCCTGGGCACTTAAGGTTCAGAGAGAGAGAGAGAGATGCCAAGCAAAGACTGCATTTCAGAGAATGAGAAACATATTAGCTAACACATCTTTATCAATGAATGTTAGAAAACGTGTCCTAAAATGCTATATTGAACCTATCTTGTTATATGGAAGTGAATCATGGACAATAAGCAAGTCTGCACAAAAATCACTGGAAACAACAGAAATGTGGTTTATTAGAAGAATGTTGCGGATTCCCTGGGCAGCAAAAATAACTATTGAAGAAAGTATGAGAAGAGCTGGAAATAGAAAAAAACTTGTCAAAAAATAAGAGAGAGGCAATGTACTTTCACAGGACATGCAATGAGAAGAGGGGGCACTGAAAATATTATAACAACAGGAAAAATAGCGGGAAGAAGAGCCGGGGAAGACCAAGAGAAATGATACTGGACAGTCTGACGAGATAGTGTGAGAAGAGATCATCAACTGAGCTGATGGCCTGCATGAAGGATCGTGTACTCTGGAGAAGCATAATAGCCAACTACAGTCGGCATGGCACCTGATAATAATGATAATGATTATAATTATGATGTTGTTAGATGTTGAAAACAACAACTTGATTTGATATAAAACAAGGGGTACGTCAGGGGTGCATATTGTCGCCTTACTTATTTAACTTTTATACTGAAAATATAATGAGGAATGTTGGAGAAGATGTAGATGACACAGTATTACTGTCCACAACACAAAAAGGAATGGAAAAAAAATAATTATGTCAGTCCATTATAACAGTGAAGAGCGAAACCTCTATCTTAATGCGAAGAAAACTAAATCGATGACAACTGACAAAACAAACAAGGCAGCTGATCTATGTATCAAGGAGGAAAAACAAGAAGAAGTCGAGAGGTTTGAATATCTTGGATCGCTACTAACTAATAATGGAGACACAATGAGGGAAATTAAAAGGAGGACATCTATCGCTCTTCAGAAAGTAAAACAACTAAAGAATCTGTGGAGACTGATTGATCTTTATTTCAAAATGGTAAAGAATTGGGCACGCAGGCCCGTCTGACATTCTGCCCTTTATCATACATCTTTCACTCTATTGCAGACATTCTACAAATATGCTGTTCATGTAACAAACATATTTAACATTGAAGCTGAAAGACATAAAATAAAACATTTACATTTCGCTCTTATCCATTCACTCAGCACAGAAGTAACTTTCATTCATTCATTTGCATGTCCCTTGCGGAACTTTGCCTCCCAAACAGCACTCCTGTAGGCCTCTCGGTTGTGAGCAAGATGGCCTGCTGCTACTGCGTCCATTTGCAGATCCTTAACGATTTCTTGCAGCCATATTCGTTTTGGTCTTCCTCTTTTTCTTTTTCCCATTATGTATCCTTCCAATATGGTCTTCTCTAAATTATCATGACGTTTAATGTGTCCAAAATATTTCAGTTTTCTCTCTTTAATCCTCTTTACTAGCCAGCTTCTTCAATATTAAGCTCTTGTAGTATAGATATATTTGTTCTTTTTTGTGTCCACGATATTTGGAGAACTCTTCTGTAACATTTACATTCAAAGGCATTTATGTGTTTCTCAGCTGTTTTGTTAAGTGTCCACGTCTCACAGGCATATGTTGCGATGGGAAAGATGCATGACCTTAAAAATCTTATTACAGAAGTAACTACATACATATATTTACAGAAGTAACTACATACATATATAAATGACTATCTACTAAACAAAAATTTCGGGACTATTCAGAATAAACAGTTAACTGTATTCGGTGTCTGTAAGAGCAGTCTAAGATAACTTTTAAGTTTTATGATTCATGGAGGCATGTAGTGGACATCAAACAGATTTTGGGAAAGTTTGTAGTTGTAGAAAGGAGTATAATTTATATATATTTTTAAATACAGGATGGGAGGGTATTCAAAAAATGAGCAGCAGAATAACTAAAGCTTTTCTTGTAAATATCAAGTTTAAGTTTTGGAAGACAAATGTTGTTCAAGCGTTGGCTGCACTTTGGGCTAAATTTAAACAGGTTCCATAGATAAGGCGGGGCATGCCGTGAAAGAATTTGATGTACTAACTTGACTTTGTTGAAGAGGAACCTGTTCTTAAGAGGCAGTATTTTGATACATTTGTGCTGGTTAGTTGTTTGTGCTTGATCTTTGTCACTAATATGCTTTACGTGCTTGATCTTTGTCACTAATAAGCTTTACGTGCTAGGTCTTTGTCACTAATAAGCTTTACGTGCTAGATATGTCACTAATAAGCTTTACGTGCTTGATCTTTGTCACTAATAAGCTTTACGTGCTAGGTCTTTGTCACTAATAAGCTTTACGTGCTAGATATGTCACTAATAAGCTTTACGTGCTAGATCTTTGTCACTAATAAGCTTTACGTGCTAGATCTTTGTCACTAATAAGCTTTACGTGCTAGATCTTTGTCACTAATAAGCTTTACGTGCTAGATATGTCATTAATAAGCTTTACGTGCTAGGTCTTTGTCACTAATAAGCTTTACGTGCTAGATATGTCACTAATAAGCTTTACGTGCTAGATCTTTGTCACTAATAAGCTTTACGTGCTAGATCTTTGTCACTAATAAGCTTTACGTGCCAGGTCTTTGTCACTAATAAGCTTTACGTGCTAGATATGTCACTAATAAGCTTTACGTGCTAGATATGTCACTAATAAGCTTTACGTGCTAGGTCTTTGTCACTAATAAGCTTTACGTGCCAGGTATTTGTCACTAAAAAGCTTTACGTGCTAGATCTTTGTCACTAATAAGCTTTACGTGCTAGATCTTTGTCACTAATAAGCTTTCGTGCTAGATCTTTGTCACTAATAAGCTTTACGTGTTAGATATGTCACTAATAAGCTTTACGTGCTAGATCTTTGTCACTAATAAGCTTTACGTGCTAGATCTTTGTCACTAATAAGCTTTACGTGCTAGATATGTCACTAATAAGCTTTACGTGCTAGGTCTTTGTCACTAATAAGCTTTACGTGCTAGATATGTCACTAATAAGCTTTACGTGCTAGATCTTTGTCATTAATAAGCTGTACGTGCTAGATCTTTGTCACTAATAAGCTGTACGTGCTAGATCTTTGTCACTAATAAGCTTTACGTGCTAGATCTTTGTCACTAATAAGTTGTACATGCTAGATCTTTGTCACTAATAAGCTTTACGTGCTAGATCTTTGTCACTAATAAGCTGTACGTGCTAGATCTTTTTCACTAATAAGCTGTACGTGCTAGATATTTGTCAGTAATAAGCTTTACTGCTCGCTTTTTTGGAGTGAGCAAAGCCACAGGAACAGACAGAACTAAAAAAAAAAATAAGATTTTTAAGGGCATGCATCTTTCCCATCGCAACATATGCCTGTGAGACCTGGACACTTAACATATGCCTGTGAGACCTGGACACTAAACATATGCCTGTGAGACCTGGACACTTAACAAAATAGCTGAGAAACACATAAATGCCTTTGAATGTAAATGCTACAGAAGAGTTCTTCAGATATCATGGACACAAAAAAGAACAAATATATCCATACTACAAGAACTTATTATTGAAGAAGGTTGACTAGTAAAGAGGATTAAAGAGAGAAAACTTAAATATTTTGGACACGTTAAATGTCATGATAATCTAGAGAAGACCGTCTTAGAAGGGTACATAATGGGAAAAAGAAAGAGAGGAAGACCAAAGGGAAGATTGCTGCAAGACATCGTTGATGATCTCAGATAGATGTATCAGCAGCAGGCCATCTTGCTCACAACCGAGAGGCCTACAGGAGAGCTATTAGGGAGGCAAAGTTCTGCAAAGGGACATGCAAAGGAATGAATGAATAGATGTTGAAATATTTTGTGAAGACTAAAACGTTTACCCACAAGACTCATTTTATTGTAAATGTGTGTTTGTGAACACTGAATAAGTTAAACTGCCTTGATGATAAGTACGTGTTGAGACAATGTCATATATAATGTTTGCTCGAATGAGCACGTTTTGTTTCGTTTTGTTAAAGTTTGTGTGTGACGTTTAACTTCGTATATGCATTCGTTGGTTGTGTCTTTTGTCGGCGTTTATGCAAATAAACATTTTAATCAGCGTTTATGCAAATAAACATTTTAACAAAAGATATTTCTCCAGGATCACAGAAGTATATCGCTTTGAGATTGATTCTTTTATGTGTTATATTATTGTCGGGTTACATTCTTTAAGTTAGAACAATTAGGTTTTTTAGGCAGTTAAAATTTGGAATTACAATGAGTTCTTTGGTGGCCAGATTTTGAAGGATTTGGAAGAGAAGAGACCGGGTTAAATTTAATGAAAACGGGCGTCCTATTTTGTGCTACTGCACGTAGGAGGCCGTACATAGTGACTCGTCATTCCCTCTAAAGTGATTTCATCTTCCCTTGTTGGATCATATCATTAATTTTCATAAAGTACTTTCTGAAAATAAGCCACCAATTAAGAAATATTTTACATAGCAGTCAAAGAAATAAAACAACAAAGATAAGAAAACACCGAAATGATAAGAATAGACATAATAATACCTCCTAACTACTTCTCCAGTCATCTAAATATGTCTAGATCTACTTGGGATACATTCAAGAGCAGTGGGGTGGTCACAGGCCATGTCCATACCCCTATCTACATCATCAAAAATTGAAAATTTTCCATGTTTCTCTTCCTTTTTCTCGCTCGGCATCGCTCATATCTAAGGACTCTTTCACCATTTTGAAAAGTGTCACCGGAAACGTGGAGAAATATGTACAATCTAAATGTTACACAGGTTATTTTATTGAAACAAGCGGAAGCGTCAAAAAATTGACGCCTGGCACGGAAAGTGTTAATGGCATGGAAACGGGAAATTTACCTTTACTTTTTACTAATCAATCAAACAAAGGAGAGGAACTAGAGGAATGAGAAATAGATAACAACCTATTACTAATCACTCAACCAGAGGAGAAAAGTTGAGAAATGGGAAATAGATAACAACCTACTACAAATCAGTCAACCAGAGAACAGGAAGTAGAGGAATGTGAAATACTACTAATGAATCAAGCAGATGACGAGCCAACCTTTTACTCAAGGAGATGGAGAACTATCATAATCCAAGACCTAGCATTCGCAACAGAAGATGTAGCACATAAAACTGAATGAGAGACGCTAGGACAACTAGGAGGAAGTGACCACAAACCAATAAAACTAAAGGTGGGCTTTAACTACAGAACACACACATAAAAGCCACTACTAGGTGGAATTACAAGAGAGTCAAATGAGAAAATTTCAGCAGACTTGCAGACCTATATTGTGAAAACAAATACCCGACACAAGGATGTGAACAAAATGGCCAAACGACTAAGTGAAGCAAATATTAAAAGTAGCTTCCGAAACTATACCATGAGGAGGAAGGTAAAACTACCAGCCACACAGGGCAGAAGGGCTTCAAAAACTTGAAGATAACCTGATAGCTGCAAGAGAACTAGCTGAGACTAAACAAGACACTGAAAGCAACATCAGACTAAAAGATACAAGTGCAAGGTATAGGAAAGACGCTAACCAAGCAGCAAGAATAAGCTGGATAGAGAACACAGAAAATTTAAACCCAAATAAAAGTGCTGCAAAACTATAAAAACACTAAACTTTGAAGACACAAAGTACAAGCCAACAATCATAAAAAAAAGTAATGGGAAAACCTTTACAGGAAAACAAGCAACAAATGCTCTCAAGGAAAACTACAAGAACATCAGCCAAGTCAAAGTACCACTCCAAAGAAAAGAAGAAATAGACAAAGAACTTAAAGAATACGACAACAAACCAACAGCACTGGAAGAACACCAGTCAGTAAACATTACCCTACAGGAGTTAAGTAATCAGTCACTTTTATATGCCGAAGGTCGTGGAAAATACGGGCCTAACACCATATTCCCCAATATGCCCTTTCCGTGCCACAGGAAGAAAAGCGGACGTTCAGTTGCTTACCAGAGTAAAAGCGCGGGTCTTGATATGTTGGGGGGGGGGGGGTATAGGTGTAAAATGGAATGGAAAACAGTATTTCCATGTACTTCCGTGTACTTATTATGTTTCAAAGTATAACGAGATGTATGAACATTTCATAAATGCAAAGTTTTTTTAGGAAAAAAGAAGTAATGTGATGTTTTTAGACAATGATTGTGCACAGCTCACCATATGCTAGGTCTAGATATGCACTACTTACCATCTGAGATGTCTAGATCTACTTGTCGATCTCATATTGTGATTCTATGTTGCATTCTCGCTAAATTAATGTTTGAAATAACCTCCTAACTACTTCTCCAGTCATCTAAATATGTCTAGATCTACTTGGGATACATTCAAGAGCAGTGGGGTGGTCACAGGCCATGTCCATACCCCTATCTACATCATCAAAAATTGAAAATTTTCCATGTTTCTCTTCCTTTTTCTCGCTCGGCATCGCTCATATCTAAGGACTCTTTCACCATTTTGAAAAGTGTCACCGGAAACGTGGAGAAATATGTACAATCTAAATGTTACACAGGTTATTTTATTGAAACAAGCGGAAGCGTCAAAAAATTGACGCCTGGCACGGAAAGTGTTAATGGCATGGAAACGGGAAATTTACCTTTACTTTTTACTAATCAATCAAACAAAGGAGAGGAACTAGAGGAATGAGAAATAGATAACAACCTATTACTAATCACTCAACCAGAGGAGAAAAGTTGAGAAATGGGAAATAGATAACAACCTACTACAAATCAGTCAACCAGAGAACAGGAAGTAGAGGAATGTGAAATACTACTAATGAATCAAGCAGATGACGAGCCAACCTTTTACTCAAGGAGATGGAGAACTATCATAATCCAAGACCTAGCATTCGCAACAGAAGATGTAGCACATAAAACTGAATGAGAGACGCTAGGACAACTAGGAGGAAGTGACCACAAACCAATAAAACTAAAGGTGGGCTTTAACTACAGAACACACACATAAAAGCCACTACTAGGTGGAATTACAAGAGAGTCAAATGAGAAAATTTCAGCAGACTTGCAGACCTATATTGTGAAAACAAATACCCGACACAAGGATGTGAACAAAATGGCCAAACGACTAAGTGAAGCAAATATTAAAAGTAGCTTCCGAAACTATACCATGAGGAGGAAGGTAAAACTACCAGCCACACAGGGCAGAAGGGCTTCAAAAACTTGAAGATAACCTGATAGCTGCAAGAGAACTAGCTGAGACTAAACAAGACACTGAAAGCAACATCAGACTAAAAGATACAAGTGCAAGGTATAGGAAAGACGCTAACCAAGCAGCAAGAATAAGCTGGATAGAGAACACAGAAAATTTAAACCCAAATAAAAGTGCTGCAAAACTATAAAAACACTAAACTTTGAAGACACAAAGTACAAGCCAACAATCATAAAAAAAAGTAATGGGAAAACCTTTACAGGAAAACAAGCAACAAATGCTCTCAAGGAAAACTACAAGAACATCAGCCAAGTCAAAGTACCACTCCAAAGAAAAGAAGAAATAGACAAAGAACTTAAAGAATACGACAACAAACCAACAGCACTGGAAGAACACCAGTCAGTAAACATTACCCTACAGGAGTTAAGTAAAGGTAAAGGTAATCCTGTCATGCCTTAGAGGCACATAGGGATATGGTGTTAGTTCCCATATTTTCCTTGACCTGTCAGCACACTACAGGGTGATATGGTCAGTATCAGGGCTGTCCGCCTTTCCTTCCCCAACTCCAGAAGAAGTCAAGTACCCATTTCTACAGTAGAATCAACTCTAAAAGCCCCGGAATACAGAAAATCCCCAGGGGAAGATGGTATTACAAATGAGATGTTACAACACCAGGGGCCCAGAGACAAAAGCAAAATCCTTAAAATATTCAACACCAGCTGGAAGACAGGTACAGTCCCACAGATATGGAAGACAGGTACAGTCCCATAGATATGGAAAACAGGTACAGTCCCATAGATATGGAAGACAGGTACATTCTCACATATATGGAAGACAGGTAAACTCCCACAGATATGAAAGACAGGTACAGTCCCATAGATATGGAAGGATCCTGTAATGAAAAACAAGTATTTAAACCAATACACAAACTAGGAAAAACCAAAACTAGCCCAGATAGCTACAGACTTATTAGTCTACTAAGCACTGTAGGAAAACTAAATGAAAGAATTAAAAACACAAGACTTGTATAGCACATCCTATTCCTTCCCGTGCCCGGAAACGTCACATAGGGCTCGCGTGGTAGTTCGCCAAGTTTTCCATTTTTCTACGAGATTTTCAACCTCATCAAGGGATTTTATGCCCACTAAACTGGCCTCTCTTAACAATGTCCTCTTTAGAGTTTCACGTGGTCGACCTCTTTTTCTTTGGCCTATTATGTTCCACTTGATAGCTTGTTTTCGGATTTTCTTATTGTTTCTTCTCATAACATGACCGACATACGCCCACCTTCTTTTTCTGATCACCCATGAGACAGGTTGTTGTTTGCTCATTTGTCTTATCTCTGCATTGTTCTTGAATTCGTTCCAATTTTATACATAGTATTTTTCTTAGGCATTTGTTTCAAAAGAGTCTAATTTATTGTCTATTTCTTTAGTTGTTTTCCAGCTTTCACGTGCATAAATGTGGGTGGATATTACATTTGAATTGAGTAATCTTAACCTGGTTTTTTGTGCTTATAACTTTTGAATGCCATATGTTCTAAAGATTCCTGAAGGTTAATGCTGCTTTTGCAATTCTAATTCTAACTTCCTTTCTGGTGTCGCCATCCTGGTCTATGCAGCTGCCAAGGTATACAAATTGCTGTACTTCTTCAACAGCTGTTCCTTCTATGTATATTTTTCCTTCGTGATAAACTGAAAGTTTCATTATTTGTTTTTTTTTTCTTTTTAATTTCAAGTCATATTTTACTAGTGAAGACAGGGTATCTGTTTTTTCTTGCATAGAGTTCACATTGTTATATCATCTGCAAAATCAAGATCTTCCAGGTGGGTCCCCTGTACCCAATTAATGCCCGTTTTCCTGTGCAGCATTTTTTCATTATGAAGTCTATTGCAATTCCAAAAAAGGAATTGAGATAGTATGCATCCTTGTTTAACACCTGTTTCAATCTGGCACCATTCGCTCCTTCCTTCTTCTGTATTGACTGCATAAACATATCTGTCATAGAGATCCTTAATGATGTTGACAGTATTAGATGGTATTCCATATATTCTTGAAATTCTCGACAATGAATCTCTGTGTATGCTATCAAATGCTTTTTTTAAGTATATGAAGTTCAGGATTAATAGTTTTTGCTTTTCAATACGTTCTTCAAATATTGTTTTTAGAATAAAGATCTGGTCTAATAGTACCTGTCAGCCTCTTTTGTATGTTATACAAAAATTTATTGTCTCCTGTTTTTACTGCCTTCTCTACTTCTTTCATCATATTGTCCATGTATTCTCTTTTACCCCTTCTAGCTGAACTTTTTACTTTATTGTTTAGTTCTTTGTATGTTGCTTTTACCAAATCTTTTCAAAGATCTGTCTTCACATTTAACATGACTAATTTGGCTGCTCATTTTTCATGTATGTATTTCTGTGTTATCTGATATCCATGCTTTTCTACTTGTTTTTCTTTTTTGTAGTCCAGCACTTGCTTCTGAATCTATATCTGTCTCCTCTACATTATTGAGTGCTGGAAACTGTTTGGTAAGTTTCAGACTGAAATTACTGTTAGTAATTTCTTCAAATTACTGTTAGTAATTTCTTCAAATTACTGTTAGTAATTTCTTCAAATTACTGTTAGTAATTTCTTCAAATTACTGTTAGTAATTTCTTCAAATTACTGTTAGTAATTTCTTCAAATTACTGTTAGTAATTTCTTCAAATTACTGTTAGTAATTTCTTCAAATTACTGTTAGTAATTTCTTCAAATTACTGTTAGTAATTTCTTCCTGTAAGCTGTAGCTGTTTGTCTTTCTGAGTATTGCTTTATGTTGGCTTTTCAGTTTTAACCTTATTTTCCCTATACACAGATTGTGATTACTATTGACATCTGCACACCTTATATGCTCTTACATCTATCAGAGATGTTCTGAATTGCTTTCTAATACAAAAATGATCTATCTGATTTCTGGTTCTATCGTCTGGAGATATCCATGTTGTTTTATGTATCTCTTTGTGTGGAAATATTGTTCCCCCAAGACCATGTCCTCTGTTAGACATATTTCAAGTAATCTTTCTCCGTTCTGATTTATTGTGTCAGTTCCTTCTTTCCTCATTACTTTTTCCACGTCGGTGTTATCTTTTACTATCTTGGCGTTGAAGTCTATGCATGGTACCTCATCATCATCATCATGTGCCGTGCCGACTGGCGTTGGCTATTATGCTTCTCCAGAGTACACGATCCTTCATGCAGGCCATCAGCTCATTTGGTGATCTCCTCTCACACCATCCTGTCAGACTGTCCAGTATCATTTCTCTTGGTCTTCCTCTTGATCTTCTTCCTTCTATTTTTCCTGTTGTTATAATATTTTCAATGCCCCCTCTTCTCATTGCATGTCCTATGAAAGTACATTGTCTCTCTCTTATCTTTTTGACAAGGTTTTTTGTCTCTCCAGCTCTTCTCCTACATTCTTCATTAGTTATTTTTGCTGTCCAGGGGATTCGCAACATTCTTCTAATAAACCACATTTCTGCTGCTTCCAATGATTTTTGTGCAGACTTGCCTATTGTCCATGATTCACTTCCATATAACAAGATAGGTTCAATATAGCATTTTAGGACTCGTTTTCTAACATTCATTGATAAGGATGTGTTGGTCAATATGTTTCTCATTCTCTGAAATGCAGTCTTTGCTTGACCTATTCTGTTCCTAATTTCTGTTCTGCATTTCACATCTGAAGTTATTACTGCTCCAAGGTATTTGAATTTCTGCACCTGCTTTAGAATAGTTCCGTTTAATTTAATACTGCATGCTGGTGGATTCTGTTTCTTAGATATAACCATAGTCTCTGTCTTTTTGATGTTCAAAGTAAGGCCTTTCTGTTCACTTTCTTTGGCGACTTTATCCAAGAGATTTTGCAGGTCTTGTTGGTTCTCCGCTATCAGTACTGTGTCGTCAGCATACCGAAGGTTGTTAATATTGTATCCTCCAATTTTTATGCCTGGTTCTGTGATGATTGTTCTTAGAATATTCTCGCTGTACAGAGAAAAAATGTCTGGAGATAGTACACATCCTTGTCGCACCCCTTGTTTTATAGGTTGATATTTTCCAGTTCTATTTTCAACTCGAACTGATGCTTCTTTGCTCATTTAACCACACTTCTTTTGCTTCTCTGCATTTGCGTCTTATTTCTTTATTTATCTTGTTATATTTTTTCTCGTTATTTTTACTCCTCCTCCTCTTGTCCATCAGTCTTAAGATGTCGTCTGTCATCCATTTATTTTTAGGGGCTTCTTTTTTTTTGGTGGTATTATCTCCTTAACAGTTTGGTGGATAGAATCTCTTAACATTTCCCATTGTTCATCTATACTATTTATCTTTGCTATTGCATTGTATCTATTTGTTATAATAACTTTGTATTGTTTTACAATCCTCAGGTCTTTGCCGTCTATATTGATGTCTTCAGGCATTTTAATAATTTCATTATGTTTCACCTTGTGAAATGCCTTGGTGTAATCAATGAAGCATAAGTAGAGATCTTTCTGTACTTCTAAAGCTCTTTCTGTTAGTGTTCGTAAAGCATAAATGGCATTGTGTGTTCCCTTTCCTTCAACAAATCCAAACTGTTCATCTGCTATTTCCATTTTTATCTTTTTCCTTGTTCTTCTCATAATTATTCTCAGAAGTAGCTTCGTTATGTGACATGAGAGGCTGATAGTCCGGTGGTCGTCACATTCCTTTGCACCTGGTTTCTTTGGTAGTGCTATAAACGTGGATTTAATCAGGTCACTGGGAATATAACCACTGTTGTAAATGTCATTCAGTAACTTGGTTATTATTTTTATTCCTGTCCCCTCTAGTGCCTCTATTTCTTCTATTGTTATATTATCAGGCCCAGTCGCTTTTCCTTTCTTCATGTGTTTGATGGCATCTATGATTTCATCTTCAAGTATTGGTGGTCCCTCACAGTTTTCAGTATCTGGTGTTAATTCTGGTCTTTCTCCTCCATATAGCTCACCGATATACTCTGTCCACCTATCCACAATGTCTTCTTTTCCCATTAACATTTTACCTTCTTTCGATTTCAGGCATCCTGTGGTATATTTTGTTTTCCTGCCTGTGAGTTCATTAATTCGTTTGTGCATGTTTTTGGTGTCTTTAATATGAGAGTCCTCTATCTGTCTGCACTGCTCATTTAACCACACTTCTTTTGCTTCTCTGCATTTGCGTCTTATTTCTTTATGTATCTTGTTATATTTTTCCTCGTTATTTTTACTCCTCCTCCTCTTGTCCATCAGTCCTAAGATGTCGTCTGTCATCCATTTATTTTTAAGGGCTTCTTTTTTTGGTGGTATTATCTCCTTAACAGTTTGGTGGATAGAATCTCTTAACATTTCCCATTGTTCATCTATACTATTTATCTTTGCTATTGCATTGTATCTATTTGTTATAATAACTTTGTATTGTTCTCGCAGTTCTTGGTCATTTTTAAGAAGTTCTGTATTCAGTTTGATGTTTCTCACTTTTCTGCCTGCTTTCTTTAGTTTTATTCTAACTTTTCCACAGAGTGGATCATGGTCACTATTGCAGTCAGCTCCTGGCATGGTTTTTGTTATCAGTAATGCACTGCGGAATCGTTTGTTGATTAATATGTAGTCTATCTGGTTAAAAGTCTTTTTGTCTGGACTGCACTACGTTGCCAGTCTTCGAGGATGTTGTTTAAACCAGGTGTTTCCTACAACCATGCTGTGTATTCTTGCCCATTCAATTAATTTATAACCTCTGTCATTCCTCTCCCCCAGACCATAGTCACCAACGATGTCTGAAGTTCTTCCTTTACCAACTTTGGCATTAAAATCTCCCATGACTATGGTAACTTCATGTGACTTTGTGTGTTTTAGTGCTGTCTCTATGTCATTATAAAATAGCTGTAAATCTTCTTCAGAGCTTTCAGATGTTGGAGCGTACACTTGTATAATATTTATGTTTATTGGTTGTCCTTTCAGTTGGGCTAGCAGGACTCAGTCCGAGATGTTCAAATATCCTACAATTGTCCTTGCCGTTTGTTCATCAAATATAATTCCTACTCCTCGTTCATGTTTCTCACTTCCTGAATATATTATTGTATATTTATCTGAGTTTATCTTCCCTGCACCTGTCCATCTAACTTCACTCATTCCTAATATGTTGATCGTCATCCTTTCCATTTCCATCTTTCCATTTTCTAATTTTCCAGCCTGGAATAAAGTTCTAACATTCCATGTTGCTATTTTGAACTTGTTAGTTTTGCCACCAGTAGCTTGATGACGATCTGGCCTCACCTGTGGCTCGTGAGCTGCCCTACCGGACGAGGCTGTTCCAGAGGAACACCCATTAACGTCGTTCATGATGAATCGATTATTCTGTTTAAGCATAATTATTCTTGGGAATTACAACAGTGGTTTCCCGTTGCCTTCTGTCGGTTTGTGTACGGACTCTCCGCTAGCCTTTGGACTCCCTGTCCTACCCGCAAGGCAGCGGGAGCGAGAGGTTTTAAGGCGCTTCTGACCCACCTGGTATTCCCTTCACTGAGCACCTGAGGCATTTTATAGGAGTAGTAGAGCCACCTACTACCCCACCTCGCTCTCTGAGTCTACCGCCAGTTGGTCCGCGCCTGCTTATTTGGATAACTCCTTATTCACAGGGATCCTCCATATCTGGAGGACTTTCACCATCCGCCACCTGTGACGCGCTGGGTTGGGGATGGTCGCCCCAGCTTTACCCAGCATGGCACCTAGAAACCAAAAATCTGACAAAATGACAGCAAGCAGGCTTCAGACAACATCAAGGAACAGAAGACCAAGTAGTGTACATAGTACAAGAGATTGAACCCTCATTCCAAGAAAAGAAAAGCACAATAGCAGCATGAATCAACAAGGAAAAAGCATTTGACAAAGTCTGGATAAAGGGCCCGCTGCTAAAACTCAGAAATAATAATACACATGGAAGAATGTACACTTGGTAAACAAAAAAAAAGCTATTTGAACAACATACATGCAAGAGTACAATTATAAGGCAAACATAGAGAAACAAATGATCCTTCAGCAAGGAGTTTCCAAAGTAGGAGTTATGGCCTCCACTCTATTTCTGATATATAAATAACATTACAGCGCACCAAAAATACATCACACGTTATATGCAGATGATGTAGCAATGTGGACATCAGTACAAAACACAACAGTAGCCACCAAAAGAATACAGGACGTGGTCAGAAAGCTTGAAGACTGGACCAAATGATGGCTAATGACTATTAATGAGAAAAATACAACATATACAATCTTTCATTGTCAAACAAAATACAAAGCTTAGACCTAAAAATTAACGGATACAACCTGCCAATGGAAGACAGCCCAACATACTTAGGCATCACTGTAGACACCGCCTGACCTGGAAAAATAATATCAACAAAATTGAACCCCCCCCCCCCCCCAAAAAAAAAAAAAAAAAAAAAAACGGCACCTCAGAGAATGGAAATGATGAAAAAACTAACAGAGACTACCTGAGGAGCAAATGACGACATTGTAAATCTTGCTTGGTGCAAGTTTACATTTTATAACTAGTTGGGGGGGGGGGGATATTTTATCCAGCTGTTACTGACCAACAATCCGTTGGCAATCTAGCTCCCCCCATCATGACCATCAACCCAGGTTCTCTCCCTCCTTGGTACATTGTATGCTAATTATGCATACATCCTGAGCATTTAATTAAGCAATACTCAATACATTGACATGCAGTATAAATCACTGTCAGAAATTAAGGACACAGCATTTTAATCTCACTATATGCCACAACAACACGTACAACTGACATTTGACATCAACATGACATCAAGACAGGTGTCATTATAATGGTAATTAAGCATGTTATCATATGATAATGACTTATCATGTTGCATTATTTAAATCTGATGGACCTGTGGTCCCGGGCTCACTTTGCCCTATACATGGCCTACACTACGAATCTAATGTGCAATGGCACTTATCTCCACGCAGCTACCGCTGCCATGACACACCTCTATATAACCGCGTTGCTGCAGCACAAGATCAATCTACATGAGGGCATAATAACGAATCAAACATGTTGCCCATCCAATATACTGATAAATCACACTGAAATCATACACAGGATTTCCATATCGATACGTAAATACAGAAACCTACATCCAGCTAACCTCCACAACTACATAATCTACACTACATGAGGTCGGCATGGAAAGAATATCACTATAATACATTCCTAGGCACAACGAACAAGATATCGCCCGGCCATTGCCTCTATCTAACTGCTGAACAGTGCTAGCCAATGTTTCCATATCTATATATATATATCCTTCCGAACAACTGCCAATCACGTGGATAATTACGCTTCGGTCAAGGTCATACACACCTCGATCCAAGCGTGCCTCGTCTACAACATACTAAAAAACTAGCAGGGACTTCCTGGGGAGCAAACCACGACATTCTAAAAAAAAAAAGATTACGCGGGAAGAGTGAGACCAAAACTGGAATATGACGTGACAGCAACAGCAGCCAAAACAACCTCAACAAACTAGACAAAATGCAAAATCAGGCACTGAGAATCATAAAAGGTGTAATGAAAACAAAATCAATAAAAGAACTGGGAAGTATAACACAAACATAACATCTAGAAGAAAGAAAGGAACTTAAAAATCTCTACTGCAAGCAGAAAAAATTCCGAAGATTAAAAGAACACCCAATGCATGATCGTACGCACAAGCAAGACAAGACAGACCAAAGTGAACAAACTTCATCCAAAGAGCAAAGAAACTCTTGCGAGATGATCTAACAACCCCACATACACAAAGCAAACCTCTAGAATCATTTAGCAAATTTCCACAACGGAAAACCAAAATTTCCCTGATCTGAGGGATCAGCTGCCAGGCATACAGAAAAAAGGAACCCAAACAGTAAAAGACAAATAAGTGACAGGAATGGATTACATAAGAAAAAACTATTACAGAATTACTGGACACACATATACACAGACGAGTCAGCTACAAATGCCACAGAAAATGGAGGGGGGGGGGCATATCTATAAAGCTAAAACAAGAACAAATAATACAGAAGTCTATACCAACATGTGCCAACTACATTAATTACACAGCACAGGCAGAAGCAATAAAAACAGCGACAATGAAAATAATAGTACACAGAAACCATGCTGAGAAGCAAATGTCTTTTTTCACAGATTTATAGTCCATAATACAAGCATTGAAACACCAAAATGTTAAAGACCTGGACAACCTGACAGAAGCCCTATCACTAGCAACCACAGCATTCAATAAAATAGTCATACAGTGGATGCCCACCCACAGTAACATCCTAGGAAATGAAGAACCAGGCAGACTGGTGAAAGAAAGAGGAAGAATGCAAAAAATTGATAGAAGCACAACATATGAACAAACAAAACACAGACTAGAAGCCACACACAAAGACAAATAGACAAAACAGCATCCCACAGCAAAAACAGATGATGAAGACTACAAACTCTCAAGAAATGTTCAAGTGATAATCTTCCAACTCAGAACAGGACATTTCAGGCTGAGACATCATCTATACCAGAAGCTGAAAATAGGCATAACAGACCTGTGGCAAAGAACAACAGGCACCACATCACATCCTCCAGAGTTGCCAGCTGCACTACTCACTCAGGCAAAGGAACTTGAAAAAGCGCCCTACAAGAGAAGCTCTATGGTGATGCTGAAAACCTGAGACAGCCACATTTCTGAGAGATAAAAGACAACGACTGCAGTAAAACTGGTTCTATTAATGCAGGTAGATAGAGGTGTACGGTACAGTTTTACAAAGAGATAGAAGGATTGAAAAAAGTGAGGAAAAAAAACACACACACACAAAAAGAAAAAAATACAACATCCAATATTTCAGCGTGAGCCTTTTTCAAGGATCACATACAAAAACAAACACAACATATAATAAAAGAAGAAAAATGAAAATGAAAAAAAAATAGCTTTGTACACAATACAACAGAATGCGCCCTAAAGACAAGGCTGGGAGACTATAAAGGAAAATAAATTGAACCAGTCGGATGTTAGCAGCGGTGAAAGGGAGAGAACGATACTGGTCGGGGGGGGGGAGGGGCAGTGGGCAGAAAAGAGATCAAGAGGCAATAAATACCTCTAGGCCGCTAGAGAAGAAGGTGGTGGTAGTGGGGTGGATTGGGAGGAAGAAGGGAATCTGGGAGATAACGTGAAACTGATGAATGAAGAACTGTAGCGAAATTCACGGGGCTAAGACAAGAAAGTGGAGTATAAATCGCAGATAATAGATGGAAATCTACAGAAGTTTAAAAGAAGCTAAATATACTGTTAATTCCAGCTAGGTGGAGGCAGCCGGCCTGGAAAATAGAGTTGTTCTAGAGCCTTCCAATATCGTACATCAGAAGAACAGCAGCTGATTGCACTAACAGAGATGTCACGTTTTCCCCCGTGGTTTCTTTGGAAAACGTGTTTTGCCACTGGGGTCCATTCTCTCCTGGAAATATCGTTAAGATGTTGATGAAAACAGTCTCCTAAGCATAAACAGGTTTCCCCTATATACTTCATATCGCAAAGTTTGCACATAATGGCATAAATGACATTTTGTGAAGTGCTATTGAAGCCCTCCTGAACTGATAACGTGGACTTAAGGAAGGAGATCTGGCTGGCCTCGACAACAAACGGACAAGAGTTGCATCTACGACGCCCGCAACGTCTGGTACCATAAAAAGAATCATCCGTCTTAAAGGCGACTTCTAACTAATAGGTCCCTGAGGTTTTTGTCCCTTCTGTAGGCTACCAATGGGGGTGCCCCCAAAGAGTTCACGTGTATCAGGCTCAGTCTGGAGGAGATGGAGATGGCGAAACAGTATGTTCTTAACTGCAAAACTATGGGGGTGGTGCGTGAGTAACATTTTGACTCTGTCCGAGCTACAGCGCGGTGTAGGAATGAGAGTCTGTTGCCAGGATATGACTGATGCGGTTCCAAGACGACGTGAGAACATGCTCTGGTTAACCGCGTTGGCGGAAGTAATCTAACATCTTGTGAATTTGATCATGGAAATCTCCATCCTTAGTACACAAACATCGCAACCTAAGAACTGAGAGAATAGATTACTTACACGAGCTGGGGTGGAAGGAAGAGTACAGTAGATAGCTGTGAGAGTCTGTAGGTTTATAGTGGACTGAAATCCGATAGGACCTTTAGTGACGACAATGTCGAGAAAGTTAGCCTAAGTTGTAGAGACATGGGAGGTGAAAGAAATGACAGGATTGAAATTCTTAACGAAATTAATGAAGTTGTCAAGGTCTTCCTCTGGCACAGATGTGACCCAAATGCCATGGTCTATGTAGCGACTATAGAAGGCTGGAAAACAACCTCTATATGTTTCCAGAACCCTGTGTTCGAAATGACCTATGCGTAGCTGGGGCTCATTTTGGTACCCATGGTCACACCGCTTATCTGGTTGAAGTACAAGGTATTGAATTCAAACGAATTGAGTTCGAGAACAAGTCATGTAAGGTGCAGAATAGTAGACGCAGGAATAGAGGGATGGTGTCTTCTGTTCAGATAGAACTCAACAGCCTGAAGTCGCTGATTATGAGGGATGGATGTGTAAAAAAAACCCACTAAATAAATAGTGAAGATGCGGTAAGTGTGACCAGACAGAAGTGTAAGGGTCTCAAAAGCTGTAAGAGCATGATATGCCCCTGTGGTAAAACACGTTTTCCAGAGAAATCACAAGGGAAAACGGGACATCTCTGTTACTGCAATCCGCTGCTGTAATTCTGATGTGCGATCTAGGAAGGCTCTAGAATTGTGCCTTATTTTCCAGGCCGGCTGCCTCCATCCAGCTGGAATTAGTAATATATTAGCTTCCTTTAAACTTCTTTAGATTTCCATCTATTATTTGCTATTTATGCTCTACTTTCGTGTCTTAGCCCCGCGAATTTCGCTATAGTTCTTCATTCATCAGTTTCACGTTATCTCATAGCTTCCCTTATTCCCCCCCCCCCCACCCCACCACCACCTTCTTCACTAGCGGCCTAGAGGTATTTATTGCCACATGATCTCTTTCCTGCGCCCAGCCCTACGCCTCCCCTGTAAACCTAGTAGGTGACAATTCTACAATTGGGGAATGAATTAGGGAAGGGATACGACCAAAACCAGTAAAAAAACTCACAAATCCATGGCCTAATGTACTACCGTACTGGGTGGCCAGGCTAACAAAACTCATATCCAACCGACAACCCAGGATTTCCCCTTAACTTAAGCAGCATATTACATATGTCCATACACTTACATGACATGCATTACACATTACAAAATCAAGCAATTAAATCAATCAACATTTTATTGTCCACACTTTCATTCATTCATTCATTTGCATGTCCCTTGCGGAACTTTGCCTCCCAAACAGCACTCCTGTAGGCCTCTCGGTTGTGAGCAAGATGGCCTGCTGCTGTTGCATCCATTTGCAGATCGTCAACGATGTTTTGCAGCCATCTTCGTCTTGGTCTTCCTCTCTTTCTTTTTCCCATTATGTATCCTTCCAATACGGTCTTCTCTAAATTATCATGACGTTTAATGTGTCCAAAATATTTCAGTTTTCTCTCTTTAATCCTCTTCACTAGCCAGCCTTCTTCAATATTAAGCTCTTGTAGTATAGATATATTTGTTCTTTTTTGTGTCCACGATATTTGGAGAACTCTTCTGTAGCATTTACATTCAAAGGCATTTATGTGTTTCTCAGCTGTTTTGTTAAGTGTCCAGGTCTCACAGGCATATGTTGCTATGAGAAAGATGCATGCCCTTAAAAATCTTATTTTTGTGGTTCTGTCTGCTCCTCTCCACAGACTCTTTATTTGTTTTACTTTCTGAAGAGCGATAGATGTCCTCCTTTTAATTTCCCTCATTGTATCTCCATTATTAGTTAGTAGCGATCCAAGATATTCAAAACTCTCCACTTCTTCCAGTTTTTCATCATTGATACATATTTCAGTTGCCTTGTTTGTTTTGTCAGTTGTCATCAATTTAGATTTCTTTGCATTAAGATAGAGGTTCTGCTCTTCGCTGTTCTTGCGGACTGACATAATTAGTTTTTCCATTCCTTTTTGTGTTGTGGACAGCAATACTGTGTCATCAGCATATCTAATCTCTGGTATTTCATAACCTCCAATTGTTATGGCATCGTAATATTCTTTGTCTACATCTTCTCTAACATTCCTCATTATATTTTCAGTATACAAGTTAAATAAGTAGGGTGACAATATGCACCCCTGACGGACCCCTTGTTTTATGTCAAACCAACTTGTTGTTTCACCATTTATTCTTACTGCTGCTTGTTGGTCTAGATACAACAGTGATGTTAATTGTATCAAATGTGTTGGAAATCCCATTTTTCCCATTATTTCCCAAAGTTTCTGGTGTTGTACACAGTCAAATGCCTTTGAGTAGTCTATAAAGGATAAATATAGATTCACATTAAACTCTCTGCATTTCTCTATTATTAATCTTAGATTGAATATATGATCGCTTGATCCTCTTCCTTGCCTGAAACCAGCTTGGACCATATTGACTTCTTCTTCTATTTTCTTTCGAAGTCTACCCATTATGATTTTTAACAGAATTTTACTGGCATGACTAATCAGGGCAACAGTTCTGTAGTTGGTGCATAATTTCAGGTTACCCTTTTTGGCAGTGGTATGAATACAGTTCTTTTCCATTCTTTTGGCCAAACACCTGAATGCCATATCTTTTTACATAGTGCATGATAGATTGTTGCACACTCATTTCCTCCTGCTTTAATAAATTCAGCTGTTACCTCATCACATCCTGGTGATTTACCATTTTTCAGATTCTTTATTGCCCATAAAACTTCTTCCATTGTCGGTTCGGGTTCTTTCTCCTCCAATAATAATTCACACTGTTGATTTCTGCTTCCACAGTCGGTTGTTTCATACATTCATTTGCAATATTCCTTCCATCTTTCTAGAATTTCCTCTGTCTCTGTCAAGGTATTCCCCATCTCATCACAAATTACATTTAGTTTAGGTGTGACATTTCTCGTCAATGTCTTCATTTCTTTAAACATTTCACTATCTCTTCCACACTTCTGATGTTCTTCTATTCTTTCACAACAATCTTGTATGTATTGTTTTTTGTCTTTTCTTATGTTTCTTCGTACTTCTTTTTTTAAAGTTTTATATTTATCTTTGTTGTTGTTTGTCACTTGCCATTGCGTCTTCATTTCTCTACATTGCTTTATCAGTTCTAGTGTACCTGCTGTGATCCATCTATTCTTTTGTGTTTTCTTTACTGGAACCATGTCTTTAGCTGTTGTTACTAAGATATCTTTGGCCTGCATAGCCAATTCATCTGGTGTCATCTCCTCCTGTACAGCCATCAGGATTTCGAAACGGTTCTTCACTTCTATACCGTATTGCTCTGGTATATTTGTAAGGTCAAAGCGGAGTGGTCTTGATCCCGTAACTATCTTTTTCATCTTTATCTTCATGTCTGCTATTAATAACTCATGGTCCATGTCACAATCAGCACCTGGTAAAGTTTTTGCTGATGTTATGCTTGACCTCCACCTTCTCTGCACTAAAATGTAATCTATTTGATTCCTGGTTTTCCCATCAGGTGATGTCCATGTGTAAAGTCTTCTTGGATGTTGTTTAAAAAGTGTGTTAGCGATCATTAGCTCATTTTCCATGCAAAACGCCATTAGATTGTCACCTGCCTCATTTCTGTGTCCTATGCTAAATTTCCCTACAACTTGTCCTTCATCTTCTGCTCTTTCTGTACCAATTTTTGCATTAAAATCACCCATTATTAATACAATATCATTTTTCCGTACCTGGTCTATTGTCGTTTGCAGTGTGTTATAAAAGTTTTCTACTTCCTCTTCTTCTGCTGCTGATGTAGGTGCATATATCTGGATGATTGTTACATTTCTAGGAATGCCCTTAAGTCTGATTGTCCACGCTACATACACCATATTAACGCCACAAAAGACATAACACACACAGGGCATAAATATGTATCATCATGAGTACAAACAAGCATGTCACCAATATAAATGTATATCTCTCTAAATATCAACTGAAATAATGTGGACCCAGTTGGCCTGGGTCCTCCTGGCCCCTCATAAGCAATGCACACATTCCTCAAATCCGTGTCAACGCAATGAATATCCCAATATGTCTCTCCTCGTGCCAATGCACTGAATTATCTCACATATCTTCTCTTTGTGCCAATTCACTGAATTATCACACACACTTCCCCTTTGTGCCAAATCACTGAATTTCTCATATATATCCCCTTTGTTACAGTGCACTGAATTATCTCACATATCTCCTCTCTGTGCCAATGCATTGAATTATCTCACATATCTCTCCTTTGTGCCAATGCACCGAATTATCACACTATTATAACAGCCAACAACTGTAAAGTATGTCATCGCACCAGACAGTGTTCATGATGCCGGTAACCTGCAGCTGCAGACATTACCAGATATTCAACATGTGAAGATATGACAACTGAGTTACAGATCGTTCAAAGAAATAAGAACCAAACAGATCGTCAATAGACATGCCCACCAACATCATCACACGCGGAGGATTGTGTTCAGTTCCTTGACAAAAATGCGAATTCTCCTTAGTAAAGATGTTCTGATTTCGCTAATTACGGTAAATGGCACATTCGTCGGTAAAGAGAACTTCCTTTTGCCTAGCACATGTTGGAAATGTTTGCAGGAACAAATTACATACAGTCTGGCTACAGATAATATCCATGTCTGTTATTTCACCGATGGTCACGGGGCTAAAAGGTTTCATCTCCAAGGCTTTCTTCATAAGATCGCACATTGTTGACAGCAGCACTTGCAACTCAGTGGCACGTTTTCTTTTTTATTTAATCGAACCACGGACTCGGGGATGGCTGCACAAGTTTCCCGCGGACTAGAGGCTCCCCTACTTCGAGGTGTGTGTTCAACAAATTCTATGCCAAAAGCAATTTAACACATCCCATGCTGAAGCCACCTTAACACATCCCATGCTGAAGCCACCTTAACATATCCCATGCTGAAAGCACTTCAGCATATCCAATGCTGAAAGCACTTCAGCACATCCCATGCTGAAAGCACTTCATCACATCCCATGCTGAAAGCACTTCAACACTTCTTTAGCTCGTCATGTGCTATGCGGTTTCTCGTGATGACGCTCGTCATGTGCTATAGGGTTGCTCGTTAACCCACGCGACCGCCACAAGACTCTCCTCCACAGTGAAAACGCTTGTATCCGCCATCTTGCCTTCACGCAAGTGAAGCCAGAAATGCTCCGCAAAACGAACGAGAAGACATGAGGTTGTATTCGTCTCTGAAGAGATCATGACGGAATTCACATTGACGTACATGATCCATAACAGGATGATTCATAAACTACAGCATTTAAAAAGTCACATTACACATAACTACAGGTGTAGCTGGACTTTTCGCTCACCCTGTAGAGCAGATGTTCCATCAATTTCTAAAATTAAAGTTGCAATTGCTAAATCAGAATGTCTCTGGTGAATTCTTTGAAATGACCTTAATTGATGTGAGGAACGAATCCAGCGACAGAGAGATAATTCTGGGAGTCTGAAGAAGACGTAATCTTTTCTTGTGAGCGAGTCTAAGTCAGTAGAAGACATGATCTTTGGTTTTGTGAGTGAGATCTAAGTCAGTAGAAGACATGATCTTTGATTTTGTGAGTGAGATCTAAGTCAGTAGAAGACATGATCTTTGGTTTTGTGAGTGAGATCTAAGTCAGTAGAAGACATGATCTTTGATTTTGTGAGAGAGATCTAAGTCAGTAGAAGACATGATCTTTGGTTTTGGAAGCGAGAACTAAGTCAGTAGAAGACATGATCTTTGATTTTGTGAGTGAGATCTAAGTCAGTAGAAGACATGATCTTTGATTTTGTGAGAGAGATCTAAGTCAGTAGAAGACATGATCTTTGATTTTGTGAATGAGGTCTAAGTCATTAGAAGACATGATCTTTGATTTTGTGAATGAGATCTAAGTCAGTAGAAGACATGATCTTTGATTTTGTGAGCATGTCTAAGTCAGTAGAAGACATGATATTTGGTTTTGTGAGTGAGATCTAAGTCAGTAGAAGACATGATCTTTGGTTTTGGAAGCGAGAACTAAGTCGGTAGAAGGCATGATCTTTGATTTTGTGAGTGAGATCTAAGTCAGTAGAAGACATGATCTTTGATTTTGTGAGTGAGATCTAAGTCAGTAGAAGACATGATCTTTGATTTTGTGAGAGGAGTCTAAGTCAGTAGAAGACATGATCTTTGGATTTGTAAGTGAGATCTAAGTCAATAGAAGACATGATCTTTGATTTTGTGAGCGAGTCTCAGTCAGTAGAAGACATGATCTTTGGTTTTGTGAGTGAGATCTAAGTCAGTAGAAGACATGATCTTTGATTTTGTGAGCTAGTCTAAGTCAGTAGAAGACATGATCTTTGATTTTGTGAGTGAGATCTAAGTCAGTAGAAGACATGATTTTTGATTTTGTGAGCGAGTCTAAGTCAGTAGAAGACATGATCTTTGATTTTGTGAGCGAGTCTAAGTCAGTAGAAGACATGATCTTTGGTTTTGTGAGAGAGATCTAAGTCAGTAGAAGACATGATTTTTGATTTTGTGAGCGAGTCTAAGTCAGTAGAAGACATGATCTTTGGTTTTGTGAGTGAGATCTAAGTCAGTAGAAGACATGAACTTTGATTTTGTGAGCGAGTCTAAGTCAGTAGAAGACATGATCTTTGATTTTGTGAGTGAGATCTAAGTCAGTAGAAGACATGATCTTTGGTTTTGTGAGTGAGATCTAAGTCAGTAGAAGACATGATCTTTGATTTTGTGAGCGAGTCTAAGTCAGTAGAAGACATGATCTTTGGTTTTGGAAGCGAGAACTAAGTCTGTAGAAGGCATGATCTTTGGTTTTGTGAGAGAGATCTAAGTCAGTAGAAGACATGATCTTTGGTTTTGGAAGCGAGAACTAAGTCGGTAGAAGGCATGACCTTTGGTTTTGTGAGAGAGATCTAAGTCAGTAGAAGACATGATTTTTGATTTTGTGAGCGAGTCTAAGTCAGTAGAAGACATGATCGTTGGTTTTGTGAGTGAGATCTAAGTCAGTAGAAGACATGAACTTTGATTTTGTGAGCGAGTCTAAGTCAGTAGAAGACATGATCTTTGATTTTGTGAGTGAGATCTAAGTCAGTAGAAGACATGATCTTTGGTTTTGTGAGTGAGATCTAAGTCAGTAGAAGACATGATCTTTGATTTTGTGAGTGATATCTAAGTCAGTAGAAGACATGATCTTTGATTTTGTGAGCTAGTCTAAGTCAGTAGAAGACATGATCTTTGATTTTGTGAGTGAGATCTAAGTCAGTAGAAGACATGATCTTTGATTTTGTGAGTGAGATCTAAGTCAGTAGAAGACATGATCTTTGATTTTGTGAGCGAGTCTAAGTCAGTAGAAGACATGATCTTTTATTTTGTGAGCTAGTCTAAGTCAGTAGAAGACATGATCTTTGATTTTGTGACTGAGATCTAAGTCAGTAGAAGACATGATCTTTGATTTTGTGAGTGAGATCTAAGTCAGTAGAAGACATGATCTTTGATTTTGTGAGCGGGTCTAAGTCAGTAGAAGACATGATCTTTGATTTTGTGAGTGAGATCTAAGTCAATAGAAGACATGATCTTTGATTTTGTGAGCGAGTCTAAGTCAGTAGAAGACATGATCTTTGATTTTGTAAGTGAAATCTAAGTCAGTAGAAGATATGATCTTTGATTTTGTGAGTGAGATCTAAGTCAGTAGAAGACATGATCTTTGATTTTGTGAGTGAGATCTAAGTCAGTAGAAGACATGATCTTTGATTTTGTGAGCGAGTCTAAGTCAGTAGAAGACATGATCTTTGGTTTTGGAAGCGAGAACTAAGTCTGTAGAAGGCATGATCTTTGGTTTTGTGAGAGAGATCTAAGTCAGTAGAAGACATGATCTTTGGTTTTGGAAGCGAGAACTAAGTCGGTAGAAGGCATGACCTTTGGTTTTGTGAGAGAGATCTAAGTCAGTAGAAGACATGATTTTTGATTTTGTGAGCGAGTCTAAGTCAGTAGAAGACATGATCGTTGGTTTTGTGAGTGAGATCTAAGTCAGTAGAAGACATGAACTTTGATTTTGTGAGCGAGTCTAAGTCAGTAGAAGACATGATCTTTGATTTTGTGAGTGAGATCTAAGTCAGTAGAAGACATGATCTTTGATTTTGTGAGTGAGATCTAAGTCAGTAGAAGACATGATCTTTGATTTTGTGAGTGAGATCTAAGTCAGTAGAAGACATGATCTTTGATTTTGTGAGCTAGTCTAAGTCAGTAGAAGACATGATCTTTGATTTTGTGAGTGAGATCTAAGTCAATAGAAGACATGATCTTTGATTTTGTGAGTGAGATCTAAGTCAGTAGAAGACATGATCTTTGATTTTGTGAGCGAGTCTAAGTCAGTAGAAGACATGATCTTTTATTTTGTGAGCTAGTCTAAGTCAGTAGAAGACATGATCTTTGATTTTGTGAGTGAGATCTAAGTCAGTAGAAGACATGATCTTTGATTTTGTGAGTGAGATCTAAGTCAGTAGAAGACATGATCTTTGATTTTGTGAGCGGGTCTAAGTCAGTAGAAGACATGATCTTTGATTTTGTGAGTGAGATCTAAGTCAATAGAAGACATGATCTTTGATTTTGTGAGCGAGTCTAAGTCAGTAGAAGACATGATCTTTGATTTTGTAAGTGAAATCTAAGTCAGTAGAAGATATGATCTTTGATTTTGTGAGTGAGATCTAAGTCAGTAGAAGACATGATCTTTGATTTTGTGAGTGAGATCTAAGTCAGTAGAAGACATGATCTTTGATTTTGTGAGTGAGATCTAAGTCAGTAGAAGACATGATCTTTGATTTTGTGAATGAGGTCTAAGTCAGTAGAAGACATGATCTTTGATTTTGTGAATGAGATCTAAGTCAGTAGAGGACATGATCTTTGATTTTGTGAGCGTGTCTAAGTCAGTAGAAGACATGATATTTGGTTTTGTGAGTGAGATCTAAGTCAGTAGAAGACATGATCTTTGGTTTTGGAAGCGAGAACTAAGTCGGTAGAAGGCATGATCTTTGATTTTGTGAGTGAGATCTAAGTCAGTAGAGGACATGATCTTTGATTTTGTGAGCGTGTCTAAGTCAGTAGAAGACATGATATTTGGTTTTGTGAGTGAGATCTAAGTCAGTAGAAGACATGATCTTTGGTTTTGGAAGCGAGAACTAAGTCGGTAGAAGGCATGATCTTTGATTTTGTGAGTGAGATCTAAGTCAGTAGAAGACATGACCTTTGATTTTGTGAGCGTGTCTAAGTCAGTAGAAGACATGATATTTGGTTTTGTGAGTGAGATCTAAGTCAGTAGAAGACATGATCTTTGGTTTTGGAAGCGAGAACTAAGTCGGTAGAAGGCATGATCTTTGATTTTGTGAGTGAGATCTAAGTCAGTAGAAGACATGACCTTTGATTTTGTGAGTGAGATCTAAGTCAGTAGAAGACATGATCTTTGATTTTGTGAGAGGAGTCTAAGTCAGTAGAAGACATGATCTTTAGATTTGTGAGTGAGATCTAAGTCAATAGAAGACATGATCTTTGATTTTGTGAGCGAGTCTCAGTCAGTAGAAGACATGATCTTTGGTTTTGTGAGTGAGATCTAAGTCAGTAGAAGACATGATCTTTGATTTTGTGAGCTAGTCTAAGTCAGTAGAAGACATGATCTTTTATTTTGTGAGTGAGATCTAAGTCAGTAGAAGACATGATTTTTGATTTTGTGAGCGAGTCTAAGTCAGTAGAAGACATGATCTTTGATTTTGTGAGCGAGTCTAAGTCAGTAGAAGACATGATCTTTGGTTTTGGAAGCGAGAACTAAGTCTGTAGAAGGCATGATCTTTGGTTTTGTGAGAGAGATCTAAGTCAGTAGAAGACATGATCTTTGGTTTTGGAAGCGAGAACTAAGTCGGTAGAAGGCATGATCTTTGGTTTTGTGAGAGAGATCTAAGTCAGTAGAAGACATGATTTTTGATTTTGTGAGCGAGTCTAAGTCAGTAGAAGACATGATCTTTGGTTTTGTGAGTGAGATCTAATTCAGTAGAAGACATGAACTTTGATTTTGTGAGCGAGTCTAAGTCAGTAGAAGACATGATCTTTGATTTTGTGAGCGAGTCTAAGTCAGTAGAAGACATGATCTTTGGTTTTGTGAGTGAGATCTAAGTCAGTAGAAGACATGAACTTTGATTTTGTGAGCGAGTCTAAGTCAGTAGAAGACATGATCTTTGATTTTGTGAGTGAGATCTAAGTCAGTAGAAGACATGATCTTTGGTTTTGTGAGTGAGATCTAAGTCAGTAGAAGACATGATCTTTGATTTTGTGAGTGATATCTAAGTCAGTAGAAGACATGATCTTTGGTTTTGTGAGTGAGATCTAAGTCAGTAGAAGACATGATCTTTGATTTTGTGAGTGAGATCTAAGTCAGTAGAAGACATGATCTTTGATTTTGTGAGTGAGATCTAAGTCAGTAGAAGACATGATCTTTGATTTTGTGAGTGAGATCTAAGTCAGTAGAAGGCATGATCTTTGATTTTGTGAGCTAGTCTAAGTCAGTAGAAGACATGATCTTTGATTTTGTGAGTGAGATCTAAGTCAGTAGAAGACATGATCTTTGATTTTGTGAGCTAGTCTAAGTCAGTAGAAGACATGATCTTTGGTTTTGTGAGTGAGATCTAAGTCAGTAGAAGACATGATCTTTGATTTTGTGAGCGAGTCTTAGTTCACAAAGCAGTTCTCGTGGTGAAACAAAGCCCATCGAAAAATGCATAGAACAGAGATGAGTTGTACTGATGATCTTAAGAGCAAGGTCGTTGATGACAGACTTGTGACATAACAGAACATATATCGAGTCACTGTACAGAAGGAGAACAATCAACTCCAGTCATTGTAGAGGAGAAAAGTCAACTCTGTTAATTGTACAGAAGGATAACAATCAGTTCTAGTCATTGTGCAGACGGGGAACAATCAACTCCAGTCACTGTACAGAAGGAGAACATTCAATTCTAGTCATTGTACAGAAGGAGAACAATCAACTCCAGTCACTGTACAGAAGGAGAACAATCAACTCCAGTCATTGTAGAGGAGAAAAGTCAACTCTGTTAATTGTACAGAAGGATAACAATCAGTTCTAGTCATTGTGCAGACGGGGAACAATCAACTCCAGTCACTGTACAGAAGGAGAACATTCAATTCTAGTCATTGTGCAGACGGGGAACAATCAACTCCAGTCATTGTAGAGGAGAAAAGTCAACTCTGTTAATTGTACAGAAGGATAACAATCAGTTCTAGTCATTGTACAGAAGGAGAACAATCAACTCCAGTCATTGTAGAGGAGAAAAGTCAACTCTGTTAATTGTACAGAAGGATAACAATCAGTTCTAGTCATTGTGCAGACGGGGAACAATCAACTCCAGTCATTGTAGAGGAGAAAAGTCAACTCTGTTAATTGTACAGAAGGATAACAATCAGTTCTAGTCATTGTGCAGACGGGGAACAATCAACTCCAGTCACTGTACAGAAGGAGAACATTCAATTCTAGTCATTGTGCAGACGGGGAACAATCAACTCCAGTCACTGTACAGAAGGAGAACATTCAATTCTAGTCATTGTGCAGACGGGGAACAATCAACTCCAGTCATTGTAGAGGAGAAAAGTCAACTCTGTTAATTGTACAGAAGGATAACAATCAGTTCTAGTCATTGTACAGAAGGATAACAATCAGTTCTAGTCATTGTGCAGACGGGGAACAATCAACTCCAGTCATTGTAGAGGAGAAAAGTCAACTCTGTTAATTGTACAGAAGGATAACAATCAGTTCTAGTCATTGTGCAGACGGGGAACAATCAACTCCAGTCACTGTACAGAAGGAGAACATTCAATTCTAGTCATTGTGCAGACGGGGAACAATCAACTCCAGTCATTGTAGAGGAGAAAAGTCAACTCTGTTAATTGTACAGAAGGATAACAATCAGTTCTAGTCATTGTACAGAAGGAGAACATTCAATTCTAGTCATTGTGCAGACGGGGAACAATCAACTCCAGTCACTGTACAGAAGGAGAACATTCAATTCTAGTCATTGTACAGAAGGATAACAATCAGTTCTAGTCATTGTGCAGACGGGGAACAATCAACTCCAGTCATTGTAGAGGAGAAAAGTCAACTCTGTTAATTGTACAGAAGGATAACAATCAGTTCTAGTCATTGTGCAGACGGGGAACAATCAACTCCAGTCATTGTAGAGGAGAAAAGTCAACTCTGTTAATTGTACAGAAGGATAACAATCAGTTCTAGTCATTGTGCAGACGGGGAACAATCAACTCCAGTCACTGTACAGAAGGAGAACATTCAATTCTAGTCATTGTGCAGACGGGGAACAATCAACTCCAGTCATTGTAGAGGAGAAAAGTCAACTCTGTTAATTGTACAGAAGGAGAACAATCAACTCCAGTCATTGTAGAGGAGAAAAGTCAACTCTGTTAATTGTACAGAAGGATAACAATCAGTTCTAGTCATTGTGCAGACGGGGATCTAAGTCAGTAGAAGACATGATCTTTGATTTTGTGAGTGAGATCTAAGTCAGTAGAAGACATGATCTTTGATTTTGTGACTGAGATCTAAGTCAGTAGAAGACATGATCTTTGATTTTGTGAGTGAGATCTAAGTCAGTAGAAGACATGATCTTTGATTTTGTGAGTGAGATCTAAGTCAGTAGAAGACATGATCTTTGATTTTGTGAGTGAGATCTAAGTCAGTAGAAGACATGATCTTTTATTTTGTGAGCGAGTCTAAGTCAGTAGAAGACATGATCTTTGGTTTTGTGAGTGAGATCTAAGTCAGTAGAAGACATGATCTTTGATTTTGTGAGTGAGATCTAAGTCAGTAGAAGACATGATCTTTGATTTTGTGAGCTAGTCTAAGTCAGTAGAAGACATGATCTTTGGTTTTGTGAGTGAGATCTAAGTCAGTAGAAGACATGATCTTTGATTTTGTGAGCTAGTCTAAGTCAGTAGAAGACATGATCTTTGGTTTTGTGAGTGAGATCTAAGTCAGTAGAAGACATGATCTTTGATTTTGTGAGCGAGTCTTAGTTCACAAAGCAGTTCTCGTGGTGAAACAAAGCCCATCGAAAAATGCATAGAACAGAGATGAGTTGTACTGATGATCTTAAGAGCAAGGTCGTTGATGACAGACTTGTGACATAACAGAACATATATCGAGTCACTGTACAGAAGGAGAACAATCAACTCCAGTCATTGTAGAGGAGAAAAGTCAACTCTGTTAATTGTACAGAAGGATAACAATCAGTTCTAGTCATTGTGCAGACGGGGAACAATCAACTCCAGTCACTGTACAGAAGGAGAACATTCAATTCTAGTCATTGTACAGAAGGAGAATAATCAACTCCAGTCATTGTAGAGAAGGAGAGCAATCAACTTATTTCCATTTCATATTATAAAAGGGTAAGACTGTGCACTGTTGTGTTGCCATCATATACAATTTTCAATAATCAGCTGGACCAGTGACCAATACTGTGTAAAATATTCATGATGAAAGAAAAGATAAAACATTTTTTGTAAAAGGAACTAATAAAAGAATTTGCCATGAAAAAGAAATAAAGTCAGATAACGTGTTCCATATCATCATCATCATCAGGTGCCGTGCCGACTGGCTTTGGCTATTATGCTTCTCCAGAGTACACGATCCTTCATGCAGGTCATCAGCTCAGTTGGTGATCTATTCTCACACTATCCCGTCAAACTGTCCAGTATCATTTCTCTTGGTCTTCCTCTTGATCGTCTTCTTTCTATTTTTCCTGTTGTTATAATATTTTCAATGTCCCCTCTTCTCATTGCATGTCCTTTGAAAGTACATTGTCTCTCTCTTATCTTTTTGACAAGGTTTTTTGTCTCTCCAGCTCTTCTCATATATTCTTCATTAGTTATTTTTGCTGTCCTGGGGATTCGCAACATTCTTCTAATAAACCACATTTCTGCTGCTTCCAATGATTTTTTGTACAGACCTGCCCATTGTCCATGATTTACTTCCATATAACAAGATAGGTTCAATATAGCATTTTAGGACTCGTTTTCTAACATTCATTGATAAGGATGTGTTGGCTAATATGTTTCTCATTCTCTGAAATGAAGTCTTTGCTTGGCCTATTCTGTTCCTAATTTCTGTTCTGCATTTCCCATCTGAAGTTATTACTGCTCCAAGGTATTTGAATTTCTGCACCTGCTTTAGAATAGTTCCGTTTAATTTTATACTGCATGTTGGTGGATTCTGTTTCTTAGGTAAAACCATAGTCTTTATCTTTTTGATGTTCAAAGTAAGGCCTTTCTGTTCACTTTCTTTGGCGACTTTATCCAAGAGATTTTGCAAGTCTTGTTGGTTCTCAGCTATCAGTACTGTGTCGTCAGCATACCGAAGGTTGTTAATATTGTATCCTCCAATTTTTATGCCTGGTTCTGTGATGATCGTTCATAGAATATTCTCGCTGTACAGAGAAAAAATGTCTGGAGATAGTACACATCCTTGTCGCACCCCTTGTTTTATAGGTTGATATTTTCCAATTCTATTTTCAATTCGAATTGCTGCTTCTTGCTGCCAGTATAGATGTTTTACAATCCTCAAGTCTTTTCAATCTATAATGATGTCTTCAAGCATTTTAATAATTTCATTATGTTTCACCTTGTCAAATGCCTTGGTGTAATCAATGAAGCATAAGTAGAGATCTTTCTGTACTTCTAAAGCTCTTTCTGTTAGTGTTCGTAAAGCATAAATGGCACTGTGTGTTCCCTTTCCTTCAGCAAATCCAAACTGTTCATCTGCTATTTCCATTTTTATCGGTTTCCTTGTTCTTCTCATAATGATTCTTAGAAGTAGCTTCGTTATGTGACATGAGAGGCTGATAATCCGGTGGTCATCACATTCCTTTTAAAATTGACTATTGGTGATTAATGTCAACCTAACATTAAATTAACTAGTGGTGACCAGTGACAATCTAAACGGTGGTGACTAATGGTAATAAAACCAGTGGTAGCTAATGGACCTCTAACATGTGGAGACTAATGGTAACCTAATATATTAATGAGTATTATTAATTATAAATCTGATGAAAAAAAAATAAAATTAGTGAACCTATTTTACAACCAGGATGAAAAGCTTGGCTCTGCAACATGCTGTCAGATACATCAAAAATATCCGAAGATTTGAGAAATGCTGTAAATACCTTGATGTGGAAGAAAAGAAAAAGAGAAAAAGGGAAATTCCGGTCAATACAATGACTTCTTGCTTCTGATACTTTATAGGAAAAATATTCTTTAAGATCCTGGACAAAAGACTGCTGTCAATATTTGAACAACACTCAAATGAAGCTCGAATAGGATTTAGGAAAAAATAGAAGCTGTACAAACGTCATCCATTTTTCTAAGACAACTAACAACTCGAACAGAAAAATCAATTGGACACAGTCAGGTACTGCACATAGCCTATGCAGAAAAAGAAAAAGCACTCGATACAGCAGGCATACGCAAAATGAGGCAAATCTTACAACAATATGCAGTGAGTACGTAGTGGTGGATTTACACTGACGTAGACTTGAGAAATCGTACACGATGGAGTGAGCATACATATAAATATGCATAAAGTCTGCATACAATGCCTTTCAGAACACACGATTGATGTTCTGAACTACCATAAAAAAGTCAGACGTGAAGCACGGTTGTGCGCTGTCGCCTTCATTATCCGCAAAGTACATTTAGAAAAATCTTTAGATAAACTAGCTACCATTTATGACAACTTATCTTAACCATTTATATGTGTGCACGAGCATATGTGCCAGCATTTCTCTAACGATTTATAGGTGTGCACGCGCATTTTGTGTCAGCAGCTCTCTAACGTTTTAAAGGTGTGTACGACCATTTGTGTCACTATTTCTCTAACGATTTAGAGGTGTGTTCGAGCATTTGTGTCACTATTTCTCTAACGATTCAGAGGTGTGCACGAGCATTTGTGTCACTATTTCTCTAACGATTTAGAGGTGTGTACGAGCATTTGTGTCACTATTTCTCTAACGATTTAGAGGTGTGTACGAGCATTTGTGTCACTATTTCTCTAACGATTTAGAGGTGTGTACGAGCATTTGTGTCACTATTTCTCTAACGATTTAGAGGTGTGTACGAGCATTTACCCTAATTTCTCTTTAATGTTTTAGACGTATGAATAATGATTTTTCCCTACGTTTTATAGGCAATTTTAAATATGTACTTGAATATTTGTCTTTGTCGTTTTATTTATTTACATGTGTACACTAGTATTTATCTGAGCATATCTGTTTTGTTTTGAGAATATACACAAGCATTTAACTGTTTTCTATTCTTATTTCCCTTCCTAATGCTAAACTATGCCCAGAAGTGGCAGAAATCGATCTCGTCCAGCGGCCTCGATTTAATCGACGCAACTCATCATGTCCTCGAGGTATTTATTGGACAACATAAACAAAATTTCTCTCTCTTTTCTTTGGATTTTAAAAATTCATCAGTCAGTCAGTCATTTGCATGAGTCCTCTATTTGTCTGCACTGTTCATTTAACCACACTTCCTTTGCTTCTCTGCATTTGCATCTTATTTCTTTATTTATCATGTTATATTTTTCTTGGTTATTTTGACTCCTCCTCCTCTTGTCCATCAGTCCTAAGATGTCGTCTGTCATCCACTTATTTTTAGGGGCTTCTTTTTTCTGTGGTATTATCTCCTTAACAGTATGGTGGATAGAATCTCTTAACATTGCCAATTTTTCATCTATACTATTTATCTTTGCTATTGCATTGAATCTATTTGTTATAATAACTTTGTATTGTTCTCGCAGTTCGTGGTCATTTTTAAGGAGTTCTGTATTCAGTTTGATGTTTCTCACTTTTCTGCATGCTTTATTTAGCTTTATTCTAATTTTTCCACAGAGTGGGTCATGGTCACTATTGCAGTCGGCTCCTGGTATGGTTTTTGTTGTCAGTAATGCATTGCGGAATCATTTGTTGATTAATACGTAGTCTGTCTGGTTAAAAGTCTTTTTTTGTCTCGCCTGCACCACGTTGCCAGCCTTTGGGGATGTTGTTTAAACCAAGTGTTTCCTACAACCATGCTGTGTATTCTTGCCCATTCAATTAATTTACTACCTCTGTCGTTCCTCTCCCCTAGTCCATAATCACCAACGATGTCTGCAGTTCCTCCTTTACCAACTTTGGCATTAAAATCTCCCATGACTATAGTAACTTCATGTGACTTTGTGTGTTTTAGGGTTGTCTTTTTGTCATTTTAAAATAGCTGTACATCTTCTTCAGAACTTTTAGATGTTGGAGCGTACACTTGTATAATATTTATGTTTATTGGTCCGTCCTTTCAGTTGGGCTAGCAGGACTCGGTCCGAGATGTTCAAATATTCTCCAATTGCCATTGCTGTTTGTTCGTCAAATATTACTCTTACTCCTCGTTCATGTTTCTCACTTCCTGAATATATTATTGTATATTTATCAAAGTTTATCTTCCCTGCACCTGTCCATCTAACTTCACTCATTCCTAATATGTTGATCTTCATTCTTTCCATTTCCCTCTTCGATGTAAAGAGGGAAATGCAAATGTTGCTTTCTCCAGATCTTTTCCAAGATATGTCTTTACATTCAGTATGGCTAATTTGACTGCTCGTCTTCATGTATGTACCTCCATGTGTTTTCTGATATCCAAGCTTTTCTATTTGGTTTTTTCAGTCCAGCGCTTACTTTTGCTGTTGTTATTATGGCTGTGCTGTAAGAAGTCCATAATTCATCTATACCTATCTCCTCTACTTCACCGATTGTTGTGGAATGATTGGCAAGTTCCTGAATGAAATTCCTGTTAGCATTTTCTTCCTGTAGGTTGTGGCTGTTTATCTTTCTGGGTATTGATTTCTTGTGTTAGCTTTTCAGTTTTAGTTTTAGTTTTCATATATGTAGATTGTGATCACTGTTGACATCTTCACTTCTATATGCACTTACGTCTATCAGAAATGTTCTGTATTGCTTTCTAATACAAAAATGATTTATCTGGTTTCTGGTTCTATCGTCTGTGATATCTACGTATTATGTATCTCTTTGTGTGGAAATATTATGCCTCCAGTGACCACGCCTCTGTTAGACATATTTCAATGAATCTTTCTCAGTTCTGATTTACCGTGTCAGTTCCTTCTTTCCTCCATTATTTTTTTGACGTCGGTGTTATCTTTCCCTAACTTAGCGTTAAAGTCCCCCATAGCAATTAGGATGTCGTGTTTAGGGACTTTGTTAATGATTAGATGTTTGTTAGTGATAGAAATCGTCCTTTGCCTCATCATCTGCATCGTTCGAGGGTGTATAACACTGTATTGTTGTCATTCTTCCCTGCCTTAGGTTGTATCATGCTTTTATTATACGACTCTTTACTGCTTCTCATTCTATTAGACTCTTTGCTGCTACGTTAGACATAATTATATCTTCCCTCTCTTGGTGTTTCCCTTTGTCTCTGCCTAGGTGGTACCTCTCCACTTCTCTGATTACCTGAGTACTTTTTTTATTCTCCTGCCATTGTTCTTGTTTTTTTTTTACCAGAATCCAGTCTTTGTCATATGTTTGGGGCCGACGAATGTATTCTTTCGATCTTTGTCTGATCTCTTCGGAGTTAGCACCATTGATGCTCGGTTGGCTTGGTTGCGAGTTTCCATAACAAGTTCTTTTTTCTCCATCTAGAGTCGCCTCTAGATAGGTTCCAGGATAAGGTTGTTAGCCTTATGCCAACTCCTGATACAGAGTGAACGTATCGGGTGGACCACAAAAAGACTACGAAAAAATGATATTGTATTAATAATAGGGGATTTTAAAGCAAAGATTGGTACAGAAAAAGCAGAAGATGAAGGATATGTTGTAGGGAAATTTAGCATAACACAGAAATGAGGAAGGTGACAATCTAATGGCGTTTTGCATGGAAAATGAGCTAATGATTGCTAACATACTTTTTAAACAACGTCCAAGAAGACTTTACACATGGAGATCACCTGATGTGAAAACCAAAAATCAAATAGATTACATTTTAGTGCAAAGAAGGTGGAGATCAAGTATAACGTCAGCAAAAACTTTACCAGGTGCTGATTGTGACACAGACCATAAATTATTAATAGCAGGCATGAAGATAAAGATAAAAAAGACAGTTGCGGGATCAATACCACTCGGCTTTGATCTTACAAAAATACCAGAACAATACAATATAAAAGTGAAGGGCCGTTTAGAAATCCTGATGGCTGTACAGGATGAGATGACACCAGATGAACTGGCAACGCAGGCCAGAGATATCTTAATAACAACAGCTAAAGACATGGTTCCAGTAAAGAAAACACAAAAGAATGGGTGGATTACAGCAGGTACACTAGAACTGATAAAACAAAGTAGAGAAATGAAGACGGAATGGAAAGTGACAAACAACAACAAAGAGGAATATAAATCTTTAACAAAAGAAGTACGTAGAAACAAAAGAAAAGACAGAAACAATACATACAAGACTGTTGTGAAAGAATAGAAGGACATCAGAAGTGTGGAAGAGATAGTGAAGTGTTTAAAGAAATGAAGACATTGACGAGAAATGTCACACCTAAGCTAAATGTAATTTGTGATGAGATGGAGAATACCTTGACAGAGACAGAAGAAATTCTAGAAAGATGGAAGGAATTTTGCAGAGGAACGTATGAAACAACTGACTGTGAAAGCAGAAATCAACAGTGTGAATTGTTATTGGAGGAGAAAGAACCCGAACCGACAACAGAAGAAGTTTTATGGGCAATAAAGAATCTGAAAAATGGTAAATCACCAAGATGTGATGAGATAACAGCTGAACTTATTAAAGCAGGAGGAAAGGAATGTGCAACAATCTATCATGCACTATGTAAAAAGATATGGCATTCAGGTATTTGGCCAAAAGAATGGAAAATAACTGTATCCATACCACTACCAAAAAAGAGTAACTTGAAATTATGCACAAACTACAGAACTGTTGCCCTAATTAGTCATGCCAGTAAAATTCTGTTAAAAATCATAATGGATAGATTTCATAAGAAAATAGAAGAAGAAGTCAATATGGTCCAAGCTGGTTTCAGGCAAGAAAGAGGATCAAGAGATCACATATTCAATATACGATTAATAACAGAGAAATGCAGAGAGTTTAGTGTGAATCTATATTTAGTCTTTATAGACTACTCAAAGGCATTTGATTGTGTACAACACTAGAAACTTTGTGAAATAATGGAAAAAATGGGATTTCCAACACATTTGATACAATTAACATCACTGTTGTATCTAGACCAACAAGCAGCAGTAAGAATAAATGGTGAAACAACAACTTGGTTTGACATAAAACAAGAGGTCCGTCAGGGGTGCATATTGTCGCCTTACTTATTTAACTTGTATACTTAAAATATAATGATGAATTTTAGAGAAGATGTAGACAAAGAATATTACGATGCCATAACAATTGGAGGTTATGAAATACCAGAGATTAGATATGCTGATGACACAGTATTACTGTCACAACACAAAAAGAAATTGAAAAACTAATTATGTCAGTCCGTAAGAACAGCGACGAGCAAAAACCTCTATCTTACTGAGAAAAAAACTAAATTGATGATAACTGACAAAGCAAACAAGGCAGCTGAAATATGTATCAATGATGAAAAACTGGAAGAAGTGGAGAGTTTTGAATATCTTGGATCACTGCTAACTAATAATGGAGATACAATGAGGGAAATTAAAAGGAGGACATCTATCGCTATTCAGAAAGTAAAACAACTAAAGAATCTGTGGAGAGCAACAGACAAAACCCAAAAAAATATGATTTTTGAGGGCATGCGTCTTTCCCTGTAACAACTGGAGAGGAGTAACCTTAATATCAGTTGTGTCAAAAGTATTTTGCAAGGTCATTTTGAATAGACTTAAAGATATAGTGGATACAGCAGTGAGAGAAGAACAAGCAGGATTTCGAAAAAGGAGAAGATGTCTCGACCAGATCTTTACTCTCAGAATAATACTTGAAGAACATATTGAAAAGCAGAAACCATTAATACTGAACTTCATAGATTTTAAAAAGGCATTTGATAGCATACACAGAGATTTATTATGGAGAATTTTATGTCCATATGGAATATCATCTAAAACTGTCATTATCATTAAGGACTTATACAATGGACATGTTTGTGCAGTCAAGACAGAAGAAGGGATGAGTGAATGGTTCCAGATTGAAACAGGCGTGAAACAAGGATGTATACTGTCTCCTTTACTTTTTGGGATTACATTAGATTTCATAATGAAAAAATGCTGCACAGGTAACACAGGTATTGACTGGGTACATGGGACCCAACTAGAAGATCTTGATTTTGCTGATGACATAACTCTTATCAGTAATAATGTGAATTCCATGCAAGAAAAAACAGATAGCCTGTCTTCACTGGCTAGCAAAATAGGACTTGAAATTAACAAGGACAAAACAAAAATAATGAAAATTCCTCTCAATCAAAATGGAAAAATACACACAGAAGGAACAGATATTGAAGAAGTCAATCAATTTGCATACCTTGGCAGCTACATAGATCAGGATGGTGACACTAGAAAGGAAGTTAGAATCAGAATTGCAAAAGCAGCACCGATCTTCAAGAATCTTGAGAACATATGGAATTCAAAAGTTATAAGCAGAAAAAACAAGACTATTCAATTCAGATGTAATATCCACACTCATTTATGCATGCGAAAGCTGGAAAACAACTAAAGAAATAGACAAGAAATTAGACTCTTTTGAAAATAAATGCCTAAGGAAAATATTCGGCATCAAGTGGAACGAATTCAAGAACAATGCAGAGATAAGACAGATGACTGAACAACAACCAGTCTCACGGATGATCAGGAAAAGGAGTTGGACATATGTTGGTCACATGATGAGAAGAAATGATCAGAGAATCCCAAAACAAGCTATCAAGTGGAACACAACAGGCCGAAGAAGAAGAGGCAGACCGCGTGAAACTCTGAAGAGGTCTTTGTTAAGAGAGGCCAAATTAACAGGCATAAAATCCTTTGATGAGGTTGAAAGACTCGCCGAACACAGGAAAACTTGGCTAACTACTTTGCGAACCCTATGTGATGTTTAACGGCACGGGAAGGATATAAGAAGATAAGATCTTTCCCATAGCAACATATGCCTGTGAGACATGGACACTTAACAAAACAGCTGAGAAACACATAAATGCCTTTGAATGTAAATGCTACATAAGACTTCTTCAAATATCATGGACACAAAAAAGAACAAATATATCCGTACTAAAATAATTTAATATTGAAGAAGGCTGGCTAGTAAAGAAGATTAAATAGAGAAAACTGAAATATTTTGGACACATTAAACGTCGTGATAATCTAGAGAAGACCGTCTTGGAAGGGTACATAAAGGGAAAAAGAAAGAGAGTAAGACCAAGGTGAAGATGGCTGCAAGACATCGTTGATGATCTGCAAGTGGATGCATCAGCAGCAAGCCATCTTCCTCACAACTGAGAGGCCTACAGGAGAGCTATTAGGGAGGCAAAGTTCCGCAAGGGACATGCAAAATGAATGAATGAATGAACTGGTTTTATACTACACCCGCAGATGATTACTGAAACTTCCTCTGAAAAATACTACAATAGAAACATCAGTATAGTAACTCTACAACCCAAGGCTCTACACAAAACAGTACAAACATCAGTATAGTAACACTACAAGCCAAGGCTCTACACAAAACAAGATCACAACTGTTAGAAAAATAGACTTCAGCAAATGTTTACATTGACAAAACTGACTCGCACTATCCATTTCTTCTAAAACAACTATCAAACCAAACAAATAAAGTGAGCCAAACAAAAACAAAGTATTCTTCTCAACAGGCTCCACTACCTCTGTAGCATAGCCTTGTAAGTAGTGATTGTTATTATTATTATTATTATTATTAAAGAATATGATTATGAAAATATACCATAAACAAAATAGTAACGTCGAATAGCGACAGAGAAAAGTGGATAGGAAAGGAAGAGAAAGGTATAAAACTTCCATGACACGAGAACAAGACGCGGACAAAAGTAAACAGTAGAAACAGGGATAGAAAAAGACGAGACTCAGTGACGCTGAGATTTAGGTGATACAAAGGAAGGACGCCAGAAAGTAGGATGATCCAGTGAAAACAAAGCGGTAATTGGACGTTGACACGTGTAAACAACAGAAAAGACAAATAGAAAAGGCAGACACAATGAAAAAGCCAGGATACAATAAAACCTCCGACATGAAAGAGCAAGATAATGACTTAGGTAAATAACAATTGCATAGACGAAACTGACACAGACTGACACGCGTTAGAACGCGATTGTACACGGTTTTTAAATAAAGGAGTGACCAACTCGGCCAGCTGAACAATTAAATATTTAGAGATGTGGCCTATTGGACAATTGACTTACGAGAGATATGTTTCGGGGCAGTTAGAATGAAGGACAGTCAGAACGCTCATGGGAACCAGTGGACATCTGAAAGGTGGAGCCAAAATACTTATTGGTTAATCCATCAAGCTGGACTTGAAGATAAAAAGGCGAGCGGAGAGACAGGAGAGACGAAGAAGAAAGAAGAAGTACGGAAATAGAAGAGAGGAAGAAGTACGAAAGTAGAGGAGAGAGGAGACAGAGGACAGAGCCCGAAGACGGAAGAAAAGACAATTAGAGGACGAGGAAGCACGGAAGTACAGAAGAGAACGAAGAAGTACGGAAGTAGAAGAGAGAGGAGACAGAGGAGGGAGATCGTCAGAACACCGTCGGTCCGGCAAGTAGCGACTGACCAGAACTACAAGAAGGATGGTCAGTGCACGTGGACAGTCAAGAGTAAAGAAAGAAAGTCCGACCAGAACAGCCGAAAAGTCATCAGATGAGGGATAAGAACAGAAGTCCAGAGGAGAAGCAAGTAAACTTTGCTCGTTAGTACACTGCCATTGAGAGACGGCAGAGGAAGACTGTCAGAAGAAATCAGAAGACAGACAAGAGAAGAAAGAGGTATAAAATCAGAAGTAGTGTTAGACGGAAGATGGTTTTCAAGTGATTCAAATGATTAAGAAGAACTGACACTTTTGAAACTTCTAGTGCAGTGATTTTAGACGAGAAACCAGTTGACCACGTGTTGCACAACAGATAAAATACTGAGATAGGAAACGTTCTCGTATCAGGTGTAGAATATTGTGAATTTGAGAAATTGGGAAATGCTGCATGTAGAATATGATAGAGTTTGATATTGTGAACAAATGATTAAGTGATTCAATCCAAGTGATGCTGTCGACGATACATCTTGAACTTATTTCTTAAAATAAATGAATTCAAGGAACATTTCATCGGACTCCCTCTGGTCTAGTGAATGTAGTAAAGTTTTATGAAACCTGGGATGTGTTAATCAAAGAGCATCTTTAAGCTTCAATTCTATAATATGGAACTATTCAGAAATATACGATTCACAATACTTAATGTTATACCTCATCAGCGAAAATTCCAGTATTCCATCTTAACTATCTAGATTCTTTGGCTCAATTGATTTCTTCATTTATACTCTTTGCCTACTTTTAGTCTGTCCTAAATCTGTTCACTTCTGTAGTTTGAATTTGATAGAGAAGTTGTTATCAAAACTCCATAACAACATTGAAAATACGTCCTGTCTAGTCTCCTTTTCTATATTAAAAAATAAATTGTCCACTAAAAAAAAATTCAGCAACTGCAGCTGACCAGTCTGATCTTGGGTTAGCCCAGCACAATTTTTCGTAACTTTCTGTCAAAAGATTCAAGTCTGCTCAAGCATGAAGCATTAATGACTCACGCCTAATAATGTTAGAGAGAAAAATAAACTTTCCACGTGACTTTTACACTTGCATACGCACGAACAGAATTCAAAGTACAGCGTATACCTTTCGCTCCCCTTTCTTAGCCTAACCCTCCTCTACCCATAGGGCTCCACCAACCTAATATTATAACATCACTATTACATTATTATATCCGAGTACATTCCTTCCAAAACTTACAGAAATTAATAGATAAGATAAACAACATAAGCCAAAAATGGGGACTAGAGATCAATATTAGAAAGACCAAAGTAATGGTGTTTAGCCATAAAGTCCAAAGTAATGGTGTTCAGCCGTAAAGACCAAAGTAATGGTGTTTAGCCGTAAAGACCAAAGTAATGGTGTTCAGCCGTAAAGACCAAAATAATGGTGTTCAGCCGTAAAGACCAAAGTAATGGTGTTTAGCCGTAAAGTCCAAAGTAATGGTTTCAGCAGTAAAGACCAAAGTAATGGTGTTCAGCGGTAAAGACCAAAGTAATGGTTTCAGCGGTAAAGACCAAAGTAATGGTTTCAGCGGTAAAGACCAAAGTAATGGTGTTCAGCCGTAAAGACCAAAGTAATGGTTTCAGCGGTAAAGACCAAAGTAATGGTTTCAGTGGTAAAGACCAAAGTAATGGTGTTCAGCCGTAAAGACCAAAGTAATGGTGTTCGGGGGTAAAGACCAAAGTAATGGTGTTCAGCGGTAAAGACCAAAGTAATGGTTTCAGCGGTAAAGACCAAAGTAATGGTTTCAGCGGTAAAGACCAAAGTAATGGTGCTAGGGGTAAAGACCAAGAGCCACATGTGGATATAACCATAAACACCAGTAAACTGGAAAAATGGCAAACTACAGCTACTTAGAGCATATACTAACCAAGGATGAAAGACGGAGAGAAAGAAAAGAATGGGGATAGGAAACCATACATTCAGCGCCATGAAGACAACGCTATTGTCCAGAAATCTGCCAATAAAAGCAAACATTAGATGTTTAAAATACCAGACAAACTCTGTATAACTGACTGGAGCAGAAACCTTAATTCTAAGCAGAAAGTCGAAGATAAGGATAAATGCAGCAGAAATGCGGATCATGTCACATGCAAAAATGAAAAGAATAAATGCACAAGTATTAGAACAACTTCAAGTGCAATGTGACTTTATTAGAGAAATAAGGATCAAGAAAACAAAATATTTTGGCCATATCAAAGACACAGCAATATACTGAAGAAGATATGAAAGAAAAGGTGGAAGGAAAAAATAGCGAGAAGTAGAGATGTAGATGGGAAGATAACATAAGAGAGTGGACAGAGATGTAGATGGGAAGATAACATAAGAGAGTGGACAGAGATGTAGATGGGAAGATAACATAAGAGAGTGGACAGAGATGTAGATGGGAAGATAACATAAGAGAGTGGACAGAGATGTAGATGGAAAGATAACATAAGAGAGTGGACAGAGATGTAGATGGGAAGATAACATAAGAGAGTGGACAGAGATGTAGATGGGAAGATAACATAAGAGAGTGGACAGAGATGTAGATGGGAAGATAACATAAGAGAGTGGACAGAGATGTAGATGGAAAGATAACATAAGAGAGTGGACAGAGATGTAGATGGGAAGATAACATAAGAGAGTGGACAGAGATGTAGATGGGAAGATAACATAAGAGAGTGGACAGAGATGTAGATGGGAAGATAACATAGGAGAGTGGACAGAGATGTAGATGGGAAGATAACATAAGAGAGTGGACAGAGATGTAGATGGAAAGATAACATAAGAGAGTGGACAGAGATGTAGATGGGAAGATAACATAAGAGAGTGGACAGAGATGTAGATGAGAAGATAACATAAGAGAGTGGACAGAGATGTAGATGGGAAGATAACATAAGAGAGTGGACAGAGATGTAGATGGAAAGATACATAAGAGAGTGGACAGAGATGTAGATGGGAAGATAACATAAGAGAGTGGACAGAGATGTAGATGGAAAGATAACATAAGAGAGTGGACAGAGATGTAGATGGAAAGATAACATAAGAGAGTGGACAGAGATGTAGATGGGAAGATAACATAAGAGAGTGGACAGAGATGTAGATGGAAGATAACATAAGAGAGTGGACAGAGATGTAGATGGGAAGATAACATAAGAGAGTGGACAGAGATGTAGATGGAAAGATAACATAAGAGAGTGGACAGAGATGTAGATGGGAAGATAACATAAGAGAGTGGACAGAGATGTAGATGGGAAGATAACATAAGAGAGTGGACAGAGATGTAGATGGGAAGATAACATAAGAGAGTGGACAGAGATGTAGATGGAAAGATAACATAAGAGAGTGGACAGAGATGTAGATGGGAAGATAACATAAGAGAGTGGACAGAGATGTAGATGGGAAGTAACATAAGAGAGTGGACAGGACACAGCCTGGCCGAGTGCACCATCAAGGGGAGGGAACTGGAGATTCATTACTCCCAACTTTGGCACTGAAAATGGCACATGATGACGATGGTGGTAGTGATGACGACGATAATGATGATGATGCTGCTAGTGTTACTACTATTACACTACTACATATACTAGTACATGTGCTGCTGGTGCTAATATGCTACATTATTACATATATTGTAGATATGATGCTGCCGTTATTACTGCTGGTGCTAATATGCTACATTATTACTAATATGCTACATTATTACATATATTGTAGATATGATGCTGCCGTTATTACTGCTGGTGCTAATATGCTACATTATTACTAATATGCTACATTATTACATAAATTGTACATATGATGCTGCCGTTATTACTGCTGATGCTACTATGCTACATTATTACATATATTGTAGATATGATGTTGCCGTTATTACTGCTGATGCTACTATGCTACATTATTACATAAATTGTACATATGATGCTGCCGTTATTACTGCTGCTACCATCATGGCGTCCGAATCAAATTTTGCCAGTCAGTGTGAAAAAAACTATTTCTGTCTTCCTCGCCCTTCTTTCCCTGCCCCAACCTCTTCGGGCTCTTACTTAAATCAGCGAAACTCTGGACCCTGGGCTCTGACTGGAACCCTTCCCCCTCCCCCCCCCCCCCAATCGGGCCTAATTGCCGTTACCACTACTATTACCACTACTATTACCACTACCACCACCACTACCACTACTACTACTACTACTACTATTACTACTACTACTATTAATATTGTTTCTACGACTATTACTAATGCTGCTACTGCTACTACTACTACTACTACTGATACTACTACTACTACTACTACTACTACTACTGCTTTTACGACTATTACTAATGCTACTACTACTACTACTACTACTGTTTTTACGACTATTACTAATGCTACTACTACTACTACCACTACCGTTTTTACGACTATTACTAATGTTACTACTACTACTACTACTACTACTACTACTACTACTACTACTACTACTACAACTACTACTACAACTACTACTTCCACTACAATTACAACAGTTGATTTAATCTCAAGACGATAGGTCATTGTACTAAAACGAATTCAGAATTATCATTAAACAGGCATACTCCGATAAAAAAAGGAAAAATAGATTATGTTAAACTGAAAGGAGAAATGCAATGTTAAGAATCTGGATGTCAGTAAACCGATATATGAAATGAATTTAAATGTCGATAAACTGAAATATGAAATGAATTTGGATGTCAATAAACAAAAATATGAAATGAAAATCTATTTCAGAAGTTAGGAAAATTAACATAGACATAAGTTAAAAGAAGAAGGTTCTAGGAAAAGAAGAAAACAATATATTTATTTACTTGCGAGTAAGGGAGATTCAGAGAAAAGAAGTGTAGATACATTGAGTGACTGCTTGATAAAACTAACATCGGAATCTTGATAAAACTAACATCGGAATGTGAGTGACTGCTTGATCAAACTAACATCGGAATGTGAGTGACTGCTTGATAAAACTAACATCGGAATGTGAGTGACTGCTTGATCAAACTAACATCGGAATGTGAGTGACTGCTTGATCAAACTAACATCGGAATGTGAGTGACTGCTTGATAAAACTAACATCGGAATGTGAGTGACTGCTTGATCAAACTAACATCGGAATGTGAGTGACTGCTTGATCAAACTAACATCGGAATGTGAGTGACTGCTTGATCAAACTAACATCGGAATGTGAGTGACTGCTTGATCAAACTAACATCGGAATGTGAATGACTGCTTGATCAAACTAACATCGGAATGTGAGTGACTGCTTGATCAAACTAACATCGCAATGAAAACCTTTAGCTTTGTGGTTTTGAAGACTATGATTTTTTTTTTTATGAAGAGGAAATGCTAGAGATATTAGAGCCAGGAAAATCAACAAACACTCTAACAGAAACAGACCTTAAAACTTTTGTGCAAGAGCACATTTTATATAATACTTCCAACAGACGAAACATTGGAAATTTATGACACATGAAAACATTCGTCAGTAAAATCAAATAGCAAACAAGACAACAAATGATCCAGGATAGACTAGATAGATAGAAAGTGAAAAAAGAAACAATCCGAAGTTGGATATGAAGGAAAATATCATCTAAAGTTGGATATGACGGAAAAATATAATCCAGATGTCAGCTCAATCCAGTTACCGGAATTGCTGTCCTGCTATATTACTATAATAACGCATTGTTAAACTGCTACACAACAAAACAAATACAGTTATTTCGCTTACATAGCTACATCACTTACTAGCTAACAATGCTAGATTACTACATTTACAGTGCAATAATTGATGTCATTGTAACTACGATGTTTACCCACAATTCATTTCTGATATTTTGTGTGATAATTTACTCCCGCCAGCGCAGATGTGTTGATGTTAACCGCTTAGTCCATGGGAATGGATGAAATATTAGGCTCGTGTTAGAGCAGTTGTAATGACTTAAATCTTAGAAAAGTGTGAAAGCTGATGAGCGTACTTAGAGGGTCGACTTAATCTGTAGACAAGTGGAGCGGCCAAAGATAATAAAGAGACATCAGTCTGCATGATATTACAGCAACAATCATAGCAATATCAGCTTTGATATAAAATTTTAAGTAAACACAGTACTCACCCAGCAAGGCAGTAGGGTGGCGGAAATAAACAGTTCCAGTGATTGTCAGATGAACCAGGCTCAAAATCGATGACTGTATCGTTCCAGGTCACACTCACTGCACGCGATATGCACGCGCTGGTAACTGTTTGGTGCGGACATTCGGGCTCTATTATTTCTCTTTGCTAGCCTGCCAGGCAGTGGCTTCCAGTGTAGGCCTAACATTTACAAACACGGACTTTAGATATCATGTTCACGGAGAGTGGCGTAATTGCTGTACGCCTCACATTAGCAATGTGTGTGTGTGTGCTTGTGGTGGAGGGTGTTATGTGGCTGCCTCCTATCCCTATCTTGTGCACCAACCAACAATAAAATGCAGCCAACACTTGTAGTTTTAAATTAATGCTCGCCCACAGAAACTTTATACCGTAAGGACGAAAATAACCACGTAGGGTATCACTGTGGTGAGATAAGCATTTTCTTCCGTTTTCTGTGGTGAGATAATCACGTGTGTAATTTACTCTCCTTATCTGCCCTATTTTCAGAAGGTCAGGTCAGGACATACGGGCACTTAGCCAATATTTCAATATAAATTATTTTGTTTTCTTTCTCTAGTTCTTAGGCTCAACAAATTATTTCAATGTTAATTATGATAGTATTTTTTTCTTTAGTTCTTGGGACATTATTTTCAGCTTGAGACAGACGGACATCATGTGTGAGACATACAGACAGACAGACAGATTTTGTTCAATTAATCTATCAGCCACGTATTTTTTCCTTTTTCAGTGAGAGACAAACAACACTGGTCAATACGCATTTTGCTGCATCAAATGTTAGATCTGTTCCTGGAAAATATATTTGACCCGCTAATTCCAGAAAGATAAAAATGAAAATAGCAGATGAATAGTTTGGATTTGTTGAAGGAAAGGGAACACACAGTGCCATTTATACTTTACGAACACTAACAGAAAGAGCTTTAGAAGTACATAATGCTACTTATGCTTCATTGATTATACCAAGGCATTCGACAAGGTGAAACATAATGAAATTATTAAAACGCTTGAAGACATCAATATAGACGGCAAAGACCTGAATATTGTAAAACATCTATACTGGCAGCAAGAAGCAGCAATTCGAGTTGAAAACAGAACTGGAAAATATCAACCTATAAATCAAGGGGTGCAACAAGGATGTGTACTATCTCCAGACCTTTTTTCTTCTGTATAGCGAGAATATTCTAAGAACAATCATCACAGAACCAGGCATAAAAATTGGAGGATACAATATTAACAACCTTCGGTATGCTGACAACACAGTACTCATAGCTGAGAACCAACAAGACTTGCAAAATCTCTTGGATAAAGTTGCCAAAGAAAGTGAACAGAAAGGCCTTACTTTGAACATCAAAAAGATAGAGACTATGGTTTTATCTAAGAAATAGAATCCACCAACATGCAGTATAAAATTAAACGGAACTATTCTAAAGCAGGTGCAGAAATTCAAATACCTTGGAGTAGTAATAACTTCTGATGGGAAATGCAGAACAGAAATTAGGAACAGAATAGGCCAAGCAAAGACTGCATTTCAGAGAATGAGAAACATATTAGCCAACACATCCTTATCAATGAATGTTAGAAAACGAGTCCTAAAATGCTATGTTGAACCTATCTTGTTATATGGAAGTGATTCATGGACAATAGGGAGGTGTGCACAAAAATCAATGGAAGCAGCAGAAATGTGGTTTATTAGAAGAAGGTTGCGAATCCCCAGGACAGCAAAAATAACTAATGAAGAATGTATGAGAAGAGCTGGAGAGACAAAAAAACCTTGTCAGAAAGATAATAGAGAGACAATGTACTTTCATAGGACATGCAGTGAGAAGAGGGGGCATTGAAAATATTATAACAACAGGAAAAACAGAAGGAAGAAGATCAAGAGGAAGACCAAGAGAAATGATATTGAACAGTCTGACGGGATGGTGTGAGAGAAGATCATTAACTGAACTGATGGTCTGCATGAAGGATCGTGTACTCTGGAGAAGCATAATAGCCAACGCCAGTCGACACGGCACCTCATGATGATGATGATGAATTCCAAAAATGGCACAAATTTTCCCATATCAGCTCTAGTTTTTCAGATACAGACCATATGCCATACATCACTTTTCACTTTGCTCGCCCATAACAGATCAGGATATTTTAATATAGTGTTTAAATTAATAACTTTCAAGCAAGAAGAAAACATTAAAAATTAAAAGAAAAATGTACTCATGAAAATCTTCTTATTTTGTACCAAAAGCACAAGTTTATGATACAAACTTTCCACTCATAAAACAAGAAGCTCCTTTTGTAAGACTTCCGAGAGTGTGATCTGATAAGACAGTCTCGCATTAGATTCCAACAATAGTCTACCATCATCTTTGCATCCCATCTTTCTTGGTATCTGGCTTCCATTGTTTTTATGTCTTGGTAAATTCTTCACCTTGCTCTTCATTTAAGTCACCAAGGTTCTCTAGAAATCGATCTAAGTGACTATGCAGATAATGGATTTTAACATTCATGTTACGGCCAAGTATGTTGAAATGAAAGAGCATATCCTATACTAATTGTATGTAGTTGTCTGCCTTCTTGTTGCCAAGAAAGCTTTTCACAATAAGAACAAATGAAGACCAGGCACATGATTCGACTTCATTTATTGATGCTATGAAATGTGGATCATTTATAAGTTGTCTGATCTGTGGACCATCGAAAATTCCTGCCTTTAGTTTTTCCATGTTAAGCACTATGTATTGAATGCACGAACTGTCTTTACTCAAAGCCTCTACACATTGTTTCATCAGACCAATCTTTATGTGTAGTGGTGGCAGTACGATTCTATCTCGTGCTACCAAAGGTTCATTGATTACATTTTGTGCTCTAACCACCATATATTCCCTCGAAGGCCAATATTTTCTTACCCAGTGTTCATGTTTGGCTCTACTATCCCAAAGGCATAAAACTGCAAGGATACTTTGTGTAGCCACTTTGCTGACCAAGAAGAAAATTAACCATCTTCAAGTCTACAAAATCAACCATTCATGATACTTTACCTTTTCCAAGACTAAATAGATGGCCTTGTACGTTTACTTCTCCTGGTGGAATGACCGATTGGAATAGAACCATATTTGTTGTTGTTATTTAAGAGAACACATTTCAAACAACTTTTTTGAACTGTCGATGAAAAGATGCCACTCACTTGGTCTATGTTATGAAAGACAAATTTTCTCCAGAAAATTTTCAACGTCATTGAAAGTTATTGTCTTCTGTAAAGAATGGCAGCAAATCCTTTTCTCTCCTTCGATAAAATGTAATTTTCGTTCCAGGCTGAAGTACATTCTTTTCCTTTAGTCTGGAGGCAAGCAATTCAGAAGACTCCTTGGAAAGATTTAAGTCCCTGATCAGATCGTTCAATTCATTCTGATCAAAATGATCACTGTGTGAATTTGTTTGGAATTCACTGTCACTGCCCACACTCTCTTTACCTTGTGCGGTATCAGACATGCAAGACTCATCCTCTGAGAGCTGTGGTAGTTCAAGGAAAGGTGGAACGAGTACAAGATCCTAGTGCGGGACATGTCTCCTGGCTGAAGGTAGTTAAGACTACTTTATTTCCACTGATGCCTGTGACATTAACAATATAAAAGAGTCATCGAAGTGGTTTTTCTGTTCCCTCGGATAAAAGGGATGGCGATTACAGTAAAACTGGTTCAAATAATAAAGGTGGATAGAGGTGTATGGTGCAGTTTTACAAGGCGGCAGAGGGAGTGAGTAAGTGAGAAAAAACAAATAGAAAGTATGAGAGTAAGATGAGAATGTATAAATGAAAAACATATAATATCCAGTATTTCGGCGTGAGCCTTTTTCGAGGATTACGTACGCACACACACTATAAAGCATTACTAAACGAAAAACTTATATTCGTGGCATCCTCCAGATGTAGGAAACACCAGAATGTGTCATAGACGAGGCATAGAGACCGGGGGGGGGGGGCCACAAAGGATAGCAGATAAAGGCAATCTGAAAGAAGCAGAGAAAGGGAGAGAAACAGGTAGTGGGGAGGGGCAGGGAGATAATGTGAAAATAGTGAATAGGACAAGACCCAGAGGGACAATAAACCTATAGGGTGCCATAGAAGAAGTTTCCCACATAATTATGTTACGGAAATTAATTCCACAGAATTTATTGTCAGCTATCTTCATTTCTTTCATGTACTCGCACATATATCATAATTTTAGTTTTGCACAAAACACAGTGCTATGTTTAACATTGTACACAAGCAACCCACACAGTATTTCCACTGTTATACTTTTATGGAGATAAATTCTGTGCTCTCGTGTATTTTATTGCTAGGAGTATTTTTAGAGTCAATTTATAAACATAAAGATTTACGTAACATAATTATTTCAGCTAGACTGTAATTATATAGTGACTGCTATAGCAGTAAAACTATGAGGAAATGTCTACACCACAGTCAGAGGTTAGTTAGAAAGGATCGTCACTATGTACTTCTGCCACATCTGTATGTTCTCTGATCTCCTCTTACAGCGCAGGCTTACAGTAACTAAGTATATCTGTCCTGTGCCATTTGTGTACTGAAAAGTTTGAAGATGAAAGATGAAGTGGAAGAGGTATGTATTGAGAGAGAGAGAGAGAGAGAGAGAGAGAGAGAGAGAGAGAGAAGAGAGAGAGAGAGAGAGAGAGAGAAACATGAATTTTTTTCTTTAAAGTGGGTTTTGATTTCATAGTCTTCTTTTCTGCCACGCCCCCTTTTCTTCTTCGGTGACAGTTTCTGTTTTTACAGCAGATCTGCTTCATAGCTTGTCTCACTAAAGTCCAAAGTTCTGTTCTCTATTATTCTCATAGCATTTTTTTTTCTTTCTCTCGTCTAAAGAGCTTGTAAGTATTTTGTTTATGCTAATTATATCTGCCCTGCTCCCTTACATCTCGGAATATTAAACTGACTCTGGTAAGGACTGACCGGAATTTTCAGCTCATGTAGTGCTTTATTTCTGTATGTAAGAGAATGAGTAAGATTCCGGGTACTTACATTTTATTTTATGGTCCATGAATAAGAGAGTACAGCGAGAAATGGAGGCCATGGAAATGTGGTTTATAAGAAGGATGTTGAAGGTACCATGGACAGCTAAGAAAACCAACGAAGACGTTTTAAGAGAGGCTGGAGTTAAAAGGCAAATTAAAGCAAAAGATCACAGGCAGCTACCGAGATTTGTAGGACATTTTCTGAGAAGAGAAAAACTGGAACTGGAAAAATTGAGAGAAGAAGAGACAGAGAGAGAAGTTACTGAATGGACTGTCATTGTGGCTAGGAAGAAAGTCACTGGCGGATCTCATAATCAAATCTAAAGACAGGGAATTGTGGAGAGAAATGATCGCCTACGCCACGCCATTTGAATGATTGAAGAGAATGAGTAAAAAAGTAACCTTAACTAATGCCTGAATTCCTCGAGATCCATGTAGCTGGATGTATAAATTAGGAAAAAGCTAGGAACAGCTTTATTAATTAATGAGCACACAATTGTGATGTTTTGGTGTGAACCTTAATCATACAAAAGCACACAGGACGAAGAAATAGAGAAATTGATAAAATATAAATTCACATGAATACTGTGTAAAAAGTAGGAATGATGAAAACAGTAAAATAGAATAAATGGAGCACTTAGACGTGACTGGCAAGAGCCTGTGTCCAGAAATGAGCATGGTGGAGTGTTGAGAATGTTTAAATGGAGACTTGTGATGTGTGATATCGTAAACAAAGGGGGGGGGGAGGAGTGATATAGTGGTAATCTAGCCAGGAGAAGGTGGAATAGGTGACTGTAGTTGGGGCAGAGAGGTTGTAATCTGATGCCGTGAGGAGGCTTTGGAATATATATATATAGCAAGTGAGAAGGGTGGAGCTTGGTGAGAAGGGAATATGACTGTGGGAGAGAGGAATGTTAGGTGTAACTGAATTGCGATTTCAAACCACGTGGCGCCAGCGTCCAATATTCCTCACTTCAAACATTCATTATTTTATGCCATCAGAAAACAGAAATAAAATTTGTGCACATATACGTGGAAAAAAAAATCCTTCAGAATTCTAGTGATTAAGACAGATACACTTTTAAGCAATTTTAAGGGAAAAAAATATCCCTCAGTGCAGTGGTTATTAACCTATGGCCCATGGACCCCTAGGGGGTCCACAGAAGAATTTTTGAAGTTCAACCACATAACCTCTGTCTCATACCTCTGCTCATTCATTCATTTGCATGTCCCTTGCGGAAGTTTGCCTCCCTAATAGCTCTCCTGTATGGCTCTCGTTTGTGAGCAAGATGGCCTGCTGCTGATGCATCCATTTGCAGATCATCAATGATGTCTTGCAGCCATCTTCGCCTTGGTCTTCCTCTCTTTCTTTTTCCCATTATATACCCTACCAAGACAGTTTTCTCTAGATTATCATGACGTTTAATATGTCCAAAATGAAAGTTTTCTCTCTTTAATCCTCTTTACTAGCCAGCCTTCTTCAATATTATGTTCTTGTCGTATGGATATATTTATTCTTTTTTGTGTCCAGGATATTTGAAGAACTCTTCTGTAGCATTTACATTCAAGGGCATTTATGTGTTTCTAAGTGTCCAGGTCTCACAGGCATATGTTGCATTGGGAAAGATGCATGCCCTTAAAAATCTTATTTTTGTGGTTCTGTCTGTTCCTCTCCATAGATTCTTAAGTTGTTTTACTTTCTGAAGAGCGATAGATGTTCTCCTTTTAATTTCCCTCATTCTATCTCCATTATTAGTTAGCTGTGATCCAAGATATTCAAAACTCTCCACTTCTTACAATTTTTCCTCATTGATACATAATTAAGCTGCCTTTGTTGTTTTGTCAGTTGTTATCAATTTAGTTTTCTTTGCATTAAGATAGAGGTTTTGCTCTTCACTGGTCTTACGGACTTGCATAATTAGTTTTTCAATTTCTTTTTGTGTTGTGACAGTAATACTATGTCATCAGCATATCTAATCTCTGGTATTTCATAACCTCCAATTGTTATGGCATCGTAATTTTCTTTGTCTACATCTTCTCTAACATTCCTCATTATATTTTCAGTATAAATAAGTAAGGCGACAATATACACCCCTGACGGACCTCTTGTTTTATGTCAAACCAAGTTGTTGTTTCATCATTTATTCCTACTGCTGCCTGTTGGTCTAAATACAGCAGTGATGTTAATTGTATCAAATGTATTGGAAATCCCATTTTTTTCCGTTATTTCACAAAGTTTCTGCTGTTGTACACAATCAAATGCCTTTGAGAGGTCTATAAAGGATAAATATAGATTCATATTAAACTCTCTGCATTTCTCTATTATTAATCTTATATTGAATACATGATCTCTTGATCCTCTTTCTTGCCTGAAACCAGCTTGGACCATATTGACTTCTTCTATTTTCTTACGAAGTCTATCCATTATGATTTTTAACAGAATTTTACTGGCATGACTAATCAGGGCTACAGTTCTGTAGTTTGTGCATAATTTCAAGTTACCCTTTTTTGGTAGTGGTATGAATACAGTTATTTTCCATTCTTTTGGCCAAATACCTGAATGCCATATCTTTTTACATAGTGCATGATAGATTGTTGCACATTACTTTCCTCCTGCATTAATAAATTCAGCTGTTATCCCATCACATCCTGGTGAATTACCATTTTTCAGATTCTTTATTGCCCATAAAACTTCTTCTGTTGTCGGTTTGGGTTCTTTCTCCTCTAATAATAATTCACACTGTTGATTTTTGCTTTTACAGTCAGTTGTTTTATACATTCCTCTGCAATATTCCTTCTATCTTTCTAGAATTTCCTTTGTCTCTGTCAAGGTATTCCTCATCTTGTCACATTAGCTTAGATGTGACATTTCTCATCAATGTCTTCATTTCTTTAATCATTTCACTATCTCTTCCACACTTCTGATGCCTTTCTATTCTTTCATAACAATCTTGTATGTATTGTTTTTTGTTCTTTCTTATGTTTCTACGTACTTCTTTTGTTAAAGATTCATATTCCTCTTTGTTGTCACTTTCCATTGCGTTTTCATTTCTCTACATTGTTTTATCAGTTCTAGTATGCCTGCTATGGAGTAAATAACAATATTAGCTAAATGACTGAAAAGCTAATACAATGATTACATTTTAAAAAAATAAATAGACATGTGAATGAAGCAAAATCACACAGAGAAACATATGTGATATATTCAGTTTCAACCCTCTTATTGTCTGCTTATGTCATTAGCATCACAGGGAATTTTAGACATCAGTTCAGAGCAAAGTGAGAGGCATGGGTTGCTGTCATGTTATGTTCCCTGAGTGTGTCTTTCGCCTCATCTATTCACTTTGTCCTTGGATGATCTTGCATACTATATTCAGATGTTTTCGAGTTGTATGCGCATGCCACTGGCTGTCGGAACTCATGCCTATCAAATGCCCGACCACTTAATTCTCTGTATTTTCGATGTAGTCTTTGACAGGTGTTGTTCCCACCATTTGCCGGATTATTTCATTTTGTACTTGATTCCTTCTTATCTTGTTTACCATTTTTCTTAAACGTTTCATCTCGCATGCTGTTATCTTTCAGTCATGGTATGTAGTGAGTGTCCATGTTTGAGAACTGAGGTGAATATTGTTTGAAAGAGTTGTGTATGTGTCCATCAAGATATTTGGATGTTTTAGGATTGATGCAAATTGATAGGAACATTGATTACTTTATGAATTCTACATTCGATTTCTTGATTTTTCCATCCTGTATAAATGTGCTTCCCAGATATTTGAATTCAGCAACCTGCTTGATTCTTATATAAATGTTACAGTCTCATGGTGTTCTTCTTATCACTGTTATTTCTGTTTTCTTTATATTTATTTTCATATTGTATTCTTTGTAGCACTAAAAGTGGGCTTGATCATTAACCAATATAAGATAGAGTATATGAAGATATCAAGAGACCAGGGGCAGAATGATCCAGATTATATAAATGTTGGAGATATGATCATTAGGAAGCAGAAACATACAAATATCTAGGCACAGCCTTCAACAGAAGCAAAATAGTAAGCTAGGAATTTAAAAGCAGAGTACAGATAGGGAAAAAATATACTTTGTCTTGCAACACCTGTTAAAATCCAAAATCCTGTCCCAAAACACCAAAATAGCAGTCTACAAAACTATTATAGGACCAGCCATCATGTATGGATCAGAAATGTGGAGTACAACAAAGAAAGATGAACAACAAAATACAGGTCTTTGAGAACAAGATCCTAAGAAGAATATTTGGGCCCATAAAGGACACCAACAGTGGAGAATGGAGAGCTAGAAAGAACACTGAACTGAACAGCTTATTTAAATTATAAATGTCTTGAAACTGAACAAACTACATTGGCTGGGCCATGTAGAAACAATGAAAGAGAACAGCAAATGAAAATTATGTGATTAAGGAAACAAGACCAAGGGGTAGACCATGACAGAGATGAAAAGACAACATATAAAGGAAATTGGTATTACCAACTGGAGAGAGAAGTTTTGGAATAGAGAGAAATGGATGTGAACTTTATCTGCAGCAATAAGCCTTAATGGCTTGGAAAGCTGAAGAATAATAATTCTTTGCAGCTGCTGATGTGATTTTGTAGTTCTTCGTCATTTTGGTGTATTAAGCTTTGGTTATCTGAGAACATCAGTTCATTTAATTTCTCCAGTTCAGTATTATTAAAGTGATCATCAACTGTATGGTCCTCAACTGTAGAGCTGGAGGAAAAGTTCTCTAGATAGGTATAGAAATAGTGGTGTGTATGCTTTGTTGTCCGGTGGGTTGTTCAAGTCAGCATTTCCAGTCAGCTGTGGCACCTCTAGCCTTGGTCTGGTGCAGTCCTGGTTCCAGTGTACTTTTGCTTGCAGACCTGTCCAGTGCGCAGAACTGAACCTTGTAGGCTTCAGGATCTATCAAAGTACCTGCTACATCCTATTTGTCACCATCAATGAAGATTAGGAGAGGTATTCATTATCACAAATTTTTCTATACTGTTTCATCTAGCTTCCAGTTGCCATATGTCCAAGATATTACTGACATTTTTGCCATGGAGAATTCAAGTTGGGAACAGTTTAGTTTTTTTTTCTCATAGAACAGTAGTATCATCCACCCGCGAGATGTCCTCCTTACTGGTGAATCATAGAATAGTTGCAGTTTTGTGTTCGGACAATGGAGACATTATATGAATTTCTTTCAGGATTAGTTAACTTTGTATTATAGAACAGTGGCAGTTTTGTGTAGGATCTTAGACACTCCAGCCCAGTGATATTTCTGTGTGGGCATTTGGGACATTGATTTTTCAAGTTCATATATTTTTGTGTTATTTTTCAGGAATAGTTAAAATCTAGTATGGATAGCTCATATATTTTGAATTTTTTATATTGCATTGCATTGTATTGTTTTACTGTTATTGCATTGCATTGTTTTCTTATATTATTTCTAGCATAGTAAGAACCAGTAGCTTGCTCTAGGTGAATGACGAATGATGGCTTCAGCTCCATCCATGTCAGATTTGCTGAGTTTGTTGCAAGATTCTGTTTCAAGTCAGCAATGACTAGAAGTTCAGTCGGGTCATGACAGCTGTAGAAAGATTTGACAGGGACTAGACAAAATTAAAGCAGTGGTTGGAGGAGCTTAATAAGCTCATGGAGCCAAGAGCTGCTGATCTGCCAGAGAAAAAGAACTTGGTGTACCTGCGCACCACAGGTTCCATGGCGGAATTTGTTAAGCAGAGCCTCCATCTTCCGGAGTCCTGGGAGGAGTTTGTGGTGGTTTTGTTAGCATGCTACGGTGTTTTGCAAACTCCCCAAGAGGCATGGCGTACGCTAGCCTAAATTTCTGGAGAGTCAGTTCAAGCATTGGCTGACCAAATCAGCAAGGCAGCCAGTGTTGCCCACTCTGCAGCGGAATTGGTATCGGCGCTGGCTCAGAGGCAACTATTGCAGTCGTTCATAGAGGCACTACTCCCCAGAGGATTAAAGACCAAGTTATTAAGAGAGAAACCCATTACCTTTGGAAAAGCAGTAGAGTTAGCCTTAGAGGAAACTATGCTTATGAAGTCGGTGAACCTTAGTTGTGGGTCCCGGCAGGTTTTCTTTTCTGGTTCTCAGGCCATGAATGATATGGCAGCAGTGGGAGTTACTCCATGTCCTAGTTCTCGGAGAATGCAACTTGTTGCTCATCTAGAGAAGTCACCAGGCTCTGCATCTCCAAGAGAAGAAGGTAGGGTCGACCAACAGAGGCCAAACACAAGACCTCAGAGACCCGTTCGTATACTAGCACAGGAAAGCAGAACATGCTTTACATGTGGAAGACATGGCCAGATTTTGTCAGCAGCAACCAAGAAGTAATCAGTCATGTTTAAACTGACATGTCAGTGCACTGTGGCCTTGTGTGTGTCTGACAGTCTTCACACAATCTAGGTCTGCCAAGAAGCCATCTCTTTTTCACATGCTTTACCACTACTCTCGGTGGCTGTGAATCCCCCTACGCCTACTTCTGTCCTTGTTTCTACTGGGTCTTGTAGAGTTAGAGTGTTATTAGACACAGGTGCTAGTGTCTGTCTCATCAAGGATTCTGTGTACAGATCCTTACCATCTGCTCCTAAACTCTTGCCTGCTAGAGTTACTCGACTGTCATTGCAGCTTCAATGATAGTAATTGGCAGAGTTTACATACCTATTTACATTGCTGGTGTTACTGTTTCTCACTGCTTCTATGTGGTGTGTAACATGAACCATTCCACCATTTTGGGTGTGATTTTCTGTCTTGTTCCAGTGCTAACATAGATTACAAGTCTAACACATTCAACATTCACAACAAGAAAATTCCATTAGAGTAAGATGCACACATTGCTTCTATTCTTCGTGTCCAGCACTCTTCTCTTTTTTCTCCCCCTTTTGTTAATCTTATTCCTCTTAAACTTAAGGCCCAGGTATATTTCCCCTCTGGAAATTCTTACATGGTGCAGGGTATGGAGACACCTTTCTTACTGTCTCAACCAGAGATAGAGCTGGTAGACTCAGTCTGTGAGCCGCACACTCATCACTATCCCGTGATGACAGTAATCAAAGTCTGTGAGCCCCACACTCGTCACTATCCTGTGATGACAGTAATCAACCATTCAAGTAAGCTCATCAAGCTTAAGCGCGGATGTGTTCTCGGTAAACTGACTCTACCCACAGAGTCAGTGGACTCTGTTGAGCAAGATTCTGGTACTATAGAGTCAACAACTGAAGTTCATTCTGAGGTTATCGTTCGACAGGTTCAGTGCGCTGATGTGCACAAGGACATTATATCCAGTTTGTTGGCACAGAATACGGATATCTTTGCCTTGACCGATTCCAAGATTTCTCACACCTCGACAGTTCAGATGGAGATTGATACAGGTGATCACCCACCAATCTCTAGGAAACCACAACGCAATCCCTTGGTGAACAGAAATGTGATCGAGAAGACCTTCAAGAATATGTTGCAAGATGGAATCATTTCCTGCATGATCTCAGAGTGGTCATCACCAGTTGTTTTGGTGACTAAGAAAGATGGTACATATCATTTCTGTTGCAACTACCGTGCACTCAGTGCTGTGACGCATTCATTGTCGTATCCAATGCCATGCATTGAGGATATTCTGAGCACGATAGGTAAAGCCAAGTTTTTCAGCACCTTGGATGCTAGATGTGGCTTTTGGTGCATTCCCTTGTCTGATGGCGCACAGCAGAAGTCAGCTTTTAGCTGGCATCTTGGCTGTTTTCGCTGGAATTATATTAGTTTTGGTTTAAAAGGGGCACCTTCTACCTTTGTTGCACTCATGCACACAGTATTGCAAGGCTTAGGAAAGTTTGCACAAGCCTACATTGATGACATACTGGTGTTCACTGATGGAATAATCAAAGATCATGTTCAAGATCTTCAGACGGTATTTAACCGGTTGTGTGAACATAAAGTCAACCTCAAACAATTGAAATGCCACTTTGCGGCCTCTGAGACTAAGTATCTCGAATATGTGATCAGTCAGTCGGGCATACTTCCTGATCCTGAGAAGGTCAGAGCCATTGCCGAAATGCCGTCTCCTTTGAATGTAAAGGAGGTGCACTCTTTTCTGGGGAAGTGTAGCTATTATAAATGTTTCATTCCCCATTTTTCGGAGATCGTGGCTCCCATTGTTGACCTCACCAGGAAGAGTCATAGATTCAAATGGTCTACAGACTGTCAAATGGCATCTGAATTTCTAAAAGATTGCCTTAGGAAGATACCACTTCTCTTGCATCCTGATTTGCAGAAACCACTTACCATGTATACAGATGCCTCCAATGTTGTGGTTGGAGCCTGTTTGGTGAAGACAGGTTCCACTTCTGATGGTCTCTCTGTTGAAGAGGCAATTTATTTTCTTTTGTCATGCCCTCAGACTAAGTGGTCCATTACACCAAGCAGAAGTTGAAATATTTTCAGGTGAATAGACTGTAGTGAAGTCTGGCCATAGATGCTTGGTGGATACTTACTTCAGTCAGCAGGAGATGTCAAGCTGCAGAAGTGGTTTGCTAACCTCCAGCACCATGGACTTTCAGATGTTGTTTCACCCGGGTGTGAGGAATCAAGCCTTAGCACTTTTCCATGGTACCATCTCTATTCCAGTACCTGCACACGTTGTTTACAGGAACGTACCTCAGCCACATGGGTTTAAGACATGTGACGTCAGGTCAGTGAGCGTTGCTGAGGCCTATTCAGACAGGGCCCCCTCTTTTAGTAGACTGCTCAATTCAGACTGACCTGCCGTGTCCCTGTCAGTTGAAGCAGAAAGTAGATAGAGCGACAAACACCTCGTGTCCTTTAGTACATGATGTCACCATTAATGCGTCTTTCCAGCGGCAACATATTACAGATTGTTTAGATCCAAGTCGCCGCATCCCACTAGAGAGATATATTCTCTTCCACTGCCTCCTCGTTTTGTTCCAAGGGTTCTACCATGGTTCGTGAAATCCACTGGTGAGTGGATGCTGGAGTTCAACCCTCAGACCACTATGTGGAGGTGGATGTTTCTGCATCAGCAGTTTCCATGTCAGTGGATGATCTTCAACCCTGACATGGAAGCAGATAGATCATAGATTCCTATGCTCCTCCTTCTGTATAGCTGGATATTGCTCAGTACATATCCAGAAGCAAACTTAGACACTAGACAGATGGTGTTCTTCATAAGGAGTAAATCCTTGGCTCCTGTCCTGTTGCTATCCCAAACAGACTATGGTATGAAGAGTAGAGCTCAATATATAAAGCTTGTAAATGTGTATATTTGATTTTGGCATCATAATTGTTGCTATATTTGTACTATATTTTACCTATTGTGTACACAAGTATTCTATTAGGGATACATTTTTGCACATTCTGTGTGTATAATATCTCCCAGTTTGGTGAGAGCAAATAGAAAGAAGATATTTATATGTATCTATTATTTTTTGGTCAGAGATTTGATGGGCAAATCTCTTCCTAGGGGGAGGGGAAGTATGTAATAGTATAGAGTTTTCTGTTAGTTAGCTTTCTATAGTTAAAGGGATATAATCAATATTATAGTCTAGATAGTCAAAGTTAGGCTCTTGTTTATTGTTACCTGTTCTATGTAAGTTTCTAAAAATAAAAAGCTCACTTGTAATATTTGGTCAGTAAGCTCGTGAAATGCGTAAGTAGCCCATTTGTATTGACACAACAGAGTATTCAAAGTCAGGCTTGGGCAAATATTTTGGGTGACATGTTTATTTAAGGCACCAGAAAGTTGTAAAATATTAATTTGGGTAAAGTGGCTATTATTGTTGTATATTTCCTGTGTTATGCTATATATATTTCCTGTGTTATGCTATATATATTTCCTGTGTTATGCTATATATATTTCCTGTGTTATGCTATATATATTTCCTGTGTCATGCTATATATATTTCCTGTGTTATGCTTTATATTTCCTTTGATTCTCATATTACATTTATCACAAAACACCTTAAACAAAGCAATAAAAAGTGATAAAAATAAATAAAATCAAAGACAAATGCTGATTATTTTATTAACAAAATATATTGCTTTGACATCAGGTTGCATGACAAATAGATTTATCTACAACTCTTGTAAGTGTACATCTCCATATTATCTGCATTTACAGAATAAGTTTTCAAAACTTCCTACACTTCTGACAGGTCACTAATGTTCTGAAAGCTCTAATGTTCTGACAGCTCACTGCTTAATTCCCCAGGCAACATAATCTGTCTCTCGGGTAGCATGGCCTCCTAATTTTTCTCCAACTTTATAGTAATCTGAAACAAAATAATCACTGAAGTGTGCATGTGTTATGTAATAGATAATCAGTGAAGCTTATAATAACTTAATAACATTGACATATAGTAGAAATGATACAGAAATATGCACACAAATACAGAGAAAGGAGCAAGTGTAGTAACAATAACATATACATATGCAACACGGTGAGACTATATATACATATATCCTTCAACTGGCTGGTAAAAGTAAAAAATATTTAAAAAAAAATTTATTATGTACAAAACTTACGTAACTGCATTACTTTTCTTTACATGTAGTTGCCACCAAAATTCAGGCACTTGAACTGTGACACCAGTTTTTGAATGGTGCTGTTGGTGTATCCAGCAAATTATTTACTCTGTCCATGAGCTCCTTTTTGGTTTTGAAGCACGGTAGTCAGCCAGACCTTCACTTTGCTGAAGCGACAGTAATTTCTTGGCATACATCTGGACCATGGGGCAGGCATGTGTGTGTAGCTGAAAATCTCCCAGTTGAAAAGTTCAAGTAAAGCCTTTGTATGAGCAGCAATATGGGCTTATTCGTTGCTGTGCAGAACAATGCCCTTGGTGAGTATTGCTTGCCTTTTGTTCTGGATTAACCTCCGAAGCTTATTCAGCTTTTCACAGTAAATCTCTGACGTCAATGTAGTCCCTGGTGCCATGAATTCCAAGAACATTTCCTTGTGGACCTATAACACTGTAGCCATCATTTTTTGGTTTGAAAGTCTTTGCCTGGATATTCTGGGCTTGCTATGAATATACATCCACAGGTTGGATTGTTCCTCCATCTCTGCATTCACAAAGTGAACTCATGTCTTATTCTGAGTCATGATTCTGTCGATAAATTCATCCCACTTTTCCCAGTAGCACAGAAGGAATGTCAAAGCTGAAACCATTCTTTGACTTTTGTGAACACTAGGCAACTGTTTAGGTACTCAGAGCTTACAGAACTTGTGGTAGCTCAATCTCTCTGTGACAGTTCAAAAAGTCTTTGAGTTTTGAGGCAATTCACCATTCATTCATTTATTCATTTGCATGTCCCTTGCAGAACTTTGCCTCTCTAACAGCACTCCTGTAGGCCTCTCGCTTGTGAGCAAGATGGCCTGCTGCTGATGCATCCATTTGCAGATCATCAATGATGTCTTGCAGCCATCTTCACCTTGGTCTTCCTCTCTTTCTTTTTCCCATTATATACTCTTCCAAGACAGTTTTCTCTAGATTATCATGACGTTTAATATGTCAAAAATAAAAGTTTTCTCTCTTTAATCCTCTTTACTAGCCAACATTCTTCAATATTAAGTTCTTGTAGTATAGATATATTTGTTCTTTTTTTTTGCGTTCATGGTATTTGAAGAACTCTTCTGTAGCATTTACATTCAAAGGCATTTATGTGTTTCTCAGCTGTTTTGTTAAGTGTCCAGGTCTCACAGGCATATGCTGCGATGGGAAAGATGCATGCCCTTAAAAATCTTATTTTTGTAACTCTGTCTGTTCCTCTCCACAAATTATTTAGTTGTTTTACTTTCTGATCTGAAATTGGGAAATGACATTGTTCATAGGCAGGCCTTGGTTGACTTGGTTGAAAGAGTTCATCAGTCACAGTTTCTATCATACTGTTGACCCCTCTGACATGCACATGTGTGTGCCTGTACCTAATTTCCTGCACCAGTCCCTCACAGAACTGTCACTCAATATTTTATCACAGTACACATGCCACAACTGACATCGATGATGAATCTTGATGGCAATGTGCCCTACTGCTTGCACAAAATATATCACATCACCAACCTCACTGCTGCAGGAATGACAATTAGTTCATATTTACTTAGTTGCTTCTCATACATAATTGAACAAAATGGACTGTGAGTTGGCACTTAGTGAGATAACACTTTATTGGTTGCTACAGGATATGCCTACATCATTATGTCAACCGGTTTATTTTTAACAGTCAATCAGACACTGATTTGGAATTGCTTGTGTGTGTGTGTGAATATATGTGTGTAGTGTGTGTATGTGTGTAAGAGAGTCAAAAAGTAACCTGAATTTTTTTTAAAAAATTGAATAAAATGTACAAATATGATTCCATATACAATGAGTAAACTCCTTATCACTTTTCAACGCAGTTCCCACTGTGTACAATGCAGGTCTGTCATTGCTTCACTAATGCCTGGATTCCTCAAGAAATATATCTGTTTACTCACTCTGTATCAGCTACACACAGCCTCTTCAATCTTTTCATCCATACTGAGCATTTTCCCAACTAGCACATCTTGAGAAGTCCAACCACATGACAGTCAAATGCTGCAAGGCCTGGTGAATATGCAACCACATGACAGTCAAATGCTGCAAGGCCTGGTGAATATGCAACCACATGACAGTCAAATGCTGCAAGGCCTGGTGAATATGCAACCACATGACAGTCAAATGCTGCAAGGCCTGGTGAATATGCAAGATGCACCAAGTGCAGATTCGTAATGTGATGAGTTGTTGCATATGCTGTGTGAAGATGCATGTTATGCTGGAAATAACATACAGAGCTGCACAAACTGTGATGTTTTGAGCCGGTTGCAGGTTTCAAGTGGTTCTCAAGCAGATCACAGCATGCTTCACTGTTGACAGTGGTTCATTATATAATGTTCCAGGACTGGACCTTTATAGTCCCAGAAGAGCATATGTATCAATTGTCCAGCTGATGGAGCTGTATGGAACTTCTTTGGTTTCAGTTAGGAAAAATGTCACCACTCCTTGATGACTTGTTTCGTCTATGGCTGAAATTAATGTACTCAACAATTACTGACAGTCAAACAGATGTGAGGAAATGTGAGATGGTGTCTCTCTTTAATGTGAGTTTTCTATAATTTAATCCATAAAAAATAAATAAATTATTTTAAAAAATTATTAAAAAATAAATAATTTAATCCAGGCTGGTCAGCTTCAGACTCTAAACAATCAATCTTTGAACCAAAATTGTTCCTGCAGATGGAGTGGAAGATTTAAGTATACTTTAATGAAGTAATAAACATCTTCACTTGTACATAACAATTGACTGTGAGAGAAGGAATGGCCATTCAGATTGTTATAACAGTTTTGCAGCCTCATAATTACAACTTCTCCCCTTCATTCAGCAATTTCTTGATTGTTTACAAAAGGTTTTCATGCATACCCACATTAAACACAAATGTTAATGAAAAAATCCAGCATGTGCAGATATGAACTGATCACTTACAAACATTTTAATTTTGATTAGATTATATCACACAAAGAGAGACTGATGGTCTGTGGCGATTTTAACAGCCATTCCCAGAGCTGGGGCTATGACCACATAGACAAGAGAGGAGAGGAAGTTGAGAGCTGGCAGGATGATAATGGACTTCTCTTGATCAACCAGCCAATGGATCCCCCAACATTTTACTCAAGGGCTTGGCGTACAACCTCAACACCAGATCTGGCATTCCACTCTCCAGATCTGAAGTGGAACATTACTCGTGAAGTTGGAAAACTTGGAGGTAGCAACCATCGACCAGTCTTCCTGACAATAGAAAATGAACTCCTTAACACCAGTAGTCCTCTCCCCAGATGGAACTATAAAAAAGCAAACTGGACAATGTACAGACATCGTACAGGTATTTTGGTGGGACAGCTGTCCATAGAAGGTAAGGATATTAACAGCATAGTGAAGGAATTCAATGCTTGTATCCTTCAGGCCGCTCGTGAAACCATTCCCAGAGGAGCTCGCAGGGACTATAAACCATACTGGTCTAGTGAGCTGGGAAAACTCCATGATGATGTGGAAGCAGCTCGAAAGCAAGCAGAAAATAGACCATGCCAAGAACACCACAATAATTACCAACAATCTAAGGCCAAATTTCAGAGAGCCAAGCTGCAAGCCAGACGGGAAAGTTGGAGAGAGAAAACAGAGTCCCTAAACTTTGAAAAGGATGGAAGGAAACTGTGGAAACTAATCAAACAGTTAAATGATGAGAGTACTGGAAGAAGTACAAAGATTACACTCATACAGGATGGGAAAACTCTTACAGGTAAGCAGGTAGCAGATCACTTTGCTCGCATGTTTGCACAGGACTGCAACATTGATATCCATTCAGAGAAAGAGCGTGCAGTGCGCACTGACCCACAGAAAGAAGAAGAACAAGTCAGAAAAATGGAGGTCATGGATGCACCAATCACACGCAACGAGTTAGACCTAGCAGTCAGTAAACTGAAACCAAGGAAATCACCAGGACCAGATGGAGTGTCCAATGAAATGATCAAGAACCTGGAAATGGCAGCAATGGGAAAGCTGTTGGATATTTTCAATATGTGCTGGAGCACAGGTAAGTTACCTCAAATCTGGAAGGAAGCAAGCATGGTACCACTGCTAAAACCAAGGAAAAACAGTGATACTGCCTCCAGCTACAGGCCAATCAGTCTCACTAGCTGCCTATGCAAAACGATGGAACGCATCATTGACCTGAGGCTAAAATGGTACCTAGAAAGTGAAAACCTTCTCGTTCCACAACAAGCAGGATTTAGGCAGTACTACAGTACGGAAGATCAAGTGACTTATCTCTCTCAAGAGACTGAGGATGCATTCCAAGAGAAAAACCTTGTACTAGCAGCGTGGATAGACCTGAAGAAAGCCTTTGATAAAGTATGGAAAAAAGGTCTGCTGTGGAAACTAAGAAACTGCAATGTGAATGGAAGACTGTACAACTGGATAAAGTCCTATTTACACAATAGAAGAGCTATAGTAATGGATGGACACAAAAGCCAGAAAGTACTTCTGCGACACGGTGTACCACAAGGAGGAGTCCTTTCGCCTACACTATTCCTTATATTCATTAATGACCTGGTCAAGGAACTTCCCTATGGAATCAAAGCGGCACTGTATGCAGATGATCTGGTCATGTAGTGTACAGATGAATATGCGACAGTTGCTACACAGAAACTCCAAAGAGCAGCAGACATCTTGACATCATGGACAAACAAATGGTGTGTAAGTATAAACACAGAGAAATCAAGTACCACTCTGTTCACTCTCTCATCTAAATAGAAAGCAGGTAAGATCCTTGTAAATGAAATATCCTTAAGGATGGACAACCAACCCACTTACTTAGGAGTGACTCTTGACTCAAAACTGACTTGGAAGCAACACATCAACAGTGCAGAAGCAAAAGCCAGAAGAAAACTAGCCATATTAAGAAAATTAAGTGGAACCACATGGGGAGCTAGTGAAAGAATCCTCAAGAATGTATATCAGCAAAGTATTCTACCACATTTAGAATATGGCTCAACATCTTGGTGCATAGCATCAAACACTATGCTGCATAATCTAGACAAGGTTCAAAATCAGTCACTACGGATTATCACAGGTGCCATGAGGTCCACACCAATAGTAGAAATGCAGAAAATAGTTGGTGTTCAACCGCTAAAGGAACGTAGAGACACAAAGGTCATGACCATGGGAGAGAAATTCCTTAGCTCTGTAAGCCATCCCCTGAAGAAGAGATTCAATAACTTCTCATTAAGTCTGCTTAAAAGAAGCAGCTTCATTCACCAGGCCAAGCGTATGCGTAAGCTGATACCTGACCTTCCAACTGCAGTCGCTCCATTATCATCTGTACCAGAGCATACACCATGGAAAGAAGCAGATTATACACAAATAACTATTCAGACTGAAGTGAAAGGTGGGCAGAATGGTGAGATGCAAAACAGCCTTGTAAGATCAACAGCCACATTTAGTGTGCTAGATGACAAATATCCAGGTGACACCTGGATACGTGTGTATACAGACGGATCTGCACACAATGCCATAAAGAATGGAGGGGCAGAAGCACATATTGAATATCCAAACAACACCACTGACAAGATTTCCATACCCACTGGAAAATACTGCAAACAACTTTGATGCAGAAGTTAGGGCAATTATTGCTGCAGTTGAAAAACTATCAGACTCCAGAATTGATACATGTCCTGTAGTAATTCTCACAGATGCAAGATCAGTACTGGAAGCTCTTCAGTGCAACAAACTACCAGACCTTAAGGATGCCTTGTCAAAAATTGGCTTACAACATGCAGTCACTTTGCAATGGATTCCTTCCCACTGTGGGATACCAGGCAATGAGAAAGCTGACCATCTGGCCAAAGAGGGCACTGAAATGGAGCAACCAGACATACCAATCACCTATAATCAGAAGAAAAGCATGATAAAAACCTACAGGAAGCCACAAACACCACCACATGATGACTATCACATGCTAAACAGAAAGGAACAAGTCACCATCTTCCGTCTCCGAACAGGACACACCCGACTCCGAAGTAATATGTATACAAAGTTTAAGGCTGGTACTACTAATCTATGTACATGTGCCCAGGTGCCCCAAACTGTGGAACGTATCCTCCAGAACTGCACCAACTATGAAACACTGAGAAATAATTACTGGCCCAGTGAAACCACTAAAGAAGATAAGCTCTACGGTTCCATACATGAATGACAAAAAACAGTGAAATTTATCCAAGAGACAGGACTGCAGGTATAGACAGACAATGTGAACGAAGAAGAAGAAGATTAGATTATATGATTTCATATAAGCGAAATATTATTTTAATACCTGTATTGGGCATTCCGGGGATAATAACTGTGAAATATTTGAAATTTTAGAATTAAAATTTTTTCTCAATATGAGTATTAGAATTCTGCCATTATTCAGCCCAGTAAAACTGGAAGAAAATATTTCCTACAAACCTAGTTCATTTATTATTGTTTTGTTGGTTTTCTTATCTAATAAATCCTGGAGGATGGACTGAAAAGTTTACCCTATATATCAAGAAAAAACATATGGCTGACATAAGAAATAGGAATAAAGAAAATTGTCTTTTTTTAAAAAATTTATCAAATTACATAACTATACTGTTAAAAAAAAGAAACGCATAGCTTATACAAGCTTCATTTTTTATGTTATGACAAACATTATTTTCCCGGGTATCTCAAACCAAACCAAAAATTGTCACCAAGATATCAGGTCCATGATTTAGTGTGAATTTTGCTATTGGTCGCCTGGAAGCTGGCGAAAGTCAGGTTGCCAGGCATTTAAATGTGAAGCAGAGTACCATCAATCGACTTTGGCACCATTTGCAAGCCACTGGCTCAGCTGAAGACCGGCATCGCAGTGGATGACCCAGGGTGACAACAGCAGCTGATGATTGTTTTATTCTTGTTCATCACCTCAGAAACAGGTTTACAACAGTGTCTCAAGTGCCCAATCATTGCTTGCAAGACATCGTGTGTCTGATCAAATTGTTCGGAATAGACTGCATGAAGCTGGACTGGTGGCATGACAACCTCACCGAGGTCCTGTCTTAACGAGACACCATTACCAAAATCGACTTCTTTGGGACAACCAGCATCGGCCCTGGACAATTAACAATCAATGGAGATGTGTCTGGTTTAGTGACAAATCTTCCTTTTTGTTGCACCGCCATTATATGCAGAGAAGGGTCTACCGTGGGCCAATGAACGTTTTGCCCAAAATTGCGTTGATGAAGCTCCGCCACATGGTGGTGGAGGTGTAATGGTATGGAGAATGATCAATTTCAATGGAAGGAGCCCTTTGGTGCAGACTGAAGGAGACTTGAATGCGCAACAATATGTCAATGAAATTCTTGGACCCCATGTCCTTCCATTTTTGGCTGCACAAAGGTTTGTGTTTCAACAGGACAATGCCAGACCCCATTCTGCATGGTTCACCACACAGTTCCTGACTGCCAACAACATTCTCAGCCTTCTCTGACCATCCCTGTCTCCAGACATGAATCAGATCGAGCACCTATGGGATGAGCTGCAAAGATGTGTCTGTCGCTGAAACATTTCTCCAGCCAATCATTGTGATCTGTGGCAGGCACTCCAGGAAGAGTGGGCAGCCATCCCACAGGCAAACATCAGACATCTAACTGCATTTATGCCCAGGAGATGCCAGTTGCTGATCGATGCAAGCAGAGGCTACACACCATACTAACTTGAGAACCCCTGGGACTAACAAATTCTCGTCACGCAGATGCAAGAAACTGTCAAGTGAGTGTTTAAACCCTTAGGTATTATTGTGTGCAATTTGAACATTTTATTAATTCAATTGAAAAAGCTACAGAATATCAAAGTTATGGCTAAAATTGGGTCATCAGTAGTTATGCGTTTCTTTTTTTGGACAGCATACTTTTTGACGCAGGCTCTTCCAACTGTGTATTTTGTCAAACATGTCACTCAAACACTGAAAAATTTTTTAAAAATGAGTACTTATCTGTAAATTGCAAGGTGTGGCTTGTCCGGCGGTGTGTGTCAGGAATGGATCTGGTAGGACGTGGAAATTGTTTAGAGACCTATGACACGTGGTCGGTGGGTTGTAACTGGGGGTGGTGGATGGGGAACCGGGGAGGGGAGAGAGAGTGACGCACTACTGGCCTAGCTAGGAGAAATTGAAACAGGTGATTGGGGAAGAGGGGTTGCAGAGAAAATAGCGGGGTTGCAGAGAAAATAGCGGGGTTGCAGAGTGATGCTGTGAGGAAGTTTGAAAAGTAAGAAGGGGTGGATTTAGTGGAGAGATACTATAATGATTGAAAAAGATGATGTTACGTGTAACCAAACAGCGAGTTTAATCACCAATTATTATCACAGCTTTACTGCAGTGCTTAGTGTATAGTTGTATACTTATACACCAATTATTATCACAGCTTTACTGCAGTGCTTAGTGTATAGTTGTATACTTATACACCAATTATTATCACAGCTTTACTGCAGTGCTTAGTATATAGTTGTATACTTATACACCAATTATTGTGTTACTGAAAAATTCCGAATGCTGTTTTCAAATTCTCTGGCATTCTGCTGACTTTTCTTACTTACTCATTTATAAACCCACTGTCTGAAAGTACCCACACAGACAGAAAATGAAGACTGCAGTTTATACAGTGATACCTTGGAATCTGACTTAATCCATTCCAGAACCCCGTTCGAGTTCCAAGACAATTTTTCCCCTTTAAAATAATAGAAACAGGATTAATCTGTTTCTGAGTCCCACGAACTCGAATTTAACAGAATTTAACTGATTTTAACAGTAAATACACTGGATTTTAAGGTAAAATATTAACAAGTAATAATAATAATATTTGAATAAAAATGTAAATTAATAAAATTAAAAATATAAAAAACTGTATTTACCTTAAAAAGGAATGATGTGGAAGCTGGAGAAGGAGAAAGATTATTGCTTGGAAGGCGAGTAACCTTCCATGATAACATCAGGTAATTACATTTCTGGTGGTTCTGGTGTCTGCATTCTTTGCCTTTTCATGCCCTTTCCTAAGGTACCACTTGCAGAAAGCTTGGGGTCACTGGTCGTGGTGTCTTTTGAGATCCAATGTTCCAAAGTGTTCTGATGTTGGTGACCTTTTTGCTGTGGGGTGCTGTTTTGTCCATCTGTCTTTGTGTGTGGCTTCTAGTCTGTGTTTTGTTTGTTCATATGTTGTGCTTCTATCAATTTTTTTCATTCTTCCTCTTTCTTTCACCAGTCTGCCTGGTTCTTCATTTCCTAGGATGTTACTGTGGGTGGGTATCCACTGTATGACTATTTTATTGAATACTGTGGTTGCTAGTGATAGGGCTTCTGTCAGGTTGTCCAGGTCTTTAACATTTTGGTGTTTCAATGCTTGTATTATGGACTATAAATCTGTGAAAAAAGACATTTGCTTCTCAGCATGGTTTCTGTGTACTATTATTTTCATTGTCGCTGTTTTTATTGCTTCTGCCTGTGCTGTGTAATTATTGGAGTAAGCATCTGTTGACAGATCTTGTGCCCACCCTGTGAAGACTAACCAGGCAGGTGCAGTGCCGGGCCCCCTGCCGCGAAAGGTCCACCCTATGCTACTGGAGGTCCTCTCAGTTAGTTTTGTGGAGCCAGGAGACATGACAGTAGAGCTTATTTCATTCATTTGCATGTCCCTTGCAGAACTTTGCCTCTCTAACAGCACTCCTGTAGGCCTCTCGCTTGTGAGCAAGATGGCCTGCTGCTGATGCATCCATTTGCAGATCATCAATGATGTCTTGCAGCCATCTTCGCCTTGGTCTTCCTCTCTTTCTTTTTCCCATTATGTACCCTTCCAAGATGGTTTTCTTTAGATTATCATGATATTTAATGTGTCCAAAATAAAAGTTTTCTCTCTTTAATCCTCTTTACTAGCCAGTTTTCTTCAATATTAAGTTCTTGTAGTATGGATATTTTTGTTCTTTTTTTTGTCCATGATATTTGAAGAACTCTTCTGTAGCATTTACACTCAAAGGCAGTAGAGCTATTGGCCAGAAAATACAACAGCACCAAACTGCCAAAAAGTATTGTTTTAACTTTATAAATATGCCTCCACCTCAATTTTCTGTGGCATTTGTAGCTGATCTGTCTGTGCATACGTGTGTCCAGCAATTTCTGGGATAGTTTTTTGTTATGTACTCGACTGCTATCACTTTTTTTTTTTACTGTTTGGGTTTCTTTTTTCTGTATGTCTGGGAGTCGACATCTCAGTTTGGGAATTTATTTGGTTTTCTATCGTGGGAATATGCAAAATAATTCTAAAGGTTTGACTTTCCAACCAGTGGAATGTTGTTTAGGCAACTTCTCCACATTGGTATTAACTTGATAAATCCACTCTTACCAGAAAAAGAGGATTTACTCTAAGCAACTTCTCCACACTGGTATTAAATGAATAAATCCAATCTTACCAGAAAGTGAGTTGACCCTAAGCAACTGTTCCATGCTGGTATTAATTGGATAAATCCACTCTTACCAGAAAAATTCCAAATAAACTACCTTATTTTCACACATATAATGCACATAAGCTTATACTGCATATATGGGGAAAATTCACTCACCTGTATAAAAATAACAGTTTACGTTGTGTCACATATGTATAACACACGGGTGTGTATGTATGTGTGTGTATACATATGCATGAACGTGTGTATGAGAGAGTGAGAGAGAGATAGAGAAAAGAATCACTATTATTTGCACATGGATAACATGCTCACAAATGGAAAAAAAATTCACTTTTAAAATCACAGAATTTACTGGCACTTTCAAACAAGTTATCATTAAATAGGTAATCATATGAGACATTTAAAGGATGTGATTATTTTTCTTGGAAGAAATTATGCAGTGTGCTATTAACAATGACTGGCCAAACAATGGGCCTCTTTTGTTTTGGTCATCCATGGACAAATTGACAATCATTCATTTGGACAAAAAAAGGAATAACTTGGACTTATCCTGTACTTCAGATTTCATTCTTCACTGAACTATGTTTGTGTTTTCTATATTATGTAAGTTTTTCAAACTTTTCCTGGTTCAGTTTTGTTTTCTGTTGGTAAATTCTCTTCTCTATTCGTTATCATCAGGTGCCATGCCAACTGGCTTGGCTATTATGCTTCTCCAGAGCACATGATCCTTCATGCAGGCCATCAGCTCAGTTGGGGATCTCTCACACTTTCTCTACTGTTGTTCATTAAAAACCCATGGACAAAAATACTGTTTATATTTTATCCAAAAACCTCTATCATCTTTCAAAAAAAAAAGTTCATACACAACATACATAACGTGCAGAGAGTAACTGCAAACCCCCACTTCTCCAAAAAAAAAAAACGTGTACAACATGTGAAAAACTATGGTAAAACTGATCAGTTCTTCCCCTACTCCAAAATGGCTGAAACCACATACAGAAAAAAAGTAACATTTGAAGCTCACACAGAAAAATATTTAAGTAAAAATGATTGCTTCACATATCAACAATCTGCTCCTCTGGGAACAACTGTGTCAAGAACACACTTATCTTAACACAGTCTTTGTGAAATGGAACATAAGACCTGATTGCTTAAAAACTCTGACCTACTTCTGTAGCCCAGAAATATGTAGCAGTCAACACTAATTATAATTGTTATTTTTATAAAGTGTATGTTATTTTTATAAAGTGTAATGTCAAGATGGTGGATGGATGGATGGATGGGGACATTGAGATTGCCTGCAGGGATGAGGAAAATCTGATGTGAAATCAATGAATCCAAGATGTGACAAGCCTATGGGTCTCTACAACAATGGCTATCAGAATGAGGTAAACAAAACGGAGCCAGCAGACTATAGGTGGTGGGGGATGGATATTGTTGAAGCACTCACTGGATTCCTCATCCTAAAGTTGGAGTGTCTCTGTGGAACTGTCTCAAAGTCATCTGGCCAGCCAGTGTTGCACGCTGAGCCTGAGGTGGAGAAAGGGTTTAAGTACAGCCACCAGAGGCTGGAAAACAGTTTTGGCCAGGTCAGTCTACATCATGGCCGTCAGAGCAAGACCACAGTCTGTGATAGCAAGGAAAGGTGCAGAAGTCAGAGGTACCCAACCAGAAGGCTAAACCACAAAATCATGCATTATCGCTAATGAATTATCTGCAGTTTTCAAACATGGTGCTCGCCCTGTGAAGACTAACCAGGCAGGTGCAGTGCCGGGCCCCCTGCCTCAAATGGGTCCACCTAATGCTACTGGAGGTCCTCTCAGTTTGTCTTGTGGAGCCAGGAGACATGAGAGAAGAGCTAATGACCAGAAAATGCAACAGCAGCAAACTGCCAAAAAGCAAGAACTTAAACTAATGCAATGAAATGTTGAGAGTGTCAGAAGGTTAGAGATGGCTATAGGAAAAAGATGGAACTACAAGATAATACTCTTTGCACAGCAGGTAAGTATATACTGCATACAGGAGACACCTAACCAAAGATGCCACCTTTAAAATCAGAGGCTACCAGTGATTTAGATCAGACCGACAGGACAGAAGAAAAGGAGGAGTACTCACACTTGTTAAGAATAACATCAGTGGTTATCAAGTGGTACTGTGCATAGAAAGAGCTGAATACCAGATGATCCATCTAAAACCAGTAAAACAGACTTCCACCTCCTTAACTATGAGGGTCATATTGAAAGTCATGAGCAAAAATTTGTTAAAAACCTGAATTTATAGATAGAGAAAACATAAATGTATCACCTTAACTGCATCCTTTTCTTCACTTTTCAACATAATCTCCATTTCTCTGCACATATTTTTCCCATCACTCTGCAAGTTCGAAAATACCCTACCCATAGAATTCCATTCCAGCTGACCAATGGCATAGACGCACTGCTTTCTGGGCATTCTCTCCTGTGGGACCCAGCTGGCACAAACTTTTCTATAGCCTAGGGTTTCAATCATTTCCTGTACTGCACTGTGTCCTATTCCAAGATTTACAGCGATTTCAGAAACTGTGATATGTCTGTTTTCTTTAATGATGTCATCAACCCTTTCCACATTGCGTTCAGTGGAGGCAGTTCGAGGGTGACCACTGCAAGGCATATTGTGGATGCTCGTGTTTCCATCTTTGAAATGTTTCACCCACCTCCTAAAACCATTAGCACCCATACACACATCTCCATAAGCAAGCTGAAGTCTTTGGTGAATTTCAGCAGTGGGAATTTCCTCCTTAATGAGGGACTCAATAACAGCACGTTGACAAAATGAAACTTCAGCACCTGCCATTTTGTTTATGCTCCATGTGGTCATGTGACAAATGACAGTGATGTCATGTGACCTCTACATGATGTGCAAAGGATGCAGATTAAGGTGATATATTTATATTTTCTCTATCTATAAATTCTGATTTAAAAAAAAGTTTTGCTCATGACTTTCGGTATGATTTTTGTATTACTGTTCTAATGACCACAGACTTGGTGTGGAAACAATCCCACATGAGAGACTGATGGTCTGTGGAGATTTTAATACACATTCCCAGAGCTGGGGCTGTGACCACATGGACAAGAGAGGAGAGGAAACTGAGAGCTGGCAGGATGATAATGGACTTCTCCTGATCAACCAATGAATCTCTCAACATTTTACTCAATGGTTTGGCACACAACCTCAACACCAGATCTGGCATTCCACTCTCCAGACCTGAGGTGGAACATTACACGCAAAGTTGGAAAACAACTTGGTGGGTAGCGACCATCAACCAGTCTCCTGACTACAGAAAATGAATCCATTAACACCTGTAGCCCTCTCCCCAGAATGAATTATAAAAAAGCAAACTGGACAATGTACAGACATCATACAAGTGTCCTGGTGGGACAGCCGTCCATGGGAGGTAGAGATATTAACAGCATAGCGAAGGAATTCGTGGCTTGCATCCTTCAAGCTGCCCATGAAACCACTCCTAGAGGAGATCATAGGGACTATACCATACCGGTCTAGTGAGGTGTAAAAATTGCATGATGACATGGAAACAGCTTGAAAGCAAGCAGAAGACAGACCATGCCAAGAACACCACAATAATTACCAACATGCTAAGGCCAAATTTCAGACAGCCAAGCTGGAAGCCAGATGAGAAAGTTGGCGAGAGAAAACAGAGTCCCTAAACTTTGAAAAGAACAGAAGGAAACTTGAAACTAATCAAACAGTTAAATGATGAGAGCATTGGAAGAAGTACAAAGATTACACTAATAGAGGATGGGAAAACCCTTACAGGTAAGCAGGTAGCAGATCACTTTGCTTGCATAAGACTGCAACATTGATATCCATAAAGAGAAACAGCATACGGTGCTTAACAACCTAGACAGAAAGAAGAGGAACAAGGCACAAAATCGGAAGTCATGGATACATCAATCACATACAGCAAGTTAGACCTAGCAGTCAGTAAACTGAAATGAAGGAAATCACCAGGACCAGATGGAGTATCCAATGAAATGATCAAGAACCTGGGAGTAGCAGTGATTGATTGATTGATCTTTATTTCAGTGATGGAAAAGCTGTTGGATATTTCCAATATGTGTTGGAGTACAAGTAAGATACCTAAAATCTGGAAGAACGCAAGCATAGTACCACTGCTAATGCCAGGAACAACAGCGATACAGCCTCCACTATAGGCCAATCAGTCTCATCAGTGGCCTCTGCAAAATGAAGAATGCAACATTGACCTGAGGCTAAAATGGTACCTAGAAAGTGAAAACCTTGCTCCACAACAGCCAATACTACAGTACAGAAGATCAAGTGACTTATCTCTCTCAAGAGACAGAGGATAAATTCCAAGACAAAAACCTTGTACAAGCAGCATGGACAGACCTGAAGAAAGCCTTTGATAAAGCATGGAAAAGATGTCTACTGTGAAAACTGAGAAACTGCAATGTGTGTGGAAGATTGTACAACTAGATAATGTCCTATTTACACAACAGAAGAGCAAGGGCAATAATGGATGGACACAAAAGCCAGAAAGTACTGCTGCGATATGATGTACCACAAGGAGGGGTCCTTTCACTTACACTTGTATTCATTAATGACCTGGTCAAGGAACGTCCCTAAGGAATCAGAGTGACACTGTTCGCAGACGATCTGGTCATGTGGTGTATAGATGAACACATGACAGCTGCTACATAGAGACTCCAAAGAGTAGCAGACATCTTGACATTATGGACAAACAAATGGTGTGTAAGTATCAACACCGAGAAATCAAGTACCACTATATTCACTCTCATCTAAACAGAAAGCAGGTAAGATCTTTGTAAACGAAATATCCTTAAGAAAGTACAACCAACCCACTTACGTAGGAGTCACTTTTGCCAGGCCCTAGTGCTTGAGAACTGCTACATCCAGGAATATGGGACTCTGGAACCACATGGTTTGAACTTGTTATTCAGCTACACCTAACATTCTCCTCTTCCACAATCACAATCCCTCCCCACTAAATTCCACTCCCTTCTCACTTGTTACACACAGCTTAGAACTTCTTCACAGCATCACATTACAACCCCTCTACCCCTACTATAATCACATATTTCACCTTCTCCCAGCTAGATTACCACTGTATCAGCCTCTCTCTCCCCTCCATGGTTTCCCCACCCACCACCCTCAGTTATGACCCACCTATCACACATCCCAAGTCTCCATTTAAATACTCTCTACACTCCGCCATGCGCATTTCTGACACACAGCGTCAGACAAGCCACAGCTTCCTACAAGTTACAGCCAAGTGCTCCATTCATTTTATTTATTATTTTCTTTTTTTTAACATAGGATTCATGTGAATTTATATTATATCTCCTCCGTCTATTTCTTCATCCTGTATGTTTTTGTATGATTACGGCTCACACTGAAATGTCACAATTGTGTACTCGTTAACTAATAAAGTTGCTTCTACTTTTTTTCCATAGTTTATACATTCTTTCAGGGGATGGCTTACAGAGCTGAGGAATTTCTCTCCCAAGGTCATGATATTTGTGTCTCTATGATCTTTTGCTTTTTTTCCTAGTTTATACATGTTGGTATCACAGCTCCACTACAGTGGCTCCATGTATAGTTGTATACTCATACATTAATTATTGTGTGATTCCTTGAAGGAGAGATTCAATAACTTGAAGGCGACTTAAAAGAAGCAGCTTCATTCATCAGGCCAAGCATCTGTGTAAGCTGATACATGACCTTCCAACTGTAGTTGCTCCATTATCATCTGTACCAGAGCATACACCATGGAAAGAAGCAGATTGTACACAAATAATTATTCAGACTGAAGTGAAAGGTGTGCAGAATGGTGAGATGCAAAGCAGTCTTGTAAGATCAACAGCCACACTTAGTGTGCTAGATGACAATTATCCATGTGACACCTGGATAAGTGTGTATGCAGATCCATCTGCATACAATGCCATAAAGAATGGAGGGGCAGGAGCACATACTGAATATCCAAACAACACCACTGACAATATTTCCATACCCTCTAGAAAATACTGCAATAATTATGGTGCAGATGCAAGATCAGTAATGGAAGCTCTTCAGTGCAACAACCAAACTGTAAGGATGCCTTGTCAAAAAATTGGCTCACAACAGTCACCTTGCAGTGGATTCCCTCCCACTGTGGGATACCAGGCAACGAGAAAGCTGACCGTCTGGCCATAGAGGGCACTGAAACCAGACATACTGATCACCTATAATCAGAAGAAAAGCATGATAAAAACCTACAGGAAGCCACAAAACCACCACATTATGACTATCATATGCTAAACAGAAAGGAACAAGCCACTGTTTTCTGTCTCCGAACAGGGCACAGTTGACTCCAAAGTCACATGTATACAAAGTTTAAATTTGGTACTACTACTCTTTGTACATCTGTCCGGAAGCCCCAAAGTGTGGAGCATATCCTCTAAAACTGCACCAACTATGAGACACTGAGAGGCAGTTATTGGCCCTGTGACACCACCAAAGAAGATAAGCTCTATGGTTTCATACATGAATTACAAAAAAAACAGTGAAATTTATCTAAGAGACAGGACTGTAGATATAGATAGAAAATGTATAAGAAGGATAAGAAGAAGAAGAAAAAGAAGAATCTGCTGCATAGTTAAAATACACAGATATGAACAAAACTGACTTATAGGTATACCACATACTTACAGTCAAGGACAAATGGCATTCTCTGGTGAACTTTGTACCTGAAATCTGAAACAGTTAAAAATTTACTGCTTTAATTATATGAATAGCTTGCCTGAGATAACATTATAAACTAATAATTACACATGATAATGAATATATTAATCTGACATCCTCATTAAAGGACAAATTTTCCTAGTTCTATGGTAGAAAGTTTTTTCACAAGTTCCTGATTTTTAAATTCTAAAATATGGGAGCCAAAAACATAACAGACTGCAGTCAATGATCAAAAGCCGACTGCTTACATAATGATCCAATTTAGCCTCAGCCTGGTTTCCTGTGTAATACTGTATATTATAGTCTGGTCAAATGAAAAGAAACTGAAATGGGAAGGCAAACCAGGTCCTAAAATGTACCAAAGTCATATATATGTTGGGCCAAAAAGAGCAGATATCACAACCTTGCAACAAACTATGATAGAACACAACAAAAGTCATTTTGAGGGTGAAAGTAGAAGAAAAAGAATTCTCAAATCTCACACTTGTTTTACCCAGAGTTCCTGGTTTGCCAATGCCAAAATCTCACACTGAATTCCTCACTACTCATAGTTAACTGATTCTAAAATCTCTAGCATAAACTCAGATTAAATTTTGAGAGCATTATCCCAACTACTACATAAATGAGTGTTTTTTGACTATACTATCAATGTATGAATCTAAATGTACATGAAATCTAAACACAATGTAATGTCTACTACACAATAAAATGTGTATGTGACAATATCAGCAATTGGAGGTTATGAAATACCAGAGATTAGATATGCTGATGACATAGTATTACTGTCCACAACACAAAAAGGAATGGAAAAACTAATTATGTCAGTCCGTAAGAATAGTGAAGAGTAAAACTTCTATCTTAATGCGAAGAAAACTAAATTGATGACAACTGACAAAACAAACAAGGCAGCTGAAATATGTATCAATGAGGAAAAACTGGAAGATGTGGAGATTATTGAATATCTTGGATCAAAGCTAACTAATAATGGAGATACAATGAGGGAAATTAAAAGGAGGACATCAGAAAGTAAAACAACTAAAGAATCTGTGGAGAGGAACAGACAGAACTACAAAAATAAGATTTTTAAGGGCATGCATCTTTCCCATTGCAACATATGCCTGTGAGACCTGGACACTTAACAAAACAGCTGAAACAACTAAAGAATCTGTGGAGAGGAACAGACAGAACTACAAAAATAAGATTTTTAAGGGCATGCATCCTTCCCATTGCAACATATGCCTGTGAGACCTCGACACTTAACAAAACAGCTGAGAAACACATAAATGCCTTTGAATGTAAATGCTACAGAAGAGTTCTTCAGAAATCATAGATACAAAAAAGAACAAATATATCCATACTGCAAGAACTTAATATTGAAGAAGGCTGGGTAGTAAAGAGGATTAAAAAGAGAAAACTTAAATATTTTGGACACATTAAACGTCATGATAATCTAGAGAAAACCATCTTGGAAGGGTACATAATGGGAAAAAGAAAGAGGAAGACCAAGGCGAAGATGGCTGCAAGACATCATTGATGATCTGCAAATGGATGCATCAGCAGCGGGCCATCTTACTCACAAGCGAGAGGCCTACAGGAGTGCTGTTAGGAAGGCAAAGTTCTGCAAGGGACATGCAAATGAATGAATGAATGACAGTATCAGCAACGAACAGCATCTGACTATTTTGTAAGAATATGAGGACTGTTTGCAAAGTTCCGGGACTGAATTTCTTTCCAGGAAACTAACAAACAGCAAAGTTACACCAAGGCTTGAGATGTAGTAACCAAAATCTGGACTCAATATCTTCAGTCCTTCGCACTACGCAAACCTCCAAGTGAACACATGCCAGAAAATTCAGTGAATTTCAACATGGACAAGAAAACTCAACAGCACTTGGAAAACGTGCTGAAACTTACAAAATGCTACAATCAGCATTTGGTGAGTCCTGCCTAAGTTGGTCGAAGACATCTGAGTGATCTTCCCACTTCATTTGAAGAATACCACCGCCCTGGCAGACCATCCATCTTTCACACTGAAAGCAGTTTGTCTTATCTTGTCTCCTTCCTCATATACCTTTCGGTGTTGAAGGGACAAACAGATGTCTTGATAGGGCTTGACGATTTGCTTCATATAATGGGATATTTAAAGCTGCTGTATTTTCCTCTATCCATCTCCTGCATGGGCGGCCCCTTCCTCTGTTACCTACAAATCTTAGTTTGAATGTTGTCTGTGATATGCTGTCTGGAGACAGCGGCATGTTCAAGAAATCATTCATGCTAACTGACATCTAAGTCAGAGAGGTAGCAGAGGATGTAAGAACAGCAGCTGCTACTTGACATAAAATTCTGGGAGCAGATTTGGGAATGAAATCTGTGTCACTGAAACATGCCCCATCTCCAGACTGCGGAGCAAAATGAAGATCATATGTCAATTTGCACCATTCTGCCTTTCATCATACAACTTTCATTCAGTCACAGACATTCAGCATTTGTTACTGAACATGTATGCAGGAAACTCTCTACCGTAGAGAGCAGAACAACAACACAACTCTTTCAGATCATCAGAGGAAGTACCCCCCTCAGACAAGTGTTTCGGCCCTTTAAACTCCTGACACTCTAAGGGGGGTGGGCCCCTCTGGGTCATGACTCCAGAGGTCTTGTGAGTTGTTGCTTTTTATATATGCATGAAAAAGAAAAAAAAATGAATAAGTAAATAATTAATAAACCCTTTCTTTCCATACATTCCACACTATTTTATCTAACTACATGAAATAAACTTAATTACATTCTCACATTCATTATAAACTAACAAGTTTATAGAACAACAGTAAAATAAACAATCAAGCCATATCTTATATTAAATTAGACTTTGATAGTACATTAACCTATACTTTTCATATAACCAAATACATATAGATGCATATATTCACACACACACATATACCACATATATACAAACACATCCAAATATACACACATACATTCATGTGTATAAACACATGTGCATATACACATATGTATGTACAAACACATACATACATGCCAATATATACTGCTGGAAAAAAGTTAAGGGCCGGTCATTAATTTGAAGCATATGTTTATTTTGACTGCTGTACTAAACTGTAAATAAATTTATTGTAGAATCTTGATTAAACTGCAATCTCAGGCAGTCTTCTATGCAGCTGGGGCATAAACAACACCAACTGTTCATCACAACAAATGTAAAAATCATGTGTAGTAGCATCGTCCTAGACAAAATGTTAGGACATTTTTAAAAGTGTCAGCATTACCTAGCAGGTAATTAAAATGTGCTGATTTGTGCTGCACGTGCAAGGGGCATCCTTAGTGAATACTTCTCACCTTCCAATCATTTTTATTAAAGCGGTTTAGGGGTATTTTTGTCATTTGAAAAAACTATGCCACTGCGAAGGCATTTTAGCAACTTCGAGCGTCATCGGGTCATAGCCTTGCGGTTTATCTGGCCGTGAAGTTGCGCGGCGTTCAGGGATGTCCCATTTTACCATCCAAAGGGATTTGGAGTGATTTCGCGCAACCAGAGGAGTAGAAGACAGTCATCATTCAGGCTGACCTCGTTGCACAAGTAGACAAGATGACAGATACCTGCAGCGTCAACACTTCGCAGCCGGACAGTAACGCCTTCCTTTTCAGAAACCAGCTAATGGATATGGCAAACATCAGTGTTAGCGGCAGAACAATTCACAGGCGTTTAAGAGAATCTGGGGTGGCTTCACGATGACCAGTAATAAGAATACCTCTTACTCCAGCTCACCACAGAGCTAGAGTTGCCTGGTGCTGGAAGCACATCAGTTGGACGAGGTGCAAGTGGGGTGAAATTCTTTTCATGGACAAATCCTGCTTCAGTATGTCCTTCAATGATGGCAGAATCCATGTTTGGAGAAGGCCAGAGGAACAGTTCCATGACACCACTATCCAAGGAGTGGATCGTTATGGAGGGGGATCAATCATGATCTGGGGTGGCATAAGCAGACATGGCAGGACTCCCCTCCATGTCATTTCTGGCACCCTAACCGCCCAGCGATACCTGAATGAAATTCTGCAACCCATTGTCCAGCCTACTTTGCAAGCCATGGGTGCAGGGGCAATTCTACAAGATGATAACGCAAGACCATATTGGGGTCATGTCGCAGAAGATTTTCTTCAACAGCAAAAGACCATTAGAATCAACTGGCCAGCTCAGTTGCCCGATCTGCCACCCACTCAGCACATTTGGGATGTCCTTGGCAGACGGGTTTCGGCAAATCATCCTCCACCTGTTGATGTCACCCAGCTGACCCTTTTCCTTCAACAAGAGTGGCAAACCATTCCACAGCATGTCCTAACCACCCCGGTTAACTCGATGAGGCAATGGTGTGTCGAATGTCTGGCAGCAAACGGTGGCCACATGGGATTCTGACATGTTTGAAGACCACTCATGTGAATTTTTGCATGAAGGGTGAGTGATTTTGCCAGTTTGCTGTATGTTTATTAATATTCTGATTTGCAAATGAAATGGTTGAATTTGTTCCGTTTTAAATGCTGTTTTCTTTTGTACTAATGGCTTGTTTGCAAGTCAGTTGATTTTGTTTTCGTAAGAATTGAAAAAAAAATGGCCCTTAACTTTTGTCCAGTAATATATATGTAAGCACACACATATACATATATACGCACACACATATACATACCTACCCCTATTCATACATGTATATAAAGTATGCACAAACACAAATACATATTAGGGAGACATACAGTCCATCTAAAACAGATAATGACAAAGTTTTAAGTTATAAGAATGAATATTACCTATAAGTTATATTTAAGTTGTTAGGGTATTCCAAAGGTGGGCAGCTGAGTAAGAGAAGCTTTTTTAAAACATGTTAAGTCTTAGTTTTGGGAGAATACAACTGCTTAAGCATTGACTGTGTTATGAGTTGGATTTGAACAATAACCACAAATAGGGTGGAGCATTGTGCAATAGAATTTTATGACTTAACTTGGTCTTGTTGAATAGAAATCTCTTTTCGAGGGGTAGAATGTCAAGATGTTTGCCCTTATTTGTAATATGTGCTACATGTTTGTTATCTATGAGCTTTACTGCTCGTTTTTGGAGTGAGTAAAGTCTTTTCATGTTTGACATGGAATAACTATCCTAGACTGTGGAACAGTAGTCCAAGTGCGTTTGTATTTGTTATATGTAATATATTTTCCTAGTGTCTGTGTCAAGAAAGTGTTTAATTTTGGCACACTGGTACACTTTTTGTGCAATGAGTTTGGTTAGACTGTCTATATGATGATTCCAGCTGAGGTGGTGGTCAATTGTGAGACGTAGAGTTTTATGTTCACTAACATTCTCTATCTTTGAAGTTCCAGAATGGAGTTGTGCTGTTGGTGAATTTGTCAATTTCTGTCTTGTAGTAATGAGCATGGATTTTGTTTTGCTGGTGTTTATGAGCATTCCATTGTTGTTGCTCCAGTTAATTAGATTATTTACTTCAAAATAACTAGAGATTTAAGAGATTTACATTTAAGAGAAGCGGTGTATTTTTTTCTACAAAGTTATTTAAATGGCTAATTGGTAGCAAAGATTTATCAAGATATCAAGAGTTCTGTTCAGGGGAAAGTTGTTCTTAGATGTGGAGGTTGCACTGACAACAGTTGCTCCTGGTCCGTCACAAGATTTTGCCACTGACTGAACAGAAGATTTCACTGATAATTGTGAATCAGCATTCCCCTGAAGAATGAAGTGGATAAATGTGAAACTTGAAGTTATAAATCACAAACAGTTTGTGAAAGACATAAGGATGGAGAATCAACATGGAATAAATGTTATCTACTACTGTGCATGGATGGAGAGCACCTACAGAAGTTTCTGGAGAACAAAGTTGATGGTCTTTGTAACATATCTAAAAGAAGAAAATTTATATGCCTTACCTCTGTCTTTATTCATCTTTCTCCACAACAAATAAGAACCAACAAAAGCCACTGTCTCTATCACAACCACAAGTTTGAGACCAAAAGTCAATGACTGCAACTTGGAAATCTTCCTGTTCATGTGGATTTTCATTGTACAAACTGAAATTATTAATAGCATATAGTTATACTCACACAAGCAGGGCTTTCAAGTAATGTATGAAGAGTAATACTGACAAACATAGCAGTTCTCATACAGCTGCAGATATGGTATATCTTGCTACTGAAAATTGTACAACATTACAAAACTAGAGAGTCCTGTCATTCATTAAAGATTTCTGTGTCCATATCTTGATGTTGTCTATCTCTCAATGTTGCACATTTATTGATGTTGTTTATTTCTTGATGTTCACTTCTTGATGTTGGCTATCTTCTGATGCTATATGTTTCTCATTGTTGCACATTCCTTGTTTGTTGTCTATTTCTTGATGTTGCACATTCCTTGATGTTATCTAATTCTTGATGTTTCTCTCAATATTATACATTTCTTGTTGTCTATCTCTCAAGGTTACACATTTCTTGATGTCTGTCTCCCAATGTTACACATTTCTTGATGCTTTCTGTCTCTTAAAGTTGCACATTTCTTGACTTTGTCTATGCCTCAATGTTGCACATTTTCTTGATGTTGCCTATTTTGTTATGCTCATTTCTTGATATTGTCTCTCCTAATGTCAGACATTTCTCGATGTGTATTTCTTAATGTTACCTGTTTCTCAATGTTGAACATTTTTTAATATTTATCTTTTGTTGTTATCTATATGAAGTTTTCTATATCTTGATACTGTCCATTTCTTGATGTTGTCTATCTCTGGGAGTTACATAGCTCTCAATATAGCCCATTACTCAATTCTTAGATTGTTTCAAAAGGTAGGAACATCTTTATTCATTTACAAAACACACAGTGATGACATTTTGGCTTTCAACTTATTTTTGCAAGAATTTACTGGATAAAGAAATGGGACAAGAACAGAAAGGCTACATTTACATGGCTGGAGTGGAAGAAAAAAAAGTTTTGCTTATCCTTTGACTTGTATGATGCCGTGTCTGGTAGAATGGAGGACAAATGTAGTTTTTCTTATTTTTTTCTTAAATGATGGCATGTCATGAAACTTGCAGATGAACAAAGACTTGTACGATCTTTCATCTTTCCTAGGACTTTGACTCAGGATAAATTTTCACTTGGGATCATTGACAGCATATTTCTTTCAAGCATGTGGCATCCATGTCAGGTGTTTTTCAAATATTTACACACTCTCTGAACATCAAAATTTTGGTGTCAAGCTGTCATAAGTCATAACAAGACAAGAAAATCTTTAGAAATATACAGTTTCAATTTGGCAGACATGGCCAAATGAACACAGCCTTGCCTTTTCATGATCATCATAATTTTATAATTTTATTCATTTTTTTCCCTGTAGTCTTCTGTTTAAATTTATTTATCGGTTATCTTATTATATTATTGTTTTATATCTAACAACTTAGGAGTTGTGATGTAGACTCAGGTCTGTTAAAGCAGACTTGAATGCAATTGGAATCTCCTTCAAGACTTGACTTGAAGAATAGTGACAAAGACTTAATGTGCCACTTTTTAGCCAATGGACTTGATGGCTTTACCTCCATATGGTATTAGTAAGACAACGCATGTGATGTCACTGCCTTGTGTGCTGTCAGACATACCTAATTTAAATCTATACTCTATTTTTGCTTCTTGCATGCAGTAAATATAATTTGTTTATTTTAGACAGAGTAATGGTGTCAAAGGCAAGACTGATGAGTGCCAGCAAACTGAAGGACTTATATCACTAGTTCATGACATGTCACTGGCATGACTTATTATCATATGCATCAATCAGACAGTCTGAGGTTTAGAGTGATAATTTAAGTTTGGATTTATGTTGTGACTTTCAAAATATGCGTGAGTCCCCACATGCTTTTGTATTTTACAATTAGAATGAACTTGAAGATCAAAATAAAAACCATACAACCTAGAGGACGCTGATGATATAACAAAAATTAATACTCTATTCATAATAGGTTTTACTATACTGTCCAAAAAAAGAAATGCACAGGTTATATAAGCTTCATTTTTTATGTCATGACAAAAATTTTTTTCCCGGGTATCTCAAACCAAACCAAAAATTGTCACCAAGATATTAGGTCCATGATTTAGCTGCCCTTGCTAATTACACATTTTTCTACCATAACTCACATTGCATTTATGGAAAAGTTGTGATTTTTGTGGTGAGCACAACTTACTTCCCATGCAAATGAAACGAGGTTACACAAACAAATTCAGTTAATTTTCAAGCAGATAATTATGGTGCGTCTGTCACAAAATTTATGAAACACTGCTATTGGTTGCCTGCAAGCAGGCGAAAGTCAAAGTCAGGCTGCCAGGCATTTAAATGTGCAGCAGAGTACCATCAGTAACTTTGGCACCATTTGCAAGCCACTGGCTCAGCTGAAGACCGGCACCGCAGTGGACAACCCAGGGGACAACTGCAGCTGATGATCACTTTATTTTGGTTCATCACCTCAGAAACAGGTTTAAAACAGCTTCCTCAAGTGCCCAGTCATTGCTTGCAGGACGTCGTGTGTCTGATCAAACTGTCCGGAATAGACTGCATGAAGCTGGACTGGTGGCATGACGACCTTACCGAGGTCCTGTCTTAATGAGACACCATTACCAAAATTGACTTGTTTGGAACAACCAGCATCGGCCCTGGACAATTGACAATCAATGGAGACATGTCTGGTTTAGTAACAAATCTTCCTTTTTGTTGCACCGCCATTATATGCAGAGAAGGGTCTACCGTGGGCCAAATGAACGTTTTGCCCAAAATTGCGTTGATGAAGCTCCGCCGCATGGTGGTGGAGGTGTAATGGTATGGAGAATGATCAATTTCAATGGAAGGAGCCCTTTGGTGCAGACTGAAGGAGACTTGAATGCGCAACAATATGTCAATGAAATTCTTGGACCCCATGTCCTTCCATTTTTGGCTGCACAAAGGTTTGTGTTTCAACAGGACAATGCCAGACCCCATTCTGCATGGTTCACCACACAGTTCCTGACTGCCAACAACATTCTCAGCCTTCCCTGACCATCCCTGTCTCCAGACATGAATCAGATCAAGCACCTATGAGATGAGCTGCAAAGACATGTTTGTCGCCGAAACGTTTCCTCAGCCAATTGTCATGATCTGTGGCAGGCACTCCAGGAGGAGTGAATATCAAAGTTATGGCTAAAATTAGGTCATCAGTAGTTATGCATTTGTTTTTTTGGACAGTATACTATGTAAAATCAAAAACTATTGCTGAGATACGTGATAAAGAGAAGAATAAAGTTCAAATAGTATCAATTTTATTTATTTTAGTTTACTTTCTTCATTTTCAAATGTTATAACCTTTTATGTATAATAAATCACTGCTGACATGGTAAATGGAATGGATGGTCACTCTGCATTTTGACTCAACTTGGGATCAGACTCAACTTGAAGCTGTTTGCACAGACCTGAGACTTGAAGGAAGTAACTTGAGACTTGTTTTGAGAGACTTACATGTACATCTACTCAAGCCTGGTAATATCATTTTATATCTATGACCACTCAACACTGACCTCCACACTCACTTCTCACAGCTTATGACCAAAAAGGGCTTCATTTCATTTGTATATGTGAGATAATACACCAGTCATATGTAAACTGCATGTCTTAAATTTAGTTCTGAAACTTAATAGCCTACTATCACATGAATTGCAAAATGGGATACTGAATATATCATTGAAGCTGTCTGTCACAATGGTCAAACTAGATCTGTTCCATCTCTTTATCTGCATGAATACTTAAGTGTATGTTATCTCTCACTTTCTTGGTTCACATGGTCAATCTGTTCCATCTCTTTATCTGTATGAATATTTAAGTGTATGTTGTCTCTCATTTTCTTGGTTCACATAGTCAATCTGTTCCATTTCTTTATCTGCTCTTTTTAACTGTCCAACTCCCCCCCCCCCCCCACCTTGAAGTGCAAGTTAGTACTTACTTTAGCTTTTTAGATGTAATATTTTTCCTCTCTTCATCTTTTGTGTTAATGTGAATGCATATGCGTTCTGCTAGGGTCTCAGGCTTCCACTGTTATATGCGTGTTTTATTTTATATCCTTACTGTGCTCACAAGGTAGTTTGCCAATTTTTCCTGTCTTCGGCAAATCTTTCAACCTCATCAATGGATTTTATGCCTGTTAATTTGGCCTCTCTTAACAATGTCCTCTTCAGAGTTTCATGCGGTCTGCCTCTTTTTCTTTGGCATGTTGTGTTCCATTTTATAGCTTGTTTTGGGATTCTCTGATCGTTTCTTCTCACCACGTGACTAACATATGTCCATCTCCTTTTCCTGATCATCCATGAGACTGGTTGCTGTTCAGTCATCTGTCTTATCTCTGCATTGTTTTTGAATTCGTTCCACTTGATGCTGAGTATTTTCCTTAGGCATCTGTTTTCAAAAGAGTCTAATTTGTTGTCTATTTCTTTAGTTGTTTTCCAGCTTTCGCATGCATAAATGAGGGTAGATATTACATTTGAATGGAATAGTCTTAACTTGGTTTTTGTGCTTATAACTTTTGAATTCCATATGTTTTCAAGATTCTTGAAGATTGATGCTGCTTTTGCAATTCTAATTCTAACTTCCTTTCTGGTGTCACCATCCTGGTCTATGTAGCTGCCAAGGTATGCAAATTGACTGACTTCTTCAATATCTGTCCCTTCTATGTCTATTTTTCCATTTTGATTAATGGGAGTTTTCATTATTTTTGTTTTGTCCTTTTTAATTTCAAGTCCTATTTTGCTAGCCAGTGAAGACAGGCTATCTGTTTCTTCTTGCATGGAATTCACATTGTTACTGATAAGAGTTATGTCATCAGCAAAATCAAGATCTTCTAGTTTAGTCTCATGTACCCAGTCAATACCTGTGTAGTATTTTTTCATTATGAAGTCTATTGTAATTACAAAAAGCAAAGGAGACAGTATACATCCTTGTTTCACACCTGTTTCAATCTGGAACCATTCACTCATCTCTTCTTCTGTCATGAGTGCACAAACATATCCATTGTAGAAGTCCTTAATGATGTTGATAGTTTTAGATGGTATTCCATATAGACTTAAAATTCTCCATAATGAATCTCTGTGTATGCTATCAAATGCCTTTTTAAAGTCTATGAAGTTCAGTATTAATGGTGTCTGCTTTTCAATATGTTCTTCAAGTATTATTCTGAGAGTAAAGATCTGGTCGAGACAGCTTCTCCTATTTCGAAATCCTGCTTGTTCTTCTCTCATTTGCAGTATCCACTATATCTTTAAGTCTGTTCAAAATGACCTTGCAAAATACTTTTGACACAACTGATATTAAGGTTACTTCTCGCCAATTGTTACAGTCACTAAGGTTACCTTTTTTTGGTATTTTAACAATGATTCCTTTTTCCATTTAGAAGGGACCTTTTCTTCTTTCCATATCTTATTAAACATTCTGTGTAGTTGTCTCATGTTATCACTATTGATAGCTTTTAGCATTTCAGGTGTTATTTCATCTTCACCTGCAGCTTTTTTGTTAGCTATTAAATTCACTGCTGTTTCAATTTCATGCAATGTAATTTCATCTAGGTTGACATTTAGTTATGGGGCTGGTAAGTCAGTTTCAAGGTTTAACAATTCTTTTGGGTGTGGTCAATTAAGTATTTCTTGGAAGTGTTCAGCCCATCTTTGCTTTTGGTCTTTACCTGATATTAATAGGGTTCCAGGTTTGCTAAGGATTGGTCTTTCTTTAGATGTAATAGAACCTGTCAGTCTCTTTTGTATGTTATATAAAGTTTTGCTGCCTTCTCTGCCTCTTTCGCCATATTGTCTATGTATTTTCTTTTAGCTGAACTTTTTACTTTCCTGTCTATTTCTTTGTATGTCGCTTTCGTCAGATCTTTCCGAAGACCTGTTTTCACATTCAACATGTCTAATTTGACTGCTCGTCTTTCATGTGTTTTCTGATATCAATGCTTTTCTATTTCCTTTTTTCAGTCCAGCACTTGCTTTTGCTGCTGTGATTATGGCTGTGCTGTAAGAATTTCATAATTCATCTATACCTATCTCCTCTACTTCACTGGGTGTTTTGGAATGACTGGCAAGTTCCTGATTGAAATTACTGTTAGTATTTTCTTCTTGTAGGCTGTGGCTGTTTATCTTTCTGTGTACTGATTTCTTGTGATGGCTTTTCAATTTTAGTTTTATTTTCCCTATGCACAAGGTTGTGATCACTGTTAACATCTGCCCTTACCTTAGCGTTGAAGTCCCCCATAGTAATTAGGATGTCGTGTTTAGAGACTTTTTGATGATTTGTTGTAATTATTGATAGAAGTCGTCGTTCACCATCGTTTTATATACCAAAAATGTTTTTAAAAAATCTGTCCGATTTGACAGTTGGTTCTAACTTTTGCTTCCTCCATCCTTCATTACGTGCTGTGCTAGAAAAATGGTTTTTATGTGGTCATTGATACATCTGATCAGATCAGTTGCTTCGCTTTTCTCATGCCGCGTGGTTTGGAAACTATTCCCTTGGTCTCTCTGAGCGAGCTATTTTGACATGTAGGGAAAGTTGAACTGACAAACTGTGATTGATAGCGTCTCGTACCTCAATTACGTCTAATGAACTTTTACGAATAATTAAAGATATGATCTATAAACTAACTTCAACTGTTTCTGATGTCTACGTACATTAAGTCGAGAGTAAATGAATATCTTGAGAAGTCCGATCATTACCAGACTAATGCTTTAGCAAAGACTAAACTTCGTTTCGACATAAAATTCTAACTTCATTTGTCAAGACCGATCCGCAATTTCGCCCAAAAACCCATGTCTTTTTTAATTTGGGGCTTTCATTTAAGTAGTAACACTAAATAAAATATATTTTAAAATTGTATACATTTTGTAATTTTTGTTATGCAAAAAAGGAATGGTTGTGCCATTTATTAAATGTAATACAATTTTTCGTCGCTATATCTAATCCATTATTTTGAACAGTCGCAAAGAAGAAGAAGAAGCAAGATGGCCGGTGGAAAAAATCATCGCCCTACTCTGAAACAGAAAAACAAAAGTCACAGTCATGGAAAACATCGCAGCAAAAGAAATTTAAAGCAAGAAGCTCGAGGTAAGTTTTCACATTTTCATAAAGGACATAAAGTGATTAATGCGGTGGGAAAAATGGTGTACTTGCTTCTGCTTAGAACAGTTCTACTTATCGATAGGCAGCATGGTTCTGACGTTGGCATGTGAATGGTTCAAATGTATTTCCAAGCCAGTCCTACCTAATTTGCTGTCACAGTTTTATTATTTGCACGGATAGTAAAATTCTAAGTAAATTAAATCAGTTAGTCTTTTACAAAATTGTCTTGTTTCCTTACACAGCAGAAATGTGGTTTATTAGAAGAATGTTACGAATCCCCTGGACAGCAAAAATAACTAATGAAGAATGTATGAGAAGAGCTGGAGAGACAAAAAAACCTTGTCAAAAAGATAAGAGAGAGACAATGTACTTTCATAGGACATGCAATGAGAAGAGGGGGCATTGAAAATATTATAACAACAGAAAAAATAGAAGGAAGAAGATCAAGAGGAAGACCAAGGCAAATGATACTGGACAGTCTGACGGGATGGTGTGAGAGGAGATCACCAACTGAGCTGATGGCCTGCATGAAGGATCGGGTACTCTGGAGAAGCATAATAGCCAACGCCAGTCGGCACGGCACATGATGATGATGATTCCTTACACATACACCATTCAGTTTTGATGGGTCAAATAGACGTTTTGATTGAGTTCAGAGGGTTGTGGCATATAACGATATATTTAAAAGTTTCTTTAATTTCCTCCTTCCACCTCTTACGTGGATTTTCTTTTTCTTTGTTTCCAACAGTTCTTAGCGAGAATGTTGTCTGCAGTACACTGCCAGGAGGCAGTTGTGTAAAGTGACCAAACCTTTGTAATGCTTGTGTTACTCCAACTTTTGCCATTATGGTGTCATTTCTGATTTGTATCTTCTTGTTATATTTAGTATTCTCCTCAAACTTCTTATTTCTGTTGTCATGATTTTCTTTGTATTTTTAGCTGATTGACATCTATAGCAGAACTGACTTTTGTTAATATGGATTTGTGTGAAATATTGGTTAATTGACATCTTTTATTTTGAAAAAATATATCAGCAATGCAATATCAATCAATCAGTCGTATGATCTGGTCTTTGCAGATCATAATTATTTTGATATACAAATCTTCTTCTTCAGCTTTCCGAGCCATTAACTCATTGCGGTGCCTGGGGTTTTACATCAAATGGGCGGAGGGGTAAATTTCATAAAGTGGAATGGGATGGTTGTCTCAATTAAAAGGTTCACAAAGGCATAGTCTGATTTGCAGTATGACATATTATACATTAGTTTAAATAGGAAAAGTTGTATATTGTTTTTCTAATCAAATTGTTAGTATGTTGTTAGTATAGAACAGAAAAAAAAGCTAAAAATTGAGAAGAAAGAATGGAAAATTATGAAAAAATATTCTCACTTACTCCTCAAGTTAATCCACTATCTTATATCCTTCCTGTGCTGTTAAACATCACCTAGGGCTCGCAAGGTAGTTCACCAATTTTTCCTGTCTTCGGTGAGTCTTTCAATCTCATCAAGGGATTTTATGCCTATTAATTTGGCCTTTCTTAACAATGTCCTCTTCAGAGTTTCACACGGTCTGCCTTTTTTCTTTGGCGTGTTGTATTCCATTTTATAGCTTGTTTTGGGATTCTCTGACTGTTTCTTCTCATCATATGACAAACATTTCCTGATCACCCATGAGACTGGTTGCTGTTCAGTCATCTGTCTTATCTCTGCATTGTTTTTGAATTCGTTCCACTTGATACTGAGTATTTTCCTTAGGCATCTGTTTTCAAGAGTCTAATTTCTTGTCTATTTCTTTAGTTGTTTTCCGGCTTTCACATACATAAATGAGGGTGGATATTTGAATGGAATAGTCTTAACTTGGTTTTTGTGCTTATAACTTTTGAATTCCATATGTTCTCAAGATTCTTGAAGATTGATGCTGCTTTTGCAATTCTAATTCTAACTTCCTTTCTGGTGTCACCATCCTGGTCTATGTAGCTGCCAAGGTATGCAAATTGACTGACTTCTTCAATATCTGTCCCTTCTATGTCTATTTTTCCATTTTGATTAATGGGAGTTTTCATTATTTTTGTTTTGTCCTTTTTAATTTCAAGTCCTATTTTGCTAGCCAGTGACACTATTGATAGCTTTTAGCATTTCAGGTGTTATTTCATCTTCACCTGCAGCTTTTTTGTTAGCTATTAAATTCACTGCTGTTTCAATTTCATGCAATGTAATTTCATCTAGGTTGACATTTAGTTATGGGGCTGGTAAGTCAGTTTCAAGGTTTAACAATTCTTTTGGGTGTGGTCAATTAAGTATTTCTTGGAAGTGTTCAGCCCATCTTTGCTTTTGGTCTTTACCTGATATTAATAGGGTTCCAGGTTTGCTAAGGATTGGTCTTTCTTTAGATGTAATAGAACCTGTCAGTCTCTTTTGTATGTTATATAAAGTTTTGCTGCCTTCTCTGCCTCATATTGTCTATGTATTTTCTTTTAGCTGAACTTTTTACTTTCCTGTCTATTTCTTTGTATGTCGCTTTCGTCAGATCTTTCCGAAGACCTGTTTTCACATTCAACATGTCTAATTTGACTGCTCGTCTTTCATGTATATACTTCCATGTGTTTTCTGATATCAATGCTTTTCTATTTCCTTTTTTCAGTCCAGCGCTTGCTTTTGCTGCTGTGATTATGGCTGTGCTGTAAGAATTCCGTAATTCATCTATACCTATCTCCTCTACTTCACTGGGTGATTTGGAATGATTGGCAAGTTCCTGATTGAATTACTGTCAGTATTCTCTTGTAGGCTGTGGCTGTTTATTTTTCTGTGTATTTTCTGATATATTCTGTTGGCTTTTCAATTTTAGTTTTATTTTCTTTATGCATAGGTTGTGATCACTGTTAACATCTGCACCACTATAAGTCCTTACATCTATCAGAGATGTTCTATATTGCTTTCTAATACAAAAATGATCTATCTGGTTTCTAGTTCTATCATCTGGGGATATGTATGTTGTTTTATGTATCTCTTTGTGTGGAAATATTATGCCTCCAATGGCCATGCCCTCTGTTAGACATATATCAATTAATCTTTCTTTGTTCTGATAACCATGTCAGTTCCTTCTTTCCCCATCACTTTTTCAGCGCCAGTGTTATAATTTCCTACCTTAGCGTTGGAGTCCCAATTAGGATGTCGTGTTTACTTTGTTGATGATTTTTTGCAATTGGTGATAGAAATTGTCTTTCACCACATCATCTGCATCGTTTGTGGGTGCATAACACTGAATTATTGTCATTCTTCTGTGTCTTAGGTTGTGTCGTGCTCTTATTATACCACTGTTCACTGGTTCCCATTCTACAAAGCTCTTTGCTCCTACATTTGACATAATAATACCTACCCCTTCTCGATGTTTACCATCGTTTCTGGTAATACCAATTTCCTTTATATCCTCTTCTATGTTAACTTTCCATCTCTGTCTTGGTCTACTCCTTGGTCTTCCATAATCTCTTGTACATACATCATTTTTGTTTGCCGTTCTCTTCCCAGCCAATTTATAATTCATTCAGATTTAAATAAGCTGTTCATTCCAGTGTTCTTTCTAGTTTTCCATTCTCTGCTGTTGACATTCTTTATGGACCTAAGGATTCTTCTTAGGATCTTGTTCTCTTGTTGTTCATCTTTCTTTGTTGTACTCCACATTTCTGATCCATGCATGACGCCTGGTCCTATTATAGTTTTGTAGATTGTTACTTTTGGCAGTTTTTAGGGCAGGATTTTGGATTTTAACAGGTGTTGCAAGGTGAAGACTTTGACTATGCTTTGATATTCAAATAGAAAATGTTATTGTGTATCCAAACTAAATGCTTCAGTGAATGTGGTGTTTAGTGTCAGTAATACCCTAAACTAAGCATTACCTTGACAGCTGTCTTTCATGTTTCCCAAGAATTCACCTTTCTTTTTTGTTTTCTGAAGGTCTTTGTGAATGGAGAGAATTATTACTGATCCTAGTATTAAAAAAAAAAAATATGATAAGAGCAAGTGTGAAAACTACACAGGAATATCTTTACTACAAACAAGCTACCAAGTACTATCTATTATACTTTTAAATAGATTAGAACCATACAGCGAGAACTGGGAGACTATCAAGCAGGTTTCAGGAAGAATAGATCAACTGTAGATGAAATATCACAAAAATATGCAAGATAAAATAAACAAGCTAACTCAGAATGCAAACAACATAGGACTAAAGATCAACGTAGGAAAGACAAAGTTAATGAAGCAAAATGTGAACAACAGAAATGTACTCAGAGTAGATAACAAGTTAGTGGAGGAGGTCAACGAATTTGTATACCTTGGCAGCAGAGTAGTAGAAAATGGAGACAGCACAGAGGACATCAACAGCAGACTTACTAGAGCAAACCAGGCTTTTGCAATGCTGCAGACTATATGGAAATAAAAAAAACTAAGCATAAATATGAAAATCAGGATATTTAAGAGTAATGTTCTAAGTGTACTACTCTATGGAAGTGAATGCTGGAAAATCACCAAAACCATAGAAAACAAGTTGAATTCTTTCCAAACTAAATGTTTACGAAGAATTAGAAAAATATTTTGGCCAAACACCATAAGAAATAACATCTTATTAGCAGAAATGCAGATGAAACCACTGACAACAATTATTGAGGAAAGACGCTGGCGATGGTTGGGACATGTGCTCCGAATGACTGGCAACTCACTACCAAAAATAGCACTAAGATGGATACCACAGGGGAGCAGAAGTAAGGGTAGACCAAAAGAGACATGGAGAAGAACAACAGAAAGGATGTTGAGCAATAGAGGGCTCACTTGGGCAAGAGCAGAAAAAAAGGTGAAGGGCAGGCATTTGTGGAAAACCCTTGCGGAAGCCCCATGTGCCCTGGGCACTTAAGGTTCAGAGAGAGAGATGAAATATTTTCGTCAAAAAACAGAAAAGTACTGGGAATATGGAAAAGAAGTACATAATATATTTATTGACTTCAAAAAAGTCTGTGACATCATAGATAAGAGCAACTTATGGAAAATTATGAAAGAATTTGAGATACCTAAAAAATTAATCAATTTGACCAAAATATGCATGGAGGATGCACAAAATAAATTATACGTGAAGAAAGTCATAACCCTTCAATATAAGAACTGGCTTAAAACAAGGTGGTACATTATCTCCACTACTATTCAACCTAGTACTAGAAAAGATAATCAGAGAAGAGAAAGAAGAAAGCAGTACAGAACAGGCTAAAATACTAGGATATGCTGATGACATCAACCAAGTGGGGGAAAGTCACCAATACCTGCATACATCTGAGAGATGTGACACTAAAAGTATTTTTTAAAATTTTGACGAATAACCAAGATAAGACAGAATATATGAAGATATCAAGAGTCCAGGGGCTAAATGATCCAGATTATGTAAATGTTGGAGATATGATTATTAGGAAAGCAGAAACATACAAATATCTTCAACAGAAACAACATAGTCAGCAAGGAAATTAAAAACAGAGTACAGTTAGGGAATAAAATATTCTTGGTCTTCAACACCTGTTAAAATCCAAAATCATATCCCAAAAGACCAAAAATAACAACCTACAAAACTATAGTAAGACCAGGCGTCATGTGTGGATCAGAAATGTAGAGTACAACAAAGAAAGATGAAAACAAATGTATAAAATTGGAAAAAAGTAGGAGCAGCTTTATTACTTAACGATTACAAAGTTGTGACGTTTCGGCGTGAGCCTTAATCATACAAAAACATACAGGACGAAGAAATAGGGAGAGGAGATAAAGTATAGATTTACATGAATACTGTAAAAAAAAAAAAAAAGGTACTTAGCTGTAAATTGCAAGGAAGGTGTGGCTTGTCTGGCGGTGTGTGTCAGGAATGGATCTGGTAGGACGTGGAAATTGTTTAAATAGAGACCTGTGACATGTGGTTGGTGGGTTGTAACTGGGGGTGGTGGATGGGGAACCGGGGAGGGGAGAGAGAGTGACGCACTACTGGCCTAGTTGGGAGAATTTGAAACAGGTGATTGGGGAAGAGGGGTTGCAGAGAACATAGCGGGGTTGCAGAGTGATGCTGTGAGGAAGTTTGAAAAGTAAAAAGGGGTGGATTTAGTGGAGAGGTACTATAATGATTGAAGAAGATGATGTTATGTGTAACTAAACAGCGAGTTTAACCCATGTGGTTCCAGCGTCCCATAATTTTGAATGCAGCGGTTCTCAAGTGCCAGGCGGCTTGTGTCATCTGCGTGACATTGTTTAATGGCTGTCACCAGAAAATCAGATGAAAAACTAGTTCTCGCCAAGGGTCTTAAGTTTATTCCCACCCGGCCTCGTTGTGATCGCTATTTTTTACTCCGCGATGTTAAACAATTTCACCGTCGATTACGTCTTAAATATTACTTTGCTAACAAAGAGCCCAACCAACCCACACAAGACCCCGATAACCCATTTGCACGTTACGACCACCATAAATATAGCTGGACACCTTCCCCCGGGGCTTCCCAAGCTTTGGATCTTTATATTGATATGACGTGGCGTGAGATTCTTAACCTCAAGCCACCAAGAATTCGACATTTTAACCTAAATAAGGGAGAGTCCAGAGCATTGTCTACTCTCAAACATCGAAACGACATCGTGATCAAGCCAGCTGATAAGACAAGCAAATCAGTGGTGTTGCTATGGGAACGAAAATGGGTCCCAGTTATGCATGTCTATTTATGGGCTTTCTGGAAGTCAAATTATGGGAAACCTACACTGGCAGATTTCCAGAATTCTATAAAAGGTACATCGATGATGGCATTGGAATTACAAGTATGCCACATGAAGACCTTGAAAAATTTATTGAATTCGCCAATACACTCAATAAGAACATAAAATTCACTTATGAAATCTCTGACAAGTCTGTTAATTTTTTAGACATTAAAATTTCTATTGGCACAAACAGGCTTGTCATCTCTGTATTTTACAAGCCCACTGATAGCCACACCTATTTGCTTTACACCTCCTCCCATCCTGAGGCCTGTAAGAACTCCATCCCATATTCCCAACTCCTCCGTCTTCGCCGCATATGTCAGGATAATTTGGACTTTTTAGATCAGTCCAACAAGTTATTAGAATTTTTCCGTCATCGCCACTACCCAGAAAAGGTCCTTCGTAAAGCCTTCAACCGTATCCAACTAGTGAGCCGCAAAGAAGTATTCAGGAAAAAGCCTGTTACTCCATCTGACAGAGTTAAGTTAGTACTGCCTTTCCACCCACATGGTCAGATGGTTAAGAAAATCCTTTATCGTCATCTGCCGATAATCCAACTTGACTCTGACACTCGTAACATTTTCTCTGAAGCACCCCTATTGGCATACAAACATGAGCCACTTGAAGCAGAGCTTTACGTATGTTGGCACCAGAAAATGTAACCGCCCCCGCTGCGTTACCTGCCCTGTAGTTTGGGAAACGAAAACAATCATCTTTCCCAAAACTATCCTCACTCTTCATGAGGGATTCACATGTGAGTCCTGCAATGTGATATTTGTCATCGTGTGCAAAAGATGCAGGATAACATATATCGTTGAGACTGGCCTCAGATTAGGGGACCGCATGCAAAAACATCTGTACGACATCACCCAGCATGCTTCGAAACCAGTCCCAAATCATTTCAATGGCCCCAACCACAGGTTCAAATCTGATTTTCTGGTGACAGCCATTAAACAATGTCACGCAGATGACACAAGCCGCCTGGCACTTGAGAACCGCTGCATTCAAAATTATGGGACGCTGGAACCACATGGGTTAAACTCGCTGTTTAGTTACACATAACATCATCTTCTTCAATCATTATAGTACCTCTCCACTAAATCCACCCCTTTTTACTTTTCAAACTTCCTCACAGCATCACTCTGCAACCCCGCTATTTTCTCTGCAACCCCTCTTCTCTGCAACACCTCTTCCCCAATCACCTGTTTCAAATTCTCCCAACTAGGCCAGTAGTGCGTCACTCTCTCTCCCCTCCCCGGTTCCCCATCCACCACCCCCAGTTACAACCCACCAACCACATGTCACAGGTCTCTATTTAAACAATTTCCACGTCCTACCAGATCCATTCCTGACACACACCGCCAGACAAGCCACACCTTCCTTGCAATTTACAGCTAAGTACCTTTTTTTTTTTTTTACAGTATTCATGTAAATCTATACTTTATCTCCTCTCCCTATTTCTTCGTCCTGTATGTTTTTGTATGATTAAGGCTCACGCCGAAACGTCACAACTTTGTAATCGTTAAGTAATAAAGCTGCTCCTACTTTTTTCCAATTTTATACATTCTAGTATCACAGCTTTACTGCAGTGTTTAGTGTATAGTTGTATACTTATACACCAATTATTGTGAAAATAAATGTAGATCTTTGAGAACAAGGTCCTAAGAAGAATCATTGGGCCCATAAAGGATACCAGCAATGAAGAATGAAGAACTAGAAAGAACACTGGACTGAACAGCATATTTAAATCTGAACGAATTATAAATGTTTTGAAACTGAACAGATTGCTCTGGTTGGGACATATAGAAAGAATGGAAGAGAACAGACAAATGATAATGATGTCTGCACAAGAGATTAAGGAAACAAGACCAAAGATGGAAAGACAACATAGAAGAGGATATAAAAGAAATTGATGTCACCACCTGGAGAGAGAAGATTAGGAATAGAGGCGGACTTTGTCTGTGGCGATGAGCCTTAATGGCTCGGAAAGCTGAAGATCATTGTGCTATTTAACATTAGGATAGTTTTATTTTTCTGCTGGAGCTGAGCAGCCAGTTTTAATCTACATACTTGAATGAAACTTTTTACTATAGAGACCATATGCACTACACAACTTCTTAGGCTTTCAAAAGAGGTCGTTGGAATATACAGCAAAAGTGATTGGAGCATAAAAGATGACATGAAATGAAATAAATTATTTTGTAAAAGTAGAAAAGGCTTATCCCTACAAAATGTATGAACCTTTTCACTGCTGCATTCACCTCACAAGCCATGACACACTGTGCTGCATGCTCCTGCTTGTGGCACTCCCCCAGTGTTGAATACTTCCTTATGTTCTCTGAAAATCAAAGACTTATCATACCTCTTTGTGAATATTTTTCACCATTCATGTCACAAATTACTTTCAGTGTCAAAAATTTCTTCAGTGAACAATTTTTACATAGTTTAAAAAAAACAAAACATTTTTTTAAAAATGTGTGTGAAATGTTCCAAAACATGCAACATCAGTCTTTGGACATATATCTTGTTTCCTGTCATCTTTTAGTTTTTGCACACACAACACACTTTCTTAATGGGCCATTTTCCTTCAGTGTTTACAGTGCTGTCTCTGAAAAGTCAATTGCTTGCAGGCATCATTGCCATTGTATTAGAGATGCAACATTCTCACAAGTAATAAAGGGCTGTCCAGGGACATAATTCCACTGAACACAAGTGATTGAAGTAAATAATTTTTTTGCAAATATTCATTTATTTTCACCTTTTTCATTCTTGCCATCCAGTCGATGTTCATAACTGGGCATAAGTACTCAGATTATCTTGCTTACTGTCAGTTATATATCTGAGTTTAATCTTCATTATTGCCCTTTGTAAGCAGTTCTAATAATTTATGCACAAATTCGTTTCAGGTCATGGTGTAAGAAATATATGGTAAATGCAGATAAAAGGGATGGCGACTGCAGTAAAACTGGTTAATATAAATAAGGTAGATAGAGGTGTATGGTGCAGTTTTACAAAGTGAGGGAGGAAGTGAGCAAGGTGAGAAAAAAACGAATATAAAGTATGAGAATGTATAAATGAAAAACATACAAGAAGCGGAGAGAGAGGAGGAGAACAAGTGGGAGAAAGGGGTTGGGGGAAGGCAATAGAAACATGATAGCCGATTGCCTTCCCCCAACCCCTTTCTCCCACTTGTTCTCCTCCTCTCTCTCCACTTCTTCGCTACGATTGGCTATATTGGGAATCTTTTGTCTGTAGGCAGTGTGTTTTTTTTTTTTCCTTCTTCTTCCACACACATTTCAGCTTCTCACTCGGAGCAAGACTTCAGATAAGTTATATATGTTTGTATTTCGTTCTGTATGTATCCTCGAATAAGGCTCACGCCGAAATATCGGATGTTGTATGTTTTTCATTTATACATTCTCATACTTTATATTCGTTTTTTTCTCACCTTGCTCACTTCCTCCCTCACTTTGTAAAACTGCACCATACACCTCTATCTACCTTATGGTAAATGCAACACAAGCATAAAATACTAGTGTAGCAGATAATATAAGGTGAATGCTGGAACACATCAAACACATGTACAATATAGAAAATCCCTCCTCTTTCATGAGGCAAAAATAATATTGGTACTGACTTTCCCCTGTTATATAAAAACTTGGCTTATTAATAATCATAAAATCACTCTAAGTTTTAAGTCAAAGGAAGAGCCATACGTCTCTCACTTTAAATTAGTAGCTAGATAAGATTACTTATAGTGTTGATAATAGGCCAAGTTTTTATATTAAGAAAAAGTTTGAGGTGATGCTGCCTCTTGAGATAATCAGTCTGTTTGCTGCCATGATGAAGTATCAGTACAACTGCATGATCTAATATGAACACAGAATGCATTTTTGCTTCTTACCATGAATTTTCAATAATGGAAGACTGTTCCTCTGTACTTAAAATGTTTTTGTTGCAGGCAGAGTAAATGTGAAACAGCTATCAAAGGAGAAGAAGGAAGTCCTTAGACATGAGGTGGGTATGAAGTTGTCTCTATGTTAATTCAAATGTCTAATTTTTTTAAATTAAAAATTTCCAGATTTTTGCCAAATTGATTACTAGTCTTACTATGAATGGTAGTAAGAGTGAGTTAGAGAGTCTCATTGATGAGAATGCAGCAGATTTGATAACTTACTTTTGTATGAAAATATTTTTCATTGAGGATTCAGAGGTAGATAAGACACCACAAATGCAAGAACTTAGCTTTTGATGTTTCCCATTATATGCAAATAGATCTACAGACCTCTAAATGAAAAAAAATTATAAGAAAGGGAGCTACCACTTAGAGCAGACGGATTAAACAAGCATAGAACAACAGATTTAATATTGAAAATATAGGCCCTAATTTGTCAGACCTGCATGTTTAGCACAGTTTTATGTGGATCTGAAATGTGGGTACTATTTAAAGCATGAGAAAAAGCTTAACAGCTTACTGCCGTTGCAAAATAATGATCATTAAGTGACAAGACAGTGTAACCAACTATGAGGTTTGCAGTGTGCTAGACTTTTATCCAAGATGATAGTGACAACACCAAGCTGCAGAAAATTGAAATATTTGGAACATGTATAAGGAGCAGTCTGATGAAAATGAGCCAAGGCTGCTAAATCTCGTGATATGTGTAGGAGGAAGACACTGCCTTTGTGGTAGGTGGTGTCATTGTGAAGGTTGTCAGGACTGGAAGTTGAGTTTGTATTAATTATTTGTTGAGTTCAAGGTCACACTGACATAAGTCATGCAGGAGGAAATATTAGGCATCTTACCTACTAACAAAGGATTAAAGAGAGAGAACTGAAATATTTTGGACACATTAAACGTCATGATAATTTAGAGAAGACCGTATTGGAAGGATACATAATGGGAAAAAGAAAAAGAGGAAGACCAAGACGAAGATGGCTGCAAGACATCGTTGACGATCTGGAAATGGATGCAACAGCAGCAGGCCATCTTGCTCACAACCGAGAGGCCTACAGGAGTGCTGTTTGGGAGGCAAAGTTCCGCAAGGGACATGCAAATGAATGAATGAACCTACTAACATGTTTGCACCTAAGGAAGAGCAGTGTAGGGTTATTCCAGGTCATCATATGTGATTATCATGCCAGGTGCAATTCTTAAGGTTGATGATTTGGTGCATTTTGACCAGTAATAACAAAATGAACTTGCTGTTCATGTTGGCATTAGTCATGGTGACATTCACACCATCCTACACGAGTGCCGTGGGTACAGGAAGGTGTAATCCCATTAGGTCCCACAGAACCTGCCAGCTGAGCAGAAGGCTCAAATCTGCGTGTGTGCTAGGAACATCTGAAGAGATTTCAAGATGGCAAATCATTTTTGTTGTGTTTTGTTGCTGGGGATGAATCCATTTGCCACTGTCATGACCCTGAATCTGGCCAAGAGAGCATGTAGTGGAAGCACACGTCCCAAAGAAGTCTAGGTCTCTCAGCCCAGTGCCAGGAATGTTATGCTCACCTTTTCATTCAATTGCTGTGGATACCTTCTCATCAAGTTTCTGTCACGTGGCACCACAATAAATGCAGAATGCCACTGGACCACCATAATACACCTTAGAGCCAAGATCAGGTAAAACCAATGTGGTTTGTTGACTAATGGTGTCATCCTTCTGCATGACAATGCCAAACCTCATGCAACAAACTTCCAGACCTTAAGGATGCCTTGTCAGAAATTGGTTCACAACACAGTCACCTAGCAGTGGATTCTCTCCCACTGTGGGATACCAGGCAATGAGAAAGCTGACTGTCTGGTGAAAGAGGGCACTGAAATGAGCAACCAGACACTGATCACCTATAATCAGAAGAAAAGCATGATAAAAACCTATGGGAAGCCACAAACAGCGCCACTTGATGACTATCACATGCTGAACAGAAAGGAACAAGTCGCTATTTTCCGTCTCCGAACAAGACACAGTTGACTCCGAAGTCATATGCATACAAAGTTTAAGGTTGGTACTACTAATCTTTGTACATGTGCCCAGGTGCCCCAAACTGTGGAACATATCCTCCAAAACTGCACCAACTACAAGATACTGAGAAGCATTTACTGGCCTAGTGAAACCACTAAAGAAGATAAGCTCTACAGTTCCACACATGAATTACAAAAAAACAGTGAAATTTATCCAAGAAACAGGACTACAGATATAGACAGACAGTGCGTAAAAAAAAAAAGAAGAAGAAGATATCTGAGAACCAGTAAATTTGACTCAGCGCCGCAGTATGCTAGGTGGTACCACCTTGGTTGTGACATTAGCCTAAAGACTTTTATGAAGCCAGTATTTCTCAGTTGGTGAAACAATGGCAGAGATGTGTAGACAGTGATGGGAACTTGACAGTAAGTCTAATACTTTATTGTAGTTAGGTCCTGACTCATTTTCATTTGACTGCTCCGTATAGTAAGAATGGATAACACCATATCCCCAAAACAAATTTTATATGACAAGCTTATGGATGGAAGACCAGGGTGGACCAAAACTGATGTACTGTGTGAAGATATTTGCTAAGTCATCCATGGAAGATTTCTCTGTGAACTGTGAAGTCCTTGAAGAACCAGCATTAGTGGACAGTGACACCTGCTTAAGAGCACAGCACAGTTTGACAATAAAATGATAGCCAAATTTGAAGACAAAATGTGCAAGTGTAAAGGTAAAGGTAATCCTGTCATGCCTTAGAGGCACATAAGGATATGATGTTAGTGACCAGCAAGTGTAGGGAGACACTTTACAACATAAACATTTGCTTTGAGTTACTGGAGCTGAATATGTTATCCATGCTTCATATCCATAATAGAGAGTACTAAGGGAGTGTTTAGTGTTAATCTGTTTTACTATGCATTTTTCATTTGTTTGTCAAATGTAGTAACTGCCTCTTCTATATGTGTATTGATTTCTTTATCAAGAGAAAACATAACCATATATCCTAGATAATCTACAACTAGTGAGAACAGCTGACTTTGTATCTTACATTTTTTTGTGTATATAGACAGATAAGAAAGCTGCAAGTTGTAACAACAGCTGACTTTTTGTTTTCCATTTGTATATATACAGATAAGAAGATACTGCCAGTTTTGAGAGCAGTTGACTTTTTATATCTTTGATTTGTATATAAATATTAATTTTCAGGACAGCATCAGTCACAAAAGTAAAATAATAGAAATATTTGGTCTATTTTTATGCAGGGAAACACAAAACATGTTGACGAGAGACAACGTATATTAGAGGAAAAGAGAGGAATTGAAGCCAGTCTACCTCCTCGACTTGTGGTTAGGTTTTATTTATATGGGATAGTTTTTTAATGTTATACTCAGAAAGCAGATTTGTGACCTTGTTTTATAACCACAGTAATTTTATACAAACAAATTTTGACTAGTTTGAAGATGCAGTTTTTTAAGTAATTTAGCATATATCATATGAGTCTTGCTTAATGGTTCTCTCACTTCCTCTCATCCTTCAGTGCTTTCTTTGTTGAAATGTTAATTTCCTTTTTAATTACATCAGCACTGATATTCTTGGTAAGCATGTCTGTGTCCTTCCCTATTAGATCCCCTCAGGCCTTCTTCATTAGCTCTTCTGCTTTCTCTGGATACAAGTTAGATATCCCTTCCTTTCTTTAAAAAAATAAGCCAGCATAATGTGAGGTGATTCTCATAAAAATGTGTGTACCTTTATGATGTGAGTTTGTTAGAAGTTTTTAAAATGTTGGAGCAGTTCATTCATTGATGAAATACAGTTGTAAAGTTTTTATTTTCTCTTATACATTAATATAGAGGTTGCAGAATTTTTTTTACACCAAAGGAGCCCTTGTACCAGAAAAAAACTATGCTGGAGCTCTTATAAAACTTTACACTAAGATGAAAATTATGCCAAAACAATTATTAGTCTTTTATAACTTAAAACTAATATTTATTTATATTTTTAAAATAAATGTCTCACATTTACTTACGTGGTCAAAATTTGTCACTTGCAAAATGTGAAATTTAAAACAATAAATATTTATTAGTTGCTCCAAAGCCTGATTTTTTATCACAGATGTTTGGAGTTAAGATAGGGCTTGTAAGCTCATATCACCGTATGTAGTTTCTTATTTTAATTTTTAAAAAAAACATTCATATAAAAGTGTCTATTTCCTGTCATAGTTCAAGAAAGCAGTTTTCCATGAGAAAGTCTGTGAATTTTGGAATTTAGAAAAATACATTTGTATGCAAACTTTTTCATATCTTCTCACATTGAATGCCATCTGTGACATACAAAACAGACAGAAAGCCTTACATGTCCTGGCAGCATCTTTGACAGATGATCTTTATTTAGATTTTTTTTTTTTAAATTGACAGTCCTGATAACTGATGTTAGGCATGAAAAACAAAAAAATGTTTAAAAATTTCATGCCAGAGCTTGAAATAGCTATGGTGGAGCCCACAGAACAGTTTGAAAAATTCTACATTAATGTGCAGAACAAAAAAAAAAACAGAGAGAGAGAGGTAAAGAAGGGGCTAAACTACTTGTTATTATATAACAAAAGTGAAGGAATAAAAGTTAGAAAAGATGTTATTTGTTGGTATGTTGATAGGTCTATTTTGCATACTTTCTCTTTTGTGCCTTCATGAACTGCTTGTAGCAAGAGATTTCCACTTTTATCAGTCCTTTTAAAGTTTTATATTAATTTCAATCTTTCTTTACTATTTATAGTATTCTCTTGTTTTATCTTTATTATGAAACTTTTCCTCTCTGTATTTAACATTGTCTTGCATAACATTACCTTACTTGTAATATGCATGTACCATTTATAAATGTACATTTACCTGGAATGAAGACTACTGAGAAAGAAGGGAGTAATTATACAGACACTGCAGATTATTGAGCAAGTAAGAATAAAATTTGACATTCCAGGTAATTGCAAAAGTTGGGAGAAAATATTGATGTAACAGACTTCTGAGGAAATAGAGAGGATCTTAGAGATATGCCAGGCTACAGAAAAAAAATAGTCTGGGACAGTTTGGCAAGGCAGACTGCAGAGAAAATAATGAGTAACTATTTGATGTGGCAGACACGTGAGAAGCTTTCTAATCTACAATTAATATTTCTGTAAACTTTTGTGAGAGACACAGGTAGACGTTTATGAAATATTGCGTGCATGTCTCAGTATGACTTACACTGCAGTGACATGCTTTGTTTCTTCAGGTTGTTGTTAGTCTAGAGCAGCAAGTAGACACGGCTGCAGTTGTTGATTTGTTGAAAGAAGCAGACATATCTTCACAGATTCATGAGAGTGCACAGAAGATATTGCATGTCAGGTGAGTTCATTAGCTAATTTACAAGGGATCCAAAAGTTTTGAGAATTTGAATCTTCCATATGAATTGGATGTAGCTCAGGTTTCTGTCACTAGATACTATTAGCCTAAGTATTCTAACTTACATGGCAGTGTGCTGTGTACACAGTGTTATATTTTTCAAAGTGTTGTGATTTTAACTCAGGCTTTGTAATGTTGTTAAAACACAACTTTTTCAATTGCTGCTTCATCCAAAGGAATAAATGAAAAGTCATGGAGCACGGTCAGGCAAGTAGGGAGAGTGGGGTGTCACCACCATTTTGTTTTTAACCAAAAACTGCTTGACCCTCAAGTATTTGCAGAGGCGCTGTCACAATGCAGGGTCCAGTCTCAATTTTTATGTTTTTGTCATATATTCACACAGAATGACAAGATTTCATAAATCTCATCAGTGGTCAGTTGATGATCTACATGGACAACTGGTGGATATCATTTCATCTCATGAAAGGGTGGCCAGTGCTTTATTCCTTTTGAATCGTCATCATCATCATGTGCCCTGCCAACTGGCGTTGGCTATTATGCTTCTCCAGAGTACCCGATCCTTCATGCAGGCCATCAGTTCAGTTGGTGATCTCCTCTCACACCATCCTGTCAGACTGTCCAGTATCATTTCTCTTGGTCTTCCTCTTGATCTTCCATCTATTTTTCCTGTTGTTATAATATTTTCAATGCCCCCTCTTCTCATTGCATGTCCTGTGAAAGTACATTGTCTCTCTTATCTTTTTGACAAGGTTTTTTTGTCTCTCCAGCTCTTCTCATACATTCTTCATTAGTTATTTTTGCTGTCCAGGGGATTCGCAACATTCTTCTAATAAACCACATTTCTGCTGCTTCCAATGATTTTTGTGCAGACTTGCCTATTGTCCATGATTCACTTCCATATAACAAGATAGGTTCAGTATAGCATTTTAGGACTCGTTTTCTAACATTCATTGATAAAGATGTGTTAGCTAATATGTTTCTCATTCTCTGAAATGCAGTCTTTGCTTGGCCTATTCTGTTCCTAATTTCTGTTCTGCATTTCCCATCTGAAGTTATTACTGCTCCAAGGTATTTGAATTTCTGCACCTGCTTTAGAATAGTTCCGTTTAATTTAATACTGCATGCTGGTGGATTCTGTTTCTTAGATATAACCATAGTCTCTGTCTTTTTGATGTTCAAAGTAAGGCCTTTCTGTTCACTTTCTTTGGCGACTTTATCCAAGAGATTTTGCAGGTCTTGTTGGTTCTCCTTTTGAAACAATGTATTAATGTAAAATTTTTCTTTTAGTCATGGTTTAATCATTTCAAGCTTTCTTGTTCATTATGACAGTTTCAGCTGCAGTTTTTTCAAAAAGAAAATTTTTCACTATTTTTTTTAATGTCATTTGTAGAGGTTGCTATAACCTCTACAAGGTAGCCTTATCAGCTGACTATTCAAAACCAGGCTAAACACTGCAGATCTAAGAGAGCAACACATCAATTTTAAAAAAATGGGCAGAAATGCTGCATAACCCGTACAACAATTTATGCTAGATGTGCCTATTGCAGCATAACTACAGATGATGGGGAATTTTATACTTCATCATAACCTGATTGTAAACAAGTACTGACGAAAGACAAATTGCCAGTTTACTTGCAGTTGGTGCAGATCAAGAAAACGTGCAGACCTGTTCAGCATGCAGTAGCTCTACCAGGAGGGGTTGGAAAAAGAGTTGTTCTAGCATACTCATAAATGACATGAAGATGCCTGTAATCCAACCTAGAAAACATGTGCTTGTATGCATCAGCAGCAGGCCATCTTGTTCACAACTGAGAATCCTACAGAAGTGCTGTTAGCAAGCCAAAGTTCCGCAATGTTCATTCAATGAATGAATGAATGGGTGTCACCTTGTAAATGAACCAAGCTGTCTTATTGGTACCCAGTTTGCTACCAGATATATAACCAAAAATCCCAAAATAACTTAACCTTTACAGATGGAAGCAAAGTGTAGGGGAAAAGACACAATTTTAATGTGTACAAACCACCCTTCAAACAAAATATGGGCACTACCATCATATCCCTATGACAGGATTACCTTTACCTTTTTTTACAAACAACCCAGAGCAGACATGATGTTTGAACCAAACATAAACTACCATAGACAAACTGTTATTGTCGACAGAGACCTTAATGCTGACCCACTCTAAAAACCACACAGGAGAACTGAACGCATAATAGAGGATATTGTCTTCTCTTGAAACTTCATTATGTTACAGAGCAGCAAAATGCAACCATCACCACTAAACAAATTCCAGAACACACTTATAGGCTAGACTTGATGCTTGTTTCATATTATTCTCTCATATAGCAGAATCAAAGTCCTAGAAGATACTGGAATTGACTGTCTATCAATTCTTCTGTCAGTAGAATCTAACATAACCAAGACTACAGACACAGCAAGAAATTCGTTGAACTGTAAAAAGGCAGCCATTTCTCTCAACATACTAACATGTGAAAAAATTATCAGTGATTAACTTGGATAATGATATCAAATCAATCTGCATACATTTTTTAGACTGCAAAATGCAGCTAGAGGTTTTAGAAAAAAATAATAAAGTAAGCTGAACCCAGGCATTGCAAGAAACAGAAGGAGAGAGAAAAAAGGCAAGGGGGGGGGGGGAAAAAAAGCACAAAAAAACCCTATTCTAGAAAAGTGGAAGGCCTATAATAAACTAAAGTTAAAGACAGACTGATCACAAAAAAAGAAAAATAAGGCTTGCTAAGAAACTTACAGATCTCTTGATATGAGGTAAGAACCTGGAAACTGTTGGACAGTTTGGATGGAACTGAGAACTTCCATCTGTTATGTGATAACAACTGCTGACAAATGGTAATAAGATATCATCTTTTTAACACTTACTACACTTTAGTAAGTATAGAAGAACTGCACCATCTGTCAACTGTGAATGTTTGAAATACATTTCATCATGAATGATCTAAAAGCATCTGTTAAATAGTGCAGAAAAGGCAAAGCAACAGACCCAGATAAAATCATCATTGAAATGGTTCAAAATTTGGATGATCTTATCTAGAAATAATCCTCATATTTATTAATCATAGCTAGAGAGAGAGAGGGTACTTTGCCAAATGCATGAGCAACAATAATTGTTATTCCTATCCTTGGAAACTTAAAGGATAAATTAATAATCATTGCCCAGTCTCCATCAGTCAGTCTTCAGCAAGATCATGGAGAGAACTATATCCACTAGATCACATTTAGAAGTACTTATTCCCTAAGTACTAAGTAGGCAAGATTAGAAAGGACTAAAAGAAAAGTAGATCACTTATAATGATAACATTGCCTCACATCAGAATCTTGTGAGATTTAACATTGCCTCACATCAGAATCTTGTGAGATTTAACATTGCCTCACATCAGAATCTTGTGAGATTTAACATTGCCTCACATCAGAATCTTGTGAGATTTAACATTGCCTCACATCAGAATCTTGTGAGATTTAACATTGCCTCGCATCAGAATCTTGTGAGATTTAACATTGCCTCGCATCAGAAACGTATGAGATTTAACATTGTCTCACATCAGAATTTTGTGAGATTTAACATTGCCTCACATCAGAATCTTGTGAGGTTTAACATTGCCTCACATCAGAATCTTGTGAGATTTAACATTGCCTCACATCAGAATCTTGTTAGATTCAACATTGCCTCATATTAGATTCTTGTGAGATTTAACATTGCCTCGCATCAGAATCTTGTGAGATTTAACATTGCCTCACATTAGATTCTTGTGAGGTTTAACATTGCCTCACATCAGAATCTTGTGAGATTTAACATTGCCTCACATTAGATTCTTGTGAGGTTTAACATTGCCTCACATTAGATTCTTGTGAGGTTTAACACTTTGTAGACCACAGTTAATTACCCTGAAAACCCCCCCAGTTCCCAGCCATTTTTCTGAAAAATGAACTTTTTTGAGTGGACTTAGAAAAACATGCATATTTATCTACTCACCATTGAGATAAATTAATCCAGGTTGGTGGACAGACTCCCAAGACCCTCTAGTACTTCTTGAGTGTGTGATATCTTGTGAAACAATTATCTGGAGGCAATGGGACTTGACAACTTTTACAAATAATTCTTGTTCCACTCTTTTTCCCATTGACCAAGCACACTCTGCACTTCCTAGATGGTGGTTTTTTTAGTACCTTGACCCTCAAGCTTCACCAGAACATGATCCTTTACTGTTCCAGATAATCTTCCTGGAGGATCCTTGCTTGGGGCTCTTTTGAGTTGTTTGGTAGGGGGTTCATTCTCATCACCTGCTTCCAAGATTTCTTGAACAGTAGAATTGGTTTTAATAATTAGAAAAATATTTTGGCCAAACACCATAAGAAATAACATCTTATTAGCAGAAATGCAGATGAAACCACTGACAACAATTATTGAGGAAAGACGCTGGCGATGGTTGGGACATGTGCTCCGAATGACTGACAACTCACTACCAAAAATAGCACTAAGATGGACACCACAGGGGAGCAGAAGTAAGGGTAGACCAAAAGAGACATGGAGAAGAACAACAGAAAGGATGTTGAGCAATAGAGGGCTCACCTGGGCAAGAGCAGAAAAAAAGGCGAAGGACAGGCATTTGTGGAAAACCCTTGCGGAAGCCCCATGTGCCCTGGGCACTTAAGGTTCAGAGAGAGAGAGAGAGAATTGGTTTTAGAGATCCAGAATCTTGCCACTTCTTGTTTAAGGCTCTGTAGACTATGTATAAGTTAAATAATGCACAACTGATGAATCTTACTTTTTGTTCCTTTTCACTGTCTTCCTCAAGGTGTTATAGTATGAAAGATACTTCATGTGCCTGTTGTAATCAACAATGCAAATTGGTTTCATTAGTGGCTGTCCAGTTTTTCTATCAGTCTTCACAGTAGCAACTATTTTTGAGTTGTGCATTGTTGATATCATGAGGACAAGTCTTTTATCCTTCCTTCATCAGTCGAAAGCTTCTGTTTCAGTTTATACAACTCCTGAAACTTAGGCAAAAAATAATCAACAGATATTTTATTTTGCTAATTCTGTCTGTTTCTGAAAGTGTCTGAGAGTTGTCAGAGAAATGCAGAAATGTCAGATGATGCTCAAATTTAGCTGTGCTCATTGTTTGTGAAAATATTGGTGTTTCCAGATGAGGCTCTGTTGTCCAGTGCTCTTTCCAGTGTGGCTTCCTAGTCTGGCTCATCAAAATGATCAATCCAAAGAATTTTTTCATGTCTACATGTGTTATTTTTTTTCAGACAAAAAGGCAGTAGCTTTGTTCATATGTTGGGTCTGAGATATAAATTTTCATGATGAGCTAACAAGTTCCAAAAAATCATTGCCAAACATTGTACTGCAAATTTCCTCTATGCTATCTGGTTTATCTACATTCACTGAAACACCAGGATTTCCTATAAATTTTTCAAGAACTAATGTAGAATCAATGTTACTCCACTCCCCTATATCACTGCCAACTATATCACATGAAAAATCGGAAATACTGTTGGAGCATCATATCCTGACATTGAATCACAATCACACTGTCACTTGAATTTTCACTTTCTGATGCAGCAATCCTGTGCCTAGTTATTGTAGGTCTTATCCGATCACCGTCGCAGGAATCACTTTGAAACACATCAATTTCATTACAAGAATCATTAAACAGTGATTTTTCATCATCACTAGGGCAGTCTGACAACAAATCATAGCATTGTTCAGCGCCAACAGCAGTGTCATTGAGAGAAGCATGCTCCACCATTTCGAGAAAATGTTGACTTTGACAACTATCAAAGATGGCAAATCTACTTCTTCATTCGCTTCTACCACCAAAACCGCACTGTGATCCTACTGAATTTACGCCTGTGATCCTCGTTTGGGGACCACAAGGGGTTCAGAGTATCGCAGGGCTTTAGCCTGTATTCTTGGTGGGTCTCTGAAGTGGATTGCGTGACACTGTGGTTTTCGTTGCACCAGTTTAGTCTAGAGTTGGACTTTCTCACTCGACGTGTTTAGGATATCAGTGCATCCCCGCTGGGTGAGAGGCGGTAGGCCACCCAGGCCAGAGTTGGACCTTCTCACCGGAAAACCTCGACGTGTTTTGAGATACCCATGTATCACTGCCAGGTGAGAGGTGGTTGCCCATCCAGTCCAGAGTTGGACTTTCTCACCGGAAAACCTCAGCGTGATTAGGATACGCAAACATCCCCGCCGGATGAGAGGTGGTTGCCTATCTAGACTGCCCTGGTCCAGTGTCTCCGACTTCAGCATTTTGCGGTTGTGGCCGCTACCCTTCCTAGTTGTGACCAGGATGGAGTTTTTGTCCAGGAGGATGAATCCTCGCCACTAGTGACTTCAACCCCTGGGTTGAGCCGGTTTAGGCATATTATCTCAGTATGGGCGTGTTTGGGACGTGACCGACCTCTAGAGCAGAGGTACTGTGACATGCATAGCCTTCAAGATTCACCCCTGGTATGAGCCGGTTTAGGCAAAATTCACCAGTATGGGTGTATATCAGGCGTTACCGACCTCTAGAGTGGAGGTGGCATGACATGTCTAGCCATCAAGTTCTACCCCTGGTGTGTGCCGGTTTAGGCATATTTCACCAGTGTAGGTGTATATCGGACGTGGCCAGCCTCTAGAGCAGAGGTGCCGTGGTATGTATGGCTCTTGCAGCAATACTACTGGACATACCGATTAAACTTCACTTTATCATGGCAAATCTAGCTTTCAGGCAACAACACATGGAAACCGGGAAAAAAAAATCATCTCGTCTTTGGCCCGGGAAGTGTTAAATGGTGGGCAGGTTCTTTACATTCTTGAAGCACCACAGATTTCGTGACTTCCCGATAAGAAGGAACTGAGTCTTCTTAGTGCCAGACATGTTACAGCACACAACAGCTGTTAAGCGATCTTTAGCTCATTTGCAGCCATGACACTTCTCATCACAAAAGATCAAATTTGTGCCTGTTTCATCCGTGTTAAAAATATTGTCTGGGCTGTATGCATTCAAAATTCTTGACAAACACGAAATGCAATCATTAATGACATCTGCGCTAACTCTGGCCACTTCACCTGAATTAACCTTAAATGTTATGTTGTGGTGTTTCTTAAAGCGCTCAAGAAAACAGTTATCACACTTTCAGTCAGGCATGTCCATTTTTTTTGCAAAGCATTCTGCAGTTTCTGCCAACGTAGGACAGCACACAGGCAACTGTGCAGAACGTGTCTGCTTGAACCATTTCAGCAGAGCACACTCAATATCCATGTAAGAACTCACACACCTTCGCTAAGTAAAGATGAGTAAAAGTCTCCTTCAGTTTTTAACAAGTTTCAATACAGTTGAAACATCAATTTCAAATGTTACGGCTATGTCCTTTCTCATAGCTTTTTCATCAACTTGCTTCAGAATATCCATGTTAGTACTCAAATCCAGATCAACACATTTGCGTTTAGTAACCATTATCTGTCACAACGAGAACCAGAGAAAAGCTCCCGGCTATACAATTCATAGTACATTATTCGAAACTGACCATCTATCAACTCACTCTGCCAACTTAATACCGCCCACGTCGTGATAAAGGAGCTGCTGACCGAAAGAAGCCAGATTTTCATCACGAAAGAGCGGCCATGGTAAGCCCTTCATTCACACCACCTGTGTTTTGATGCCCACATGTTCAAAAAAGGTTGATTTGGCACGTATGCGGTAATGAAACAGCTGGCCCCTTCTTTGATGAGTCATGAAGCTGATAATGCTTTGTGAGATATTTATAGCTTGGACATGCCCAGTTTGTGATACAAAGCAGATTCTTTAACTACTCTTGGTACAAAAATATGGTGACATTAACCGATTTGTGGCAATAAGTAGGGTGACATTAACCGGAGCAAAGTCCATTAATTACTTATGGGAGTTGGCCGGGGTTTCAAATTTCTGTGACAATATCCAGGTTGTGACATAAAGCGATGTGATATTAAGAGGATTCACCTGTGTTTGTACATGCACAACCATCATAATACTTGTACATGTACAGCCAGCATAATACACGCAAAGACAGCATACTTGTACACAGACAAAGAAATGCATACAAAGTCATTAGCATTTTTGCATTAGGAAGAGAAGAGAAGAATAAAGAACCCACAGTATAAAAATTGATCTACGAGGCCTCACATAGATGGTGGAGCTGAGGCAGATGCCGTGGGGCTGCCAGGAGGACCTGGAGACAACTGTGGGCCTCATCCTTGGTGACATGACTACCAACTGAGCATGACCCAGCACTTGAACATAATATAAATGTTAAGGAATTATTGGTTTTGATACAGTTAATTTTGACTGCGAGAGACAGCTAAGTTACCTGAGTGATACTTTTTTTTTACCCAACGATGATGATGTTCTTGATGATTTTCATTTGGCTCTTGCTTGGTGGCACCTTTCTGGCAGTAATTTTTCTCTCACATGATTGTACATGCACACGCGCACACACAAAATTAACTAAATCCAGTTGTAATGTATATTATAAAGATGTTTATTTTATTGTGCATGCTTTGAAGTTGTCCGATATTTGATTGTCCTAATATTGTACATACCATATTTATAGTGCCTGCCAGTGGAAAAAGCGCATGAGTTTTCTAGTGCCAGAATATGATAACCTTCAGTCAGTACTGGATGCAACCAAAGTTGCAGATGTCATTTTATTTGTGATTGGTACTTCTGGAATGGACAGCTATGGAGAACTTTGTTTGACCTGCATCCTTAGTCAAGGTATTCCAGCCCTTGTTTTTGCTTGTCAGGTGAGTCGAGATGTTTCATCTCATTTTTGCATGTCATGTGAGTTATTTCAACTCATGTTTTTGTTTGCCAGGTGAGTTATTTCAACTTATGTTTTTGTTTGTCAGATGAGTTATTTCAGCTCATGTTTTTGCTTGTCAGGTGAATTAACTCTTTCCGTGCCATTGGTCAATTTTTAGATCTTTCCAGTTTCCCAATGCTTGCCAATGGTCGGCATTTTGACTCTTGGTTTGTTTCAATAAAACAACCGGTGTAATGTTTAGATTATACATGCTTCGTCCGCATTTCCGGTGACACTTTTCAAAATGGTGAAAGAGTCCTTAGTTACGAGCGATGCAGAGCGAGAAAAAAGAAGAGAAACATGGACATTTCAATAAATGTTATAACAGCCATGAACACTTCAACATATACAAACTTCCTCATCATTTGCTCAAATATTGGCACCAGTCTCTCTCACAAACATGACAGTTCATCTCAGGTTTTCTCAGCATCCCTGTAGAGCTTCTGTAGGTTGCTCAGGTCTGGCTAGGGTCCTTTGCCTGAGTGGATTGTGTAGCTGGCAAATATGGAGGATGTGGTGTGGTGTCTGTTGCTGTTTGCTGCATGCACATAGGTCTGTTTGGCTAATTTTCAGCTTCTAACACATTCATACAACCATGAGCACTTTGTACAGAGATATATATAACAGCCTTGGACATTTTCATAGACATGTATAACCACCAGTAACACTTCCACATATACATGTAACAGTCATGAACACTTTCATAGACATGTATAACAGCCAGTAACACTTCCACAGATACATGTAACAGCTAGGCATACCTACAGAGATATGCAACAAATTTAAACTTCCAGAGATCCATACAACAGGAGACTTTGATTATTCTCATTAGATTTTATGTTCAGATGAAAATTTCAAAATAAAAAGGAATTTATTAAACATTTTTGTTTAACTGTTAAAATTTTCAGTTTTAGTTATAATGATTCACGTTAGGCTCTTTATTTTAAAGCCATCAGAGTAAGAGACTATTAAACTAATTATGTTTCTGTCATATTATTACGGTATCAGTACATTAGTGATTGGAAGAGGACATAGAGAGAGGAGGGGAAAGTTGTCTTGCTACCACAAAAAATATACCTATAATTTTACAACAAATCTCAGTTCTCATGTTTTTAGAGATTGTAGTTGGGTGCGGCTGCATTTCTATGAAAGTTGTGACTTGTATGCGTATGAGAAGCTGAAGTATGAAGATCTTTCTGCGTTTGGAATTGTATGAAGATCTTGCCTATGTTCAGAGTTGTGTGAAGATCTTGCTTGTGTTCAAAGATGTGTGAAGATCTTGCCTATGTTCAGAGATGTGTAAAGATCTTGCTTATGTTCAGAGATGTGTGAAGATCTTGCCTATGTTCAGAGATGTGTAAAGATCTTGCTTATGTTCAGAGATGTGTGAAGATCTTGCCTATGTTCAGAGATGTGTAAAGATCTTGCTTATGTTCAGAGATGTGTGAAGATCTTGCCTTTGTTAATAACAAAACAAAGTATGAATATCTTTAGTATTGCATGAAGTGTGAATCTCAGCGGTAAAAACTGACATACAAGTACTTGGGGAGGGGGATCTGCCACTGGTTACATACACCATACCACAAACATGTCTCCTTTCATTCATTGTGGTTTTCATTTCTCTTCTCTCCCCCCCCCCCCCCCCGGCCATCCTCTATGTCCTCTCTGTAGTAATTATGTGTCCTCTAAAGTTGCAAATTTTTGCTATCATTTAATCCTGCCAAGTTATGCAGTTGTTGCTGTCATATTCTCTCAATATATGTAGTTGTTGCTGATATTATGTCTTCTCAAGTTGTTTGTTGCTTTCATTATTATTTTTATATTTCAGGGTTTATCTAGTCTGAGTAAAACAAAATTGTCAGATGCACGAAAGAAAATTGACAGACAAATAGCGAAGAGGTATACATTGTTTTTTCATTAAGATATCTTAAACTTCAGACCCTAGAAAGATTTTTAAAGAAAACCTGCATTTATATCCCTAAACTGTAGGAGACAAAACCAAACTGAACAAACATAAGGTTAGGTAAGGTAAAATCCCCATTTCCATGCCATTAACACTTCCCGGGCCAAAGACGGGGAAATCCGTTTTTCCGGTTTCCGTGCGTTGTTGGCAGAAAGGTGGATTTGCCGTTTTTGATGGTCGTTTTATTTAAACTGTTTCTAGTGTGTTATTTAAAGTAATTTTTGGTTGTCTGTACTTTTACTGCAAAGTTAATATAATAAAATATTGTTTTTAATCTTCGTAACTTTAAAAAAAAATAGAAATCTCGCGGCTTTAGCTGTCGGGAACACGTGTTTACGAGATCTCGCCAAGTTGACATTTTGTGCAAATGGCGGAGCACGTTTCGCTCGACGAAACTGCAATGTACAATGAATTATGCCCTGAATTGTTTGTCAGACTACCCTAGTGATGAATAAAAATCACTGTTTAATGATTTTAGTAATGAAAGTGATGTGTTTCAAAGTGATTTCTGTGACAGCGATCGGATTAAAAATACGATAACTAGGCACAGCATTGCTGTGTCAGAAGTGAAAATTCAAGTGACAGTGTGATTTATTCAGTGTCAGGATATGATGCTCAAACAGTAAGTATTTCATATTTTTTATGTGATATAGTTAGCAGTGATATAGGTGTGTGGAGTAACATTGATTCTACACCAGTTCTTGAAAAATTTCTAGGAAATTCTGGTGTTTCAGTGATTGTAAACAAACCAGGCAGCATGGAGGAAATTTTCAGTACAATGTTTGGCAATGATTTTTTTTAAACTGTTACCTCATCATGAAAATGTATACTGTGCACAGACACAACATACGAAAAATTACTGCCTTTTTGTCTGAAAATATAACACATTCAGACATGAACAAATTCTTTGGATTGATCATTTTGGTGGGCCAGACTAGGAAGCCACACTGGAAAGATTACCGGACAACTCTTCTAGAAACACCAATATTTTCAAAAACAATTAGCAGAGCTAAATTTGAGCATCTTCTGACACTTCTGCATTTCTCTGACAACTCTCAGACATTTCCAGAAACAAGTAGAATTAGCAAAATAAAACCTCTGCTGGATTATTTTTTGCCTAAATTTCAAGAGTTGTATAAACCGAAGCAGCAGCTTTCGACTGATGAAGGAAAGATGAAAGACTTGTTCTTAGCAGATTACTCTGGTACCCATTTTTAGAGGCTGTGTGAACTTCAGGGCCTTTTTTGTGTGTGTGTGTGTGTGTGTGTACCAGAAAAAATCCCTAAATAATAAAAAAATATAATTATTGCAAAATATCTAAAATAAGATATATATGTATATAAATGAGGTATTAAGATATATCATTGTCAGGTGCCATGAGTACACGATCGTTCATGGAGGCTGTTAGCTCATTTAGTGACCTCTCACACCATTTCATCAAACTGTCCAGTATCAGTTCTCTTGATCTTCCCCTTGTTCTTCTTCCCTCTATTTTTTCTGTTGTTATAATATTTTCAGTGCTCTCTCTTCTCATTACATGTCCTATGAAAGTACACAGTCTCTCTCTTACATTTTTTTACAAGATTCTCTCTCTCTCTCTTATATTTTTTGAGAAGATTTTTTTCTATCTCCAACTCTTCCCAAACATTCTCCATTAGTTATTATTGCTGTCCAGGGAATTTGCAACATTCTTCTAATAAACCACATTTCTGCTGCTTCCAATGACTTGTGCAGACCTGTATATTGTCCATGATTCACTCCCATATAACAAGATAGGTTCTATATGGCATTTTAGGACTTGTTTTCTAACATTCATTGATAAGGATATTTTGCATAATATGTTTCTCATTCTCTGAAATGCAGTCTGCACCTGCTTTAGAATAGTTCCATTTAATTTTTTACTGCATTTTAGTGGTGCTGCCATCATTCTCACATTCCACAATCCAATCTTTGTCTCATGCTTGGGGCTGACGAATGAGCTCCTTGGAGTTGGCATCCCTGCTGCTCAGTTGGTTTCTCTGCGAGTTTCCGTAACAATATCTTTTTTTTCCCATCTGGAGTCGCCTCTAGATAGGTCCCAGGATAAGGTTGTTAGCCTTATGCCCAACTCCTGGTACAGGATATGTGACAGATCGAGCGGAATTCCGCTGATTTCTGCATGCCGGCGAGAGCGTTAAAAAAAAACATCCGCCATCTTGCACGTCACGACGGAAGTTTGGAAAATGGAAAAATACACATAGAAGGGACAGATATTGAAGAAGTCAGTCAATTTGCATACCTTTGCAGCTACATAGACCAGGATGGCGACACTAGAAAGGAAGTTAGGATCAGAATTGCAAAAGCAGCATCAATCTTCAAGAATCTTGAGAACATATGGAATTCAAAAGTTATAAGCACAAAAACCAAGTTAAGACTATTCAATTCAAATGTAATATCCACCTCATTTATGCATGCGAAAGCTGGAAAACAACTAAAGAAATAGACAAGAAATTAGACTCTTTTGAAAACAAATGCCTAAGGAAAATACTCAGCATCAAGTGGAACGAATTCAAGAACAATGCAGAAATAAGACAGATGACTGAACAACAACCAGTCTCATGAATGATCAGGAAAAGGAGATGGACATATGTTGGTCACTTGATGAGAAGAAATGATCAGAGAATCTTAAAACAGGCTATCAAGTGGAATACAGCAGGCCAGAGAAAAAGAGGCAGACCGCATGAAACTCTGAAGAGGACATTGATAAGAAAGGCCAAATTAACAGGCATAAGATCCTTTGATGAGGTTGAAAGACTCACCAAAGACAGGAAAAATTGGCGAACTACTTTGCGAGCCCTATGTGACGTTTAACGGCACGGGAAGAATATAAGATATAAGATTTTGGTGGATTGTTTCTTAGATATAACCATGGTCTCTGTCTTTTTTATGTTCAAAGTAAGGCTTTTCGGTTCATTTTCTTTGGTGACTTTATCCAAGAGATTTTGCAGGTCTTGTTGGTTCTCAGCTGTCAGTACTGTGTCGTCAGCATCACGAAGGTTGTTAATATTTTATCCTCCTACTTTTATTCCTGGTTCTCTAATGATCATTCTTAGAATATTCTCACTGTGCGGAGAAAAAAGGTCTGAAGATATTACACTCCCTGTTTTATTGATTGATATTTTCCAGTTTTATTTTCAACCCGAATCGCTTCTTCCTGCTGCCAGTATAGATGTTTTACAATCCTCAGGTCTTTGCCATCTCTGTTTAGGTATTAAAGTATTTTAATAATTTCATCATGTTATGCCTTGGTGTAATCAATGAAGCATAGGTAGAGATCTTTCTGTTAGTGTTCGTAAAGCATAAATAGCATTGTGTGTTCCCTTTCCTTCAACAGATCCGAACTGTTCCTCTGCTATTTCCATTTTTATCTTTTTCCTTTTTCTTCTCATAATAATTCTCAGAAATATCTTTGTTATGTGACATGATATTCTGATAGTCCTGTGGTCATCACATTCCTTTGCACCTGGTTTCTTTGATAGTGCTATAAACTTGGATTTAACCAGGTCATTGGGCATATAACCACTGTTGTAAATGTCATTCAGTAACTTGGTTATTATTTTTATTCCCATCTTCTCTAGCACCTATATTTCTTCTATTGTTATATTATCAGGTCATCTATAATTTCATCTTCAAGTATTCGTGGTCCATCACAGTTTTCAGTATCTGGAGTATTTTACCTTCTTTTGATTTCAGGCATCCTGTGGTATATTTTGTCTTCCTGCCTGTGAGTTCATTAATTCATTTGAGCATGTTTTTGATGTCTTTATTATAGGAGTCCTCTATTTGTCTGCACTGTTCATTTAACCACACTTTCTTTGCCTCTCTGCATTTGCGTCTTATTTCTTTATTTATCCTGTTATATTTATCTTGATTATTTTTACTACTCCTTCTCTTGTCCATCAGTCCCAAGATGTCATCTGTCATCTATTTATTCTTGGGAGCTTGTGTTTTTGGTGGTATTATCTCCTTAACAGTTTGATTGATAGAATCTCTTAACATTGCCCATTGTTCATCTATACTATTTATCTTTGCTATTGCATTGTATCTATTTGTTATAACTCTGTATTGTTCTTGCAGCTCTTGGTCATTTTTAAGGAGTTCTGCATTCAGTTTGATGTTTCTCACTTTTCTTCATACTTTCTTTAGATTTATTCTTATTTTCCTACACAGTGGGTCATGGTCACTATTGCATTCAGCTCCTGGCATGGTTTTTTGTTGTCAGTAATGCATTCTGGAATCATTTGTTGATTAATATGTTAAAAGTCTTTTTTGTCTGGGCTGCACCAGTTTGCCAGTCTTTGAAGATGTTGTTTAAACCAGGGGTCTCCTACAACCATGCTATGTATTTTTGCCCATTCAATTAATTTATTACCTCTGTCATTCTTCTCTCCCAGTCCATAATCACCAGTGATGTCTGAAGTTCTTCCTTTACCAACTTTGGCATTAAAATCTCCCATGACTATAGTAACTTCATGTGACTTTGTGTGTTTCAGGGCTGTCTCTATGTCATTATAAAATAGCTGTACATCTTCTTCAGAACTATCAGCTGTTGGAGCGTACATTTGTATTATATTTATGTTTATTGGTCATCCTTTCAGTTGGGCTAGTAGGACTCAGTCAAAGATGCTCAAATATCCCAGAACTGTCCTTGCTGTTTGCTCATCAAATAGTATACTCACTCCTTGTTCATGTTTCTCACTTCCTGAATATATTATTGTATAATTATCAGAGTTTATCTTCCCTGCACCTGTCCATCTAACTTCACTCATTCATAATATGTTGATCCTTTCCATTTCTCTTTTTACATTTTCTAATTTTCCAGCCTGGAACAGAGTTCTAACATTCCATGTTGCTATTTTGGACTTGTTACTTTTGCCACCAGTAGCTTGATGACGATCTGGCCTCACCTGTGGCTCGGGAGCTGGCCTACTGAATGAGACTGTTCCAGAGGAACATCCATTAACATTGTTCAGATGAATCAATTATTCTGTTCAGGCCTAGCTATTCTTGGGAACTACAACAGTGGTTACCCGTTGCCTTCTGTTGGTTTGTGTACAGACTCTCCGCTAGCCTTTGGACTCTCTGTCCTACCTGCAAGGCAGTGGGAGTGAGAGGTTTTAAGGCACCTCTGACCCGCCTGGTATTTCCTTCACTGAGCACATGAGACACATAATTTGATCTACATAGGAGTAGTAGAGCCACCTACCACCCAACCTCGCTCCCTGAGACTACCGCCAATTAGTTTGCGCCTGTTTATTTGGGTAAACCCTTATTCACAGGGATCTTCCATATCTGGAGGACTCACCATCCGCCACCTGTGGCACACTGGGTTGGGGATAGTCACCCCAGCTTTACCCATTTACATAAGATATATGTAGATAAATCAGATAATAAGATATATGTACATAAATCAGATGCTAGATTTTTTTATGATTAGGTGTCCTGGTACCAGAGTTCGCAACATTGACACATGGCAAGATGGACAGGCTTTGTGGAGAAATTTGACCAATCTGGCATTGAAGGATGTGCATTTTCGTGACTGTCGTCCTTATCTTATAGCTGAGAGAGTAGAGTTTTACAAGCATTCAATTGATCAGGTATGTTCAGATTATTGTGGCTAGTTGGAGGAGAAGTGACTGCAATGTTTGTATGTGGGATGATGAGAAATATCCAAGTCATTAAAAACAAAAAGTAGTATTTTTATGCTGGTAGGACATCAGCATTCTTTTGTTAATCATATTTCAAGCATTAAGTGTTTTTTTTTTTCTTGGAACAAGAATATGTACATTTTCTCATGAAAATTAGGATAGATGATCTTTTGGTGCTAACATGGTAGAATATTTTTTAGTCTGTTTATGTTAATATTGAACTTAGATGTTGAGTCTTTAGGCTGCAGACTGGAATTGTTATACTGTTCTAGTCTTAGTCATTGTTTACCGACTCAGTTTTTTTTTGGTCTATAGCATGTTAAAAATGTATAGTTGCTTTTGATCTTCCCAACAAAATGTTGTGGAGAAAGATGCAACAAATGGACAGAAAAACAGTTGAAGAGAGCCACAGAGAAATTTCAGAAGAAAGAAAACTATTTAAAATTATAAGAAAAATTGGATATGTCACGAGAAGACAGAAGGTAGAGAACTTGGCAATGTCTCAAAAAAAAGAAGAGTGTTTGAATTGATTGGAGACACCAAGGATTGCACAAGATGATCACCAATAACACATAATGTAGTGCAAATTAAAAAGTGACTTTTGGATAAATGTGTGCAATTTTATTTTTTTTGCAGCTTTCTTACAATGGCACTGACTTAGTAACCGTTTAAAATCTACCTACATAGCTTTGCCACCGAAACCATATATCAGATAATGTATTTCTAGACAATGATCTTTTCATGTCATATCACAAAAATTCTGTAGAGAGCTGTTATAATAGACCATGATAAAGATGGAATTATATGAGCAGTGTAGATTTCTAGAATGAGATCGAACACATAATTGCTATATGTGCACTAAGAACTCTGATTAAATGATTGATTGATTGATTTTTATTTCCAGGGTTGAGAATTGGGCACACGGGCCCATCTGACATTCTGCCCTTTATCACACAACTTTCTGTCTGTTCCAGACATTCAACAATTATGAATGACATATACTAAATATCATTAACATTGAGAATGCAAAAAGAAATACAATAATAAATAAGGCATTACCTTTCACTTATATCTGTGCACTCAATACAGAAAGTGACTCAATTTAATACATATCTGCCAAACCACTATTCAGGAAAGATGAAATAATCAGTTAATTACACAACTTTCTTCTCTGTTCCAGACATTCTACAGTCATGTTGTGCATAAATTAAATATAATTAATAGAGAACACTGAAGAAATACAATACAGTGAAATATGATATTTACCTTTTGCTCATATCTTTACACTCACTACAGAAAGTGACTCACACTAATAAATATCTGCCAAACTACTCATCAGGAATGATAAAATAATTAGCATCTGTCTGGAAAATTAGAAAATGTAAAGATGGAAATGGAAAGGATGATGATCAACTTATTAGGAATGAGTGAAGTTAGATGGACAGGTGCAGGGAAGATAAACTCAGATAAATATACAATAATATATTCAGGAAGTGAGAAACATGAACGAGGAGTAGGAATTATATTTGATGAACAAACGGCAAGGACAATTGTAGGATATTTGAACATCTCGGACCGAGTCCTGCTAGCCCAACTGAAAGGACAACCAATAAACATAAATATTATACAAGTGTACGCTCCAACATCTGAAAGCTCTGAAGAAGATATACAGCTATTTTATAATGACAACTAAAAAAGCTATAGCTAGGAACAGACAGAACTACAAAAATAAGATTTTTAAGGGCATGCATCTTTCCCATCGCAGCATATACTTGTGAGACCTGGACACTTAACAAAACAGCTGAGAATCACATAAACGCCTTTGAATGTAAGTGCTACAAAAGAGTTCTTTAAATATCTTGGACACAGAAAAGAACAAATGTATCCATACTACAAGAAGTTAATGTTGAAGAAACTTGGCTAGTGAAGGAGATTAAACAGAGAAAACTTAAATATTTTAGCCACATTAAACGTCATGATAATTTAGAGAAAACAATCTTGGAAGGACACATAATGGGAAAAAGAAAGAGAAGAAGACCAAGGCAAAGATGGCTGCAAGATCTGTCAATGTGGATGATACTTCTTTTACTCTGGTGTGTTTGATGATGATTTGGGAAAGACTGTATGATAATACAATACTGCTCCAAGTGGATTTTGTTGTGTTAGGTCAGTGTTGAAATCACCAAGAATGATATCTTTGAACTGAAAGGTTAAAATATTATCCATCATAATTCATAAAGTGATCATACCACAGGGGTAGAGTGATTGATTGATTGATCTTTATTTCCAAGGGATTAACTCTTTGTATACTGGGGGTGTTTCCCTCAAAGACCAAGGGGGGTAAATTTCACATGTGGAATGGGATGGTTATCACATGTAAAAGAATGACAAAGACATAATCTGATTTATAGTATCATATATGTTATTTTGAAGAAGAAAAAATGTATTTTGTTTTTCTAATAAAATTTTTAACATTTTGTTAGTATACAACAAAAAAAAAACCTAAGAACTGATAAGAAAGAATGGAAAATGCAAGAATTGGATTTTTTTTTTTTTTTTTTTCACTTACCCATCAAGTTAATCCACTGTAGTTGGTCATATAATTCCATAATGAATAAAAATGTACACACCTTTTCTTCACATATCCTCCAAAATTTACATGAAAATATACACTAATTATGCATTTACAGCAAACTAAAAACACCACGTGGGTAGATAATATTTACATGAAAACAAGTGGGCGGGTGTTGACTAATATTTACCCGAAAACAGGCCATTGTGTTTTGTTTTTTTTTATTTGAAGCATTCTACATTTAATTTTTTAAATTACACAATCTCCAGCATTACTTACTGTTTTATTACAGCTAGTAGTAGCAAAAAGCTGAGAAGTGGTATCACCAGCTACCCTTCTAGCACGCTTTGCTGCTGGACCATCCTTTGAATCAGTGCCACGTGGGTGCGAAAATTCAAGACCTCTACCACTGCATTCTCTTCACCACACATCTAGACATTTTTAAAATTAAATTCTGAGCTTGTAATGCAGAAATAAGCTGCTCTGGGCGAAATAAACTACCATATTTGTTGATAAACAAAAACCTAGCGACGATAAACTTCGACAAAAACGCGTTAGATTAACACAAAACCGCTCTGTTTTAAGCTCAAACACGCACCTCGTGTTGACAAATGGATACCGGAAGGAAGACCAACTGCTGATTTTAAGTATACTTTGATTATTTTCAAAATTAGAGAGCTACAAACCATCGCACTGCATGGAGAATTGGTACTGAGGGTTAAAAAAACCACGCAGGATGCGTCCCAAAGGAGTGTAAGAGTTAAGAATTGGGCACACAGGCCTGTTTGACATTCCGCCCATCATCATACAGCTTTCACTCTGTTCCAGACATTCTACAAATATTCTGCTCATATAACCAGCATAACTAACAGTGGAAAGCTGAGAGACATAAAATTAAAGTATAACATTCACATTTCACTCTTATCCATGCACTCAATACAGAAATTAACTACGTACATATTTAAATGACTATCTACCAAACAGAAAATTGATACTCTTCATAATAAACAATTGACTGAGTTCAGTGTCTGTAAGAGCAGTCTAAATACCTTTAGTGAATCATGGAGGCATGTAATCGACATCAAATAGATATTGGAATAGTTAGTAGTTATAGGAAGGATTATAGTTTATATTTTTTTATATAGGATGGAAGGGTATTCCATAGTTATTAGCAGAATAAGTAACCTTTTCTTGTAAAGATCAAAACTAGGTTTTGAGAGACATATGTTGTTTAAGTGTTGGCTACACTTTGGGTTAAATCTAAACATGTTTCGTAGATAAGGCAGAGCATGCTGTGAAAGAATGTGATATACTAACTTGGCTTTGCTAAAGAGGAACCTGTTCTTATGAGGCAGTATTTTGATATGTTTGTGCTCATTAGTTGCTTATTCTTGATCTTTGTCACTAAGTTTTACTGCTTGCTTTTGAAGTGAGTAAAGCCTCTTTGTATTTGACACTGAGCAACCATCCCAGATTGTTGAACAATAGTCTAAATGTGTTTGTATATGTGATATGTAGTATGTCTTCCTTGTGTCTTGATCAATGAAGTGTTTAATTTTGGCTAATTGGTATACTTTTTGCATGATGAGTAGAAAGAACTTTAGCAGTACAGAGAGCATGAAATTTGATAACATATATAATAAAGTGGAACATAACAAAATATTTGTCAACCAACACAGGACGGGCACTATCAGCTGCAGAACACTGATGGAGGATCTGAGCACCTATGGACATGTCCAGAGTGCAATGATGATAATCCAGACCATAAACCATAAAATATGAAAAAGTTTGAAGATATATAAATATCAGTGGCAAAGATCTGAGAATAATAATAAAAATAACTGAACTCAAGAAACAGACATCAAGGTAGAAAATATATAATGAGCAGTTGTCAGGCAGTAAAGTCAGGATGTTTCCCCTCATTAGATGTGTTTTCCTTGCACAGTGAAAATGTTACAAAGACAATGAAGAAGCAGTCAGGAATTCAAATTGGAGGTTACAGCATGAATAGCCTATGGTATGAACATATGAGCCAAAAATTAAAAGAGCCCCGTATTCTGTAAGTGCTCAGTGCAGTTTCATTTGGTAAACCTGGCCTGCTGGAGATCCACAAAATAGGGTTAGCATTATCTTGCTGGAAAACAAACTTTGCAGCACCTTTTCTTTGTGCTAATGGTGGTAGATGCTGTAGCTGCAGACTGCCATCAACATATTGCTGGGAAATGAGAGTTACCATCAATGTATGATAGAAGAGAGTGAAAGTTGTAGTTGGTTGCATTTCAGACTATTACAAATGTTCATCCACACTGATCTTTCTCTTGAAATAGTTCATGGTGTTTTCCATATTCTCCCATACTTTCTTTGGACATTGCTAATATACAGCCATGTTTCATCAGAAAAGATCTTCGTGACAGTGCAGATGATCAAAAAAATCTATCACTGTTATCATAGCACTGAGTACTTGTCTGTAGTTATTCAACGTATGTATGATCTGCCACATTTTAAGCAGCTTTCTGCCACCAGTTTTTAAGCATTGCTACTGATGGTAGTTACGTAAGTCTCATGAGAATTTCTTGGACTATTGCAAACCTGATCATGCTGTTTAGTTCTTCATTGTATAGCTGTTGTCATGTGTGAAGCACCCATGAGGTCAAGGTCTACCAGCAACGCTGCCTGCGACTTCACAACAGTCAGTAATCAAAAGATAATGAAATGAATCAGTCTACCCAAACCATTAACAACTCTTTCTCTATGCATGTATGAAAGCCTGATGACATTGCTTCAGTCTTGACCTGACATCTTTGTTTAGTGTGTTGAAAAAAAATTTATAGAGCTATGGGTCTATTTTGGGGAAAAAATAAACTTTCATTAATCACTTTCATGAATCAGTGAGAGACATTTACAGATCCTCATAGCATGTTTTCTTGTACATTGAGATCTTCATGCTCTTTACAGCTATCATCATCATACTCTGTACAACTGTCATTATTTATGATCATCATGCACTGTATAAGTGTTATTTATGATCATCATGCACTGTATAAGTGTTATTTATGATCATCATGCTCTGATTTTTTTATTTTTATTTTATTAATCATTATTTGAAACCAGTTTATCATGCACTTTTCTTTTTCTTCACTAAGTGATATAAATATACATAGAAGGAACAGCTGTTGAAAAAGTCAACCATTTTGCATATCTCGGCAGCTACGTAGACCTGCATGGTGGCACTAGAAAGGAAGTTAGAATTTGAAATGCAAAAGCAGCATTAACTTCCAAGAATCTTGAGAACATACGGCATTCAAAAGTTATAAGCACAAAAACCAAGTTAAGATTATTCAGTTCAAATGTAATATCCACCCTCATTTATGCAAATGAAAACAACTAAATCAAACAACAACTGTCTCATGGGTGATCAGAAAAAGAAGATGGACTATGTCAGTCATGTGTTGAGAAGAAACAATCAGAGAATCCTAAAACAAGCTATCAAGTGGAACACAACAGACCGAAGAAAAAGAAGTTGACCACATGAAACTGTAAAGAGGACATTGTTAAGAGAGGCCAGTTCAGTGGGCATAACATCCTTTGATGAGATTGAAAAACTCACCGAAGACAGGAAATCTTGGCAAACCACCATGCAGGCCCTATGTTACATTTAGCGGCATTGGAAGGATGTAAGATGTAAGTGATATAAAGGCTGACATGTGATTGTAGTCATGTTAGATCAGAAATATAGTGTACAGTAACTGTGATAAAGATGCTGTTATGGAATTACTGAGATTAGCAGAGACTTTACATTCTACTACAAGTTTCAGTAAAAAAAATTCTTTTTTATTCCTGTAGGAAGCTGACTGTGGGACTCTAAGAGTGAGTGGCTACCTAAGAGGACAGAGTCTAAATGTCAATCAGTTAATTCACTTACCTGGATGGGGAGATTTTCAGATGACTCAGATAGATGAATGCCCTGACCCATATCCTCTTGTGATCAAGGGTAACAAGGACAGAAGGCACAACAAGGAGAAAGTCATTGATATTGATATGAAAGAGGCAGGTCAATGTAGCAACAAATTGATTAGATCACTTTCTTGATACAAGAAACATTTAGATCAGTCTTTTGATTCAAGAAATAATTAGGTCAGTCTTTTAATTCAAGAAATAATTAGGTCAGTCTTTTGATTCAAGAAACAATCAGATCAGGTGCCTGATACTAGAAATAATCAGATCAGTTGTATCTTACTAGATATGTTGAAAATAGATTCTTGTAGGAGGAATTTTTGGATATTTGTTTTCCAGTGATGTTTCCAAGCATCCAGGTTTAAAAACTTGATGAGAATTTTGTTATTTGATGGTGAAACCCAGAAATTGTGCATTAGTTTCCAGAGTCAGCTTATAGCTTCATATATTTGTTGGTTTGTTGCAGATTACTCCCACCAGTTGGGTACTTGCCAAGGCAACAAGACCTGAATCTTTGCAGTCTGAAGTTGTTCCTGACCCAATGAATGAAGAGCAAACGTGGCCAACGGCAGAAGAGTTAGAAAATAATGAATGTAGGTGTTAATATTGGTTCATAGTTTTGGAAAGCATTATCTCATATTTGTAGATGGCATAACACTTCCACTAGTGTCATACATCTGTCTTGTGAGTATGGATTTCAAACATTTCAGTACTGTTCATGTGTGGCGATTGGGGAAAAAATGCTTCTGTGTTGAGTATAATCAGTTTTATAAATCTGAGATATGAAAAATTCACCCCTTATATTCTTTAATCCTCAAAATAAAGAAGTCAGTAAGTAGTTACTGAGTTCCAGAAGAAATGTGTCAGAATCAAAGGATTTAGTTTACCAGCTCATGCAGAAAAACAAAAACTCCACACTCATATTATCTCTTTGAGGCAGTTTTAAGGTTGAGTTTGTGTGTGGAAAAATAAATAAGTCGTGGCATAGAATGAGTGCCTAGTGATCCAATCGAGAGTTACTGTATAAGCAATGTAGTTAAGTCAGATATGAGATTCACTGAATAGAAGTTGCTGTTAACTTTTCACCATGTGTTAGAATCACCACACACAAGAGTTAGTTTAGAGAGTTCTTGTTTTTAATTGCCAGCTTGTGCACATACTTAATACTTTTTTACTTTAACTGTCGATCCTTCACAAGACAGTAATTTAGCTTTGGTATAAGCTTTAAAGAATTTGATGAAACGCAGAGATTTTCCTACAGTACCCATTGTCTGAAAGTGTAAATATATTCCTACTGGTCACTGCTGCATCAAGGTTGTCCTGAAACTTATGCTGTGGAAGTATGGAACATTTACCATTGAACATAAAACCAAGGACATAAAAAAATGACACAGAAGTTTTCATAAAACTTGTGGCATCACCTTTCTGACTATAAACAATTTCATCAAATGTTTTGAAATACAGGATGATGTTCATCAGTATGATAATTACAGAGGTCTACAAAAAATAATTTAAAAAAAAAACAAAGCTGTTTCAAAGATGAAAACCATTGTATCTTTTCTAACAATTGCTATATCAGCATTTTCAAGATAATGCCTGTAGCTTGAGTTCTTAACACTTCTACTTCATTAGAGAAATATTTGTATTGCGTATCTTATATCCTTCCCGTGCCGTTAGACGTCACATAGGGCTCGCAAAGTAGTTCGCCAATTTTTCCTGTCTTCGGCGAGTCTTTCAACCTCAACAAAGGATTTTATGCCTGTTAACTTGGCCTCTCTTAATAAAGTTCTCTTCAGAGTTTCACGCGGTCTGCCCCTTTTTCTTCGGCCTGTTGTGTTCCACTTGATAGCTTGTTTTGGGATTCTCTGCTCATTTCTTCTCATCAAGTGGCCAACATATGTCCATCTCCTTTTCCTGATCACCCGTGAGACTGGTTGTTGTTCAGTCATCTGTCTTATCTCTGCATTGTTCTTGAATTCATTCCACTTGATGCTGAGTATTTTCCTTGGGCATTTGTTTTCAAAAGAGTCTAATTTCTTTTCTATTTCTTTAGTTGTTTTCCAGCTTTCGCATGCATAAATGAGGTGGATATTACATTTGAATTGAATAGTCTTAACTTGGTTTTTGTGCTCATAACTTTTGAATTCCATATGTTCTCAAGATTCTTGAAGATTGATGCTGCTTTTGCAATTCTGATCCTAACTTCCTTTCTAGTGTCACCATCCTGGTCTATGTAGCTTCTTCTTCTTCTTCTTCTTCGTTCACTTCTACCACCAAAAACCGCACTGTGAACCTACTGAATTCACGCATGTGGTCCTCGTTAGGTCCCGTGGTCCCCTGTGTGGTCCAAAATAGACCACACGAGTTCCACGAAAGGACCACAAGGGGTTCAGAGTATCGCAGTGCTTTAGCCTGTATTCTTGGTGGGTCTCGGAAGCGGGATTGCGTGACACCGTGGTTTTCATTGCACCAGTTTGGTCTAGAGTTGGACTTTCTCACCGGAAGACCTCGACGTGTTTGGAATATCAGTGCATCCCCGCTGGGTGAGAGGCGTAAGCCCACCCAGGCCAGAGTTGGACTTTCTCACCGGAAAACCTCGACGTGTTTTGAGATACCCGTGTATCACCGCCGGGTGAGAGGTGGTTGCCCATCCAGTCCAGGGTTGGACTTTCTCACCGGAAAACCTCAGCGTGATTAGGATACGCAGACATCCCCGCCGGATGAGAGGTGGTTGCCTATCTAGACTTCCCTGGTCCAGTGTCTCCGACTTCAGCATTTTGCGGTTGTGGCCGCTACCCTTCCTAGTTGTGACCAGGATGGCGCTTTTGTCCAGGAGGACGAATCCTCGCCACTAGTGACTTCTACCCCTGGGTTGAGCCGGTTTAGGCATTTCCCAGTATGGGCGTGTTTGGGACGGGACCGACCTCTGGGCAGAGGTACTGTGACATTCATAGCCTTCAAGATTCACCCCTGGTATGAGCCGGTTTAGGCAAAATTCACCAGTATGGGTGTTTATCAGGCGTTACCGACCTCTAGAGCGGAGGTGGCATGACATGTCTAGCCATCGAGTTCCACCCCTGGTGTGTGCCGGTTTAGGCATATTTCACCAGTGTAGGTGTATTTCGGACGTAGGCGGCCTCTAGAGCAGAGGTGCCGTGGTATAGCTCTCGTAGCGATACTACTGGACATACCAGGTTAAACGTCACTTTCCACCACCTTTTCCCATCGGCGCCGCACAGCAACCTTTATTTCTGCATTTACTTCCTTAACCGGGAGGAGCTTCACTCCACGCGCGGCATTTGAAGAGCCAAGCCAGCAGTGACTTAACCTCTGGGACAAGCCGGTTCATGCATTTCACCCGATATGACTGCACTCAGGACGTGGCCGACCTCCAGACCAGAGGTGCCGTGATTTGACTGTTTGCTTCGATTTATCCTTTCAACCACCTTTTCCGCAGTGATGCTGCGCGGCAACCTCATTTGCAAATTTCTTCATTGGCCGGGAAGAGCACCGCTCCACGCACGGCAGCTGAAGATCTCGCCAACAGCGGATAGGGCAGACATTTGAAAGATGCGTCGCCGGCACAGAAGGCCATGCGATCAGCACAAAGTTATCCAGAGTCACCAGTTGGGACGCCGCGCCCCGCGAAGGGCAACGACGATTGGTTTTGAACTAATAAAAGCGCTCTTTCCACGAGGGTCGGAGCTTGGTAAGCATGTATTAGCTCTAGAATTGCCACAGTTATCCAAGTAGGATCGTGTCATCTAAGGAACCTCGACTGATTTAATGAGCCATTCGCGGTTTCACCGTGAGACAGTGTGAACTTAGACATGCATGGCTTAATCTTTGAGACAAGCATATGACTACTGGCAGGATCAACCAGATAGCTTTCTTCACCGAACCTTTGTCGGATATCTGCCGACAGACCGACGCGGGGCAAGGGAGACAGCGCTCTGCTCAGAGCGGATCCCTTTCGACCCCGGCGGCGTTTCATTTCCTTTAACCGGCGGGGGCGGCTCTCTCTGCTCTAACGAGCGGATAAGAAAGCCTGGCCACCCGCAAAAACACACGTTACATACTGCAGACCCGATACTCTTTGCGAGAGATGGGCCAATTTCGAGACCATCGGTCGACAAAACCGTACTACATCGTTATCACGAACCTGGCTGGCTAGCCGTTTACATGCTTCGCTCGACGGACAAACCACTTGCTTCTGCATCGAAACACCTTAACTCTCGCCGTCCGGGAAGGGAGCGAAAGCCTGTCTCCCCACGCACGGAACTCGAGAGCGCTTTTTCGCCAAAAGAACGTCTATGTAGCTGCCAAGGTATGCAAATTGATTGACTTCTTCAATATCTGTCCCTTCTATGTGTATTTTTCCATTTTGATTGATGGGAATTTTCATTATTTTTGTTTTGTCCTTGTTAATTTCAAGTCCTATTTTGCTAGCCAGTGAAGATAGGCTATCTGTTTTTTCTTGCATGGAATTCACATTATTACTGATAAGAGTTATGTCATCAGCAAAATCAAGATCTTCTAGTTGGGTCCTATGTACCCAGTCAATACCTGTGTTACCTGTGCAGCATTTTTTCATTATGAAGTCTATTGTAATCCCAAAAAGTAAAGGAGACAGTATACATCCTTGTTTCACGCCTGTTTCAATCTGGAACCATTCACTCATCCCTTCTTGCGTATGATGACATCTTTTTTGTGTTTATGGTACAGAAGAGTTCTTCAAATACCATGGACACAAAAAAGAACAAATATATCCATACTACAAGAACTTAATGTTGAAGAAGGCTGGCTAGTAAAGAGGATTAAAGAGGGAAAACTTAAATATTTAGTTATTATTATGTGCTGTTCCTTATAGTATCTGGCAGTCAAGGTTCCCATCTTGTGCAGTTCTTGATTTCTCCAATCAATTCATATGCTTTCTTTTTTTCTGTGTCACATAGATTTATATGCTTTCCTTGTTCCATGTCACCTGGTCAGATTCATAGGCTTTCCTTGTTCCATGTCACCTGGTCAGATTTATATGCTTTCCTCGTTCCATATCACCTAGTCAGATTTATAGGCTTTGCTTTTTCCATGTCACCTGGCCAGATTTATATGCTTTCCTTGTTCATGTCACCTGGTCAGATTTATATGCTTTCTTTGTTCCATGTCACCTGGTCAGATTTATATGCTTTCCTTGTTCCATGTCACCTGGTCAGATTCATAGGCTTTCCTTGTTCCATGTCACCTGGTCAGATTCATAGGCTTTCCTTGTTCCATGTCACCTGGTCAGATTTATATGCTTTCCTTGTTCCATGTCACCTGGTCAGATTCATAGGCTTTGCTTTTTCCAAGTCATGTGGTCAGTCCAGTGGGATTTTTCTTTTGGTCACCTTTTCTTCTGTTTTCCCTTAATTTTTGCAGCCATGACAGGTTCTCAAACTTATGTCTTCTCATGACATGTCTGATTCTTTTCTTTATCATTTTAACTTGTTTATGTTCCCAAACTTCTTTTCATTTATTTTTCTGTCTGTCCAGGGTATTTGTTCCAAGTTTCTCCGGAACCACATCTCTATTGCTTCCAATTTCTTTATCATCACACATACTTTTATCGAATAACTGGGGAGGCGGGGAATGCTATCTGATTTAGCAGTCAGTGATCCATAGCTGACATCAAACATCAAGACTGGCAAACTATATCTGACCAAGACCTCATCCCATCTCTGTGGGGCAGGGATGGCCATAATTCCCATGGTGGTGGAGTCTTCTAAGAAGCATTGCTCACTCACTTAATATCTGTTTTATGATTGAAACACAAAAGAAACCTGTCTCATTCTGTCCATTATGATTAAAGGAATAATGACAGTCTCTTAAAATCCACAGTATGCAAAGTAAAAACCCTGAAAGGAATATCCGATTATCAAAGACAGTGGATGGCAGATTTGGAGGATGCAGATGTTAGTGATGATCTTATTTTATTTCCTGTTATTCACTTTTATACATTCAAGTGTTTGAAGTTTTGGTGGTTTTTTTATTTTTGTTAATAGTCACATATTTAGTCTTTTTATTGAGGGTTTTTTATTTTTTGTTTATAGTCACATATTAAGTTTTTTTGTTTGCTTTTTTTTTGTGTGTGTGTGGTCATATATTTAGTTGTTATTTTTCAGCCACATGTTAACACTTCCTGTGCCTTTGGTCACTGTATCGACACTTCCGGTTTTCCGATTTGTGCTTATGGTCGATATAGCGACTCTTTGTTTGTTTCAATAAAATAACCGGTGTAACATTTAGACTGTACATATTTCTTCCGCATTTCCGGTGACACTTTTCAAAATGGTGAAAGACTGCTTAGTTATGAGCAATGCCGAGCAAGAAAAAGGAAGAGAAACTTCGAACATTTTCAAATTTTGATGATGTAGACAGGGGTATGGACATGGCCAGTGACCACCCCACTGCTCTTGAATGTATCCCAAGTAGATCTAGACATATTAGACGACTGAAGAAGTAGTTAGGAGGTTATTTCAGACATTAATTTAGCGAGAATGCAACACAGAATCACAATATGAGATCGACAAGTAGATCTAGACATCTCAGATGGTAAGTAGTGCATATCTAGACCTAGCTGATGGTGAGCTGGGCTCAATCATTGTCCTAAAACATCACATTACTTCTTTTTTTTTTTTCTAAAAAACTCTGCATTTATGAAATTTTCATACATTTAGTTATATTTTGAAACGTACTAAGTACACGGAAGTACATGAAAATACTGTTTTCCATTCCATTTTACAACTATACCCCCTATACAGATCAAGACCCGCAGTTTTATTCCGGCATCCAACTGAACATCCACATTTCTTCCTGTGGCACAGGAAGAGTTAAGTCATTTTTTTTTTAACTGGTCACATGTTTAGTCATTTGTTTTTTTTTTTTGGTCACGTGTTTAATCATTTGTTTTTGTTTTTTTTTTTTTTGTCACATGTTTACTTATTTTTGTGTGTGTTTTGTTTTGACTGTGTGAGTAGTCTTTTGTATGTTCTAAATGTTTGTTTAACTACTTCTTTTGTCACAAATCTGACCTTTTTTTTTTTTTTAAGTCAGTTTTTTGCCCCCACATATTTCACTTCTTTTAACTTTTCTGCAGAACAGTGTAGAAGAAGACATTGAAGACATTGGTATAGAGGAGGACAAGGAGAGCCTATCAGAGCTACAAGAGAATGAGGAAGTTGTTCAAGATATGGTAAGCGTTGATTATCTGGTGAGAAGAATATTCGTTTTCTGTTACACACTTACCAGAAGTGAAACAATTCTTGCTTCATTTTATTGTTCTACGTCCCTGGTGCTGATGCTGTGAAGATGTCAAGTGATAACATTGTGCCAAATTAGAAGTGTGTTATGGCAGCTGGTTTGTTTTTTTTTCAGTCCCTGAATGGAGCTGAAAAGTAGAGGTTGTACAGTACTTATTTAGCAGATTCCACCACAACAAGGACTGCAGCAGTGCTATTAGTTATGCTGGGGTTGTTTCTTGATTTGGGGGGGGGGGTGTCCTAACTTAAGATGGCATCATGGTCACCTATGGCTGTTGAGGGGCAAATAACAACCCATAATTGTAACTGATGATTTTTTTTTTAAGTCAGTCAAATTTTGCATGGAAACTTTAATGACTTTAATTCTTTTTGATGAATATCCTCAAATTTGAAGGACTAGTCTGTTTTTAATTGCCTCAGAAAGATTGGGTTATCACAGGTTCTGTGCACAACGGGTATAAAATCAGTCTGGTGACTGAGCGTAAGACTCAGTTTGTAAATGAAGAGAGTTTGTAAATGAAGAGATATAAAACAATCTAAACAGTGGATGCACGTCCAGTCTCCAAACAAGTTCAAATTAACGAACGAACATACTTTATTTTCAAAGGGTTAAGAATTGGGCACGCAGACCTGTCTAACATGCTGCCCTTCAGCTTTCACTCAGTCACAGTCATTCAGCATTTGTTAATGGGCATGAAAATCATGAAACACAATTAAATGATTACATAAATAAATAATAAACTTATCTCGTGTTCATACACTCTGCACTCTGATTTATGCAGTAGCATAAAATAAACTTTCATTCTCACATTCATTCAAAACTAACAAATTTATAGAAAAGCAGTATTTAAAAAAATTACGACGATCAAGCCATTCTTTAAACTACTTTAGACTATGTTTAGGGAGGCATATAATCCATGTCAAACAGATGTTGACAAAATTTAAAGTTATAAGAACGATATAGTTTTACATGAATTGGTAGGTTATTCCAAAGCTGGACTGCTGAGTAAGTGAAGCTTTTTTTAAACATGTCAAGCCTTGGTTTTGGGAGAATACAATTGCTTAAGCGTGAACTGTGTTTTGGATTGGATTTGAACAATGACCACAGATAGTGTGGAGCATTGTGCGATAGAATTTTATGAATGAATGAATAATCTTTATTTTTCAAGGGTAAAGAATTGGGCACGTAGGCCCATCTTACATTCTGCCCTTCATCACTCCATCTTTCATTCTTCCCACACACTTGATTTAATACAAGTATACAAATTAAATTAGGAAAAAACATATCAAAAGAGTGTAAGATTTAACTACTACATTCAAAGTAAAAGAGAAGAAGTAATTAACCTAATAAAATAGCACTCACGCACACATACATACGCAGACATATACATAAACAAAAATACATTGTAAATACAGATCTTCTAACATATGTTTTTTAAACAGACATTAAAATAATTTCTAACAATATTTAACAAGTTGAATTAAGTTCAGAAAGTTTTTGAACCCAAAAATGATGATTACAGCATTCTGAGACCACAAGGGAATTTTGTTGATGGAATTTAACACATTGTGAACCACAGTTATTTACCCTGAAAAACCCCTAGTTCCCAGCCATTTTTTGAGAAATGAACTTTTTTGAGTGGACTTAGAAAAACATTCACATCTCTACTCACCATTTAGGTAATGTAATCCAACTTGGTAGACAGACTCCCAAGACACTGTAGTACTTCTTGAGTGTGTGATATCTTGTGAAACAATTATCTGGATGCAGTGAGACTTGACATCTTTTACAATTGAATCTTGTTTCACTTCTTTTCCCATTGACCAAGCACATCTTGCACTTCCTAGATGGTGCTTTTTTAGTGCCTTGACCCTCAAGCGTCACCAGGACATGATCCTTTACTGTTCCAGATAATCTTCCTGGAGGATCCTTGCTTGGGAGCCTTTTGAGCTGTTTGGTAGAGGGTTCATTCTCATCACCTGCTTCTAAGATTTCTCGAACAGTAGAATTGGTTTCAGAGAGCCAGAGTCTTGCCACTTCAACTAAATACTGCTTATAGGTCTTTTTGTTCTTGTTTAACTCTTGCACACCAGTCTCACGAAGATACCATACTTTTTAACTGTGAAGGATTTTATTTCCTAAATTTCAGTCTTCCTCTCCAAAGAATCATTCATTCGTCAAGTGAAATCTGTTGTTTTGGTTTATACAACTCCTGAAACTTAGGCAAAAGTAATCCAGTAGAGGTTTTATTTTGCTAATTCTGCCTGTTTCAGGAAGTGTCTGAGAGTTGTCAGATAAATGGAGAAGATGATCAAATTTAGCTCTGCTCATTGGTTTTGAAAATATTGGTGTTTCAAGAAGAGGGTCTGTTGTCCAGTATTCTTTCTAGTGTGACTTCCTAGTCTGTCCCATCAAAATCTTGTGAATCCAAAGAATTTTTTCATGTCTGCAGGTATTATATTTTCAGAAAAAAAGGCAGTATGTTTATCTATATGTTGGGTCTGTGCGCTGTATAAATTTTCATGATGAGCTAACAGTTCAAAAAAATCATTCCCAAACATTATACTGCAAATTTATTTTATATTGTCTGGTTTATTTACATTCACTGAAATACCAGGATTTCCTATAAATTTTTCAAGAACTGGTATAGAATCAGTGTTACTCTATACACCTATATCACTGTCAACTACATCACATGGAAAGTGTAAAATACTTGCTGTTGATGCATCATATCAGTTACTGTCACTAGAACTTTCACTATCTGACACAGCAACCCTGTGCCTAGTTATCATAGGTATTAGATCAATTTCATTACAAAAATCATTAAACAGTGATTTTTCATCATCACTAGGGCAGTCTGACAACAGATCGTAGCATAACTCAGCGCCAACAGCAGTGACATCAAGAGAAGCATGTCCACTATTTTGAGAAAATATTGACTTTTTGAAATCTCGTAAACACATGTTCCTGACAGCTCACAGCTCAGTTCTGTCAAACTGTCCAGTATCATTTCTCTTGATCTTCCTCTTGATCTTCTTCCTTCTGTTTTTCCTGTTGTTATAATATTTTCAATGGCCCCCTCCCCCTTTCTCATTGTATGTCCTATGAAAGTACATTGTCTCTCTCTTATCTTTTTGACAAGGTTTTTTTGTCTCTCCAGCTCTTCTCATACATTCTTCATTAGTTATTTTTGCTATCCAGGGGATTCACAACATTCTTCTAATAAACCACATTTCTGCTGCTTCCAATGATTTGATCTCTTCCCCTGTCAGCGGGAAAAAAACACGGACGTCACGTTGATGCCAAGCAAAATGCGCGAGTGTTATGATAATTTTGGGGTATGGTTGAAAAAGTGAATGTAGCAATAATTTCTATGTGAAAAAAGTATACTTTTTATAGATCCAAAAGAAATAAAAATGAATGAAGATTCCATAAATGCAGAGTTTTCTTAAGAAAAAATAACTGGTGAGAAAATAAACTGGTATCTACTTACCATTAGAGCTGTAAATATCCACGTGGAAATCAGAAATTCATGATAAATGGAATTCTTAGCATAAAATGTAATCACTTTTTGCACAAATTTGCAAAAACAAAAGCACAAACACAAGAGAAAACATTCAGAACTCCTTTTGCAGATCCACCAGGTGAAAAAAAAAAGGCTGGAAATTAGGAAAAATGTTCACACCAAATTGAACAGAGACTGAAAAAATGGCTACACACTGTTAAAATGATGCCGGGTAATTCTAACAAGCACAGATAACTTGCGAACCAAAATTTGAGTATGGTTTTTCATGGAAATGGACCAAACATTAATATAGTGATTTCTGTCCAAAAGGCATCACTATAATACCGTCGGCTTTGGAAGAGTTAAGAATGAAAAATAAAGGCACTCAAAGCTGCTTTTAAAACCTGCACAATTTGCACTTTGCAAGTATGGAGGTGAACATTATTATGAACATCTTCCAGCAGTGGTAGACATAACTTCAAAGAAGTTCATCTGGTTGATCTGTATGTGCTTCAATAAAACATTTCCTGAATTCCATCAACATTTTTCTGTGAAGTGCTTGGTCTTCCTGCTCCTTTTCAGTGCAAAAAACTACCAATTTCTCTGACCAGAGTTGGTGGATCTTTTTCCATACTGAATCCTGTGACAACATTACATTCTGATAACAGATTTTGTTTCCAAGAACCAAGTACACACATCTTTCTCTTGAACTGTCTCCATTTTGAGATATGGCATATTTTTCCCAAATGTCAGTGCGGCAAGCACAGTGTTACCAATCAAAACTTTTTGAGTTATAGCTGCATATTCAGTAAATAGTTTTATTTTGTTGCTTCAGATTTGAAAATTATGGGTCACAGAAACCCGGACAATCATTGTTAATCACCTTGTGTGATGTCGATGCATCAGCAGCAGGGCATCTTGCTTACAACCGAGAGGCCTACAGTAGTGCTGTTAGGGATGCAAAGGACATGCAAATGAATGAATGAATGACTGATGTCACCAAATGCTTTCTGTATGCTTCAGACTTTTACCGTTCAGCCATTCGTCTTACACAATTTGTTGTCCAGTTTTTCACACACCTGTGGATGGGAATATGAAATTATCTCTAATCTCATCTGAGGGCTCATTAGTCCCATACTGGCCAGCTGACTGAATCTGAATATTCTTCCTACTGTGTTTTCTCTATTGTACCCCCTCCTGACAAAGATCTTCAAGTGTTTAAATAAGACTAATGTCACAGTGCACAGTTGATTATCAGACAGTAAGGAACTACCATATTTCATCTTTGTTCTGTGGAATGTTGAATTTCATGCTTATCCTTGGCAAAATCTTGGTGCTTGGTTGGTCTTGGCCACGGTTGAAGTAACCTAAACCAGCTGCATGGATAATCTATCTGCTGTTCTGAAATCATGTGGGGTGAGTATGGTTGAAGTCATATAATTATTCTCATCCATTTTATGAATCTAGCAGATATTTGTCTTTTTTTTTTTCAGGCTTTGTAATAATAGTATGGTGGCTTGTGCATTCAATCCATTTATAGTCTTTCCCAGTGTCCCTTAGTTTTTGCCAATTGTCAGTGTCTTCTCCATGTTCTGTATATACAGTGATTGTACAGAAAACTCTAGAAAATGAAACAGCTGCCTTGATGATTAGAGAAAATAGCCTCCATCAGACATTTGACATTTTACATTTCTTATTATAGTTTTTTAAATTGTTTATCAACACTTAAACTGTACTGTAGTTGTTACAGACTTTGAGAAGTGGTTTATCAATATCTGACCTGTATGAAATTTCTTTTATATAGATGTATCATTTATTTTATCATCAGATGACAAGTGAAGTGGATGAGCATGACAATTACGATGAACACATGGATATGGAGGAAGAGAAAAACATGCAAGTAGAAGATGACTTGTATATTTTATGTTCTTGCTTTCTGCTCTTATCTTATTGTAATGTTGCACTAGATCTCCTAATCTCATGTTGGAAATGTATTTTTGAAAAACATTCAGATCAGAAAAAAAGAATGCTTTTAGCAATGATCAACTCTGTAAACATTTTTCTTTTTAATGTAAGAATGCGGGATGGTCTGTTTGTTGAAACCTATGAGATGATTTTTTTTTCATAGTTGTGTGTTCTCATTGTTTGGTTTGCTAGGTATGAACGTTTGAAAGAGGAAAGACTACAGGTGCATTTTCCTGATGAAGTTGATACTCCACTGGACATGCCTGCACGAGTAAGATTTGCACGGTAAGATTATCCTGTTGTTGCTTGCACAGCACGTTGCTTGATATGAAACTTTTCTAGTACATAGCACAACTACTTTTGTGGTGTATGGTGTAACTACCTTTATGATACATGGCATAACTGCTTTTGTGATGTTTGATGTAATACCTACTTTCGTATTATATTTAATGTTCTACCGAAAGCAAGGAGAAAGTGAAGAAATTTAATTCAGGCCAGCATCAGTGGTGTAGTGGTTAGTGCACTCATTTTTCTTGCTGAGGAGGCCAGCCAGAACAACTTCAGTCACCAGCCAGAACAGCTTCAATCACCAGCCAAAACAACCTCAATCACCAGACAAAACAACCTCAATCACCAGCCAGAACAACCTCAATCACCAGCCAGAACAACTTCAATCACCAGCCAGAACAGCTTCAATCACCAGCCAGAACAACCTCAATCACCAGCCAGAACAACTTCAGTCACCAGCCAAAACAACCTCAATCACCAGCCAGAACAGCCTCAGTCACCAGCCAGAACAACCTCAATCACCAGCCAGAACAACTTCAGTCACCAGCCAAAACAACCTCAATCACCAGCCAGAACAGCTTCAGTCACCAGCCAAAACAGCTTCAGTCACCAGCCAAAACAACCTCAATCACTAGCCAAAACAACCTCAATCACTAGCCAAAACAGCCTCAATCACTAGCCAAAACAACCTCAATCACTAGTCAGAAAAACTTCAGTCACCAGCCAGAACAACCTCAATCACCAACCAGAACAGGCTCAATCACCCAACAAAAGAAATGGGTACCAGGCCTCTGAGAGCTGGGGAAGGAAGGATATCTGAAATGAAATCATTTTATTACTGATCTAACAGTCTAAGGCGTTTATGTTTCTCAGAAGTTTTGTTAAGTGTTCAGTTCTCATGGACAAATGTTGCAGTAAGAAAGAAAAATCTTTCTTTTTTTTAGTTGTCTGATCCTCTCCACAGTTTCTTTAATTGTTTTATTCTTTGGAGAGCAATAGATGCCCTCCTTTTAATTTCCCTCATTGTATCTCCATTATTAGTTAGTAATGATCCAAGATATTAAAAATTCTCTTCCAATTTGTCCTCATTGATATATATTTAAACTGCCTTATATAACGGGTTTCCAATAATTTGACATAAATGCTTCCAAGATTTATTTTTAACTCATTTCGATGTTTAATTAACTCTATCCGGGCCATCTAAAAAAAAAGCGCGGGTCTTGATATGTATAGGGGGTATAGTTGTAATAGTGAATGTACAAAGTATTTCCACTTTAAAAGTATACATATTATGCATAAAAATAGTTGTAAATGTAAGAAGATTTCATAAATGAAGAGTTTTTTAGGAAAAAAGAAGTAGTGTGATGATTTTAGCTGATAATTGTGTAGTGCTTACCATCGACGATGGCTAGATGTACAGTGTTTACCATCTGTGATTTCTAGATCTACTTAAATTTTCGTCCAATCTCGTCATGTGGCATTCTCACTAAAATAATGTCTGAAATAACCTTCTAACTACTTCTCCACTCCATTTAATAGGTCTAGATGTACTTGGGGTACATTCAGGTACGGTGGTCGGGTCATAGGACATGTCCTTATGCCTCAGAAATCACAATAAATATTGAAATTTCTCAGTTAAAACATCGATTTCGCTCGGTTGTTAGCCACGCTTTGGATTGAGCTATGGAAGGTCACCAGACATGGGCAGATAAATCATGTACAATAAAAAGTTTTACAGTAGTTTTATGCTGCAGCAAAACAAAATCGCTATAACAATCATGGCAGGCGTTAGCCTAACAGGAAGAATTCACTACAGTGCCAATGGCAGGGAAAGAGTTAAGTTATAGCTAGTTCTGTAGGCATAAAGGTGATGTCTCCTATCTGTTTTGTATTTCTCTGTCTGTCTCTTTTTCTCTCTCTGTCAGTCTCCCTGTAAGAACTGATGTGACATAGTTCAGTGATTTGATTACAGGTATCGTGGGTTGGACAATTTTCAGAGAAGTATATGGGACCCAAATGAATCCTTACCATATGACTATGCTAGAATTTATAGGGTGGGCAAGCAGCACTACAAGAGACTCAAGAAACTGTCCACACAGGCCACATGGCAGCAGGAAGAAAGCACAGATATACTTGCTGAGGTCAGTTTTATCTTTCAGTGATATATAAAACATTACCTGAAATCACTCCTTAACATCAGTTCATAGACATATCTTTTTAGTTATTTTGTGTGTGTGTGTGCGCGCGCTGTGCTGTGCTTTATTGCATTTTTTTTTCAAATTATTCCTGTTTATTATAGAACTTGCTTTCTTCAGATAGTTTTTTGGTGGTAACATTATATCAAGCCATATCACTAAGCCATTTTGCTTCCTACATTTGAATGCCTTGTGTCACATTCTGGCAGCTCTTGCAGTGTTGTAAGCTTTTTTTGATTGTTGTTATATTGAAATTACGCCTATTAATAAAATACACTTTTGTTCAGAGTATAATATTCTGCTGTCTTAGTTGAGAAAATATAAGACAATCAAGCAACAGCTCCCAGGTGATAGATTTTCAACTCTCAGACATCAAATCAATCAGGCTTAGTCAGCTGAGCAAAACGGGAAGGTCATATATGATGACGTACATGAATGTTTATTATAGACATGTTGTATGCATCTATCAATAAGTGGCAGCAGGGACACTTAACACTAATAACATAAGGAATGGAAACATTCTGATATCTCAGACGTTGGCCACATAACAAGTAAGTTGTCCTGTAATAAAACATGAGCAGGGCAGAGTCAGGTGACAGCAGGTAACAGCAGCTAGTTCAGTCTCTCTATATGTCTAGCTGGTCCCACTGCATTGCTCCATCTCTCTCTTGGTTCTGCTGAAATGCCACCTTTTAACTGACTAGTGTTCTTCTTAAATAGTAGACTTGCTGACCTCTACACTACAAACCGTTCAATTTTGGACACTTGTTTGGGAGAAAAATGTGGAGACTTTACATCTAGCAAGAGTCAGTATTTACACGTTACTCTTTTATAACTGGCCACAAGTTGCAAATCTTTCATTAAGTTTATTGCAAAGGCCATATTTAATGCTGAGACAGGCCAAAAGCTAAGCCTCATGTACCAGTCAGTTTAGCTAAGATGTGAGCATAAAAAGAAGTTCTTGAGGGAAACTTAATGCACAACATGGGGGTGTCAAGAAAGCAAGGCAACCTTATTGCTAATGTAAAGACAGTTTTAGTGGTTGAATAGAATGTAAACTAGCTACAATCTTCCTTTAACACTGAACTTAAAAAATTCAGAGCAAAACCCTGTCTTTAATTCTGTGAAGGCACATAATCAATTATCTGAAGACAAAAGTATTTTTAAAATTTAACAGTACATTGTTTTTTTTTTCTTTTTAACAAGCCTGCTACACTTAATAGTTTAAACATATGTAGGTTGGTATATGCACTGAGTTTTTTTCTTTATCACTAGCCTACTTCACATTTAATAGTTTTAACATGTAGGCTGGTATGTGCACTGAGTAGCTAAAAAAAATGGGTAAAACTTGCTTTGTTATATTTGCTTTATTGCAGTGGTCTGGAACCTATCATGTAATACCCGAGGTATGCCTTATATATTTAGGCAGTAAGGCTTGATTTACCATGTTCCAGAAAAAAAAGTCAAAATTTCCCATGTTACCAGCGTGCTTTACTTTCTTGTTTTGAGAAGAGAAAAAATGCTGTAGCATTTAACCCTGTAGTAGAGAAACATATTCATGAGGACATTTTCTGTTCTTATTATTAGTTTTAGCCCATCCAAAAAATACAAGAGTGTAATCTTGACTGTGCCTGAAAGTAATAGAGAAAGAAAGTATGAATTTTACTCCTGCTAACTTTATAACTTTTCCAGCTCAGTAAAATAGTCACTTCATCAATTTCTCCATCTGGGAGTTTTGTGTTTGTCAGTGTCTTTTCTTTTACACTATTTCTGTTCTCTCTTTTCTCAACCAGTCATATTCTTTTATTTTATTCTTACCATTTTCTAAGCACATTTTGTGCCCATTTCTTCTATGAGGGTTCTAACCCCTTCAGTTGCTGCATGTATTTATCTGTTTTGTCATTTCTGTCATCCTTGGCAAAGGAATATTGCTGATCTACTGGATTGTTACTGTTTTCCATTTCCAGATATCTCATTGTCTGCTTCTATTGTTTCTACTCCCTTTCCTTATTTTCTTTTTTGTAAAATTGAACTATACACCTCTGTCTGGTCTAGGATAGACACAGTAAAATAACATGATGGACTTTCTGACATACTTTGACATGAATAGTTTGGTGATAACTTGTCACTTACTTAAGTCTCTGATAAAAACAATATTATAACAGTGAACTTTCTTCTGTATTTGTCTTTAAAAGAGTATATGTTGTGTAGTATCAGGGTATGCAGCTAGGCTATAATTTCTGCTCCTTCTGGCTGAATATATTCATCATTGACATGACTTATTTTTTGAGACTTGGTTTGCATTCCCATTCCATCCCTGTTTCCTCAGCCAAACTGTGGTCAGCTTCAAGGGGGCACCACTGGGAAGTAGAATAGAGTTAGTTTTTACTCCTGACACAGAAGCTCAACTGTGGATCACTGGCCGTGGCTTTGATTGTGTCATCGCTCCCAGTGGACTTCTGACTTAGGTCATCAAGGGGCAAGATCCAGTTTGAAAATCTGATCTTTTATTTTTTCATCACTCCTAGCATTCTTTGAGAATTCAGTGATTATTGCCTGTTTTTTCATGTGATAGCAAAAGAGTAATTAGATGCTTATGATGCTTATTTTGCTCTTAGACATTTGTTGCAATCAAAAATCTTGTCCTACAACAACAAACTAAATATATACAAGACACAAATTAGACCATTTGTCTTGTATGGATCAGAGCACTACAAAACAAAATGAAGCACAACTACAAATCTTTGAAAATAGAATCTTGAGAAGAATTTTTGGACCAATTAGAGATCCTATATCACAAGAATGGAAAATTAGAAATATCAAAGAAATCCACACACCATTCCAGTCGCCCCTTATAATTACCTTTATGAAAAACAATAGATTTAGATGGCTCGGACACTTGTAGAGGATGGACAATAATAGACAGACAAAAAGTGCTCATACAGAAGTGATTAACAGAGGCAGACCAAGATAACAGAGGTTTGACAACCTTTCAGTTTGAACAAACTTTCAGAGTGGACATTTGGCAGAAGAAGACTAAGAATGGAGATAAGTCTTATCTGCAGCAGTGAGCCACAGCGGCTTGGAAAGCTAAATGAATGAGTTTCATATGATGGGAAAACAGTGATTATTGTGAGGATCCACTTGATTAGACCAGAGATTAGATATACTAAAGACACAGTATTACTGTCCACAACACAAAAAAGCAATGGAAAAACTTAGTCAGCCTGTAGGAACAGTGAAGATACAAACCTTTATCTTAATCCAAAGAAAACTAAATTGATGACAACTGACAAAACAAATAAGGCAGCTGAAATATATATCAGTGAGGAAAAATTGGAAGAAGTGGGGAGTTTCGAATATCTTGAATCACTTACATCTTACATCCTTCCCATGCCGTTAAACGTCAAATACGGCTCATGTTAAAATCAGATAGTTGTTTGCCAAGTTTTTCTGCTTTCTGCGAGTTTTTCAGCTTCATCAAGGTATGTTATGCCCACTAAACTGGCTTCTCTTAACAATGTGCTTGGTTACAACTGTTGCGAGATTCCATAATAGCAGGGATTTTCCCCATCTAGAGTAGCCTCTAGATGGGTCTCGGGCACTGTTCCCTCTAACCTGCGCGGTCGCACACAGAAAAAAGGTCAAACCATGCACAGAATTTTTTGAGCCACACAGAAAAGAAAAATAAAACTTCTACTTTTATTTTCCAGTTTCCAGATGTTACTCTGTGCTGTAATTGCGATCAAGAAAAATATAATGATAGTACATGTTTTTCCTTTGCTGTTTCTTTCTTGTTGAGAAATGACTTTCTGATCAGATGTTTCAACCGGTCTTTTATCATGTAGTTTTGGTAGTACTGTAGCAGAATCATTGAATAAGTAAACAAAGAAGTCATCATTGCAATTAACTAAATACCAGTAACTGAAAATTACAGCATGTTTATCCTGTTATTAAATGTACCTTTACGGGGGTAGGGGGGTGTCTGTCTGTCTCTCTCTCTCTCTCTCTCTCTCTGTCTTACACAAGTATGCCAGCAGGAGCTAACTAAAAATGGCAGTTCAACGAAGGATATTAAAAGGAAGACATCTATCGCTCTTCAAAAAATAAAACAACTAAAGAAGCTGTGGAAAGGAACAGACAGAACTACAAAAATAAGATTTTTAAGGGCATGCATCTTTCCCATCGCAACATATGCCTGTGAGACCTGGACACTTAACAGCTGAGAAACACATAAATGCTTTTGAATGTAAATGCTACAGAAGACTCCTTCAGATATCATGGACACAAAAATGAACAAATATATCCATATTGCAAGAACTTAATATTTTGGACATATTAAAAAAAGTCATGATAATTTAGAGAAGACTGTCTTGAAAGGGTACATAATGAGAAGAAAGAGAGGAAGACCGAGGCAAAGATGGCTGCAAGACATCATTGATAATCTATGAATGGACGCATCAGCAGTAGGACATCTTGCTTACAACCGAGAGGCCTTCAGGAGAGCTGTTCTGGAGGCAAAGTTCTGCAAAGGGATATGCAAATGACTGAGTGATTTACATCTTAATATTTTATGTTGGATGTAGACATAATGTTTGATGTGATTAAAGAACTCGTGTTTTTGAGTTTATAAAGATATATGATGATTAAAGAACTTTGTTTTGTCTGTTTTCTCTCTTACAGCCAGGAAACTTCATCACTGTTCATGTGAAGAATGTCCCACAGTCTTTCGTAGGTAACAACACTTTTCACATGTTCATCACCATTCATTCATTAGCTACCTCTCTGATATGGCAATCATACTTTTCCATGTTATGCAATCCTGGTATTTTTTTTTATTCAGTTTTGGTACCTTTCTTTTAGTCTCACAAGCATCTAAAAATACTGGTTGTATTTCTTACACTGTCATACTCTTTTATACCCATTAATATAGATAATCTCTGGTTGTGCATGTTTCTTCATGGCATCTTTGTATAATGTACCTAAATTTGGAGGTTTCATCTTTTCCATCATAATTTTGTGGTGTTTGATAGAAAATGTTAATTAACATTAGTTTCTTAATCATATTTTGATATTCAGTGAGTGTCCATCTCAGTCATATATGAGTGTCCATCTCAGTCATATGTTTGTGTCTAGTGGGTGTCCATCTCAGTCATATCTTCATATCTTAGTGTACATCTCAGTCATATTTTTCTGCCTAGTGGGTGTCCATATTTTTCTGCCTAGTGGGTGTCCATATTTTTCTGTCTAGTGGATGTCCATCACATTCATATCTGAGTGCCAATTTCAGTCATATCTTCCTTTTTGGTGGATGCCCATCTCATTTATGTGTTCCTGTCGGGTGGGTGTCCATCACAGTCATATCTTCCTGTCTAGTGGCTAGTGGGTGTCCATCACAGTCATATCTTCCTGTCTAGTGGCTAGTGGGTGTCCATCACAGTCATATCTTCCTGTCTAGTGGGTGTCAGTCACTGTCATATCTGAGTGTCTATTTCCGTCATTTTCCTGTCTAATGGGTGTCCATTACAGTGATATCTCCAGATGTAGTGGGTGCCCATCTCAGTCATATTTTCCTGCCTAGTGGATGACTATCACAGTCATATCTTCCTGTCTAGTGGGTATCCATCTCAGTCATGTCTTCCTTTCTAGTGGGTGTCCATCTCAGTCATATCTTCCTGTCTAGTAGGTGTCCATCTCAGTCATATCATCAGGTTTAGTAGGTATCCATCTCAGTCATATCTTCAGGTCTAGTGGTAGTCCATCATCCATCTCAGTCATATCTTCCTGTCTAGTGGGTGTCCATCACAGTCATATCTTCCTGTCTAGTAGATGTCCATCTCAATTATATCTTCAGTTCTAGTGGGTGTCCATCTCAGACATATTTTCCTGTCTAGTGGGTGCCCATCACAGTCATATCTTCAGGTCTACTGGGTGCCCATCAGTCATATCTTCATGTCTAGTTATGCCCATCTCAGTCATATCTTTCTGTCTAGTAGGTCTCTGTCTCAGTCATATCTTCAGGTCTAATGGGTGTCCATATCACTCATATGTTTGTTTCTAGTGGTTATCCATCTTATATCTTCATACCTGAGTGTCCATCTCAGTCATATTTTCATGTCTAGTGGGTGTCCATCACAGTCATATCTTCAGGTCTAGTGGGTGCCCATCAGTCATATCTTCCTGTCTAGTGGGTGTCCATCTCAGTCATATCTTTCAGTCTAGTGTGTGCCCATCTCAGTCTTATCTTCCTGTCTAGTTGATGCCCTCTTAGTCATATCTTCCTGTCTAGTGGGTGCCCATTTTGGTCATATCTTCATGTCCAGAGGGTGTCTGCACTTCAGTCAAATCTGTATGTGCATTGGGTGTCCATTTTAATCATATTTTCATGAGTAATGAGTGTTCATCACAGTCACATCCTCATTTGTAGTGGATCAGTATCTCAATCATATCACATCCAGTAGACATCTGACTAATAGCAGGCCACTTATGACTTCAGTACAAGTTATTTTTCTATCATGAGTTCATGTAGCAAATCATTTTCTTCAAATGGTGTCTGTTAACGTGTTCAATAATGAAAACATAAACCTTGTCAATAATGTGTAGCTTTATGAGATGAGGCTTGTCAAATGAAACATTGCTGTGAAAGTAAGCTTGCCATCACTGGCTGATGAGACAACCAGATGATCTACATCTTTACACTAACAAGCTTCTACATTATTTCTGATATTTATCTTTCTTTCCAGTGGTTTAACAATCATTTTTGGTTTTTTCTTGTGTCTTAGATTGCTTTAGACCTGGAATTCCTGTGACACTTTTTGGCCTGTTCAGCAATGAACAAAAAATGACACTTGTAAGCACTCTTATCATGCGGACACCCAATATTACATCTCCAATCAAAGCCAAAGATACACTTATCTTTCAGATTGGATTCCGGAGGTTTTTAACCAGTCCTATTTTCTCTGAGCATGCCAACCAAAATAAGTTCAAGGTTAGTTCTGGCATGCTTTTTGTGCATAACATGCTTTATTTTTTTACATAATGTTGCATGACAAGAAATTTAATTACTCTTATGGGTATATATGTCAAAAAAATAACTTAGTTATGTAATACTGTATGATGAGTTGTGCTTTTATAATTGTGTACTCTTTTACCGGATTACTGAAATTTAGTCAAAAAGAACATAACATAAACTGGTTGTGGTTTTTAAATAAGGGTTGTTTTGTTCTGTTATACAGATGGAGCGTTTTCTGCCTCAGTCAGGCTTTGTAGTAGCTAGCATGTATGCTCCAATCATGTTTGCACCAGCACCTGTCCTTGTGTTTAGAGAGAATGTTATAGGTAAGTCATTGTTTACAGAGAATATTATAAATAATTCAGTGAATATTTCAAGTCTGTTTTGAGAAAATGTTATAAGTAGGTCTGTGAATGTTTAGAATGTTATACACACGTAAGTGTTAGAGAGAATGTTATATTTGTAAATCTGTGAATATTTTGAAAAAATGTTTGTGAATGTTTATAGAGGAAATTATGCATACTTAACTCTTCTGTGCCGCAGGAAAAAACGCAGGCGTTCAGTTGAAACCGGAGTAAAAACGCGGGTCTTGATCTATATATGGGGTATAGTTGTAAAATGGAATGGAAAACAGTATTTCCATGTACTTCCGTGTACTTATTATGTTTCAAAATATAACTAAATGTATGAAAATTTCATAAGTAGAGAGTTTTTTAGGAAAAAAGAAGTAATGTGATGTTTTTAGACAACGATTGTGCTTAGCTCACCATCGGCTAGGTCTAGATCTGCACTACTTACCATCTGAGATGTCTAGATCTACTTGTCGATCTCGTATTGTGATTGTATGTTGCATTCTCGCTAAATTAGTGTTTGAAATAACCTCCTAACTACTTCTTCAGTCATCTTTCCCATCGCAACATATGCCTGTGGGACCTGGACACTTCACAAAACAGCAGAGAAGCACATAAATGCCTTTGAATGTAAATGCTACAGAAGAGTTCTTCAAAAATCATGGATACAAAAAATAAAAAATATATATCCGTACTACACGAACTCAGTATTGAAGAAGGCTGGCTAGTAAAGAGGATTAACTCTTCCTGTGCCACAAGAAGAATCACGGACGTTCAGTTGGATGCCGGAATAAAACTACGGGTCTTGATATGTACAGGGGGTATAGTTGTAAAATGGAATGGAAAACACTATTTCCATGTACTTATTATGTTTCAAAATATAACTAAATGTATGAAAATTTCATAAATGCAGAGTTTTTTTAGGAAAAAAGAAGTAATGTGATGTTTTCAGACAATGATTGTGCCCAGCTCACTATCGGCTAGATCTACTTGTCGATCTCGTATTGTGATTCTGTGTTGCATTCTCGCTAAAGTAATATGTCTGAAATAACCTCCTAACTACTTATCCAGTCGTCTAATATGTCTAGATCTACTTGGGATACATTCAAGAGCAGTGGGGTGGTCATAGGCCATGTCCATACCCCTATCTACATCAAAAATTGAAAATTTTCGATGTTTCTCTTCCTTTTTTTGCTCGGCATTGCTCGTAACTAAGCACTCTTTCACCATTTTGAAAAGTGTCACCGGAAACAGGGACGAAATATGTACAATCTAAATGTTACACCGGTTGTTTTAATGAAACAAACCAGACGTCGATATATCAACCATACGTACGATGTCAGAAAACGAGGTGGACACTTTAGCGACCAAAGGCATGGGAAGAGTTAAGTATTTAAGGAGAAAATTATGTTTTTAAGTTTGTGATTGTTTTGAAAGAGTTTTATAGATAGACTGTTTAGAGAAAATGTAGTTAAGACCATGTAATTAATGTCCATTTTCTACCAACAGAATTCCTAATGTTTTTCTCATAAATGCATCCTGATCTCCATGGATAGATTTATTTTGTATCAGCTTTCTCTGGCAAATTTTAAATATTTTTTGCCTTTTGCACTATAAAAAAAAAAACATCATTAATTGGACTTTTGCAAAAGCCAGGCTTCAGCATGTATTTTTCTGGTGCAAGTTTGGGAACCTGTTTCTTAGCAGATAAATTATCACTGTGTCTTGAAGATCATTGGCAAATTTAGTGTTACTAGTGTTATCTGATTGGTAATTGTTTTGTTATTTTAGTGTTGCTAGTGTTATCTGATTGCTTATTGTTTTGTTATCCAGGCAAATGTGATTTGGTGGCAAAAGGATCTCTTCTACCATTAGACACAGACAGAATCATTGTCAAGTGTGCTGTGCTGAGTGGTGCTCCATACAAGATCAATAAGAAGTCTGTGGTCATCAGATACATGTTCTTCAACAGAGGTAATGTCATGTCTCTTTTGTGTAGGCAAATACATAATTGGCATGTAGTCTCATATCTTTTCATTGTAAGAAAATACACAGATGAGAGGCAGTCTAGTATATTACTTTTGTGTAAGCAAATATATATGTAAGAAGTAGTACGATGATTGTTGTATTGCATCAGAAAGCATGCGTGGTGTGTCTAAAAAGTTCAGTGAATGGAATCAGAAAACAAAACAGAAGATACTAACAAATTATCTTTATTGGCCATCAGAATAATTGCCATCCTTCACAACACACTTTTGACAATGTTCATAAAGCTTCTGGAAACTGTAATCAAAGGCCTCTTTAGGACTCAATGACAGAACCACTGTCACACATTCTTGGATTGCCACCAACTGCGCTTTTCAGGTAGGGAAACAGAAAGAAATCCACAGGCGCCAGATCAAGGGAGTATTGTGGATGATTGAGAACAGGTATGCCACGCTGACCTAATAATTGGCGCACACGGATCATGTCTGTGCTTCTGCTTGTCTATGGCTAATCTGAACATGACTCATCCTCAATCATTTCCTTCCCATCATGAAAGCATTTGAACTAGTCGTAAACACATTTTCTGCTAACGGCTTCCATCCTGTACACTTGCACCAACATTTCATGTGTCTCCATCGCCATTTTCCCCAATTTGTAGCAGAACTTGATGTTCACTTGTTGCTGCATTGCACTGTGACGTTACCTCTCACACTGACTACGTTCGACTGCCCGCAGCGGGTTTACCCTGTTGGTCACGTGTACTCCATGTTAGGTGGTGCTTATCGACATGTCTCTGGATGGCCATGTGCATGTCCATGCCCCTGGCCCATGTTGGCATTGAAATATTGGACCTTTCACCAGACTTTTTAGACACACCTTGTATATAAGGCGTGATTTAACTTCTTTTTCAGTGATCAAAAAATATGTGCAAGAAGTAATTTATATTTTGTGTGATTAAAAATATGTAGGAAGTAATCTAGTGTCTGCTTTGTGTGATCACTTACATTTAAAAGGGTGGTGCCAAGCTGACCCATAAACATTAGAATTCATAGCAGGAGAAATCATTAAACTATAAATAGAACAGAATGTCAAATACCTAATTCTTGAAAATTAACATCAGAGAGATTGTATCTGAGTCTGTGGATGTTTACAGGCATTTCTGAAAATCATTGTACTCATCAGTGACAGCAGCCTTGTTAGCAGAGGCTTGTCCAGTTTCTTGAATTGTTATCATGCTTCCCAAGTATACACGGTCTTTCCAGAATCCTACAAGAAAAGTTAGGAACACTAAGGTTGGGAGACTGAGAAGACTACATGATGTCATTGAAACAGTGATAACACATCTGAACAATTGCTGAACATCAGTCATGCTGTGTGGACTGTTGCCCCATTTCTATTTAAAATGAGTGGCTTTTGCATCAATTCCAAGGCATCATAGGTGCAACATGACAAAGGATTCTGACATGGTGATGTAACCGTCTGCATTTACACTCACTGATTCTCCTTTGTTGCCCACAAAGAAATGTAGCCCCACAGTCACAAAGACCATGATTCTGCACTGTCACTCTCAGCAGCAGCTTTTCATCAACAGATTATTCAAGTCAAGCATAGCAACACAGAATTCATCCCATGCTTCCTTGTCCCTGTTCAATAGCTGTTGAGCAGTATGTATGAAATCTGATCTCTTTCAGCACAGACCTGTTAAACTTTTTTTGTGCTCATACATAAATGCAAGGCTGTGGATGTACAGACCATCATGGCCTACACTGAAAAATTTTTCTCATTCACTGTTGGTTATTGGGTATGTGGACGGTACATGGAACTCTTATGTTTCATATCCAAGAAGAGGCACTGACACCAGTTACTAAACAATTCTGTAAAGAAGACCACCAAGGAAAATTATACATTTCTGTCATTGCAGTCTGCTCTTGTTCTTTGTATGAATGAAAGTTCAGCTAGAAGGGATAAAAGAGAATACATAGACAATATGGTGAAAGAGGCAGAGAAAGCAACACAAACAGGAGGCAGCAAAACATACAAAAGAGTTTAACAGGTACTATTAAAGAAAGACCAATCCTTAGCAAAACCGGAACGCTATTAAATTCAAGTAAAGACCAAAAGCAAAGATGGGATGAACACTTCCAAGAAATACTTAATCAGCCACATCCAAAAGAATTGTTAAACCTTGAAACCAACTTACCAACCCCACAACTAAATGTCAACCTTGATGAAATTACATTACATGAAGTTTAAACAGCAGTGAATTTAATGGCTAACAACAAAGTTGCGGGTTAAGATGAAATGACACATGAAATGTTAAAAGCTATCAATAGTGACAACATGAAACAACTACAGAGAATGTTTAATAAGATTTGGGAAGAATAAAAAGTCCCTTCTAAATGGAAAAATGGAATCATTGTTAAAATATCCACACAAAAAAAAAAAAAAAGGCAACCTTAGTGACTGTAACAATTGGAGAGGAGTAACCTTAGTACCAGTTGTGTCAAAAGTATTTTGCAAAGTCATTATGAATAGACTTAAAGATATAGTGGATACCGCAGTGAAAGAAGAAGAAGCAGGATTTCGAAAAGAGAGAAGCTGTCTCAGTCAGATCTTTACTCTCAGAATAATACTTGAAGAACATATTGAAAAGCAGAAACCATTAATACTGAACTTCATAGACTTTAAAAAGGCATTTGATAGCATTCATTGTGGCGAATTTTAAGTCTATTTGGAATATCTAAACTTGTCAACATCATTAAGAACTTCTACAATGGATATGTTTGTGCAGTCAAAACAGAAGAAAGGACGAGCGAATGGTTCCAGATTGAAACAGGTGTGAAACAAGGATGTATACTGTCTCCTTTGCTTTTTGTAATTGCAATAGACCTTATAATGATAAAATGCTGCACAAGTAACACAGGTATTGATTGGGTACATGGGGTCTAACTAGAAGATCTTGATTTTGCTGATGACATAATTCTTATCAGTAACAATGTGAATTCCATGCAAGAAAAAGATATCCTGTCTCCACTGGCTAGCAAAATAGGACACTAAATTAACAAGACAAAACAAAAATAATGAAACTTCCCATTAATCCAAATGGAAAAATACACATAGAAGGGACACTGTTGAAGAAGTCAATCAATTTGCATACCTTGGCAGCTACATAGACCAGGATGGTGACACCAGAAAGGAAGTTAGAATTAGAATTGCAAAAGCATCATCGGTATTCAAGAATCGTGAGAACATATGGCATTCAAAAGTTATAAGCACAAAAACCAAGTTAAGATTATTCATTTGAGATGTAATGTCTATCCTCATTTATGCATGTGAAAGCTGGAAAACAACTAAAGAAATAGACACAAAATTAGATTCTTTTGAAAACAAATGCCCAAGGAAAATACTCTTTATCAAGTGGAACGAATTCAAGAACAATGCAGAGAAAAGACAGATGAACAAACAATAAGCAGTCTCATGGGTGATCAGGAAAAGGAAATGGACATATATTGGTCACATGATGAGAAGAAATGATTAGAGAATCCCAAAACGAGCTGTCAATTGGAACACAACAGGCTGAAGAAAAAGAGGCCAGCTACATGAAACTCTAAAGAGGACATTGTTAAGAGAGAGCAAATTAATAGGCATAAAATCCTTTGATGAGATTGAAAAGCTCGCAGAAAACAAGAAAAATTGGCGAACTAACTTGCAAGCCCTATGTGACGTATAACAATATGGGAAGGATATAAGATATCTGTCTGGGCACATTTTGTGCCTATCTTACAAGAGGATACAAAAAGGGCTAAGTATTTAATTTTTCATCTATTTTTCATGTTTTTTATCAGTTCTGTGGTTTTGTATATGGTCCCTGAAAAATGCTTTTACCAAAATATTGAATTGTATGTTCTTAATTTTTATTGCTCATCTTACTTTCTACCAAATCATGTTCCTGCCACATTCTTCTTCACTGTCTTTTTTGTAAAGCTGAGCATACACCCCAGTCTAACTATGTTACAATATTTTCATATCTGACATGTCATTTGTATCATATTCCAAGACAGCGCCTAACCAAACCGATCCACATTGTAGAGACATCTAAATTACATTGCAATTTAGTTCAGTCAAACAGTGCTGGTGCAGTGTAGCACAGTCCAGTGATTCATTGCAGCAGGGTCAGTTAAAATGGCATCATCTCCTCATTCTGGCACTATCCCAGTGACTATGTTATCAATGACCAAGCCAATTCAAATTTAAAACATGTCAGTCAGCTTTACAGGATTTAGAAAAGGAAGATCATGCATAGACCATATATTTGTACTTAGACAAATATTAGAACAGGCAAATGAGTGGCATAGCACAACATATGCAGTATTCATAGATTTTGAGAAAGCCTTTGACAGTGTCAACAGAGATGCACTGTGGAAAATCCTAAGATGGCATGGCCTCCCCCATAAAATAGTTAATGTAATCAAAGCCCTATACGAGGGTTTTCAGTGCAAAGTTATCTGTGGAGAACATACCTCCAGCAGCTTTAGGGTACAAACAGGAGTGAAACAGGGATGTGTACTATCACCAACATTATTTATCTTGGCAGTAGACTGGTTAATGAAGGAGGCAACATCAGACAAACGCAGAGGATTACAATGGACCCTTGACACAGTGCTGGAGGACCTTGACTTTGCGGACGACATTTGTCTATTATCAAGCAGTCACAAAGATATGCAAGATAAAATAAACAAGTTAACCCAGAATGCAAACAACATAGGACTAAAGATCAATGTAGGAAAGACAAAGTTAATGAAGCAAAATGTGAACAACAAAAATGTACTCAGAGTAGATAACAAGTTAGTGGAGGAGGTCAACGAATTTGTATACCTTGGCAGCAGAGTAGTAGAAAATGGAGACAGCACAGAGGACATCAACAGCAGACTTACTAGAGCAAACCAGGCTTTTGCAATGCTACAGAATATATGGAAATCAAATAAACTAAGCATAAATATGAAAATCAGGATATTTAAGAGTAATGTTCTAAGTGTACTACTCTATGGAAGTGAGTGCTGGAAAATCACCAAAACCATATAAAACAAGTTGAATTCTTTCCAGACTAAATGTTTACGTAGAATTAAAAATATTTTGGCCAAACACCATAAGAAATAACATTTTATTGGCAGAAATGCAGATGAAACCACTGACAACAATTATTGAGGAAAGACGCTGGCGATGGTTGGGACATGTGCTCCGAATGACAGACAACTCACTACCAAAAATAGCACTAAGATGGACACCACAGGGGAGCAGAAGTAAGGGTAGACCAAAAGAGACATGGAGAAGAACAACAGAAAGGATGTTGAGCAATAGAGGGCTCACCTGGGCAAGAGCAGAAAAAAAGGCGAAAGACAGGCATTTGTGGAAAACCCTTGCAGAAGCCCCATGTGCCCTGGGCACTTAAGGTTCAGAGAGAGAGTCAGCTTTACACCACCTTTAGATGAGGAAATCTAATGTCTTATTTGTGTGATCAGATTCGTGTGTAGGAGCTAATCAAATTAACCATTTTGGTGTCATTTAATTCTTATAGATATATATATATATATATATAAAACTAACAGATGGTTTATGGAAGTACAAACATAAGCATGAAGTTGACAGATGCAGAATACAACTTGCTTTTTATTTTTCTTTATCAAGCAGATATCTCTAGCATTAAATCTTGCAGCTGTAGGAGAAACTTTGGCAAAATAACAACACAATGTTGTATGATTAAACCTAGACTGTGTATCAGCATACCTCGGCAGCTACATAGATCAAGATGATGACACCAGAAAGGATGTTGGAATTGCAAAAGCAGCACTGACCTTCAAGAGTATTCAATTCAAATGTAATATCCACCCTTGTTTATGCATGCGAAAGCTGGAAAACAACTAAAGAAATAGACAACAAATTAGACTATTTTGAAAACAAATGCCAAAGAAAAATACTCTGTATAAAGTGGAGCAAATTCAAGAACAATGCAGAGATAAGACAGATGAGCAAACAACAAACTGTCTCATGGGATCAGAAAAAGAAGATAGACATATATGTCGGTCACATGCTGAGAAGAAACAGTCAGAGAATCCCAAAACAAGCTATCAAGTAGAACACAACAGGCTGAAGAAAAAGATGTTGACCATGTGAAATTCTGAAGTGGACATTGTTAAGAGAAGCCATTTTAGTGGGCATAACATCCCTTGATGAGGTTGAAAAGCTCGCCAAAAACAGAAAAACTACCATGTGAGCCCTATATGATGTTTGACAGCACAGGAAGGATGTAAGATGTGTGTCACCAAAATAACAGAACTCAGTGCTGTAGGATTAAACGTAGCCTGTGTATCAGTATTGTTGAATTCCTCAGCAACAATCTTCGTTATATTGATTTTGAACTATAACACTAAACAACAATAAGATTTCAAGGATGCACAGAAAAATGTAGTGTGTTGCGAATGCTGTTGTTAGTTGATATTTAATGTCTTCAATATTAAAATTTTTTTTGATAATTATAAAAATATTTGTATAGTTTAAACGTTTGTAGTTGCTGACAAATGTTTATTGTGTTCATTAGAGGATATTGAGTACTACAAACCAGTTGAATTGAGGACCAAATGGGGCAAGCGAGGACATATTAGACAAGCTTTGGGTATGTGCTATTGTTATTTTTAGACAAGATCTGGGGCTGTGGTTGTGGTATCAGTAAACAAGAGCTGGACTTAATTATTTTGTTCTCAGCAGACAAGCTTTCAGCATGTTTTTTTTTTTTTTTACTATTACAAAACTTTGGATATGTTCTTGTTCTAACAATGCCTAGATAACTTTGTGACTCACGCTTGAATTTTAATTAATGTTATTTACTTACAAATGAGTGAGCAACCATTTTTTCAGAGGATGAAGAAATGAGCACGCAGGCCAGTCTGACATTCTGTCAGTATGTGCATTTTAACAGGATGTTCATGTTGGTTGGAGTGTGTTTGGTGTGTCCTATCTCTATAGATAGTGACAGATAAATAGTTTTTGGGTATGACTAAATACAAAAATGTACACAAAGCCACTACAGTAAAGCTTTATCCATTTTCTCAGTTTCTGCCACCCCTTACCATTTCAGTAGCCTGTAAAAAAAACTGTGTTTCAACTATGTGTACCTTATTCCATGAATTTGTCACTCATCCCTCGTATGTAGGCAGATGGGCAGTAGCACATAAGGGGAAGATAGTTATATGCTCATCTGAGCTCCCAGGTGAAATTCAAATGTAGACACAAGTGCTGAGATGAGTGGCCATGAAAATTAGTGACAGATATATTTTATTTTTATCTTGGCAGTATTAGCATACAGGCATCAACAAAGTGGATAGCATCAGCCTAGCCAAACATCAGACTTAAACAAGTCAAAAGTTGGCTTCTAATAGAATGCTAGAGGGGCTGAGTGCAGGTAACAGCGACTGGCTCAGTCTCGTCATCATCTGTCCAGCATGTCCCACTGAACTGCCTCTGTTTCTCAGTCCTGCTAAAATGCCTCCACATAACTGGCCAACATTCATCTTATATGGTATGCTGTGGCAACCTCTGTGAAAGATACCATGTTGAGTACTGAACATCATGGGGAAAATATGGGGATTGGACAACCTATAAATTATAACATTTGACTGTGGTAGGCTTATAATGAATCAGACATTCATTGGAAAGATGAAACTGCACTCTTTCTAATGCTGTCAGATAAGAGCTAGGACTGGTTACCATTATTTTATAAACGGGAAAGTACTTGTATAATATTGTGCTTGTCTAACTAGTTTACCACATTATATACAAATAAGTGCTTTATATATCAACATATACCTTGGATATATCCAGTGAAAGTGGGATAGTTTGGTCTTCTAGAAAAGCATTATAAAGTGTTTAGTCAAACTGGTTATTATAACAGTAAGAATAAAATTGATTGATCATGAAACCAAATGCTACAGCCTAAACTGATTAGCTACTGAAGTCGCAGGAGTCCTTGCATACACATTATACTATTATAGCTCTTGCAGACATTCTACATCAGTGTAGTATCAGTGTGTTATGCACATATCAAGCATGAATAATTAAACAACTTTTAAGTGTGAAGTTTCAATAAATGTATAGATTGCATACATGGATGTCATGCCAGTAGTAAAAATGATTATCTCGTTTTGCTTTTTCTTTCTTTTTGTATGCAGGTACTCATGGTCACATGAAGTGCACATTTAATGGACAGATCAAGTCTGAGGACACAGTTGTTATGAACTTGTACAAGCGAGTGTTTCCAAAGTGGAATTTTAGCTATCGTGTGCAAATCTTGCCTCTGCACTTAGAACAAGCAGAAGTCATTGATGCCCAAGAAAAGCAGGCATATGAAATGTTTGACTGAGGGTAGTTTAATAAGTGGTCTGAGGCATATGAAATGTTTGATTAATATGAAGTACTTTTTAATAAATGGTCTGAGGCATATGAAATGTTGGATTAATATGAAGTACTTTTTAATAAATGGTCTGAGGCATATGAAATGTTGGATTAATGTGGAGTACTTTAATAATGTGATGTTTATCTCACACTTCATATCACTGAAATATTTATAGTAAGTTCATGCTGTGTGATCTGTAAATATGACCCAATGAAAGAGTTTTTTTTTTTTTAGAGAGCAAACATGCAGGATTTTGCTACCAGAGGGTGGTAGAGAAGAGGCATGGCAATTGAATCTATATACATGTCAAAAATAAAGAGCATGCATCGAGATTAATAATAGTTTGACCTAACAAAGATGGAAAGTCTGCTTGTTACACTATGATAGTTTTATGTGTTATTGGTGATTAAAAATGTATGTCTTGTAACACTGTAGGGTTCTGAAGAGTTAGTGCCTTCACATTTCTAGGCCACTACAGCATTTGTCCTCACTGCCTTTGTTTTCCTAGGGAAACCCTAGATGTCCATTTCTTTAGGCTGGGTTGACCTCAGTGCTGATCTCTCTCTCTCTCTGAACCTTAAGTGCCCAAGGGGGCTTCCATGAACGCCTGTCCTTTGCCCTTTTTTTGCTCTTTTTTTCCATTTGGTGCTGTTCAGTTCCCAACAAAAAAAAAGTGTTATTTGTGATTACATGATAGTTTTGTGTGTTATTAGTAACCACATAAGACAGAGAGTTCACAGAGTCGGTGTGCAATATCAATTCCAGTATCAAACTGGTATCTTAGTGACTTTGATATCTAGGAACATCTACTTACTTACGTTAATGTGTTGAAGTCTGCTGTTGTGTAACATTCACTGTATTCAGTCTGTCTTCTACATTTGTGTATTCAGTCTGTCTTCTACATTTGTGTATTCAGTCTGTCTTCTACATTTGTGTATTCAGTTGTTAAGCAGCGTTTGAAGTGCACGACGGGTTTATTCACTGTGGATCTTTCACTGGAGGGATGTATTTTGAGAAGGAATACATACACTGATTTAGTGCCGGAGGAAACTGCTGAAAAATTCCCAGGAACATCCATACATCATCACAGTGCAGTTTATAAACTTACTGAAAAATTTCACTCAGTGTTAGAATCATACCATAGTGAGAGACTATCTAAACTTAACACATAGAAGTTATCGAACATTTCTGACTCTGTGTTTTGGAGTCCATCAAAGGCTTTGCAGAAATTGGCACAACAGGAAGGTATTGGGCTTGCGGCAGTGGATAAATCAGTAAGAGAAAATTTGAAACTCTTCCCATATAAACTAACAGCGTCCAACAATTGCTGCTGGCGGATCATGAAAAACAACTGTGTTACTGTAAATGCTTTATTTCATTCAATCTAAAACTGCTGATATTCTTCATGTCACCTTCTTTTACAAATAAGGCCTGTTTTCACCTCTCAGGTTATGTTAACACATAAAATACATGTACATAAGAAACATTTCACAAGCATATCTAAGAAAAGTGTTTGTGAATAAAGTAAAGATTAAATGTGTTCAAGCTTGCATAGATTTAAAAGAATATCACTTTCAACATTTGTTATAAGATGCATGTCTGATTAGCTTATATTATGTAACATTTTTTATCACCTCAGCATGCTTGATTGGTGACTCCAGTCACGCTACCATACGGCAGGTAGATATGTCTAGATATCGTTACCATTTTGATACTGGAATTGATACTGCAGACTCTCTGTAATTTCATGTGTTATTGTTATCTGATTGTTTTGTGTATTATTGGTAATCACGTGTTAATTTTGTGTTTTATTGGTTATATCTATAGTTTTGTGTGTTGCTTGTGACTACATGAGTATGTATAGTTTTTTTTTTTTCTCTTTCTCTCAAATTTTACTGTTTCATATACACACATACTGATGTGAACACATATTATTATGTTCATATTGACTGCTAACAGAGATAAACAGGTGTTTCTCAGATGGATACTATAAAGACTGAAACCTACCATCTTTCAGTGACAAGATCTGTCATTCTAATAATGTATTGCAAAGAAAGCATCCAGGAAGTAAAGTCACACTTGAAAGCTTTGTAACACATTGCCGTTTCATGAAATGACAGTTTGCCACCACTGGTATTCAGGACTGGCCCTAGGAATATTGCTGCCACACGCATATGTCTGAATAAAACTTAATATTTTAAAAGTCATTATACTATGTAAGCATCAACATGTCTGACCATTAAACCCTTTCATTGCCACAGAAAAAAAAATATGGACGTTCCGTTTGTGCCAGATTAAAAGCGCGGGTATTGATCTGTATAGGGGTATAGTTGTAAAATTGAATGTAGTAAAGTATTTCCACGTTATAAGTATACACTTGGGCAAGGTGGAGTACTCGTATAGCTCCCCAATTAGGGTGACGTGAAGCCATGGGACCAGGTGGTGGATGGGTTGGGAGAGCAGCCAACAATGTTGGTTATGGTCACCATTCTATGATGGTAGGCAAATGATCTCAATGTATGGACAATGGCTATCACTGACTAATACAGTCACTGCCCAGAAGGAAAGCAGTGGTAAACTATTTTCTAGAAATATACCAAGAAACCCAAACAGCAACAGGGAAATTCAGATAGGAGAAAGATCTGATGGTGAGTCCCCCAGGCCAGATAGATCTAATTTTAACACTGGGGAAGAGTGTGAGACAGAGGTCAGTACTAGTAATTGTGATGACGGACAAAATCCTGACAGTGTTACCAAGGAAAACCCCTGCATCAAACTAAAAAGAAAAATAAGAGTAGGAACATGGAATGTAAGAAGTATGTATGAGGGAAAGTATGTATCAGATAATAAGTGACGAGATGAAAAGAATGGGGACACACTTTTTAGGAATCTGTGAACATTGATGGAAGGGATCAGGACACTTCAAGAGCAAGAATGATAATATCTTTATATACTCTGGTGGAGAATTAGGAGGAAAGAATGGAGTGGCGTTTTATGTGGGCAAATTAACATCAAAAGGATTACTAAGTTACAATCCAGTAAGTGATAGAATCCTCACAGTCAGACTTAAGGGCACTCCTAGAAATGTAACAATCATCCAGATATGTGCACCTACATCAGTAGCAGAAGAAGAGGAAGTAGAAGACTTCTATAACACACTGCAAATGGTGATAGACCATGTATGGAAAAATGATATTGTATTAATAATGGGCGATTTTAATACAAAGATTGGTGCAGAAGATGGACATGTTGTAGGAAAATTTAGCATAGGACATAGAAATAAGGCAGGTGACAATACAATGGCATTTTGCATGGAAAATGAGCTAATGATTCTCTCTCTGAACCTTAAGTGCCCCGGGCACATGGGGCTTCTGCAAGGGTTTTCCACAAATGCCTGTCCTTCGCCTTTTTTTCTGCTCTTGCCCAGGTGAGCCCTCTAATGCTCAACATCCTTTCTGTTGTTCTTCTCCATGTCTCTTTTGGTCTACCCTTACTTCTGTTCCCCTGTGGTGTCCATCTTAATGCTATTTTTGGTAGTGAGTTGTCAGTCATTCGGAGCACATGTCCCAACCATCGCCAGCGTCCTTCCTCAATAATTGTTGTCAGTGACTTCATCTGCATTTCTGCCAATAAGATGTTATTTCTTATGGTGTTTGGCCAAAATATTTTTCTAATTCTTCGTAAACATTTAGTCTGGAAAGAATTCAACTTGTTTTGTATGGTTTTGGTGATTTTCCAGCATTCACTTCCATAGAGTAGTACACTTAGAACATTACTCTTAAATATCCTGATTTTCATATTTATGCTTAGTTTTTTTTTATTTCCATATGGTCTGCAGCACTGCAAAAGCCTGGTTTGCTCTAGTAAGTCTGCTGTTGATGTCCTCTGTGCTGTTTCCATTTTCTACTGCTCTACTGCCAAGGTATACAAATTCGTTGGCCTCCTCCACTAACTTGCTGAGTACATTTCTGTTGTTCACATTTTGGTTCATTAACTTTGTCTTTCCTATGTTGATCTTTAGTCCTATGTTGTTTGCATTCTGAGTTAGCTTGTTTATTTTATCTTGCATATCTTTGTGACTCTTTGATAATAGACAAATGTCGTCCGCAAAGTCAAGGTCCTCCAGCACTGTGTCAAGGGTTCATTGTAATCCTCTGCGTTTGTCTGATGTTGCCTCCTTCATTAACCAGTCTACTGCCAAGATAAATAATGTTGGTGATAGTACACATCCCTGTTTCACTCCTGTTTGTACCCTAAAGCTGCTGGAGGTATGTTCTCCACAGATCACTTTGCACTGAAAACCCTCATATAGGGCTTTGATTACATTTACTATCTTATGGAGGAACCCATGCCATCTTAGGATTTTCCACAGTGCATCTCTGTAGACACTGTCAAAGGCTTTCTCAAAATCTATGAACAATGCATATGTTGTGCTATGCCACTCATTTGCCTGTTCTAATATTTGTCTAAGTACAAATATGTGGTCTATGCATGATCTTCCTTTCCTAAATCCTGCCTGCTCTTTCCGAAGTTTTTCCTCAAGTGTTGGTACAATTCTGTTGATGATTATTCTGCAAAATACTTTACTGGTGAGTGGCAGTAGGGTAATTCCTCTCCATTTCCCACAATCTCTGAGGTCACCCTTCTTTGGTAGTTTTACTATAAGCCCAGTTTTCCACTCCTCTGGGGCTTTTTCTAAATCCCAAATTTGTTGTAATATCCAGCAAAGTTGTTTTGGTGTTTCTGTTTCTTCTGCTTTCAACATCTCAGCAGTCACTTCATCTTCACCTGGTGCCCTGTCTGATTTTATCTTCTTTATTGCCTCCTTTACTTCACTTATTGTTATTGGTCCTGTATTGATGTTTAGTTCCGTTTTTGCTTCAGGTATGTCTATTTTTTGTGCTGCTTGTGTTCTGTTTAGTAGGGTGTTAAAGTGTTCCCTCCATCTTTCAATTTTTTCTCTTTCTGCACTGACCAGTTGTCCATTTTGTGTTCTTACTGCACTTTCACATCTTTTGTTGAAGTTACCTGTCATCTGCTTTGTGATTTTATATATTGTTTTCATGTCATTTGTATATGCTGCTTTTTCTGCTGCTTCTGCTAAGTTGTCATAGTATTGACGTTTATCTTGATGGCATGATTCCTTCACTTCTTTGTCTTTTTGTGCATAATTACTTAAAATTTGTTCTTTAAGCCGTTGTGATTTGGTGTTCAGTAATTTTTTCTTGATTTCTTTTCTTTGCTCTATCTTTTCCCATGTGGTCTTGCTTATCCATTCCTCTTTTCTCCGTTTCCGATATCCCAGCACCTCTTTTGCTATTTCCTGTAGTGTTTTATTGAACTCTAGTATGGACATTTCTGCTTCATCTTGTAGGACACTGAAGCGGTTCTTAAGTACTATTGAGAGTTCATTTCTTGTTTTGCTGGTCTTTCAGTTTTCTTGTATCAAAACGTATCTTTCTGTGCTCTCCAATTTTGGCTTTCCTTAATTTTAGTTTTATTTTTGCTACCAGAAGGTTGTGATCACTTCCTACATCAGCTCCTTTCCTTGCTCGCAATTCTTGTAGTGACTGTTTCCACTTGTTGTTTATTAGTATGTGATCGATTTGGTTTTCTGTGGTTTTATCTGGTGACCTCCAGGTCACCTTATGGATGTTTTTATGTTGGAAAATTGTCCCTCTGATGGTCATCATGTTTTCTTCACAGAAACTGCAGTCTTTCTCCATTTTCATTTATTTCTCCGATTCCTTCTCTTCCCATGATTTTTCTTCTATCTTGAAGATAGGAGCTAATGATTACTAACACATTTTTTAAACAACATCCAAGAAGACTTTACACATGGACGTCACCTGATGTGAAAACCAAGAATCAAATAGATTACATTTTAGTGTAAAGAAGGTGGAGATCAAGTATAACATCAGCAAAAACTTTACCAGGTGCTGATTGTGACACGGACCATGAGTTATTAGTAGCAGACATGAAGATAAAGATAAAGACAGAGTTATGGGATCAAGACTACTTCACTTTGATCTTACAAAAATACCAGAACAATATGGTATAGAAGTGAAGAACTTTCGAAATCCTGATGGATGTACTGGAGGAGATGACACCAGATGAGCTGGCTACACAAGCCAGAGATATCTTAATAACAGCAGCTGAAGACATGGTTCCAGTAAAGAAAACACAAAAGAATGGAATATAAATCTTTAACGAAAGAAGTACGAAGAAACATAAGAAAAGGCAAAAAGCAATACATGCAAGATAGTTGTGAAAGAATAGGACATCAGAAGTGTGGAAGAGATAGTGAAATGTTTAAAGAAATGAAGACTGACGAGAAATGTCACACCTAAGCTAAATGTAATTTGTGATGAGATGGGGAATACCTTTACAGAGACACAGGAAATTCTAGAAAGATGGAAGGAATATTGCAGAGGAATGTATGAAACAACAGACTGAAATCAGAAATCAACAGTGGGAATTATTACTGGAGGAGAAAGAACCTGAACCGACAATAGAAGAACTGTTATGGGCAGTAAAGAATCTGAAAAACAGTAAATCACCAGGATGTGATGAGATAACAGCTGAACTTATTAAAGCAGGAGGAAAGGAATGTGCACCAATTTATCATGCACTATGTAAAAAGATATGGCATTCAGGTATTTGGCCAAAAGAATGGAAAAGAACTGTGTTCATACCATTGCCAGAACAGGGTAACCTGAAATTATGCACAAACTACAGAACTGTTGCCCTGATTAGGCATGCCAGTAAAATTCTGTTAAAAATCATAATGGGTAGACTTCATAAGAAAATAGAAGAAGAAGTCAATATGGTCCAAGCTGGTTTCAGGCAAGGAAGAGGATCAAGAGATCATGTATTCAATATAAGATTAATAATAGAGAAATGCAGAGAGTTTAATGTGAATCTATATTTATCCTTTATAGACTACTCAAAGGCATTTAATTGTGTACAACACCAGAAACTGTGAGAAATAATGGAAAAACTGGGAATTCCAACACATTGATACAATTAACATCACTGTTGTATCTAGACCAACAAGCAGCAGTAAGAATAAATGATGAAACAACTATAAAACAAGGGGACCGTCAGGGGTGCATATTGTTGCCTTACTTATTTAACTTGTATACTGAAAATATGAGGAAAAATATTACAATGCCATAACAATTGGAGGTTATGAAATACCAGAGATTAGATATGCTGATGACACGGTATTACTGTCCACAACACAAAAAGGAATGGAAAAACTAATTATGTCAGTCCGTAAGAATAGCGAAATAGAAATTAAAGGAGGACATCTATCGCTCTTCAGAACGTAAAACAACTAATGAAGCTGTGGAGAGGAACACGCAGAACTATAAAAATAAGATTTTTAAGGACATACATCTTTCCCATGGCAACATATGCCTGTGAGTCCTGGACACTTAACAGAACAGCTGAGAAACACGTATATGGCTTTGAATGTAAATGCTACAACAGAGTTATTCAAATATCATGGACACAAAAAAGAACAATTATGTCCATACTACAAGAACTTAATATTGAAGAAGGTTGGCTAGTAAAGAAGATTAAAGAGAGAAAACTTAAATATTTTGGACACATTAATCATCATGATAATTTAGAGAAGACTGTCTTGCAAGGGTACATTATGGGGAAAAAAGAAAGAGAGGAAGACCAAAGCAAAGATGACTGCAAGACATCGTTGATGATCTGCAGGCTGTCTTGCTCACAACCGAGAGGCTTACAGGAAAGCTGTTAGGGAGACATGCAAATGAATGAAGTATACACCCATTTTCACTCGGTTGTTAAGCACACTTCGGACTGAGCTATGACAGGTCACCAGACATGCGCAAATAAAACATGTACAATTAAAAAATTACACGTTTTTGTGTTTTTTAAGAAATGAAACATGTTACAATATTACCTGAGGGCACTCTAGACACAAAAACAGAAGGGCTACCTTAGTACCCCGAAGCACGGAAAGAGTTAATTTTAAATATTAATGAAAAAGAGTCATAAAATAAATTATAAAAATTTCTTACAAAATGAGAAATAATTTATAGAAATAAATGTATATACATTGCTTACATCATCATAATGCTCATCACATATTGAACAGAGAAGTCTTAAACCATAAACACTCATTAAATATTTTTTATGTGCATGTTTTATTTTTTACCTGCACATCATTTGTTTCAAGTAAATGTCTAGTTTTTTTTTTTTTTTAAGAACTCTGGCCTACTTTCATGTTCATGCATTTTTTTTTTTTAACCAATTTCATCTGCACCTGAGAACATAAAATCATTAATGTTAGGTTTTGGCTGTTGTTCAGCATAAAAAGTTCTGAAAAGCAACTCTCTCTCTGCTTGCAGCTGTTATTAGGAGTGACAGTATTCTTTTTGCTACGGCAATATTAGGAACAAAGTATTATGCAATATTATGCAGCATTTAAATGGTGGAGAATTTTCTGGCACTAAGTGGGAAGATCTTGATTTTGCAGATGACATAACTCTTATCAGTGACAATGTGAATTCAATGCAAGAAAAAACAGATAATCTGTCTTCACTAACTAGCAAAATAGGACTTTGAATTAACAAGGACAAAACCAAAATAATGAAACTTTTCATTAATCAAGAAGGAAAAATATACATAGAAGGGACAGCTGTTGAATAAGTCAGTCAATTTGCATACCTTGGCAGCTACATAGGCCAGGATGGTGACACCAGAAAGGAAATTTGAATCGCAAAAGCAGCATCAACTTTCAATACTCTTGAGAACATATGGCACTCAAAAATTATAAGCACAAAAACCAAGTTAAGATTATTCAATTCAAATGTAATATCCACCCTCATTTATGCATGCGAAAGCTGGAAAACAAATGTTGTGAAAACATGTTAAGGAAATGCTCTGTATAAAGTGGAACGAATTCAAGAACAACACAAGAGATAAGGCAGATGACTGAACAACAACCAGTCTCATGGGCAATCAGGAAAAGGAGATGGACATGTGTCAGTCACGTGATGAGAAGAAACAGTCAGAGAATCCCAAAACAAGCTGTCAAGTGGAACACAACAGGCCAAAGGAAAAGAGGTTGACCACGTGAAACTCTAAAGAGGCCATTGTTAAGAGAGGCCAGTTTAGTAGGCGTAACATCCCTTGATGAGGTTGAAAAGCTCGCCGAAAACAGAACTTCGCTAACTACCTTGCGAGCCCTGTGTGACGTTTAACGGCATGGAAAGTCATTCTCAGTTCATCATGTGGCTCAATAACATCATCTTCAGCATTCAAGGAGGGTTAGTCATGCTAAATCTGTTGCCCTAATGAAGTCTGCTTTCTTCTCTAGGCCAGTGTGACCCCCACAGCTCCTCTCCCTCAGGTCAGAATTGTGCTTGGAGTTTAAGTGAATTGGACAGGTTTGCAAGATGTGTTCTGGTGTCTGGATCCTAAAGCCACAGGAATACATTTGTGTGTGATATTTTGAAGTGATAGAGATGACTTACAAGTTTGTAGTGTTCCGTTCTTAGTTGAAAGATTGTGGTTTGATAGTACCACTGTAGTTGATGAGTGCAGTCTTGTTTTGATTCTGTTTTCATCTTTGTTTTATAGTTAGCATTTAGTTTGTTGTGGATGATGGTTTTTGCTTCCTAATATGTTACTGGGTGGTTAATCTGTTCATTTTACTCTTTGCCTTGGAGAGGACATCTGCCTTTTCATTTCCATTTATTGCGCAGTGTGAAGGAAGCCATTGTAGAACTATAGTTGAGTTTTGGCGTTTATTTAGTCGTGATATAATTTCCAGTTTTTGTGAGTTATGTCTGTATTACTTCTAGCAGGGCTCTACAGACAAACATACAATCCTCTCTGGTGGGTTGAATGTTTCTGTGCATATTTTCAGGTCTTGTTTGAGTGCTGTTGTTTCTGCTCTGTAGGCTCGATGGCATTAATGTCTCTTTTCTTGATATATGATAAAATGCTTTCTAAATTTTTTACATTTGTTTAAATGGTCATTTATCTCATATTTTAATGTAGTGATATCGTATAAAAAGGGAGAAAAACATAAACTGTGATGTTCCAACTACTCAAATCTTTTTTGAATGGAGCTCGTTGCTACATCAATAATCAAAAAAAAAAAATTTTGAATTTAGTTTTTGGATCCAAAATGGTTTCACTCTTAGCTAATTTTGTAGCACCAACAAGAAAATTTGAGAAATCATTCATTTCTGAAAATTTTATGGCTTTGGAGAATGAATCCCATAGCTGATACAGCAGTAGACAATTCCTTCTTTTATGAAGTAGTTTACTAGCAAATTAATTTCATTTGAAACATCAGTCAGTCATTTGCATGTCCCTTGCGGAACTTTGCCTCCCTAACAGCTCTCCTATAGGCCTCTCAGTTGTAAGCAAGATGCCCTGCTGCAGATGCGTCCATTTGCAGATTATCAACTATGTCTTCCAGCCATCTTCGCCTTGGTCATCCTCTCTTTCTTTTTCCCATTATGTACCCTTCCAAGACAGTCTTCACTAGATTATCACGATGTTTAATGTGTCCAAAATATTTAAGTTTTCTCTATTTAACACTTCCCGTGCCTTTGGTCACTGTATTGACCCTTCTGGTGTCCCGATTTGTGCCTATGGTCGATATAGCGACTCTTGGTTTGTTTCAATAAAACAACCGATGTAACATTTAGATTGTACATATTTCGTCCACGTTTCCGGTGACACTTTTCAAAATGGTGAAAGAGTCCTTAGTTACAAGCGATGCCAAGCAAGAAAAAGGAAGAGAAACGTAAAAAATTTCAGTTTTTGATGTTGTAGATAGGGGTATAGACATGGCCTGTGACCACCCCACTTCTGCTTGGGATATTAGACGACTGGAGAAGTAGTTAGGAGGTTATTTCAAACATATTAATTTAGCGAGAATGCAACATAGAGCCACAATACAAGATCGACAAGTAGATCTAGCCGATGGTGAGATGGGCACAATCATTGTCTGAAAACATCACATTACTTCTTTTTTCCTAAAAAAACTCTGCATTTATGAAATTTTCATACATTTAGTTATATTTTGATACATAATAAGTACATGGAAATAGTGTTTTCCATTCCATTTTACAACTATACCCTCTATACATATCAATACCCGCAGTTTTATTCCGGCATCCAACTGAACGTCTGTTTTTCTTCTTGTGGCACAGGAAGAGTTAATCCTCTTTACTAGCCAGCCTTCTTCAATACTGAGTTCTTGTAGTATGGATATATTTGTTATTTTTTGTATCCATGATTTTTGAAGAACTCTTCTGTAGCATTTACATTCAAAGGCATTTATGTGTTTCTCAGCTGTTTTGTTAAGTGTCCAGGTCTGACAGGCATATGTTGTGATGGGAAAGATGCATGCCCTTAAAATTTTGAAACGTACGAGTGTCATGTAACAAAACAACATAAAAGTTAATCTCAGTTTAAGAGCAGGTATTTCAGTTTCATGTCTTAACATTTTGTCCAGTAAATCACCATCTGCAATTTCAATAAAAGCATCATAAAATTTATCAATAGAATATCTTAAAGGATGAATGGCTTCAATTCTAGATTCCCTGTGGGTGATTAGGTACATGCAAATGAATGAATGAAATTTAAGAAAATAGAATTTATTGGATGTTCCACCAAAAGGGCAAACATTGTTGACTCAAAATCTTCACAGTGTCAATTGGGCATTCTGTTATGTTCATCCAGTGCTGAACTTCAGGATTTAATCATTTTTGTTGCATTGAATCAGTCATTTGTTTTAATTTAAGCCTGCACAATAATTCCGTCTTGCTCACAACCGAGAGGCCTACACGAGTGCTGTTTGGGAGGCAAAGTTCCGCAAGGGACATGCAAATGAATGAATGAATAATAATTCCGTCCGCTATATATGGCTCCAAGTGGTTTTTATATAATTTGTGTTCATATAAATGTCCCCAACCTTATCCATCAAAAGTCAGTGACACTTCACAGCAAGAAAACAACTTGCAGCAGAAATTAAAGGACTGGAATATGGGGATGCCAGTCTCTGATTACAGTTACAGCAGAAACAAAGTATTGAAAACTAGGATCAGTTAATATTTTCTCAATTTCTTAGTTCCCTAGTGCAATAAGTGAATGAAAATCTTCAACCATTAGAGCTGAGCAGAAACATGAAAACACTTCCTGGTCTCTTTAGCAGTCCTACTTTTGTGATTTCCAGTCTTTTGACTTCATATAAGGAGGACTTCTGTTATGGCAGTTTAGTATGTGCATTTCAAGGTCATCACTTAAATCTTTTGAAACAGAAAAGGTTAAATCAGTTTCAAGTTTTCACTGACTGTCAATAATGTCAATGTTAACTCAGACTCCACTCAGCTGTCATTCTTGTAACAAGCTTAGAATCATTAGTTTCTATATATTCACTTATTTTCTCTTGTAGTACATCAGCTGTTTCAGTTTTGTTTTTTTTTTTAGAGATGTTTGTGAAGAGCTCTGCTATTTTTAAATAATCCATTCCTTTTTGCAGCTTTTGTTTTCAGAACTCTGCCTGATACTTTTATCCCTTGTGTCAGATATCTGTGTGAGTAAAGATCTAGTAGAGTAGTAGAAGATGGAGACAGCGCAGAGGACATCAACAATAGACTTACTAGAGCAAACCAGGCTTTTGCAATGCTGCAGACTATATGGAAATAAAAAAAAAAAAAAACCTAAGCATGAAGATGAAAATCAGGATATTTAAAAGTAATCTTCTTCATTCGCTTCTACCACCAAAACCGCACTGTGATCCTACTGAATTTACGCCTGTGGTCCTCGTTAGGTCCCGTGCTCTCCTGTGTGGTCCCCGAAAGAACCACAAGGAGTTCAGAGTATTGCAGGGCTTAAGCCTGTATTTTTGGCGGGTCTTTGAGGCGGATTGCGTGACACCGTGGTTTTCGTTGCACCAGTTTAGTCTAGACTTTCTCACCGGAAGACCTCGACGTGTTTAGGATATCAGTGCATCCCCGCCGGGTGAGAGGTGGTAGCCCACCCAGGCCAGAGATGGACCTTCTCACCGGAAAACCAGCATGATTAGGATACGTAAACATCCCCGCCGGGTGAGAGGTGGTTGCCTATTTAGACTGCCCTGGTCCAGTGTCTCCGACTTCAGCATTTTGCGGTCGTGGCCGCTACCCTTCCTAGTTGTGACCAGGATGGAGCTTTTGTCCAGGAGGACGAATCCTCGCCACTAGTGACTTCCACCCCTGGGTTGAGCCGGTTTAGGCATATTATCCCAGTATGGGCGTGTTTGGGACGTGACCGACCTCTAGAGCAGAGGTACTGTGCCATATGTAGCTTTCAAGATTCACCCCTGGTGTGAGCCGGTTTAGGCATAATTCATCAGTATGGGTGTATATCAGGCGTGACCGACCTCTAGAGCGGAGGTGGCATGACATATCTAGCCATCAAGTTCCACCCCTGGTGTGTGCCGGTTTAGGCATATTTCACCAGTGTAGGTGTATTTCGGACGTGGCCGGCCTCTAGAGCAGAGGCGCTGTGGTATTTATAGCTCTCGTAGCGGTACTACTGGACATACCGATTAAACTTCACTTTATCCTATATACCACCTTTTCACATCGGCACCGCACAGCAATCTTTATTTCTTTTCCACATTTTCTTCCTTGACCGGGAGGAGCTTCACTCCACGCGCGGCATTCGAAGAGTCTCGCCAGCAGTGTCTTAACCTCTGGGATAAGCCGGTTCGTGCATTTCACCCGATATGACTGCACTCAGGACGTGGCCGTCCTCCAGACCAGAGGTGCCGTGATTTGACTGTTTGCTTCGCTTTATCCTTTCTACCACCTTTTCTGCAGTGATGCTGCGCGGCAATCCCATTTGCACCTTTCTTCGTTGGCCGGGAGGAGCACCGCTCCACGCACGGCAGCTGAAGAATCTCGCCAACAGCAGTAGATGAGCTACCAAACGTGCCACTCATCTACCCTAAGTATCTGGTTTTCAGGCGCCAGATATTCACCCTCGCCCCTTCTCCTGTCAGTTCTGCCACGGGAAGGCCAGGAGCTGGACTTGACTGCCAAAGGCTGTTTGAGACGCACGCCGGCGATAACAGTCCTTAGAACCTTAAAAGTAATGTTCTGAGTGTACTATTATATGGAAGTGAATGGTGGAAAATCACCAAAACCATAGAAAACAAGCTGAATTCTTTCCAGACTATATGTTTACAAAGAATTAAAATATTTTGACCAAACACGTAAGAAACATCATCTTGTTTGCAGAAATGCAGATGGAGCCACTGACAGAAATTACTGAGGAAAGATGCTGGAGATGGTTGGGACATGTGCTCTAGATGACTGATGACTCACTACCAAAAATAGCACTAAGATGGACACCACAGGGGAACAGAAGTAAGGCTAGACCAAAGGAGACATGGAGAAGAACAACAGAGAAGATGTTGAGCAATAGAAGGGTCACTTGGGCAAGAGCGCAAAGGAAAGTCGTTTGTGGAAAGTCCTTGTGGAAACCGCACTTAAGGTTCAGAGAGAGAATAAAGATCATTTTAAATCTATAATTAGAACAGTAAAATGTATTATTTAAATTGCATAGAAGCACACTATTTCCAAAAAAGATTGATGAGTTAGGACTGTGGTAAAACTAGTTTTAAAGTAGAGCAGAGTTAGTCAAAGATATATGATGCAGTTTTAAGAAACGTACAAAGAAGTAGAGGTGAGAAGAAATGCAAAAGAATCTATGAAATGAACTTGTAAAAATATAAAATAAACATTAACAAACCGATATGCTGGTTTTATCTTGGATGTTGAAAATTGAGAAATAACAAATAAACACAAAAGTGGCGCTTAGATGGCAGAGATCCTCTTGGTTACAGCATCAAGAAAGTAATGCTTTTTTTATCTATAAAGCAAGAAAAAACAAAACACAACAGTCAGATTTTCAGTCAGAAACAACTGAAAGTTTTCTGCTTTCACAGCATGGTTCTCATGCAGTTATTGCTAGCATCTGAGCAAGGCTTTTGCTTTAGGCGAATCGGAAAAAGGTGGGAAATGTGCAGAAAGGCATTCAACATATATTAAAAGTATGCCACTGTTTGTACCTTATCTGCTAAGAAACTGTAGTGGAATAAGTAAACAAGTGAAACTAGCACATAGAAGAGGGACGTTAAAACAATAACACTGATCTTACTTCTTACGATCATACATCCTTCCCTTGGCATTAAATGTGCTCACATGGTAGTTCGTCAAGTTTTCCTGTTTTCAGCGAGGTTTTCAACCTCATCAAGGGATTTTATGCTTTTTCTGATCGTCCATGAGACAGGTTATTGTTCAGTCATCTGCCTTATCTCTGCATTGTTCTTGAATTCATTCCACTTTATACCAAGTATTTTCCTTATTCAACTTTTCAAAAGAGTCTAATTTGTTGTCTATTTCTTTAGTTGTTTTCCAGCTTTCGCATGCATAAATGAGGGTGGATAATACATTTGAATTGAGTATTCTTAACTTTGTTTTTGTGCTTGTAACCTTTGAATTCCATATGTTCTCAAGATTCTTGAAGGTCAGTGGTGCTTTTGTAATTCTAAAACAACTAAAAAAGCTTTGGAGAGGAACAGAGAGAACCACAACAATAAGATTTTTAAGGGCATGCATCTTTCCCATCACAACATATGCCTGTCAGACCTGGACACTTAACAAAACAGCTGAGAAACACATAAATGCCTTTAATTGTAAATGCTACAAAAGAGTTCTTCAGAAATCATGGATACAAAAAATAACAAATATATCCATACTACAAGAACTTAATATTGAAGAAGGCTGGCTAGTAAAGAGGATTAAACAAAGAAAACTTAAATATATATAAACTGAAATATTATATATCATGATAGAGAAGATTGTCTTGGAAGGGTATATAATGGGAAAAAGAAAGAGAGGAAGACCAAGGCGAGGATGGTCGCAAGACATGGTTGATGATCTGCAAATGGATACATCAGCAACAGGGCAGCTTGCTTACAACCGAGCGGCCTACATGGGTACTGTTAGGGAGTTCCGCAAGGGGACATGCAAAAGAATGTCCGCAGATAAATAACTGCTAGACTATAGATTTACAAAGAGAAAGTGGGGGGGGGGGGGGTGGTCTAGAACGTGGAATTTTTAATAAATGGAGACAGCCTCTTTGAAAAATAGAGATAGACAAGTATGCTTCACTTTCAACAAAAGCTGGGAAAAGGAAAAGTAAGAAATTACAATAAAAAAAAATTTTTGTTCTCTTTGTCTCTTCTCACCCTTCCCTTCTTTTCTCTCTCTTTTTTTTTTAACCTATACACCACAAATTGACCTTATACCAATGTTGTCTTGTTATTTTTAGTTGTCTTCCCCTGAAAACCATGGTGCTTTTCGCGTGCTTGTAGCCAAAGTATTCCATCTACCAATGTCATCACATTTATTGTAATTTTCAGCAAATATTTTAAGTGTCCTGTTGGTTTGAGTATATCATTAAGGTGTTGGCAAAAATCTGTCCACTCAAACTTAGGCCCGTCTCTCCCCTATAAATCGTAGAACAGTGCCCATATTTTGGCATAAATGGCATTGCGGGGCATGCAGGTGAAACATCTCTGAAGAGTTAACTAGGCTAACACATCTTGCATGTGAAATGATTACAGTGTGTACTAGAAGAGAAATGTATCAGATGATTTCAGGTGAGGACGAAGCCTGGTGCTAGAGAAAGATGTGATGGTAGACTAGAGGTGATGACATATGCAGTGCCAGAGAAAAATGTATTAACCAACTTGGATCAGTCACGGCGCCTGCTGCCAGAAAACGGTATATTAGTAGACCTGAAATGACCATAGTGTGGATGTCAAAGACATGGTGGATTTGATACAGCCCGCAGTATCTGGAGACAGAGAAAGATATGTTGGTGGACTTGATATGACCCACAGTATATGGAGACAGAAAGACATTCGTGGACTTGATATGACCCACAGTATCTTTATGCAGAGAAAGACATGTTAATGGACTTGACATGACCCACAGTATCTTTATGCAGAGAAAGACATGTTAATGGACTTGACATGACCCACAGTATCTTTATGCAGAGAAAGACATGTTGGTGGACATGACATGACCCACAGTATCTTTATGCAGAGAAAGACATGTTGGTGGACTTGACATGACCCACAGTATCTTTATACAGAGAAAGACATGTTGGTGGACTTGATATGACCCATAGATATGGAGACAGAAAGACATGTTGGTGGACTTGACATGACCCACAGTATCTTTATGCAGAGAGAAAGACATGTTGGTGGACATGACATGACCCACAGTATCTTTATGCAGAGAAAAATATGTTGGTGGACTTGACATGACCCACAGTATCTTTATACAGAGAAAGACATGTTGGTGGACTTGATATGACCCATAGATATGGAGACAGAAAGACATGTTGGTGGACTTGACATGACCCACAGTATCTTTATGCAGAGAAAGACATGTTGGTGGACATGACATGACCCACAGTATCTTTATGCAGAGAAAAATATGTTGGTGGACTTGACATGACCCACAGTATCTTTATACAGACAAAGACATGTTGGTGGACTTGACATGACCCACAGTATCTGAAGGCAGAGAAAGACATGTTGGTGGACTTGACATGACCCACAGATATGGAGACAGAAAGACATGTTGGTGGACTTGACATGACCCACAGTATATGGAGACAGAAAGACATGTTGGTGGACTTGACATGACCCACAGTATATGGAGACAGAAAGACATGTTGGTGGACTTGACATGACCCACAGTATCTGAAGGCAGAGAAAGACATGTTGGTGGACTTGACATGACCCACAGATATGGAGACAGAAAGACATGTTGGTGGACTTGACATGACCCACAGTATATGGAGACAGAAAGACATGTTGGAAGACTTGAGATAAACACATCAAAAGAAAAAAAAATTTAATAGTTGTGAAAGACCATTATCCATGTGCTCAAGGACACATTACAGGGGTTCCAGTCTCAGCTCCATTATCTCCTTCAGCATACAATAACTGAATACAGTAACATCAATTGACTGTCCGTCTGGAGCTTCTGATTCACATTTTGCCACTCCAGCTTGTATTTTCTTTAGCATGTTTCAGTGTTGGTATACCACAGATGACAATGGCTTGATATTTGCTTTAGACCTTGTGTAATGCTGTAACACACAATTATTAGTGTATAAGTATACAACTATACACAAAGCACTCCAGTAAAGCTGTGATACCAAAATGTATAAACTAGGAAAAAAGTAGGAGCAGTTTTATTACTTAACGATTGCAAAGTTGTGACGTTTCGGCGTGAGCCATAATCATACAAAAACATACAGGACGAAGAAATAGAGAGAGGAGATAAAGTATAGATTCACATGAATGCTACTAACAAAAATTAATAATGAATAGAGCACTTAGCTGTAACTGTAGATGTGGCTTGTCTGATGTTGTGTGTCATAAATGAGCATGGTAGGGCATATAGGCTGTTTAAATGGAGACATGTGATATGTGGTCAGTGGGTCGTAACTGGGGGTGGTGGGTGGGGAAACCATGGAGGGAGGAAAGAGTGGTACAATGTTAACCTAGCCAGGAGAAGGTGAATTAGATGATTATAGTTAGGGTAGAGGGGTTGTAATGCGAGAGGTTCTGAACTATGTGTAACAAGTGAGAAGGGAGTGCAGAGGGATTATAATTGTTGAAGAGGAGAATGTTAGGTGTAGCTGAATAGCAAGTTTAACCCGTGTGGTTCCAGCATCCCATAATCCTGAATGTAGTAGTTCTCAAGCGCTAGATGGCTTGTGTCATCTGTGTGACATTGATGGCTGTTACTAGAAAATCAGATTTGCTTCTGTGGTTAGTGCCATTGAAATGATTTGGGACTGGTTTCAAAGCATGCTGGGCGATATCGTACAGATGTTTCTGCATACGGTCCCCTAATCTGAGGCCAGTCTCACCAATATACGTTATCTTGCATCTTTTGCATACGATGACATATATCACATTATGGGACTTGCATGTGAATCCCTCATGAAGAGTGAAGATAGTTTTGAGAAAGGTGATCGTTTTCGTTTCCAAGACTACCGGGCAGGTAACGCAACGGGGTTACATTTTCTGGTACCAACATATGTAAGACTCCTCTTCAAGTGGCTGTGAATGAGGATGTCCTTAAAGTTTGGGTCATGTTTGTATGCCAACAGGGGTGGATCCGAGAAAATGTCGTGAGTGTCGGGGTCTAGCTGAATTAGTGGCAGATGACGATAAAGAATTTTCTTAACCATCTGAAAATGCGAGTGGAAATGCAGTACTAACTTAACTCTGTCAGATGGAGTAACAGGCTTCTTTTCTGAATGCTCATAGTCATACCATTTTTTAGGATTGAAGTACTGAACAATCAGTGGGAAAACAGTGGGCATTTGTTAAATCATCACATAATTGTTTGGTAGTGTCATGAACTGAAATGGATTCTACTATTGCTGTTGCGTTAGTCTCCGCAGTGCCACTTTTTTGTGTTTTGAAATCATAACCATTAAAAATTTTAGAGTTAAGGTTAGGGTTAGCGCAGTACACTGAATTGAACCACATATGATGTTTAATTTTATTATATTCATTCATGTGATGTCCTTTCCAGAACATTGTCCTTCTCACAGCCTCCCTGAATGCAATACAGTCCTGCGCAAGTTGACCAATGTCTCACAGTGACACTGACTTTCCGTGATGTCATTTGTCAATATGTGGCAAGGTTGTCTCTTTTGCTAGACATTACGTCTTCTACTAACATCCTCTCCAGGCTATTGTGTCTCTTCATGTGGTCGAAGGCTCTCAACTTTCTAATTTTTATGATGTTAACGAGCCAGTTTTCTGCGGCATATAATCCCATTTGTATCTCTTTATTTGATTTTCGTTCTATCCATGATATTTTAAGTTCCCTTCTGCAACATTTAATTTCAAATGCTGTTATCCTCTTTTCTAATGATTTGCTAAGTGTCCATGATTCGCTTCCGTATGTTGCCACTGGGAATATCTTAATTAAAATAACTTAATTTTCTTGTTTGTACCGTGCCACATACTCTCAATTTGTGCTAGTTTCTGCGATGCAACAGCTAGTCTTCTTTTGACTTCCACTGCGCAGTCGCCATTGGTGGTGATAACTGAACCTAGATATTCAAATTTATTTACGTCTTCGAGCTCCTGGTCGTCCAATGTCATTTTGAGCTTGCTTCTCAATTTGTCAATTCCGCCACTTGTACTGATTTCTCCTGTTCAGAAGATCTGAGCACAAAATAATTGTCCAGTCTTTTAGAAGTGCTTGCAGAATACATGCTTTTCTTGCTACATGGTCTTTTATATCCGCTCTTCGACCATGCGTAATGGCAGTATAACACTTACACATTTTACTTTCTGCTCCATGGTCATTTCTTTTTTTATAAAAGGCCAATTATGTGAATATTTTTCCTGAAAGAAACGCTTTCTCTTAGGCAGTTTGAAAACACTTCATGCAATTATTGCATAACTGACTGTTATGCTTCTCCAGAGTACATGATCCTTCGTGCAGGCCATTAGCTCTGTTCGTGACCTCCTCTCACACCATCTCATCAGACCGTCCATTATCATTTCTCTTGGTCTTCCCCTACCTCTTCTTCTCTCAATTTTTCCTGTTATAATATTTTCAGTGACTCCTCTTCTCATTACATGTCCTATGAAAGTACATATTATTATTTTTTTTTACAAGATTTTTTTTGTATTTAGCTCTTCTCAAACATTCTCCATAGTTATTTTTGCTGTCGAGGGAATTCGCAAAAATTCTTCTAATAAACCACATTTCTGCTGCTTCCAATGACTTTTGTACAGACTTGCCTATTGTCCATGATTCACTTCCATATAACAAGATAGGTTCAATGTAACATTTTAAGACTCGTTTTCTAACATTGATAAGGATGTGTTGCGTGTTTTTCATTCTCTGAAATGCAGTCTTTGCTTGACCTATTCTGTTCTTACTAATTTCTGTCTTGCGTTTCCCATCTGAAGTTATTACTGCTCCAAGGTATTTGAATTTCTGCACCTGCTTTAGAATAGTTCCATTTAATTTTATACTGCATTTTGGTGAGTTCTGTATCCTAGATATAACCATAAGTCTTTGTATTTTTGATGTTCAAAGTATGGCCTCTCTGTTCACTTTCTTTGGCGACTTTATCCAAGAGATTTTGCAGGTCTTGTTGGTTCTCAGCTATCAGTACTGTGTCGTCAGCATACCGAAGGTTGTTAATATTGTATCCTCCGACTTGTATATCTGGTTTTGTAATGATCGTTCTCGCTGTACAGAGAAAAAAAAGATCTGGAGATAGTACACACCTCTGTCACAGTCCTTCTTTTATTGGTTGATATTTTCCAGTTTTATTTTCAATTTGAATCGCTGCTTCCTGCTGCTAGTATAGATGTCTTACAATCCTCAGGTCTTTGTTGTCTATATTGATGTCTTCAAGCATTTTAATAATTTCATCATGTTTCACCGTGTCGAATGCCTTGGTGTAATCAATGAAGCATAAGTACAAATTTTCTGTACTTCTAAATCTCTTTCTGTTCGTGTTCGTAAAACATAAATGACATTGTGTGTTCCCTTTCCTTCAACAAATGGTACCAGGCGTTGCAGACGCCGTAGATGCAACAGTTGCCTGTTTGTTGTCGAGGCTAGCCAGATATCCTTCACTAAGTCCACGTTACCAGTTCAGGAGGGTTTCACCTGCACTTCACGCAATGTTATTGATTCTATTATGTGCAAATGTTGTGGTATGAAGTACATAGGGGAGACCGGTTTACGCTTAGGAGATCGTTTTCGCCAACATCTTAATGGTATTTCTAAGAGGGCCTAGACACCTGTTGGTAAACATTTTTGCCTTAGCAACCACAGGGGAAAACAGTACATTTCTGTTAGTGCGATCAGTTCTTGTTCTTCTGATGTACAATCTCGGAGGGTCCTAGAACAGTGCCTTATTTTCCATGCTGGTTGTCTCCACCCAGCTGAAATTAACAATGTCTTCAGCTTTCTGTAACTTCTTTAGTTTTCCACCCCGCCCCCTTTTTTTAAACTCTGCTTTCTTGTTTCTTCCTCCTAGCTCTCCCTGCCTATCGCCACCTTCTCTTCTTCTCTGGCGACCTATAGGTGTTTATAGGGTCTTGTCCTATTCACCAGTTTCACATTTTCTCCCTGCAGGTGTCTATATTCTTCATTCATTATCTCTCCGCTTCCCGTTTCTCCCCCCCCCCCCCAGTCACATTCTCCTCTAGCAGCTATAGTGTTTCTATTGCCTTTCCCCCTCCTTCAACCACCTGTTTTCCTCTCTTCCCACCTCTTCTTTACGATTGACTCCATCAGGTTATCCTTTGTGTTTCCGCGTGGTCTCTTTGCCTCATCTAGTGGATACGCATTTCTCTGTTTCCTACTTCTGGAGGAGGCCATATTAAGATAAGTTCTTCATTTAGTTATTCTTTTTTTTTGGTCTTTTTTGTGTATGTAATCCTCGAAAAAGGCTCATGCCGAAATATCAAATGTTGTATATTTTTCATTTATACATCCTCATACTTTCTATTTGTTTTTTCTCATTTTACTCACTCCCTCTGCCACTTTGTAAAACTACACTATACACCTCTATCTACCTTCAACAAATCCAAACTGTTCATCTGCTATTTCTATTTTTAAAAAATCTTCCTTTTCTTCCCATAATAATTCTCCGAAGTAGCTTTGTTATGTGACATGAGAGGCTGATTATCCTGTGGTCATCACACTCCTTTGCACATGGTTTCTTTGGTAGTGCTATAAACGAGGATTTAAGCAGGTCATTGAGCATTTAACCATTGTTGTAAAAGTCATTCAGTAACTTGATTATTATTTTTATTCCCATCTCCTCTAATGCCTCTATTTCTTCTATTGTTATATTATCAGGCCCAGTCGCTTTTCCTTTCTTTGTGTGTTTGATGGCATCTATAAATTAAGCTTCAAGTATTAGTGGTCGATCAGAGTTTTCAGTATTTGGTGATATTTCTGGTCTTCTCCTCCACCAATGTATTTTGTCTGCCTGTCCACAATGTCTTCTTTTTCCCATTAGCATTTTACTTTCTTTTGATTTCAGGCATCCTGTGGTCTATTTTGTCTTCCTGCCTGCGAGTTCTCTAATTCGTTTGTGCATGTATTTGCTGTTTTTTTTTATTTTTGGAGTCCTCTATTTGTCTGGACTGTTCATTTAACAACACTCCCTTTGCATCTCTGCATTTGTGTTTTATTTCTTTATTTGCCATGCTATATTTTTCTTAGTTATTTTTTTTTACTCCTTTTACGTGTGGGCGTCCTCTGCTTCCATTTATTTTAGAAGAAAAAGAAGAGGTGATAAGCGTGTCACTAGTAGAAAGATACTTCTTTTATAAGTGCGGTCATCAGGAAAAGTTGTCTAGTGTTATTATCATGAAGTTCAGATTGAACTATCTTTAAAAATCTCTCATAATTTGCATTCTTGGCTACACGTTAAGAACCCCAAACAATCAAGGCAGGACAACAAGAAAAACTAACTCCTCTCACAAGGTCACCAAAATCACTACCCAAAATAAACTACACCTGTCCTAAAAAGGACAGTACAAAACAAACACCTACATTTTGAGAACCTCTGTAAATATATATTGTCCTGAAGAAAAAGACAAACACACACAAACTTCTACAGAAGCATCATAACTGGTAATCTCAGCCTATTATGACTGAAGCAAAGAAACTCTCTCTCTCTCCGACCTAAACTTTCCCTTTCATCCCTAACCATCATCCAGAAGTCTACTTTTCTTTTTCTCTTTTCATTTAAAGTGCTGCACTGTGGGTTTTTCTAACCCGTGACAACGAGAAAATGAGGTTTTCTCGATTAACTGTGCTAAATTTCTGCCATCCTAAAATTAGGCTGTCCAGTGAATAACTCTTACACGCTACATTTGTCATGATTGTACCCTTTAACTAAAAACAAAATTCACATTCACTGTCTACTTTCTAAATACTGCTACATTTACCCCCTCCCCAAAGGCAGATATTTGAATATAAATATCCCTCACACAAAATATTACAGCCATACTGACAGCATACAAAATGAAATGCTTATCCACTTTTGGATAACTGTACCCACAATAAAGCTAAGCACAAAATAGTATAGTTGTGGAGCTTTCAGTAAAGTATATACATATTTACATTTTTAATGAGCTCTGAATCACACCATTTGATTGATCAAGAAATAGGACAGAAACAAAGGATGTTCTCCTTATCCAAAAAACACTAACTGACTAGTGTCTAAGCTTGCTTCTGGAAATCACTAAATATTTCCAACTACACAGATTGAGGAGCAATTGGGTCTATGGTGTTGACCACAACATGCTTGATAAATTGCTTCCTCTCGTCCAACTCCACGGAGGGAAACTTCTGCATAAGAGCCCGAAACACATTGTCATAGTGAAAGTGTCGAGGTCTACTCCCTCGAGTACCTGTCTTATTGCCGCAACTAGTTTACCATCCGAGACGTACAAGTGAATCACAATCGGCCCTAGTTGAAGTCTTATCAGGAAAGTAATCTTCACTGTGAGGACAGTGTTCCTTCAGAGACTGATGACAGACTTCTATCCCCTTCCTAAGCTTCCACCTGTGTCGGGGTCTAAAATCATCCACCGACCTGGGAACTGGCGATGCAGAAGCATCCACCTCCATATGGTGGTCTGAGGGTTGAACCCCAGCTTCCACTCTCTGCTTAATTTCCTTCGGGAACCAAGGTGGAACCCCCGGAACGAAACGTGGAGGCGGTGGAAGGGAATATCTACACCGTGGGACGCGACATTGTGGACGCCCAATGATCTGGAGTACACTACCTCTGGAAAGTCCCCCTGGGCAACGAAACCATTTATGGCGACATCGTGTACCAAAGGACGCGAAGTATTTGACGCCACATCGACCTTCTGCTTTAACTTACAGGAACATGGTAAGTCAGTTTGAAGTGAGCGCTCCACCATAGGTGAGCTACCTGCTTGGGAATATGCTTCTACAAAGCTCACCGTTCTAAATACATTTCTCCCAGTCTCCTGTGACTGAGCCAAGTCCTTACTAACAAAATGAAAAGGTACTAAAACAGAGGCGGTACCATCGAAAAGGGCTACGGCTTGATTCTTCGCACGCAGATGAAACATCATCTCTAAGTCCATCGTGCGGAGGTTAACAAACCACCTCTGCAACTTGACCCCTGATATCTCCTGCCAACTGAGAAATAATCCGCCAAGGGTCTATGGTCAGTCTTCAATACGAAGTGTCTATTCGTCAGAAAATACTTCAATTTCTGCGTGGCATAATGAACAGCATACGCTTCTTTTTGGAAAGACCACTTAGTCTGGGATCGCGACAGCTTCTGTGACAGAAAATAAAGAGGCTCTTCCACAGAGAGACCTTCAGAATTTTAGGCTGTCTGTACCAAACAGGCTCCAACCGCAGCTTTGGCGGCATCAGTATACATTGTAAGTGTTTTCTGCAAATCACGATGCGAGAGAAGCAGTAACTTCGCAAGGCGGTTCTTCAAAAACTCAAACGCCAACTGACATTCTGTTGACCATTTGAATCTATAGCCCTTCTTGGTGAGGTCAACTATAGGAGCCACAATCTTCGAAAAATGGGGAATGAAACGTCAATACTTACACCTCCCCAGAAGAGAGCGCATCTGCTTCACATTCAAAGCAGATTACATTTCAGCAGTGGCTCTGACCTTCTCTTTGATAAGGAGATATACCCACAATAATTAGTGTATAAGTATATAACTATACACGAAGCACTGCAGTAAAGCTGTGATACCAGAATGTATAAACTAGGAAAAATATAGGAACAGCTTTATTACTTAACGACTACAAAGTTGTGACGTTTCAGCTTGAGCCTTAATCACACAAAAACATACAGGACGAAGAAATAGAGAGAGGAGATAAAGAATAGATTCACAAAATTTTAAAATTAAATACAGTATTTAGCTGTAAATTGTTAAGTGTGGCTTGTCTGGCGGTGTGTGTATCAGGAATGGATTTAGTAGAACGTGGAGACTGTTTAAATGGAGACCTGTGATATGTGGTCGGTGGGTTGTAACTGGGGGTGGTGGATGGGGAACCGGGGAGAGAGAGAGAGAGAGAGTGATACAGTGTTGACCTAGACAGGAGAAGTTGAAATAGATTATTACGGAAGAGGGGTTGCAAAGTGATGCTGTGAGGAGGTTTGACAAGTAAGAAGGGGTGGAGAATTACTATAATGATTGAAGAACTGAACAGCGAGTGTAACCCATGTGGCTCCAGCATCCTATAATTTTGAATGCAGCGGTTCTCAAGTGCCAGGCGGCTTGTGTCATCTATGTGACATGGTTTGATGGCTGTTACTAGAAAATCAGATTTGCCTCTGTGGTTGGCGCCATTGAAATGATTTGGGACTGGTTTCGAAGCATGCTGGGCGATGTTGTACAGATGTTTTTGCATGCAGTCCTTAATCTGGGGCCACTCTCACTAATATACGTTATCCTGCATCTTTTGCAAACGATGACATATATCACATTACGGGACTCGCATGTGAATCCCTCATGAAGAGTGAGGATAGTTTTGGGAAAGGTGATCGTTTTCATTTCCCAGACTACCGGGCAGGTAACGCAGCGGGGGCGGTTACATTTTCTGGTGCCAGCATATGTAAGGCTCTGCTTCAAGTGGTTGTTAACGAGGATGTCCTTGAGGTTTGGCTCACGTTTGTATGCCAACAAGGGTGGATCAGAGAAAATATCTCGAGTGTCAGGGTCAAGTTGGATTAGCGGCAGATGACGATAAAGAATTTTCTTAACCATCTGACCATGCGAGTGGAAAGGCAGTACTAACTTAACTCTGTCAGATGGAGTAACAGGCTTTTTCCTGAATACTTCTTTGCGGCTCACTAGTTGGATACGCTTGAACGAAGGACCTTTTCTGGGTAGTGGCGATGTCGGAAAATTTCTAATAACTTGTTGGACTGATCTATAAAGTCCAAATTATCCTGACATATGCGACGAAGACGGAAGAGTTGGGAGTATGGGATGGAGTTCTTACAGGCTTCAGGATGGGAGGAGGTGTAAAGCAAATAGGTGTGGCTGTCAGTGGGCTTGTAAAATACAGAGGTGACAACCCTGTTTGTGCCAATAGAAATTTTAATGTCTAAAAAGTTGTCAGACTTTTCAGAAATTTAATAAATGAATTTTATGTTGTTATTGAGCGTTACTGAGTTGTTATTATGGCGAATTCAATAAATTTTGTTAGCTCTTCCTGTGACATACTTGTGATTCGAATGCCATCATCGATGTGCCTTTTATAGAATTCAGGAAATCTGCCAGTGTAGGTTTCTCATAATTTGACTTCCAGAAAGCCCATAAATAGACATGCATAACTGGGACCCATTTTCGTTCCCGTGGCAACACCACTGATTTGCTTGAAGTATTCGCTTTTCGAATTCGAAAGAATTTAGGTTTAGTACTAGCCTTGTAAGTCTGATTATGGTGTCAGTGCTAGTGGTGGGGTGGGGGTCTTTGTCGAGAGCCAAATTTACCAGTTCTATATCTCTGGCAAAGAACATAAACTTAACCGATTTCTACCACAGACTGTCTCTTCTGCTTCTAGAGATGAACCACCTTCCAATCAGTCCCCCCTTTTCTGCTACACCTGACCAACAGACTTTTATCTCACTTGACCATCAGACTCCTTTAACACCTCCTGACCAACCTTCCCAGATTACACAGCATATTCAAGTACTCGCACCCCCATCCTCAGATGATACCCCCTCTCCTTCTCATCTTCCTCCAGCCTCTAACGTAGTCTGTATTTCCCCCCGACTTGCCACTTTCTGATGATGAAAAACTAGTTCTTGCCAAAGGGTTTAAATTTATTCCTATCTGCCCTTGGTTTGATCGCTGTTTTTTAATCCGTTATGTTAAACAGTTCCACCACCGACTGCGACGTTGTCAACAGAGTCCAACCAACTCACACAAGACCCCGATAACCCATTTGAACGTTACGACCACCATAAATATAGCTGGACGCCTTCCCCCGGGGCTTCCCAAGCTTTAGATCTTTATATTGATACGACGTGGCGTGAGATCCTTAACCTCTGACCACCAACACTTAGACATTTTAACCTAAATAAAGGACAGTCCAGGGCATTGTCCAAACTCTGGCGTCGGAGGGACATTGTGATAAAACCAGCAATCTCGTAGTTTGGAAAAAAGATTTATATATCACGGAAGGAATGTCCCTACTCAGCAATATAAATTATATGCCTCACGTAAAAACGATGCTACCCGTTCAAATAATGACATAGTGGAAGCAACCATTAAAGACCTGACTACAGAAGGTGGCCACCCACCCCAAGCTGTTTCTCTTCACATTAAGGACAGCTGTTTATGCACACCTACCTTCTATCTTCTTCCTAAAATCCACAAACAATGTAACCCTGGACATCCCATTGTATCAGCATGTTCATGCCCCACTGAGCACATTTCTGACTTTTTGGACAGCATTTTCCAGCCGCTAGTACACAAACTACCCTCCATTTTGAAAGATACCAAACACGCCTTAGCAACTTTTGATACGATCAAACTCTCTCAGCACCACACCTATCACATCTTTCTCCTTGATGTCTGCTCCCTATATACTTCTATCCCCCATAAGGATGGACTCTTAGCACTCCGCTATTTTCTCGACAAAGACCCCCACCCCATCACTAGCACTGACACCATAATCAGACTTACAAGGCTAGTACTAAACCTAAATTCTTTCGAATTCGAAAAGCGAATACTTCAAGCAAATCAGTGGTGTTGCCACGGGAACGAAAATGGGTCCCAGTTATGCATGTCTATTTATGGGCTTTCTGGAAGTCAAATTATGAGAAACCTACACTGGCAGACTTCCTGAATTCTATAAAAGGTACATCGATGATGGCATTCGAATCACAAGTATGTCACAGGAAGAGCTAACAAAATTTATTGAATTCGCCATAATAACAACTCAGTAACGCTCAATAACAACATAAAATTCATTTATTAAATTTCTGAAAAGTCTGATAACTTTTTAGACATTAAAATTTCTATTGGCACAAACAGGGTTGTCACCTCTGTATTTTACAAGCCCACTGACAGCCACACCTATTTGTTTTACACCTCCTCCCATCCTGAAGCCTGTAAGAACTCCATCCCATACTCCCAACTCTTCCGTCTTCGTCGCATATGTCAGGATAATTTGGACTTTATAGATCAGTCTAACAAGTTATTAGAAATTTTCCGTCATCGCCACTACCCAGAAAAGGTCCTTCGTGAAGCCTTCAAGCGTATCCAACTAGTGAGCCGCAAAGAAGTATTCAGGAAAAAGCCTGTTACTCCATCTGACAGAGTTAAGTTAGTACTGCCTTTCCACTCGCATGGTCAGATGGTTAAGAAAATTCTTTATCGTCATCTGCTGCTAATCCAACTTGACCCTGACACTCGAGATATTTTCTCTGATCCACCCTTGTTGGCATACAAACGTGAGCCAAACCTCAAGGACATCCTCGTTAACAGCCACTTGAAGCAGAGCCTTACATATGCTGGCACCAGAAAATGTAACCGCCCCCGCTGCGTTACCTGCCCGGTAGTCTGGGAAATGAAAACGATCACCTTTCCTAAAACTATCCTCACTCTTCATGAGGGATTCACATGCGAGTCCCGTAATGTGATATATGTCATCGTTTGCAAAAGATGCAGGATAACGTATATTAGTGAGAGTGGCCCCAGATTAAGGACCACAAGCAAAAACATATGTACGACATCGCCCAGCATGCTTCGAAACCAGTCCCAAATCATTTCAATGGCGCCAACCACAGAGGCAAATCTGATTTTCTAGTAACAGCCATCAAACAATGTCACATAAATGACACAAGCCGCCTGGCACTTGAGAACCGCTGCATTCAAAATTATGGGACGCTGGAGCCACATGGGTTAAACTCGCTGTTCAGCTACACTTAACATTCTCTTCAGTCATTATAGTACCTCTCTGCTAAGCTCCACCCCTTCTTACTTGTCAAACCTCTTCACAGCATCACTTTGCAACCCCTCTTCCGTAATAATCTATTTCAACTTCTCCTGTCTAGGTCAACATTGCGTCACTCTCTCTCCCCTCCCCGGTTCCCCATCCACCACCTCCAGTTACAACCCACCGACCACATGTCACAGGTCTCTATTTAACAATCTCCACGTTCTACTAAATCCATTCCTGACACACACCGCCGGTCAAGCCACACCTTACAATTTACAGCTAAATACTGTATTTAATTTTTTAAATTTGTTTTTTTTTAATAGTATTCATGTGAATCTATTCTTTATCTCCTCTCTCTATTTCTTCGTCCTGTATGTTTTTGTGTGATTAAGGCTCACGCCGAAACGTCACAACTTTGTAGTCGTTAAGTAATAAAGCTGTTCCTACATTATTCCTAGTTTATACATTCAGGAGATATACCCTACTGACTGTTTACATAACCGAGATGCTTAGTCATGAAAGCCGCAAAGTGGCATATTGATTGTTTAAACTTGACCTTATCTTCGTGCAACCGGTTGAAACCACCTGAAGATCGCGAACATGATCCTCGATCATTCCATGAGTGAATTCCAGTTCATCATCAATATAGACTTGTGCGAACTTTCCTAAGCCTTGCAATACTGTGTCCAAAGCTAATGAAGTTAAACTGGAAACAGCCAAGATGGCAGCTGAAGGCTGACTTCTGTTGTGTATCTTCAGACAAGGGAATACATCAAACGCGACATCTATCACCCAAAGTGCTGAAAAACTTGGCTTTACCTATCATGCTCAATGCATGTCTGTGGATAAGACACTGATTTAGTTACAGCATTGAGTGTACGGTAGTCGCAACAAAAATGATGCGTACCATCTTTCTTGGTCACTAACACTACAGGTGATGACCACTCTGAGATCTGGCGGGAAATGATTCCGTAACGCAACATGTTCTAAACGGCCTTCTCAATCACCTCTCTACTCACCAAAGTACGGCTTTCTAGAGACTGGCAGATGATTGCCTGTATCTATCTCCATCTGAACTGTCGAGGTGTGAGAAATCTCAAAATCATTCAAGGCAAAGACATCCATATTCTATGCCAATAAAATGAATATTGCATTCCTGTGCACATCACGGCACTGAACTTGTCGAACGATACTCTCCAAACGACCTTCCATTGTCGGCTCCTCTGTGAGAGGAGTCAGTCTGCCTAAAACACATCCATGCTTTAATTTGGTTTGTTTACTGGAATGGTTTATCACTGTAATTACTGGACAGTAACGAGTGTGGAGCTCAAAGGCTGAGTCCAGCAAACCTACCTCTGGTTGTGACACAAGAAATGGTATGTCTATACCCTGGACCATATATGAACTTCCAGAAGGGAAATATGGTTGGGCCTTCACTTTTAAAGGAATTAGATTCACAGAGGTGGGAGAAAGGAGAGAAGCACGATGAACGCGAAGAATAGAGGCTATATGTGCATCCTGCTCTAATGGAATCTTCTTGTGAATTTTAAGAGTGTTGGACTTGTACTCTACGACAGCACCCGAGCGAGACAGAAAATCAGGCCCAGGAATGGTGGATCGGTTCATGTTTCGAACCACATAGAAACAATGAGTAACAATGACACAAGCAATAAAAATAGGTAAGTAAACTCTGACTCTCACTGAAGCTGCAGTAACAGTCTGCAGTGTAGCTCTAGCAGCAAGAGTTTCAGAGAAGCAGATAAGGATCTGTAAACAGAATCCTTGATCAAACACACACTGAAACCTCTGTCTAACAAAGCTCTAACCCTACAAGATGCTATATTGACAAGGACAGAGGTAAGTGTAGAGGGATTCGCAGCCACCGAGAGTAATGGTGTAGCATGCGAAAATAAGACAGGTCTTGTAACACGTTTGGAGGGTGTGAAGATATGGACCAACACACACGAGCTCACAGTGCGCGGACTTGTCACGTGACTGGCGTTTACTATCTCGCTGTCTACAAAAACGGGCAATATGAGCTGGCCTACCACAAATATAACATTTTCTAACATTTTGTGGTTGTGTACTGACATATTCCCTCTTCTTTTCTTGCGACCTCTGGTGGCCGACGCTACATTGCCTTTGTAAGACGCAGGCTCTGACAACTTTTCTGTACAAGCATGTGATTGTAGTTCCTGTGAGGTGGAACGACCTTTTGTCTGTTTAGCTGCCATCTCTTGTGAGACTGAACTGGCTGAAATTGAACCTTGTTGTGCTCCACAGCTTAGGTTCACCAACTTTAAGAATAAACTCTCATCTAAAGCTATCTGAACAGCTTTATCAAAAGTGTCTGGTTTCTCTCTGAGTAACCTGATTTTCAGACTATGGGCTAACATGGCATCCATAAAGGTCTGAATCAGTTGCCTCTGTACCAATGGAGAAGCCAGCTCCGCGGCATTATAGGCAACTCTGATCACCTCACTAATGCTGTCAGCCAAACCTTGTACTGACTCTCCGGGAGTCTATTTGATGGAAGAGAGCTTTTTTCACGCCTCTTGATTAGTCTCCAGCACTCCATAACGTGCTAGGAGCACCACAACAAACTCTTCCCAATACTCCTGAAAGTGGAAGCGTTGCTTCACAAACTCACCCATGAGACATAAATACACCAGGCTTTTCCTCGGTGGCATGTCTCCCTCTCTGACTGCCATGAGTTTGTCCACTTAACTCAGCCATTGCTTCAGTTTTGCTGGATCTCAGTTTAATCGATCCACTGATGACAAAACGTGCGATGACTGAAATTCCTCCTGGATTCTCGACATACCTAAATTTGGCGTGGTTGGCGCTGAAGCCATGATGCCAACCAGTAATGTAATACAACAATGTACAATTTCAGTATGCAAACCACAGAAGAACCAAACAAATATTATATGCTTCAGTATGCTTACAAGCTAATTCACTCTCAGTAATATCTAACACATCTCACAACTACATTACTGAAGTCCTCATCATGGGAGGGAGTACATCCAGCGATTATGTGCTGAAATATCCTTGAAAGCAATGTATTTAAGACCATTATTTCACTGTGCACAATAAAGTTTGTCCCTAGTGTTCTGAAGGTGACACAGTTCGTTGAATCCTGAATCTTAACTGAAATGTCACCACAGCACTGTTAATTTTAACACACGGGATTACCTATACTTCCAAGGTCAGAGTGTTGAATGGTTTACCCCCTGCGTTGTTGCTTACTCCTGGAGCGGTTACCTATACTTCCAGTTCCAAGGCCAGAGTGGTAAATGGTTTACCCCTGCGTTGTTGCTTACTCCTGAAGCGGTTACCTATATTTCCAAGGTCAGAGTGTTGAATGGTTTACCCCTGCGTTGTTGCTTACTCCTGGAGCGGTTACCTATATTTCCAAGGTCAGAGTGTTGAATGGTTTATCCCCTGCGTTGTTGCTTACTCCTGGAGCGGTTACCTATACTTCCAAGGTCAGAGTGTTGAATGGTTTACCCCCTGCGTTGTTGCTTACTCCTGGAGCGGTTACCTATATTTCCAAGGTCAGAGTGTTGAATGGTTTACCCCCTGCGTTGTTGCTTACTCCTGGAGCGGTTACCTATATTTCCAAGGTCAGAGTGTTGAATGGTTTACCCCCTGCGTTGTTGCTTACTCCTGGAGCGGTTACCTATATTTCCAAGGTCAGAGTGTTGAATGGTTTACCCACTGCGTTGTTGCTTACTCCTGGAGCGGTTACCTATATTTCCAAGGTCAGAGTGTTGAATGGTTTACCCACTGCGTTGTTGCTTACTCCTGGAGCGGTTACCTATATTTCCAAGGTCAGAGTGTTGAATGGTTTACCCCCTGCGTTGTTGCTTACTCCTGGAGCGGTTACCTATATTTCCAAGGTCAGAGTGTTGAATGGTTTACCCCCTGCGTTGTTGCTTACTCCTGGAGCGGTTACCTATATTTCCAAGGTCAGAGTGTTGAATGGTTTACCCCCTGCGTTGTTGCTTACTCCTGGAGCGGTTACCTATATTTCCAAGGTCAGAGTGTTGAATGGTTTACCCCCTGCGTTGTTGCTTACTCCTGGAGTGGTTGACTATATTTCCAAGGCCGGAGTGTTGAATGGTTTACCCCCTGCGTTGTTGCTTACTCCTGGAGCGGTTACCTATATTTCCAAGGTCAGAGTGTTGAATGGTTTACCCCCTGCGTTGTTGCTTACTCCTGGAGTGGTTGCCTATATTTCCAAGGCCGGAGTGTTGAATGGTTTACCCCCTGCGTTGTTGCTTACTCCTGGAGCTGTTCGGGGTGCTCTCTGGTATCCCATGGATGCTGGACAGAGTACAGACACAAGGTCTAGCTGGTTCTAATCTGTGTCAGGCAAAAGATGTGGCTGGTACTAATCTGTCAGGTAAAAGGTGCGACTGGTACTAAAAGGTGTCAGGTAAAAGGTGTGGCTGGTACTAAAATGTGTCAGGTAAAAGGTGTGGCTGGTACTAAAATGTGTCAGGTAAAAGGTGTGGCTGGTACTAATCTGTCAGGTAAAAGGTGCGGCTGGTACTAAAATGTGTCAGGTAAAAGGTGTGGCTGGTACTAAAATGTGTCAGGTAAAAGGTGTGGCTGGTACTAAAATGTGTCAGGTAAAAGGTGTGGCTGGTACTAAAATGTGTCAGGTAAAAGGTGTGGCTGGTACTAAAATGTGTCAGGTAAAAGGTGTGGCTGGTACTAAAATGTGTCAGGTAAAAGGTGCGGCTGGTACTAAAATGTGTCAGGTAAAAGGTGTGGCTGGTACTAAAATGTGTCAGGTAAAAGGTGTGGCTGGTACTAAAATGTGTCAGGTAAAAGGTGTGGCTGGTACTAATCTGTCAGGTAAAAGGTGCGGCTGGTACTAAAATGTGTCAGGTAAAAGGTGTGGCTGGTACTAATCTGTGTCAGGTAAAATATAGCAGTATATTGAATGTTTGGATGTAAGATAGATATCTCATCTGAGAATTGGAATATTTGTATAAAATGAGTTATCTTCTAAAGTAATCAACTGTTTGTGAGTAGAGTCCATTTGCTTTGTCTCGGATTGCACGAAGGTCACGGATGGGAATGATAGGAAAAAGGTCAGGTGATAGAGAAATCATATGACTGAGGGACAGTTGTGTTGTGTGTATCGTCTGAGATAGACATAGATTAGGCTGTTAGAAATGTTGTTGTTTAAAAAATAGATGTAGAATAGAGTGTGTTAGGATATTCAGATGGCGACAGCAGTCTGCCGGAACATATATCGTGGAGATGTCCAGTCTTGTGTCCATGGATTTTGTTGATGCCTTTGTCGTTCTCGTCATATCGCTCATCGACTCATCGTCACCCCGTGCATCATTAAAGTCATTTCAACTGTAAAGTTGCTGCTTCTGTATTACTATTTCCACTGAGAGAGAATGAACCTGGGAGCAAGTAAGTCTGTGAAGTCAATAACAAAACAGACACAAAACAACGTAGAAATAGTAATGTAAGCAAGAGCATTATTCCAGTGGACAGTAGTGGAAATCTACACAGAAATGAATAACAATACATCTATAGTTTACATTCTACACACAGAAGAGCAGCAGATAGAATGAATCGCCACCCGAGAGTAACCTGCTTTAATTAGTGCTCGCGACTGGCACTGTCTTTCACTGCCAACAACAACAACAACCACAATAACAACATCATCAGCGACGACACTGTTTTCGTTACTGTTGACTTTAGTAGCTTTTGTACATGTTCTACATTATTCCTTCGTAATGCCAAGTCTAGGCATTTTCTTTCATGGCTGTTTTAAGTGGGGCAATGATCAGACCTACACCTCACGGAAAACTTGTGTAGTCCTGCCTTGTGACCGGCGCTGTGTCAAGGCTACATTGTGGCGTACGTGCCTAGCGCACTTCGTTACAGACTTTTTGTATTATATTACTGGATTATGCTTCTTCAACGTTTCGTGGTTGCTGTTTTTACAGTTCTGATCCTAATCACCAGGCTGCATGTTATTCACTACATTCTTCATCGTTATGGTGCAGAAGCAGTCTATATGGAATTCTGCTACAACAGGTCACATTCGCTACGTGGATTTCTTTGCTTGTATTCCGCTTTCGTAACAAGAAAAGGATTTCAAGTTGTCCAGATACGGGCTGGGATAAAGCTGGGGCAATCATCCCCAACCCAGCGCGTCACAGGTGGCGGATGGTGAAAGATGTGAATAAGGAGTTATCCAAATAAGCAGGCGCAGACCAACTGGCGGTAGACTCAGAGAGCGACGTGGGGTAGTAGGTGGCTCTACTTCTCCTATAAAGTGCCACAGGTGCTCAGTGAAGGGAATAAGAGGCGGATAAGAGGCGCCTTAAAACCTCTCGCTCCCGCTGCCTTGCGGGTAGGACAGGGAGTCCAAAGACTAGCGGAGAGTCCGTACACAAACCGACAGAAGGCAACGGGAAACCACTGTTGCAGTTCCCAAGAACAATTATGCGTATTCCTAGTAATAGATTTATCATGAACGACGTTAATGGATGTTCCTTTGAAACAGCCTCGTCCGGTAGGGCAGCTCACGAGCCACATGTGAGGCCAGATCGTCATCAAGCTACTGGTGGCAAAACTAACAAGTTCAAAATAGCAACATGGAATGTTAGAACTTTATTCCAGGCTGGAAAATTAGAAAATGTAAAGATGGAAATGGAAAGGATGAAGATCAACATATTAGGAATGAGTGAAGTTAGATGGACAGGTGCAGGGAAGATAAACTCAGATAAATATACAATAATATATTCAGGAAGTGAGAAACATAAACGAGGAGTAGGAATAATATTTGATGAACAAACGGCAAGGACAATTGTAGGATACTTGAACATCTCGGATCGAGTCCTGCTAGCCCAACTGAAAGGACGACCAATAAACATAAATATTGTACATGTGTACGCTCCAACATCTGAAAGTTCTGAAGAAGATGTACAGATATTTTATAATGACATAGAGACAGCACTAAAACACACAAAGTAACATGAAGTTATTACAGTCATGGGAGATTTTAATGGCAAAGTTGGTAAAGGAAGAACTTCAGACATCGTTGGTGACTATGGACTGGGGGAGAGGAATGACAGAGGTTATAAACTAATTGAATGGGCAAGAATACACAGCATGGTTGTAGGAAACACCTGGTTTAAATAACATCCTCGAAGACTGGCAACGTGGTGCAGCCCAGACAAAAAGACTTTTAACCAGATAGACTACATATTAATCAACAAACGATTCCGCAATGCGTTACTGACAACAAAAACCATGCCAGGAGTTAACTGCAATAGTGACCATGACCCACTATGTGGAAAAATTAGAATAAAACTAAAGAAAACATGTAGAAAAGTGAGAAACATCAAATTGAATACAGAACTCCTTAAAAATGACCAAGAACTGCGAGAACAATACAAAGTTATTATAACAGATACATACAATGCAATAGCAAAGTAAATAGTATAGATGAACAATGGGCAATGTTAAGAGATTCTATCCACCAAACTGTTAAGGAGATAATACCACCAAAAAAAGAAGCCTCTAAAAATAAATGGACGACAGACGACATCTTAGGACTGATGGACAAGAGGAGGTGGAGTAAAAATAATGAGAAAAAATATAGCAAGATAAATACAGAAATAAGACGCAAATGCAGAGAAGCAAAAGAAGTGTGGTTAAATGAACAGTGCAGACAGATAGAGGCCTCTCATATTAAAGACAGCAAAAACATGCACAAACGAGTTAGTGAACTCACAGGTAGGAAAACAAAATATACCACAGGATGCCTGAAATCGAAAGAAGGTAAAATGTTAATGAGAAAAGAAGACATTGTGGATAGGTGGACAGGGTATATCGGTGAGCTATATGGAGGAGAAAGACCAGAATTAACACCAGATACTGAAAATTGTGATGGACCACCAATATTTGAAGATGAAATCATAGATGCCATCAAACACATGAAGAAAGGAAAAGCGACTGGGCCTGATAATATAACAATAGAAGAAATAGAGGCACTAGAGGGGACAGGAATAAAAATAATAACCAAGTTACTGAATGACATTTACAACGGTGGTTGTATTCCCAATGACCTGATTAAATCCACGTTTATAGCACTACTAAAGAAACCAGGTGCAAAGGAATGTGATTACCTCCGGACTATCAGCCTTTCATGTCACGTAACGAAGCTACTTCTGAGAATAATTATGAGAAGAACAAGGAAAAAGATAAAAATGGAAATAGCAGATGAACAGTTTGGATTTGTTGAAGGAAAGGGAACACACAATGCCATTTATGCTTTACGAACACTAACAGAAAGAGCTTTAGAAGTACAGAAAGATCTCTACTTATGCTTCATTGATTACACCAAGGCATTCGACAAGGTGAAACATAATGAAATTATTAAAATGCTTGAAGACATCAATATTGACGGCAAAGACCTGAGGATTGTAAAACATCTATACTGGCAGCAAGAAGCAGCAGTTCGAGTTGAAAGTAGAACTGGAAAATATCAACCGATAAAACAAGGGATGCGACAAGGATGTGTACTATCTCCAGATAGAGGTGTATGGTGCAGTTTTACAAAGTGAGGGAGGGAGTGAGTAAAGTGAGAAAAAACGAATAGAAAGTATAAGAATGTATGAATGAAAAACATACAACATCCGATATTTCGGCGTGAGCCTTTTTCGAGGACTACATGCACAAACGAGCCCCCCCCCCCCCCAAAAAAAAAAAACCACGAAGAACTTATCTGAATATGGCCTCCTCCAGAGGTAAACAGCAGAGAAGTGTGTGTCTTAGAAGGACCAAGCGGACCAACAAAGGATACCCGATAGAGCCAATCGTAAAGAAGAGGTAGAGAGAGAGGAGGAAAACAAGTGGTAGAAAGGAGTGGGGAAGGCAATAGAAACATGATAGCCTCTAGAGAAGAAGGTGTGGGGGGGGGAGAGAGAAAAGGTGAAGCGGAGAGATAATGAAAGAAGAACATAAACACCTGCAGGGAGAAAATGTGAAACTGGTGAATAGGATAAGACCCTATAACCACCAATATGATGCCAGAGAAGAAAAGAGGGTGGTGGTAGGGAGGGGTTGCTAGGAGAAAGAAAGTAGAGTAAAAAAAAAGGGGGGGGGGAGTGGAAAACTAAATAAGTTACAGAAAGCTGAAGACATTGTTAATTCCAGCTGGGTGGAGACAGCTGGGTGGAGACAGCTGGGTGGAGACAGCCAGTCTGGAAAATAAGTCGCTGTTCTAGGACCCTCCGAGATCGCACATCAGCAGAACAAGAACGGATCGCATTAACAGAAATGTACTGTTTTCCCCTGTGGTTGCTAAGGCAAAAATGTTTAGCCACAGGTGTCCAGACCCTCTTAGAAATATCATTGAGATGCTGGCGAAATGATCTAAGCGTAAGCCAGTCTCACCTATGTACTTCAAACAGCAATGTTTGCACATAATAACATAAATAACATTGTGTGAAGTACAAGTGAAACCCTTCTGAACTGATAACGTGGACTTAGGGAAGGAGATCTGGCTAGCCTCGACAACAAACGGAGAAGTGTTACATCTACGGCGTCCGCAACGTCTGGTACCATCAAAAGTGTCGACACGATCCGCTCTTGTTCTGCTGATGTACGATCTCGGAGGGTCCTAGAACAGCGACTTATTTTCCAGACTGGCTGTCTCCACCCAGCTGTCTCCACCCAGCTGGAATTAACAATGTCTTCAGCTTTCTGTAACTTATTTAGTTTTCCACCCCCCCCCTTTTTTTTTTACTCTACTTTCTTTCTCCTAGCAACCCCTCCCTACCACCACCCTCTTTTCTTCTCTGGCATCATATTGGTGGTTATAGGGTCTTATCCTATTCACCAGTTTCTTTCATTATCTCTCCGCTTCACCTTTTTTCTCTCTCTCTCTCTCTCTCTCCCCCCACACCTTCTTCTCTAGAGGCTATCATGTTTCTATTGCCTTCCCCACTCCTTTCTACCACTTGATTTCCTCCTCTCTCTCTACCTCTTCTTTACGATTGGCTCTATCGGGTATCCTTTGTTGGTCCGCTTGGTCCTTCTAAGACACACACTTCTCTGCTGTTTACCTCTGGAGGAGGCCACATTCAGATAGGTTCTTCGTGGTTTTTTTTTGGGGGGGGGGGCTCGTTTGTGCATGTAGTCCTCGAAAAAGGCTCACGCCGAAATATCGGATGTTGTATGTTTTTCATTCATACATTCTTATACTTTCTATTCGTTTTTTCTCACTTTACTCACTCCCTCCCTCACTTTGTAAAACTGCACCATATACCTCTATCTACCTTTTTATTTTAACCAGTTTTACTGCAGTCGCCATCCCCTACTATCTCCAGACCTTTTTTCTCTGTATAGCGAAACTATTCTAAGAATGATCATCACAGAACCAGGCAAAAAAATTAACAACCTTCGGTATGCTGACGACACAGTACTGATATCTGAGAACCAACAAGACCTGCAAAATCTCTTGGATAAAGTCGCCAAACAAGCCCTAACATGGAACCCACAGGGTAAAAGGAGGAAAGGGAGACCAAGGAACTCCTGGCGCCGAAGTCTGGACATGGACATCAAAATAATGAACCAGACATGGAGACAGTTGGAAAGAGTGGCCCATTACCGAACTGCCTGGCGAGCTCTTGTTGGCGGCCTATGCTCCACGAGGGGACAGAGGCATAGATAGATAGATAGAAAGTCGCCAAAGAAAGTGAACAGAAAGGCCTTACTTTGAACATCAAAAAGACAGAGACTATAGTTATATCTAAGAAACAGAATCCACCAGCATGCAGTATTAAATTAAACGGAACTACTCTAAAGCAGGTGCAGAAATTCAAATACCTTGGAGCAGTAATAACTTCAGATGGGAAATGCAGAACAGAAATTAGGAACAGAATAGGCCAAGCAAAGACTGCATTTCAGAGAATGAGAAACATATTAGCTAACACATCTTTATCAATGAATGTTAGAAAACAAGTACTAAAATGCTATATTGAACCTATCTTGTTATATGGAAGTAAATCATGGACAATAGGCAAGTCTGCACAAAAATCATTGAAAGCAGCAGAAATGTGGTTTATTAGAATAATGTTGCGAATCCCCTGGACAGCAGAAATAACTAATGAAGAATGTATGAGAAGAGCTGGAGAGACAAAAAACCTTGTCAAAAAGATAAGAGAGAGACAATGTACTTTCATAGGACATGCAATGAGAAGAGGGGGCATTAAAAATATTATAACAACAGGAAAAATAGAAGGAAGAAGATCAAGAGGAAGACCAAGAGAAATGATACTGGACAGTCTGACGGGATGGTGTGAGAGGAGATCACCAACTGAGCTGATGGCCTGCATGAAGGATCGTGTACTCTGGAGAAGCATAATAGCCAACGCCAGTCGGCACGGCACATGATGATGATGATGCCAGATACGGGCACCCAGTTTGCTCGTCCTTGTACAGCCTCGATGGTATCCACGGGAATTGTGCCACCAGTATCTGTCGGATAGCCATATGTTAAAGGACGGTATCTCAAGTTATGCCTGAGCCTACTTGCCGTTTCCGGAGTGGGCCAAGCTTGGGCCCTCTACTTGCCTGCATGGAGAAGGGGCCACTACCTGGATCTCCAGACTGAAGGTTGCTGTCCTGTTTGCCTTGCCTAAGTGGAATCGTTTGGAACTTGGATTATTGCTGTGAAGTTCCAGTCTCAGCCAGTTGTCTGTTCGTGTTGGATAGCTGTCCCGCGGAGGTCGAATGCCGCTGCTTAGCTTGTTACCCTAGCAAACTTATTACAATTTCAACTATGAACTCGGTTTATTTTCATCTGGATTACATAGGATAGATATCTTTCAGTGCTTTGACATTCCTACCGCTTATGGAAACAATTACTGGATAGCAGAGTTGTCACTTTTGTGCACTGACGATATTAACATATTCTGGATGAAATATCATCGATGTCATTGACTTGTTTTGAACATTAATATATGAACAATTTTGTTGTGGTATATGTCACTAAATTGTGTTATTTTGGCAGTAAACTTTTTTTGTTTTTGGACATACAATTAGTGATAGATGCTATTGATTAGAAAAGTTGTTATTTTGAGAATTTCTTACAGGTAACAGACCCGATGTTGACTGAAATGAGACTATAACACTGAGACCAGGTATCCTGTGTTCCACAAAAGTAAAATTGGTACCTGTTTGTTTTGCTATGAGACAGTTACCTTTCCCAGAGATGTCCTGTTCTGGTGGTTATATTGTTCGGAGTGAAAAGCCCACCAGTTAGTGCTTTACAGGACAGTTGTATGTCTTTACCGTTAGAACGAGCTTAATGCTTACTGATGGGTAGTTACAGAATTAGACGTTACATAACTCGGATTGGAGTATGACTGAGGTTTGCAACATATATATGAGCTTCCTCTTGATGTTTACCTCGCCCGACACATGTAGAGCTTACATGGGGTCACGGCTATGGTAAGTTTATCGCAGGGGTCTTGTATTAGACCTAGATTATTCCATTTTGGGCCCGTACATATGGTACATGGCATATAGTCCTTTGGGAGGACTTATTGTAAGGCGGATTGACTTTTACTCATTTTTCTGTAATGTCCATGTTGCGGATAGACTTTTGTGACAGATATAGGTTGGATTGTTATGATACCCTTATGCATATACCATATTCTGCTTATGTTGCGAGTAGGCACAGGTGACAGATATAGGATGGTTCGTTATGGAGATTGCATATGTTATACTCTACTACTCATAGCGTTGAGAGTAAGTAGTTATTTGAATAAAATACAAAGATACCAGTAAAGTTGCTGTTTACAAGTAGATATTGAATCAGTGATAGAGAAATGGTAGCCAGGCGAGAGAAACTTTCTATGGTTGAGTCCGCAGTGTGGTTTGTTAATATCCAGGCGGTTGTTCTTGATGAGAAAGTCATAATATTCCGCATGCCTGAGTTATATTACTGGATTCGACAAAAAATTATATATAGGGTGAACTGATGAGTTTCTTATATCCGACCGGTTTCAACACCATTTGGTACACCTTGTGGGTCGAGCTAAGGTTGTGTTGGATAGTGGTTAATTTGATTAATTCTCTTTTTGAGAGTTTTCCCTTCAGTAAAACTCTGCTTGGGGGGGGGGGGGGGGTGGGGGTGGGAGATATCTATAGCAGTATATTGAATGTTTGGATGTAAGATAGATATCTCATCTGAGAATTGGAATATTTGTATAAAATGAGTTATCTTCTAAAGTAATCAACTGTTTATGAGTAGAGTCCATCTGCTATGTCTCGGATTGCACGAAGGTCACGGATGAGGAATGATAGGAAAAAGGTCAGGTGAGAGAGAAATCATATAACTGAGGGACAGTTGTGTTTTGTGTATTGTCTGAGATAGACGTAGATTAGGCTGTTAGAAATGTTGTTGTTTAAAAAATAGATGTAGAATAGAGTGTGTTAGGATGTTCAGATGGCGACAGCAGTCTACCGGGATACATATCGTGGAGATGTCCAGTCTTGTGTCCATGGATTTTGTTGATGCCTTTGTCGTTCTCGTCATATCGCTCATCGACTCATCGTCACCCCGTGCATCATTAAAGTCATTTCAACTGTAAAGTTGCTGCTTCTGTATTACTATTTCCACTGAGAGAGAATGAACATGTGAGCAAGTAAGTCTGTGAAGTCAATAACAAAATAGACACAAAACAACGTAGAAATAGTAATGTAAGCAAGAATATTATTCCAGTGGACTGTAGTGGGAATATACACAGAAATGAATAACAATGCATCTACAGTTTACATTCTACATACAGAAGAGCAGCAGATAGAATGAATCACTACCCGAGAGTAACCTGCTTTAAAAAGGTGTGACTGGTACTAAAATGTGTCAGGTAAAAGGTGTGACTGGTACTAAAATGTGTCAGGTAAAAGGTGTGACTGGTACTAAAATATGTCAGGTAAAAGGTGTGACTGGTACTAAAATGTGTCAGGTAAAAGGTGTGACTGGTACTAAAATATCTCAGGTAAAAGGTGTGACTGGTACTAATCTGCATCAGGTAAAAGGTGTGGCTGGTAATAAAATGTGTCAGGTAAAAGGTGTGACTGGTACTAACCTGTATCAGGTAAAAGGTGTGACTGGTACTAATCTGTGTCAGGTAAAAGGTGTGACTGGTACTAATCTGTGTCAGGTAAAAGGTATGGCTGGTACTAATCTGTATCAGGCAAAAGTGACAGTCTGAATGCCCCAGCAATCTGCGGGACTGGAGATCTTTGACTCCTTGAAACTCAATGACAAAAAAAAAACCCAATAAAAGGAAGACTAACCCTAACAAATCCTAATCTAGAATCCTTTTTCACTGGAGTTACGTGACATCTGATGTGCCCACAAGCTGAAAAACTACCAAAACCTCACATACAAACTACTAATGGTCCCTAATGCCAACTGGCAACAAGAACCTTCTAACCAAACAACTCTAACAACTATCCCTAATACTAACCAATATACCACCGTGTTAACTTTCCTCAGTGTCCAGTCGTATGAATAGACTACACATAAGCTTCACTCTGAACGAAGATTGTACCTTTTAAATGCTACGGATATTACAGGTAACAAAAACTATGTAGCATGGTCTGCCTAGACTCTTACTCGGAATCTGAGAAAAAAAAAGTAATGCCAAAACTCAGTACAGCATGAAAGAATCATAAACAATACTTGCAGTGCGCCGTGAGGCTGGACATCAGCTCCACTCTATGCCTGGGCGCCCTATCCGTCCACTTATTTTACAAGAAGAAGAAAAGATGTCAGCGTGTCACTAGTAGAAAGATACCCCTTTTATAAGTGCTGCTATCAGGAAAAGTTGTCTAGTGTTATCAGTGTGAAGTTCAGACTGAACTATCTTTTAAAATCTCTCATACTTTGCATTCCTGGCTACATGCTAAGAACCCCAGACAATCCAACACCAGGACAACAAGGTCACAAAACTTAATCTGGCAATCCACATGACATTAACGTTATGAAGAACCAACAGAGTCTTAAAAAAATATATATCATACAGACACAAGTTTAATATGAGGAAAATGAGGGTGTTATATGACATGTGCAGAAAAAAACTACTTCTGCCACATGGCAGGAAAATTTCTCAAGCATGAACACACTTTCCGGCAATACAAATGCATGCCATTGGAAGTCGTAAGTTCTATATTATAATACCAGTGAAAACAATAAGACACATTCACATACTTCAGATATATAGAACAACACATAAGTTCCTCAATGGAAGAAACTAGCTTCTCTCACATGGTCACCAAAATCACTAGTCAAAATATACTGCACTTGTCATAAAAAGAATAACACAAAACAAACACCTACATTTTGAGAACCTCTGTAACTATATATTGTCCTGAAGAAGAGGACAAACACACACAAACTCCTACAGAAGCATCATAAATGGTAACCTCTAGCCCATTATGACTGAAGCAAAGAAACTCTCTCTCTCTTGTTCAGTCATCTGTCTTATCTCTGCGTTGTTCTTGAATTCATTCCACTTGATGTCGAGTATTTTCCTTAGGCATTTGTTTTCAAAAGAGTCTAATTTCTTGTCTATTTCTTTAGTTGTTTTCCAGCTTTCGCATGCATAAATGAGGGTGGATATTACATTTGAATAGTCTTAACTTGGTTTTTGTGCGTATAACTTTTGAACCAAATTCTTGTTTCATCATTTATTCTTACTGCTGCCTGTTGGTCTAGATACAAGAGTGATATTAATTGTGTCACATGTGTTGGAAATCCTATTTTTCCATTATTTTCCAAAGTTTCTGGTGTTGTATACAGTCAAAGGCCTTCGAATAGTCTATAAAAGATTAGTATAGATTCACATTAAATTCTCTGAATTTCTCTATTATTAATCTTATATTGAATATATGATCTCTTGATCCTCTTCTTTATCTAAAACCATCTTGGACCATATTGACTTCTTCTATTTTCTTATGAAGTCTAACCATTATGATTTTTAATAGAATTTTACAGGCATGACTAATCAGGCAACCGTTCTTTCTGTATTCATGCATAATTCAAGTTACCCTTTTGTGGCAGTGGTATGAATACAGTTCTTTTCCATTCTTGTTCCAATACTGGTATTTGAAAATATGGTCTGTTTAAGTCAGGTCACATTAGAAGTAAGCCAGTATTCATTGGTCTTGACCGTGATGCACGATTATAATTCCAAATTCAGCCTAAACATCCCCCCCCACCCCAAACAGTCACGATCTCAATACAAAACAGTTAAATTTACATGCAAATTTTTCAAATAAGAAACACCGAAACTTTCGTACAGTAAAGTAACAGAACACGGCATTATATGATTAGACCTCGACAAAATCGATTTTGTCTCCGATTTTTTTCTTTACAGTCTAATCATATAATGCTGTGTTCTGTTATTGTACTGTTAGATTTGCTTAGTTCTAGAAAAGTAACTCCTACACACAAGAGCGAAACAAATATCCCCATGGAAACATAGACACGCTTGTAGTTGTCTTTACTTCCTAGTACAAGTCTGCGTGCAAATTAATGTAGGAAATTACAGTGTGAATTTGTGGTTATACTTAACCACGGACATGTTAAGTAATTTTAGATTGTGTACAGATAAGATCCAGTTGTTACAATGAACTCGACCTGGTAGTATCAACCACGATATCGAGTGCCTTTAGGAGTTACATCTCTTGACTGAGCCTACCTCTATCCTGTCTGTGTTGCCAAGACCGCATCTCTGGACATATTATACCAAATAAAGGTATTTTTATACTAAATAAAGGACCAAATAAGTATTCAGTTGTAAAATGTGTATACTCTTTTTCGTCGTTGTACATCGTATTGAAGCAAGTGAATACCAGATGTCAGACATTAGGCCAAATAACGTTCCCTACTGTCTTATCCTAACAATTTATTTATCGGCAATCGTAAAAACTTTTGTGTTACAAAGTCAAATGTCTTTGGGCTTTCATCTCTCCTTTAATGTTGATCCATATTTTATTTCTCAATAACTTCTCCCCATTTGACACACACTGATCATTCTAGTTCTTTACTGATAGAGAAATCCATCAAGAATCAAATAAATAAAGGTAATATAAATTCCCGTTTCCATGTTATTAACTTGACAACACTAATTATTTGACTTTACTAAATGCTTTATGTTAATTTCAGTGGAGAATAGCAGCAGAGCCCAGCAGCAAGCAGAGTAATTCAGATCACAAGATTATAAAATGTTCCAAGGAATAAATGGCATGGGGTGGTGAAGATTCAAAAGCATTTTGCAGAAATAACCCCAAAAAATGATGAATAAAGATCATACAAATGACACTGCAATAGTCATGATTTTCCAGACTAGCATGAGGTTCCCCATGTAGAAAAACAGAAGTTTTAAGAACAAAAAGTGTATATTGCAGGGACCGAAAATAACAGCCAGGCTGCACAGAAAAGGAAAGATTTATGACAAAAATTATAGAACAGCATCATTTAATGAGGAAATAATGACCAGATTTGAAGCTAAAAGACATAAGGCCAAGGAAACTGGATTTTGTAAGATAAAAATTGATTGCTGTTACTGTGGCTCATTATGCAAATCCAGCATTGATAAAGTCATCCATGAGAAGAGATATTCAGCAAGATGATGATCAGTAAGAACTCACAACAGCTGATATCAGCCTGCTTTAAAAATATCTTCTTAGATGAAAAGTACCAAAAGATATATATATATATATATCATCAAAAAGACAGAGACTATGGTTATATCTAAGAAACAGAATCCACCAGCATGCAGTATAAAATTAAACGGAACTATTCTAAAGCAGGTGCAGAAATTCAAATACCTTGGAGCAGTAATAACTTCAGATGGGAAATGCCAAACAGAAATTAGGAACAGAATAGGCCAAGCAAAGACTGCATTTCAGAGAATGAGAAACATATTAGCTAACACATCTTTATCAATGAATGTTAGAAAACGAGTCCTAAAATGCTATATTGAACCTATCTTGTTATATGGAAGTAAATCATGGACAATAGGCAAGTCTGTACAAAAAATCATTGGAAGCAGCAGAAATGTGGTTTATTAGAAGAATGTTGCGAATCCCCTGGACAGCAAAAATAACTAATGAAGAATGTATGAGAAGAGCTGGAGAGACAAAAAACCTTGTCAGAAAGATAAGAGAGAGACAATGTACTTTCATAGGACATGCAATGAGAAGAGGGGGCATTGAAAATATTATAACAGGAAAAATAGAAGGAAGAAGATCAAGAGGAAGACCAAGAGAAATGATACTGGACAGTCTGACGGGATGGTGTGAGAGGAGATCACCAACTGAACTGATGGCCTGCATGAAGGATCGTGTACTCTGGAGAAGCATAATAGCCAACGCCAGTCGGCACGGCACCTGATGATGATGATGATGATATATATATATATATATATATATATATATATACACACATAGAGCAACACCTGACCAGCTCTTGGACCCATGCATGCACAGATTGGTCTGTAATTAATGCAATGTTGAATGGCAGAGCAGCTATCTTTATAAAGTTGGCCAGTGGTGTCAAAAACAAAATCAACATCCAGGAAGGACAAATAGCTCCCATAAGTAAACTCAATTGTATATATCATACTGATCAAAGCCAATGTAGAAGCAAGAGAGAAAGACAGCATTCAGGTTACTGTTGGCATGACTCTTACCACAGCCTAGACAGAAGATTAGGTCAAGATCTTCATATTCCTCACAGGCTACAACAGACAGAGATATCACATGTATAACAAGCCACAGAAGACAGATATCATATGTATAACAAACCACAGCAGTCTGAGATATCATATGTATAACATGTCACAACAGAGAGATATCACATGTATAACAAACCACAGTAGTCTGAGATATCACATGTAAAATAAGCAAGTGACAGATATTACATGTGTAACAAACTTCAGCAGACAGATATCACATGTATAACAAACTTCAGCAAGTGACAGATATCCCATGTAATAAAAGCAAGTGACAGATATCACATGTATAACAAACCACAACAGACAGATATCACACGTAAAACAAGCAAGTGACAGATATCACATGTAAAACAAGTGACAGATATCATATGTAAAATAAGCAAATGACAGATATCACATGTATAACAAACTTCAGCAAGTGACAGATATCACATGTAATAAAAGCAAGTGACAGATATCACATGTATAACAAACTTCAGCAGACAGATATCACATGTATAACAAGCTGAAGACAGGCACAATTCATGTGTGCAGCTGTGACACTGAAAAGAATTACAGCTGAGAATTTGCTGCTGGATTGTACTGCAAGGAAAAAAGGGGCATACATGGCAATCAATAGTACCAATCCAAACCAAGCTGTATGGTGATGTCAGCACACTATAGGTAGACTGAAGTATTTTTGACAAATATCCAGATTTGAAGAAGAAGAAGATTTGTTTATCTGACTCTACATTTTACTTTTCCCACACAATTTACACATTATATTGTGTTTACATGATTGCACACTTTATTTTACCTGACACTTCATGTTGTGATCACCTGATTAAACACTTTATGCTATAGTATTTACAGGTACAAAGGTAGCCCCATAGTAAATTCCGTAGGGGATGAAGCATTAGAGACCTCATTATGCTGGGCCATCATTGTTTGAGGTAAGATGGCCATTTCCTTTCCTTGCTGCCTTTTGTTTCCATATTTTCTCTAGTACCCATTTTACAAGACTGGGTCGACCTCGGGGTCATTTTGGTCTGAAAAAAAGAAATCCTGCTCAGATGGGAATTTGAGCCCTTGACCATTCAGTTGCTAGACAAGTGCTCTAACCACTATGCTAGCCAGTCCCCTATTTACAGATACAGGCAGTAAATTATTATGTTATTTTTATATCTTACTGTTTACTTGACAGCATTCAAATGATTTTTTAAAAATAAGTGTTTATGTGAGTGTGTCTTTGCAAGTTTGTTTACATGAATATGCTTATTTTAATGTGTTTATATGATAATGTGTGTTTATTTCATGTACTTAATGTTTTCTTTTTTAAATAATGTTTTCCTGATTCGGCATAGAATATGATTGTACCTATTAGTGTGGACAGGTGGACAGAGTATATCGGTGAGCTATATGGAGGAGAAAGACCAGAATTAACACCAGATACTGAAAACTGTGAGGCCTTACTTTGAACATCAAAAAGACAGAGACTATGGTTATATCTAAGAAATAGAATCCACCAACATGCAGTATTAAATTAAACGGAACTATTCTAAAGTAGGTGCAGAAATTCAAATACCTTGGAGCAGTAATAACTTCAGATGGGAAATGCAGAACAGAAATTAGGAACAGAATAGGCCAAGCAAAGACTGCATTTCAGAGAATGAGAAACATATTAGCTAACACATCTTTATCAATGAATGTTAGAAAACGAGTCCTAAAATGCTATATTGAACCTATCTTGTTATATGGAAGTGAATCATGGACAATAGGCAAGTCTGCACAAAAATCATTGAAAGCAGCAGAAATGTGGTTTATTAGAAGAATGTTGTGAATCCCCTGGACAGCAAAAATAACTAATGAAGAATGTATGAGAAGAGCTGGAGAGACAAAAAACCTTGTCAAAAAGATAAGAGAGAGACAATGTACTTTCATAGGACATGCAATGAGAAGAGGGGGCATTGAAAATATTATAACAACAGGAAAAATAGAAGGAAGAAGATCAAGAGGAAGACCAAGAGAAATGATACTGGACAGTCTGACGGGATGGTGTGAGAGGAGATCACCAACTGAACTGATGGCCTGCATGAAGGATCGTGTACTCTGGAGAAGCATAATAGCCAACGCCAGTCGGCACGGCACATGATGATGATGATGACCTATTAGTGGGAGTAATTTATTTTGGTAACAAAATGCACTTGATAATAATGCATATTTACATATTATCAATTTTTACCTTTATAATCTCTCTCTCTCTCTCTGAACCTTAAGTGCCCAGGGCACATGGGGCTTCTGCAAGGGTTTTCCACAAATGCCTGTCCTTCGCCTTTTTTTCTGCTCTTGCCCAGGTGAGCCCTCTATTGCTCAACATCCTTTCTGTTGTTCTTCTCCATGTCTCTTTTGGTCTACCCTTACTTCTGTTCCCCTGTGGTGTCCATCTTAGTGCTATTTTTGGTAGTGAGTTGTCAGTCATTCGGAGCACATGTCCCAACCATTGCCAGCGTCTTTCCTCAATAATTGTTGTCAGTGGCTTCATCTGCATTTCTGCCAATAAGATGTTATTTCTTATGGTGTTTGGCCAAAATATTTTTCTAATTCTTCGTAAACATTTAGTCTGGAAAGAATTCAACTTGTTTTGTATGGTTTTGGTGATTTTCCAGCATTCACTTCCATAGAGTAGTACACCTTTATACTCAGCAGCGTTTATTTCACAGCTTTTAATGTTTAAATATTTCTGTACAATTTTTAAGTTGTAGAGTTCTCATTGGAAGTGTCTTCTGAGAAGATTTATTTTGCAGTGGTGTCTCGGTAACACTTGGTTTATGATATTTTTTTGGTAATATTTTGCTTTTCCAGGTAATGAATATTTCATGATATCTGTTTAATATTTACTTGTCCTTATATCTTATATCCTTCCTGTGCGTTAAACATCACATAGGGTTTGCAAGGTAGTTTGCCAAGTTTTCCTATTTTCGGCAAGCTTTTCAACCTCATCAAGGGATTTTATGCCTACTAAACTGGCCTCTCTTAACAATTTCCTCTTTAGAGTTTCCTGTGGTCAACCTCTTTTTCTTTGGCCTATTATGTTCCACTTGATAGCTTGTTTTGGGATTCTCTGATCGTTTCTTCTCATCACGTGACTGACATGTCCATCTCCTTTACTTGATCACTCATGAGACTGATTGTTGTTCAGTCATCTGCCTTATCTCTGCATAGTTCTTGAATTTATTCCACTTGATGCAGAGTATTTTCCTTAGGCATTTGTTTTCAAAAGAGTCTAACTTCTTGTCTATTTCTTTAGTTGTTTTCCAACTTTTGCATGCATAAATGAGGGTGGGTATTACATTTGAATTGAATAATCTTAACTTCATTTTTATGATTATAACTTTTGAGTGCCATATGTTCTCAAGATTCTTGAAGATCAATGCTGCTTTTGCGATTCTAATTCCTTTCTGGTGTCACTATCCTGTACTATGTAGCCACCAAGGTACCCAAATTGATTGACTTCTTCAACAGCTGTCCCCTCTATGTATATATATATATTTTTTGATTAATGGACGTTTCATTATTTTTGTTTTGTCCTTGTTAATTTCAAGTCCTGTTTTGCTAGCCAGTCAGTGAAGACAGGATATCTGTTTTTTTCTTGCATCAGATTCACATTGTCACTGATAAGAGTTATGTCATCAGCAAAATCAAGATCTTTTAGTTGGGTCTCATGTACCCAATCAATACCTGTGTTACCTGTGCAGCATTTTTCATTATGAATCTATGGCAGTCCCCAAAAAGAAACTATACATTCTTGTTTCATGCTTGTTTCAATCTGGAACCATTTGCTCATTCCTTCTTCTGTGCTGACTGCACAAACATATCCATTGTAGAGGCCCCTAATGATGTTGACAATCTTAGATGGTAATCAATATATTCTTAAAATTCTCCATAAAGAATCTTTGTGTATGCTATCAAATGGCTTTTTAAAGTCTATGAAGTTCAGGATTAATGGTTTTTGCTTTTCAATATGTTCTGCAAGTATTATTCTTAGAGTAAAGGTCTGATCAAGACCCTTCTCCCTTTTTGAAATCCTGCTTGTTCTCTCATTTCAGTATCCACTATATCTTTAAATCTGTTCAGAATGACTTTGCAAAATAATTTTGACACAACTGATATTAAGGTTACTCCTCTCCAATTATTGCAGTTGCTAAAGTTGCCTTTTTTTGGTATTTTAACAATGATTCCTTTTTTTCCATTTAGAAGGGACCTTTTCTTCTTTTCAAACCTTATTAAACATTCTCTGCAGTTGTCTCATGTTGTCATTATTGACAGCTTTGAATATTTTGGATGTTATTTCATCTTCATCTGCAGCTTTGTTTTTAGCCATTAAATTCACTGCTGTTTCAGATTTATGCAATGTAATTTCATCTAGGTTGACATTTAGTTGTTGGGTTGGTAAGTCATTTTCAAGGTTTACCAATTCTTTTGGATGTGGTTGATTAAGTATTTCTTGTAAGTGTTCAGCCCATCTTTGCTTTTGGTCTTTGCTTGATGTTAATAGGGTTCCAGTTTTGCTAGGGATTGGTCTTTCTTTAGATGTAATAGTACCTGTCAGCCTCTTTTGTATGTTATATAAAGTTTTGCTGTCTCTTGTTTTTGCCGCTTTCCCTGCCTCTTTTGCCATATTGTCTGTATATTCTCTTTTATCCCTTCTAGCTGAACTTTTTACTTTCTTATCTATTTCTTTGCGTGTTGCTTTCACCAGATCTTTTCCAAGATCTATCTTTACATTCAACATAGCTATTTTGACTACCCGTCTTTTGTGTATGTACATCCATGTGTTTTCCAACATCCATGGTTGTCTGTTTTTTTTTTTTGCAGTCCAGTACTTGCCGTGATTATGGCTGTGCTATAAGAAGTCTATAATTCATCTATATCTATCTCTTCTACTTCACTGAGGTTGTGAAATGATTGGTAAGTTACAGATTGAAATTACTGTTAGTATTTTCTTCCTGTAGTCTGTGGCTGTATCTTTTTCTGAGTATTGATTTCTTGTGTTGACTTTTCAGTTTTAGTCTTATTTTCCCTATGCACAGGTTGTGGTCACTGTTGACATCTGCACTTTTGTATGCTCTTACATCTATCAGAGATGTTCTGAATTGCTTTCTGATACAAAAATGATCTATCTGGTTTCGGGACTTTGTTAATGAGAGTTGTTGTTGTATTTGCTGATAGAAATCATCTTTTATTTCACCATTTGCATCATTTGTGAGTTCATAGCATTGTATGATTGTCATTCTTCTGTGTCTTAGTTTGCATTGTGCTCTTATTATACGAGGGGCGTTCAGAAAGTAGTGCACCACATCATTTTTTCAGCTAATAATGAAGATAGAAGCATGAAATTTTGCACACTTTAAATATGGCATATGTCAATTGTGTGAACCAAATTGCACTGCAACTGGCCAAAAAATATGGCTGCCCTAACCATTGAAATGGAGCGTGTTAACAACATGCGGTATAAGCAGCGAATTGTGATAGAATTTCTCATTGCAGAGAAGGAAACTGTTGTGAACATTCACAAGCGTCTATGTGATGTGTATGGAAGTTTTGCAGTCGACAGGAGTACAGTCAGTCGCTGGGTTCAGAGAATCAAAAAATCAATAAGTGGAGATAAGGAGTTGCATGATTGGCCGTGCTGTGGACGTCCTGACACAGCCACCAAGACAGAAATGTTGAAATGTGCTGAGGGCATTATTCTTACTGATAGGCATATCACTACTCAACAATTGGCCTTAATTCTTTCTATACTTTGCATCACACTGTGATGATCCGGCGGACACTTTTTGCCTTGTGTGCACATCATGTGCTGGTAATGAGTTGGGCTCTAAAAGTGAATTTAATCATACAATGCATAAAATCTGGCCAAAATCGATTGTAGAAATCGCTTCTGGCAGCATGAGGTCCTGTATGTGAATTGAGAGCCATGTTGTGATACAAAAATTAATTTTTAAAATGTTTTTCTAAGCTTATGGGCCACCCCCCGTGGCATTGGCACATTATTAGTGTATTATAGACTGCAAATTAACCGTAAATAAATAATTAATGTATATTTTACATGAGGAAATTGTGTTTGTGTAAAATTCTATTCAATTTGGATATCACTGGACCCACTACAGAGGAAACTTGAGCGGGGTAAGAGAGAACGTTTTTCATCATAATTTTCCATTTTTTCTTATCAACTCTCCTCAATTCTTAGCTCGTTTTTTCTGTTATATACTAATATATTAATAAAAATTTATTAGAAAAATGATATACAACTTTTCCTATTTAAAAAAAATGTATAATGTCATACTGCAAATCAGACTATGCCTTTGTGATCCTTCTAAATGTGACAACCATCACATTTCACATAAAGAAATTTACTCCATTGAGATAACCATTGGTCATTTGAGGGAAAACCTCCAGTACACAAAGAGTTAAAGCTGTCAGTCAGCAATGGTAGTGCAAAAAGCTTTAGGATTTTCTAAGGTTTGCACAAGAAGGGTTCCTCGAAGTCTCACAAATGACCATCGATTGCAAAGGAAAGCAATTTCTTCTGAATCGTTGGAGCACTTCAATGCTGAGGGAGAGAACTTTTTGGCTAAGATCGTAACAGGTGACAAAACCTGGGTGCATCATTTTGAACCTGAGACAATGGAGTGGCATCATCTGCAATCACCACAAAGAAAAAATTCAAGACAACTCCTTCAGCTGGAAAGGTCATGATCACTGTCTTTTGGGACACTGAAGGTGTGATCCATGTGGATGTTATGCCAAGAGGAGAGACAATCAGTTCGCAAGCTTACATTAAGACACTGAAAAAATTCAATCAACGTTTTTGCAGTGTTCAGCCGCACAAGAATCCAGCAGACCTTCTTCTTCATGACAATCCACACCCTCACACAAATCTGGCAACATGGGAAGCAGTCACCAAATTGGGTTGGACTGTACTACCCCATCCACCCTATAGTCCTGATTTGGCATCCTCTGGTTTCCATCTGTTTGGTCCACTTAAAGATGCACTCCAAGGGGTAAGATTTGAAGATGATGAATAAGTGATTCATGCAGCGAAGAAATGGCTACATAATCAAGAGAAAATCTGGTACGGACTAGGAATACATGCACTTGTTTCACGCTGGCGTAAAGCCAGAAAAGTTGATGGGGATTATGTTGAATAATACTGATGTTTACATGACATATCTTTGTATATTTTATATAAATTTCATGCTTTTTTAATAAACAGCTCCTGAGAAAAATGATGTGGTGCATTACTTTCTGAACGCCCCTCATATGACTGTTCACTGGTTCCCATTCTATAAGGCTCTTTGCTGCTACATTTGACATAATTATACCTACCCCTTCCTGGTGTTTCCCATCGTCTCTTCCTGAATGCATTATTAACTTACAGTTTTTGGCCGTTCTTTTCCCTGCTTCTGGCCATCGCATTTCACTGCATTTACTTGTCCAGGTAACAATTATTTTATGATATCTAGGTAACATTTACTTAGTCCATGTAACACTTTCTTCATAATATCAAAGTAACACTCTCTTCTTGATGTCCAATTAAGATTTACTTCATAAATGTTCAAGTAACAATTACTTCATAATGTCCAAGTAATACTTACTTTGTAATGACCAAGTAATAATTACTTCATAATGTCCACTTACTTCATTATGTCCAGGACATATATGTGATATTTACATGAAAATACAAAAGATTTATAATATGAACAAGAAATAATTTTGTGTCTAGTGACTGCTGCCACAAATGATTAACTCATTCAAACTTAATCTTGACATCCAGGTGATGTTATCAATCACTTCCTGGCTGCATGAACCTGCTATTACAGAGTAGGTAGACTGTGAGCCAAATTAAAATGTTGTGGTAATCTCATCATTTTTAAATTTAGACTTTCACTTCTCAATCAGACTGAGAATTCTGGACTCATGTTTCTCAATCATTCAGTATCCATGATAACTGTTCATATATTAGGTTTAGAGCTCCATATTTGTCTCACTTTAACAAACAGTTGTTTATGAAGTTCCCATTTCTTAATGTGTAAAATTTTAGGCTTGGATTTCATTAACACTAATTCAGTGGATTTTCACTCCCTGGTATGCATTAATAGGTTAATTAATCCATGATTGATTGGAAATATTTAAAGTACAATGGTCCAAGGTTTAGTTTCTTGGCTGATTTTTACAAGATGCTTCATCAGATTTAGGAGTTTAATGAGTTTTAGATACTTCATGAGGACTACAGTATTTATTATATTTGATAGATTTTTCATAAAATTGTTCTTGTCCTCTTGACTGGTGTCATTACAGGGAGTCTAGATCAGTATCGTTGTGTTTCTAGTACCTTCCTTTCTTCATACATTAATATTAGTTTTTATTTAAAAATTGAATTAGGTGCATAAAGGGAGCAAGCTTGATTCACATGTTGTGACACCATGACACAGCATAAAAATTTCAAGTTGACATTTGTCTTACTCAGGAGGAATGGGCTCCCCTGGATTAAATTCTGCCCTCAGACCACGACTGGCCCAGCAAGCCAGCGGTGGATTTTTTTACTGCCCATAGAAAACACAGGAAGAATAGACAGACTGATAGATATGGAAAACAACCTGGAAATGTTAAACCTCAAAGAGATAGAAAAGTGATTCTTAAAGTATGCACTATCAATATTCATTCATTCATTCATTTTGCATGTCCCTTGCGGAACTTTGCCTCCCAAACAGCACTCCTGTAGGCCTCTCGGTTGTGAGCAAGATTGCCTGCTGCTGATGCATCCAACTATCAATATATATGGCATAAATGATAAAAGTGGAGGGAATGAAAAGGAGAAACATAAAAATCATGGCAGTTGCAGTCACCAAACTGAGAGGTAAAGGCTGTAAACAAATACATCAGAATTGTGTATTCCTATACTCCAGAGTAAGCGAACAAGAAAGAGCAAAACAGAATGATCATAGAACCAACCATCGCTAGCAAAATCTTGGAAGCAAAATACATATCAGAAGGAATTATAACTGTCAAAATAAAAAAAAATAAGGAGACCACAACCTATGTCCAGTTATATGCACCTTGCAATGCACCAGACATAGAAGAAGAATGCAACAAGTTTTTTGACAACCTCCATGACATGCATAAGCAACATAGGTAAAGAGGAAAATAGTATAATCATGGGGGACTTCAATGCAAGACTGGAAACAAGTAGAGGAGATGTGGCAGTCCACACGGGTGCCTACGGTGACTAGCAGTTTGTTAGAAATGGAAATGGTAGCAGACAACTAGAACTGTGCAGCCAGCATGATCTTTTCATCATAAGTACATTCCTTAAACACAGAGAGTCCCAAATATATACTTGGTACAAATGGAATCATTTGATGTGCAGAAGCCAAACTGATTTCATACAACAAGAAAAGGTCTGTCATAGATGCAAGAGCAATACCAAACCTGAGTTCAAGTATGGACGATGAAGCAGTAATAGTGGTTAATGGTGCACACGGGAAAGCCATAACAGAATTCACAAGAAGAAAAGTGAAACAATAAAACTAAGCAAGAAGAGAATGTGTTAGAAGAATATGAGAAGAAAATAAAAGAATTGTTTATAAACTTACCAACTAAAACAAAATTAGTGGAAGAGAAATGGGTTTTGTTCAAAACCAGCATCTTGCAAATAGCGAGGGAAGTGCAATGAAAAAAGGAGGCAGGGAAATGAAAATAACAGAATGGTGGAATTATGAGGTGAAAGAGGCTATAAAAGAAAAGAAGAATAAATATAAAGAATAGATGAGAAGTAAGCAGGAGCAAGACTACACTGAATATCGAATTGCAAGAAGACACTCTAAATGGGTAATAAAAGAACCAAAGGTAAAATCATGGCAGGAATACAGTGAAGTATTAAACAACAATCACAAAGAAGCTATGAAAATCTTTTATAAAAAGATCAGTGCAGTGAGAAAGTGAGCAGAGCACTTCAACTCAACAGAGATTGTGAACAATGTTAATGGTGAACCAATATGCGAACCAGAGAATGTACTACAGAGATGGAGACAGTACTTTGACAAGTTACTCAATATACCATCAGAGGCAAGCCAACCCCATGATAACAACACAGCTGACCCCAAAGAACTGGAACCAGACATACTACAAGCTGAAATCAGGGAAGTCATAAGAAAGACCCCAATGAACAAAGCCCCAAGATGTGATAGAATACCCATTGAGTTAATCAAATGTGCAGTAGAAGATGGAATAGCTTGGTTTCACAGACTCTATAACTTCATATGGAAAAAACAAGAAACACTACAGGACTGGAGAAATGCTGTAATTATCCAAATATGGAAGAAAAAAGGCAGTAAAAGCGACTGCAACCAATAAAGAGGCATCTCACGGCTAAGCCATACTGGAAACATGTTCTACAAGACCTTAGAGAACAGACTGCGACCAGTGATTGAACCACAGTTAAATGAAACTCAGATGGGAATTAGAAAAAAATAGAAGTTGTACAGATGCCATCTTTTCTCTAAGACAACTAACAGGAAAATCAGCTGAATACAGTCAGATACTGCACATAGCTCACATTTATCAAGAAAAAGCATTCAATAGAGTAGACAGATATAAACTGTGGGAAATCTTACGCATTATGGAGTTAGTACACATCTAGTGTGCTGACAGGTCAAGGAAAATATAGGCACTAACAGCATATCCCTATGTGCCTCTAAGACATGACAGGATTACCTTTACCTTTACCTTTTTTTATACATCTGATCAAGTTATGCAAAAACCTATACAAAAACAGGCAGTGTATCGTTAAAATAAATGCAGGATACTTTGAACCATTCATCAAAAAATCTAAAGTGAGGTAGGGCTGTGTATCTCCCTTACTATTCATAACATACATTTACAACATCTGCAAAGAAGCTAACACACAAAGTAAAAATTCCAACCCCAGAAATAATACAGATAAACTCACAACACCTTCCAGAAGATATATCCAGTAAGTTGGCCATAAATGAACTCCTTTTTGCTGATGATCAAGCACTTATAGCCTCATCAGAAAAAGACCTACATGGATGATTTAGCAAGGGCAATGTAAAAGCCACAGCATGAAGATCAGTGCTGAGAAAATGGAAATCATGACCAAAGCAAGAGAAGAAATCTGAACAAAGATCTTCCTAGACAACCAGCCCTTGAAACAAGTGAAACATTTCAAATACCTAGGTAGCACAATATCATACTCGGGAAAATTGATGCTAAGATTGAGAACTGATGCAATAAAGCAAATCAGGTCATTGGACAAATGAGTCCTTTACTGAAAAACAAATACATCACAACTGAAACAAAAAGAGCACTGATAACCCAATTTTCCTCCTAGCTCTGTGTTATCAGTATCAACATGAACACTAACAGCCAAGAATACAAGAAAAATCATCATGACAGAAATGAGATGTTTAAGAAAAATACTAAATGTGACAAGAAGAGACCAAATAAGAAATGACACCATCAGGGCTGAGGATGGAGTAACACTAGTATTACACTATATCCAGAAACAGCAAGTCAGATGGTTTGGCCATTTTATGTGGTTACTGCCAGAAAACATTCACACTAAGATTTGTAGGTAACATAGGAAGAGGCTGCCCATGCAAAAGACAGAGAGAGGAAATTACAGAAGCAAAATATACTATTATATGAATCAAATCAGTGAGCCCTGTCAAGACGTCTATTTGTCCCCTCAACACTGAAAAGTATATGAGGAAGGAGACAAGACAAGACAATGTTAGTTTGTTTTTTTATGTACTTCATCTATGCATCTCAATATGCTAATATAATTATCATATATAGTATTCTGCCTCTTCTTCTGGTATCTGTTTGTTCTAGTATTTTGGTATATGATTTCTTCATGAACTCTGTAAATGAGATTCCTTGTCTTTTATTTCACAGATACTCTATGTTACTGTTTTGATCACTTTTATAACTCATCATTGTTTAATGTACTAGGGTCTGTAACTACTTTTATCAGTCCATTTGTCCTCTTTGTTAGAGCAAGATAAAATCCACTGTTGACTTGCTAGGCCCATCACAGCTGAACTGAACTCATTCTTCCTAATGCTACCATCTCCTACAATTAAGAAACAGGGTTGGACTTTAGGAAACATCTGTCTGTCTGTCTGATTGTCTGTTTGTCTGTCTGTCTGTGTGCCTGTCTGCATATCTGTTTGTCTGTCTGATTGTTTAACCATTTATTCATTCCTCCATATGTCTGTCTGGGATAAAAATATGGAAATTTCAAAGTTATTGCACATTTTTATTCTTCAGAGTACCGTATTCTGGGTAAAAAAGGGGAGGGCACATTTTCAGAGGTTCTTAAATGTCAAGCCATTAAAGATGGTACCTACAGAGCTTGTAAAAAAATGAAACAGACCTATGAGAGGTGAGAAATAAAAATGTAATTCATTATGCACATAATCATTTTGCTGTTTAGATTTTCTTACTTTGGTTCATATACTTTGAATTTGATATGAAGATAGGAGCTGAGCTAGGATTTTTAGTTTTTTCACCAAAATATTTATTTCTTATCTTATAAGATGCTTGAATTGTAGAATTGAACATTTTGTCTGTAAGAGTGTGTGTTTAATTTCTGAAACAAGTTTTTCTACTTCTGTTACAGTGTGTGTTTAGATCTGTTAAACATGTGTTGTTCTGTTTATGTAACATGAGGCCTTGTAAATTATGATAGTATTATTAATGCAATTATTATTGTTATTAGCATTTTTATGATTGTTAGGATTATTATTGAATAGCTAGAAATTAAATAGACTGGAAGGAAGCAAAATAAATTACTTAAGAACTAGTGAGAGAGAATCTCTTAAGTAAAGTTAACGTGACAGAACTAAGTAGATACATAGAAGTGCAAGACACAGACGGACTAAAGAGATATACCAAGATCGCAGTAGTCCTGATGTGACCAATTAAATGATGCAATGACAACATTTAGTGACAGACAGACAGCGGACTGGACACAGACTAATAATCCCCCAACAGGTATCACAAACGCTAGATACTGGATAAGAAGAGTTTCTCCAAGATGAGAAAATAGGATAGACCTTGATGTAACTACAGGCCTGACTTGTTTATTACTACGAGCCCAGTCAGGATGCAGAAAGAGGCCAAATGGGGACCAAAAGGGCAGGACCTAGCCACTAGCTGGTCAGCTGGAAAATGGACCTATAAGGGGGAGAAATGAGAAGAGAGGGAAAACAAGAAAAGAAAAGAAGAGCACCAGTTTTAGGAGTGATAGAAGACCTGATAGAGACAGAGATAGAGATAATGAGATTCACACGGTCTCTCTAGAAACTGAACATTTAGTAGAAAAAGTGTAGAAAGATGATGAGACATGTATAAGTGGATTGACCCACAAGCTATTTCGTCTAGTCAGCATTTCAAATTAGAAGACAGTTTAGTACTGCATGAAAAGTACAATGAATTGGAGATTTTTGTGAACTTTGTGTAAAATGCTTCAGAGAGGAATGTGGTAAATTGTATGATTTTTTCTAGGCCTTATTTATTATCTGACAATCAATTTTGATACTCTAATGGATCTTCATTCAATGAAATTAAAGGTGAACTACACTGTGAGGCAGTTGAAACAACTATCTGAATTCTATAATGACTCTGATTGTTAAATGCAGCAGTCTAGTTGTGAATCATATCATGTCTCATGATGTAATATATTGAATTTATGAAGTGATCAAGAGACGAGAGTTCAGAATGTGTATTTGTAAATTAAAAGTGACAATGGAGAAATATAACATCATTGTGACCACCACAAGATCTTGAGATTCAACAGTCAATCTTGACAGTATTAAATAAACACCTCAGTATAGCAGAACAGTAAATATTACAATAAATTCAACAATTCAAACTTGACAAAATAAAAAAGGACATTAAATAGTACAAAAAATTAACAACACAGACCCTGTCACACAGAGAACTATAAAACATGACAGGTAATTAACACTGCCGTATGAAGATGCGTTCACCCATGTGGTTACCAGGGCCCAGATCTAAGTCTGGGGAGAAAAGAATAGGACCACTGCCATCTTCCACGTATGTCATAAAAGGTGACTAAGGAGGTTGGGGATAGGCCAACTACCTGTTCCCGTAAAAAAAATGGAGCGTTACAGAAACACGGAGAGGAAAACCAGGAAACTTTGTCTTAGAAAGGCCCCGCTGGGAACAACTGTGTTAAGAACACACTTATCTTAACATAGTCTTTGTGAAATAGGGAACATCAGATCTGATTGCTTAAAAAACTCTGACCTACTCCTGTAGCCCAGAAACAAGTAGCAACCAACACTGTTTGTTATTGTCATTAATGTCACCCTCTTATAAGGCAGAATTTTTAGGGAACAGAAAACTTTCTGTAAAAGAAAGAGGGAACATAGAACTGAGAAATCTGCTAGTAGCCTCTTGTTTATTATAGGAGTGTCAGATAACTCAGACAAAATGCTATGTGTACACTAAGAAAACCCACTCGCCTGTGGGAAAAATGACAAGCACAAATACCCCTCCTAGGATAGAAGGCCTTTCAGCTTTTGACATTGCACACCCATCAATAGGTAGAGCTGAGATCTTGGCCTGGAACCACACTGGGCTGTTCGGTATGGTGGATGGATGGGGGTACAGAGATCGCCTGCGAGAGAAGGGAAAGTCTGGTGGAAATGGACGTGACAACCCTATGGTTCTCTACAACAATGCCTATCAGAATGAGGCAAACAAAGCAGCCAGCAGACTATAGGTGGCAGGGAATGTACATCATTGAAGCACCATCAGATCCCTCATCCCAAAGTCAGAGTGTCTCTGTGAAACTGTCTCAAAGCCGTCGGATGGGCCAGTGTTGCACATGGGGCCTGATCTCAGCTTCTCACTGGAAGGGTCTCCTGGGTATGAAAGAAAGACTTAGGAAAAACCCCCAGTGTGAAAAGCTCAGAAAAAAAAAGAAAACCATTCGAGCCAGGATGTAGTCTCGCAAAAGTTCCCCCCCCCGGCTATCCTGAGTGAAAAATCAGCTACGGGGGGCACACTAAATATTCTTCAAACAACATTTCTGGACTTAGGCCAAATGCCTCAGAATTAAGCAGACAGCTGAAAAAAGTCAACATCCATATTGCGATAATACAAAAAACCCTTCTACATGGAAAATATCACTCACTGCCTGGATACACCATGTACAAATGTGAATGTGGTAAATGCAGGGGTATTGTCACACTCTTGAGAAATGACATCCAAAGAGAAGTTAAAAATAGAAAGTGCAATGAGAATGATTTTCAAGAGATAACAGTACAGCATGGTGGACTGTAGTACACTCTGTATAATGTTTATTGTCCTCCAAATTCTAAAACTCAAATCAACATACACAGCACAGACATGCAGAAAACTATCATTGCAGGAGATTAATGCACATCTACCATCACTAGGATACAAAGACCAAAACCCTATGGGAAACAACATTGAAAAGCTATGCAACACCAGCAACATGATAATATTGCAAGACTCCTCCTCCCCACCAACACTCTCCACAGAGCCACTGGGTGCACATACAGACCTGACCTCACCATTGTCTCAGCAGACATCCACAATGATTGTACTCTGAGAGTGCTTGATGACATAGGAAGCGACCATCACCCCATCCTTCTACAAATTTCTCACACATGAAACCAAAGACCACACAAACCCCCTCACTGGAATTATAGAAAAACAGATTGGGAAAAATGCAGAACACAAACAGATGAAAACCTATCAAAATTAAATGACAACAAAAACATTGACGCAGTCTACACCAACATAATCCAAGCCATACTTGGAGTAGCCTACAAAACAATCCCCCAAGGATGCAGAAAGAAATATAGCTCCTTCTGGACAAAATCTCTGGAAGACTTAGTCAAAAAAAGAAGACCAGCCAGGAAGAATGCAGAGAAAAAAACTCTATTCCAGAAAACAGAATAGAGTACAATAACCTAACAGTTATGGTAAGACTCAAAACTAAAAAAGCAAAGAAGAGAAATGGTTAAGCACATGCAGCAATCTCAACCACAGAACTGAAGGAAAGAAGGCTTGGAAACTCTTAGATAACATGTCAGGAAAAAACAAACAAACTAACCATAAGCCAGTGTGAATCTCTGGTTGAGTCCTCTGACTCAGACAAAGCCGGTACTTTTAACAAACTCTTTTGCTGCCCCCAACAAATCCTCCAACAGGAAAGTACTTGACAAGGCGCTGGGAAAAGTTCTGAGAAGTAAAGAGAAATCTAGCTTGGCAAACATTCCATTTTTTGAGGAAAACATTACCATCCATGAACTCCAGAGTGCTATGGGTAAGCTACAGCTAAGAAAAGCACCAGGACCAGACAAAATATCAAATGAAATGATCCTTCATCTGGGCCCTGTAGGAAAGTCCACATTGTTTAACTTCATTAATAAGACCTGGCAAAGTGGAGTCTCTGCTTCCTGCTCCAGTCCATCTCATTTCACATAAAACAAGGATGTTAATTTCCATTCTTTTCATTTCTTGTTCGATGTTTTCCAATTTTCCAAGTTCTGTTAATGTTCTAATGTTCCATGTTGCAATTCCTGTGGTGTTGCTTTTGTTTTCTTTGTGTACAGTAGCTGGATGACGATCTGGTATCATCTGTCGCACGTTATGGTCCCTACTGGACGAGGTGGTTCCACTAGAACCCCCATTAACATCGTTATGATTCAAAGAATTGTGGATTTTCATGACTGTTCTTGGGAATGTACAGTATTGGTTTCCCCTTGCCTTCCACCGGTTTGTTTATGGTTTACTCCACTAGCCTTTGACTCTGGCCAGAGTCTACCCTACAAAGCAGCAGGGGGTTTGAAATCAAAGTCTTCCTTCTCCTAGATGAGCTACCAACCAAGACTAATGAGTCTCATCTACCCAAAGCGTCTGATTTTCAGGTGCCAGATACTCATCTTTCGCCCCTTTTCCTGTCAGTTTAAATAGTTCCTCCACGAGAAGGCCAGGAGCTGGACTTGGACTGTCAGAGGCTCTTTGAGACGCACACCTTCGAGGCATTTAATTGAAGTGGAGGGCTTATCCTCCACCCCACCTCTGACTATTACAGTCCTTAGAACCTATCAGTTGGCGGGTACAACTTTAACAACTTAAGATATGCAGATGACACAGCCCTAATTGCTAAAAGTGAAGGGGAGCTACAGACTCTCCTGGACATCATGGTTCATGAAAGTAAAAATAAAGGTCTCAGCCTGAACAAAAAGAAGACTGAAGTGATGGTCATTTCAAAGAAAAGAATACCACCAAAATGTAGCATTACCATCGTTGTCACAAATCTGAAACAAGTTGATAGATTCAAGTACTTAGGAACGATTATAACAACTGATGGGAAATGTCACAATGAAATAAAAAGCAGACGTGCTCAGGCCAAGTCAACATTCGAGACAATGAGACATCTTGTGCAACAGATCCATATCAATGGAAACAAGATTCCAAGTACTTAAATGTTTTATCAAGCCAATTTTGTTTCATGGATGTGAAGCATGGTCTATGAATAAGAGAGTACAGTGAGAAATGGAGGCCATGGATATGTGGTTTATAAGAAGGATGTTGAAGGTACCATGGACAGCCAAGAAAACCAATAAAGAAGTCTTAAGAGAGGTCGGAGTTAAAAAGCAAATTATAGCAAAGATCAGAGGCAGACAAGTGAGATTTATAGGGCATTTCTGAGAAGAGGAAAATTGGAACACACTATGGCAACTGGAAAAATTGAAGGAAGAAGAGACAGAGGAAGACAGAGAGAGAAGTTACTGAGAAGTTACTAGTCAGTGTGGCTAGGAAGAAAGTCACCAGTGGATCTCATAAATCTAAAGACAGGGATTTGTGGAGAGAAATGATCGCCTACACCATGTGGCATGGTACTTGAATTGAAAGTAGAGTACTACCAAAATCTTGGAAGTCAGCCATAGTTAGACCTATCCTGAAAAAAGGAAAGCCAGAAGATGAACTAAAAAGCTTTAGACCAATTTCACAGACTTCCAACATTGGTAAGCTAGCAGAATGAATGCTTAACAACAGGCTGTACTGGTCGTTGGAATCCTTGGGGTCCCTCAGTAACTTTCAGGCAGGCTTCCGCAAAGGATCAAGAACCTAAGACCAGCTATTTCTACTCACTCAAAGTGTAAAAGACAGTTTCTTACACAAGAGAGAAACTCTGTAGCTGTCTTTGTAGACTTCCAGCAGGCATATGACAGGGTCTGGCGAAAATGCCTACTGTTAAAGATGCAAAACATAGGCATACATGGAAAAATGTACCAATGGGTTAAAAACTGCCTGAGTAACAGGACCATACAAACTCAGGTCACTAACAGACTGTCAAACAAATGCACACTGGAGGAAGGTCTGCCACAAGGTTCTGCTCTTAGCTGCACCTTGTTCCTAATCTTTATAAATGCCCCGACCTGTTTAACACCCACAAAGCCATGTTTGCTGATGACCTTGTCATATGGACTGGTGGAACAGACCTGCAACTGGCTGCTGAGAGACTTAATAGAGCCCTCCTCACCATATCAGCCTACTGCAATTTCTGGAAGTTGAAGATCATTGTTAATAAAACTACATATACAGTCTTCACTCTTAGCAACAAACTAGTAAAGACTGAACTGAAAATAACTCTTGATGGTGCTCAAATCATGAAAGAAACAAATCCAACATACCTTGGTGTGAAACTAGACAGAAAGTTGAATTTTAAACAGAAAAAGCATCCAAAAGACTAAACTTACTCAATCGGCTTGCAAGTAAATCCTGGGGTGCTGACAAAGCAACACTCAGACAACTGTACACAGGATATGTTAAATCTATAATAGATTATAACCTCCCCCTACAGGTCACAGCATCAAAGAGCTCTCATACACAAGTAGACAGAATCCAGAACCAAGCCGCTCATTTCATTTGTGGGGCAATGAGATCAACACCCACAGCTGCATGTGAAATTGATGCAAATACAGAACCATTAGATATAAGACACAAAAAGTCAACCATTGATGCAGTAGAAAGATATAAATGCATGCCCCCAAACTATCCTAACAGAATAGTGGTTGATAAATGGAAGCATAATAATAGACTGAAACTGAAAACTTCAGTGCACATAGCAGAACAGTTAAACACAACTCCCTGAGGACAGAGAAGAACTTACAAAAGTACCAGACATCCCACCAAACACAAACTACACACTTCCTCAAATTAACACTAGACTCAAGAACAAATCATCAGATCCCAACACCCTAAAGCTGTGTGCACTAGAGACCATAGAATCCTACCCCCAAGGACTGGATCCATGCATACACTGATGGATCAGCGTTCAAGGAAACAGACAGTGCAGGATATGGGGTACTCATAATGTTTCCAGACAAGACAACAAGCCATATTTCTGCTCCAGTTATGATGCAGAGATGCAGGCAATATTAGCAGCCCTGGCAGCCACCACCACCAAATACGAAAACAGTGCCTCTCACCCAAAAAAAAACCTTGTTATTTTCTCAGACTCCCAGTCTGCTCTCCAGGCCCTTGAAGACTAGATACCAACAGCTGATCACATTACAACTGACATACTCAGTGCAATAAACCAACTCGCCTACTATGACATCAATACCACCCTACAGTGGATACCAGGGCACATAGATATCAGAGGAAATGAACGTGCTGACAGACTGGCAAAGAATGGAGCCACCATGTCACAGCCCCACATCCCCACCAACATGAGAACAGCTGAACACATTATACACAACAACTGCAAGCAGCAGTGGATGGACAGCTGGGCCAGTAATCTAACTGGAAGATCCCTATATACACACCTGCCAAAGCCTAACCCCGGAGACTACATTAACAGCTTATGTCGTAGAGACCAATGCACAATTTTCAGGTTGAGAACAGGACACATCACCCTCAATAAGCACTTACACAGAGTGACCGCTGACCACACACCATACTGCATGCACTGCAACAGATAAGAGGAAGAAACTGTTAAACACCATCTGCTGGACTGCAGTGCATTGAAGGACCTTTGGAAGAACCTGATACCACCAAACCCCTCAATCACCAATATTCTGTATGGAGATGTAGAACAGCTGAAGAGGACCTGTACATTTCATTATCTGGCACAAGGGAAAAAGAGTGAAAACTCGTAAACCCGGGGATCAGAAAAGTCAAAAGTCACAGCTGTTACTTTTAACCTCTTTAGCCTGATCCCCACTTTTCCTATGACTGTGATGTGGTCACTGCTGCAGTCTGTGCTTGGTCTTGTTTTCACAGATATTAGCAAGTTCCTGAATCTTCTGTTGATCATAATGTAATCTGTCTGATTACATATAAGTGTATGTTATTATTTGGGTTTTTCCATGTCCATAGTCACCTAGTGTGTTGTTGAAACCAAGTATTTCATATTATTGTTTTATTCTTTTCTGCCCACTCAATCAACATCTCCCCTCTTTTGTTTCTGATTCCTAGTCCATACTTGCCAGTAGCTGAAAGAAATGAAAAGAATGGAAATTAACATCCTTGGTTTATGTGAAATGAGATGGATTGAAGCAGGAAGCAGAGATCATAAGGACTTCAAAAAAATATATTCCGGGGGAAACCAGTGTAGAAATGGAGTTGGCATAATATTGGATCAGAAGACAGCAAGAACTGTGAAAGTTTTCTGGTGCATATTAGACAGAGTGTTAATGGTTAAATTACAGGGCCACCCAATAGACACAAATCTCATCCAAGTATACGCACCAACTTCAGACAGCTCTGATGATGAGATAAAAGAATTTTACAACAATCTGGACATGGTAATGAACAAACCAAAGGAAGTAATCATTGTACTAGGAAGAAGTGCTGGACCTCCTGCTTCAGAATGGTCCACTCTATGCTACTGAAAAGAAAGAGAACACATTTTTGTAGGATTAGACCTCGAAAAAATCATAGTCAAAGCACTTAAGTGAGACGTGAGATAAAGAAAAATCACAAGAGAATTACCTGGGATTCGAACACAGACTCTGGTAGGACGAGCAGCCGTCTAGCCACGAGAGAAAAGCGTACTATTGACTTAGCCAACTAGCACTCCCCCCCACAAAAAAAAGGTGTTTTATTGGCATAGTCTTTAGTAACTGTTCTGTAGACACAAGAGATCGTGACACCCAGAAAGAAAACAAGGTCGTGACATAAAAATTCTGTAGCTTAGATTCAGTATCTCTAGCAGGTACCAACTTTTAGACAAACATACACACGGTGTCATGCCATGTCTGGTGCACACTTGAACAACAATAACAAACGGACGAATACTTATTACATGAAGTTAGTTTAAGGTATAGTTTTAAGGAACAATTTTTTATAAATAGGAAACTACGAGGCTTTGGTATGGTAAAGTAAGAGAACACAGTTTTATAGGATTAGACCTTGAAAAAATCATAGACAAAGCACTTTAGTGAGACATGAGAGAAAGAAAAATCACAAGAGAATTACCTGAGATTTGACCACGGATCATCTTGTAGAGCTGGGATATATGCTCAGACATTACATACATTATGGACTGTGATTAAATAATGTCTTATTACTTTTGTATTTGAATTTTGTCTTAGTTTTCAAATAATGCAGTGCCTTTATAATTATTGTTTTAATATGAACTTTGCAGCATAGAACAAGTAAACAGCCTACGAGAAATTCAAGCCATGAGACGTCTGTCTCCACATCCAAATGTGCTGGAGTTGTTTGAGGTCATTTTGTAAGTTATTTCCTGTATCATCATTCTTGTGCAGAAATCTAGGCCCAACAGATATTTCTGTGGACTGGTGAAATGAAGAATTGAAGATAATTCACAAATATGATATATAGGTTTTCAGAATCTCTTTTGTTCCTAGTGAAATATTCTTTAGGTCATACATGAATCTACTCATGTTTCACCACTTGGACTATGTTGTTAGAATGAGTTTATATTCCATCTCATGCTTCTTTGAGTGGTCCAGAAATAAAACTGTCGATCAGGGCAGAATTCTTGTAATATGTCAAACAAAAGTGATTTGATAAACAAATTATTGTTTTGATTTTGGCTTAGATAGGGATTAGCAAAGAATGATGTCAGGAGCTAAGTCAGCAAATTACAATGATTAGGACCCTATTGCATGTCACTCTGTGCTTAGAGTTCACATTAGAGCCATGAAAGCACAATTGTTAAGGTCCTGTCACATGTCATTCAGTGCTTCAGGTAACATTTGAGCCAGCAAATTACAGTTGATGGGGGAATTACAACATAGTGGTCATTGCTTGAGTTAAGAGGTAGAAATTCAAAGCTGCCAGCACCATGTCACATGACACTCAGTATGTGAGTTGACCTTGGTGTTATGTAATCACAACTAGCAAGGCCCTAATGTATGTCACTCATTGCTTGAATTGACATTAGAACCATTAAATCACAGTTGTCAGGATTCTGTCACATGTCACTTAGTGCCCCTGATACCGTTTTTTTTTTTCATATTATACTGTTGCCTGACATAATCTGTATGATGCTGAGAAACTGCAAATATCAGTCCAAGTAGATAAGGAAAGTACAACTTGCTGTCTCACATGATGCTTTTTTGTTTTAACATTTCAGCTTTATTCAGATGTCACCACAGCACAACTTAAGGGAAACAATACAACAACATCAGCTTAGCATTTCTTCCTTATTATGTCAGTATTTGATTGATGTCAGTAATTTAATGTTATAATTTTTTCCTTTCTTTTCTGGATCATCTTATCTTATCTTATATCCTTCCCATGCCGTTAAACGTCACATAGGGCTCGCAAAGTAGTTCGCCAATTTTTCCTGTCTTCGGTGAGTCTTTCACCCTCATCAAAGGATTTTATGCCTGTTAATTTGGCCTCTCTTAATAATGTCCTCTTCAGAGTTTCACGTGGTGTGCCTCTTTTTCTTCGGCCTGTTGTGTTCCACTTGATAGCTTGTTTTGGGATTCTCTGATCATTTCTTCTCATCAAGTGACTAACATATGTCCATCTTCCTTTTCCTGATCACCCATGAGACTGGTTGTTGTTCAGTCATCTGTCTTATCTCTGCGTTGTTCTTGAATTCATTCCACTTGATGCCAAGTATTTTCCTTAGGCATTTGTTTTCAAAAGAGTCTAATTTCTTTTCTATTTATTTAGTTGTTTTCCAGCTTTCGCATGCATAAATGAGGGTGGATATTACATTTGAATTGAATAGTCTTAACTTGGTTTTTGTGCTTATAACTTTTGAATTCCATATGTTCTCAAGATTCTTGAAGACTGATACTGCTTTTGCAATTCTGATCCTAACTTCCTTTCTAGTGTCACCATCCTGGTCTATGTAGCTGCCAAGGTATGCAAATTGATTGACTTCTTCAATATCTGTCCCTTCTATGTGTATTTTTCCATTTTGATTGAGAGGAATTTTCATTATTTTTGTTTTGTCCTTGTTAATTTCAAGTCCTATTTTGCTAGCCAGTGAAGACAGGCTATCTGTTTTTTCTTGCATGAAATTCACATATTACTGATAAGAGTTATGTCATCAGCAAAATCAAGATCTTCTAGTTGGGTCCCATGTACTCAGTCAATACTTGTGTTACCTGTGCAGCATTTTTTCATTATGAAGTCTATTGTAATTCCAAAAAGTAAAGGAGACAGTATATATCCTTGTTTCACGCCTGTTTCAATCTGGAATCATTCACTCATCCCTTCGGTTCTAAGGACTGCAAACGCGCCACAAACAGCCTCTGGCAGTCAAGTCCAGCTCCTGGCCTTCCCGTGGCAGAACTGTTTAAACTGACAGGAGAAGGGGCGAGGGCGAATATCTGGCGCCTGAAAACCAGTTACTTAGGGTAGATGAGTGTCACGTTTGGTAGCTCATCTGCCGCTGTTGGCGAGATCTTCAGCTGCCGTGCGTGGAGCGGTGCTCTTCCCGGCCAATGAAGAAATTTGCAAATGAGGTTGCCGCGCAGCATCACTGCGGAAAAGGTGGTTGAAAGAATAAAGCGAAGCAAACAGTCAAATCACGGCACCTCTGGTCTGGAGGTCGGCCACGTCCTGAGTGCAGTCATATCGTGTGAAATGCATGAACCGGTTTGTCCCAGAGGTTAAGTCACTGCTGGCTTGACTTTTCAAATGCCGCGCGTGGAGTGAAGCTCCTCCCGGTTAAGGAAGTAAATGCGGAAATAAAGGTTGCTGTGCGGCGCCGATGGGAAAAGGTGGTGGAAAGTGAAGTTTAACCTGGTATGTCCAGTAGTATCGCTACGAGAGCTATACCACGGCACCTCTGCTCTAGAGGCCGCCTACGTCCGAAATACACCTACACTGGTGAAATATGCCTAAACCGGCACACACCAGGGGTGGAACTCGATGGCTAGACATGTCATGCCACCTCCGCTCTAGAGGTCGGTAACGCCTGATAAACACCCATACTGGTGAATTTTGCCTAAACCGGCTCATACCAGGGGTGAATCTTGAAGGCTATGAATGTCACAGTACCTCTGCCCTAGAGGTCGGTCCCGTCCCAAACATGCCCATACTGGGAAATGCCTAAACCGGCTCAACCCAGGGGTAGAAGTCACTAGTGGCGAGGATTCGTCCTCCTGGACAAAAGCTCCATCCTGGTCACAACTAGGAAGGGTAGCGGCCACGACCGCAAAATGCTGAAGTCGGAGACACTGGACCAGGGAAGTCTAGATAGGCAACCACCTCTCACCCGGCGGGGATGTCTGTGTATCCTAATCACGCTGAGGTTTTCCGGTGAGAAAGTCCAACCCTGGACTGGATGGGCAACCACCTCTCACCCGGCGGTGATACACGGGTATCTCATAACACGTCGAGGTTTTCCGGTGAGAAAGTCCAACTCTGTCCTGGGTGGGCTAACGCCTCTCACCCAGCGGGGATGCACTGATATTCCAAACACGTCGAGGTCTTCCGGTGAGAAAGTCCAACCCTAGACCAAACTGGTGCAATGAAAACCACGGTGTCACGCAATCCCGCTTCCGAGACCCACCAAGAATACAGGCTAAAGCACTGTGATACTCTGAACCCCTTGTGGTCCTTCGTGGAACTCTTGTGGTCTATTTTGGACCACACAGGGGACCACCAGACCTAACGAGGACCACATGTGTGAATTCAGTAGGTTCACAGTGCGGTTTTTGGTGGTAGAAGTGAACGAAGAAGAAGAAGAAGAAGACTCATCCCTTCTTCTGTCTTGACTGCACAAACATATCCATTGTAGAAGTCCTTAATGATGTTGACAATTTTAGATGGTATTCCATATAGACTTAAAATTCTCCATAATGAATCTCTGTGTATGCTATCAAATGCCTTTTTTAAAGTCTATGAAGTTCAGTATTAATGGTTTCTGCTTTTCAATATGTTCTTCAACTATTATTCTGAGAGTAAAGATCTGGTCGAGACATCTTCTCCCTTTTCGAAATCCTGCTTGTTCTTCTCTCATTGCAGTATCCACTATATTTTTGAGTCTATTCAAAATGACCTTGCAAAATACTTTTGACACAACTGATATTAAGGTTACTCCTCTCCAGTTGTTACAGTCACTAAGGTTGCCCTTTTTTGATATTTTAACAATGATTCCTTTCTTCCAATTAGAAGGGACCTTTTCTTCTTTCCAAATCTTGTTAAACATTCTCTGTAGTTGTCTCATGATGTCACTATTGATAGCTTTTAGCATTTCGGCTGTTATTTCATCTTCATCTGCAGCTTTGTTGTTAGCCATTAAATTCACTGCTGTTTCAATTTCATGCAATTTAATTTAATCTAGGTTGACATTTAGTTGTGGGGCTGGTAAGTCAGTTTCAAGGTTTAACAATTCCTTTGGGTGTGGTCGATTGAGTATTTCTTGGAAGTGTTCAGCCCATCTTTGCTTTTGGTCTTTATTTGATGTTAATAGTGTTCCAGTTTTGCTAAGATTGGTCTTTCTTTAGATGTAATAGTACCTGTTAACCTCTTTTATATAAAGTTTTGCTGTCTCCTGTTTTTGCTGCTTTTTCTGCCTCTTTCGCCATATTGTCTATGTATTCTCTTTTATCCCTTCTAGCTGAACTTTTTACTTTCTTGTCTATTTCTTTGTATTTTGCTTTTGCCAAATCTCTTTCATGATCTGTTTTTGCATTTAACATGTCTAATTTGACTGCTCGTCTTTCATGTCTATACTTCCATGTTTTATCTGATATCCATGCTTTTCTATTTGGTTTTTCCAGTCCAGCGCTTACTTTTGCTGGTGTGATTATGGCTGTGCTGTAAGAATTCCATAATTCATCTATACCTATCTCCTCAACTTCACTGGGTGTTTTGGAATGATTGGCAAGTTCCTGATTGAAATTAATGTTAATATTTTCTTCTTGTAGGCTGTGGCTGTTTATCTTTCTGTGTACTGATTTCTTATGTTGACTTTTCAATTTTTTCTGGATCGTAGTTCTTGTTAAATGTGCTGCTCCAAGCATCAAGTATATCCATGCCTATATAAGCATCTAATGTATCCAATTTTTTCTGTTTTTTTTATTCTCAGTGACAAGAAATCTGGCACTCTGATTCTTGTGTGTGAGCTGATGGACATGAACATTTATGAGCTGATACGAGGTGAATTTTCTTATCATGCTAATTTTATTGTGTGATAAAATATTACATGCCTTTGTCAGTTATTCGTTAAATGATAAAACAAACAGCAATGATGATCATGTTTCACATTTTATGCAATCTTTGGCATGGACACAAAAAAGAACAAATATATCCATACTACAAGAACTTAATATTGAAGAAGGCTGGCTGGTAGGGAGAATTAAAGAGAGAAAACTTAAATATTTTGGACACATTAAATGTCATGATAATCTAGAGAAGACCGTCTTGGAAGGGTACATAATGGGAAAAAGAAAGAGAGGAAGACCAAGGCGAAGATGGCTGCAAGACATCGTTGATGATCTGCAAATGGATGCATCAGTAGCAGGCCATCTTGCTCACAACCAAGAGGCCTACAGGAGTGCTGTTAGGGAGGCAAAGTTCCACAAGGGACATGCAAATGAATGAGTGAATGGCATTTCCAGTCATTTCAGACACATTCTTTTTCCCATGCCATCTGGCCAGTCTGTTGAGATATTTTTCTCTCAGTTTTTCTATCATTAATAGCTACTCTCATGACTTGATCAAAATATTAGACTATTTTAAAAAAAGCTAGGAACAGCTTTATTCATTAATGAGCACTTAGTTGTAACATTTCAGTTCGAATCCCTTTCAGGTTTATGCCTTATTATTAGAACAAGATGTAAATTAAAATATTACAACTGTGGGCTCATTAACTCTTCCCAGGCGTAAGTCACTATACTGACGCTTCCGGTTTTCCCGATGCGTGCGGGAATGGGCAGTATACTGACGATTTGTTTCATTTAAAACAACCGGTGTAACATTTAGATTGTACATATATATAAAATGCTATATTGAACCTATCTTGTTATATGGAAGTGAATCATGGACAATAGGCAAGTCTGCACAAAAATCATTGGAAGCAGCAGAAATGTGGTTTATTAGAAGAATGTTGCGAATCCCCTGGACAGCAAAAATAACTAATGAAGAATGTAGGAGAAGAGCTGGAGAGACAAAAAACCTTGTCAAAAAGATAAGAGAGAGACAATGTACTTTCATAGGACATGCAATGAGAAGAGGGGGCATTGAAAATATTATAACAACAGGAAAAATAGAAGGAAGAAGATCAAGAGGAAGACCAAGAGAAATGATACTGGACAGTCTGACGGGATGGTGTGAGAGGAGATCATCAACTGAGCTGATGGCCTGCATGAAGGATCGTGTACTCTGGAGAAGCATAATAGCCAACGCCAGTCGGCACGGCACATGATGATGATGATGATGATATTTCGTCCGCGATTCCGGTGACACTTTCAAAATGGCGAATGCGTGCCTAGTTACGAGCGATGCCGAGCGAGAATACGGACGAGAAGCATGGAAATTTTTCAATTTTTTACGATGTAGATAGGGGTATGGACATAGCCTATGGCCACCCCGCTGCTCTTGAATGTTTTCTAAGTAGATTTAGACATATTTAGACGACTGGAGAAGTAGTTAGGAGTAGTTAGGAGGTTATTTCAGACATTCAGTAAGCGAAAATGCCATACGGAGTCACAATACGAGATCGATAAGTAGATCTACACATCTTAGATGGTAAATAGGGGTAAGAAGCGCGAATCTAGATCTAGCCGATGGTGAGCTGGCCACAATCAGTGTCTAAAAACATCACATTACTTCTTTTTTTCTAAAAAACTCTGCATTTATGAAATTTTCATTCATTTAGCTACACTTTGATACATATTACGTATACGGAAGTACATGGAAACACTGTTTTTCATTCCATTTTACACCTAGACCCCCTTACTGACAAGGACCCGCGTTTTTACTCCCGCACTCCAGAAAACGTCCGTGTTTCTTCCTCCCGCATGGGAAGAGTGAATAGAGCAGTTCTTATTTTTCAAAAACTAGTCTAGTGTTTTATTATCATAACTTTACTGCAGCGGCTTTATTTATTATATTTATGAGGGCTGTGGTTTTAGAAGATAAGATGCACAGAAAAAGTAGCTAGTCTCTTAACTACAGTCTATGATACATGACATTATCAGCAGATCTAACCAAATCAGTATACATTACATTTTGAAAGAAAACATTGCACATCTGACCGAGTCATGTCACAAATTTACTGTTAAGGATTATTATCTTGAGAATATAAAAATAAGAAAAAAAAGACAGAAACTGCAGTAGAACAATGTGGTTTTGTTGAAGAAAAAAAAAGATACAAGTAATGCAGTTACCATTTAGAAACAATAAAATAACTTTTTCTAGCAGTAAACAAAGAGTTATATTTGTGCTTCATTGATTGCACAAAAGCTTCTGACAGAGTCAGACAAGAAGACATGATTCAAATTCTTGAAAAACTTCATACAGATGGCAGTGACATGAGAATTATTATGAATGTGTGTTAAAATCAAAGAAAAACAATGAGAGCAAACAATGACTAAATACCAAGAGACAAAATGAAGATAAGACAAAGATGTGTCCTGTCAGCTGACCTAATCTCATTATATCGTGAAAATTAAGAGAGGGTTTAGAAATGTGTAAAGAACATAAGAGGCTACAATAACATTAAACTGAGATCTGTGGATAACACACTGCTAGTAACAGAAAGTGAAAACAATTTGTAGAAACTAGTGAACAAAGTTATCAAAGAGAATAGTGAAAGAGTGTAACAGTATGGTTGAAATTCACTTCATTTGTATCTGGACCTGTTGTCTTCCTTGATTTCATCAGTCTGAGTGTCTTCTTCTTCTTCTTCGTTCACTTCTACCACCAAAAACCGCACTGTGAACCTACTGAATTCACACATGTGGTCCTCGTTAGGTCCGGTGGTCCCCTGTGTGGTCCAGAATAGACCACATGAGTTCCACGAAGGACCACAAGGGGTTCAGAGTATCACAGTGCTTTAGCCTGTATTCTTGGTGGGTCTCGGAAGCGGGATTGCGTGACACCGTGGTTTTCATTGCACCAGTTTGGTCTAGGGTTGGACTTTCTCACCGGAAGACCTCGACGTGTTTGGAATATCAGTGCATCCCCGCTGGGTGAGAGGCGTCAGCCCACCCAGGACAGAGTTGGACTTTCTCACCGGAAAACCTCGACGTGTTATGAGATACCCGTGTATCACCGCCGGGTGAGAGGTGGTTGCCCATCCAGTCCAGGGTTGGACTTTCTCACCGGAAAACCTCAGCGTGATTAGGATACGCAGACATCCCCGCCGGGTGAGAGGTGGTTGCCTATCTAGACTTCCCTGGTCCAGTGTCTCCGACTTCAGCATTTTGCGGTCGTGGCCGCTACCCTTCCTAGTTGTGACCAGGATGGAGCTTTTGTCCAGGAGGACGAATCCTCGCCACTAGTGACTTCTACCCCTGGGTTGAGCCGGTTTAGGCATTTCCCAGTATGGGCATGTTTGGGACGGGACCGACCTCTAGGGCAGAGGTACTGTGACATTCATAGCCTTCAAGATTCACCCCTGGTATGAGCCGGTTTAGGCAAAATTCACCAGTATGGGTGTTTATCAGGCGTTACCGACCTCTAGAGCGGAGGTGGCATGACATGTCTAGCCATCGAGTTCCACCCCTGGTGTGTGCCGGTTTAGGCATATTTCACCAGTGTAGGTGTATTTCGGACGTAGGCGGCCTCTAGAGCAGAGGTGCCGTGGTATAGCTCTCGTAGCGATACTACTGGACATACCAGGTTAAACTTCACTTTCCACCACCTTTTCCCATCGGCGCCGCACAGCAACCTTTATTTCCGCATTTACTTCCTTAACCGGGAGGAGCTTCACTCCACGCGCGGCATTTGAAAAGTCAAGCCAGCAGTGACTTAACCTCTGGGACAAACCGGTTCATGCATTTCACACGATATGACTGCACTCAGGACGTGGCCGACCTCCAGACCAGAGGTGCCGTGATTTGACTGTTTGCTTCGCTTTATTCTTTCAACCACCTTTTCCGCAGTGATGCTGCGCGGCAACCTCATTTGCAAATTTCTTCATTGGCCGGGAAGAGCACCGCTCCACGCACGGCAGCTGAAGATCTCGCCAACAGCGGCAGATGAGCTACCAAACGTGACACTCATCTACCCTAAGTAACTGGTTTTCAGGCGCCAGATATTCGCCCTCGCCCCTTCTCCTGTCAGTTTAAACAGTTCTGCCACGGGAAGGCCAGGAGCTGGACTTGACTGCCAGAGGCTGTTTGTGGCGCGTTTGCAGTCCTTAGAACCATCAGTCTGAGTGCATTTCTAACATAAGTTTCCTAAACTAGTGATCTGACATTATTAATATTGAATTACTTATTCTTTCTGTCACTAAAACGATCTTATCTGTCCATGTTCCTTATTTTTTAAATAACTTTGGCCTCCTTTCTTTTCAAGCAGCATGTTTCTGAAATCCTTTTCACACAATTCTTTTTTCTTTTTAAAGTTAGAGAAAGGTGTTTGGTGCCATTTTACGAAAACAGAAAGGCAGAGGAATAAAGGAAGAAATAAAAGTTAACAGTAAGGAGAAGGAACAATGAAATGGTATTTTGGCAAAACCACCTTTATCAAAAACAAATGAAAAGATAAAACAAACAAATAAAAATATGCAAAGAAACTTATCTGTGATCCTCTCTCTCTTTGAGTAAATTTGTCAGAATATGACTGCTACAGCAAAAGAGGAAATATGAGGAGTTACAGAGGGAGACAAGCACAGAATACAGTTGGCTAGACACTAAACCAAAAAGAAAAAGAAATGAATGAATGAATGAATGCTCTTTATTTTTAAAGTGTAAATAATTGGGCACTCAGGACCATCTTACATTCTGACCTTAATCACACATTCATCAGAAAGGGAGAAGTAGGAAAATAATAGTACTGATCTTTGCTATCTCATGGAACAGAGAAAGTGGAAAAGGAGATTAGATGAGAATGGGATAAGAAACCAAATGTAGTCGAATCTAGTAATGAATTCTTCAGGCAAAGCTAAACTGAGAATTCAAATTGGCTTGGTGTGAACAACTCAACTAGAAGATAAAACACTGTTCCAGAGGTTTATAAACATGCTCATCAGAAGAGCAAGAGCAGATGGCAGTGACTGAAATATCGCATTTGCCCTTGTAGTCTCTGAGTATAATGCTGAGAGACAGGTTTATGCACTTTGTTAGAGATATCACTGAGGTGTTGGTGGAATCAGTCTCCTAACCATAAGCCGGTGTTTTCAGTATACATCATGTTGCAACACTTGCACATTATCACATGTATGATATTATGGGATGTGCAAGTGAAGCCCTCATGAATGGATACTGTGAATTTGGAAAATGCAACCTGACTAGTTTCAACAACAAAGGAGCAAGTTATGCATCTGTGACAATTACAGCATCTGATGCCAGAAAAGGCATTTCAGCCAACCTGATGTAGCTTCTGAAAAGCACCTTCTTTAGGTTCTTGCCCCATCTGTATGCCTCTGATTGGACAAGTTTAGACTGGAAGAAAAGTAGATAACGTAAAGGTAAAGGTAGCCCCATAGCAACTTCTGTAGGGGATGGAGTGTTAGAGACCTCATTATGTTGGCCCATCAGTGTATGAGGTAGGCTGGCCATTTATTTTCCTCACTGCTTTTCCTTTCCAGATTTTCTCTGGTACCCATTTTATGAGGCTAGGTTGACCTCAGGGCTGTTTATGTCTGAAAAAAAAATCCTGCTCAGATGGGAATTTGAATCCGCAACCATTCAGTTGCTAGACAAGTGCATTAACCACTAGTCCTCACCACCAAACTATGGGGATGATATGTCAAAACCAGCTTCACCATATCAGAGTGGTGGAAGGGTTTCAGAAAGAGGGCTTCCTGGCAGATAATATGGCTGAAGAACTCTGACCTTGTTTTGACTACACTTAGTTCCTTATCTTAATCACATTCATTTCCCATGTCCTTTTCCACTTTCTTTAGTAGACTTTCTCATCTGTTCTCTGAGATAGCAAAGGTCATCACTGCTGTTCCTCTTTTTCTCCCTGCCCTTTTTTTTTTACTTTAGTGTCTACCCAACTGTATTACATGCTCAGCAGCCTCATATTTCCAAAAGCAACCAAATTCTGCCCAGTTTCTTCAAAGAGAGTGAATTGCAGATAAGTTCTTTGCATGTTTTATTTGTTTGTCTTCTAATTTGTTCATGATAAAGGCAATTTTGCCAAAAATACTGGGTTGTTATATCTTCAGTACACTGCTTTATTTATTTCTTTGTTAGTCTCCTCATATATCGTATTTTTCCTCATTATTCTCTTTCCCATCAGTTCCAGGATAATTTCTGTCATCCACTTTTTCTTAACATGTCTTGTGCCTGTTTTTTAACTGATGCTTCTAATACTTGATAGAATGATTCATTTAATGTTTCCTATTCATCATTTTCTAAGTCTGATCATTTCTGATTTAACTTTCAATATTGAATTTCTCTTTTATTTTTTTTTTCTATTTTATTGTTTCTAGTATATCTATATTTGATTCCTGATCTTTAACTATCCTTCATTTTAACTTCAGTTATGCTGCACTGTAACAATTTGTTCCAGGGGCTGTTATTTTCCAGTGTATAGTGTTTTTGATGTTGCTGATGCCAAGTGTTGTTGTGACAGTTTTGTGGCTTTTTTTTCTATTCTTTCATTAACATTTTACAGAATCATAACCTCTCATATGCACTTTCAGTTCCAATTTTCCTCTTCCCAGGAAATGCCCTATAAACCTCGATTGTCTGCCTCTGATCCTTGCTATAATTTGCCATTTAACTCCAGCATCTCTTAAGACTTCTTCATTGGTTTTCTTAGCTGTCCATGGTACCTTCAATATCCTTCTTATAAACCACATTTCTATGGCCTCCATTTCTCGCTGTACTCTTTTATTCATAGACCGTGCTTCACACGCACATGAACAGCAAATGTTATAACCAAGTAACACCTTTTCCCCTGATCCTGATCTTCTAGTCAAGTGTAGTCTCAGTATGCAAAGTTTGATCTGTGTATTTTGTGTTTATGTTTTCTTCTTTCCCCTCAGCATCCATAGCACAAACACTGTATGTCTCTAAATTTTCTTAAACATTCAGTATGTTACTGACAGTCTGGTGTCACCTGGCATATATGATGACTCCTGCTGGGTGAGGCTGTTCCATTGGAGCACCCATTTGCACAGTTATTTTTGTTTATAATCTGAAGCATGATTTGGCTAGGGAAAGGAAGTACTGCAATAGTTTAATTTTGCTTGCCATTTGGTTTTTGTATGATTTTCTATGTAAACCTTTGTCTAAAGAGGCTAACCATCAAGACATTATTGATAGAAAAGTGCAGTCTTTGTATATTTACAGTTAAACTCCAAACATAGCTCCACTGCCCAATGGATGTATCCTGGCAGGAAAGGCTTTTATCTTGCTCATTATAAGAAGATTTATCCTGAAAAATGAATTGGGATCCATTGTCACAATTCAGTAAAAAAAATTTTCACTCTTTGCCATGTTAATCAGTAGTAGTATAACTGCTCAGCAGCATATTATACTGCATGTATACCTTTCCAGATTATTAATACAAAATAAAGGATGCTGAATGATTTGTTTTTCAGGATAATACTAGACCCCATTCTGCCCATCCCATACAACAGTTTCTCCTGCAGAATGGAACCTACATCAATGACTGCTTAGTTGTGTCATTTGACATAAACTGCATTTAGCATTTATTTGATACAGTGGGGCATGTTGTAGCAACAGTCTAGACTGAAAAATGAACAATAGCTGGAGGGTGCACAAGTATAGTATACTTATTTAACTGAATTGAGCCATGTCTCAGTGTGCACAAGATGGACACATTAACAAATTCAAGTTTTACAGCATTAGATTTTTTTTGGCAGTACACTCAAATCAGGGGTGACCTCAGGTGCGACTAATTTTCCTAACAGATTGTTAAAAAAAAATTTTGTTCAAAGGAATTGTTACAAAAAAAAAAGCAGTAATATTTAAACCTGTGAATATTCACTTTATTTGAGTTTTTCCTATTATTTGTTTAATATTATTTTTTTATGGCTTCAGATATATTTAATATTACCATAAAATAATTAAATTCAAAGAAAATTCTAGGATATAATGAAAGAAGTCATTGAATAGTTTGAATGCAAAACTCTTATTCCAATTAAGCAACATCCTCAGTGATATATATGTATATATATATATATATCACTGAGAGAGAGAGAGAGAGAGAGAGAGAGATGGTGATTTATATATATATATATATATATATATATATATATATATATATATATATATATATATATATAAAAGGCCTCCGGGGTTGACCCAACCTCTAAAAATGGGTACCAGAGAAATCTAGGATGGTAAAGCGGCCAGGGGTGATACTGACCACATCACACTTTCATGTGCTGAAGGTCATGGAAAATATGGGCCTAACACCATATTCCTCAATATGCCTTAATGGCATGGATATATATATATATATATATATATATAACTTCACTGCAGTCTGCAGATTATAGCAACATATACATGTTCTATATTCTTTAGAAGTTATGGATTATAGCAATCTAATAAATGTCTATAAACTTCGGTAAATGCAGGAGATTGGCATTCTACCAGCGGTCCATAAAGAATAGATTTTCTAAAAATATTCTCCATATGATAAATGGCACAATCTGAATGACTCTTTATTTTGTAAGTAAAAGACTTCATTCAAGAATTCATGCAAAATCTGATGCAGAACCAGATATTTTTTAAAAAAGCTAAAACTTTATGAGGAAACACCATATCAGAAATCACTGAACTTGGAGGAGAAATGTGGGAAGAATGAAGAGAAAATGGATGGATAGACAAACAGGAAAAACATTGGAAGAACTTATGATGGCAGCACAAAACAGACACAGATGATTAAAATTAGTGAAACTGTTCATCAGGTGGTACCCATGGCCACTTATGAGAAATTATGGCTATGATGATGATAAGAAAGTTAAAAAGACAGTATTTCTGGTAAATATACAGATTACTTCCATATTGATAAGCACATCTGTTATCTCTTAGAACTATCATCAGTCATCACTAATGTCACTTAAAACACATATCCCAAACTGAAAGTCATATTTTATTACCACAGGAAAGAGACACTACCTTCCTGAGAGAAAAACTCAGAACTTCATGTTCCAGCTTCTGAAGGCTGTTGATCACATGCATCGGTGAGATAATCAAAGAAACAAGCATATGACTAAGCACTGGATTATTTAGTTCATATTACTCAGATGGAAAAGTGAAAAGAGATACATAATTTTAATTTCATAGTGATATTACATGATATTATATAATGGTGGGCGTTTTTTTAAAGCTCTTGCAGGCAAGCACAAATTAACAGAATTCCACTTGATCTGTCACATATCCTGTATCAGGAGTTGGGCTTAAGTCTAACAACTTTATCCTGGGACCTCTCTAGAGGTGTGTCTAGATGGGAAAAAAGAACTTGTTAAGGAAACTCACAACGAAACCAACCGAGCATCAGGGATGCCAACTCCAAAGAGCTCAGACAAAGATCGAAAGAATACATTCGTCACCCCCAAGCATATGACAAAGATTGGATTCTGGAACATAAGAACAATGGCAGCAGAATCAAAAACTACTCAGGTAATCAGAGAAATGGAGAGATACCACCTATACGTACTGGGCATCAGTGAAATAAGATGTCCAGAAGCAGGTAAAAGATCGGCAGAAAACAGTAAGTTAATAAATACATTCAGGCAGAGACGATGGGAAACACCAAGAGGAGGTAGGTATAATTATGTCTAATATAGCAGCAATGAGCCATGTAGAATGGGAACCAGTGAACAATCGTATAATAAGAGCATGATACAACCTAAGGCATGGAAGAATGCCAAAATACAGTGTTATGCACCAACGAACGATGCAGATAATGAGGTAAAAAAACAATTTCTAACACCATTTACAACAAAATCATTAACAAAGTCACTAAACACAACATCTTTATTGCTATGGGGGACTTCAATGCTAAAGTAAGGAAAGATAACATCGACGTCAAAAAAGTAATGGGGAAAGAAGGAATTGACACAGTAAATCAGAACAGAGGAAGATTAATTGAAATATGTCTAACAGAGGGCAAGGTCACTGAAGGCACAATATTTCCACACAAAGAGATACATAAAACAACGTGGATATCCCCAGATGATAGAACTGAAACCAGATAGATCATTTTTGTATTAGAAAGCAATATAAAACATCTCTGATAGATGCAAAGGCATATAGGGGTGCAGATGTCAACAGTGACCACAGTCTGTGTATAGGGAAATAAAACTTAAACTGAAAAGCCAACACAAGAAATCAGTGCCTAGCAAGATAAACAGCCACAACCTACAAGAAGAAAATACTAACAGGAATTTTAATCAGGAACTTGCCAATCATTCCACAGCAATCAGTGAAGTAGAGGAGATAGGTATAGATGAATTATGGAATTCTTACAGTATAGCCATAATAACAGCAGAAAAAGCAAGTGCCGGACTGAAAAAACCAAATAGAAAAGCATGGTTATCAGAAAACACATGGAAGTACATATATGAAAGATGAGCAGCCAAATTAGCCATATTGAATGTAAAGACAGATCTTGGAAAAGATCTGGTGAAAGCAACATGCAGAGAACTAGACAATAAAGTAAAAAGTTAAGCTAGAAGGAATAAAAGAGAATACATAGACAATATGGCAAAAGAGGCATAGAAGGCAGCAAAAACAGGAGACAGCAAAACTTTATATAACATACAAAAGAAGCTAACAAGTACTATTACATATAAAGAAAGATCAATCCTTAGCAAAATTGGAACCCTATTAACATCAAGTAAAGACCAAAAGCAAAGATGGGCTGAACACTTCCAAGAAATAATCAACCACATCCAAAAGAATTGGTAAACCTTGAAAATGACTTACCAACCCAACAACTAAATGTCAACCTAGATGAAATTACATTGCATGAATCTGAAACAGCAGTGAATTTAATGGCTAAAAACAAAGCTGCAGATGAAGATGAAATAACATCCAAAGTATTCAAAGCTGTCAATAATGACAACATGAGACAACTGCAGAGAATGTTTAATAAGGTTTGAAAAGAAGAAAAGGTCCCTTCTAAATGGAAAAAAGGAATCATTGTTAAAATACCAAAAAAAGGCAACCTTAGCAACTGCAACAATTGGAGAGGAGTAGCCTTACTATTAGATGTGTCAAAATTATTTTGTAAGATCATTTTGAATAGACTTAAAGATATAGTGGATACCGCAATGAGAGAAGAGCAAGCAGGATTTCGAAGAGGGAGAAACTGTCTTGACCAGATCTTTACTCTAAGAATAATACTTGAAGAACATATTGAAAAGCAGAGATTATTAATACTGAACTTCATAGACTTTAAAAGGCATTTGATAGCATAAACAGAAATTCATTGTGGAAAATTTTAAGTCTATATGGAATACCATTTAAAATTGTCAACATCATTAAGGACTTCTACAATGGATATGTTTGTGTAGTCAAGACAGAAGAAGGGATGAATGAATGGTTCCAGATTGAAACAGGCATGAAACAGGCTTTTTGTAATTGCAATAGACTTCATAATGAAAAAATGCTGCACAGGTAACACAGGTATTGATTGGGTACATGGGACCCAACTAGAAGATCTTGATTTTGCTGATGACATAACTCTTATCAGTAACAATGTGAATTCCATGCAAGAATAAACAGAAATGCTTTCTTCACTGGCTAGCAAAATAGGACTTGAAATTAACAAAGACAAAACTAAAATAATGAAACTTCTCATTAATCAAAATGGAAAATACATGTAGAAGGGACAGCTGTTGAAGAAGTCAATCAATTTGCATACCTTGGCAGCTACATAGACCAGGATGGTGACACCAGATAGGGAATTAGAATTGGAATTGCAAAAGAAGAAATGATCTTCAAGAATCTTGAGAACATATGGCATTCAAAAGTTATAAGCACAAAAACCAAGTTAAGGCTATTCAATTCAAATGTAATATCCACCCTCATTTACACATGCAAAAGCTGGGAAACAACTTAAGAAATGGACAAAAAATTAGACTCTTTTGAAAACAAATGCCCAAGTAAAATACTTGGCATCAAGTGGAATGAATTCAAGACCAATGCAGAGATAAGACAGATGAGCGAACAACAACCAGTCTCATGGGTGATCAGGAAAAGGAGATGAACATATACTGGCCATTTGATGAGAAGAAATGATCAGAGAATCCCAAAACAAGCTTTCAAGTGGAACACAACAGACTGAAGAAAAAGAGGCAGACCATGGGAAACTCTAAAGAGGACATTATTAAGAGAAGCATATGGTGTAGTTTTACAAGGTGGTAGAGTGGGTGAGTCAAGTGAGATAAAAAATGAAAGAAAGTATGAGAATGTATAAATGAAAAATATACTTCATCCGATATTTCAGCATGAGCCTTTTTCGAGGATTATGAGACAAAAAACGAATAACTAAATGGGAAACTTATCTTAATATGGCATCCTCCAACATTAGGGAATGCAGAAATGCATGTCCACTAGATGAGACATAGAGACCATGCAGGGATTCACAAAGGATAAATCGATAGAGCCAATCGTAAAGAAGAGGTGGAGAGAGGGAGGGAAATGGAGGAAGGGCAATAGACACATGATAGCTGTTGGAGAAAAAGAGAAGGTGGCAATAGGGAGGGGAGCTAGGAGAAAGAAACAAGAAAGCAGAGTATAAATCACAGAAAAAAAAGATGAGAAACTAAAAAAGTTCAAGGAAGCTGAAGACATTGTTAATTCCAGCTAGATGAAGACAGCCAGCCTGGAAAATAAAGCTCTGTTCTAGGACACTCTGAGATCGTACATCAGTAGAACAAGAGAGGATCACACTAACAGAAATGTCCTGTTTTCCCCTGTGGTTGCTAAGGCAAAAATGTTTAGCCACAGGTGTCCAGGCCCTCTTAGAAATATCGCTAAGCTGTTGGAGAAAATGATCTCATAAGCGTAAACCGGTGTCCCCTATGTACTTCATACACAACGTTTGCACATAACAGCATAAATAACATTGCGTGAAGTGCAGGTGAAACCCTCCAGAGCTGATAACGTGAACTTAGGGAAGGAGATCTGGCTGGAAGAAATCTAGCATTTTATGGCCTTGATCCTGGAAATCTAAATCCTCAGTACACAAATGTCGCAACCTAAGAAGTTGGGAAAAAGGAATAGAGTCCTTACATGATCTGGGATGAGAGGAAGAGTACAAGAGATAGCTGTGAGAGTCTGTAGGTTTATAGTGGACAGAAGTAGTAAACCTGGTAGGACCAATAGTAACAGCAACGTTGAGAAAGTTAGCGGAAGTAGTAGAGACATGGGAAGTGAAAGAAGTGACAGGATTGTACTCCTTAATAAAACTGATAAAGTTGTCAAGATCTTCCTCTGGCACTGATGTGACCCCAATGCCATCATCTATGTAGCATTTATAGAAGGCTGGAAAAGGGCCTCTATAGGCTCTCAGAGCCTTATGTTCAAAGTAGCTCATGATCAGACATGCATATCTGGGGCCCATTTTGGTACCCATGGCCACACTACTAATCTGGTCGAAGTAAAGGCCATTGAATTCAAATGAATTGAGTTACAGGACAAGTCATGCTAGGTGCTGAATAGTAAACATAGGAATAGAGGGATTGCATCTTTTGTTCAGAAAGAACTTGATGGCCTGAAGTCCCTGATCATGCGGGATAGATGTGTATAAGGACACTACATCAAGAGTGAAGATACGGCAGGAGTGTAAGGGTCTCAAAAGCAATGAGAACATGATTCGTGTCCTTAAAGAAGGCATTGTGGCAAGAAGAGATATCAAATAACAGGGGTGTGGAGGGAGAGTAGAGATTTTCAGCTGATGAATTGTCTGTCCTGGAAAAAGGTTTACAGTTTGTTACCCTTCTGCTGACCAGTTCTCACTCCTTCAAGATGTCCACCGTTTCCATCGCAGACTACGTTTGAAGTTCCATTTCCAAGACGCACCCCAACCTTCATCATCACAATCCTCCAATGATGACCCTTTCTCTCGCTTCTCTAAACAACCATCCAGCTGGACACCTTCAGCAGGAGGGTCTTGTTCCTTGGACCTCTTGATCACACTCTTCATGAAATCTGCAAGTTTCACCTTCCCCGTGTACGACACTCTAACCTGACCCTCTGGGAGCAGCACACACTTTCACAACTCCAGTGCAGACAAGATAATGTGATCAAGAGTGCAGACAAGGGTGGGGCCATTGTTTGTTGGAAGAAAGAATTGTACATCCAAGAGTCCATGGACCAGCTGAGCAACACTAAATTTTATGCCTCTTGACCTCAAGATCCGACTCTGGCCAACAACCACCATGTTCGTGGCACAATCAACGAACTCATCCACAAAACTGGTCTTTTTCCCTCTGCTACTCATCTTCACATTCATGACAGCTGCTTAGGGAAGCCATCCTTTTATCTTCTCCCTAAGATACACAAACCAGGCAATCCGAGAAGGCCCATAGTGTCCACTTGTTCCTGCCCTCATCATCATCATCATCAGGTGCCGTGCCGACTGGCGTTGGCTATTATGCTTCTCCAGAGTACACGATCCTTCATGCAGGCCATCAGTTCAGTTGGTGATCTCCTCTCACACCATCCCATCAGACTGTCCAGTATCATTTCTCTTGGTCTTCCTCTTGATCTTCTTCCTTCTATTTTTCCTGTTGTTATAATATTTTCAATGCCCCCTCTTCTCATTGCATGTCCTATGAAAGTACATTGTCTCTCTCTTATCTTTTTGACAAGGTTTTTTGTCTCTCCAGCTCTTCTCATACATTCTTCATTAGTTATTTTTGCTGTCCAGGGGATTCACAACATTCTTCTAATAAACCACATTTCTGCTGCTTCCAATGATTTTTGTGCAGACTTGCCTATTGTCCATGATTCACTTCCATATAACAAGATAGGTTCAATATAGCATTTTAGGACTCATTTTCATTCATTGATAAAGATGTGTTAGCTAATATGTTTCTCATTCTCTGAAATGCAGTCTTTGCTTGGCCTATTCTGTTCCTAATTTCTGTTCTGCATTTCCCATCTGAAGTTATTACTACTTCAAGGTATTTGAATTTCTGCACCTGCTTTAGAATAGTTCCATTTAATTTAATACTGCATGTTGGTGTATTCTGTTTCTTAGATATAACCATAGTCTCTGTCTTTTTGATGTTCAAAGTAAGGCCTTTCTGTTCACTTTCTTTGGCGACTTTATCCAAGAGATTTTGCAGGTCTTGTTGGTTCTCAGCTATCAGTACTGTGTCGTCAGCATACCGAAGGTTGTTAATATTGTATCCTCCAATTTTTATGCCTGGTTCTGTGATGATTGTTCTTAGAATATTCTCGCTATACAGAGAAAAAAGGTCTGGAGTTAATACACATCCTTGTCGCACCCCTTGTTTTATAGGTTGATATTTTCCAATTCTATTTTCAACTCGAACTGCTGCTTCTTGCTGCCAGTATAGATGTTTTACAATCCTCAGGTCTTTGCCGTCTATATTGATATGTTCAAGCATTTTAATAATTTCATTATGTTTCACCTTGTCAAATGCCTTGGTGTAATCAATGAAGCATAAGTAGAGATCTTTCTGTACTTCTAAAGCTCTTTCTGTTAGTGTTCGTAAAGCATAAATGGCATTGTGTGTTCCCTTTCCTTCAACAAATCCAAACTGTTCATCTGCTATTTCCATTTTTGTCTTTTTCCTTGTTCTTCTCATAATTATTCTCAGAAGTAGCTTCATTATGTGACATGAGAGGCTGATAGTCCGGTGGTCATCACATTCCTTTGCACCTGGTTTCTTTGGTAGTGCTATAAACGTGGATTTAATCAGGTCACTGGGAATATAACCACTGTTGTAAATGTCATTCAGTAACTCGGTTATTATTTTTATTCCTGTCTCCTCTAGTGCCTCTATTTCTTCTATTGTTATATTATTAGGCCCAGTCGCTTTTCCTTTCTTCATGTGTTTGATGGCATCTATGATTTCATTTTCAAGTATTGGCGGTCCATCACAGTTTTCAGTATCTGTTGTTAATTCTGGTTTTTCTCCTCCATATAGCTCACCAATGTACTCTGTCCACCTATCCACAATGTCTTCTTTTCCCATTAACATTTTACCTTCTTTTGATTTCAGGCATCCTGTGGTATATTTTGTTTTCCTGCCTGTGAGTTCATTAATTCGTTTGTGCATGTTTTTGCTGTCTTTATTATGAGCGTCCTCTATCTGTCTGCACTGTTCATTTAACCACACTTCTTTTGCTTCTCTGCGTTTGCGTCTTATTTCTTTATTTATCTTACTATATTTTTCCTCGTTATTTTTACTCCTCCTCCTCTTGTCCATCAGTCCTAAGATGTCGTCTGTCATCCATTTATTTTTAGAGGCTTCTTTTTTTTGGTGGTATTATCTCCTTAACAGTTTGGTGGATAGAATCTCTTAACATTTCCCATTGTTCATCTATACTATTTATCTTTTCTATTGCATTGTATCTATTTGTTATAATAACTCTGTATTGTTCTCGTAGTTCTTGGTCATTTTTAAGGAGTTCTGTATTCAGTTTGATGTTTCTCACTTTTCTGCATGCTTTCTTTAGCTTTATTCTAACTTTTCCACAGAATGGATCGTGGTCACTATTGCAGTCAGCTCCTGGCATGGTTTTTGTTGTCAGTAATGCATTGCGGAATCATTTGTTGATTAATATGTAGTCTGTCTGGTTAAAAGTCTTTTTGTCTGGGCTGCACCACGTTGCCAGTCTTCGGGGATGTTGTTTAAACCAGGTGTTTCCTACAACCATGCTGTGTATTCTTGCCCATTCAATTAATTTATAACCTCTGTCATTCCTCTCCCCCAGTCCATAGTCACCAACGATGTCTGAAGTTCTTCCTTTACCAACTTTGGCATTAAAATCTCCCATGACTATGGTAACTTCATGTGACTTTGTGTGTTTTAGTGCTATCTCCATGTCATTATAAAATATCTGTACATCTTTTTCAGAACTTTCAGATGTTGGAGCGTACACTTGTATAATATTTATGTTTATTGGTTGTCCTTTCAGTTGGGCTAGCAGGACTCGATCCGAGATGTTCAAATATCCTACAATGGTCTTGTTCATCAAATATAATTCCTACTCCTCATTCATGTTTCTCACTTCCTGAATATATTATTGTATATTTATCTGAGTTTATCTTCCCTGCACCTGTCCATCTAACTTCACTCATTCCTAATATGTTGATCTTCATCCTTTCCATTTCCATCTTTACATTTTCTAATTTTCCAGCCTGGAATAAAGTTCTAACATTCCATGTTGCTATTTTGAACTTGTTAGTTTTGCCACCAGTAGCTTGATGACGATCTGGCCTCACCTGTGGCTCGTGAGCTGCCCTACCAGGCGAGGCTGTTCCAGAGGAACATCCATTAACGTCGTTCATGATGAATTGATTATTCTGTTCAAGCATAACTATTCTTGGGAACTACAACAGTGGTTTCCCGTTGCCTTCTGTCAATTTGTGTACCGACTCTCCGCTAGCCTTTGGACTTCCTGTCCTACCCACAAGGCAGCGGGAGCGAGAGGTTTTAAGGCGCCTCTGACCCGCCTGGTATTCCCTTCACTGAGCACCTGAGGCACTTTATAGGAGTAGTAGAGCCACCTACTACCCCACCTCGCTCTCTGAGTCTACCGCCAGTTGGTCTGCACTTGCTTATTTTGACAACTCCTTATTCACATGGATCCTCCATATCTGGAGGACTTTCACTATCCACCACCTGTGACGTGCTGGGTTTGGGATGGTCGCCCCAGCTTTACCCAGAGGACAAGTCATGTAAGTAACAGAATAGTAGACATAGGAATAGAGGGATTGTATCTTTTGTTCAGAAAGAACTTGATGGCCTGAAGTTTTTGATCATGCAGGATAGATGTGTATAAGGACACTACATCAAGAGTGAAGATATGGTAGGTGTGACCAGGCAGAAGTATAAGGGTTTCAAAAGCCCAGTTCCTGCCCTACAGAACAAATATCTGACTTTCTGGACAGTATCTTTCAATCTCTTGTCACTAGTCTGCCCATTTATCTTAAGGACACAAATTATGTTCTCATTGCTTTTGAGACCCTTACACTCCTGCCTGGTCACACCTACCATATCTTCACTCTTGATGTAGTGTCCTTATACACATCTATCCCGCATGATCAAGGACTTCAGGCCATCAAGTTCTTTCTGAACAAAAGATCCAATCCCTCTATTCCTATGTCTACTATTCTGTGCCTTACATGACTTGTCCTCCAATTCAATTCGTTTGAATTCAATGGCCTTTACTTTGACCAGATTAGTGATGTGGCCATGGGTACCAAAATGGGCCCCAGCTACACATGTCTGTTCATGGGCTACTTCGAACATAAGGCTCTGAGGGCCTACAGAGGCCCCTTTCCAGCCTTCTATAGATGCTACATAGATGATGGCATTGGGGTCACATCAGTGCCAGAGGAAGATCTTGACAACTTCATCAGTTTTATTAAGGAGTACAATCCTGTCATTTCTTTCACCTCTCATGTCTCTACTACTTCCGCTAACTTTCTCAACATTGCTGTTACTATCGGCCCTACCAGGTTTACTACTTCTGTCCACTATAAACCTACAGACTCTCACAGCTATCTCTTGTACTCTTCCTCCCATCCCAGATCATGTAAGGACTCTATTCCTTTTTCCCAACTTCTTAGGTTGCGACATTTGTGTACTGAGGATTTGGATTTCCAGGATCAAGGCCATAAAATGCTAGATTTCTTCCATCAAGATGGCTATCCAGAACATGTTCTCTCATTATCTTGGAACCACATCAATTATATATCGTGGCAACAAGCCCTCACTCCTAAAAACTGCACTGTAGCTCGTACTGAGTTAAACTGGTACTCATGCAACACCCTCATATTTTGGCAGTTAAAAACATACTGTTTCGCCATCTCCATCTCTTCCAGACCGAGCCTGATACATGTGAACTTTCTGGGGAACTCCTATTGGTGGCCTACAGATGGGACAAGAACCTTAGGGACCTTTTAGTTCAAAGTTGCCTTAAAACAGATGACACTTTTTATGGTACCAGACATTGTGGATGCCATAGATGCAACACTTGTCCATTTGTTGTCAAGGCTAACCAGATCTCCTTCCCTAAGTCCATGTTATCAGTTCAGGAGGGTTCCACTTGCACTTCGCACAATGTTATTTATGCATAATAATGTGCAAATGTTGCGGTATGAAGTACATAGGGGAGACCGGTTTATGCTTAGGAGATCGTTCTCGCAAACATCTTAACGATATTTCTAAGAGGGCCTGGACACCTGTGGCTAAACATATTTGCCTTAGCAACCACAGGGGAAAACAGGACATTTCTGTTAGTGTGATCCTCTCTTGTTCTACTGATGTACGATCTTGGAGTGTCCTAGAACAGCACCTTATTTTCCAGACTGGCTATCTCCACCTAGCTGGAATTAACAATGTCTTCAGCTTCCTTGAACTTTTTTAGTTTTTCATCTTTTTTTTCTGTGATTTATATTCTACTTTCTTGTTTCTTTCTCCTAGCTCCCCTCCCTATTGCCACTTTTTCTTCCTCTCTAACGACTATCATGTGTCTATTGCCTTTCCCCCATTTCCCTCCCTCTCTCCACCTCTTCTTTACGATTGGCTCTATTGGCTTATCCTTTGTGCATCCCTGCATGGTCTCTATGTCTCATCTAGTGGACACGCATTTCTGCATTCCCTACTGTTGGAGGATACCATATAAGTTTCCCATTTAGTTTTCATTTTTTGTCTCATTTGTAATGTAATCCTCAACAAAGGCTCACGCCGAAATATCAGATGAAGTATATTTTTCATTTATACATTCTCATACTTTCTTTCATTTTTTATCTCACTTGACTCACCCCCTCTGCTACCTTGTAAAACTACACCATATGCTTCTCTTAATAATGTCCTCTTTAGAGTTTCCCATGGTCTGCCTCTTTTTCTTCGGCCTGTTGTGTTCCACTTGATAGTTTGTTTTGGGATTCTCTGATCGTTTCTTCTCATCAAATGGCCAGTATATGTTCATCTCCTTTTCCTGATCACCCATGAGACTGTCTTATCTCTGCATTGGTCTTGAATTCATTCCACTTGATGCCAAGTATTTTCCTTAGGCATTTGTTTTCAAAAGAGTCTAAAAAGAGCCTCTGTCTACCTTTATTATTTGAACCAGTTTTACTGCAGCCACCATACCCTTTATTTGTTGAGAGAGGCCAAATTAATAGGCATATAATCCCTTGCCAAAAAAGGAAAAATTTGTGAACTACCTTGCAAGCCCTATGTGATGTCTAAAGGCATGGGAAGGATATAAGATATAAGAAGTGATATTATATGAGAGGATATAGTTTTAAAAATGTAAATTCATGCTGTTTTCTTAAAACATAAACTTTTACTGTATTCTTGTGCTGTGTTCTTTAGATGTTGATTTCTACTGGAAGCTTTAAATAATAAATTTTACTGTGAATTTTGAATGTTAACTTATACTGCATTATTTACATGTCAGCCTGTACTGTTTTTTATTTTAATGTTAATTGTTACTGTGGATTTTAAAATCTAATGTTTACTGTGCTCTTTAAATGTTAAATTGTACTGTGCTATTTAAATAAAACTCTAAAACAGATTTTTAAAATTGAGAACTAATTATAAACCAAAGAATTCAAAAGAAAATAATTATGTAACAACAGTCATAATCTTCATTATGTGTTAGGCTGAATTACAAAAGAGATCAATAATTAGTGTATGAGTATACATGCAGCCATGACAGTAAATCTGTAATACCAGAATGTCTAAACTAGGAAAAAAATAGGAACAGCTTTATTACTTGAGTACACAGTTGTGATGTTTCAGCGTGAGCCTTAATCATACAAAATCACACAGGACAAAGAAATAAAGACAGGAGATAGAGTATAAAGTTACATGAGTGCTGTGTTTAAAAAAATCAAATAAAATGAATAAAGCACTTAGCTGTAACTTGTAAGAAGTTGCGACTTGTCTGATGCTGTGTGTCAGAAATGCGCATAGTTGAGTGTAGAGAGTATTTAAATGGAGACTTGGAATGTGTGATAGGTGGGTTATAACTGAGGGTGGTGGGTGGGGAAACTGTGGAGGGGAGAGAGAGTGATACAATGGTAATATAGCCAGGATTTGGTGAAATATGTGATTATATTTAAGGTAGAGGGGTTGTAATGTGCTGCTGAGAGGAGGTTCTGAACTATGTGTAACAAGTGAGAAGGGAGTGGCACTTAGTGTGGAGGGAGTGTGGAAAAGGAGAATGTTAGGTGTAGCTGAATAATGAGTTCAAACCACATAGTTCAAAAACATTCCCTTCTCAGAGCAAATGTATCCATAAAGAGGGGAGTGAGACAAAAATGTGTTCTGTCTCCATGTCTATTCAACCTGTACACAGAGAACATCTTCACACACTCAGATGAACTGCCAGGACTGAACACAGGGGGAAGAAATGCCAACAATTTAAGATATGCAGATGATACAGTCATTCTAGCAGAGATTCAATAGAATCTACAGAAATTAATAGATATGATACACAACACAAGTCAAGAATGGAGACATGAGATCAATATCAAAAAGACCAAAGTAATGGTGTTCAGCAGGAAAGGCCAGAAGCCACAGATGGATACATGCATAAACAAAGAGAGACTGGAACAAGTGACAAACTACTGCTACCTAGGCATGTGGGACATGTGAGATGGAGATAAAGAAAAGAATAAGAATGGCAAAGCAAACATTCAACACCATGAAGACAATGCTGTTATCCAGAAATCTGCCCATAAAAACAAAATTAAGATGGGAAGATAACATATGAGAGGTAGACAGAGATGAAGACGGGAAGATAACATATGAGAGGTAGACAGAGATGAAGACGGGAAGATAACATATGAAAGGTAGACAGAGATGAAGATGGGAAGATAACATATGAGAGGTAGACAGAGATGAAGATGGGAAGATAACATATGAGAGGTAGACAGAGATGTAGATGGGAAGATAACATATGAGAGGTAGACAGAGATGAAGACGGGAAGATAACATATGAGAGGTAGACAGAGATGAAGATGGGAAGATAACATATGAAAGGTAGACAGAGATGAAGATGGGAAGATAACATATGAGAGGTAGACAGAGATGTAGATGGGAAGATAACATATGAGAGGTAGACAGAGATGAAGATGGGAAGATAACATATGAGAGGTAGACAGAGATGTAGATGGGAAGATAACATATGAGAGGTAGACAGAGATGAAGAGATAACATATGAGAGGTAGACAGAGATGTAGATGGGAAGATAACATATGAGAGGTAGACAGAGATGAAGATGGGAAGATAACATATGAGAGGTAGACAGAGATGAAGATGGGAAGATAACATATGAGAGGTAGACAGAGATGAAGATGGGAAGATAACATATGAGAGGTAGACAGAGATGTAGATGGGAAGATAACATATGAGAGGTAGACAGAGATGAAGAGATAACATATGAGAGGTAGACAGAGATGTAGATGGGAAGATAACATATGAGAGTTAGACAGAGATGAAGACGGGAAGATAACATGAGAGGTAGACAGAGATGAAGAGATAACATATGAGAGGTAGACAGAGATGAAGATGGGGAGATAACATATGAGAATGGACAGGACACAGCCTGGCTGAATGCACCATCAAGGCGAGGGAGCAAGGGAACTGGAGATTCATTACCACCAACCTTCATTCTGGAGAAAGCACATGATGGTGATGGTGGTAGTGGTGGTGGTGGTGGTAGTGGTGGTAGTGATGGTGGTGATGGTGATGATTATTATTATTATTAGTTTTAGTATTATTATTGTATTATTATTTACACAGGATTGAAAAAAAGAGAAATTGAATGTAGAATTCATAAGGCAAACAATGCTGCCTATCAAGTCTCACCAATACTAAAATATCCAATGGACACGAAATAAATAACTCTTTCATTCAATATTAACCATGATTCTATGCTGTCAATGGCAAACACAGATGCTTACCAAATATCATGGCAGAAAGATAACAGCATGCATGATGAAATGCTTAAGAAAAATGGTAAATAAAACAAGAAGGGACCAAGTGCAAAATGAAATAATTCAGCAAATGGTGAGAACAATACCTGTCAAGAACTACATCAAAAATCAGAGAATTAAGTGATTCAAGCATTTGATATGCGTAAATTCAGAACAACCAGCAGCATGTGCATACAACTCAAAAACATCAGGATATAGGGCATGAGGACGACCAAGGAAAAGGTGGGTAGATGGGATGAAAGACACACTGAGGAAACATGACTGACAGCAACCCAGGCCTCTCACCTTGCTCTGGACTGATGTCTGAAACTCCCTGCAATGCTGATACCATAAGCAGACTGACAGGAAAAAGAAGAAAAAGTAATGATTAGTAGGACATTGTAGTCTAGTCACTGTAGTCTAGAGCTAAGGTTTGAATATTATGCTTCAATTGTATTTAAAGTTTGGGCTAGGACTATTATGGTCTGGTGACTGCTAGCCTAAATAGTTAGAAAAGTTTGATTTTGTCCTGGCTGTCATTAGGGTCTTGGTTATGATTTTATGATCAGAGTTACAGATAGAAAATTATGCAGAGTATAATGTAGGATGATGATGATGATAATGACTAAGAGATAAAATCTAGTACAAGCATGTCTAGTTTTATCTAGTTTAGACCACCCAACACAGCATGTTGTGATGATGATGATAACTGAAAGGAAAGATCTAGTACAATCATATCTAATCTTGTCTCGTATAGATCACTCAAAACAGTGCAGGATGATGATGTCTGTGAGGAGACATACTGTTTCCATCATGGCTGGTGTTTGGTTATGCATAACATAAACAACACAGTATCACTAAAAATGTCTGCTTACATGAAAACCTATCCTTTTTATCTGCAGGAAAGGAATATTTCATCGAGATGTCAAACCAGAGAACATTCTAATTAAGGTTTGTCATTTGTCAGTTAGTTTTGACTTTATCTTCATCAGAACAGTAAGGTTGTTTAACATAACCATAATATTATCTTCATCAGAACAGTAAGGTTGTTTAACATAACCATAATATTATCTTCATCAGAACAGTAAGGTTGTTTAACATAACCATAATATTATCTTCATCAGAACAGTAAGGTTGTTTAACATAACCATATTTTTTCTTATTATCAACATCATTATGGTGAGGTTTTTTACATGCATGATTTGTCATTACTAATAGTAAGATTTGTAGATATCTGTAGCATCATAATAAAGTTTGTCATCATTACCCTCACTGCAGTGAGATTTTTCATTGATAACATCACCACTGTCATATTTTGTCATTATTTAAAAAGTAAAGTTTGTCATTTCAAAATCACCACATTTAAATTTGTATTTCTTTCCTTGTCATGAGTTGTCACTATTTGCAGTAAGGTTTTTCATTATCTGCATCACCCAAGTAAAGCGTGCCACAGTCACTCTTACAGCAATGAAGTTTGTCATTGCCACCACCAATACTGTCATGATTTGTCATTGTCACCACCAGTACTTTAATGACTTGTCATTATTAACAGTAAAGAATGTCATTGTCAGAAAACAGCTATAGTAAGGCCTGCAACTGTTGATTTACTTCTGTGAGATTTATCATTATCAGCAAAACTACTGTAATGACTTGGTAAAAAAAGTTTATTGTTTTTCAAATTAAAGAAATTTGTCAATATTTAAGTGGTCAAAGACAAATGTTATATATATATATATATATATATATATATATATATATACTGATCCAGCTTAAACTAAGCTATTTAAATGTCTAGTTTATTCAGATGTTTTTGTTCTACACATCTCCTGACAAGTGTTTTTAGTGACAAAATTGATTTAGTATTATTATTATGTGCCACCCTTGATGATCATGATTCTCCGTCTTGTACAGTCCTTGGTGTGTATGATTAATTCAAATGCCAAATGATCAGACCACTAAGATATTTTTCACTTGGCTTTTCTTTTTCCCTTGAAATAAACATGATTTGACAAGGATGTGATGGTTCAGCAGTGGTTTCCCTTTTGTATATGGCTTTCTCTACTAGCCTTTGCCTAAAGAGAATGACCCACAAGGCAGCAGGATATCTGTTTTGGTCTGCTGCTGTTTATTCGCAGCTGGCTTCTATATTTAGAGGCTGTTTCACCATCTGCAGCATGTGGGATGCACCTGATGGAAGAATGGGCTCTTCCCCATAGGGACAGTATTGATGGAATCTGGATATTAGAAAGATTTATGGAATCTGGATATTAGAAAGATTTATGGAATCTGGATATTAGAAAGATCGATAGAATCTGGATATTTGAAAGATTGATAGAACCTGTATATTAGAAAGATGAATTGCTAAAGTTCTATCAAATCTGAAATCACTGAAAATTAAAGTCAAGTCTGACTTAAGTGGAAGTCTGATATAAATGAAAATCTTAAAGTAAAATTTTTCAGTTCATACCTTCAGTTTATGTGTAAAAATGTATGACATCAATTTGTTTTAAATTTATGACATTGTTTTATGTCAAACAATTTATGACATCAGTTTGTGTAGAACATTTTAAAAATTCAGTTTGTTTTGAACAAAGTTCAACATTGCTCATTAAAAGACTGCCATCTGTTCAATCTTAAATGCACATATGACTAGCATTATATCTGTTAAAATAATGACTTGTCAATGTTTTCTCTGACATTAGGGTATAATTAGCTTTTGTCAAAGCAAATGACTTGATCAAAAATTGCTTGAAAATGTCCCTGTTAATCTTCATACTCCATTACTTGTCATGAGAAAAATACTTACTGTCTGCCTTTAGCTGTACTAATTGCTGATCTTTTTTTTTTCTGCATGAAACAAGCAGTTCTTTAGTTATTACTCCTATGCATTTTTATTCACCTTCAATCAATTATAATGATGTTGTTTTACATCTGTGGAAGTCATTGCATTCTCTGCTTGAGTATGGCATTAAAATTGTGCAGGTTTTTAAAATTATGAGGTTAAATCTTATAGTTGATTTCATTACTGACATGAAATGTTCTCTGCTTCAGTCTTTCCCTGTGACCCCAGACACTTTATTTTCTATTCATCGAGAAAATTCTGAATTTTTCTGCTAGTTTCTCAGCTGTTAACTCTTCCTCAGGAAGCCAGTGTGATGGCCTGGAACATTTTCATTTAGTTTTCATGAAAATTGACTTCTTATTCTTTACAGAAAATAATTATTCATTTTTGTGCTTATTTTTTGTATGTTTTGCCTCAGTCACTATTCATTGGCTGGCAGTACAAACTAGAAAGTAGGAAGTACTCTCATATGTTTATTACTAAATTTTCTTGTGACTTTTTTACATTTTATATGAAGTTAAGTGAGGAACATAATACTAATGCAAATGGCAAGTCAATGTTTCTGATCTTTATTATGGCATTTTCACCTCATGTACAAAGTAGTCTCATTGTCATCACTGTCTACCATCAGTCATCTGACATCATTACTGTCATCACTTTCTCCTATTGATTATCTTACATTACCATCACTGCCATTACTTTCCACCATCAAATATCTACATTATTATCACTGCCATCACTTTCTATCAGCCATCTCACATAATAAATATCTTCACTTTCTCCTTTCAAACAACACAAAGTATTCCTGTCAACTCTTTCTGTTATCAATCATCTGATTTTACCATCACTGCCATCACTTTTGACCATCAAACATCACACATTTTTATCACTGTCATCACTTTCTACCATCAAACACCACATAACCAGTATTATCAGGACAAAGTACTCCACTATCATTATTGCAGGTAAAATTCAAATGGTGACCTCAATTCTATCATTGACAGGAAGATCTATTAAAACTTGCAGACTTTGGATCTTGTCGCAGCTTGACCTCTAAGCAACCTTACACTGAGTATATCTCAACACGATGGTGAGAACATGACATTATTATGTAACCTGGCAATCTGTTTATCATTTTAACTGGATGCAACAAAAATTTGACCAAATTATTTGATGCAGGGATTTTACTGTGTTGTAAAACTTTGCAACAAAAACTAATATGAATTAATGATTAGCAACTCATTACAGTACTGAAATTTGAACAAATATTGTAATGACTAATATATATCATGTTAATAATGCTGTCTTCATATGAAGTTATTTAGAGTGTAGCAAGATTAAAAATATATCTATACTACAAGACCTTAATATTGAAGAAGGCTGGCTAGTTCATTCATTCATTTGCATGTCCCTGGAGGAACTTTGACTCCCAAACAGCACTCCTATAGGCCTCTCGGTTGTGAGCAAGATGACCTGCTGCTGATGCATCCATTTGCTGATCATCAACGATGTCTTGCAGCCATCTTCGCCTTGGTCTTCCTCTCTTTCTTTTTCCCGTTATGTACCCTTCCAGCACGGTTTTCTCTAAATTATCATGATGTTTAATGTGTCCAAAATATTTAAGTTTTCTCTCTTTAATCTTCTTTACTAGCCAGCCTTCTTCAGTATTAAGTTCTTGTATTATGGACATATTTGTTCTTTTTTTGTGTCCATGATATTTGAAGAACTCTTCTATAGCATTTACATTCAAAGGCATTTATGTGTTTCTCAGCTGTTTTGTTAAGTGTCCAGGTCTCACAGGCATATGTTGTGATGGGAAAGATGCATGCCCTTAAAAATCTTATTTTTATAGTTCTGTCTGTTCCTCTCCACAGATTCTTTAGTTGTTTTACTTTCTGAAGAGTGATAGATGTCCTCCTTTTAATTTCCCTCATTGTATCTCCATTATTAATTAGCAGTGAGGCTGGTTAGTAAAGAAGATTAAACAGAAAATTTAAATATTTTGGGCACATTAAACGTCATAATAATTTAGAGAAGACCATCTTGGAAGGGTACATAATGGGAAAAAGAAAGAGAGGAAGACCAAGGTGAAGATGGCTGCAAGAAATCATTGATAATCTGCAAATGGATGCATCAACAGCAGGGCATCTTGCTTACAACCAAGAGGCCTACAAGAGAGCTGTTAGGGAGTCGAAGTTCCTCAAGTGACATGCAAACGACTGACTGACTGACTGAGCAAGAATAATGTTAACTTCATATAAAGTTATCATATATTGCAGCAATAATAATGTCAGCATCATATAATGTTATAACAGATTTTAGCAAGAATAATGTCATATTCACATAAAATTATCATGTATCATAGCAATAATAATGTCATATCCATATAAAGGTATCATAGTATAGACTTTTCATGATATGAGATTATAGATATTGAAAAAACCTAATAATTTTCTGCAGGTACCGAGCACCTGAGTGTCTTCTTACTGATGGCTACTATAACTACAAGATGGATATCTGGAGTGTGGGATGTGTGTTCTTTGAAATTCTAAGGTTAGATGTAAAAGTTTTGTAGATGAGTATATATTGATGACAACTGTAGATGCAGATAAAAGATCCTTCAGAACAAAGAAGAAAAGTGATTGCTTTGATAATCTGCTGAAAAACAAAGACCAAGAAAGTGTTTCAGAAAAACAAATGGACCCAAATAAAGTTACAGAGGAAAAAAATACCCAGAGAGAGGTGCAGAAATGCAGGACACAAAATCCAGGAAACTACAGACTGAAGAAAATAATAGGCCATACGAAAAAAATGATAATTAAATGTAGCAAAAGTGACAGAATTTTGCCAAATATCTTATGGTGAAAAATATACAGTAGTATATCAAATCACCAAATATCATGAAACCCACTACAAATGAAAGAAAGATACACCGTATATAATGAGGGCTTTTGCTACAATAAACAATGCTTGGAAAAGACTAGATAACTGTGTACTCGGATTATTGATACCAGAATGTCTTGTTAATTTCTTTCAATAAATTGTAAATTTAGGGGAAAATATAATATCAACTTGAAAATAAGAAGATTGCTGATTTTATTTAAATATTTTCTTATTTTTCTTGCAGTATATGATTCTTTTTCTAAAAAATAGAAGTTATAATTGCTAAAGAAGAGCAATTTAAAAATGTGTATAAACTATAGAACCATCACTCTTAAGTCATGCAAGCAAAATATTGCTATGGATCATATTGAAAAGGCTGGAGGAAAAAATAGAAAAAGAAACCATGAAGTACAAGTGGATTTAAGACCAGGCAGAGGCACCAGAAATCATATATTAAACATGAGAAACATCATAGAAAACCTCCTTACAGCATCACTTTGCACCCCTCTTCCCTAATCATCCATTTCACCTTCTCCTGACTAGGTCAACATTGTATCACTCTCCCTTCCCTCTATGGTTCCCCATCCACCACCCCCAGTTACAACCAACTGACCGCATATCAAAGGTCTCCATTTAAACAGTCTCCACGTTCCACTAAATCCATTCCTGACACACACCGCCGGACAAGCCACATCTTACAATTTGCAGCTAAGTACCCTATTTCATTTTTTTTTTGTGGTAGTAGTAGTATTCATGTGAATCTGTACTTTATCTCCTCTCTCTCTTTCTTCATCCTTTATGTTTTTGTATGATTAAGGCTCACACTGAAACGTCACAACTTTGTAGTTGTTAAGTAATAAAGCTGCTCCTACTTTTTTCCTAGTTTATACATTCCAGTATCACAGCTTTACTGCAATGCTTCGTGTTTAGTTGTATACTTATACACTAATTTTTGTGTGTTACATCAGTATTCGAAAGCTGAGATATTTTGGTGACATCAAGAGATGCAATGGTTTTGAGAGGTTGATAGTAGAAGGCATAGTGCCTGACAAAAAGAGAAAAGGAGTGACCTTGCCACAGCCAGACTTTGGATGTCATGGAAAGTTTGAATACACGAGGGGTGATTGATAAGTTCTCGGCATAAGGTACAATGGATTATTTGTGCACAACTTTTTTGGGTTATTTCTCAACATAGTCCCCTTTCAAGTTTATGCACTTAGTCCAGCGATCCTGGAGGATACGGATCTCTTCATTGTAAAAGTCAGCATCTTGTGCCAGTAGAAAGTGGTCTACAGCATGAATTACATCATCATCTGAAGCAAATTTGCAACCACTGAGCTCCATTTTGAGTTTGGTAAACAGGTAATAGTCCGAAGGGGCAAATCTGGGGAATGAGGAGGATGTTCAAGAACCTGGAAGCCGCATTCATGAATGGCAGCCATTGCCACCGCCGACTTGTGAACTGGAGGATTGTCTTGATGAAAGATGACTCCTCTCATCAATTTCCCTCAAAGCTTTTTCTTCATTTGACCTGCAGTTGCTTCACAAGATTAGTATAATAGGTCCCAGTGACCGTTCTGCCCTTGTGAAGATAGTCTACCAACAGCACACCTTCTGAATCCCAAAAAATGGAAGCCATCACTTTGCCTGCAGACAGAACCACCCTTGCTTTCTTTGGAGGTGTGGATACATGATGTTTCCACTGCTTTGACTGTTCTTTGATTTCTGGTTGAAAATGATGAACCCAAGTCTCATCCATAGTCACAAATTGCTGAAGAAACTTTTCAGGATCTGCAGAAAAATGACCAAGATTGTCTCTTGACATGTTGAGACGCTGTTGTTTGTGATCAGCTCCAAGAAGTTTAGGGACCCATCGAGCAGAGACCTTTGTCATTTGAAGATCGTTGTGATTAATGGCATGATCACATTCCTGGGAGATGCCTAACTCAGTAGCAATGTACCGCTCAGTTAGTTGTTGATCTTTCATTATCATTTCATGGATTCAGCCAGTGGTTTCATTGGTGGTTACCATTCTTGGTCTTCCTGGATAGGGATCATCTTCCAGACTCTTCCTTCCATGTTTAAATTGAGCTGCCCATTTCTTCACTGTGCTGTAAGAAGGGGCACTCTTCCTAGAGTCTCTACCATATCCTCATGGATCTCCTGCGATGATAAGCCCTTGATGCAGAAGTAGCGAATGACTGCTTGATGAGAAATTGTATCCATTTTCTCAATTTCTGCCTCCCTTTACCACTTTGGTAGCCTGTAAAAAAAAATTGGTTGCAGTTAATTTCTTGAAACTTGGTGTTTAATCTTTATAAACCTGATCTACAAATGCACCTAATATCAATTGTGTGTTTCAAGTATTTGTACCTTTTGCTGAGAACTTATCAGTCACTCCTTGCCAGATCATTGCCAGATACTGGTCAACATACACAAAACCACATTGCACTTAGGGAGGCAGTGAAAGGGACAGCATTCAGGGAGGCAGTGAGAGGAACAGCATTTAGGGAGGCAGTGAGAGGGACAGCACTCAGGGAGGCAGTGAGAGGGACAGCACTCAGGGAGGCAGTGAGAGAGACAGCACTCAAGGAGGCAGTGAGAGGGACAGCACTCATGGCAGCAGTGAGAGGGACAGCACTCAGGGAGGCAGTGGGAGGGACAGCACTCAGGGGGCAGTGGGAGGGACAGCACTCAGTGAGACAGTGAGAGGGACAGCACTCAGAGAGGCAGTGAGAGGGACAGCACTCAGGGGCAGTGAGAGGGACAGCACTCAGGGAGGCAGTGGGAGGGACAGCACTCAGGGAGGCAGTGAGAAGGACAGCACTCAGGGGGCAGTGAGAGGGACAGCACTCAGGGAGGCAGTGAGAGGGACAGCACTCAGGGAGGCAGTGGGAGGGACAGTACTCAGGAGGCAGTGAGAGGGACAGCACTCAGGGAGGCAGTGGGAGGGACAGCACTCAGGGAGGCAGTGAGAAGGACAGCACTCAGGGGGCAGTGAGAGGGACAGCACTCAGGGAGGCAGTGAGAGGGACAATGTTCTGGAAATGACACATCACATGAAGAAGCAGAAGAATGAACAAATGAACATACTTTATTTTCAAAGGGTTAAGAATTGGGCAGTGCAGGCTCATCTGAAATTCTGCCCTTCATCATACAGCTTTCACTCAGTCACAGTCATTCAGCATTTGTTAATGAGCATAATAATCATGAAGACACATTAAATGATTATGTAAATAAATAATAAGCTTATCTATTGTCCATACACTCTACACTCTGATTTATGCAACAACATGAAATAAACTTGCATTCTTACATTCATTCAAAGCTAACAAATTTTTAGAAAAACAGTAATCAAGCCATTCTTTAAACTACTTTAGACTATGCTTAGGGAGGTATATAGTCCATATCAAACATGTTGACAAAGTTTGAGGAACGAATATTACTTATAAGTTTTACATGAATTGGTAGGGCATTCCAAAGGTGAGCAGCTGAGTAAGAGAAGCTTTTTTTCAAACATGTCAAGTCTTTGTTTTGGGAGAATACAATTTCTTAAGTGTTGACTGTGTTTTGGGCTGGATTTGAAAAAAGATCACTGTACGTGTTTCAAGTCATGTTAGAGCAGTTTTAACTTGTTCACATTTCGTGTTATGTTACAGCAGTAATTACCAGACTATTTCAGGCTGTTGTCTTATTATCTCCTAGACTACATCTGTAGTGCTGTCCCCATCAACACACATACAGACACATACCTCATTCTTGGTAGTAAGTCTACTGTAAATTCCAATCAATGGCAGTTAATTATAATATATAAACTAGATTGGTAAATGAATGCCTTTCTCTTTGAAAAAAGTTTCAGCAACATAAAATAATCTCTCCTCTTTTGTATGAGTTTCTAGCTGTCTTACAAATAGTAACACTTTAGATTAAATTTCATCATTGATGGCGTGAACATAAGCAAGAATTAGATTCATTGTCTGGAAGAATGTACTCATTTAACTGTAAGACAAATTTTGTTGTCATGGGATGTTGCACAGTTTGCCTTCAGTATTTCAGTCATTTCATCACTTTTATTTCATTTTCACAACACTACAGCTTACACCCTTTGTTTCCTGGCTCAAATGAAGTGGATCAGATTGCCAAAATTCATGATCTCATGGGAACTCCAGAACCAAGTGTTCTCAATAAACTTAGAAGGTAAATAATAAACAGCTAGGTCTTTTTTAGTATTTTTACAGTATTACTACATTTTAAGTATCCAGTAAAAACAGTAAGTGAATATCACAAGAAAAGTTGTTATGTACAAGCACACATGGGCACACAAAACATATATACACACATACATGCATGTATGCACACACACATGCATGCACACACATACGCACACACACATAGAAATAACCCATCATCATTATTTTGTGCTGTGTTGGTAGGCATTGGTGGTCATTCTTATCCATAGATCTCAGCCCTTGATATTTTCCATCCTCTCTGTTGATGACTTTTTATTGTGCCACTGATGACAGAAAACACCTGGTGCTTGAGAAATACTGCTTTTGGGAATATGGGACACTGAAACCACATGGTCTGAATTCAGAATTCAGCTACACTTAACATTTCCTTTCTCCCAAATCATATTCCCACTCTACTAAATTCTACTCTTTCCTCATATGTGATTTATATTCTAGAACCCTGCCACTACACCAGATTACAAACCATCTACCCCAACCACATTCATCTTTTCAACAAACCCTTTTCTCGGCTAGATTACCATTATATCCCTCTCTTTCTCTCTCCTTCCTGCTTTCCCCACCCCCTTACTACCAATTTATCACACATCCCATGTTTTCATTTAAAACATTCACAATATTCTGTCATATGCATTTCTAGATTCAGCCTTCATTTTTTTCTAATTTTTATTCCATTCTTGTTTGTCACATACCATTCATGTCAATTTGTATTCTTTCCTCTTTCCCTGTTTCTTTGCCCTGTATGTTTTTGTGTGTAAAGTGAAACATTACAACTGCGTGGTAGTTAATTAATAAAGCTGTTCCTACTTTTGTTTTAAATAGTTTTAACAAGAGTTTTTTTAAAGATATGAGCAGCTTTATTCATTAATAAAGGACAACCAATAAACATAAATATTATACAAGTGTACGCTCCAACATCTGAAAGTTCTGAAGAAGATGTACATATATTTTATAATGACATAGAGACAGCACTAAAACACACAAAGTCACATGAAGTTACTATAGTCATGGGAGATTTTAATGCCAAAGTTGGTAAAGGAAGAACTTCGGACATCGTTGGTGACTATGGACTGGGGGAGAGGAATGACAGAGGTTATAAATTAATTGAATAGGCAAGAATACATAGCATGGTTGTAGGAAACACCTGGTTTAAACAACATCCTCGAAGACTGGCAACGTGGTGCAGCCCAGACAAAAAGACATTTAACCAGATAGACTACATATTAATCAACAAACGATTCCGCAATGCATTACTGACAACAAAAACCATGCCAGGAGCTGACTGCAATAGTGACCATGATCCACTCTGTGGAAAAGTTAGAATAAAGCTAAAGAAAGCAGGCAGAAAAGTGAGAAACATCAAACTGAATACAGAACTTCTTAAAAATGACCAAGAACTGCGAGAACAATACAAAGTTATTATAACAAATAGATACAATGCAATAGCAAAGATAAACAGTATAGATGAACAATGGGAAATGTTAAGAGATTCTATCCACCAAACTGTTAAGGAGATAATACCACCGAAAAAAGAAGCCCCTAAAAATAAATGGATGACAGACGACATCTTAGGACTGATGGACAAGAGGAGGAGGAGTAAAAATAACGAGGAAAAATATAGCAAGATAAATAAAGAAATAAGATGCAAATGCAGAGAAGCAAAAGAAGTGTGGTTAAATGAACAGTGCAGACAGATAGAGGATGCTCATAATAAAGACAGCAAAAACATGCACAAACGAATTAATGAACTCACAGGCAAGAAAACAAAATATACCACAGGATGCCTGAAATCAAAAGAAGGTAAAATGTTAATGGGAAAAGAAGACATTGTGGACAGGTGGACAGAGTATATCGGTGAACTATATAGAGGAGAAAGACCAGAATTAACACCAGATACTGAAAACTGTGATGGACCGCCAATACTTGAAGATGAAATCATAGATGCCATCAAACACATGAAGAAAGGAAAAGCGACTGGGCCTGATAATATAACAATAGAAGAAATAGAGGCACTAGAGGAGACAGGAATAAAAATAATAACCAAGTTACTGAATGATATTTACAACAGTGGTTATATTCCCAGTGACCTGATTAAATCCATGTTTATAGCACTACCAAAGAAACCAGGTGCAAAGGAATGTGACGACCACCGGACTATCAGCCTCTCATGTCACATAACGAAGCTACTTCTGAGAATAATTATGAGAAGAACAAGGAAAAAGATAAAAATGGAAATAGCAGATGAACAGTTTGGATTTGTTGAAGGAAAGGGAACACACAATGCCATTTATGCTTTACGAACACTAACAGAAAGAGCTTTAGAAGTACAGAAAGATCTCTACTTATGCTTCATTGATTACACCAAAGCATTTGACAAGGTGAAACATAGTGAAATTATTAAAATGCTTGAAGACATCAATATAGATGACAAAGACTTGAGGATTGTAAAACATCTATACTGGCAGCAAGAAGCAGCAGTTCGAGTTGAAAATAGAATTGGAAAATATCAACCTATAAAACAAGGGGTGCGACAAGGATGTGTACTATCTCCAGACCTTTTTTCTCTGTACAGCGAGAATATTCTAAGAACAATCATCACAAAACCAGGCATAAAAATTGGAGGATACAATATTAACAACCTTCGGTATGCTGACGACACAGTACTGATAGCTGAGAACCAACAAGACCTGCAAAATCTCTTGGATAAAGTCGCCAAAGAAAGTGAACAGAAAGGCCCTACTTTGAACATCAAAAAGACAGAGACTATGGTTATATCTAAGAAACAGAATCCACCAGCATGCAGTATTAAATTAAACGGAACCATTCTGAAGCAGGTGCAGAAATTCAAATACCTTGGAGCAGTAATAACTTCAGATGGGAAATGCAAAACAGAAATTAGGAACAGAATAGGCCAAACAAAGACTGCATTTCAGAGAATGAGAAACATATTAGCTAACACATCTTTATCAATGAATGTTAGAAAACGAGTCCTTCTTCTTCTTCTTCGTTCACTTCTACCACCAAAAACCGCACTGTGAACCTACTGAATTCACGCATGTGGTCCTCGTTAGGTCCCGTGGTCCCCTGTGTGGTCCAAAATAGACCACACGAGTTCCACGAAAGGACCACAAGGGGTTCAGAGTATCACAGTGCTTTAGCCTGTATTCTTGGTGGGTCTCGGAAGCGGGATTGCGTGACACCGTGGTTTTCATTGCACCAGTTTGGTCTAGGGTTGGACTTTCTCACCGGAAGACCTCGACGTGTTTGGAATATCAGTGCATCCCCGCTGGGTGAGAGGCGTTAGCCCACCCAGGCCAGAGTTGGACTTTCTCACCGGAAAACCTCGACGTGTTTTGAGATACCCATGTATCACCGCCGGGTGAGAGGTGGTTACCCATCCAGTCCAGGGTTGGACTTTCTCACCGGAAAACCTCAGCGTGATTAGGTTACGCAGACATCCCCGCTGGGTGAGAGGTGGTTGCCTATCTAGACTTCCCTGGTCCAGTGTCTCCGACTTCAGCATTTTGCGGTCGTGGCCGCTACCCTTCCTAGTTGTGACCAGGATGGAGCTTTTGTCCAGGAGGACGAATCCTCGCCACTAGTGACTTCTACCCCTGGGTTGAGCCGGTTTAGGCATTTCCCAGTATGGGCATGTTTGGGACGGGACCGACCTCTAGGGCAGAGGTACTGTGACATTCATAGCCTTCAAGATTCACCCCTGGTATGAGCCGGTTTAGGCAAAATTCACCAGTATGGGTGTTTATCAGGCGTTACCGACCTCTAGAGCGGAGGTGGCATGACATGTCTAGCCATCGAGTTCCACCCCTGGTGTGTGCCGGTTTAGGCATATTTCACCAGTGTAGGTGTATTTCGGACGTAGGCGGCCTATAGAGCAGAGGTGCCATGGTATAGCTCTCGTAGCGATACTACTGGACATACCAGGTTAAACTTCACTTTCCACCACCTTTTCCCATCGGCGCCGCACAGCAACCTTTATTTCCGCATTTACTTCCTTAACCGGGAGGAGCTTCACTCCACGCGCGGCATTTGAAAAGTCAAGCCAGCAGTGACTTACCCTCTGGAACAAGCCGGTTCATGCATTTCACCCGATATGACTGCACTCAGGACGTGGCCGACCTCCAGACCAGAGGTGCCGAGATTTGACTGTTTGCTTCGCTTTATTCTTTCAACCACCTTTTCCGCAGTGATGTTGCGCGGCAACCTCATTTGCAAATTTCTTCATTGGCCGGGAAGAGCACCGCTCCACGCACGGCAGCTGAAGATCTCGCCAACAGCGGCAGATGAGCTACCAAACGTGACACTCATCTACCCTAAGTAACTGGTTTTCAGGCGCCAGATATTCGCCCTCGCCCCTTCTCCTGTCAGTTTAAACAGTTCTGCCACGGGAAGGCCAGGAGCTGGACTTGACTGCCAGAGGCTGTTTGTGGCGCGTTTGCAGTCCTTAGAACCAAAACGAGTCCTAAAATGCTATATTGAACCTATCTTGTTATATGGAAGTGAATCATGGACAATAGGCAAGTCTGCACAAAAATCATTGAAAGCAGCAGAAATGTGGCTTATTAGAAGAATGTTGTGAATCCCCTGGACAGCAAAAATAACTAATGAAGAATGTATGAGAAAAGCTGGAGAGACAAAAAACCTTGTCAGAAAGATAAGAGAGAGACAATGTACTTTCATAGGACATGCAATGAGAAGAGGGGGCATTGAAAATATTATAACAACAGGAAAAATAGAAGGAAGAAGATCAAGAGGAAGACCAAGAGAAATGATACTGGACAGTCTGACAGGTTGGTGTGAGAGGAGATCACCAATTGAATTGGTGGCCTGCATGAAGGATCGGGTACTCTGGAGAAGCATAATAGCCAACGCCAGTCGGCATGGCACCTGATGATGATCATGATGATTATTCATTAATGATAAATATGGCTGTAATATTTAAAGAAAGATAGATTACATGTTCAAAAAGGGGAAAACTATATAAAATAAAAGTGAAGAAATTAAAAATATATTTCATCTGTTAGCTTGTGGATGGCTGAAGAAGATGAAAGTACAAGAACAATAATTATTCTTTATATGTAAACCTGGGCAGATTGTAAGATTTGGACTCCGGTGTGAAAAAAGACTCACCTTGAAGACATAGAACAGTGATGTGGACTTACCTTGAAGACATAGAACAGTGACATGGATTTGACTTGAAGACGTAGAACAATGACATGGACTTATTTTGCAACTTGATATTTTTAGTAAATCTTCTCAGTGACTTCACTATATCTCTGTATTAGTAAGGCAAAGCATTCTTCAAAGACATCATTCACCTGTTTGCTGTCAGGCATATCTAATTTGAATATTCTTCTTACATCCTACATCTTACATCCTTCCTGCGCCTTTAAACATCACATAGGGCTTGCATAATAGTTCACCAAGCTTTGTTGTTTTCTGTGAGTTTTTCAACCTCATCAAGAAATTTTATGCCTAATAATTTGGCCTTTATTAAATGTCCTCCTTAGAGTTTCACATGGCTGACCTCTTTTTCTTTGGTCTGTTGTGTTCCACTTGATAGCTTGTTTTGGGATTCTTTGACTGTTTCTTCTTATCACATGACCAATATGTGTCCTTCTCCTTCTTCTGATCATCCGTGAGACAGGTTGTTGTTAAGTCATCTGCTCCATCTCTGTGTTGTTCTTGAATTCAATCCACTTTATACCACATATTTTCCTTAGGCATTTGTTTTCAAAAGGGCCTAATTTGTTGTCTATTTCTTTAGTTGTTTTCCAGCTTCCGCATGCATAAATGAGAGTGGATATTACATTGACTTGAGTAATCTTAGCTTGTCTTTTATGCTTATAACTTTTGAGTGCCATATAAATCAAGATTCTTGAAGGTCAGTGCTTGTTTTACAATTCTAACTTCCTTTCTGGTGTCACCATCCTAGTCTATATAACTGGCAAGGTGTGCAAACTGGTTTACTTCTTCAACAGCCGTTCCTTCTACATATATTTTTCCTTCTTGATTAATGGGAAATTTCATTATTTTTGGTTTTTCCTTGTTAATTTCAAGTTCTATTTTGCTAGCCACTGAAGACAGAGTATCTGTTTTTCTTGCATCAAATTCACATTGTCACTGATAAGAGTTATGTCATCAGCAAAATCAAGATCTTCTAGTTGGAAGTTGATGAAGTCAATGGCAACTCCAAAAAGCAAGAGAGATAGTATACATCCATGTTTCACACCTGTTTCACTCTGTAACCATTTGCTCATCCCTTCTTCTGTGTTGACTGCAAAAATATATCCATTGTAGAGATCTTTAATGATGTGGCACTTTTAGATGGTATTCCATGTAGTCTTAAAATTCTCCACAGTGAATTCTCTGTGTATGCTATCAAATACCTTTTTAAAGTCTATGAATTTCAGGATTAATGGTTTTTGCTTTTCAATATGTTCTTCAAGTATTATTCTTAGAATAAAGACCTAGTCAAGACAGCTTCTTCCATTTTTGAAATCCTGCTTCTTCTTTTCTCATTTCAGTATTTTCTATATCTTTAATTCTATTCAAAATGACTTTGCAAAATGGTTTTGACAAAACTATTTAGAAGGGACCTCTTCTTTTCTTTTCTTGAATCTACAGTCTGCTTAATTTTACTAGACAGTGGGGACCAGGCAAGAATGGCATGTACAGTATGTAATGTGGAGCAGACAGCTCAGTCAGTCATTTGCATATCCCTTGCGGAACTTTGCCTCCCTAACAGCTGTCCTGTAAGCCCCTCAGTTGTAAGCAAGATGGCCTGCTGCTGGTGTGTCCATTCGCAGATCATCAAAGATGTCTTGCAGCCAACTTCACGTTAGTCTTCCTCTCATTCTTTTTCTCATTATGAACCCTTCCAAGACTGTCTTCTCTAAATTATCATGATGTTTAATATGTCCAAAGTTTTCTCTGTTTAATTTTCCTTACTAGCCAACCTTCTAGTATAGTATGTAATGTGGAGCAGACAGATGCCATAAAAATAAAGGATTTATATCACTGGCCAAAATTATCATATGTATCTTGGATTCATGCAAAAAACTTTCAAAATATAGGAGGGATGTTCAGGTGCTTCTATTTTGGCATTGCCACACTGCCGCTAATATCTGATTGGTTCAATTTGTTTTCCTTTGTGGTCTCCCAGCCTTGTCTTTAGGGCACATTCTGTTGTATTGTGTACAAGGAGGGATGCCACAAAGCTAAGTTTTTCATTTTCATTTTTATTCTTTTATTTTGTTTTATGTTGTGTTTGTTGTTATATGTAATCCTTGAAAAAGGCTCATGCCAAAATATTGGATGTTGTATGTTTTTCATTATTTGTGTTTTTTCTCACTTTTCTCACTCCCCCTATCACTTTGTAAAATTGTACCATACACCTCTGTTTACCTGTACTGCCAATAGTTTTTGGCATCTTAGTTCAAAGCTATAACTAGGTATCTCTGTCTTTATAAATCATTCTGTGCTGCTCACACCCTTTGTTGTTCACACTTCAAAATATGTAATAAGTTTCAATACTCTGCAAGATCAAAATGAATAAATGACTGGTGGATGCTTGATGATGTTTTAAATAAAGTATACATCTTCTCTAACATTCCTGAAAATATAATGAGGAATGTTAGAGAAGATGTAGACAAAGAATATTACGATGCCATAACAGTTGGAGGTTATGAAATACCAGAGATTAGATATGCTGATGACACAGTATTGCTGTCCACAACACAAGAAGGAATGGAAAAACTAATTATGTCAGTCCGCAAGAACAGCGAAGAGCAGAACCTCTATCTTAATGCAAAGAAAACTAAAGTGATGACAACTGACAAAACAAACAAGGCAACTGAAATATGTATCAGTGAGGAAAAACTGGAAGAAGTGGAGAGTTTTGAATATCTTGGATCACTACTAACTAATAATGGAGATACAATGCGGGAAATTAAAAGGAGGACATCTATTGCTCTTCAGAAAGTAAAACAAATAAAGAATCTGTGGAGAGGAGCAGACAGAACCACAAAAATAAGATTTTTAAGAGCATGCATCTTTCCCATCGCAACATATGCCTGTGAGACCTGGACACTTAACAAAACAGCTGAGAAGCACATAAATGCCTTTGAATGTAAATGCTATAGAAGAGTTCTCCAAATATCGTGGACACAAAAAAGAACAAATATATCTATACTACAAGAGCTTAATATTGAAGAAGGCTGGCTAGTAAAGAGGATTAAAGAGAGAAAACTTAAATATTTTGGCCACATTAAACGTCATGATAATTTAGAGAAGACCGTATTGGAAGGATACATAATGGGAAAAAGAAAAAGAGGAAGACCGAAACGAAGATGGCTGCAAGACATCGTTGATGATCTGGAAATGGATGCGGCAGCAGCAGGCCATCTTGCTCACAACCGAGAGGCCTACAGGAGTGCTGTTTGGGAGGCAAAGTTCCGCAAGGGACATGCAAAGGAATGAATGATACATATATATTCTGTTTTACTTTTATTAATTTTTTACTTTACTTTTGTCATTTTCATAACTTCTAAGCCTTTATGTAAGATAATATTATAAGTCACTTTTAGTAATGCTGTCTCCTTTACTTTTTGGGATTACAATAGACTGCATAATGAAAAAATGCTGCACAAATAACACTGGTATTGACTGGGTACATGGGACCCAACTAGAAGATCTTGATTTTGCTAATGACATAACTCTTATCAGTAATAATGTGAATTCCATGCAAGAAAAAACAGATAGCCTGTCTTCAATGGCTAGCAAAATAGGACTTGAAATTAACAAGGACAAAACAAAAATAATGAAAATTCCCATTAATCAAAATGGAAAAATACACATAGAAGGGACAGATATTGTCAATTAATTTGCATACCTTGGCAGCTACATAGACCAGGATGGTGACACTAGAAAGAAAGTTAGGATCAGAATTGCAAAAGCAGCATCAATCTTCAAGAATCTTTGGATATATGGAATTCAAAAGTTATAAGCACAAAAACCAAGTTAAGGCTATTCAATTCAAATGTAATATCCACCCTCATTTATGCATGTGAAAGCTGGAAAACAACTAAAGAAATAGACAAGAAATTAGACTCTTTTGAAAACAAATGCCTAAGGAAAATACTCGGCATCAAGTGGAACGAATTCAAGAACAATGCAGAGATAAGACAGATCACTGAACAACAACCAGTCTCATGGGTGATCAGGAAAAGGAGATGGACATATGTTGGTCACTTGATGAGAAGAAATGATCAGAGAATCCCAAAACAAGCTATAAAGTGGAACACAACAGGCTAAAGAAAAAGAGGCAGACCGTGTGAAACTCTGAAGAGGACATTGTTAAGAGAGGCCAAATTAACAAGCATAAAATCCTTTGATGAGGTTGAAAGACTCGCCGAAGACAGGAAAAATTGGCGAACTACTTTGCGAGCCCTATGTGACGTTTAACAGCATGGGAAAGATATAAGATATAAGAAGGAATGCTGATCTAGTAATTGAAACTAACAGTGATTTTTTTTCAATATTTTTATTTATAGACTTGTAATAAAGATAAACAGAGGTGTACAGTTCAGTTGTATAAAAAATTAAAAAATAGAAGAGTGAGGAAAGTGAGCGGGAATGATAGTGGCAGAAAATATGATAAGTATGTATAAATCAAGAACATTTTGTTTTATTTGTTGTTTTTGTATTTATTGTACCAGCATCATGATGACCTATGCAAGTTGGCCAAAAATTATAGTTGTATCCATTGCATGCTTTGAGGTTACTTAATATATGCAGTTGTTCATCTTTAGGAAATGAATTGCAAATTAAATGTAGTCTTCCACAGAACCTATCTGTCTCTTCAGCTGTTGCAGATCATTGCATAGGTGCTAATGATGATATCGATGCCACCATTTACATGAAGTTGAAGGGATATAAATCATTCTGATGTTGCTTCTAGTGTGGTAATGTCACTGTTCTGGACAGCAAAGCAAACCCCATATAGCCAAGGTGTTTAGAACTGAGATATTGCCTGAAGAATGTGTAGTTCATTTCCTTCCTAAGCCAGAGTCTGGTAAAAGGTTTCCTGGAGAGCAGAAATATCAACCTACAGCCTTTTAGAGCATCATGTCAATGAGGACTTTTTTTTTCTAATCCTTCGTCAAATCCAGATTTTCAATCCAGGGTATATGGTCATTACAGTCCATGTGCCAAATCTAGTTGTAAATTACCCATTTCTCTTTCACAGGTATGCCATTTTGCAACTACTTTTTGACTATTGGTCTGTTTCCATTTACTCTACAAAGATTCAAGATCCTTCTCTGTTAAAAGTGTTGCCAAATTGCAAAACTTTAAACATTGAAACATAGATTTTGTAGACTGAGAAAGGTCTAGAAAAAAAAATCTCAGTAGACTAACCAAGTGGTATGAAAAAAGAAAAGCATTTGCAGTGAAAGGCAACACTAAGAACCACAAGATGGAGAAGCATGATTACCAGAGCTATCTGACATGACACATAATAGTAATAATAATAGCTGTCTTTATAATTCTTGTATAAATGTTTTTGGAGTTTATCACACAAAGAAAAACTATTGATTTGGACATCATTACAATCATCAGAAACACACCATCACCACAGATGATATCATACAGATGTTTCTGCATGCAGTCACCTAATCTGTTTATCACACAGCATGCTTCAATACCAGTCCCTAATCATTTCAATGGCCCCAACCATAGAAGAAAATCTGATTTTCTAGTAACAGCCATTACAAAATGACAGTCTGATGACAGAAGCTGCTTAGCTCATGAGAACCACTATATTCAGGAATATGGGACATTGGAACCACATGGTTTGAACTTGCAATTCAGCTACACCTATTATTTCTCACTTCCACAATTATATTCCCCCTGCACTAATTTCTACTCCTTTCTCACTTGCAACACATAGTTCAGAACCTCCTTATGGCTACAGATTACAACCCCTCTACCTCCAACTACAATCACCTATTCCACTTTCTCCCGGTAGATTACCATTGTATCACTCTCTCTCTTTTTCTGGTTCCCAACTCTCCCTCCCCACCCCATTACAACCTACCTATCACACATCACAACTCTCCACTTAAACATTCTCTACATTCTACATAGTGTATGTACAGTCCATTGTTTGAATATTTTTTAAAACATAAATTCTTGATGCATTGTGTCAATTTCTCATTGTTTGTATAATGTAAGCTACCAGCATCATACCTTGCTCAGCTACCTTGAATTCTATACCTGTTAATTGAAACAGTTGTTGATTATCCTGGATTAGGCTACGCTATGAATGAAACTAACAGTTAATATGCAAATAGTTCTTGTGTGCCACAGCATGCTGTACCCTGTCATTTTTGTGTTATATTGATTGTACTATTTTTAACTCATACAGTCCATTTTTACATTGCATCCTGTTTACATTATGTCTTTGTTTTGTAGAGTAGTATGTTTAAAGAGATTTTAATTTTTGTTCTTTTGTCTGTTCTAAAATTATTTAGATCAAAAGGGATGAACTTCAACTTTCCTTTCAAGAAGGGTACTGGAATTGAGAGGCTACTGACGCATGTGTCACCAGAAGCGATCCAGTTAATTTATTTGATGTGTACATATGACCCAGATGAACGAATAACAGCACATCAGGCACTGAAGCACACATATTTTAGAACCTTGAGGTGAAGAAGAATAAGCATATTTTATTAGTTTTTCCAGTAAATTAATCAGTCAGTCAAGCAATTACCCAATGATTAATTTTTGTACTGAATTCATGTTCATTTAAGCAGCACATGTGTGCCTGTTTATGTAGTTTGTTATAGTGTTTTATATCCAGTGAGTTTAAATTGATATGTAAGTAATATGCAACTCAGTACCATTTACCTAAAAAAAATATGTGGCTGTACTTTTGCAGGAGATGTTATAAAATATGAGATATTGATTATATTATTATAAAACAGAACAAATGATACAGAAACTCATTTTTTTATTTGAATAGATTTTTATGAAAAGAACAACAAATTTTTTTATTACAATAACAAGATAAAACCATCTGCAAACTTAAATATAAATGGAGAAATAATAGAAAAGTGACAAATTTCATATATTTGTGACACATTAGAACAGATGAAGGGAGAATGTGAAATGGAAATTAATAATAATATAAAGAAACAAATCTTTTGTCATCAGAATTAAAAAGATAATTGTTTTGAAATAAAAAAGCACATCAACTGAAGCTGAGAGTCATTAAATGTAGTATATACATCACACTTCTCTACGATGAAGAATCATGAGCACATTACTAAGAAAATAGAAATGGAAAAATGAGGCCCTTGAAATATGAGTATGCAGAAGAATAGGACAAATTTCATAGGCAGAAAAGAAAATAAACCAAGAAGTTCTAAATCAACTGAAATTAACGAAGAGAAATATTGAAAAACATAAGGATCCAAACAGACTATTTTGGCCTTATCAAAAGACACAAGACAATAATGAAAACCGTAATTCAGAGGAAAGTTGAAGAAAAAAAAAATAGAAATAGAATGAATGTAAATGGGTGGACAGTATCAAGAAATGGACTAGATTCAACTTAACTGGGCACATTGTGGAAGAAAAATACAGAGCAAATTGGAAAAGCAACTTCTTTGGGGAGACCAGCACACAATAATAATGACATTATGATTACATGACATCATGTTTGAGTGATAACATGAATAATGATAACAAAGCAGAATTACTGTTGACTGAAATTTAAAAAAAACACACACTATGCCACGTCAGTATCTAATGCCCTAGAACACAGTGGACAAATTAGAAAAAAAAGGAGGAGCAGTAATAATGTAAAACTACTCAAGAATAGACAGAAGTCAATTTCAGCAGGATAAACACAAACTATAGGACAGAACTACAAGCCCTCCAAGTGGCCACAAAGATATTAGAAGAACAAGGATGGAATAATATAAACATTATCTTTCTATGTGCCTGTAAGTCAACCCTTAAACCATCCAAGACAGAGGAAATGAAGCAGCAATTTTGTGAAAGTAGGCACAAAGAAAAAGTTCAATTCCAACAATGAGTATCATTTAATGAGACAAAAATGCCTGTTAAGAAAAAGTACAATGCATGGAGACAAAGAACAGACAGTAGATATCCCATAGATACCATTATAAAAGTGAACAGAATGAGCACAAGCATACAACCCCCCCCCCCAAACACACACATACACACACAAACACCACATAGACACACACACATACACATTATTTTCAGGTTCCTTTAGGTCTTGTCTCTAGACCATTGCAGACTGCAAGTCCAGCTATCATAAACTGAAGACCACCCCCAGCTGTGCCCAAATGGTCTCCTGACTTCAGAGCATATTCAGTAAACTTGCAGCCTACAGAGACTTAAAAGTTAAAATTTTGCTCCAGGGAAAAAGCATGAATAAAAAACTGTGGGGGTAAGGTTCTCATGGTAATGATGCTAATGGTGGAGGTAACCTGTTTCCTTGTTTAGATGGCTGAGCATATGAAACTGAATATAAAGAATAAGATGCAAAGGAGTGACCAGTGCATTCATTCTCTCACTGTGTAGAAGTAAGGCATAACACATTTGCTCAGTTCTAACCTTCCTGTTACATCAGTTCATTTTAAGCCCATTTTGGTTCTAAGGACTGCAAACGCACCACAAACAGCCTCTGGCAGTCAAGTCCAGCTCCTGGCCTTCCCGTGGCAGAACTGTTTAAACTGACAGGAGAAGGGGCGAGGGCGAATATCTGGCGCCTGAAAACCAGTTACTTAGGGTAGATGAGTGTCACGTTTGGTAGCTCATCTGCCGCTGTTGGCGAGATCTTCAGCTGCCGTGCGTGGAGCGGTGCTCTTCCCGGCCAATGAAGAAATTTGCAAATGAGGTTGCCGCGCAGCATCACTGCGGAAAAGGTGGTTGATAGAATAAAGCGAAGCAAACAGTCAAATCACGGCACCTCTGGTCTGGAGGTCGGCCACGTCCTGAGTGCAGTCATATCGTGTGAAATGCATGAACCGGTTTGTCCCAGAGGTTAAGTCACTGCTGGCTTGACTTTTCAAATGCCGCGCGTGGAGTGAAGCTCCTCCCGGTTAAGGAAGTAAATGCGGAAATAAAGGTTGCTGTGCGGCGCCGATGGGAAAAGGTGGTGGAAAGTGAAGTTTAACCTGGTATGTCCAGTAGTATCGCTACGAGAGCTATACCACGGCACCTCTGCTCTAGAGGCCGCCTACGTCCGAAATACACCTACACTGGTGAAATATGCCTAAACCGGCACACACCAGGGGTGGAACTCGATGGCTAGACATGTCATGCCACCTCCGCTCTAGAGGTCGGTAACGCCTGATAAACACCCATACTGGTGAATTTTGCCTAAACCGGCTCATACCAGGGGTGAATCTTGAAGGCTATGAATGTCACAGTACCTCTGCCCTAGAGGTCGGTCCCGTCCCAAACATGCCCATACTGGGAAATGCCTAAACCGGCTCAACCCAGGGGTAGAAGTCACTAGTGGCGAGGATTCGTCCTCCTGGACAAAAGCTCCATCCTGGTCACAACTAGGAAGGGTAGCGGCCACGACCGCAAAATGCTGAAGTCGGAGACACTGGACCAGGGAAGTCTAGATAGGCAACCACCTCTCACCCGGCGGGGATGTCTGCGTATCCTAATCACGCTGAGGTTTTCCGGTGAGAAAGTCCAACCCTGGACTGGATGGCAACCACCTCTCACCCGGCGGTGATACACGGGTATCTCATAACACGTCGAGGTTTTCCGGTGAGAAAGTCCAACTCTGTCCTGGGTGGGCTAACGCCTCTCACCCAGCGGGGATGCACTGATATTCCAAACACGTCGAGGTCTTCCGGTGAGAAAGTCCAACCCTAGAACAAACTGGTGCAATGAAAACCACGGTGTCACGCAATCCCGCTTCCGAGACCCACCAAGAATACAGGCTAAAGCACTGTGATACTCTGAACCCCTTGTGGTCCTTCGTGGAACTCATGTGGTCTATTTTGGACCACACAGGGGACCACCGGACCTAACGAGGACCACATGTGTGAATTCAGTAGGTTCACAGTGCGGTTTTTGGTGGTAGAAGTGAACGAAGAAGAAGAAGAAGAAGAAGACTAGTGGCGAGGATTCATCCTCCTGGACAAAAGCTCCATCCTGGGCACAACTAGGAAGGGTAGCGGCCACAACTGCAAAATGCTGAAGTCGGAGACACTGGACCAGGGAAGTCTAGATAGGCAACCACCTCTCACCCGGCGGGGATGTCTGCGTATCTTAATCACGCTGAGGTTTTCCGGTGAGAAAGTCCAACCCTGGACTGGATGGCAACCACCTCTCACCCGGCGGTGATACACGGGTATCTCAAAACACGTCGAGGTTTTCCGGTGAGAAAGTCCAACTCTGGCCTGGGTGGGCTAACGCCTCTCACCCAGCGGGGATGCTCTGATATTCCAAACACGTCGAGGTCTTCCGGTGAGAAAGTCCAACCCTAGACCAAACTGGTGCAATGAAAACCACGGTGTCACGCAATCCCGCTTCTGAGACCCACCAAGAATACAGGCTAAAGCACTGTGATACTCTGAACCCCTTGTGGTCCCTTCGTGGAACTCGTGTGGTCTATTCTGGACCACACAGGGGACCACGGGACCTAACGAGGACCACATGCGTGAATTCAGTAGGTTCACAGTGCGGTTTTTGGTGGTAGAAGTGAACGAAGAAGAAGAAGAAGAAGCCCATTTTGATATTTCTACTTGTGTCTTCTGAAACTCTTATCTGCTCATCTAGAAAGTTATGTTCAATCAAACATTTTCACTACTGCTCACTTTGAGATTTATTTGTGTCCATTCAAAAATTTCTCATATGTTTTCACCCAGTCATTTCACTTATCTTTTCATCTAATTGTTTCTCTTATCTGTTCATGTACTCATTTCTCTTATCTAATTATTTCTCTTATCCATTCATCTAATCATTTCTCTTATGCATTCATGCAGTGATTTTCTTATCTTATTATTTCTCTTATCTGTTCATCTAATTATTTCTATTCATCTAATTATTTCTCATATCTGTTCATCTAATAATTTGTCTTATCTGTTCTTCTAATCAATTCTCTTATCTGTTCATTTAATCATTTCTCGTATCTGTTCATATAATTATTTACCTTATTTGTTCATCAAATCATTTCTCTTATCTTTCATGTAATCATTTATCATTTATGTTTACCTAAATATTTCTTTATGCTCACTGAAACAAATAGAAGACAAGTTGCACAAGACAGAAGTGGCCAAATATAGCAATCACACATTGATAGAATCAGTTATAAGAGCAGTAGATCACTAAATGATACTGTGTAATTTCCATAAAATAATGATTTCTGATTTCCTTAAATCTATTATATTTCTGCTCATTATTCTGCAGCCGTTATTAATTCTTATTATTTAATTAACTCTTTCCGTGCCTGAGGAAGAAACACGGACGTGTTGTGGAGTACCAGAGTTAAAAACACGGGTCTTGATAGGGTTGGGGGTATAGTTATAAAATGGAATGGAAAACAGTATTTCCATGTACTTCCGTATACTTAATATGTTTCAAAGTATAGCTAAATGAATGAAAATTTCATAAATGCAGAGTTTTTTTAGGAAAAAAGAAGTAATGTGATATTTTTAGACACTTATTGTGCCCAGCTCACCATCGGCTAGGTCTAGATATGCACTACTTACCACTACTTACTATCTGAGATGTGTAGATCTACTTGTTGATCTCGTATTGTGATTCTGTGTTGCATTCTCGCTGAATGAATGTCTGAACTAACCTCCTAACTACTCCTAACTACTTCTCCAGTCATATGTTTAGATCTACTTGGAATACATTCAAGAGCAGCGGGCTGGTCATAGGCTATGTCCATACCCCTATCTACATTGTCAAAAATTGACAAATTTCCCTGCTTCTCGTCCTTTTTCTCGCTCGGCATCGCTCGTAACTAGGCACTCTTTTGCCATTTTGAAAAGTGTCACCGGAATCGCAGACGAAATATGTACATTCTAAATGTTACACCGATTGTTTTATTGAAACAAACAATGATCATTATAATGACCATTGGTACGCAACCGGAAACCGGAAGCGTCATTATAATGACCAAAGACACGGAAAGAGTTAAGTATAAAATATGCATTACCAATAACCTAAGAGCTTAAAATGTGTGAAGAGGAAAACATTTTTGACATTTCTGTATGAATAATGAAAAGTTTTAATACTAGTTATTATGGATTCCCCTATGTGGTACCCGGGACCTAGGCACATGACTAGGAAGCAAAGAATAGGACCACTGTACCCTACCACACATGATCATAAAAGGTGACTAAGGAGGGTTCGGCATAGGGCCAGCAACCCTATCTGGTAAAAAAAAACAAAAACTATCAGACTGCTACAGAAACAGAAGCAAGGGAAAAAACAAATGCAGGTGGAAGGAGAAATGCTTATCAGGAAACTGACCCCACGAAGGTTGTGGATGAAAGCCAGCCATTGGAAGTCCCCACCCCAACTACAGACCTTCTGGAACCTAAACACAAGATACAATTAGGCAGCTGGAATGTAAGAACACTTAACCAGACTGGAAAACTGGCGCAAACCATCAAGGAAATGCACAGATACAAAATAGACATATTAGGAATACAAGATGGCAAGGCAGAAGGAAATTAACAACACAGCACACAGAAGATACAATAATATGGTCAGGTAAAGAAGATAATCATGAAGGAGGAGTAGCATTGATTATAACAAAAGAAGCATCAAGAACACTGCTAAAATGAACCTCTATAAATGAGAAATTATTATATGTACACTTCAACTCAAGATTCATGAAGCTGTCTATTATAGTTTGTTATGCACCATGCTGTTGGCGAGATCCTTCAGTTACCGTGCGTGGAGCGGTGCTCCTCCCGGCCAATGAAGAAAGGTGCAGATGAGGTTGCCGCGCAGCATCACTGCGGAAAAGGTGGTAGAAAGGATAAAGCGAAGCAAACAGTCAAATCACGGCACCTCTGGTCTGGAGGTCGGCCACGTCCTGAGTGCAGTCATATCGGGTGAAATGCATGAACCGGCTTGTCCCAGAGGTTAAGACACTGCTGGCGAGACTCTTCAAATGCCGCGCGTGGAGCGAAGCGGAAAAGAAATAAAGGTTGCTGTGCGGTGCCGATGGGAAAGGTGGTGGAAAGGATAAAGTGAAGTTTAATCGGTATGTCCAGTAGTATCGCTACGAGAGCTATACATACCACGGCACCTCTGCTCTAGAGGCCGGCCACGTCCGAAATACACCTACACTGGTGAAATATGCCTAAACCGGCACACACCAGGGGTGGAACTTGATGGCTAGACATGTCATGTCACCTCCGCTCTAGAGGTCGGTCATGCCTGATATACACCCATACTGGTGAATTTTGCCTAAACTGGCTCACACCAGGGGTGAATCTTGAAGGCTATGCATGTCACAGTAACTCTGCTCTAGAGGTCGGTCACGTCCCAAACACGCCCATACTGGGATAATATGCCTAAACCGGCTCAACCCAGGGGTGGAAGTCACTAGTGGCGAGGATCCGTCCTCCTGGACAAAAGCTCCATCCTGGTCACAACTAGGAAGGGTAGCGGCCACGACCGCAAAATGCTGAAGTCGGAGACACTGGACCAGGGAAGTCTAGATAGGCAACCACCTCTCACCCGGCGGGGATGTTTGCGTATCCTAATCACGCTGAGGTTTTCCGGTGAGAAAGTCCGACTCTGGACTGGATGGGCAACCACCTCTCACCCGGCGGTGATACACGGGTATCTCAAAACACGTCGAGGTCTTCCGGTGAGAAGGTCCAACTCTGGCCTGGGTGGGCTACCGCCTCTCACCCAGTGGGGATGCACTGATATCATAAACACGTCGAGGTCTTCCGGTGAGAAAGTCCAACCCTAGACTAAACTGGTGCAATGAAAACCACGGTGTCACGCAATCCCGCTTCTGAGACCCACCAAGAATACAGTCTAAAGCCCTGTGATACTCTGAACCCCATGTGGTCCTCTCGTGGATCTCGTGTGGTCCTTTCGGGGACCACACAGGAGACCACGGGACCTAACGAGGACCACAGGCGTAAATTCAGTAGGATCACAGTGCGGTTTTGGTGGTAGAAGCGAACGAAGAAGAAGAAGAAGAAGTTATGCACCAACAGAAGCAGCTGAAGAGGAATTAAAAGAAGATTTTTACAACAGCTTCCAAACTGCAGTAGAAACAATACCCAAGCATAATATGCTACTCATCTTGGGTGACTTCAATGCAAAAGTGGCTGAAGGAAATGAAGATAGAAGATGAATCATGTGAAAAGAAGGAACTGGAAAAATAAATGAAAACGGAGAAAGACTGTGCAGTTTCTGCAAAGAAAACATGATGTCCATTGGAGGGACAATTATCTAACATAAAAAAATCCAAAAAGTTACTGTGAGGTCCCCAGATAACACCACAGAAAACCGAATCGATCACATATCAATAAACAACAAGTGGAAACAGTCACTACAAGATGTGAGAGCAAGGAAAGGAGCAGATGTAGGAAGTGATCACAACCTTCAGGTAGCAAAAATAAAACTAAAATTAAGGAAAGTAAAAATCAGAGAACACAGAAAGGCACACTTTGATACAGCAAAACTGAAAGATCAGCAAACAAGGAATGAATTCTCAATAGTACTTAAGAACTGCTTCAGTGTCCTATAAGACAAAGCATAAATGTCTGTACTAGAGTTCAGTGAAACACTACAGGAAACAGCAAAAGAGGTGCTGGGATATCAGAAATGGAGAAAAGAGGAATGGATAAGCAAGACCACATGGAAAAATAAAAGAAAGGAAATGAAAAAATTACTAAGCACAAAATCACAAAGGCTAAAAGAACAAATTTTAAATAATTATGCACAAAAAGACAAAGAAGCTAAGGAAGCATGCCATCAAGATAAACATCAGTACTATGATAACTTAGCAGAACCAGCAGAGAAACCAGCATATGCAAATGACATGAAAACCATATACAAAATCACAAAGCAAATGACAGGTAACTTCAGCACAAGATGTGAGAGTGCAATGAGGACACATAAGGGATACCTGATAGTGGAGAAAGATAAAATAACTGAAAGTTCAAGAGAACACTTTAACACCCTACTAAACAGATCGCAAGCAGCACATACAATAGATATATCTGAAGCAAAAACGGAACTAAACATCAATACAGGACCAATAACAATAAGTGAAATAAAGGAGGCAATAAAGAAGCTAAAATTAGACAGGGAACCAGGTGAAGATGAAGTGACTGCTGAAATGTTGAAAGCAGAAGAAACAGAAACACCAAAACAACTCTGCCTGATACTACAACAAATTTGGGATTTAGAAAAAAGCTCCAGAGAAGTGGAAAACTGGCCTTATAGTAAAACTACCAAAGAAGGGTGACCTCAGAGATTGCAGGAACTGGAGAGGCATTATCCTCCTGCCACTTACCAGTAAATTATTTTGCAGAATAATCATTAACAGAATTGTACCAGCACTTGAGGGAAAACTTTGGAAAAGAGCAGGCAGGATTTAGGAAAGGAAGCTCATATATAGACCACATATTTGTAATTAGACAAATATTAGAGCAGGCAGATGAGTGGCGTGTCACAACATATGCATTGTTTATAGATTTTGAGAAAACTTTTGATAGTGTCAACAGAGATGCACTGTGGAAAATCCTAAGATGGCATGGCCTCCCCATAAGATTGTGAATGTCATCAAAGCCCTATATGAGGGTTTTCAGTGCAAAGTGATCTGTAGAGAACATACCTCCAGCAGCTTTAGGGTACAACAAGAGTGAAGCAGGGATGTGTACTATCAGCAACATTATTTATCTTGGCAGTAGACTGGTTAATGAAGGAGGCAAAATCAGACAAACACAGAGGATTATGGACCCTTGACACAGTGCTGGAGGACCTTGACTTTGCAGACGATATTTGTCTACTATCAAGCAGCCACAAAGATATGCAAGATAAAATAAACGAGCTAACTCAGAAGGCTAGCAAAATAGGATTAAAGATCATTGTAGGGAAGACAAAGTTAATGAAGCAAAATGTGAACAACAGAAGTGTACTCAGAGTAGATATCAGGTAAGTGGAGGAGGTCAACAAATTTGTAATTCTTGGCAATAGAGTAGTAGAAGATGGAGACAGCATAGAGGACATCAACAACAGACTTACTAGAGCAAACCAGGCTTTTGCAATGCTGCAAACTATATTCAGTTCAATTCAAGTGCCATGCCATGTGGCATAGGCAATCATTTCTCTCCACAATTCCCTGTCTTTAGACTTGATTATGAGATCCACTGGTGACTTTCTTCCTAGCCTATTCAGTAACTTCTCTCTCTGTCTTCCTTTGTCTCTTCTTCCCTCAATTTTTCCAGTTGCCACAGTGTGTTCCAATTTTCCACTTCTCAGGAAATGTCCTATTAGCTCGCTTGTCTGCTTTTGATCTTTGATGTAATTTGCTTTTTAACTCCAGCCTCTCTGGACTTCTTTGTTGATTTTCTTGGCTAACCATGGTACCTTCAGCATCCTTCTTATAAACCACACTTCCATGGCCTCCATTTCTCATTGTACTCTCTTATTCATGGATCATGCTTCACATCCATAAAACAAAATTAGCTCAATGTAACATTTAAGTACTCTGAATCTTGTTTCCATTGATATAGATCTGTTGCACAAGGTGTTTTTCATTTTCTGGAATGCTGACTTGGCCTGAGCACATCTGCTTTTTATTTTGTTGTGACATTTCCCATCAGCTGTTATAATTTTTCCTAAGTACTTGAATCTATCAACTTGTTTCAGCTCTGTGCCATTGATGGTTATGCTACATTTTGGTCATATTCTTTTCTTTGAGATGACCATCACTTTAGTCTTCTTTTTGTTCAGGCTGAGACCTTTATTTTTACTTTCATGAACCACAATGTCCAGAAGAGACTGTAGCTCCCCTTCACTTTTAGCAATCAGGACTGTGTCATCTGCATATCTTAAGTTGTCAAGGTTGTACTAACCAACTGATATTCCTGGCATGTTCTCTATATTTCTCATTATGTTTTCGCTGTACAAGGAGAAGAGGTCAAGAGATAAAACACATCCTTGTCTCACTCCCAGTTTTATGTCTTGGAATGCTCCTATTTGGTTCTTGACCGTCATTGCTGCTGATTGCTGCCAGTATATGTTTGTGATGAGTTTCAGATCTTTCCCATCTATGTTGATGTTTTCCAGCATTCTTATAATTTCTGTGTGTCTAACTTTATCAAATGCTTTACAGTAGTCTATGAAGCATAAGTATAGGTCCATCTTTACTTCTATTGATCTCTCCATCGATGTTCTTATATGGGGTTACTTGTACCTTTTCCTTCGACGAAGCTGCACTGTTCTTCAGTGATTTGTGGTTTTTATTTTGCTCCTGACTCTTACCATAACAATACGAAGTATGATTTTGGTAACATAGCTCATAAAACTAATAGTTGGATGGTCTTCACATTCAACTGCACCTTGTTTCATTGGTAGGGCAATAAAATTTTGATTGCAATAGGTCAAATGGTGTGGCTAAATAAGAAATGTAGTGAAATAGAGACACACCATCATGAAAACACAAGAGATATGTACAAACAAATAAAGGAGTTAACAAACAAAAGGACATACCACAAGACTGGTTGCCTGAACTCAAAGGAGGGGCATACAATAATGGACAGAGATAAACTAATGGCAAGATGGAATGAATACATTAGAGAATTCTATGAGGACAATAGAAGCAAAATAGATATAGGAAATAATAATGAAGGGCCTCACATATTAAAAGCAGAAGTGGAAAAAACCATCAAACACATGATAAACAACAAAGCACCAGGACCAGATAAAATCACCAAGAAAGAATTGGAAGCATTAGGAGAGCTCGGCATAGAAATAGTTACCAGATTCTTGAGTGACATCTATAGCAGTAACTATGTCCCATCAGACCTTTTGCAAACTATATGGAAATCTAAAAAACTAAGCATGAAGATAAAAATCAGGATTTTTAAGAGTAATGTTCTAAGTGTACTACTCTATGGAAGTGAATGCTGGAAAATCACCAAAACTATAGAAAACAAGCTGAATTCTTCCCAGACTAAATGTTTACAAAGAATTTGAATAATATTTTGGCCAAACACCATAAGAAATAACGTCTTATTGACAGAAATGCAGATGAATCCACTGACAGCAATTATTGAGGAAAGACACTGGTGATGGTTGAGACATGTGCTCTGAATGACTGACAACTCACTACCAAAAATAGCACTAAGATGGACACCACAGGGGAACAGAAGTAAGGGTAGACCAAAAGAGACATGGAGAAGAACAACAGAAAGGATGTTAAACAATAGAGGGCTCACCTGGGTAAGAGTGGAAAAAAAGCAAAGGACAGGCATTTTTGGAAAACCCTTGTGGAAGCCCTTTCTGCCCTGAGCATGCAAGGTTCAGAAAGAGAGAGAGAGAGAGAGAGAGAGAGAGAGAGAGAGAGAGATGCATGAATTACAAAAATTTATGAAAAGAATTGCTCTGCAATAATGGTTCTCAAGTTGATGCCTTTGGCTACATGCACTAATTTTTCTGATTTTCAAAGAAGTATTTTGCATATGAAATATTCTCATGTGCTATCTAGCAGCAATGACAACAACAAAATTTTGTAGAAACTTTGTCATGTGGCTCAATATGAACAGTTAATTCACCATAAGAAACAATGCTCTGCAGCTGAATCTGTGATAAAAGAAAGCTTTGTAATAAAATCATCATTCTGAAAAGAGAGCACGTTGCACAGACTTTCTCTACTTCTTGGATCAGTCCAAAGAAAGGAGAATATCATATAGATTTTCCTTAGAGCAGACCAAAGATAGGAACCAAAGAAAGGAGAATTTTTAGAAAGACCCAGCACCACTGGTAATAATACATAGAATGTGCCAGTCAGTGTTGGTATATAGGACAGTTTGATGCAATACTTTTACACAGGATGTGCTAACAAATATTTACTGAGTACTTTAATACTTATTTTTACACAGGAATCCTAATAAGAAGGAAGACCTTATGACTATACAACAAAAAGTCCAACTGGTCAAGAGGGAAGAAAGCACCTCACAAGAAGGCTGTGAGGTTTCTGAAGCAATCATACAGCTTGATGAAGACCCTTCTTCACCCCTGAAAGCTCGGATGACAGAAATTACAATGTACCCTACACTTCCAAAGGCCAGTTCTCATCCAATACATCCATTTAAGGGCAGGAGGAGAGTGAGTTCTGTCATAGATATCTTCCTTTATTTATAGGTGTATGATACATTTTGTATACAAGAAGTGTCCCAAAATTAAGTTTACGAGACATATAACATCCATAAAAGTGATGTCAGACTAATGGGCATGGAACCAAAATTTTCTGTATGTGTCACTTGACAGCACCATGCTAGATGGCATCACTGTATACTTGTACTTTGTATACTTGTATTAAAATTGAGTGTGTGGGAAGAATGAAAGATGGAGTGATGAAGGGCAGAATGTAAGACAGGTCTGCGTGACCAATTCTTTACCCTTTGAAAATAAAGATCATTCATTCATTCATTCATTCATTCATTCACTGTGCAGCATGATCTAAGCAGCATCCATCAAGGAGGGTTAATTAGAGCAGTGATCCAAACAGGAAGTTTGTACTGAATATGATTTCTGAATGCAAAACAAGTGTCAGCTGCAGGAATTAATTGCCAGTTAGTGGAACTTTATAGACACAGTGATGATTCAACATTATGTGGCAAAATGGTGGGCAGAATTTTGAACCTGATGGGTGGCAACCAGTGACATAGTGCAGAGTGGTAGAGCCACAACAGTAGGAACAGCAGTGAATAAAATGTTGGTTGAATGTGCAACACTGGAAAACAGATGAGTGACTGTGAACAAACTAATGCATGACTTGAGTCTGTCATGTGAAACAGTGTCCAGAATGATTGTGCAGTTCAGATTTCATTAAGTTGTAAGCATGGTAGGTCCTGCAAAGCGTCTCCAAGGACCACAAGGCAAAGATGTATACGTGCTGCCATCAGACATTGTCATCCTGGGCTTAAAAAGGTGTGTTGCTTCTTCATGATATTGCTTACCCATACATTATAGTCCTGATCTGGGACCAAGTGATTTTCACCTCTTCCCATGTCACAAGGAATGTGTTTGAGGCCACAGATTTCAGAGGATGTCAAAACAGTAGTGACATAAAGAGATCTATGTCAAGACACCAGGCATCAAAAAGCTTGTCCTACACTTAAACAAATGCCTCAGCCATCATGGTGTCTACGTGGGAAAATGGACTGTGCCCATCATGGAACACAGTGTACGGTGTGTTATGTCTACATAAATGTGCTCTTGAAGTAATAACCCTTGTAAACTTATTTTAACCTTTGCCAAGCAAAGACTGCATTTCAGTGAATGAGAAACATATTAGCTAACACATCCTTATCAATGAATGTTAGAAAACGAGTACTAAAATGCTATATTGAACCTATTTTATTATATGGAAGTGAATCATGGACAATAGGCAGGTCTGCACAAAAATCATTGGAAGCAGCAGAAATGTGGTTTATTAGAAGAATGTTGCGAATCCTCTGGACACCAAAAATAACTAATGAAGAATGTATGAGAAAAGCTGGAGAGACAAAAAACCTTGTCAAAAAGATAAGAGAGAGAAAATGTACTTTCATAGGACATGCAATGAGAAGAGGGGGCATTGAAAATATTATAACAACAGGAAAAATAGAAGGAAGAAGATCAAGAGGAAGACCAAGAGAAATGATACTGGACAGTCTGACGGGATGGTGTGAGAGGAGATCACCAACTGAGCTGATGGCCTGCATGAAGGATTGTGTAATCTAGAGAAGCATAATAGCCAACGCCAGTCGGCACGGCACCTGATGATGATGAAACTTATTTTTGGGATGACTCTCATAGATAGCCTCCTTTATTTATAGGGGCATGATGTATTTTATCATAAATATCTTCTTTTTATGTGTGGGTGTAGGATAAATTTTGTCATAGATATCTTTCCTTATTTATTGGTGCAAGATGTTTTATCATAGATGTTTGTGGAGATATAAGTGACTGAGGAGAATTATTAGACTATTTGAAACAAAAATAGAAGCAGTAACAAGCACACAGTTGTAAAGCTCTGGTTTACACCTTAATCATGCAAAAACAAACAAGACAAAGAAATAGGAAAAGATGGCAAAATATAAATTCACATGACTGATACATAACAAATAAGAATGAACAAAATGAATGGACAAAATGGGAGCACTTAGCTGTGATTTGTATGAAGTTGTGTGTGAGAGTGCACATGATGAAATATTGTTAATGTTTAAATGAATACATATGAGATATGATACCAGTCTAACTGGTTGGATAGTAAAGAGTGGTACAATGATTGTCAAGCTGAGAAAAAGATGGATGGAGCACATGAATATAGTTTAAAGTAGAGGGTTTGTAATATAGTGCAATGAAGGTCCTATAATATAAGTTGCAGGTGAGAAAAGAGTGGATGAGAACTTAGCTGAGAGGGAATGATTATGGAGAAATGAAAGATTAGGTTGAATTTTGAACTGAATCCATGAAGTTCCAGGGTTCCATATACCTGTATGTTGTGATTTTCAAGTTTGAGGAGAAACAGTTATTATCTAGAACCTAATTGAAACTGTAGAACATATTAACAATGGGAAAATTTGAAGGCAGGAGAGGCAGATGAAAACCAAGGGAACAGATGTTAAAAACCCTGACATTGTGGCGTGAAAATAAATCGGCAACAGAGTTTGTAACAAAATGTCAAGGAAAAAGATTTGTTGAGGAGTATGACTGCCCATACCATCCAACATGTCACGTAATGATGATGATGATGATAATGATCTTCTTCTTCTTCTTCTTCTTCGTTCACTTCTACCACCAAAAACCGCACTGTGAACCTACTGAATTCACGCATGTGGTCCTCGTTAGGTCCCGTGGTCCCCTGTGTGGTCCAAAATAGACCACACGAGTTCCACGAAAGGACCACAAGGGGTTCAGAGTATCACAGTGCTTTAGCCTGTATTCTTGGTGGGTCTCAGAAGCGGGATTGCGTGACACCGTGGTTTTCATTGCACCAGTTTGGTCTAGGGTTGGACTTTCTCACCGGAAGACCTCGACGTGTTTGGAATATCAGAGCATCCCCGCTGGGTGAGAGGCGTTAGCCCACCCAGGTCAGAGTTGGACTTTCTCACCGGAAAACCTCGACGTGTTTTGAGATACCCGTGTATCACCGCCGGGTGAGAGGTGGTCGCCCATCCAGTCCAGGGTTGGACTTTCTCACCGGAAAACCTCAGCGTGATTAGGATACGCAGACATCCCCGCCGGGTGAGAGGTGGTTGCCTATCTAGACTTCCCTGGTCCAGTGTCTCCGACTTCAGCATTCTGCAGTCGTGGCCGCTACCCTTCCTAGTTGTGACCAGGATGGAGCTTTTGTCCAGGAGGATGAATCCTCGCCACTAGTGACTTCTACCCCTGGGTTGAGCCGGTTTAGGCATTATCCCAGTATGGGCGTGTTTGGGACGGGACGGACCTCTAGGGCAGAGGTACTGTGACATTCATAGCCTTCAAGATTCACCCCTGGTATGAGCCGGTTTAGGCAAAATTCACCAGTATGGGTGTTTATCAGGCGTTACCGACCTCTAGAGCGGAGGTGGCATGACATGTCTAGCCATCGAGTTCGACCCCTAGTGTGTGCCGGTTTAGGCATATTTCACCAGTGTAGGTGTATTTCGGACGTAGGCGGCCTCTAGAGCAGAGGTGCCGTGGTATAGCTCTCGTAGCGATACTACTGGACATACCAGGTTAAACTTCACTTTCCACCACCTTTTCCCATCGGCGCCGCACAGCAACCTTTATTTCCGCATTTACTTCCTTAACCGGGAGGAGCTTCACTCCACGCGCGGCATTTGAAAAGTTAAGCCAGCAGTGACTTAACCTCTGGGACAAGCTGGTTCATGCATTTCACCCGATATGACTGCACTCAGGACGTGGCTGACCTCCAGACCAGAGGTGCCGTGATTTGACTGTTTGCTTCGCTTTATTCTTTCAACCACCTTTTCCGCAGTGATGCTGCGCGGCAACCTCATCTCCAAATTTCTTCATTGGCCGGGAAGAGCACCGCTCCACGCACGGCAGCTGAAGATCTCGCCAACAGCTTGTTTTGAACTAATAAAAGCGCTCTTTCCACGAGGGTCGGAGCTTGGTAAGCATGTATTAGCTCTAGAATTGCCACAGTTATCCAAGTAGGATCGTGTCATCTAAGGAACCTCGACTGATTTAATGAGCCATTCGCGGTTTCACCGTGAGACAGTGTGAACTTAGACATGCATGGCTTAATCTTTGAGACAAGCATATGACTACTGGCAGGATCAACCAGATAGCTTTCTTCACCGAACCTTTGTCGGATATCTGCCGACAGACCGACGCGGGGCAAGGGAGACAGCGCTCTGCTCAGAGCGGATCCCTTTCGACCCCGGCGGCGTTTCATTTCCTTTAACCGGCGGGGGCGGCTCTCTCTGCTCTAACGAGCGGAAAAGAAAGCCTGGCCACCCACAAACAACACACGTTACATACTGCAGACCCGATACTCTTTGCGAGAGATGGGCCAATTTCGAGACCATCGGTCGACAAAACCGTACTACATCGTTATCACGAACCTGGCTGGCTAGCCGTTTACATGCTTCGCTCGACGGACAAACCACTTGCTTCTGCATCGAAACACCTTAACTCTCGCCGTCCGGGAAGGGAGCGAAAGCCTGTCTCCCCACGCACGGAACTCGAGAGCGCTTTTTCGCCAAAAGAACGGTCGGCCCGCGCAACAGCAACCGCCCGCGCTGTGCAGGTCGGCGCAGCTCTGCGCGGCTGACGATGATAATGATGATTTGCATATCTGACAAACAGTAAAAAAAAAAAACTTTATAGGTAATTTTAATCTGACAAACAGTAAAAAAAACTTTATAGGTAATTTTAAAAAACTCAAGGTGATCTCCACTTCTACCAGAGAGTTAATAAAATTGTGGATGTTTCACACAAATGTCATACAGCATGAAACTTCACACAAGTGTCATACAACATGAAACTATGCAGATGATTTAATAGTTTTGCCCAGCAGTTAAAAAAATAAAACTTTAGTGTCATCCACAACAGAAGACTACAGTACTAATGTCAGCAAAAATAGCAAACTCTAAAATTAATGTACAAAATAACAGAATCAAAATATATATGAGCCAGACTATTAAACTGGAAGATTACTATTGGCTAAAGAGAAATTTAAAAAAAAATAATAATAAAATAAAAAGTACAAATAATAAGCTTCTTCTTCTTCTTCTTCTTCTTCGTTCACTTCTACCACCAAAAACCGCACTGTGAACCTACTGAATTCACGCATGTGGTCCTCGTTAGGTCTCGTGGTCCCCTGTGTGGTCCAAAATAGACCACACGAGTTCCACGAAAGGACCACAAGGGGTTCAGAGTATCACAGTGCTTTAGCCTGTATTCTTGGTGGGTCTCGGAAGCGGGATTGCGTGACACCGTGGTTTTCATTGCACCAGTTTGGTCTAGGGTTGGACTTTCTCACCGGAAGACCTCAACGTGTTTGGAATATCAGTGCATCCCCGCTGGGTGAGAGGCGTTAGCCCACCCAGGCCAGAGTTGGACTTTCTCACCGGAAAACCTCGACGTGTTTTGAGATACCCGTGTATCACCGCCGGGTGAGAGGTGGTTGCCCATCCAGTCCAGGGTTGGACTTTCTCACCGGAAAACCTCAGCGTGATTAGGATACGCAGACATCCCCGCTGGGTGAGAGGTGGTTGCCTATCTAGACTTCCCTGGTCCAGTGTCTCCGACTTCAGCATTTTGCGGTCGTGGCCGCTACCCTTCCTAGTTGTGACCAGGATGGAGCTTTTGTCCAGGAGGACGAATCCTCACCACTAGTGACTTCTACCCCTGGGTTGAGCCGGTTTAGGCATTTCCCAGTATGGGCGTGTTTGGGACGGGACCGACCTCTGGGGCAGAGGTACTGTGACATTCATAGCCTTCAAGATTCACCCCTGGTATGAGCCGGTTTAGGCAAAATTCACCAGTATGGGTGTTTATCAGGCGTTACCGACCTCTAGAGCGGAGGTGGCATGACATGTCTAGCCATCGAGTTCCACCCCTGGTGTGTGCCGGTTTAGGCATATTTCACCAGTGTAGGTGTATTTCGGACGTAGGCGGCCTCTAGAGCAGAGGCGCCGTGGTATAGCTCTCGTAGCGATACTACTGGACATACCAGGTTAAACTTCACTTTCCACCACCTTTTCCCATCGGCGCCGCACAGCAACCTTTATTTCCGCATTTACTTCCTTAACCGGGAGGAGCTTCACTCCACGCGCGGCATTTGAAGAGTCAAGCCAGCAGTGACTTAACCTCTGGGACAAGCCGGTTCATGCATTTCACCCGATATGACTGCACTCAGGACGTGGCCGACCTCCAGACCAGAGGTGCCGTGATTTGACTGTTTGCTTCGCTTTATTCTTTCAACCACCTTTTCCGCAGTGATGCTGCGCGGCAACCTCATTTGCAAATTTCTTCATTGGCCGGGAAGAGCACCGCTCCACGCACGGCAGCTGAAGATCTCGCCAACAGCGGCAGATGAGCTACCAAACGTGACACTCATCTACCCTAAGTAACTGGTTTTCAGGCGCCAGATATTCGCCCTCGCCCCTTCTCCTGTCAGTTTAAACAGTTCTGCCACGGGAAGGCCAGGAGCTGGACTTGACTGCCAGAGGCTGTTTGTGGCGCGTTTGCAGTCCTTAGAACCAAATAATAAGCAAATGACTCTTAAAAGAAGTTGCTGAATTCAGGTAGTAGAACTGAGAAAAAAAAATAAACACAATAATTTGTTTTTGACAGCAGCAGATTTTAAATTTATCACTGAGGGCTTAAAGGCTCCCATCACAATCTTTACCTAAACACATCTCTGATCCATTTACAAAATTGATGCCTACCAATTATGGTTTTAACTATGAAGGGAGATGTATAAAATAATAATGGGTGCTGCGAGGCATAAAAGAGTGATATCTAGAAATATCCACAGATGCAAAGCCCTTCCTGTTACATAATAACAGTCAACTAGACAGAGGCATGGCACTTAGAGAGAGATACTTTCTCAAAGCTAAACTTTCTCAGAATTAAAATTGAAAATCAGGTACACTATTTCCATAATTATTTCACATTCTTCTGTTCATTTGATACGTTTTATTTGTTTTATTTAAAGCCCTTCATTTTTTAAATCATTTGTTTATGTCTTTGATCTCTTGGCATCAAAATCTGTCTACAGTATAAACATAAACGAATGATCGAGTCCCACTTTTTGCCGCATGTGCCCATGCATGCAGCAACATTCAACCCCACTTTCCACACAACCAGTTTTCCAACATCATTCAACAAATTGCCTGCTGCAGGATTTACTCAGTCTCTGTTGCCCGTCATTGACTCATACAGACAACAAAAGGTATGTATTGTATGTCATTTTCAAGTAAGCAAAAATAGAACCAAGAAAAGAGAACATTTACTAAATTAGCTTGTAATGGAGAGCTTCAGATGTATTTTTTTAAAATCTTCCTTTCTTTTTGTCATCATTAATTTTCATCACATGTAGATGCATAAATCTTTGTCCAGCTTAGCCTTGGATTTCCATGTCTTCTATTATGTCTTTCCTGAATTGTGCATTTGTGCCTGAAAGAAGGCACTCCAAAGGTGCCTTAGAATCAGACCTTGTCTTCTCCTTGATGTAGAGATTACTGCATTACTCATCTTAGTCACCTATTTTTTTTCCCCTTTTTCAAGAACAGGATGTTTTTTTATTCATACATTCCCATATGTTGTACCCTATTTTCCAGTTCAACTGTTATAGCACATAGCTGTAACACTGTGAGCCTTATAAATTGTATATCTGATATAATTTTTTTAAAAATAACAAATATAACCATTCTACAAGAACTTAATATTGAAGAAGGCTGGCTAGTAAAGAAGATTAAAGAGAGAAAACTTAAATATTTTGGACACATTAAACGTCATGATAATCTAGAGAAGACCATCTTGGAAGGGTACATAATGGAAAAAGAAAGAGAGGAAGACCAAGGCAAAGATGGCTGCAAGACATCGTTGATAATCTGCAGATGGATGCTTCAGCAGCAGGCCATCTTGCTCACAACTGAGAGGCCTACAGGAGTGCTGTTAGGGAGGCAAAGTTCTGCAAGGATTATTATGATTTTTAACAGAATTTTACTGGCATGACTAATCAGGACAACAATTCTGTAGTTTGTGCATAATTTCAGATTACCCTTTTTTGGCAGTGGTGTGAATACAGTTCTTTACCATTCTTTTGGCCAAATACCTGAATGCCATATCTTTTTACATAGTGCATGATAGATTTCTGCACATTCATTTCCACCTGCTTTAATAAGTTCAGCTGTTATCTCATCACATCCTGGTGATTCACCATTTTTCAGACTCTTTATTGCCCATAAAATTTCTTCTGTTGTTGGTTCAGGTTCTTTCTCCTCCAATAATAATTCACACTGTAGATTTCTGCTTTCACACGGTTGTTTCATGCATTCCTCTGCAAAATTCCTTCCATCTTTATAGAATTTCCTCTGTCTCTGTCAAGGTATTCCTCATCTCGTCACAAATTACATTTAGCTTCGGTGTGACATTTCTTGTCAAAGTCTTCATTTCTTTAAACATTTCACTATCTCTTCCACACTTGTGATGTTCTTCTATTCTTTCACAACAATCTTGTATGTATTGGTTTTTGTCTTTTCTTATGTTTCTTCATACCTCTTTTGTTAAAGATTTATATTCCTCTTTGTTGTTTATCACTTTCCATTGTGTCTTCATTTCTCTACTTTGTTTTATCAGTTCTAGTTCTATTTGTCAAGTAGACCACACAAAATTCCTGAGACTGAACCAAATGATCTAATTTGAGATCATGACTTATCAAAAAGTCAAGCAAAATTTCTTGCATTTAGACTTCAGCAGTAGAGTCTCTTGAACATGTAAAATGTAAAAAAAAATATAAAAGTATCAATGTATAGAAATTGCCAGAAACTTGACTTAATTTTTCAAAATGGAAAACAGTCTTGTTGCCTGCCATGATGTTAATGGTCTTATGACATTTTTGAGGACAGAACATAATCCGCAAGACTGGACACTCTTCATAAACTCATCCAAGGTAACTTTGGAAATTGTTACTGCATAGTAGAAATTCACTACCATCTGTTCCTGTAGATCTTGCTGTGCACATGAAAGAGACCTACAAAAATATGGAACTGCTTCTCAAAGCAATTAAATATGAAGACCATCAATGGTAGATCTGTAGAGACCTGAAGGTTATAGCAGCAGTCCTACTCAGAATGCAGTTGAGATACACCAGGTATTGCTGTTTTCTCTGTGTGTGGACAGTTGGGATACACCAGGTATTGCTGTTTTCTCTGTGTGTGGACAGTTGGGATACACCAAGTATTACTGTTTTCTCTGAGTGTGGACTGTTGGGATACACCAGGTATTGCTGTTTTCTCTGTGTGTGGTCAGTTGGGATACACTAGGTATTGCTATTTTCTCTGTGTGTGGACAGTTGGGATAGATCTTCACACTACAAAACACTACATCTGACCTGAAAGGAAATACTGGACCCTAGGATCAAGAATTTCAGCATACAAGTGTACTCCTCTGGTTTACCAAGTAAAATCATTCTGCTCCCTATGCATAACTTTGTTAAGTGCATGAATCAGGAAGAGGAAGCTTTCAAGTATCTGAGGATGAAATTTCAGAAGCTCATTCTTCAAGTGAATGAGAAAGTGGGAATTTCACAACTTTCTGGGAAATCAAAGAGCTGAAAACTATGCTGTGGCTGTTATTGAACTTGTGATGACATACCAACATTTAGGCTGCAAAATGTTACTCAAGATCCACTGCCTTGACTTATATCTTGAATTGTGGAGAGAAATTATCAACTACGCCACGCTGCATGACACTTAGAAAGAGATACCCCTAGAACTGTTGTGCAGTGAATTAAAAATGTGGGAATCACTTCTACTAAGACATTTCAGTAATGGAAAGAAGGTTCCATGGCACTTGAAATGCATCTATGCTTGCTGACTATTATTGAAATAGATCTCCCAGAAATAAAATGCAATTGAAAAGGAAAATAATAAACAAGAATTTTGTAAAATATTTAATGCTCTGAAGAAACTTACTAAAATGGAGAATTTTGTTTTATTAAAATTGATGAACCTTAAATATCTCAAAATCTAGAACTACTAAAATAATGTGGTGTTAATTTTTTTCCTCATGAGTTGACTAATTTTATAAAAGAAGTAGAAATTTCTATTTTTTTTAATGATGGCATTGTTTACTGAAATTTCTTTTCAATTATCTCCTTAATCTCCACATATAAACCTATTTGAGTTAGAAAACTTAAAATTTGTTACTGAAAGCCAAACATAATCTGCCTTTTTTTACATAATATATTTTGGTATGCCCTATAATGTTTCTATCTGTGCTCCTGTTAATCCTATCCTTCCTTTCTCTGTGTCTTTTACTAGATCTACTCACATCATATTGACAGGCCTTTTTGTCTTTACATTTTTCTGCAGGTTCCAGGAAAATCCACAAGAACCTTTTTTAATCAGTATACTCTGCCATCTTTAGACCAGCAAAGATTTTAGATCAGATAAATCCTGGGAGAATTAATACTACTCTTAATTATTTTCTGCTAAGCAATAAATGTGCATTCTGTAACAGCAAGTCCATGATGTATGCTCCAGTAGCAAGCACAAAGTTTGAATAGCCACACAATTGTTCCCAGGGGAATTAATGGAGCAACTGCCAACAGAATGTTCAGAAAAGAGTGAAAATCATAATCATTTCATATCATGTAATGGATGAAACTGATCATGCTGTCTTCACAAAATCTATTGGATAAAGTAATGGCAGAAGTATAATAAGGTATGAGCTATAAATAGCACACACAGAAAAATGTATGCACAAACACTAAACAGCAAATGCATATGTATGTGTATCTCGAGACATAATTGCTGGCATAAATATGCATCATGTGTGAATCTTTACATACAGTTGAGATGAAGGTGGATTCTTCCTGTTTTACCTGTACAAATTAGAAAAATGCCTTACAGCAGTTCCATAAGTGAGTATTTCATAAAACAGAAAATGATGCCCAAGAGTAGGTGTATTTGAAGTAGTGCATTTTAACTGCTGAACTTTTTTTTTTTCTTACATTTCTAGTTTGACTGAGATTTTGAGATTTGTCTTTAATTGGTTTTTTCCTTACATTATTGTTTATAACTTTGTGTAAGTAAAAATATTTTATTGGTGGGGGTGGAGTGGGGAGGAATACTGAATTGATCCTGATGTAGGGACAGGGGCCTCTGATGTTAGTTTGATGCTTTTCATTTTAGCCTGTATCGTGAGATAAGATTTCAAAAGTTGATAATGTGTCACATCTACAGGATACCTGACTTAAGTTGGTGATCCCTTGATCTTCAACATTGACTTTGCTATTATTATACCAATTCATTCATTCATTCATTTGCATGTCCCTTGCGGAACTTTGCAACTCCTGTAGGCCTCTTGGTTGTGAGCAAGATGGCCTGCTGCTGATGCATCCATTTGCAGATCGTCAACGATGTCTTGCAGCCATCTTCGTTTTGGTCTTCCTCTTTTTCTTTCTCCCATTATGTATCCTTCCAATACGGTCTTCTCTAAATTATCATGATGTTTAATGTGTCCAGAATATTTAAGTTTTCTCTCTTTAATCCTCTTTACTAGCCAGCCTTCTTCAATATTAAGCTCTTGTAGTATAGTGTCCACGATATTTGGAGAACTCTTCTGTAGCATTTACATTCAACGGCATTTATGTGTTTCTCAGCTGTTTTGTTAAGTGTCCAGGTCTCACAGGCATATGTTGTGATGGGAAAGATGCATGCCCTTAAAAATCTTATTTTTGTAGTTCTGTCTGGTCCTCTCCACAGATTCTTTATTTGTTTTACTTTCTGAAGAGCGATAGATGTCCTCCTTTTAATTTCCCTCATTGTATCTCCATTATTAGTTAGTAGTGATCCAAGATATTCAAAACTCTCCACTTCTTCCAATTTTTCCTCATTGATATATATTTCAGCTGCCAAGTTTGTTTTGTCAGTTGTCATCAATTTAGTTTTCTTTGCATTAAGATAGAGGTTCTGCTCTTCGCTGTTCTTACGGACTGACATAATTAGTTTTTCCATTCCTTTTTGTGTTGTGGACAGTAACACTGTGTCATCAGCATATCTAATCTCTGGTATTTCATATCCTCCAATTGTTATGGCATTGTAATATTCTTTGTCTACATCTTTTCTAACATTCATCATTATATTTTCAGTATACAAGTTAAATAAGTAAGGCGACAATATGCACCCCATGCGAACCCCTTGTTTTATGTCAAACCAAGTTGTTGTTTCACCATTTATTCTTACTGCTGCTTGTTGGTCTAGATACAGCAGTGATATTAATTGTATCAAATGTGTTGGAAATCCCATTTTTTCCATTATTTCCCACAGTTTCTGGTGTTGTACACAATCAAATGCCTTTGAGTAGTCTATAAAGGATAAATATAGATTCACATTAAACTCTCTGAATTTCTCTATTATTAATCTTAGATTGAATATATGATCTCTTGATCCTCTTCCTTGCCTGAAACCAGCTTGGACCATATTGACTTCTTCTTCTATTTTCTGTCGAAGTCTAAAAAAAATTATTATACTATAACAAAATAATGAAGTAAACATTGACTTCGCTATTATTATACTCTAACAAAATAATGAAGTAAACATTGATTTTGCTATTATTATACTATAACAAAATAATGAAGTAAACATTGACTCTCACTACTGTTACAAAGTGGCATTAGCAACCACAATTATTTAGATTTAATGGTAGGACACTATTTTGTGAACTATGTTCAGTCAGTTTTCTTATTTTTAGATTTATAGATTTGATTATGGGTTTTGAAATTACTATTCAAGAAGAAGCAAAAATATCCTACATCCATTGAATACATTTGGCACTTAAGTATACAGTGGTTAAATTTCACATGGGAGCTTGGATATTGGCCTATATATCTCCCATCTTTGAAGACTCAAGACAAAGCTGAACACAAATTAGCAATATGTAATCCCTGAAAAAGTCTGCAAAACATTAATGGTATAGTAATTGCTGATTAATAAAGACACAGTGAAACAGCCAGGAGTGAAAAAAATATATTAATTTATGCATATAGCTGCAGTAAAATGTAAACAAAAATGGACTTACCATAAACAGACAGAGACACTCCCCCACCCCACCCCAAAAAATTGTTAATTCCTGTAAGAGGCCCCATTAAATGTGATATTAATGTATGTGAAATGACCATGAAACATTAGACACTGTGATGACTGATGGGAGATGATAGTCAATCACATCTGGTAATGAGGTAAGAACTAGTCTTATTGTGTCAGAACAGAGTCACAGTCTTTGATCTCAGAAAATTAGTATTGATAATGAACAGAATAGAACCTAGGATGTTACATAATGCTTATAATTGGTATTAGTGCAAATAGCAATGATAAATGATGGAGTTTTAAGATGACTACATATATCTTCTTTTGAGAAGATAATGATTTCTTGAAGTATGAGCTACCTAAGAATAATACTTTTTTTTTGTGTGAAGCAATATATACTCTGGAAAAAAGTAAGTGTGCAATGCTTTAAAAAGCACTATAAGTGTGCTCAGGTGATGATTGAAATCAAATGTGGCACATATTATGTTTGATTATCCAATAACAGATAAAATGATAACTTTCAGGCCAGTCACATGTCACAAAAAAGTGAAAAAAACTCACCTTATGTGGCTCACCACCCCAAGAAAATAAAATAAGGATTTAAATATCATGTGTGTCCTCCTCGGGCAGTTATCACTGCTTGACACCACCTTCTCATCGAACCAGTGACACGTTGTATCATTTGCTGAGGTATGTTATTCCATTCTTCTTACAATGCTTGGGCTAATTCTTGGCGCTTATCAATCTGTGGTCCAGTTCATCCCAAATGTGCTTGATAGGTGACAGGTCCTGTGAAACTGCTGGCCATGGCAAGACAATAATCTGATGCTGTTGAAAGTGGCCTGACCACACATGCGACATGTGAATGAGCATTATCCTGGTACAGTATCATGCCTTGTCCATTAGCATCCAGAAAAGGCATTATGTGTCGTGTAATGATTTCATCCCTATATCGTATAGCTGTAAGGTTGCCATTGAGGTAGACTAGGTTTGTTCGGCCAGCATAGGAAATTCCTCTCCAAACCACTACACTGCCTCCTCTCCTGTCCACCTCTAGCACACACTCCTCTTCGCCTGTACACTAAAGCACACCCATCATGGCCTTGCAGACAGAATCTGGATTCATCAGTGAATAGGATCCATCTCCATTGATGTTAGGGCCATGCTATGTGGTGCCTGGCCCAGGTCAAGCAGGTTTTCTGTGGTGAACTGTCAGTACTGGTCTAACTGCGGGCCTATGAAGTAAGAGATTTACCTCTCTGAGTCTGTTCCACACTGTCCAGCCTGACACACGTCTTGAACCTGGAATTTTTGCTGGCAGTCCATGTTGCCTGGAGAAACCTGTTATGAAGGTGCATGAGGTGGATATAGCGGTCTTGTGCAAGGGTGGTAACTCGTGGTTCTATGCAGTCAGTAACAGAACCATTTTGGTTCAAATAATTTTGATATTGTGTTTCTGTGATTGTTGAGATACTGCTGCTACTGTTGATCCAGCAAGAACATCCCAACAGCTATTTCTCACTGATGTTTGTTCAGTCTTGGCATGATGAAAAAGATGTTTATGATCTCTGAGAACAGAATTACACACTTACCCTCATTTTATCCATGGTTAGTAACCAGTCATGGATCACTGCATGTTATTTCACTGGAGCTGTGGCTATCTCCTCATGAATAGTGTGATCAACTTCATGCAGCACAGGGAAGTAGACAACACTGAGACAAAACTTTGTGCCAAATTTGATTTCATTTTTTCTCATAACAACATGATTGATGCATTTGACACCACTGAACACTTATTTTTTTCTGTGAATATATCATGTCATAGAAAGAAATTTTTTTTTTTTACAAGATTGAATATGAGCATATATTGAGGATATTTTATAGATGAGTTTTTGTATACAGTTCATGACAGTTTGATTTGTTAATTTATTTTAGCTACATATTTTTGCAGAATATATAAAAGTGGACTTCAAGAGTACTCATCAAAAGTTAAATATGATAGATTAGTGAATATACAGCTTTCCATGTTTTTATACGAATTGTTTTTTTTTAAGTTTTTATTGACATAGACAAGATCTAGTTGTGATTTATTAAGTATTACATGATTTAGAAATTATGATATTGAGAAACAGCATTGAGAAATAAAGAAAAAAGTGTAAACAGATGTCTTTGTGTGAATAATGTTTATTAGTCCATACAAAGGATAATAGTGCTATTTTACACATTTAAATATTCAAGATCTACATTTTCTTACTAAAGCTAATACTGAACCTGTGATGGCAC